>CP092724.1:21617511-24017511 GCA_030273425.1 Microplitis manilae | reverse complement strand
GGTTAATTGGACAAAATATTGTTAGTTCAATTGTATTAATAATTCTAGGCTTTTTCTAATACAGCTTATTTCAATATTGACTAATTATAAATAATTGCCACATTTATATAAATTATTGATTGCTAAATATTACTTTCTTCCTCTAAAATTTTTTTCTAACGACTGATAGCTTTGAAATAAATTTTCTTTATTGGAAATTTTACTAGAAGTAAATATATAATTTTTTTTTTAATAAAAAAATAATTTTCAAGTTTTATATATATGTATTATTTAAAAAAATCTATTTTATTATTTTTTTTCAGAATTAAAACTTTGAAAAAAATAGTTTTTCATTTTTTTCTCCCAACCCATTTCTCTTTCTTTTATATAAATTTATGGGCTACATATTTTTATTTGGACCAAAAAATATTAAAACCAAAGAAAACAAACATCAAAATTAGCAGCAAAAAAAAAAATTAATTTTTTCCTTACGACCTATTTTACCCTCATTATATAAATTTATAGTCCCTATATTTTTTTAATGCCGCCAACAAATGTAAAAAACGAAAAAACCAAACGTCGAAATTAGTACTCAGTAAAAAAACAAGATTTTCTTTTTTACGACTCATTTTACCCCCTTTTTCTATATATTTATGTCTTTTCAACCCTACTAAAAAATATTAAAAATCAAAAAATCAATCGTCAAAATTAGTACTCTGCAAAAAAAATTAATCTCTTCTCTTATGACCCATCTTGCCCCTTGTTCTATAAATATAGTCTATACATTTTTAATCCCACCAGAGAATATTAAAAATAATAAAATCAAACGTCAAAATTAGTACTAAGCAAAAAAAAAAAAATTATTTTTTCCCTACGACCTATTTTACCCTCTTTTATATAAATTTATAATCCCTACACTGCTAAAAAAATTATTTGAATTTTAAAAACATTGCATATAACGGAATAAACACATACATTCGTGCTTGAAATTTCATTACTAATTCCATATAGAATTTGAAATACACATTTTTGAATTTTCAAACTAACACTTTGAATTTTCAAATACTTTGTTTTGAATTTTTAAATACAATTTTTTTAATATTCTAACACTTTTCATTAATTTTCAAACACTTTCTTTTTAATTTTCAAATAGATGTATTTGAAAATCTGAACTGTTTATTTGAAAATTCAAAAGCGTGGATTTTAAATTCTATACGATCGTTACAATGAAATTTCAAACACAATTGTATGTGTTTATTGCATTATATACAATGTTTTGAAAATTCAAACAATTTTTTTAACAGTGTGATGCACACCGCTCACATTACTCGAATTTATTATACATTTAACTAATTAGTATTAATACACAATCCTTGATTACTGAACGCGTAGCACGTCACGCGCAGAAATTTCATATACAAGTATTTAAATTTTCAAATAAGTATTATGAAATTTCAAATGGAATTATTAAAATTCAATATGTCTTAGAATTTTCAATACTTGCTTTGAAAATTTAAAAAACAAGTATAAATTTTAAGTACGTTTATTAAAATTCATATTCTTTTTCTTAATTTTAAATACCAGCTTGATTATCAAATTACATACATTAAATTTGAAGCTTTTTTCATTGAAAATACAATTCAAATATCTAGTTATGAAAATTCAATTCCTTTTGTATTGTAATTTTCAAATTATTTTTTACAGTGTATATTTTTTTAATGCCGCCAACAAATATAAAAAACGAAAAAACCAAACGTCGAAATTAGTACTCAGTGAAAAAACAAGATTTTCTTTTTTACGACTCATTTTACCCCCTTTTCTATATATATATGACTTTTCAACCCTACTAAAAAATATGAAAAATCAAAAAATTAATCTCTTCTCTTATGACCCATCTTGCCCCTTGTTCTATAAATATAGTCTATACATTTTTAATCCCACCAAAAAATATATAAAAAAAAAAACCAAATATTCAAATTAGTACAAAAAAAAAATATATCAACTCCAATAAATTTTTTTGCAAAAAAATGATTTTCAAAAATGCTTAGCATTCAATATTCTATAAAATAAATCTAAAATTGCCGGTATTTAAAATAATAAGCTACCAGTCTCAAAAACGAAAGCTATAATTTATACAAGTGGCAAATTATTTAATCACTACAGACACTTATAATATCGACGATATACAATAATATTAATCAATTAATCAAAGAAAACACTGATCACAATTACTACACTACTGACTCGCTAGTTTATCTAATAACTCTCCATTATTATTTATATAAATATATATAGATATTTGTTCTCACAATGTACGCAGATGACAATTAGCTCTGATATCTAACTATAGTTATTTAAAAATACACTCATTATAAGATATTAAGTATAGTATTTTATATTAATTAATAGTGTTAATTAAAGTCGTACCTAAATCACTACTGGGCTGGTATTGTGACGTCAAAACCGACGTGAAGCGTCAATTTGTTATTTTAAATATGTTTTATTTATTAGCACTTTATTAATTTATTAAATAAATTATTTAAAAAATAAATAATTTCAATATACTTTTAAAATTTTATTTTTATTATTATTTAAGTAAAGATTTATATTTTTAATTTTAAACAACTGTTATAAAAAGTGTCGTAAGACAATTACATTTTAAATAAATAATTATTTATATTTTTTATTTTTAATTTAGAAATTAATTTGACATTTTGTACCAAAACCCCAAGCAATAAAAATAAAATAATGAAAAAAAAAAAAAATTATCAGATTTATTTATGAACTAGACATCTAATAATTTTTTTTTTTTTTAAACAAAAACCTGATAAATTACTGGTTCTACTTACGAGACAGTGTTGCGCCTTCGGGCAATACAATACTTTGTTTATATGTAAATTTGAAATAATATATCTAAAACACACGTGTCTCACGCAATTAATTAAGTATATAGAGGTTTAGCGATAGCTTAAATATGTGTACACGACAATAGATTATTTTTGATAAGTAGTAGTAGTAGTAGTAGTAGTAGTAGTGGTGGTAGAAGTTGTGATAGTAGAGAAAAAATACAGGTTTAAGTATAATTAGCGTATACCCACTACAAGGTATAATTAAATACGTTTATTTATAGTCAACTATTTTCGTCTTATTTTTAGTATATGATTTTTTTTTTTTTTTTTATTATAATTGTTATTTTATTACAGCCTATGTTCGTTCTCAGTGGAAGCTTTTTTCATTTCGTTGCATTTATTTTTGATTTTATTTTGCACACCTCAAAATTTGGACTTTTTTCAACTTTCTGTTCATTTTTTAGATTAATTCAATTATAGTAAGATGTACATGTGTTAATTAAAAAAAAAAAAAAAAAATAGTATATTATGCACCGAGGGAGAAAAATAGAACATTTCAAGCCTCGTGTGGAATTGCCTACCCGAGCTAAAGGCGAGGGACGCAAACATGCAGACTGGGATATTCTACGTTTCTTCAAGGTGTGTATGCTACTTTTCACAACAATTGCACGACTCTTAATGCGAAGCATTAGAGAGTCCTTTACGATCGAAAAATTCAGTTTGCCTCTTTTTCGCGACTGTTTATCCTATTTTACTCTTGCAAGTCGACGAAGCTCAACTAAGTTACACATTAGCGGATAGAGAATTTAATAAGGATTAACTTTATTACTTATGAAGACCAATGTGATGCATTTAATACTAAAAAAACATCAAAATGTAAAATAAAATTTTCCCGTCAAGCAGAAAATGTGTCCGTAACCCGTAAACACAAAATCTTGAGAAAAAAGCTATTATTTGGATCGCTTATTTTTTTAAAAGATTATTTTTGGGCCGAAAAAGAAATGTGTCATAAATGGTCATCAAATTCGGCCTCGTTTAATTATAATTAATAAAAAAACATAATTAATTTTTTGTATATCGATATATGTTTTTTACGTATACTTTCGTCACACCAGTCGCGCCTGCGCGAAAACACTCAGATGACTATTTTTTGGAGCGAAATTTGAATTTCTAGTGTAATAGAAAGGAATAAAAAAAAAATTGTCCTTGAAACTTTTATCGTACATTTTTTTGCACGACTCTTAATGCGAAGCATTAGAGTGTACTTTACGATCAAAAAATTCAGTTTGCCTCTTTTTCGCTACTGTTTTTGTTTTTTTTATTTTTAATTTACAAAACTTTTATTTTTAAATATTTTCCACGATCAAATGAGCATTAAGAGTCGTGCACTTTTGGATTTACCAAATTTTTTTCTTTCTCGTAAGCAGGGCAAAAATTTAAATTTTCGATACAGGCATGGCAAAAATAGTATATTACATATCTAAAAGGACAATCGGACGTCCTAACCCATATATTTGCCATCATCACCTTCGGCTCGGATAGGCAATTATACACATGGTTTGAAATGTCCTATTTTTCCCCCATGGTGCGTAATGTACTATTAAATGAAATTTTTGTTTTTGCATCGAAAGGATGTTAAATTGAAAAATTTCGATCGCAGTATTCTCATAGAAATAAAATACGATGTTGCTTAAAGTTACTTTTTTTCAGTGTGATTGCTTAGTTTGACGTAAGATATTAAATAATGACGTTTTGAATTTGAGGTGTGCATATTTTTGAGACAGATACAATTTATTGGCTAAAGTCTTCCACAAAGAACGACCTATGACAAATTAACTAATCTAACGGCATATTATAACGGCTTTTTTAAATTATTATTATTCAAATACTAAAACCGCTAATATAACAATATTAATAATAATAATAACAATAATAATAATAATAATAATAATAAAATACGTGAACATAATGTTCACTAAATAATTAATGTAATTAATCAATTTATAATCTAACTAGTTTAATTAATCAATTCCTATTAGGATAACCTAAAGTAATTTTTCATAATTAATTAATTAATTAATTAATCAATAAACAAAATAAAACAATAGTAATTATTATTTATTATCAATTAAAACTATGACATTTTTATGCCTAGATTATACTTGATATGTATATAAATCTATAGTTAACAAAAAATAAATAAATAAATAATAATAATAATAAAATAAAATATTACAGTAAAAAAAGTCTAATTTGGTATGAGGTACTCATAAAATATATCCAATATCAATATAATTATATCAAATTCTATTGTAGGTAAAAAACAATATATCTTTTTTTTTTATCATATAATATATATATTAATTTATATATGTGTGTATATATAGATTTTTTAATAATTTTTTCTGTAAATATTTAGCCGTCACTTGAAGAAAAAAAAAATTATTTTCATTATTAGGTACGTATGGGTAAAAGCATATATATATTTATATATATTTGAACACTTATATACACAAATATATGTGATTTAAATGTATTTGTAATATATATTTAATGTATGTATATATAATATATATATTTATTTATTTGAATACTTGAATTTTGTAAATTGTAAATTTATTATTTTAAATACGTTTTTTTTTAATTAAATACTTTATTCTTAATTTATTTTAAATATTTTTGATTAATTACTTTTTGGTATATTATGAAATTTCATGAAGTTGCGTTAATTATCTGAAACGCAACATTTTAGTGTTATATATATTCAGCCACTCCGTTAACCAATCCGCTCGCGTTAATAAATTTTATATAATTTAGAAACTACTTGCAGCGCCACGTACTGGAATGGTATCAATACTGATCAGTTAAAAAAAAGTCTTACTTATTAATGCGATATAATATAAATTTATTTATTTTGAATAGATGAATTATGCGTAAAATTTTTAAAATTGACAATTTATCAGGTCGAAGTTTTTTTTTTTATCTATTTCTTCAAGGGTATCACTAACCGACAAATTGATTTGATAATAATGATATGGAGTTCGGAAAGAACTTCCGAAATAGACGACTGTCCAATTTCAAAACACAGTAAGGGACAAATTTTTAGTATTTTTCAGTTCCAGTAGGTCTTGTGAACATGATTCAATTTCCCGGTCGAAAAATTTTATTTGATTTTAGTCTAGCTAGATTGTATATGGACTATTCGGTCAGTCTTTAAATTTTTATAGAAGCTTTAAGCTATTTTTTATCTAGAAACGATCAAAAGCAGACTAATCACAATAATAGATGGTAAAAGTCTGATTTTTGTTTAGATAAAAACACAAAAAGGCGATAGATTATTAGAAAAAAGCCTGATTTTGATCTAGTGATGACTAGAACCAGATTAAAAATTATTGAAAACAAGCCTGAAAATAGTCTGAATACTCTTTAAATCTGAAATAGTGAAAACCACTGAAACATTCCGTGAAAAATGAATCATACATGGTCATATATGAATGCTCCATGCATGGTCATGTATGAAAATTGACCATATATGGTTATATATGACCTGTATGACCATACATGGCTTGATACGGCCATATATGACTTGATATGAATATTTATATAAATTTTAATTTTTTGTAATTATCTTGGCGACGTACACGGAGAGAAAAATATCGTCAGAATAACTATCCAATGTATCCTCAAATGCCGTATTGTCAGAATAACGATTCGTATACTTAATTTAGGAATACTCTCATATTAATTTAATAATCTATAGTATCGCTAAAATAAAGATACGTATTTAGGTTAGGATAAGTATTCGTTTATTTAGTTTGACAATACGACAAATAGCCGTTGTAACGATATGTACACTGATAGAAAAAATATCTCGATTCAAGAAAAATTTTTTCTTCAAAATGTGGTTCTTGTTTTAAAATTTTTAATTGTTTTAATTTAAGAAATAAGTTTTTGAACCAAAAAATTGAATTTCTTGAATAGAGAAAAAAAATTCTTCGTTTGAGAATTTTATTCTTCGATGAAGCCTTTATTGTTTTGAAACAAAATCTGACATATTTGGCTTAAGAATTTCTTGCTCTTGGATTGAGATAGGCAAAATGTAGGTTTAAGACATTACCGACTTGTTTCGAGAATGGCGCGATTTTTAAATCAAGATCTCAATTTACTCAGCTTGAAAAAAAACTTTTTTTTTTATTTTGAAAATAAAAAATTTCAAAGTGATTTTTTAGGACTTCATTCATTTACTTCAGATATGTTAAAATAGAAATTTATTTTAAAAAAAGTTGTTTTTTTCAATACTTTGAAAACATCTTCCATCAAGAAATTATTACTTGAACCAAAAATTTAAAGTTCTTAAAATAACAATACGACATTTTTAGCTGAAGAGACAAGTGGTCTTGCTTAAAGAATTCAATAGTATCGATTGAAGATAATTTAGTTTCGGGTCAAGACATGAGAGTTATCCATCAAAGATACAAAATCTTTAGAGCCAAGAAAATCTAAATCAAGACAAGAATTTCTTGAAGCAAGACAATTGCTTTTCTTCAGAAATAAATTCTTGGCTCAAGAAAATATTTCTTGAGCCAAGATAAAATTTCTATCAGTGTAGTTTCGTTAATATAGGTATCTGTATAGCCAGCGTGAGGATCCGTATAGCTGAATTGGCTATACGTATCGTCGTTCTCGGTTTCCGTATGCCTAAATACAGAGTATGCGTAATAGTTATATCAACGATGCATGAAATGCCTAAAATAAGGATACGGATCGTCATTTTGACGATCCACTCTGAGGATACTCCGTATAGCTGAATTAGCTATACGGCGTATCGTTAAGTAAGTCAACTATATAGCGTATAGCCAGAATAGCGATAGGTATAGTTAATCTGGCGATATTTTTCTCTCCGTGTAGAGATTATCAGATACGCGAATAATTGAATTCCTAATCGAAATGGAAATTTTTAATTCAGAGAAAAAACTCTAGATTCTATTAATGACCACACCCGAATTTTAGTCAGTTAGTGTCTTTTGAAATCGGGCAGCCGTAGAGGTTAGCGTCCCTTAAAGAACACCGAGGAATGTTTTGATCGCCTTGTCATCGACATTATTAATAATTACCGTGACATTTGTTGGCACGAGAGTTATTTGTGGTCGCGGGTTGAGGGTGGGGGTAGGGTGCAAGCTACAGGGCAGGGGGTTAGTTATAAATTGGGGAGGAGAGAAATAGAGCGAGAGAAGCAGTTGGTGCAATACCCGGACATGCTCCGGCAGCTGAAGGCATTAAGTTCCATAGGATTTTAATTGAAGTGCTTTTAGCGGTAATTGTGATAGACGCCGAAACTTAATTATTCGATATAGCCGGTGGGCTTACGGCGAAACTGAATTAGGTACTTCGCAGCTGGCATAGTTATTATCCTTCTTTCCTTCGAGTACACACTCACATACAGAACCTGTACCGAGTATCAAGTAACTGAATCTACAGAGTGTACTGTCTATGTTGAGTGTTATAGGTGATGGGGTGGAAAGGGAGGTGTACTGATGCTCGGGTGTATCTCGTCGTTACCGATTCACATCGCGGTTCTATAATAAATCGGCAGGTGTCTCTCCTCGCTCTTACACATTGTCCTACCGTTTAAATTTATATCCATTGGAATTGGATCGCAATGTTCGAGCGAGTCCTCGATCGTAAGGCATTCAACAACTTCCAAATCTAATTCCCCTTTTCTACTTACTATTTTTTAAAGATCTACAGTCATTTTTATCTTTTTAACTCCATTTGTTTTCTGAACACTTTGTTTATTGTCTAATCTGTCTAAACCTACTAAATTTACTACCAGTCTTTTTGTTACTGATTTATAGTCGTCATAATCTACTATCTAATTGACGAAAATCCGAGGCCGCGGTCGGTTATTATCTACAAACTATTTCTTCATTTAAAACTGCCCCTACTGATTTAATTACTGATTATTAATCAACTACGATCACAGTGTTTTCTTGAACATTGCGTTAAATCCGTACTTTTTTATCGACTTTGTCAATTCAATGTGGAATGCTTGCTTACGTTTTGTCATCATACATAAAGTAATAGTCAGTCATCATAAGCTACTCTAGATTAGCGAACAACCGAAAATAAGATAATTAAAAACAATGTCTTTATTGTGGTCGTAAATGAGGCGTCAGAATTGTAGGTCATAGTCCAATAGTCGGGATGGGATGATAAACGGCGGTGCCCATGTCGAGTCCCTGGACACCAAGAAGGTCACTCATAGAGTAGGTCAAGGTAGCCGCACGGGATGCAGCTGCTGCAGCTGCGGCTGCCGGGTGGGGTCGGTAGGCAGCCGCAGCGGCGGCCAACGCGCGCTTTACATCGTAAACAGCCGCTGCGGTTGCTTGGTTAGATGCGTATTGGTACGTGGCTGCGGCGTTGCCAGGAGCTGCGGCACTTGCGGCCACTATTGGCGCGAGCAGATGATGCGGAGTGGCTGCTGATGCCACTGCAGCAGCGTGTGCGGCTGCAGCCGCAGATGGCAAGGGATACGGCGCATAACGATAGGTGGTGGGGGGTGTCGCGACCATCACCAACTCACCGTACGCACCTCGGCCGGCCGCTCGCGTCTTCGCCAAATTTGCCGGGAGCATCACTTCTTTTGGCTGTGCTTTCTTGCACTCGACCTGCAATTAAATAATTCAAATCACCCTCTTTATTGTTATTGGTGTCATTATTATTATTGTTATTGTTATTAATGGTGATGACTATTTTGTGATTTGGTGATTGACTCTGGTCCGATATTTGTTGAGCTGGATAATAACAAATGTTACAGGTTATTGTGTACACAAAATTCCTTGGGGCTACATGGATATAGAGAAATGGGAGATTCTGCGGTGGTATGATTCTGTAGTGGGTTCTGTTCATCTAGATGCAACTGGTTTACTACACGCTCCCAGCTACTGGTCCCTTGTCCTATTTCACTCCCACTGGAATAGTTTCCCTGGTATGTATGGATGTATGACAAATACAAATAACCACCGCAAGCGTCCTCGATTATTCGCTAAATTAATTTTCGTCTTCACTCGATGGTGGATTGGCAAACAGCTTCAGTGCTCTCATGATCAGTCTTAGTGTCTCTATTCAGGAATAGATAATATATAAACAAACTCACCATTTTGTTGTTGATCTCGTGGAAGTGAATTTCACATACTTTGTCGACTACATCCTCGCTTTGAAATGTGACGAAGCCAAAACCTGAAATTTTTAAAAATCATAATTTAGTTATTTTATCAATGATAAAATTCCGGGTCGAAAAATTTGATGTGATTTTAGTCTAATGACTGTATTTGGACTAGTTGATCTGTTTTTGATCTTTTACAAAAATTTTAAGCTGTTTTTGATTTGTTGTTTAAAAAACAATGCGTTACGGCCGAACAAAATTAGATTAATTCTTGAACTTTGAAAAATTTTAGTTCTGAAAATTTGTGAGGACAAAACTAGATTAAATCATGGACTTGTAATATTTTTATTTATGGACAATATTTATAAAAAATATTTTAAGTTACAGAATTGATTATGTTTTGCTTACTATTTATTTAGTGTCTTTTGTTTAAAAATGTCGGCAGTTGATGAAAGTTTGACAGCTTTATTTTTTAGTTGTCTTGGCTGAATATTTATAGCATTGAATAAAAGTAATAAAATAACTGTTAAAATGTCAAGAAATTTTTCTTATTTACTGGATAAAATCGAAAAATATTTTGGCATTAGAAACCATAAAAATTCTTGTGACATCTTATTGCGAGCGCGCATTAGCATGTTTCAAATATCAAGAAAATTAAAATAAATTTATAAATCTAGATTATTATTATTATTATCATATTGGTAAAAAGTCCTGTTTTTGATCTGAAAGCGATTAAAAACAGACTTAAAATTATAGTAAATAAAGTCTGTTTTTGTCCTTAAAAACAAATGAATACAGACCAATAATTATAACAAAAAAGTCTGATTTTAGTCTAAAATCGATTTAAAACAGACTAAATATCATACGGAAATAAGTCTGATATTGGCCTGGATAAGGAATAGTACGAGCAACAATAGATTAAATTCCTATATGAAGTAAATACGATTTATAAACTTAAATTAAAGAAAAAATATTTGAATTTATCAATTATTTTAAAACAGATCTAAATTTTTGACCCGGGATTTTTTTTTTAAATTAATTGCAAAATATCAATCAGACAATATTGAGACTGCGTAATTTTATTCGCGTGGTAAATTAATGTCTGGGCATGAGATTTCAAACTTCATCAAGAATCAAGGGCTATTAAAAACTTTTAATCGCTCGCGGGATAATTCAACTTCTTTCTCGGAATTATTTTTTTACCTCCATCTCACTCATTATTATTATTATAATTATTATTTTATTCTTTTTTTCAGTTATTTATTTTCCTTCCAGGATTTTATAAATTCACAAGATGTCGCGTCAGAAAGCAAAAAGTTAAAAAAAAACATTTTAAATAAAATTAGAAAGATAAAAAAACATTTATAATTAAGTGTTAAAAAAATGAAGTTCCTGGAAAAGTGTGTTAGCAGCGTTAATCTATATCATTTGTAACCGACACATGCACATAGACAGAAGTCGATTTCCGTCGTTAAAATCCAGCTAGAAAATTTCCTCATCGGACAAATGGGAGCTCGAGATAAATTATTTTACACTGGATCCAAGACAATGCCGTAGATTTTCGATGGAACATTGATCCAATTAATTCAAGATGACGTAATCCTTTTATTCATCATAATACTACGCAGGAAGTAGTTTCACGAAAACAAAAGATTTGTAATTATTTCAATTATTCAGATACGATTCAATGTCATTTTCCATTCTTCTGTTTTCCATTTCTCTGGTTCGCTTTCTTCTTCTTGTTCTTCTTCTTCTCAATTTTCTCCTGCCGTCAATCGTTTTCTCGGTTTTCCTCTTTCAACCCCAAGCCGACCCCCACCCAACGACCTTCGTCACGACTCGACGAATGATTAAGTTATAAACTTGGGTAAGACATCCGTTCAACAGAGAAGAGAAGCTTACTTCATTTATGTAATTTATAGTACTCCGCTACTCAACCAACAGAAACTCGTCCCCCTCGTCCCTTTCTCGTAGACCTTGCTACCCCTTAAAAGAGGGATATGACCGTGTCGAGTCGCTGGTTACATTTAACTAGTTTCAACCGAACTCCATTAAGCACTGGCTCCACTCACTCTCTTACAATCATCTCTGTAGCCCTTTCTTCCACGTATTACGCCAATTTCTCTTGTTTCAATACTTATTTACTATTTGTAATTGTTAATTTATTCGAAACATTATAATTTACCCGGGTCAAAAAATTAGATCTGTTTCAAATCAAAACAAAATTGTAAGTTATTTCTATTAAATTTTACTTGTTATTTGTATTCAATTAATATGGGAAATTTAATCGAGTTTTGCCCATACTATTCCTTATGTAGACTATTTTCAGGCTTGTTTTCAATCATTTTTAGTCTAGTTTTTTTCTAAAAATGTTTAGCCTTCTTTTTTTTTTTTTATTCAGACCAAAATTAGACCTTTTTCTGTCTGTAAAGAATTTTTTATTTTGTTTTTGATTGTCTTTAGATCAAAAACAGCTTAGAATTTCCATACAACCCGGGTCAAAAATTTAGATCTGTTTTAAAATAAACGATAAATTCAAATATTTTTTCTTTAATTTAAGTTCATAAATCGTATTTGTTTCATATAGGAATTTAATATGTTGCTCGTACTATTCCTTATCCAAGCTAATATCAGACTTATTTTCGTATGATATTTAGTCTGTTTTAAATCCGTTTTAGACTAAAAACAGACTTTTTTGTTATAATTCTGGTCTGTATTCAATTGTTTTTAATGACAAAAACAGACTATTTACTATAATTGCATGCCTTGAGCGCGAAGCGCTGAGACTATGCTCTATACTCGCCTGAAAATGGAAATCTCGATTTCGTCATATTAAATTGTTTCTAAATTTATGAATACACTTAAATGATACAAAAAAAATATATTGTTATAAAGAAAAATGATTAAACAACAGATTTTATCCATTTTTACGTCGACTTATTACGATTTTTCTATAAATTTTCTGTTTTTAGTGGCTTATAGCGTTAAATTACTCAGGAGTCATGGGCTAGTAAACACTATAACTTCTGAAAAATACAATTTTTCAACTTAATTTTTTTTTTAATATCTTCGCATAGTTGATGCGAAGACCCCTTTTGAAAATGGCAGCTAAATATCGTATGGTTTAGTTATAATTAATATTTTTAGATAAGCATCATACGACAATTTCTACCCTTTGAGCAGCCATATTACTTATTTTTTTAAATATACATTTATTTCAAGAGTGAACATAGCCAAGATTATTTTTTGTATTTTTTGTTTACCTATCGATTTCTATGTATCGATTATTTTTCGATAGTATCGATAGATGGCACGGAATATACCTATACTAAAGTATACATATTAGCAGCTGGCGTTTCTTAGGTAAAATGGCGGGCTATTTAAAAACTTATAATCTAATTGTTTTTAATTAACAATCAATCTAATTTTATCCGGCTGTAACGCATTGTTTTTTAAAACAATAGATCAAAAACAGCTTAAAATTTTTATAAAAAATCAAATACAGATCAATTAGTCCCTAGTAAACATTCCCAAAAGGAATAATAACAGTTTTTTTCACAAATGTACGGTTTAAGAATTCAATTAAAGTAAGTAACATTGAAGGAATTTAAATATTCTCATATCCGATTTCTTTGGTATTATTTTCACGAACTAAATGAAAAGTAAATGGAGCGGAAAATTTCCCTTAAGAATATTTAATCACCCGAGCATCAACAAAAAAAACCTTAGGACGTTATCGACGTTTCGACTACTGGATCCACTCTGTCCGAGCGGGGTCTGTTACGCTAAATTTCTGTTACGAAGTGCGACCGCCGGTGGCCTCAAGGGATACCCATAAATTGTATCCGCATAAAAAAATATGATAAAAATACACCTTAAATTCGGAATTTTCATAAGGAAATTTATTTTCGGCATTTGGGACGGGTTTTTTGTTTGCTGGTCCAACAGCCACTAAAATATTCTCCCTCTTTACGTCGGATCCTCTCTCTTTAGACACTTGTCCTTTTCCTTTCGTTTTACTTATCCTGATCCTTTAACAAGTAACCCCTGGATTCTCGTGCTGACAGAAAAAAATGCTGACTCAACCCTCACAAACGTCTGCCAGATGCTCTCATTTCAATAAGAAAAAAAAAATAAAAAATAAAAAAAACTTAGACAACTCGGTTTTATCTTTCACCTTTTTTTACCCTAATTTAAAAAAATTTTATTTATTTCTCGACCGAAAAAATTCTATTACTTTTTTTTTTTCCTAAAATAATCCCATGTTCAACAACTGTTTGTTTTTATTTTAAATCGTTTATTATTTTAAAACTCCGGTATTCTCGCTCCTTCTCGAGGACTTTATTGTTTTAATTCGTGGTAAAAATGCAAATTATGCAAAACTTGCAGCAAGGTGCCGGGCTCGTTAGAAAAATTAATCTAGGACAGAGTTGTTCGGTATTAAGCTTTCTCAGATTTAAAACTTTTCTACATCCAAAGTATACCTTTCAGAAAATAGAAGATGTTATGGAAAAAAAAAACAAACAGGTTTATCGTCCATACATCAACTCACGTAACGTGATCGCGTTACCTCCCACATAATTTTATAATTAAAACTCCGTTTCTTCCCTTCTGTACCTTTATTATGTTCATTCATTGTCTTTCGAGTGTAAAGTGGCTTTATTGTTATTTTCATACATGCAGGTATCATTAGTCGAGTTAACGTTACACCAAAACCTTGAAATACCATATTTTATTTTGAATACTCATATATATATATATATATATATATATATATATATATATATATATATATATATATTAGGGTGGCCCAAAAAAACCAACTATTTTTTTTTTTCGAGGCTCTTATGAAAATTTGTTGGCTTACGATGTTTTAAGAAGCCTCTTCAAAAATCTAGATAAAAAATTTTCAAGAGGTCGCTCACGAATTTTGAAAGTATTAAAAATGATCGAAATTTGAATTTTTTATTTCAAATTTTTTCTTTCTCGTGGCAGCAATAGCTTATATTTGTGAAATCATGACCACGCTGAAAATTAAAGCCCAAAATTTAAATATTTAAACCTCGCTCAAGAATTTTGAATGTTTCCGAGTGCTGTCTTTTGGACGTTTTCTAGCGACCCTTGAATATTAATAATAAAGCTTCTCGATTTTTTCACCATTAATTTGCATCACAATGAATGAAAATATAACCCGAGAAATATAAATAATAAGTTATTTACATACTTTTTTATTTTTTAATTCAATTTTTAGGTTTTTTCGCTTATTCAAAACTTACCAAATTTTATTGCTTAAGACTGTCCTGTATATTTTTGGTTATGCAAAAGTTATATTTTACTGAAATGACAATAATTGAGTTATAAAAAAATACAGAAACTAATTCAAAGTATTAGTCACATATTATCAGTTAATATTCAAAATTCTTGAGAGCCATTTAAATATTTAAATTTAGGGCTGAAATTTTCAGCATAGACATGATTTCTCAAATATAAACTATTGCTGCTATGAGAAAGAAAAAATTTAGAAGTAAAAAATCCGAATTTCGATCATTTTTGATATTTTGAAAATTCGTGAGCGACCTCTTAAAAATTTATTACCGAGCTGATTTTTGGAGAGGCTTCTTAAAACATCGTAAACCAGCAAATTTTCACAAAAGACTCGAAAAGAAAATAGTCGGTTTTTTTGCGCCACCCTAATATATATATATATATATATATATATATATATATATATATATATATATATATATATATATATATATATGTATAGATGATTCATTTTACTTTATTTCTACGCGGAAAAAGTTCAACAGCTTTGCCTTCACCGAAAAGTGAAGGGGGAAATGAATCGCAACACATTAAAACTAGTGAGTTCGCCCTTTCTCTTTGTACTTGCATATATATTTACAATGCATTTTAAGCATGAGTGTAATGTAGCCCTCTGGGTATTGTGCTTTCGCAGCGTTACCACCATTTAAAAGCCATCGTTTCAAAAGTTACAGTAATAAAAACTACGAGAAGCAAAAAATCGTAGACCTAAAAATCTCTAATGGAGTTGGTAAATTTTATCGTCATTTAGATAAAGGTGGCAAAGTGTGTGCAAGCTTTGAAACGGCTATAAAACTTGTGCATGACAGAGTCTGTGGACCCTATTTGAATAGTTATTTGTTTCCAGAAAAGTGTTTTATTTTTTGTTTAATTTTCAGTCGTACATTTGTTAGAGTAAGTGCGTCTGCGGCCAAGTGGTCCAACAATAAATTTTACATGTCGAGGATGCTAGAAAATATTTTCTGTCTCTTTTTTCACAAGAGCACTCACGACGGGTAACGAATCGTTGTCGTTATCGAGATCACGCTTGTTCTGAAAAGATACTCTGTCGTGTTGCGAAAAGTAGACCAATCAAGATCGGGCGCTTATTAGAAGCCTGATTGAACTATTTCAGTGTATTACTTTTCACATCATTCCTGCAACACTCAACGAAAACCTTGATTACATATCCACATGTGTGGGTGTGTATTTGACACAGCAAGAGAGATATCAAGCCGAGAAATGGGGCGGCCGTTAATGCACTAATCGCCCAATCGCGATAGTTCAAGTTCCGGTTTCAGGCCCGTAGAATTGCTACGGATTACCGGGAAAACTGAGTCAGCGTTGACGGTGTAGCATTGCCAAGCAGTACATTCCACGAGTGCCCAAGAGATAATGCGGGAAAATCTCGGCTTACCTCCCACTACTCTACCAGAATGGTGAGATAATTCCTCGTTAAATATCGCCACCAAACGGACCTTTTCCTCTGTCTAGATAATGTCCTGGGTATACTTACCAATGTGGATTCTGACCGATAAAAAATCAACCAACCAGTGTTTTAGAGTGTTTTTCACCTTCTCCGTATCCGCAGTAATCAGATTCAATAAAAAGACCCCTTGGAACATCATAAATAATGAAAAAAAAAAAATGTGGTATTACATAATTCATGTAGCAGAGGTACATGACTATGTTACATAGCAATTTCTAGGGTCTAAAGTGGTGATTAAAATTTTTTTCTGGGCTCAGACATTTCTATCTGGTCTTGAGATACAAAAACCGATGAAAATTGTGGGAAATAAAAATAGTTGACAAGTTTATCAAGTGATGAATGGGTCTTAAATCGAGCATCTGCAGTAAAGCTCAAAAATAGGTTTTGTAAGCTAAAGAATGATATTTAAAGTATATTTTCTCCATTACTCTCTTATGAGGGCTTAAATAGTCAAAGAGCTTTCCAAGAAGAGGATCGTATTACTTGAACGTCGATAGGAAACCAGGAAGAGCCTGGGAAATGGTGATTGGAGACTAGAGTAGCCGAGGAGTTAAGTTTTAAGTCGGCTCGTAAAGCTGGCCACTGGTAATGGTTATTACTGGTCAGTCTACCGTACGACAGGAAGTTAGTGGCCAATAAAGGCTTGACCGCGTTACAACCGCTCGTAGACTCGAGTTACCGTTCTGATGCTACGGCTCCTGCTTTAGAATAGACCACCACTATTACACATTCTCACACACACTGACATGCGTTTCTGCATAATCAATTGATGTAGAGCCATCTCTTTCCGCCGGTTTCTGTCGCTGATGCTGGGGCTTTAACCAAGCTTCATAAGTAATCCAGTGTTTTAGTGGCCATTGTAACATCAGCCTTGTGTATCATTCGTCGTGAGAGACTGACCATAACCAAAAACAATCTACTTAAGTGCTTGCCGGTTGGCTGCCCAGTCTGCCACTGTGAAAATGTTAATATATTATTGATTCGCCAAAATCTACAGCAACCCCACCAGTATCTGCTCACTGGGCAATAAAATATGGTCAACGGAGTTGCTGGCATCAACTTGTTGATTTACTACGGCCAATGGACACTGTTGCGGTTTAACCTCCTGTTTATATATCGCTATCATTGTTTAATAACCATGTCCTCACAACTGTTATGCTGTTCTTGGCAAAACCCACTTCTACACCACTGGATATAACCTATAATAGTAATAATAATAATAATAATAATAATGTTTGTACTTTATAACGATCATCCTCTACTCTATATGATGGCTCAGATATTAAGGTAGTAGTAGTAGTATTAGTGCTTGTAGAAATAGTTCCAGGCTGGTGCTGGTGGCTATACTTTGGGCTTCGGGCTCGGTAACTACTCCTTTGAGACTCGTAAGACGTCTTGGAGAAATCAACTGAACAAGTTTATATTTTCCCGTCGAACTACCCGAAATTATCTCTTGGATTATTCACGATCAGTTCAATATATTGTTTATCTTCTGATATTTATCATCGGTAAATAAGTAATCAGCATAAGGAAATGTATCGACAGAGACCCGTATCAAAGTTACTGTAAGTGCCGGCAATCAAAACATTGCTCAGAGAGTAACGAGGGAGTTAAGCGTCATTGGGGTCATTATTTTTGAGTGGAGCATCTGCAAGATACATTCATAAACCAGATGCAGCGTTCCAGTAGCGGCAGCTTGCGCATAGCTTTGGGTAATCTTTATGGTAAGCTTCAGTCTCCACCTGCGATCCAGTAGCTAAATTTCGTACGGTTAATTTCGACGGTAGATAAGCAGCCAGCAGCTCTGATGTGATGAAGAGCTTGGCGGAAAAAGCACGTGCCTCATTTGGATCCAGATGTAGCAACCCTGGTGCAAGGACATCCGACCCTGGACGTTGTAATTAACAGAATCCTAATTGATCGGGTATTTGTATGCATCGTGGCACTTAGCGAATGGGGAAGAGAAAGATCGTGGGATGCTCTACTTTACCCTCTCCTATCCTCTCACCAATGTACTCTCTGTCTGCACTCAACCCCATTTGTGTGTGTAAAGGGGGCTGGGAAATGCACGGGGCAAAGTCGAAGGGACGCATTTGTCACCCCACGGGATTCTCCATCCAGTCTAATTAGTCACTCGTTCGTTCGCCAAGTCTAGAGTAATTAATTGATCACTACCATTATCGAGTGCTCAGGGGAACTCTGCTGGCATGTCGCTCGAGACAAGGTCACGACGATCTCACCTTCTTTTTTTTATTTTCTCACGTCACAAATTAATTTAATAATTAATCAACCAGAGCGCTCGTTTTATTTTTCTTCCTACAGTTATTCGGTTATTTTTTTTTTCACGAAAAAACACGGAAAGTGTTTGTTAGAAGCTCGGGGTGATCTCTGGAATTGTTATCTGGCTTATCTAGCGTGATTCCGGTTTAAAAAATACGCTCAAATTTTTCTCAAGCTTTTTCCATTTTCCCTCGAGCTACAGCCTTGAGCGTAAAACTGCGGTGAAACAAAGTACAACACGAGTAGCAGAGCAAAGTTATGTAGTACAGGGCTGACAGTTGTTTGTGGGAGCAATAATAAATCGTGGCAATTCGCGGCCACGGACAGGCAACCGCACGTTGTACATACGGAATAGCGTCCCCGGCTGACAAATACGATACATGTAGCACCCACTTTCTGGGTATGCTACGAGAAAATGGTTCATGTGCCTCATGCATGTATGAGACGAAATAACAGTCGAGACGCAGAGACGAATGCCAGACATAGAGGAATCGAGAAATGGGCTACATACGATATGGATCCTCGACGGAATGGAGCAGCATCCCCTAAATGAGCCCTGCTCGGACTCACTCCATTCCCTGGAATTATGGCTATCTCTCTACTTACCACCCTCGCCCTTACCAGAGCTGGCGCCCTTTCAGGGATTCCGTTCAATTATATCTTATAGCGCCATTCTCAAAAGTAACAGCCTCTTTATGCTCAGGGCTAACTAAGGCTTAAAACTAAATCAATACAAACGATCTAAATGATAACATCTTTTTCATTCCCATCTGCCCCACAGTTATCCAATTCCCCGCCATATCAATCAATTTACCCATGTCCAAATTAATCCGCTAATTCTGAAAAATCTCTCGCCCCAATAAGTTATATCTGTCCACTGGCACTACATTCGCTCTATCCGAATAAACGACAAGTTAAATTGTAAACTGTAGCACGTTTCTCCGACGCAATAATGAACCGAGCATTTCTTAATCGACGTCAAGGAGTTTCTCCTCGTCTTTGTGTACTATACCAGAAGGAGAAGCAGAAGCAGAAGCAGAAGTGGAAGCAGCCCTTGGGTTTCCCAATTTTAATTCCCCAGTAAAGGAAGCTTGTCAAATAATAATAATGAACTTGAAGGATTTTCGATTCGTCGGGTTCTCGTAATAATGAGTCTCGCAATCAGTGCATGCGACCTCGGTTTAAATATTTACGGTGCAATTACCGCAGTTTGTGTTGAGCTTACGTTTCTCTCTCAACGGGATGGTAAAAAGTGACATTAAGATTTAGATAAAATGACGTTATGACATTTTAAGATTATTATTGTTTGCTGCGCAAGCTCATTTTTAGTAATATCTGTCTTCTCATCACCGGGTTTCGTTCTGCAGCAACGCTGGCAATACCATCCTAGTAACGGAGAAGGGACATATCAACGTCAGAGCGCGATTTCATTTAAGATATCATTCCTAGCTGAATCCAGGCTCCGTGTCAATTTCAATATTTCATGTATAAAAAGCTTGGGAAAAAAAGTAAAGAGTATATTGATGGGATTTAGATTTTTCATCATCGGATCGGCTTTAATTCCCCAGACGATTCTCTCTCCATAACTTTATTTTCCGTCTGTAAAATACTTTTTTTTCCCTTTCCTTTACTTCCTTCTTTGTCTTTTGTATTTTTTAGCCTCGGTCTCATTGGGATGAGTCGATTGAGAATAAGTCGTTCCGCGGAAACTTTCTGCGGAACAAAAACCCGAGTACAGAAAGTAAGAAAAGGTAAGAAAAGAGACATATAACAAAAAAAAAAAAAATAAAAAATAATACCGAGAAAGTTGACTACCCGTCAGATTTGTAAGACCGTAAAGTTCCGCTTTCCGTCGGCTACAGCCACCGGAAGATACCTTTTTTTTTTTCTTAGGTATCTGTCCTTTCTCTCGATCATTCTCATCTTTTTTTCTCTAGTTACTCTCATCTCTGGTTGCATTACCCGTGTAAAAAAAAAAGTTCGAAAAAGTTCGACAAAGTTCGAAAAAGTTCGACAAAGTTCGAAATTTGTTACAAAACCGAACTTTTTTGCGAACTTTTTCGAACTTTTGTAAGACCATACAAATAGCATAACAAACTAATATCTTGGATGCCTTTGAACCTTTGAGGGTAAAATGGACCGCCAAAATTTTTTGGATGAAAAGTGGAGAAGGAGGGGGTGGGGGGCAAAATGACCCCATAGGGTAAAATAGACCCGCGAAGGCAAAATGATGCCCCCAAGTTTTTAACATTAAAAAAGTTGAGGGGCGGGGGGGCATTAGGGCAAAAATGTCCCCGAGGGACAAAAAAGTATCTCTAAAATTCGTGACATGAAAAGTGGGAGGAGGGGTGGGTTCGGGGGAGGGGGGGGTTGATGGGTCAAAATGTTCAACTTTAATTTTTAACTTTTTCGATTATTTTTATCACCGAAGTTCGATTTCAGAACTTTTTCGATACTTTATATCACCGAAGTTCGAAAATTTCAGAACTTTATCGATAACTTTCAAGAGTAAAAATTCTGAAAAAGTTCGATAATTTCAAAACTTTTTCGATATTTTGTATCACCGAAGTTCGAAAATTTCAGAACTTTTTCGATATTTTATATCAGCGAAGTTCGAAAATTTTAGAACTTTTTCGATATTTTTTATCACCGAAGTTCGGAAATTTCAGAACTTTTTCGATACTTTATATCACCGAAATTCGGAAATTTCAGAACTTTTTCGATAATTTTTAAGAGTAAAATTCTAAAAAAGTTCGATAATTTCAGAACCTTTCCGATACTTTATATCACCGAAGTTCGGAAATTTCAGAACTTTTTCGATATTTTTTTTCACTGAAGTTCGAAAATTTCAGAACTTTTTCGATAATTTTTAAGAGTAAAATTCTAAAAAAGTTCGATAATTTTAGAACCTTTCCGATACTTTATATCACCGAAGTTCGGAAATTTCAGAACTTTTTCGATAATTTTCAAGAGTAAAAGTTCTAAAAAAGTTCGATAATTTCAGAACTTTTTCGATAATTTTTAAGAGTGAAATTCTAACAAAGTTCGATAATTTCAGAACTTTTTTGAAATTTTTCATCACTGAAGTTCGAGAATTTCAGAACTTTTTTAGAATTTTTACTCTTGAAAATTATCGATAAAATTCTGAAATTTTCGAACTTCGGTGATATAAAGTATCGAAAAAGTTCTGAAATTGTCGAACTTCGGTGATAAAAATAATCGGAAAAAATAAAGTTGAACATTTTGACCCATTAACCCTCCTCCCCCGAACCCACCCCTCCACCCACTTTTCATGTCACGAATTTTAGAGATACTTTTTGTTCCTCGGGGACATTTTTGCCCTAATGCCCCCCCCCCCCCCCCCCAACTTTTTTAATGTTAAAAACTTGGGGGCATCATTTTGCCTTCGCGGGTCTATTTTACCCAATGGGGTCATTTTGCCCCCCACCCCCTCCTTCTCTACTTTTCATCCAAAAAATTTTGGCTGTCCATTTTACCCTCAAAGGTTCAAAGGCATCCAAGATATTAGTTTGTTATGCTATTTGTATGGTCTCACAAAAGTTCGAAAAAGTTCGCAAAAAAGTTCGGTTTTGTAACAAATTTCGAACTTTGTCGAACTTTTTCGAACTTTGTCGAACTTTTTCGAACTTTTTTTTTTACACGGGTATCTCAGAAGCCGTCCCCCACACACGTACAATCCCGATAGGAAAAAAAATAATGATAAAATTGAGGAAAAGAATAAAAAAAAAAGATTCGTGTCTAAACTATCCAACAAGAACTTTTATTATGAAACAATAAAATATGTGTATTCGACGCGAACGATCGGATGTACTTTGATTTAGAGTTAAAGTTTTAGATCGCGATTCCCGGGCAAAAACCGCCCATATATATGTATGTATATCTATATATGGTTTCTATTGGATCTTGCAGCTATGGATATTGCATTTTCAGCAATTACATTAAGAAAAACTTAAAACTCCTTTTCTAACCTCCAATACATTAGAATTTTATTTTCCGTAAGACGTTTTTACGAAAATCTTCCTCAGTTTATTTTTATATCCTTTTTTTTAGTCTTAAACTTTAAATTCAATGCAACGATTATTGACTTCCAAAGCGATAAAAGCAACTCGCATTATCTGCACTCACTGCAACGGTATAAATTCTAAATAATTCGAGGTAAAATCGATATTTATGGGCCAAAGTATAACTTTAACATCTTCAACAACTCGACAACTTATAAGTGGAAAAATATAAATCTGTATGAGATATTCTTTATAAATTTTATGCCGATTGCCACGGACAAATCCACACTTTCTTACCCCTTTTACAAAACTTTTATCTATTTTTTGTTTAACTCAAGTTGCTGTCTTTGTTAATGCTACTTACCTACTTTGCAACGGTTTTATTATAATCTGCAATGTCTACAGAACCCACTGAGAATTTGTAAATATTTTTTCATCTACTCATAATAGTGAACTTCATGAAAATTGTTATTCAAATTTTATTATGCTTTCAATGTCGAGCTTAAAAACTATACCAATGCTCATTTTTATTTTCTGTGCCTGGAGAATTTTCACTCAGAAATTATCATAACGCTTGCGGTACTGCTGGGATTATTTTAAAAAAACGAAAATGAAAGTTTGAGTTCTCACAACTTCCGAGATTTCCTCCATGAAAACTATCAATTTTCGAGTTCGCACAGTGTTGAAGAGCGGTGTTAAGAACGGACTCAATTTAACACCAAGTGGGGTTAAAATTAAATAACACTGGTGTAGGTGGTGTAATTTAGCGGTTAAATAGGTGTAAAACAGAAATTCCACGTATAGAAATTAGAAAAAAAAATGTATTACATATAAAAAAAATATAAGAACTTAATGAATATTATCTGGAGGAAATTTTAATTATGCTGTGTACTTATTCAAATAATTATTTAGATTATACGTAATTTATTTAAAAATTAGACAATTTTACGCTCACGTGTAAAAAAAGGTGTAGTTGAATTTAGCACAATCGGGGATACATATACTACACTGACTAGTAATATATAAGATCACTACACATTTAGTAATGACTACTAGCATATTGAGGTACACAAACTGTAGTAACATCTACTACTGTCGTTGGTTAAAACAACCCCTTGGTAAATGACAGCTGTGGTTCTTACTACTCCACATCATAGTTTAGAATTTTTTATCCTTAATTTATTTATTAAATATATACTAATTGATATTTATTATTTTTCATGGTATTTAAAAAGTTTTAAAAATTTTTAAATTTATATCATATTGTTCTTACAAAGAGTTTTTTAATATATTAAAATGGATTTGTAAATAATTAATTCGAAATGTCACACGCACTAAATTTTTAAAGTACATTTTTTTTTCTATACGTCATGGTATTTATTTTTCATTTAGAATTATTTTTATGACAAATTAATTCTTGTATTACTAACATAGTTTCATTGAATATTTAATTTTTGTTGATATAAAATGCAAGCACGTAATTTTGATGGTTATAATTGACACATTTAAAGATGTAGTAATTATAACCACAATTGTGGAGCTAGTACAACCACAGTGGGGTAAAAAAGTTGAAGGTGGCGCTGTCATTTTCGTTTGTCAGTCATTTCACTCCTCATTGGAGTAGATTGTACGAATTATGTGATATTGTGTACTCCAAAAATAGTAATACCAACTACTTCTGATAAAATTGTGTGGTTAAAGAAACCACAGGATGAGTTTTCCATACTACATTGAGTAGTTACTGAGCCTAAAAATTTTTACCCCAGTCGAATAGTAAGTAGAACTAGTACAGTAGAGATTAATCTTATACAGTGTCATTTATGCTACTCCATTCGTCGATACGATGACCACAAAGTAGTTCAATTATTACTAGTTTAGTGTGGTAAATTTAACTCCAGCATTTTTTTACATGCGCGATTTCAATCACCAATAATTTAATTAATTAATAAAAACGCCGTTGACTGTAGTGATTAATTAAGTAAAAATATTTACAAAGTAAAATATCTTCAACACCAGGAAATTTTTTTTTACAGTCCATGAACTCGTTTGGCCAAATAATTCTCGATACTTTCCAATTACAAAAAACACTTTACCCAGTATTTTCAATAATGGGAATTTTTTTCAATAAAAAAAAATTGATTGTCAAATAAATCAATAATTGAAAAGAACAATAAGATGAATTATGATTATAAATGGTCGATATACGATTCATATACAATAAATTGGTTTGTTATTTTACATTTTTATTGTCAATATTGCGTGCAGATCTCGACCCAATTTTTCGTTCATGCAAACTGGAAACGAGGAAACTGGGAAAAAAGAAGAGAACAAACATGGAACAAAATTAAAAAAAAAAATAATAACAGTACTAAAAGAATTGATTTTAACAAGACGGCACTTGTGATTTGAATGATTGAAGCTCGAAATGCACAATGCAATACTCGAATGAGATCGTTCGATCGAGAGCTCGGCATTGATTTGGTGGACAATTAAGCTCGGATTACACGAGATAGATCGCTTTATGTGCCTGCGGGCCTAAATTGATACACATAGTTGAGATTACTCCGTCCAATGTATGTCCTTGTTTAATACTCCCCACTCCCAAATCTACAATTACACATCTCTGAAAGACATACGAGTCCATATGCATTTAATTTTCATCATTACGTCATTGCATCGCTGACAGTTACGAATAATTAATTTTCCATTGTCTGTAACTACAAAATTCTCTCTTCATCAATTATCCGAAGTCCGTAACTCGCTAAAAAATTAATCACCGGACAGGAACGGGCTGAATTTGAAACTGGTGATTTCTGATGTAAATTCATTCTGCACAAAATAATGTTGCGATCAATAACCAGTTTTCTAAAGAATTCTTAATGTTTTTTTTTTTATATATTACGAAGCACTGAAGGCTTAGAAATTTTTTTTTTATCAGTTCTTGTGTCTCTTGCTGTTAAGTCAACCTTTTGTCGTCTGGTTAGAAAGGTTATCGAGCTCTGCGGGACTATTTCTTGTCAGGTTATGAGCTGTCAACGTTAACGTCACACATTTCATTTTTATAATCGATAACTTATGACCTAATCATCGTACGAAATCTAAAATGGCTTAAAAAAGCCTTATGGATTTTTTACAAGATCTACTGATCGTTTTTATAAAAATTTTTTGACAAACTTTCAAGGGGATCCCTTTCTAGTTACCACAACCATGCACGTTTTTCTCAGTGGACTTGATGCCATATTATTTTATTGTCAGGTTCCAGCAGGTAATATGGCCTAGCTATAGCTTATAGGGGAGATTTTGAATAGAATCGAAAATATTGCACTTAATTATCGAAATATATCATTAATCTTTATTTCAGTAGATCAGCCATAAAATGTAATGAAGTAATGGTAATTTTTACCATAAGCAAACAAAAAATTATACTTTTACAAAAACCATACGGATAGGCCTTATTGTACTACGGTAGGGTAATAAGGCCTACGGGTTAAACAAACTGGAATAGTTTAACTATACTTAATAAAATTGGTATTAGAGATGACCCGGGTCGAAAAAAAATCTTGATTATGACTTAAAATTTAAGTGAAAATCCTTCAAATTTCAATTAATTTAATTTTTTTTAGTTTGTAAAATCTCTATAACATTTGACTTAGATTTGACTTTTTGTGGCTTAGTTAGGATCGATTTGAGACAAAATAAGTCACGTTTAGGCCAAAACTGCTTCAGTTTGACTGTATTTCCTTTAGATTTAAGACAAAAAAAGTCACATTCAAGTCAGAATTTCGTCGATTTAAATAATTTTACTTAAATTTAAGTTAAAAAAAGTTTCATTTAAGTCAAAATTGATTCAATTGAAATGTAGTTTATTCAGATTTAAGACAAAAAAAGTTACATTAAAGTCAGAATAAAACAAAATTAGACAGTTACAACGCAAATTTAAATAATACTTATACTTAGTAACATATAATTAATGATAGTGATAATTATTAGCGATAGTTATAATAATAATGTTAATTATAATAATAATAATAAAAATGATAATAATAATATGAACATTAATAACTATGCCGAATATATTATTTTTATTATTATTATAATTATTATTATTATTATGATTATTATTGTTGTTATTGTCAACATTAATGGTAGCGGCACTGGTAATAGAAGTTAGACATAATGTTATGATAACAATAATATATTTAATAATAATATTACTAATTAAAAAAATAATTATTATAAATATTCGAAAGTTAAAATTAATAAATTTTAAGTTAAAATTAAGTCAAATATAGAACTAGATTTCGAATCGATAACCAGTTGTTTTTTTAAGATAAAATAAGTCAAATTTAAGGCAATGAAATAATTTAAGCCAAAAAAAGTTAAATTAAAAGAAACTAAACAATTTAAGTCAAAAAAAGTCTAATCTAAGGCACAAAAGTTAAAAAAAGTCAAGATTAAGTCAAAAAAAGTTTAAAAAGTTAAAATGTGGACTACAGTTGTCGGCATATCGATGACTTCAAAGGAAATTAAGTTAAATCAAGTCAAATTTGAGATTTTTTTTTTGACCTGGGGAATCATCACTTAAATTTAGCAACAATACTTTTTATTGTTTAGCTCAACAGCACTTAAAACTATCAGTTTTGTTTTACGAGTCAGAAGACTAGATTGTTTTTTATAATTTCTTCTGCGCCACGACAGCATATGACGGATAATAAAATATAGAAGACATGAAACGTGGTATCGGGACTCTACAAATTTTTCGTAACATTTTGTAAGACCCTTTTTCTAGAGTAGCCTTTAGCGGAGGTGGTTATTTTAAATATCATTTCTGTCACTTAAGTCTTATTACTCACGGGTACCTTACATACTTATGTATCTTACTATGACCCTATTATTGGCCATCTGGCTAGGGTCATTATAAATAAATAACTAAGTACTCCATTCTGCCCCTCCCTTCTTTATATATATATTTGTCTGAAAAAGTTAATTAAGCTGATGTATTTCGAACGGACTCAGTGAATATATATATAAAATAAATGAAATCTCTGATTTTTCTCATTATCCGTTATCCCAGGAAAACCCAGTAAATTAACAGTTGCGCGGATTGCGTCGTCGATGGTGCTTGCAACCCCCCAGTGTGTCGATACCAATTGCCGACCCTGTGGTTGTTCTATTGCCCTTTCCGAGCCCCTCACTAGACGAACCAACACGACTCAATCCCACCCCACCCACTCACTCTCACTCACGGATATAAACCATCATCTACGCTCTACACATTCTCACCCTAGCAGCTCGATAATTAGCGATAGTCGTTCGTCACGATGACATGCCAGCTGATTACGCACCTGTCTCCATCCCCTTGGGATTCCCTTCCTCCCCAAATAATAAATAAATAAATAAATAAATAAATAAAAACCAGGCCAATTGAATTAAATAAATTTCATTAAATCGGATCAATTTTAAAAACAAAAAGTTTAATTAAATTTTTTTTAATCACCAACTCAAATTCCTATCGGCTAAATTAAATATTTTAAATGAAACTTTTACAATAAATAAATTAATAAATAAAATATTTTAATTAACTTTTATTTTATATTTTTCCAATTTGAGTCCAATGATTATTAATTAATTTACTGGGGCTGTAATATCTGGGAGCTAAATTCTCCCGTTTGGATTTTCCTTTAATTAAAAAAAATATATTTTTGGTAAATGCTGCTCTGGTTTTATGTTTAAAACTTTTTCGCTGAAAAGTACGCGGTCAATTCCCACTGAACGTCGTTCAATTTACCTTGTCCTTGAGAGTAGAGGGATTTAACGTCATGCTCTTCTGGCCGCAACGTAGTTATAGCTTGTATGTGTCCACCTGTACGAGAGGAGATAAACTTTTGGAAGTTTGCGTTAGCGCAACCTCCAAGCAACATCACTAACTTGACCACCGACCACGTCATGTTGTTATTAAGCCGTTGGTTAATTAACTGACTTCTGACAATTTATTATTGTTATGATCGTTTATTTATTTTAACGACAATTATATATAATAGGCTGATTCGAAAAAATGGACTATTTTTTTTTTTTCGATATCCCCCGTGAAATATATTCAGGGAGACAAGAAAAAACGCTTGTAAAAATTAGAGCTCTTAATATTAATATTTAGAGGTCGCGCAACGCAAATTTCTATTTCCCGTTTAAATAACATGGGAAAATTTATTTTTTAGGCTTTGGAATTTTGTAGCTCACCGTGGGACCAATACTTTTAAATGTTCAAGACATATTCTTATGGGAAATTTGATGCTCTATAAGAAAGGTCTCTTGTAGTTTTTTGATATTTTTATTTCTTCAAAAGTTATTCGAAGTTAAAGTTAGATTGACGATAAATTTTTACAATTTTTAAATTTTTTGACGCAACCATCAACTTTATCGGAAAATTTTATAGGACATTTTTTGTAGAGCATTTTATTTCCTACAACTTATCTAAGAGAAAATTTTCGATATTTCTCTCAAGTCGTAAGTTATTTGCAATTAACTGGAAATCTTCTTAAAAAATTCAAATTTTCTCGCTTAAAATTAATTATATTAAAATTTTCAGTTAATTGCAAATAACTTACGACTTGAGAGAAATATCGAAAATTTTCTCTTAGATAAGTTGTAGGAAATAAAATGCTCTACAAAAAATGTCCTATAAAATTTTCCGATAAAGTTGATGGTTGCGTCAAAAAATTTAAAAATTGTAAAAATTTATCGTCAATCTAACTTTAACTTCGAATAACTTTTGAAGAAATAAAAATATCAAAAAATTACAAGAGACCTTTCTTATAGAGCATCAAATTTCCCATAAGAATATGTCTTGAACATTTAAAAGTATTGGTCCCACCGTGAGCTACGAAATTCCAAAGCCTAAAAAATAAATTTTCCCATGTTATTTAAACGGGAAATAGAAATTTGCGATGCGCGACCTCTAAATATTAATATTAAGAGCTCTGATTTTTACAGACGTTTTTTCTTGTCTCTCTGAATATATTTTACAGGGGATATCGAAAAAAAAAGTCCATTTTTTTGAATCAGCCTAATATATAATTTATTTATACAATTTCAAAGGAAATTAAGTTAAATCAAGTCAAATTTAGAATTTTTTTTCAACCCGGGAAGTCATCAAATTTTTTTCATTAAAAATATATGAGATTGAAAATTTCCAATAGGATAACTTCTTGTAAGAAGAAAATCCAATCTTTCTAAGTTATTTTTCTCTCAACGAGGGGTAGCTTTCGTAATTGTAATTGTAATATTTTATAAAAACATATCAACTGTGTTGTAAATGCCAACAGCCAGTATTTCAAAGACGAGTGACGATATGGTTGTGGTACTCATTTGCCTTCCGGTGAAATGTCGACGATTAAATGTCAGCTTACCGAGCTGTCGTTGTAGTCGTAGTCGTTGTCGTCATCGTGTCCTACTGCCTTTTCCTACTCTAGATTCTCGCCCAAGGGGAATTTACGTTTCAGACGTTGAGATTGGGATTCTAAGATACCGAAACTCGACGTGGCAATATACCTTTTGACAATTGAGAATGATGAATATCACCAGAACGATTTCTCCTACACATCTATACACATTTATGTATCTATATACATGCACACATATTTCTCGTTCACTCATATAGTGTAGTGAAAACTACTCATACACTTACAACGAGCTTGCAACATCTAATTGACGTAGTTCTAAAGCCCACCGTCTCCACAAAATCTCTCTCGAACTCCTTGCTAATTTTGTGCTCACTATACTCGACGTCTTATCGAAATAGATGAGAATTTCAAGATGAAACCGCTACTCTAATATATTTAATCTCTTCATGCTAAATATCTATTTCTCTTAAAATTATTTAAATCTATTTAATAGTCTCTTTACTAGTCTTAGAAGTTTTTCAAGTCTTTATTCAAAAGTTAGTTTACTATTTTTACGCAAAATCAGGCATGTGAGCCTCCGATCCTGCACAAATACTTTTGCATGCCTTGAGCGCGAAGCGCTGAGGCTATGCTCTATACTCACCTGAAAATGAAAATTTCGATCTCGTCATATTAAATTGTTTCTAAATTTATGAATACACTTAAATGATACAAAAAAAATATATTGTTATAAAGAAAAATGATTAAACAACAGATTTTATCCATTTTTACGTCGACTTATTACGATTTTTCTATAAATTTTCTGTTTTTAGTGACTTATAGCGTTAAATTACTCAGGAGTCATGGGCTAGTAAACACTATAACTTCCGAAAAATACAATTTTTCAACTTAATTTTTTTTTAATATCTTCGTATTGTTGATGCGAAGATCCCTTTTGAAAATGGCAGCTAAATATCGTATGGTTTAGTTATAATTAATATTTTTAGATAGGCATCACACGACAATTTCTACCCTTTGAGCAGCCATATTACTTATTTTTTTAAATATACATTTATTTCAAGAGTGAACATAGCCAAGATTATTTTTTGTATTTTTTGTTTACTTATCGATTTCTATGTATCGATTATTTTTCGATAGTATCGATAGATGGCACGGAATATACCTGTACTAAAGTATACATATTAGCAGCTGGCGTTTCTTAGGTAAAATGGCGGGCTATTTAAAAACTTAGAATCTAATTGTTTTTAATTACCAGTCGATACAAAAAAATATGTCAAAATTCAAAATAATATAACGGTTTCCTCTGAAAAATTGTTGTATGTGTAATAAACTTTTAACTCACTTGAGTATCATTCACATAAATGCTCAAAGCATGCACTTTTGAATTTTCCAAACTTTTTTAAACTTCCCGCTAAGAAGATTGAAAATTTTTAAAAATTCGGGAAGTTACTGATTTCGGTCCGGTTTTAGAAAATCGAATTTCTAAGAGATCTTGATGTTTAGAGGATCTAGGAAGATATCCTGAGTAATTTCCAGATGACTTCCGAGTGTATGTATATTATATATGGATGTTTGTACGTATGTAAATATCTGTAACTTTTAAATGAATTCATTCTACACTTATCACCTTCATAATTAATAATGAATAGCTATAATAACAAGGTAATAAAGCAATGTAAAATCACAACAACTCATACGATATTACCCCTTGGGTCGTTTATTGTTGAACGGTAAACGAAGCAAGCTATAACAGTTATCCTTTCTCTTTTAGCGGCCCCTTACACACAACAACAAACATATTAAATGATGTTGAATTTCCCCAGTGATACCTTTGAGACGATTACCGTCCCCTTGTGGACGATACACCCGTCATTTTACTTGATATATTTAGCTTTAGTCTATATTTCACATAACAATATAACAATATAACCCGCAACTCCCTATTCGAATTAAAATATGTATACATATACATGTACATACACATATGCATGGAGTGTGTATTTATATAGATATATATACACATATAAATGACGAGTCTATTTTGGTAAATCCACTTGCGAGGCAGTCCTCCATCAATTAAATCCAGCAATTTCGCTCGGTGCTAATAATTTACAGCGTCGACACTTGATGTGTCATCTGCATCGGGAATGTGGCGACGAGTTTCAGTGCAGTGTCTGGTAGTCTGAAAGTTGTTGCGGGCAGAAAAGGTGTTGCTGTGGTGTTTTAGTTGTTCATGGCTCCCTCGGGACCGGGGAGAAGAGAGTCTGTGAGGCAGAAGACTGCCAGTTGTCTCATCTCTCGTCTCTTCTGGTTCTACACTCACTCCCACATTCATGGAATATCTTAGTGGCTTGGTGTCTTTTTCTATACAAGGAAACTCAGACACACTATTGTCACTCGCTATTGCAACAGTTGGCATTTTTCTCTCGGGATACGTGCTTTTTGAAATAAACTCGCTAAATTCCGCGATGCTAGAATTATTTGTTTTTAAAATTTATTTGCCATGCCAATGAAAACTAAGGCTTCGCAACTTTAGATAAAATATATCAATGACTACATGCAAAAAAATGCTGGAGTTAAATTTACCACGCTAAACTAGTAATAATTGAACTACTTTGTGGTCATCGTATCGACAAATGGAGTAGCGTAAATGACACTGTATAAGATTAATCTCTACTGTACTAGTTCTATTTACTATTCGACTGGGGTAAAAATTTGTAGGCTCAGTAACTACTCGATGTAGTATGGAAAACTCATCCTGTGGTTTCTTTAACCACACAATTTTATAAGAAGTAGTTGGTATTACTATTTTTGGAGTACACAATATCACATAATTCGTACAATCTACTCCAATGAGGAGCGAAATGACTGACAAACGAAAACGACAGCGCCACCTTCAACTTTTTTACCCCACTGTGGTTGTACTAGCTCCACAATTGCAGTTATAATTACTACATCTTTAAATGTGTCAATTATAACCTTCAAAATTACGTGCTTGTATTTTATATCAACAAAAATTAAATATTCAATGAAACTATGTTAGCAATACAAGAATTAATTTGTCATAAAGATAATTCTAAATGAAAAATAAATATCATGACGTATAGAAAAAAAAATGTACTTTAAAAATTTAGTGCGTGTGACATTTCGAATTAATTATTTACAAATCCATTTAAATATATTCAAAAACTCTTTGTAAGAACAATATGATATAAATTTAAAAATTTTTAAAACTTTTTAAATGCCATGAAAAATAATAAATATCAATTAATATATATTTAATAAATAAATTAAGGATAAAAAATTCTAAACTATGATGTGGAGTAGTAAGAACCACAGCTGTCATTTACCAAGGGGTTGTTTTAACCAACTACAGTAGATGTTACTACAGTTTGTGTACCTCAATATGCTAGTAGTCATTACTAAATGTGTAGTGATCCTATTTATTACTAGTCAGTGTAGTATACTATCCCCGACTGTGGTAAATTCTCCTACACCTTTTTTTACGTGTGACATTTTAATTTTATTATGAATTATTTTTAACCTCGTAAAAATGTTAACGAGATAGCAAAGAAAACTTTCGCGTTACTTTTAAGAAACTTAAAAGTCATCCCATCGGTTATAAAGATGATCGTTAATTTTTTACCAATGCATCAACGCCCTCGCCAGATCATTCAACTGATCTATATTTTATTTCTTAGAGCTTCAACTTTTGTCTCCTTTACGAGTTTCAGAAAAATATCTTTTAGAAAATTAAAAAAGTTCATGCGAGTAAATTTTTACAACTTACACATACGTCAGCAAATAAATTTATCACGCAGCTGCGATATTTACCTGCAACAGAAAAAAATTAAATTTACTTACGAGGAAATAAAACAAAATTTTTAAATTTCAAAAAATTCCACTCAACGGGCTTTGGCAAAAAAGTTTTTCAGCCGGATTTATTTTAAGTAATGCAAAGAAAAAAGATTTAGTTTAAAAGTGTCGAGAAGGTTTGAGATAAATAAAAAAAAAAAAAAAAAGAAAGATAATAGCGTCAACCCCCCAAGAGATTTAGTTGTAATCCGATAGGCCTAAGGGCCTAACTCTGGCACTTACTATGATTAAACTCGACAGATTGGCTTGTTTTGTTTTATATTTTTTATTTTTACTCCTCTGTCCTCGACGATTTTATTTTATCTGCTTTTTTTCACTATTTTTCTGGTAATCAGCTTAAATAATTTTTCATCTTTAAATATTTGGGTTAAAAAGCAAAAAAAAAAATATCAAAATAATTTTTTAAAGTAAGGAGACAAAAAAAAATAGTAGCAATAATTTCAATAGAGATAATTAATTTTTAATTAAAGTTACAGTAGATCGGGAGGTCGGGTCGAAAAGAAATAACTCGACATTTGGCTCTCGACAACTCGTCCCGTGCTCTTCACTATAGACAACTCGAGTAGTTGGCTGAAGGCACTACGATTCGATTGATTATTCAATTATCGAAATCGATTCCCAACTCAGACACGGCAATGCCAATAACCCTCCGGTAAATAGGGCTCCTCTGCCCCTACCTAAGCTTTCAACGGTTCTCCCCTTCCCCGCCGCCCTCTTGTGTGTCTCGATTACATTTCGAAATTTCCTATCCATTAACCCAACGTAAAAGGATAACGAGTGTTTTACATTTAAACTCACTGTAATGACTCACTATTAATTTTTTTTCCTACTTCGTAATTAATTATGTTAAAATCATTGCTAATTAAATACAGCTTCCAGCGAATTTCACTGCAAATTCAATATTTAAACCATCATTGGTAATTAAAATCACCCGCGCTATGGAAAAATTCATGTTATCAATATTTTTCACCAGTCTGTGCATAGCCGAGTGGAATTTTTGGGTTTAATACCAACCGGTACTCAATAGATTACGGGACAAAATAAACCACAAATGAGATGAAAAATGCTGTGATAAATAAAACGTAATTTTCTCTAAACCGCAAAATTTTTGCTTAATTTCAAATTCATGCCGAGCGATTACGAAATTATTATTTTGATTTTCTATGGGAGGAACCTTCGTCAAAAAATTTGACCTAATTTTAGTCTAACTAGAGTGTAATTGGTCTAATTGATTTGTCTTTTAATTTTTATAAAAATTTTCGAGTGTTTTTTTATCTAACGATGATCAAAGATTGACTAAAGTAAAAAAAAAAAAAAAGTTTGGAAAATCCAAAAGTGCATGCCTTGAGCATTTATGTGAATGATACTCAAGTGAGTTAAAAGTTTATTACATGTACAACAATTTTTCAGAGAAAACCGTTTTATTATTTTGAATTTTAACATATTTTTTTGTATCGACTGTTAATTAAAAACAATTAGATTATGAGTTTTTAAATAGCCCGCCATTTTACCTAAGAAACGCCAGCTGCTAATATGTATACTTTAGTATGGGTATATTCCGTGCCATCTATCGATACTATCGAAAAATAATCGATACATAGAAATCGATAAGTAAACAAAAAATACAAAAAATAATCTTGGCTATGTTCACTCTTGAAATAAATGTATATTTAAAAAAATAAGTAATATGGCTGCTCAAAGGGTAGAAATTGTCGTGTGATGCCTACCTAAAAATATTAATTATAATTAAACTATACGATATTTATCTGTCATTTTCAAAAAGGGTCTTCGCATCAACTATACGAAGATATTAAAAAAAAATGAAGTTGAAAAATTGTATTTTTCGGAAGTTATAGTGTTTACTAGCCCATGACTCCTGAGTACTTTAACGCTATAAGCCACTAAAAACAGAAAATTTATAGAAAAATCGTAATAAGTCGACGTAAAAATGGATAAAATCTGTTGTTTAATCATTTTTCTTTATAACAATATATTTTTTTTTGTATCATTTAAGGGTATTCATAAATTTAGAAACATCTTAGTATGACGAAATCGAGATTTTCATTTTCAGGCGAGTATAGAGCATAGCCTCAGCGCTTCGCGCTCAAGGCATGCAATTGGGTAGAAATAATTTTAAAATTTTTATTTGATTTAAAACAGATTGGTTTTTAAATACAGAGCATTGTTATGCAGTTATAAACTAAATGGGCAGATGAAGCCCTTTTAATAAAGTTATTTATAATATTTGCCAACAATACAAATATTCAAAACTCAAAAGATAAAATATACAAAAGAATTTATTTTTCTGTTTAAAATGTTAATATTGGCATGAATAAACTCAAGTTTGCTGTAGAATTCTTCAGTATTATCAAATATCTCGGGAAATTGCCGTGATTTCACACTTGAATAATTATATGCTTAAAGATTTGCTTTACGGATATGATGCCAGGGAGTCAGAGCGTCAGAATACGCGCGAAGAGGGATGAATCTAGAATAATATCTATATATATATATATATATAGTCTTGTATTCATTCCATCTGGACGCGATGGCTCGTATGAAATTGCAGGACTCTGTATATTTGTATAACACATTTCGAGGACTCTGATTCGCGTAACAATCAAGTGGATGATCAACTTTGCTATTTAAATATAAGCTCGTTTGATTACTAAAGGGAGATCCGGTTGTTATCCCCAGCAATTCAAAATCATGCAAACGACAAATTTATTCCATTTATTCTATTCACTTCTCTCTATCAACATCCACTAAATACCACGTTTAATTTACAAAATATCCCTCCACTGTAAGCCGTCGGAAAACAATAACTTGAGCACGCCCAGTCCGAAAAAGCAAAAAAAAAAAAAAAAAACAAAAACAATTGTTACGGCTTGTAAATAATCCAAGAAAATATACGATTATTTTTATATAAACTTCCGAGCGATAAATACAAGCCGCACCTGTTGTCTGAAAATATACACTTGAACCCACTTGGGTATCGCTAGGAAATTAACCCATGGGCAAAGCACTAACTGGTTGCGGTAGTAACACACTTTTGTTAAACGAAACGCATGATGCTTGTATTGTATAGAGTCGAGTGCTGGTAGTTCTGCACATATACAAGTAACATGTGCTCCTAATCTCTCGGTATATCAGCAATAATGGGCTCGCGTTTCCAAGGGAATGTTCCGCACGGTGGGTGGTTCTAGTTCCGACTCAAACTCAAACTCAAACTCCAACTCCAGATTGGCTAGTGATTTTACTCCTGGAATGCTGGTATCAACAGTAAATTTGCCCATATATCTCCTCACATAAATCCAGGCAAAGTGATTGGTGAATATCGTAGTTTGATTTCCAGGTACCTGAATCGATTGAATGAGAATCCTCATTTGCCAGTACAGCTCTTGCCAAATTGTAAATCCGCTGATGGAAATTACGCCCCAGGTTATCCCTGGTGTCTTTACATAAGCGATACTTTAAATGCATCGGGTGATTTAGTGAGGGAATAATATCCGGGAACGGGATATTAATTTCATGAGTAGAACGCGTGTATCGATGACAACGAACCGATGATGATGCTGCCAACCGACCAGATAGGATTCCAACCGATAATTTACGATCCGACGTATTCCATCTTAATCGGCGCAAGTGACGTCAGGTGATAGATGCGATGCTCATCGTTCCGGGAACTCGACCCTTCCTAACGATGTGCATTGGCCCCAGCACCTTGAGAGATATCTCAAGCCGTCATCCGTTACCCTTCGGTCTCCACCCTCACCCGCTGCCTCTTTCACCCCTTTTACCAGCCGGCAACTGGCTGTGGAGTAAGCAACCAAGCAACCAGTACACCCAGCATAATTACCCAAGTGATAGGTTAAGCTCATATATATATATACATACATACAACACATTGGTAATTACTTGTGCGCCTTTAATCTAATCCAATTTAACAGTCTACGACGTCTTTTGGAAACTTCCTAAATCACTTTACGAAAATAAGACAAGATTTACCACACATACCGAAATAACTTTAGTTTTCCATTAGAGGCATCTAAATTGCGACGCTGAAAACACTTAATTGGTGACACATGACAAAACTTTATCTTTTTTCTGCCGTAAAAGCTTATATTAATTTATATTTATCTACGGAAAGGCATTAGCTATTAGAGCTGATTGATGCTTCAGTTTAGGGTTTTAGAGGCATTTAATCTAGGTTATCTCTTGATCCTTGAAAGCATTATAGTTTGGCTGTATTTATTACTTAAATGATTAATTTTGTCAAAGACAGTATTCGTCAGTTTGATAATTGAAAATCTCGGATTAGTAACTGAATCCAATTGAGATTAGCACTTCGGTGTGAGTGGGTGTCTTTAACACAGAGAGAGAAATAGTTGATCAGTATCTCCAAATGCACTAGACACCACTTAACCAGTGTGTCGCACTTCAGCAAGCCAATCTACAAGCCATCGGGAATCGATTCTCACCTCTGAGGTGACACGCCGAGGGTCGTACTCGAATAGCTTCAGAAACTGACACTAGTGTGCCCGATGCCTATTTGCCGACGGCTTCTTGACCGTTTGCGACACCGAGACCTCTAATTTGGCATTTCCAATTGTCCAGCATTCCGAAACTCAATATTCCTTGAAACGCTCGTATCATACTGTTGCAAGTTGACACATTCAATTTACTGTTACTGTTACTGTTATTATTATTATCATCATTGTCGTTATTAAAAATGATGGCGTAGCATAGGATTTTATGTAAATCGACGTGAGTTTTAAATACGGAAGCAGCCTCGTTGCAATGAGTACTTAGCCAAGTTAGCGGTTAAACCAACACGATATCAGAATGTGTCGGCGTGATATCAACTGATGATTGTCCCCGACACATACGTCGGGTGATATAACCAGTCCACGAAATAGCTAGCAGATAGCAGCCTATCGCTTAGCAGTTTTCGGTTAGGGATGTTTTACGCCAGTTTCCACGCATCCGTCTCTCGTCACTGGGGCTCCGTTAAAATAACACCCGGGCATTTGACGTGGAACGATATACAAAACTGGCTGAAAATAATAACAAAAAAAAAACGTTGCCGGGTCGAATAGAAGGATACAGGATACTGATAGCCCAGTAGGTATCCCTTTATCGATTTCCAGTGTTTTTAGTATTTGGTTTTATTTTAAAAGCCAGAGGTTGGTTCATTTCTGGGTGGTGTCGGTGTCCCAGAATGATCGACAGCCAGCAACGCTATCGCGACGACAATGGCTCGAGGGTAGAAATGACTTTTGCCACTCGGCTGATGGATGGCTCTCGCGTGGTTGTAATTATTACCCTCTGCGTGGAGAAAGGGACCGGGGATGAGGTTCATCTGATACTATCCACCCAAGCTTTATGGATCCGCCGTCGTACCTTTCACACTCTTCTACACTCCGGTTTTCCCTCGCCCCAGCGTTGCCTGCCTTATTCGTATCGGCCCCTTCTTGCTTTGTCTCGCAAGCTCAACTGCTTCAAGAATTTCAGCCTGGATAAATTACGTTATGTGTAATTTATAGCCCCGCTGAAAAGCTACAAATCATCATCAAATTCTTTTCCGACACTTTGAATTAAAACGCTTTGTATGAATGATCACAGCGTATAGTCCACGGTTGTTATTATTATTATTATTATGGTCCAAGATTATTATTATTGGATTAACGGAATTACGGTTCTAAAAAATACTTTTTAAGTGATACGGTTAAATTTAATAGCAAGTGTAAGGGTGGATTAAACTCGGCTCAATGACGTCGATGACGTAAAAGGAGATAGCTAATAAAATATACGTGGGAGTGTTAAAGGTTGCCAGCAGAAAGTTTAGCTGGGTATAAAGTCAAACTAAAACTCTCGGTGCCATCTGCATTATAATCTGAAAGGAGTTACCGAGCTGGGGATGAGAATGGAGGTTATACAGTAGTATGGTATAAGTTCTATCTGTCTTTCTCATTCCCGTGTTTCTATTCCCGACGGGAAAACTTTACTATTTGCAGCACCAGCAGCACTAGTAGCAGCAGTACTAGTACCAGTACCAGTACCAGTAGTAGTAGCAGGAGAAACTGAAGCAGAAGCACCAGCCACCCGAGAACCGTCCCTTCCGACATGCTTCACCTCCGCAACTAACAAGTGAGACAGCAAAAATTCCGCGAGTCTGCGGCTAAATTTCCTATATATATATATATATATATATATTTACCGTTGAACAAGAGTGAGAAAGAACGAGGCGAGTCTACTGTACAGTTAATTGTGTAGTCGCGGGCATTATGCCCTGTAATTTAATAACGCAGACTGTGGACTCCCGTGTGTAAATAAAAGTGAGTTTAACGGTGGAATGGTAAATCCGATGGGACGTATGCTCAGGACTTATCCTTCAGGGATTTCCCTTTACGAATTACTTTGGACGTTTTTGGTTATAAAATTACGCTTGAATCTTTTCAACCTGCAGTGCCACGACAACAAACTACTGATTTATGCTTTCAGAAATATTATTTTAAATTCCACTTTCTCGAGTTTACGTTACAAGTTTATAAATTAATGCGTTTCTTCATTGACATAAATTTAAATTTAATCGAAAAATTTTTTAATTAAAATGATATTTTGAGTTTTAAATTAAAAACAACGGGAAATTATGTCGGAGTAACAACACGCAGCGTCATCCTTTTACGAGTGGACAAAACGTGCCGTTGATGACATGGATAGGTGAAAAGGGAGCCGAGAAGTGAGACAGCAGAAATGCTAGAGAGGGTTTTAAAACCGAGGGGTTGCTGAATATGTTCGCAAATAGCTGAGACGGCAAACGCCCGACCAATATGCATGTGAATAGGATTACAACACACTCGCACTACCTATAATAATGCTCACCCTCTCGCTTCACCTGCCGAGGAAAGAGGACCAATGTATAGTGTATGAGCTTTGGACTTGTTCAACACCGCCCGCTGTGGCGACTACCGACATTCCTCAACCATTCTTATCCTACTCTACTCTCTACTCCACAAAGGAAAGCGCGACGGATTGCAATGTGTACTCGGAAACGTTAAATATCACGTTAAAAGATGGCAAATCACAATGACTGATTCAAAATACTTCGGATTCATTCAACATTTTTGCGATGATGTTATTCTGTTCTCTACTTCCGTATTTCCAACCCCTTCAATAATATGTTCTTCCGTCATAAATGTTATTACAGTGCCCTTAAGATAGGGAAGGGAAGGGCAGAACGATGCAGGGGCACAATAGGGTACCTCTAAAATTATCTGAAAAGTTTGTTTTTTAAATATTCAAAAATTAATTTGATCTAATTGGACTGTATTTGGACTAGCTGATCTGTTTTTGATCTTTTACAAAAATTGTAAGCTGTTTTTGATCTGTTGTTTTAAAGAACGGTGCGTTACGGCAGACAAAATTAGATTAATTCTTGAACTTTGAAAAATTTTAGTCCTGAAAATTTGCAAGGACAAAACTAGATTAAATCATGGACTTGTAATATTTTTATTTAGGGACAATATTTATAAAAAATATTTTAAGTTACAGAATTGATTATGTTTTGCTTACTATTTATTTAGTGTCTTTTGTTTAAAAATGTCGGTAGCTAATGAAAGTTTGACAGCTTTATTTTTTAGTTGTCTTGACTGAATATTTATAGCATTGAATAAAAGTAATAAAATAACTGTTAAAATGTAAAGAAATTTTTCTTATTTACTGGATAAAATCGAAAAATATTTTGGCATTAGAAACCATCAAAATTATTGTGACATCTTATTGCGAGTGCGCATTAGCTTGTTTCAAATATCAAGAAAATTAAAATAAATTTATAAATCTAGATTATTATTATTATTATCATATTGGTAAAAAGTCCTGTTTTTGATCTGAAAGCGATTAAAAACAGACTAAAAATTACAGTAAATAAAGTCTGTTTTTGTTCTTAAAAACAATTGATTACAGACCAGAATTATCACAAAAAAGTCTGTTTTTAGTCTAAAAGCGATTAAAAACAGACTAAACATCATACGAAAATAAGTCTGAAATTGGCCTGAATAAGGAATAGTGCGGGCAAAAACATTTTAAATTCCTACATGAAGTAAGTACGATTTATAAACTTAAACTAAAGAAAAAATATTTGAATTTATCATTTATTTTGAAACATATCTAAATTTTTGATCCAGGCAGTCGAAAAATGTTAACGACTTTTGTTTTATGATAAAAACTATTTAAAAATTTTCTTCTTCCATTGCATCCAATAATTATGTGAAATGTAATTTTCCTTAATGAAAATTACTAATAAGAAAATTTTATTTAATCAAATTTGTTTCATTTCCACATTTTTTTTCACCTTTTTTATTTTCGCTTGGAATATCATTGAAAAAAAAAGACGATTTAACGTATTTGAGACCCCAAAAACAGTATTTCTTTAAGTATCCCGCTGGCCCTTTCTTCCCCTAAGTAGAATTTCTTATTAAAAGAAAAAAAAATGAAGGTAGCTCAGACTGGGCTCGATCCACGTTTCTACAAGTTACTGACGTAACAGATCAACCCATTAGAAATAATGAATAGGAATTAATTAAGGACAATATAACGTGTTGGCCATTGAAATATCGTATGTAGTTGCAACAATAATAGGAAGGATGCTTCTGAGAAATAAGTGGTCAAGAGATGTGTGTTGAGGGTTGTAGAGTGGTTGGAAAGCCAACCAGAGAGAGCGTCGGTCAGCGTGTGACGATGTTGTCCATCGATCACCTGACACTAGTCTCCTCGTAGGTAATAGAGGGGTTGCTGCTTTCATTATACTCTGACTGTACACCCTTGCTGGTAATGCGCAGTGATGCTTCTCGAGCACTTGACGCAGTAATTTTACCGCTTAGCTACCCTACCACTGTTTCTGCTACTGCTACTGCTACAATACGATACCAGTGGTAGTGTTTTTGGCGTTACTCTCTGACAAAACCATTACCCAGCTTCTAGCCTTGCCAATGTATTACTCTTTCTCGTGTGTTGTTATATGGCGGGCGTAGGGTGGTTCTAGTGTTGTGACTATTGAGGGAAATTCACCAGCTAGCAGGCAAGCAATAACGACCGATACCGACACGCGAATGATGCTGAATTAATTGCTCACTCGGCCCAAGGCGGTCACGCTCAATTATCTCCACATCGTGGTCACATGTAATTGCAATCCTCCATTCTATTATATGTTACAGGCTACTATTTACTTCCACTCGTATGACGACGCTGAATTATTATTGTTCACAATTCTATACATTATCTAATAACGTTATTTAACATTTGTGTAATAAATTTACCTTCAACAGTTTACCTCATTAATTACTAATTTTACTAATTCATTATTTTTCAAAAGCTTAAAATATATTTTCAAATTCCCGCCATGAAAATTGACAATTTTCGAGGAAATGAAAGCTATTGATTTTAGTCCGATTTTCGAAAATTGAGTTTTCATCAGATTTAGACGTTTTGAGATCCTAATAAACTGACTATTTCCGGATGGACGTCCATGTGTGTGCATGTATGTGTAAAAACTAATTTTTGACGTACGATATCTTTGGAACGAATCAACCGATTTAGACTTTCTTGGTGGCAATCAACAGAACTTATCAAGAATTAGATCTGGATAAATTTTAAAGTCAATCAGTCGAGTAGTTGACGAGCAATATGAAAAATAGAAATTAGAAAATTTTTTTTTTTTAGATTTTTTTCATACTACTCATAAACTACTGGCCTGATTTGCCCCAACCTGTATCCAGTTCTAAGTCTTGATGAGCCCTTTCGAAAGCCACCAAGAACGGCTGAATCGGTCAATTCGTTCCGAAGATACCGTAAGACAAAAATTAATTTTTTTTTAGCTAACTGGTTTTTTTTTTGGTTAACAACAAAATAAACATTTTTTGACTTCGAAAAACCCAAAATTTCGCAAATGGTAAGGCCTTCGAGCTTTCTGAGTTCGAAAACAGCAGGAAGTTTTCGGGTTGGTTCAAATGGTCAACTATTAAGATTTTTTTGAATTGCAAGGTTAGATTTTGTAAAACAACCACTTGGAACACTTATATAGTCATAAATCATAAAATAATAAATTAATGATTAATAGTAAATTTTTTTAGCAATTAACGAAAGTGAGTAAAGTTAAAAACCCATAAATTTTCAAAATTAAATTAATTTATAATTTTTTAAGTGCCGAAAGTAATAGGTTAGATAGCAAATATGTAATAAAGTGAATTAAATTTCTAGATTTATCATGCACTTTTGGTGTTAACGAGTTTCGTAGGAAACTTGTGTCGGTTGGCAAGCTCATCCTCTTGCTTATCCTCGTCCTTAACGTCGTCATCCGATCAAATAGTTAAGGCGGGTGGCAATAAACGAGGTTTACGACAATTACGACAGAGACATACGCATTGTCGGAGCTAAAATGTTGAGGGATATGCGGTAATTAAATCAGTGATACTCGAGGGTTTCTCCCTATTAAACTAACTTTAGTTTTACATTCCCGTCGCGTCATGACATTTGTCTCCTTACGATTTGTGCCATTAAAAAAAGTAAAAAAGACCAATAGTTTTTTGTCAAAAAGCATTAGCAGGTTTAACTGTGTGAGGTTCAGCTCGAAAATGTGGAAGGGGTAGTTAGTGTCTAACGAAATTAATAAAGTTTGTGGTATTTTAAGAGGTTTGAAATTAATTATTAAGGAGATTCCATTCGACTTGGGTACACCGAGACTTAATATAATCGAATAGCACCTGATAATGCGCATCCTGAAGCTCGACGCGATTAGTACCGAGTTATATCGTGTATGTTGAAGCTCGACGAGGAGAGTTTGCTGTCAGGCATCAACGAGAAGGCGAACACGCTTATAAGGTCATGAGACGCGACACGATAATATAAGCCGAGATGCAAACTATCTAGCCAAGGCCACAAGATTATCCAATTTAAATTTCGTCTAGTCTTATACGCGTTAGCCAACTAAGTGTAAAGGAATTCCCGTTACCTGGATCTCGGCGCCCGTCCTAATTTTATTAACTTCGTAATTAATTTTTTCTACTACCAGTGGATGCTCACGTGCTTTGATAGTAGGTGAGCATGGATATGTATAATTAATTTATAGAATCGCGGGTTAGTATCGGTTGACGTTAATTAGACACGTAGGAGCAAAGTGGTAGCACGTTGTCGAGTATATGCCCGTAATTTCATCACCTGTCGGACAGAAAGCTAAGAGACCACGTTCACAGCCAGCTAATCCTTCTATCGTTTAAATTTCACACTTTATACGATTCTAAATCTCTCTCTGTTAATCTTTTTCATTATTATGCTCCCAGTACTTTTCAGTTAATCCAATGAGAGGAATCCCAACTATTTCGAAATAAACCTGATAATTACTTGATTATTATTAAAATTTAACTGGAGTTTTACCACTTAATCAGGATTTAATAATTATAGTTCATTTTCATTTTCTAACAAGGTATACTTGGGCTTACCCCGGTCGAAAAATTTGATCTAAATGACTGTATTTGGACTAGCTGATCTGTTTTTGATCTTTTACAAAAATTTTAAGCTGTTTTTGATCTGTTGTTTTAAAAAACAATGCGTTACGAGCAGACAAAATTAGATTAATTCTTGAACTTTAAAAAATTTTAGTTCTGAAAATTTGCAAGGACAAAACTAGATTAAATCATGGACTTGTAATATTCTTATTTATGGACAATATTTATAAAAAATATTTTAAGTTACAGAATTGATTATGTTTTGTTTACTTTTTATTTAGTGTCTTTTGTTTAAAAATGTCGGCAGTTAATGAAAGTTTGACAGCTTTATTTTTTAGTTGTCTTGGCTGAATATTTATAGTATTGAATAAAAGTAATAAAGTAACTGTTAAAATGTCAAGAAATTTTTCCTATTTACTGGATAAAATCGAAAAATATTTTGGCATTAGAAACCATCAAAATTCTTGTGACATCTTATTGCGAGCGCGCATTAGCATGTTTCAAATATCAAGAAAATTAAAATGAATTTATAAATTTAGATTATTATTATTATTATCATATTGGTAAAAAGTCCTGTTTCTGATCTGAAAGCGATTAAAAACAGACTAAAAATTATGGTAAATAAAGTCTGGTTTTGTCCTTAAAAACAATTGAATACAGACCAATAATTATAACAAAAAAGTCTGATTTTAGTCTAAAAGCGATTTAAAACAGACTAAACATTACACGAAAATAAGTCTGATATTGGCCTTGGTAAGGAATAGTACGAGCAACAACAGATTAAATTCCTATATGAAACAAATATGATTTATAAACTCAAATCAAAGAAAATATATTAGAATTCATCATTTATTTTAAAACAGATCTAATTTTTTGACTCGGGATTTATTTTCACGGTTATACTTTTTTAAAAATCCCGCCGTTTTTATTTAGATGTTTTTTTTAAATTCTACTGTCACACTAGTGCTGCTACGTCAGTATTCAGAAGATAAAGAATAATAACAAAAATAAAAAATGGCAGCTAAATTTTCTCAATTGAATTGTGCAATTGCGTATTTTTTTTTTTAACCTAAAATGAAATAATTTTTGCACGACGTTTAAACCGTAATGCATTTGAAAATTTATAGAACTTAAAACTATTAATTTTTTTTTTTTTTTTTTTTTTTTTGGTAAAGAAAATGTTATTTTATCTTCAGTCGTTTCGCGAAAAAAAAATCCACCAGTACCGCGATTGTCGCGATTATTTTTAATTAACTTTCTCGAGTGTAGTTTTAAAGCAAGCGAATAAAGTAAACAGTTATATTAACGTATTTATATATTTAAATTGTTTATACGATAAAGAAAAACACCGAGAGTAAATAAATAAAAATAATCGTGAGTTAAAAATGAAAGACAGAGTGGACGGTAAAAAAAAGAGAAGTTTTTATTGCAGTTTTGTATATATGCACAAAATGGCGTAACGAGAAAAAAAGTGTACATTCGCATTAATTGTGTCCAGAGATACGCTCGTCATTGTATTTTAACTTTATTTCTTTCTTTATTTTTTAAGTTTTTATTTTATTTGTCTGTCTTTGTCGGTTCACTCTTACTCTCACTGTACTCGGGGGTTGAGCATCCGAGAGAACGTTATTTCAGTTCGGTTGCTGATTCGGCTAAAGCACCATATACACGTGGGACAACGAGTCATCCTTCCTTTTTAACTCCCTTTGCAGCCAGTGCTAACGAATCGTGTCTCGGCTTTTCTTTTTTTTCCCCTTTCGTTTTGTTTTATTTTTACTAGAGAACACTACTCACTCTCGTTTCCTGGGCATGTTATATCACCGAGCGAGAAAAGTCGAGAGAATTATTTTAGCATTTTTACTTTATAATTGTATAAAGTAAAAAATTTATTTTAATTTCTTGAATAAAATTTATTCACGAATTAATTTCATTTTTTATAACACTTTATTACATTATAATTATTCCCGTAAATTATTTTTTATTTTTACCTCCAATTATTATTTTAGAAAATTTACCGCTACAAGTTTTCATTTTTTTCACAAATAAATAAAAACATATGAAAATTCATATACTTAATCATTTTTGTACACCAATAATCGTTTGAAAACAATAAGAGGATTAAGAAAATTTTACGTCTCATTTTTTCCAAATTTCATCACCTGGGAAGTTTGAATATTCATAACTCGTTAAATGATAAAAAAAATAACACAAATTAATTTTTTTGACAATTCATGAGAGTGAACAAGCATGAAAAAGTCATATAATTGATTAATTCAATTAATTAATAATTATTTAAGACCAAAAACATATTTTTAAAAAAAGTGAGGTTAGATTTTGCCAAATTTTCATCACTTGAAAATTTCAAATACGTATAATTCGTAAGTTAATGAATAAATTAACACAAATTAATTTTTTTGATAATTAATGAGAGTGAACAAGCATACAAAATTCATGTAATTGATTAATTTAATTTATTAATAGGGAAGAGTGGGGTCAATTGAACCAAAAATACTTTGACATTTTTTTTTTATATGAATAAAAGCGAAATGATAACTTTTTTTTTTTACAAAATTATAATTTATTATATAGACTATCATTTCTCATAAGCACATAACTTAACAAATGATGAAAATTTTAAATAAATACGAAATTGTACAACTGCATCAAATGGTTCAATCGTCTCTTTTGCGGGGGCAATTGAACCACTAGTCGGGGACAATTGAACCAAGAGTATTAGAACCACAAACGAATGACTTTAATAAATAATTTACTATTCATTACAACTTAAAACTAAAATTACAACACTTCTAATAATATTTATTATTTTTTATAACATTATATGTTAAAACAATCACTTTAAAAACTTCTGTCAATATAATTACTTTTTTTCTTGGTTAGTTTAGCTTGTTTTCACATTCTGTCAAGATGCGCGCGCATGTCTGATGCTCACAGTGCGATTCGTGTGGTTCAACCGTCCCCGAGAGTACTGGTTTAATTGACCCCATATGATTTTATTTAAATAATTAGTTTAAAAAAAAATATTCAAGAACTATTTTACTAGAAGTAAAGTTTGAAATTTATGACTAATATATGTATGAAGGTATTACAAAAAAAATTCTAAGATTTCATTTGAAATTAAAAAATTATTAAACAATTTGCCAAGAGCTGAAATCAAAGTTCAGATACCTAAAAACACATAAACTTGAATTTTTTAAAATTAAATCATCATATTGGTTCGAAATTGGTCAGACTAAGATTTAGTGTATTAAAATATAATTCCAAGAGGACGACTCATTTTTATATTTTTTTCGATTTTTTAAGCTTACTGGTTCAATTGACCCCACTCTCCCCTAATTATTTAAGACCAAAAACATATTTTTAAAAAAAGTGAGGTTAAATTTGGTCGAATTTTCATCACTTGGAATTTTTAAATATTTATAACTCGTAAAATATTCTCTGAATAAATACAAATTATTTTTGCCAAATATTACTGGAGGTGAACAAATAAAAAAAAAAATTTGAATAAATTAATAATCGTAAAAATTGTATTTATGATTTAAATGATGACTAGAATAAAAAAGTTATTAACTCAATGGATAAGAATTTTTTTAGAATACCTGAATTTATTTACAGAGGTCAATTGAATGAGTAACGCCGTTGGCGGGCTTAATACATCTAATTTTCAATCGACATCATGCAAATCGATAGAGTAACGTTTCATATTCAATGAGGCGATTAACGTATAATGTGTATTCTACTGTAAAGATAGAACGAGAAAGACAGTAGCCCGGGGGAGAGGGGGTGAGCTTTCAGCGTGGGGTGGAAGTGTTGTGCGGGTGCAGTAGGGTCGGGAGAGGGTGTTGCGCCTGGGAACGTCAGTTGGGGTAGTAAAAGCCAACTGTATAAGTTAAACTCCTTCTATTCTATAAACCGGTGGATCCATCGGGCTATTTCCTGTTCTATTGAAATATTAATACGTAATACGATACAATGCTCACGACATTACATCACCAGGAAATTCGTCGCGTGCAGACTTTTATATTCACTGTATATTTATATATAATTTATTTCTTTGTTAATCGATTCTCGGAGTCACGTTTTTTGAATAAAATATCAAACAAACAAAATCTTAAAATATGTTTGATCATAAAAAAAATTCAGTTCTTTATGGATATATACATGTCAGAAAATACTGAATTTAAATTTACCACACTAAACTAGTAATAATTGAACTACTTTGTGGTCATCGTATCGACGAATGGAGTAGCATAAATGACACTGTATAAGATTAATCTCTACTGTACTAGTTCTATTCACTATTCGACTGGGGTAAAAATTTTTAGGCTCAGTAACTACTCAATGTAGTATGGAAAACTCATCCTGTGGTTTCTTTAACCACACAATTTTATAAGAAGTAGTTGGTATTACTATTATTGGAGTACACAATATCACATAATTCGTACAATCTACTCCAATGAGGAGTGAAATGACTGACAAACGAAAACGACAGCGCCACCTTCAACTTTTTTACCCCACTGTGGTTGTACTAGCTCCACAATTGTAGTTATAATTACTACATCTTTAAATGTGTCAATTATAACCTTCAAAATTACGTGCTTGTATTTTATATCAACAAAAATTAAATATTCAATGAAACTCTGTTAGTAATACAAAGATTAATTTGTCATAAAGATAATTCTAAATGAAAGATAAATATCATGGCGTATAGAAAAAAAATGTACTTTAAAAATTAAGTGCGTGTGACATTTTGAATTAATTATTTACAAATCCATTTAAATATATTAAAAAACTCTTTGTAAGAACAATATGATATAAATTTTAAAATTTTTAAAACTTTTTAAATGCCATGAAAAATAATAAATATCAATTGATATTTATTTAATAAATAAATTAAGGATAAAAAATTCTAAACTATGATGTGGAGTAGTAAGAACCACAACTGTCATTTACCAAGGGGTTGTTTTAACCAACGACAGTAGTAGATGTTACTACAGTTTGTGTACCACAATAGACTAGTAGTCATTTCTAAATCTGTACACGGAAAAAAAATTCCTGTTGCTGCAACAGGAGGCGGTCATGTTGCAGCAACAGGAATAAATCCTGTTGTAGCAACAGGATTAATACTGTTGTTGCGACTTCATAGTAAAATACCCTGATAGCCAAGTTGGCGAGAAACTGACGAGAAACTTGCAGCCGCAACTGGACACTAAGTTGACCGCCAACAGTTGGTACCTCCAATAGTTGATAGCCATTTTTTGAGAAACTTGGTGGCAAAAGTTGGAGATTCAATAAATTGACGATCTTTTTCTGAGAAAGTTGGTGACAAAAGTTGCTTGCAAAAATTGGTGGTCGTAAGTTGACGGTAAGTTTCTATTCAATTTTCTCAGAAACTTGCATTTCAGTTGCGGCTCCATACTGGCGCCAACTTTCTGAGAAAGTTGACAGTAACTTGTAGCCAAAAGCTGCAAAAGCTGAAGTTGTAGATAACTTGTCGTCAAGTTGGTCGAAACTAATGAATGACCAACTTTTTCACGATCAACTCGTGTTATCAGGGTAAAGTTACACAGTAAAAAATTTTGCCTCATTGCGTCAAAAAATTTAGTGTTGAAAATTTTTTTGTTAAATATTTAACAATTTTTTGGGTTGATTTAACAGAATAAATGTTAAATGTACACATAAAACTATTAAATATTCAACACTAAGTTTTTTGACGCAATGACGCAAAATCTTTTACTGTTTAACTATATTTTACTATTAAGTCGCAACAACAGTATTAATCCTGTTGCTACAACAGGATTTTTTCCTGTTGCTGCAACATGACCGCCTCCTGTTGCAGCAACAGGAATTTTTTTTCCGTGTAGTGATCCTATTTATTACTAATCAGTGTAGTGCATGTATCTCCGATTCTGTTAAACTCAACTACACCTTCTTTTACGTGTACATATTCATATTTATATTTTTAGAAATAACTTAACGGTTCATTAATTTGATGTGAGAATTAATTAACGGACATTACTATTTGGTTTTAATATTTTATCAAGTAAAAATGTATGAAGAGGAAAAGTAATTTTGTGAAATAAATTGAAAGCTTGTTTAATGAGCTCGAGTGTAAATATTCAACGGAATAAAGCCGTGGCTTTTAACTGATGCGTTATTTAAAGATAAATAAATAAAACTTTTCGTTTTTGTAAATAATATTAATAAAAATGGCAAGCTTGGTTGAAACGAGCTGACCGACTGCCTGTAGATTATAAATTTATCGAGATACTGACTCTGAAAACCGGGTGCTTTATTTGATCGCGACCCATAAAGAGTAATTGGAGTTGCAACAATAACATGTGCCGGTGTCTCAGAATAATCGTACAGGTGGCTTTCGAACCCCATTAAATAAATCCAAAGAAACATCCTCCACCTAACCTTTTTTTAAATATTATTCATGCTTATTTAGTGAGCTTCAACAGAAATTTAACTAACACAGAACTAGAGCATTCTCATAAAACTTATTTTTCATAAAAAAAGAAAAAAAATCAAACTTTATTTTAAAATTATTTTCTTTGGCATAAACTTTTTGAAAATAATCATTTGAATAAATTTAATAAATAAAACAAAAAGTTATTTAATAAGCTTTATCATGCGTCCAACTCAACTGACCACCGACTTTTCGTCGGTAAACTATTTATAGAAAAATAAACAAAATTTTATTTCACAACCTAGCTTACCCTCTCATATTAACCACTACTTCGCCGTCTATTAAATAAATCCCGATCCCAATAGTTATGAAAACTCGATTCGAATCCTACATTTCTATACCCACCCACAGATGCATCAAGTAATTATTTATGAACTGTCATTGGACATCGCAGTACTAATCTTCAACTCTTGTATCATCGAACTCTTGAGAAAAAACCAGGTTACTTAAAGTACCTGCTCGAGTCATTGACTTTTGTCCTGAACACAAAGATAAATCGTTAGCATTAATTAAACCCCGGCACTGCTGAGCCCTTAGTTATATTAAATATTTAGTTCTTTGCCCGCTTTTCTCTGTTTGTTTATCAATTCAATGCGAGAACTCAAAATATAAACTGTTAAAATTTTTTGGAGTGAATACAGATTCTATTTGGGGTGAATAAGAATTTAAATAAAATCCAGATCACTCCCGTTTTTATTACAGTTCAAGATTCTACTAGACCACCCGGGTCAAAAAATTTGATCTAATTGGACTGTATTTGGACTAGTCGATCTGTTTTTGATCTTTTACAAAGATTTTGAGCTGTTTCTGATCTGTTGTTTTAAAGAACGGTGCGTTACGGCAGACAAAATTAGATTAATTCTTGAACTTTGAAAAATTTTAGTCCTGAAAATTTGTAAGGACAAAACTAGATTAAATCATGGACTTGTAATATTTTTATTTAGGGACAATATTTATAAAAAATATTTTAAGTTACAGAATTGATTATGTTTTGCTTACTATTTATTTAGTGTCTTTTGTTTAAAAATGTCGGCAGCTAATGAAAGTTTGACAGCTTTATTTTTTAGTTGTCTTGGCTGAATATTTATAGTATTGAATAAAAGTAATAAAATAACTGTTAAAATGTCAAGAAATTTTTCTTATTTACTGGATAAAATCGAAAAATATTTTGGCATTAGAAACCATCAAATTCTTGTGACATCTTATTGCGAGTGCGCATTAGCTTGTTTCAAATATCAAGAAAATTAAAATAAATTTATAAATCTAGATTATTATTATTATTATCATATTGGTAAAAAGTCCTGTTTCTGATCTGAAAGCGATTAAAAATAGACTAAAAATTATAGTAAATAAAGTCTGTTTTTGTCCTTAAAAACAATTGAATACAGACCAATAATTATAACAAAAAAGTCTGTTTTTAGTCTAAAAGCGATTTAAAACAGACTAAACATCATACGAAAATAAGTCTGATATTGGCCTAGATAAGGAATAGTACGAGCAACAACAGATTAAATTCCTACATATAAACTCAAATCAAAGAAAATATATTTGAAATTATCATTTATTTTAAAACAGAACTAAATTTTTGACCCGGGCAATTATTAAAAAAGTTCAAAAATAATATCGACTAAATGACAAATAATTAATAAATAAATTTAATTATAGTTACTTTGAATAAAATATTCATTAAAATTTTTCTAAGAAATCTATAAGAGATTTATTGAAGACATTAGAAGTAATTACTGCATTACGAATTAACTCTCAAGAAGTGAATTATCAACGTCACTTAAAATGAATTAAATAATTAAGTGTGACGATTATAAAGTGGCCTATGACCTTATGTGAGATGACCTGGAATCCGTTAATAGATTTTCGGAGCCGCGATAAAAAGAGTTGTACAATTAGCTGATCAGTGACAGATGAAAAGATGGAGGATAAAAATTATTAGATTAAATTAAATTTAACAGAGGGCTATAAATATTAGAATCCAAATGATTTGGCAATCGGAATGGATATTGTTCGCGGTCTGGCTATTGTGAGCGAAGGGAAATGAAATGGGAAATGGAAAATTCGCGGTTCACGGATATCCACCAGATAGTAAACCATGTACGAAAATGCATATTCTATCGAATAAAATTTTACCTTTCGCTATCTCTTTCTATCTTTATATCCCTTTATAGTATCGCGGACACATTTTAACGTGCGACGAATTACAAAATTAATTGCCCGCGAATAGAGCAGTGAGGTCAAATTTAATCCCTTTTCGATTTTCATCACTGCTAAATTGTCCGCCTAGTGGAATTCGCTATTTTCATGCCCATTTTTAGTTTTTTAGTGATCAATCATCAATCCTTATTGCTGTTATCATTAATTAAATTTTATTATATCAATTTATTTATTTAAATATTAAATTGTCGATTTCATGATAATTTATTAACAAGAGCTTAAAATAAATTAAATTGAAATTTTTTTGCTGAGTTCACGTCCTATTATTTTTACAATCTCATTAAAAATTTATGAAATGTCGACATTGAACGAGGCCATTGAAAAGGAAATTTAATTTCCTACAATATTGGTTTTAATAAAAGATATAATCAATATTCAAATCTTTAAATAGCTATAACTTTGAAACAAATGGTCTTACGATAATTTTTACTGAACAAAAGTTATAGAAAATTTCATTTCCAACAACTTTTATTCTTACCAAAAATTTTTAAAAGTTGATAGTTTATTAGATACAGCCATCTTAAGTTTTTGAAAAAATAATCACCGTCTTTAATAATTATATTCAAAATCTTTAAAGAGCCATAACTCATGAACTATCAATCTTACAGTTATTTTTATAATAATAAAAGTTATAGAAAATTTTATTTCCAACAACTTTTGTTCTTATGAAAAATACCTTAAAGTTGATAGTTTATTAGATACAGCCATTTTAAGTTTTTGAAAAAATAATCACCGTCTTTAATAATTATGTTCAAAATCTTTAAAGAGCCATAACTCATGAACTATCAATCTTACAGTTATTTTTACTAAAATAAAAGTTGTAGAAAATTTAATTTCGAACAACTTTTGTTCTCACAAAAAATACCTAAAAGTTGATAGTTTATTAGATACAGTCATCTTAAGTTTTTGAAAAAATAATCACCGTCTTTAATAATTATATTCAAAATCTTTAAAGAGCCATAACTCATGAACTATCAATCTTACAGTTATTTTTATAATAATAAAAGTTATAGAAAATTTTATTTCCAACAACTTTTGTTCTTATGAAAAATACCTTAAAGTTGATAGTTTATTAGATACAGCCATTTTAAGTTTTTGAAAAAATAATCACCGTCTTTAATAATTATGTTCAAAATCTTTAAAGAGCCATAACTCATGAACTATCAATCTTACAGTTATTTTTACTAAAATAAAAGTTGTAGAAAATTTAATTTCGAACAACTTTTGTTCTCACAAAAAATACCTAAAAGTTGATAGTTTATTAGATACAGCCATTTTAAGTTTTTGAAAAAATAATCACCGTCTTCAATAATTATAATTAAAATGATGAAATAGCCATAACTCGTGAACTATCAATCTTACAGTTATTTTTACTCTGATAAAAGTTGTAGAGAATTTAATTTTCCACAACTTTGGTCTTTAATAAAAATGACATAAAACCAATAGTTTAAAAGATACATCGCTTTAAAGTCATAAGAAAAATTTGGATTTCCAAAAAAATGGCCAAGTTTCAAAAAGCAATATCTCGTGAACTATCAGTTTTATGAAAATTTTTTCTGAGCAAAAAATTGTAGAGAATTGAATTTCCATTCCACCAGTATCTTTAAACATCTATTTCATTAATTAGTTCGATGAAATATAACTAACCGAATCTACAAATATGGAAATATTTAAAATGAAATTTTCAATATTATTATTATTCTTTAAGTGGTCAACAATACGCAGTAAACAATAAAGTATAAAATAATGTAAGTCATAATTTACTGGATTACATACGAGAGGAAAATAAAAATATAATAAACTATAAAGCGAGAAGGTAAATAAAGGATTCGATGAATAACAGAGCTTGCGCCCAGCCGTCGCAATAATTATACCGGACAAAATGAACCCCAAAAAGCTTTAGTTAGGTAGCTAGCCAGGTTGTAAAGGTTGGGAAAGCCTGTACAAAAGAGAAGTAAGAAGTTAATTCGAGTTAATTCAGGTAATTAGTCCGGGTAATTAATGCCAGTTGAAAATGCTCCTGGTTGGTTACGGATGAATTCTTATATTACTATACATATAGCAAGCGGATGGAATCTTTTGAAATTAAAGGGAAAAGAAGTGCTGCTCCCACTACCTCTTTTCACGTTTCTTCATGCGTCTGCATTAAATTCCGTCATAAATTTCTCGGTGAATTAGACTCAATGCCGATTTATTTCTCATTTATTTCCTTCTCTTTTCTTTCTTTTCCTCTCCTTTTTTTTTTTTTTTTTGTTTTTTTGTTAATTCTCGGTTAAAAGCTTATGAATAAATTTGCTTTAAACAATTAAAATAATTAATCAAACGACGAAAGAATTTTAAAAATGAATATAAATAATTTTTTAAAACTACTCTGAGACAAAAGTAAATTTGAGTATATAATAAATTTTTAACGCTTTAATGTGTCCATTATACACCGCATGTGGAAGTACAGTACGAGAGATTTGGATCGTAAACTGGAATTATGAGTTACTCGTGGGAATTAAAGCCCCATAGGCTTTTGTAATTTTATCACGTCAGTCTCTCCTGCTCTCACTCTCGCTAAATTTATTTTCTTTTATTAACATCTCTCTTTCTCTAGTGCATCAGATGATTACTCTTTTTTTTTAACCTAACTGGACTTTATGTGCCTGTACATTCATTTTTTAAATACACTAAGAGTTAAATAATTGACAACTTCGAAAATTTTATTTCCCGGCTACTTATTCCTTTACTTTTCTACTAAAAATTTGCTGTCCATAAAATTACAAACGTAACTATTTTGACGGTTAGTTAAAAGCTAAATAAGGAAATTATATGAAAATTTTATTTTTTTATTTGTGAAGCAAAATAATTTTTTTTATATTATTCATTTTTACCTAGACTGTTAAATATTTATGGAGTGAACCTGGAACATGAAAAAAAAAAAAGTTTGGAAAATCCAAAAGTGCATGCCTTGAGCATTTATGTGAGTGATACTCAAGTGAGTTAAAAGTATTTTTAACTCGTTAACTAATCAATAGATCGAATAGACTAATACATAATTTGTAGGAAATTGTACGCGCTACAAAAAAGGCCTCTTATCATTTTTTGATAAATCTATCTGTTGAAAAGTTATTGGAGTTCGAAGTTAAGCTCTAGTAAATTTCGAGATCTTTTTACTTTTCCGGTGAAACTATCAGACTTATAACAAAATGCCATGGGATCTTTTTTATTGGAAATTTTATTCTCTACAAATTATAATGAATAAAATTTTTTCAAATTCCGTATTGTTTTCTAGTTATTTTCATTTCAATGTTGAGCTCTTTGAATCGATCAGAACACTAGGGGAGAGTGGGGTCGATTGAACCAAGGGGCAATTGAACCAGTAAGCTTAAAAAATCGAAAAAAATATAAAAATGAATCGCCCTCTTAGAATTATATTTTAATACACTAAACCTTAGTCTGATCAAAATTTCGAACCAATATGATGATTTAATTTTAAAAAATTCAAGTTTTTGTGTTTTTAGGTATCTAAACCTTGATTTCAGCTCTTGGTGAATTGTTTAATAATTTTTTAATTTTCAAATGAAATCTTAAAATTTTTTTTGTAATACTTTCTTACATATATTAGTCATAAATTTCTAGCTTTACTTCTAGTAAAATAGTTCTTGAATATTTTTTTTTAAACTAATTATTTCAATAAAATCATATGGGGTCAATTGAACCAGTACTCTCGGGGACGGTTGAACCACACGAATCACACTGTGAGCATCAGACATGCGCGCGCATCTTGACAGAATGTGAAAACAAGCTAAACTAACCAAGAAAAAAAATAATTATATTGACAGAAGTTTTTAAAGTGATTGTTATAACATATAATGTTATATAAAATAATAAATATTGTTAGAAGTGTTGTAATTTTAGTTTTAAGCTGTAATGAATAGTAAAATATTCATTAAAGTCATTCATTTGTGGTTCTAATACTCATGGTTCAATTGTCCCCGACTAGTGGTTCAATTGCCCCCGCAAAGGGGACGATTGAGCCATTTGTTGCAGTTGTACAATTTCGTATTTATTGAAAATTTTCATCATTCGTTAAGTTATGTGCTTGTGAGAAATGATAGTCTGTATAATAAGTTATAATTTTGTAAAAAAAAAAGTTATCATTGTGCTTTTATTCATATAAAAAAAAAATGTCAAAGTATTTTTGGTTCAATTGACCCCACTCTCCCCTACTTTTTTAAGAGCTTGAAATTAAAATAAAAATAACTACAAAACAATGCGATATTTGAAAAAACATTACTGGTAATAATTTGTAGGCAATAAAATTTCCAATAAAAAAGATCCCATGACATTTTGTGATAAGTCTGATAGTTTCACCGGAAAAGTAAAAAGATCTCGAAATTTACTAGAGCTTAACTTCGAACTCCAATAACTTTTCAACAGATAGATTTATTAAAAAATGATAAGAGACCTTTTTTGTAGCGCGTACAATTTCCTACAAATTATGTGATAGTCTATTCGATCTATTGATTAGTTAACGAGTTAAAAATACTCAAAGTTGAAAATAAAATTTTCCCGTATTATTTAAACGGGAAATGGATTTTTTCAATGAGCTAGGTCTGTAATCGACATAGAATTTTTTTTCTTGCGCGAAACTTTTTTTTTGTGTTGAGCTATGATTTTTTCTCCATGCACTTAAAAAAAAGTGTTGCTCTGAAATGACACACCCTCATATATATGTATGGTAATAAAAAGTAAATAGGGAACATACAATAAAAATATATATAACGTGATATATATAATCAAATTTATCTAATTAGCATCCTAAATATATATTCGGTCGAGGTTTCAGTGGAACCAGTGGCTGTTCAGCTGCAAAAGTATACTTTATCAACAAAATTCTTCGTAATTCATAAATAATAATCCACCGTCACGGTATCGTTTATTCCAAATAATTTCTACCCCGCCCCTTTTGCCATATTAATTAGTAATTAATAATTAATTACTAATATTCTCCTCACAGCTAATCATTATCGTTTTAGCTATTAAATATTAAACACTAAACATTTAACTAAACGGTCTGCACCATATTTCTCTACTCATTGTTATTTAATTACTGCAATTAGGATTTTTAAAAATACTGAAAATTTTAAATACTTTTTCAGGCATTATAATTATTTGTAATTATAATGAATATAGTAAATGGGCGTATTTATCTTGAAGACTTAATTCTTTACTTGATTTTATGCATTCAAGTCTTAGAACAATGTCAGAGGTTAATTATCATCTTATTGTAGCTACACAATTGTCTTCAATAATGTGGATTATTAAATATTAAATACTTGAGTCAAGAATTACTTAAATAAAAATAATTATCATAAATTTTTATAAAACTTCATTTTTTTTATTAATGCGCGTAAAAAAGTAAAATATTTTTACGCAAAAATTTTTATCTACACAGTACACTGCTAAAAAAATTGTTTGAATTTTAAAAACATTGCATATAACGCAATAAACACATACATTTCTGCTTGAAATTTCATTACTAATTTCATATAGGATTTGAAATACACGTTTTTGAATTTTCAAATCAACGCTTTGAATTTTCAAATCCTTCGTTTTGAATTTTTAAATACAATTTTTTTAATATTCCAATACTTTTTTTTTAATTTTCAAATAGATGTATTTGAAAATCTGAACTGTTCATTTGAAAATCCAAAAGCGTGTATTTTAAATTCTTTACGATCGTTACAATGAAATTTCAAACACAATTGCATGTGTTTATTGCGTTATATACAATATTTTGAAAATTCAAACAATTTTTTTAACAGTGTGATGCACACCGCTCACATTACTCAAATTTATTATACATTTAACTAATTAGTATTAATACACAATCCTTGATTACTGAACGCGTAGCACGTCACGCGCAGAAATTTCATATACAAGTATTTAAATTTTCAAATAAGTATTATGAAATTTCAAATGGAATTATTAAAACTCAATATGTCTTAGAATTTTCAATACTTGCTTTGAAAATTCAAAAAACAAGTATAAATTTTAAGTACGTTTATTAAAATTCATATTCTTTTTCTTAATTTTAAATACCAGTTTGATTATCAAATTACGTACATTAAATTTGAAGCTTTTTTTATTGAAAATACAATTCGAATATCTAGTTATAAAAAATTCAATCCCGTTTGTATTGTAATTTTCAAATTATTTTTTACAGTGTGCCCTCTTCTATATTTTAAAATGAACCTGAAATATGCTAGCATCGATTTTAAAATTTTTATGAGAAATAACAAAAATGTTATTTGTCAACTTGTTAAAATAGAAAAACATATATTAATAAAAAAAAATAATAAAACATTCAAAGGAATTTTCATTGAAATAAAAACAATATTTTTTTAATAAAAACGTCAAAATGTCATGAGATATTCAAAGCTAAATATATAGATATATAAATTTTAAAAGAGAGCAGTATTTTCTTTGTTTACACACGCACCCTCACCGGGTGAATCCTCGGTAATCCAGGAATAATGAACAGCCAACTGTCACTGACAAACCTCGAGCCAATGGTCTAACCACCCTCTCAGCTCATCTCAACAACGCTGAGTTTGCGCATCTCAAATCCTCGTTATTTATATATCTACACAATCTTTTATATCGGACAAATGCAATATTTTCAAATTCATATCCGCTATATTTACAAAACTCTATTATTACATAGAAAATAAGGATGTCTTGACGCAACAAAAATTTTCAACTATGAGTTGAAAAAAAAAGGTTTGGGAAATCCAAAAGTGCATGCTTTGAGCGTTTATGTGAATGATACCCAAGCGAGTTAAGAGTTTATTACACATACAACAATTTTTCATTGAAAACCGTTATATTATTTTCAATTTTAACATATTTTTTTGTATCGACTGTTAATTAAAAACAATTAGATTATAAGTTTTTAAATAGCCCGCCATTTTACCTAAGAAACGCCAGCTGCTAATATGTATACTTTAGTATAGGTATATTCCGTGCCATCTATCGATACTATCGAAAAATAATCGATACATAGAAATCGATAAGTAAACAAAAAATACAAAAAATAATCTTGGCTATGTTCACTCTTGAAATAAATGTATATTTAAAAAAATAAGTAATATGGCTGCTCAAAGGCTAGAAATTGTCGTGTGATGCCTATCTAAAAATATTAATTATAACTAAACCATACGATATTTAGCTGCCATTTTCAAAAAGGGTCTTCGCATCAACTATACGAAGATATTAAAAAAAAAATTAAGTTGAAAAATTGTATTTTTCGGAAGTTATAGTGTTTACTAGCCCATGACTCCTGAGTAATTTAACGCTATAAGTCACTAAAAACAGAAAATTTATAGAAAAATCGTAATATGTCGACGTAAAGATGGATAAAATCTGTTGTTTAATCATTTTTATTTATAACAATCTATATTTTTTGTATCATTTAAGTGTATTCATAAATTTAGAAACAATTTAATATGACGAAATCGAGATTTTCATTTTCAGGCGAGTATAGAGCATAGCCTCAGCGCTTCGCGCTCAAGGCATGCAATAACACTGGTTTAGACGATGTAATGTGACGGTGTTAAAATATCGGTGTTAAATCGGTGTAAGAAAAAAATCCATGAATAGAAATTAGAAAAAAAATGAGTGTAGATGTAGCAGACAAATTCAAAATTATCAATGAATTGAGTGAATAATTGATAATATAAAATTTTTGAAAAATGCAGATTTAAAAAATTTAATAATTAATAAATGCATTTTTTATAAATATTATTTTTTTTATTATTAACTCTATTTATTTATAAATTTAAATTTGTCTGAAGTCTGCTTCATTCACACTCATAAAACAAAAATAAATATATATTACATTAAAAAAAATATTAAAAAATTTAATGAATATTATTTGGAGGAAATTTAAATTTTGCTATGTACTTATTTAAATAATTATTTATGTCATACGTAATTTATTCAAAAATTACACTATTTTTCTTCCACCATGTCAATCACCAATAATTTAATCAATTAATAAGAATACTATCTAACTATAGAGATGGTGTAAGTAAAAATATTCATAAATAAAAATATTTTCAACACCGAAATGTATTTTAACACCGGTAAGTAATATTTACACCCGCGGCGGAGTTATTTTGACACCGCTGTGCGTAGAAATTTAACACCGAAAATTTTAACACCTACACCACCGAGACCTATCTCGGTTTTTTTATTATATTATATTATATTATACATATAAATTGTTTTTTTAAAGTTCGACGGGTGAGATAGACAGCCAAGTAATGCTCGATGTAATATATATATATATATAGATATATGAATAATGCCAGGCGAATAGGAGTAGAAGTATAAATATAAGTAAAAGTGAAATGTGAAAAACTCTTGTATAAATATATATATATATATATATATATATATATATATATATATATATATATATATATATATATATATATATGTATATAGCATAGTGACTATAGAAGAGTATTGGAAAAGCTACTCATACATGAGAAGGTTATGTAATCGAAAAATGATTGAGCAAATATGATATATTACAAGCTCTAAGAAAATCATAAAGAATTTATTGCTGTATAAAAACGTTATTTATTTCTTTATTTATTCTTAATGATAAATTTATTATTTTTCTTCGAGTCGAAAAAATAATAAAGGAACTAAGCGAAAATAAAGTGTTGGGTGATGGTGGAAAATGTAAAAAAATTTTTTCGAGCACTCTGATGACAAAAATGTAACGCAAATAAATCTAAATAAATAGACTAAGAAAATGTATAAACAAATATAATTTAAATAAAAAGAGGCGGTAGGGTTTTTTTAGTTTTCACTAAAAACAAGCGAGTTTATTTATTATTATTTTCTGTTTTTGTTATTATTTTCGACGTCATAAAATACTTGGGTAGGCTGCGAAAGCTGAAGAGGATTTGCAAAGGCGGGCAGAACGAGAAAAGGTGACGTGGGTCGTGTTTGTCCTTATTAGCTAACACTCGTACCAACATCACTCCCAGCGCACTCCATAACAACCCTCACTCACTCTCTGTCTTTCGTCATCCCGAACTCCTCGTGTGGATTAATAAATTCCAATGTCATTTAGAGCTCCGTCAGTCAAAAGAAATTTTCAGTTAATTCATTACAGGAAAAATTTGTTTTCGTCCTTGGGTTTTTACTCCTATTTAAATATTTTTAAATTTACTTAGTTGATTATAATATTGCTGCCAATTAAAAAGGCATGCAATATTTTAATGGCAAAGCTTAGTAACCAATCAATTTTTGTACACGGAGAGAATTTTATATTAGCGCTAACAACACTTCTTTTGTAGATTCTACTATCTTAGGTGGTAATTTAATTTGTAAAAGTCAAGATGATAAATATAATGATCTAAATATTATAGTCAATACAATATAAGATGATAATTCTTAACATCGAGCAATCGTACAATTTACGATCTAGATGCTTGCATTTACCATCAAAAGTAGTTAAAGTTACCAATCTTATGATAAAAAGTACACAGTAAAGACGAACGCTGAACTTTTTAATAATATTATATCTACACTGTAAAAAATAATTTGAAAATTACAATACAAAAGGAATTGAATTTTCATAACTAGATATTTGAATTGTATTTTCAATAAAAAAAGCTTCAAATTTAATGTACGTAATTTGATAATCAAGCTGGTATTTAAAATTAAGAAAAAGAATATGAATTTTAATGAACGTACTTAAAATTTATAGTTGTTTTTTAAATTTTCAAAGCAAGTATTGAAAATTCTGAGACATATTGAATTTTAATAATTCCATTTGAAATTTCATAATACTTATTTGAAAATTTAAATACTTGTATATGAAATTTCTCCGCGTGACGAGCTACGCGTTCAGTAATCAAGGCTTGTGTATTAATACTAATTAGTTGAATGTATAATAAATTTGAGCAATGTGAGCAGTGTACATCACACAGTTAAAAAAATTGTTTGAATTTTCAAAACATTGTATATAACGCAATAAACACATACAATTGTGTTTGGAATTTCATTGTAACGATCGTATAGAATTTAAAATCCACGCTTTTGAATTTTCAAATAAACAGTTCAGATTTTCGAATACATCTATTTGAAAATTAAAAAGAAAGTGTTTGAAAATTAAAAACAAAGTATTTGAATATTAAAAAAATTGTATTTAAAAATTCTAAACGAAGTATTTGAAAATTCAAAGTGTTGATTTGAAAATTCAAAAACGTGTATTTCAAATTCTATATGAAATTAGTAATGAAATTTCAAGCACAAATGTATGTGATTATTGCGTTATATGCAATGTTTTGAAAATTCAAACAATTTTTTTAACAGTGTAAAATTTAATAGAAATATCTTAAAATTTTTATTTTATTTAAAACCGATGAAATTTTTCGACCCAGGTTAAAAAACATTCATAACAGTGCCGATTACGTAAGTGAAATGTTTTTTATATAAACGTCAAACTCTTAAATATTTATGAAAAATTTAAAAAAATCGTACTTGACTAATAAAAATTTTTAAAACATAAAACTCAGGCTAATAAAGCAGACTGACGAAATTAAAATTTAAATATCAATCTCTAGCATAAAAAGCTTAAGTAAAAAAATTTAAAAGTATGAGCAAGTGAAGGTTCGGAGAAAAAAAACTCGCGGGCAATCGAGGTGTTTACTCATATTTTTTTTTTAGTTTCCATCCCTCGGGGTAAGCACAACAGTTGACGTACACGACAATAGAAGGGAGAAGTCTCCCCTTGACACAGATATGCATTCCGCACACCTTTTTAATTCCGTTTTAATCTCCGAGTTATTGCTACTCCACATTTTCGCTATCTCCATTCATTCGTGTTCCAATATATATGTATATATATTTAGTTTAGTCTGTTGTGTGCACATATGACTACTCCAGCTCTCAGTTATTTCCCAAGCTTCTTCTCTCTATCTTTCCCTTCTGCAATACTGATTCGTCCACTATCGTCTCATCCGTTTCAACTCACACCCACACTCATCCTCGTCCTCGTCCTCATACTCATACATATCCCCCTACACGTACGTCCGCCGACGTAAATAATGGAACGTTTCCAGAGTCCTGGGCTCCACCGTATATATATTTAGTAATAGAGTCATCTATTTTATCCCGTAGGTTTATACTTTTTTTACGCGTTAGTCCGCTTACTCAATGCTAAAGATTTAACTTACCATTTTTCAATGCATCTATAAATATATTAAACAAACCAAAACAATGATAATAAATAAATAAATATAAATAACGCCACAAGAGCTGGAAATTTTTTTTTACTGATACTAATCCGCGAGCATTCAATTTCCTTGGCATCGAGATTGAGTTGCCAACGCAAATGTTCCCGGGGAAGGTGAATCTCTCTGTATATTTAACCGAAAACTCCTCGAATAACAACAGCAAAAACCCAAACAACAACACCCACAACAATAACAATAGCAACAACAACAACAGTAATAGTAACAAGAAAAACAGGGCAACGAGATTCTGTGCAACACGTGCGGCAGATTGTACTTTGTAAAGCTTTTTATCCACAATCTGGCCCGCAAACATATTCCAAGTCTGCAGTGTCGAGCGAGAAAATTTAGCGGGCTCTTATGAGCTGGATAATAAAAGTCACCAGTTCCGCCAGAAAAGGAGTAGTTTTGTGGTCTAGATGTGCTCCTGGTGATTCTATTTCCCGCTAGTTAATATTTTCATTTCGTCAACGGATTTGCTTTGGAGTGTCACTGGTACATCTATAATCAGTAGTACTTGCAAGTACTCAGTGTCCAATTAACGGCTGATGCGTTTCGAGTGCGAATTAATTCAATTCTGACGCTTTCGCAGCAGGAGTGTGACAGGTAATGATGACTGGAGAGGACCGACAGTTAATAGTCAGACATTGCGTAGCCGCTTTAGGTGGTAATAGGCTCAGAGACACACAAAGGAGCTTGTGTGCCCGCGGGATATCAAAGCTGCTCAGTAGCATATGGGCTATATGACGGACTAATGCACCCCGGGGACTAGAGAGCTATCTGGAGAATTTAGCTGAGACACGTGCTAGATACCGTCTGTTCTGTGATGATGATAATAATGATGATCGGTTGATCGGAGAAAACGGATTCCGACCCCGATACCGCACACCTAGATGCCTATATATACTGTATCGGACTATCGAGTGACTCGGAGTGGCCAATATTCGGGTAATATCAATAAAGATAAACTTTTGTCACCGAAATACCTGGTCTTATTTGTAAAGGAGTTTGCTAACTGAGCAATCCGATTAACCAACATGATAAATATTGAGTAATAGCTTGCTTTCAAATGGATTGTGTCATGAAAGGCTACAAGTAACGTTAAATTTTAGGTAACACTTAAAGCTTTATGGACTAGCTGTCGAATCGCGTGCACGCGGTTCAAACGATCGCCATTACCGTTATCGATACTCCTGTTTTGTGGTAGTCTTTCTCTTCCCGCTTTCCACTTTATCACCATGCACCAGGGTTATGCACTTGAACCTATCAGAAGGATGCTAGGATGCTTCGTGTCTTACTAAAGAGAGCTCCATTAGTTGGGCGCCAGGTGCGTGCAATTACTGAAATGTTTCATCTGCTACATGCAACATTCTAGCTCAGATGTGATCCGGTTTTATATTTTTTGCTTAACCCTTAGTACAGATGAATGTTTATTTACATATATTTATACGTATATATGTATATGTATATGTACATCTGTATTTATTTATGTGTATACGGAAGTCTTTGTGCTTAAGAATGCGCACAAAAGATGTTGTTCATTCAGACATATCGCAGTCATTGATGTTTTCTCAAGCAACATTTTATTTACCGAGATTTTACTTCGATTCATCGGCGCGAATGTTTACGACATCCAGTTTGCAGTGTGACTTTAGCTAAGAAATATTTTCTGTACAGCAGTCAGCCGAGAAAAGAGAACGGAAAATCCGAGTGAGAAATATTCTCGTTGTATTCCATTATGGGAATATAGAAAAGCATCGACATGCTCCAATTGTCAGAATTCTGCCGAAGGTGTTTGATAGAAAATATATGCAGGCAAAGAGCTCGAAAATCCTCCCGCTTCTAGATGCGACTATTACGAAAAGTGTCAACAGTTTCGAAAAATGTTTTTATTTGTCATTTTATAATACTTGTTCATCAGTTTCATGAATTCAAGTCTTTTGATAAACCAAGTCGACCATTTCCAGAAACGTTTGAAACGTCACGTCATTAAGTTGGCATGGCTTGCTACAGGTTTCATCAGTTGTTTCAGGTCAGCAGTGACACAGAAGTACTGTGTGGTCTTGTTATACGTGCAACAGCTCGCAAGCTTACAAAATACCACTTGGCCCAAGATGTACGCTAGATTACGTCAAACCTCTCACGTAACATCCTGCATTGAGAAGTTTTCGTCAGACTTTACGAGCTTCTAGGTTCTAGCTTCCAGGTTCTCCAGCGAATAATTGCACTGTCAAGACGTGGCCAAGAGCTCAGAGATCAAGCTCTCTTGAAAACTCACAACAGAATGGAACTTGTTGAAAACGTGTTCAAGTATTCCTAGCAGTCGTCTTTGGAAACTTGCAAATTATACTAAATCGACAGTGATATTAATATATAGACATTTATTGTAACGAATAGGTTAAACTTTTTACCGGAAGATGTGATGCGGAAGAGACGCCTTAACAATTGACCGAACAACCAAACGACTGTGAATAATCGGTCTCGTAAGTGATACAGGACAAAAGGGAAAATGCAGTCAAGTGCTCACCGTCAAAGGATCTTTCATACGATCCAATAACTGATCGACGTCATTCCTTCTCATATATATTTCATGAGATAAAAATATATCATCAATTCCAAGTCAGAGCCAATCTCGTTATTCGTACCAGTTGTTAACCAAATGCATGGACATCTGACACAGAATTGATGCTTATGGATAACATGCATACAAGCCAGTCTAGTCTAGTCTAGGAGATCAGAGATAGGGAGACTAGAAACTACTCGTCTCAAACTGGATACACACTAGTCCTTTGACCAGTCGTCCGAATATAATCGTCTCTGTAACTCAAGCTCGCTTTTTCCGTTCTATATCTCTTCCTTTCCTTTCACGGCACTTTCTAGTGCTCTCATACGTAGATGCAGACTACATAGAGCCTCTTAACATCAACACTCATTGCCACAATCAACTCGTTCACGCGAACACTACAGCGATCCTTCTCGTTATAGAGTAAGCTAATATTTGATGACTAAAATATGTACATAAATATTACAAAAATTGCGTCAGCTAACAATGGAAACCCGATATACAAATGAATATATATTGATGCGGGGAGTATAAATAAAAATAGGGTGTGTGTGGAGTAAAAATGAAATTGAATAGACGGTGGTTTCCTTGAAAAAAGAACGCGTAATCTCTCACAGTGACATTCAATAGCATTTTCATCTAGGAAGGTATGTTGGAAGGTTGTGCCAGTGGCATTGGCTGAATAAGAAACTCACTTTACTATTCAGGCTCTCTTTTGCGTTCTTATACATTTATAGAGATATTCACCGATATACAAACTCGAGGACGACGTCTCGCTCAACCAGCCTCAGACTCAGACCCCACTCACTTTCTGGCTCTTTCACTTCTCTTATCGCGATTTTCCATGACTTGTTGGGCTTCTCCTGAATCCAATCGATTTAAATGAATTTTCCGTCAAGGAAATTCACTCTGCTCTTTCATTTACCATTTACATTCATATTCATTCTAGATTGTCTTCTATCATCTGTGCTTCGGTAGCTGGTAAAACAGGACTCTATTGGCTATCGATTCATCTCCACGTTTAATATTTTGCTAAACATTGCATAATAATAGGCATATATGGGCTTGTAACCCACCCAGGTTAAACAGCAAACAACCCTCGCTTTATTACTTTACATCCTCAATGAGCCTCTTCTCTTATTGGTGATCTGCTCTATACATTTTACCAGTTCCCGACCTGCAACGATATTGAAATTTATCAAGTCCCGGGCTACGGACTTCGAGCCATGGACGAGGTTAAAATGAATATCGAGCTGAACCTAAAGTACCAACGATAACAAAAGCTCCAAATAAAAATTTAACCAGACTCCTGATCGTCCGCGATTATTGGAATATATTCAACCACCATCTATTCAATCTGCAGCAAACTATTGTCAGTACTTTTTTTTTCAACTAAAATTTATTTCTAACTAATGTCCATTATAAATTTAAACTACCATTTTTATCTGTTAAAAAAAATTATTTATATTCTTGTATTTTATAACAGATTTTTATTTATGGACAACCAAGTAATTTCCGCTTACATTTATTTTTGTACTCATGGTCTATAAATTTAAGCTTTTGTTAAACATTTTAATGATACCAGTAAAAAAATTATTATTTTAGAAATTGGTTGTAATTTAAATTGTCAGCAATTTTAAAATTACTCACGTTAAAAAAATTATGTGACAGTTATTTCACATGTAACATTCACTCGCTGAAATTATCCCATTAAATTTACTGGGTTTTGTACTGATACGCTTTCACTAACACCGATTGTTACAATTTGCAAAAACTCTTTCAATGTTTACGATTTTTTTACCCAATATTTGTTTCTCTAAATTTTAGTAATTGTCAACTTTTGATTTTTGATGAAAATATATTTTAATAAAACTATCGCCAATGTTACTAATTCCGTAATGGTCGAATCATCTATGCATACAATTTTTAAATAGTAACTATCCGAACTTTTAGGTCCTTTTGTGGCCAAGTGGTCCAAGGCGTCGGTCACTTCAAATTCGAAAGGTCTCGTGTTCGAATCCAATACCCGTCGGAGCGATTATTATTTCATACTTTTATTTAAAATTTTTATCACAAATTTTCAAATGTTCACATCGTAATTTATACTAAAGAACTTAAGACTTTGTGTTATTTGTCGGAAGTATTATTTCTTAAATGAAATTTACAATGCTACATCGTAAAATTTATGGTTTTAAAGGTATAGATCACCACTACAATTAGTTAATGTCGTAAGACTATTTTACCCAAGAATGTTTCTATAAAAAAAATAGTAATTAAAAAAATCTTACCTCTGTGCCTGCTGGTTTGCTTGTCGAACATCAGCATGGCGTCCTCAATCTGTAACAAAAAAAAGTATGAGGATGAGTAAAGTCATGGAAGCTCATGATATAAGTGCCAGTGCATGGATCCAACACATGATGAAAAGACAAAATTTTTCATTGTACATTTTCATCAAAGTCTAGTTCATTCTATGTTTCGTTCTCTCCTCTTTCATGTTCATTTTCTCTTTTTTTATTTTTTATATATTTTATTTCTTTGGTTCTTTGAGTTTTATTTCTCGGCACATCAGCACGCATAGAGAAGTCTCTTCACTTGTTCTCTTGCAGATTGAGCTGAGCAAAGAGAAAGGGAAGGAGAGAATGAGAGGGGTGGAGTGAAGTGAAGTAGAGTAGATGTGAGTTGAGTGTAAGGTAAAAAGGGCGCGGCAGACATATCAGAAGAGGAGAATAGTATCGGGCGGAACTGCTCAATGCTACTGTACTGCGTGTGTGTCGTAAAGCACAGCTGGCTCGAGATTTACGGAGCACTGTGCCTGAGAAAGTCGATGGGTGTCCGTAGAAAACCGAGCTGGAGGTTGTAGGGGAGTTGAAGTGATTGTGGGCGAGGAGGTGAGAAGAGAGAGGGAACGGGATGAGGATCAAGAGGATGAAGAGCCGAGGGGAAGTTGTTCGAGTGCCTGAAGGGATGGACAGTAGGGGAACCCAGGAAATGGAACTGGTGGGGCAGTCAGGATTTATGGGACAGTAGAAACAATAGGAATTACCTCTGCTCTACCTCGAATTCAGAGTTAGACTGAGATGTTATTCCTTCTGCTCAGATATGTTTTCATTCAAATACTTTGCGCCTTGTTTATTTTTTTTCGTTTCGGGATAAGATTCAATCATACCTCGATCACTAAATGTTATCTAAACCAGTTTTTTTTTTTTATGTCAACTTTTTATTTTTATCTTTAATCCACTTTTAAATAAAAATTAAAAATTCGAAATTAGGTTTTTTTCAAAATTAATTTCACACATAAAAAAAAGGATTTTTGGCGCAAGAAATTTTTGAAAAAATTCAATATTTAGATGGAGAAAATAATACTTAATATAAGACTCGATTGTTGGAGTAATCATCACAAACTAATCACAAGAGTTTTCTGTCCCAATTAAATACAAAAGACCTTTTAATCAAAAGAACACGGAGAAAAATGTTGGCTCGAAACCTACCAATTTTTATTATGCTGCCGACCAAACTTGAAACAGGAAGGGAAGCATCCAAAAAATTATTATGCTCATACGAAAAATTATTATGCTGTATCACAATACTTACTACGAGCGAGAAACTTATCGATAAGATTTAATAAAAATTACTTTTATACATTATAATAATTGTGATGCGGCATAATAATTTTCGTATGAGCATAATAATTTTTTGGGTGCTTCCCTTCCTGTTTCAAGTTTGGTCGGCAGCATAATAAAAATTGGTAGATTTTGAGCCAACATTTTTCTCCGTGAATGACTGGATTTTTGTGTGTAAACAAAACAGGAGGTATAAAATAAAAATGGGAAGAAGCTTTTAATGACAGCGTAAGCGTCAAGCCGTGAGATAAAACCTCTTTTTATAAACAAACGTAAACAAAAAGGAACCGAGAAGAAAAATATACGTTTGTACGGTCTCTTAGTATTGTTTTGTTCCGCTAAAATATATGCCCTTGCATTATTTTTTGCATTATAGCTCTTTGTCGGGACTTTTCTCAGTTAAATTAAAGTATACGTTTTGTTTGATCCCGTCGAGAGTAAACTAGACAACACGCCACCGTTAGATGGACGCCTTGTAAAAACACTCGACGGCTTGAGTCGAGCTGAAAGAAAAACCAACTGAGATTATCTTCACTACTAAGACACCGGATTACAGCTTAAATAATCGACGTGTTTAGACGTTACACTAAATTCTCGTCCTCATATTTTTTATAACGAATATATATAATATATATACACTCAAAAAAAATATTGCATTAAAATTTTCAACGTTATGTGAAGAATAAACAATAATTCAAGACTAATAAATACAGAACAGAAGAAAAAATATAAAAGCTAACCTTTGAAACGAAACAAATAAATCGACAGCTGGTTCAGTTTTTTTATAGGGGGCGCTAGTAGTGCATACATGAGAAAAGTAGATAGATAGTATATGTATAGAAAATAGAGCGAGATGTATACGAATGTAAATGTGGAAAAAAGACGGAAAAACATGGGCGATAAATTTTAAGAAAAAATCTCAGAAAATTCATCGATTTTTACTGATATCTTTTAAATGGCCAGAGTTTGTTCCTGATATTCAATAGGGTTCATTCCAAGGATGAATGAAAACTTCTGCAACAAGAATTAGGTTGGTTCATTTTTTGTGACGGCTGTAATCTAGGCGACGCAGACATACATCCAAAGAGCGTCACTGTAATAAACTTTTTAACTGAATTGTTCTTTAACTATAAGCGATTACTCGAATAAAAAAAAAAATCGATAATCGCATTAATCAGACTTTGAAGTTTATGAAAATCATTAGTAAGTACGCGATCGACTGATCCTTTGAGTTATTGAAATGAGTTTATGTGAGCATTTTACGAAACGGTGGCTATTCGGCAGCAAAGTCTGCCTAAATTCTTTGCATTTGAAGCATGCAAAAGATCATTCGGCTTTGGGATCGGAAAAATCCCTGTAAAATTGTAGCCTTAGTTTTAACATTAACCCGGCCCCCAAGACAGTGGAAGTTTTGAATGGGAAAAAACATGAATTTTTTGAAAGTAACCTTTGAATATTATTTATATCTCCGGTAACAATTGATAAAAAAATTTGAATCTTGGCAAGGACTTAGTTGTATCATGTTTGACAGGGTGAAATCGAAAAATTTTTAGACAGCTATTTTCTTACACGCAGAAAAAAATATAGTAAATTTTACTAAAAAATATGAGAATAATTACTAAATTTAGATAGTAATCTTGAAACGCTTATGATTTATATGAAAAATTCATAAACAGATGAGTAAATTTTACTATCCCGTTTAGTAAATTTTACTATAGGGGAAGTGGGGGCAAAATGGGCCCCTTAAGAAAAAAAGATTCAAATTCTCGGTTTTTTTCACGTGTTCTACTTTTTTTTACTCCCTTGCCAAGTATTTGACCTTAATTTGTTCTGTCCGTTAAAAAAAAAAAATGAAAATGTGGGGCAAAATGGGCCCCCCTCAAAAAATTTTCATAATGTGAATTTTTCAGCTTGTTTCACTTTTTTTTTCCTTCTGCTTAGTTTTTGGTATTAATTTGTTCTGTCCATTATAAAAAAAAATATTAAAAATGTGGGGCAAAATGGGCCCCCTCAAAAAATTTTTATAGTGTAAGTTTTTCAGCTTGTTTCACTTTTTTTTTCTTCTGCTGAGATTTTGGTGTTAATTTGCTGTGTCTATCAAAATTAAAAAATCCTGAAAAGTTGGGTAAAACGAGCCCCCAACAAAATGTATGTTTCTCGCTTGTTTTATGTTTTGAAACTTTTTGCTATGTATTTAGCATAAAAACGAGTTGATAGTGAAGATTTGGACCTTAAAATAACTTAATTCAAAGTTTTTAATCACTCGTTGTAATAACTACTAATTTCATTACTTGATTACTTATATTTTTATCATTTTTGTTGACATAGAATAAATTAATTTTGAAAAAATTATAGTTAGTAATGCTGTTGAACTCGTGACCTAGTTTGCCCCTTATCATAATTCTTTAATCATTTTTGTTAAAAAAATTTTAGGAACCCGTTTGGCTAAAAAATATTCGTAAGTTTTCAAAGTCTGGGCAGCCCATTTGATCCCCCCCTTCCCCCCGACACTTTTCATGTTAAAAATTTTGGGGGAACTATTTAGCCTCAATGGCCCATTTTACCTCAATGATCCATTTTGCCTCAATGTCTCATTTTGTCCCTGTCCCCCACCCCAAACACTTTATATGTAAAAAAAATTTGGGGGACCATTTAGCCTCAATGGCCCATTTTGCCCCAGTGGCCCATTTTGCCTCAGTGACCCATTTTGCTCCTCTCTCGCCCCAAACACTTTTTATGTTAAAAATTTTGGGGGGCCCATTTTGCCCCCAAATATTTCGAGGCATCCAAAATTTTAGGGGGCCCATTTTGCCCCCAGGGGCCCATTTTGCCCCCACTTCCCCTATTAAAAAGGAAAAAAATAAAATTAAATTTTTATTAGCTTTTAACTTTTTATTATTATTACTATCATTTTAATTATTATTGCTATTTATGTCATCTGTATTGGTGTTGGAGTCGATTTTTGTTTTTTAAAAAATCACTTGGTTTCAACCGAGATTCGAACCCTGATCTCCCGCGCGCGAGTCCTGTCCTATGTCTGACGGCCCGATGTCTCCTTTGGACAAAAGTTTCAGAACTTGTAATACATATTTGTATATGCTATCCCCACCAACTTTTAATTTTATCTATACATAGTAGAATTTACTATACAGATAGTAAAAAAATATAAACGTGTTAGCAAAAAATACAATGCGTATAGTAATTTTTAATATTTTGTATAGCAACAAATCCTATATTGTATTAGAAAATGAACTTTCTTAAATTAGTATTTATTAATAGTACTTATAGTAAAGTTTACTAGACAAATAGTAAAAAATACAATCGTCTTAGCAAAAAATACATTACGCATAGTAATTTTGAATATCTTATTATGTAATTATTACTAACTAGTAAATTTTACTAAACGTTTAGTAATAATTACAATACAGAATGTATTTTTTCATATCTGTTAGTAAATTTTACTATAAGATTGTAATTTTTACTATACTTTTTTCTCCCTGCAGTATATACTTATTAGAATACATCAGAACATATAATTTTATCTATTTATGACAGAATCTTAAGCTGCTTTGAAGCGTTGGGGAATTATTATAATGATTATTGATCATAAAAAAAAAATTCCTCAATTAATAACTTTTTTTCAACACCGCTACTAGTATTATTCTAATACTTTTTCTGGACTTAAATTTAACACCAATAACATCAACACCGGGACAGCGTAGATTTATACGGGTTTTATTTACAGTGTATGTATATTTTTTATTAAAAATTTTAATTCTCGTAATTAAAATTATAAACGTTGCGTATTTAATTTGCGAATGCTGAAGAAGAAAATAAAAATGACTATGTTGGAGTTGTTTATTATTATTGTCTCTTGACCCACATTCCAACGCGCCCTTTTTCAAATTAGTCGAGGCATCAAGGGCAGAAGGGACGAGAAAAATACCAAGGGTAGAAAAATGTACTAGTGTATGAAAATAAAAAAAGAAAAAATAAATGAGACAGGGAGGGTTGTAGATGTTTCTCGATTGGCAAGCTAACCATTTACTATCTACATCTCACAGCACGAGGGAAGAAGAACCTCGTAACACGCTTGAAATCGAACTTGTAATAAGGTACACCTTCTAACCATTCGCCAGACCACGATTGCACCCCGGAGATTTAACCCAAGTGAAAAAAATATAGTTTACTTTTAAAAAATAAATAAAATACATCGTGCTTTTGAAATCTTATTTTTTTTATATTTCTTCCAATCGCATTTCACGGTTTTTATTATTTATTTAATTCAAGAGCTTTAGTTCTATAGCCCTTTTTATTTTATTTTTCAATTATTAACCTCGAGATTTTTATTTTATCTCTTTTCTGCTCCCACTTTGCGATAAAAAATTATTTTTTATATTAAATTTGAATTTTTCACATTTTCAAAATCGGATATTTGAAGTTTTCATTAATATAAATTCAGAAAAAAATTTTCGAATTAATTATCAAATATCTGAAATATTTTTTCGTAATAAAAATTTAATTTATTAATTCAAATAAATTTTCATCTGAAGTATCTGTAAAAAAAAAAAAACAACTTATGAAAGATTTAAAATTTTTTTAAAAAAAAAATTAAAAATCTCAAGTGCAAACGGAAAAAAATGCAGGTTAAAATTAAATAAGAATTTCAATCACAATGAAAAATTTGCGACCTCAAATAAAAAATTACAGTCCATAAAAAAATTGCGATGATTGTTGAAAATTAATTTTTTATTGAAATTATTACTTTCTAGACTGTAATTTTCACTTATCATAATAATTACAATAAAGCTTCGTTAAATTTTCACTTGAAAAAAATCAGTGTTCACTTATTCATATAAAAATACTTAAATCTTACAAAAAGTAGAGATTTTTATTATAATTATTAAAAGTTAGTACATCAGTCGCAATTTTTGTTTCGTAGTTGATAAATACTACATCTCCAATGTAATTCTACGTAGGTACTGTACATTTTAGAATGTCGATAAGACAAATTGCTACTCCAGGAAATAAAATAACTATTTGAGATTATAAAAATTACTCGCCAGAATACATCTTTCACAAAGCGCGTTAACTACTATTTACTAAGTACAACAGTAAAAATTATTGATAGGGGAGAGTGGGGTCAATTGAACCAAAAATACTTTGACATTTTTTTTTATATGAATTAAAGCGAAATGATAACTTTTTTTTTTTACAAAATTATAATTTATTATATAGACTATCATTTCTCGTAAGCACATAACTTAACGAATGATGAAAATTTTCAATAAATACGAAATTGTACAACTGCATCAAATGGTTCGATCGTCCCCTTTGCGGGGGCAATTGAACCACTAGTCGGGGACAATTGAACCAAGAGTATTAGAACCACAAACGAATGACTTTAACGAATAATTTACTATTCATTACAGCTTAAAACTAAAATTACAACACTTCTAATCATATTTATTATTTTTTATAATATTATATGTTATAACAATCACTTTTAAAACTTCTGTCAATATAATTATTTTTTTTCTTGGTTAGTTTAGCTTGTTTTCACATTCTGTCAAGATGCGCGCGCATGTCTGATGCTCACAGTGTGATTCGTGTGGTTCAACCGTCCCCGAGAGTACTGGTTCAATTGACCCCATATGATTTTATTTAAATAATTAGTTTAAAAAAATATTCAAGAACTATTTTACTAGAAGTAAAGCTAGAAATTTATGACTAATATATGTAAGAAGGTATTACAACAAAAATTTTAAGATTTCATTTGAAAATTAAAAAATTATTAAACAATTTGCCAAGAGCTGAAATCAAAGTTCAGATACCTAAAAACACAAAAACTTGAATTTTTTAAAATTAAATCATCGTATTGGTTCGAAATTGGTCAGACTAAGGTTTAATGTATTAAAATATAATTCCAAGAGGGCAACTCACTTTTATATTTTTTTCGATTTTTTAAGCTTACTGGTTCAATTGCCCCTACTCTCCCCTACATTATAATTTTTATTTGTCACTAGTAAATTTTATTTTGAACCGTCATTTTTATAATCAATTGAAATTATTATTCTAAATATGTTGTAATTCTTACTTTGAGTTCTCAGATTGTAATTTTTTTTAAATTTAGTAAAAATTACTTAATTTTTTGGTCCGTGTAACTCAAAAATTAATTTAATTATACATTACAAGTATTTATGTATTGCATTATAAAAAATAACAGAAAGCAGCACTAGTTTTACGAGGGACCTTTATTTTAGTCGTAAAACAAGTAAATTCAGTATTCATGCTGCGTTCAATCTCTGTCTATTTTATTTTAGTCTTCTATCTATCCCATCCAACATGGCCGTTCAAACGATTTTTACTCTCGCAATGTAGACACAGTTAAATTTAGTTAAATTTCTGGCTTAACATTTATTCACGCTTTAAATTGCGCTACTTGTTTGCGCTGCACCTCCCACGAATTATCGTTTTCGCTACTAATAATTATCTATCCAATTTTTGTTATATTATTCCATCAATTCCCCTTTAAAATAATTGCGCATTAATTAATTTATTAGTTAATTAATTAAGTACTGTATAAATGAATGAAGATAATGTGGGATTGTGTTGTTTTATTTTATGAAAGGTAATGATTATATTAAAAAGGGGTGAAGGCTGACGAGATAAATGATGAGAAAAACGCGTAATGTTTTGTCGATGATTCATTCTATAGTGAAACAATACTTGGGGTTCTATTGTGCGTAAATAATAGACGATGGACAATACAAAAATTAATAGTCGATATTTTGTTTTTGTATGCTGACTATTAGTAATTGCAATTATGACGAATCGATCAATTATTCCATTTACCTTTTTTTTTTTATTTTTATTTTATAACTGAGTACACGGAGATAATTTTATATTAGCGCTAACAACACTTCTTTTGTAGATTCTACTATCTTAGGTGGTAATTTAATTTGTAAAAGTCAAGATGATAAATATAATGATCTAAATATTATAGTCAATACAATATAAGATGATAATTCTTAACATCGAGCAATCGTACAATTTACGATCTAGATGCTTGCATTTACCATCAAAAGTAGTTAAAGTTACCAATCTTATGATAAAAAGTACACAGTAAAGACGAACGCTGAACTTTTTAATAATATTATATCTACACTGTAAAAAATAATTTGAAAATTACAATACAAAAGGAATTGAATTTTCATAACTAGATATTTGAATTGTATTTTCAATAAAAAAAGCTTCAAATTTAATGTACGTAATTTGATAATCAAGCTGGTATTTAAAATTAAGAAAAAGAATATGAATTTTAATGAACGTACTTAAAATTTATAGTTGTTTTTTAAATTTTCAAAGCAAGTATTGAAAATTCTGAGACATATTGAATTTTAATAATTCCATTTGAAATTTCATAATACTTATTTGAAAATTTAAATACTTGTATATGAAATTTCTCCGCGTGACGAGCTACGCGTTCAGTAATCAAGGCTTGTGTATTAATACTAATTAGTTGAATGTATAATAAATTTGAGCAATGTGAGCAGTGTACATCACACAGTTAAAAAAATTGTTTGAATTTTCAAAACATTGTATATAACGCAATAAACACATACAATTGTGTTTGGAATTTCATTGTAACGATCGTATAGAATTTAAAATCCACGCTTTTGAATTTTCAAATAAACAGTTCAGATTTTCGAATACATCTATTTGAAAATTAAAAAGAAAGTGTTTGAAAATTAAAAACAAAGTATTTGAATATTAAAAAAATTGTATTTAAAAATTCTAAACGAAGTATTTGAAAATTCAAAGTGTTGATTTGAAAATTCAAAAACGTGTATTTCAAATTCTATATGAAATTAGTAATGAAATTTCAAGCACAAATGTATGTGATTATTGCGTTATATGCAATGTTTTGAAAATTCAAACAATTTTTTTAACAGTGTATATGTCTGTGTACGCGTATTATCATTATAATTAAAGAATTAAGTGTTTGTCTTTGCTGTGTAGTTTTTATCATAAGATTGGTAACTTTAACTACTTTTGATGGTAAATGCAAGCATCTAGATCGTAAATCGTACGATCGCTCGATTTTAGGATTTATCATCTTGACTGTACAGTTAATTATTCAGATATTTAATTTTGTGATAGTTGATAGCAAAGGTTTCAATGGTATGGTTACATAACAGGTAGTAAAAATTACTATACAGGTGGTAAAGTTTATTATTCATATCGTATTTATAGTAATAGAAAATAGTATTCGTTACCATTGAAATATGTTAGTCTTTTTAAGGTGATCACAGGATAGTTCAGTTGAAATTTTTAACAGAGAAGAGTATTTTTGGTCAAAATTTTTAAGTAGCTGTAGTGAGAATGATCAACTTGCTCCGGCATGTTTTATATAAAAATTTTGTTCTCTGCTGTCGAATCTGACGAGTTTTATCATGAATTGTCTGAATAACTCAATAATTTGGGTTTCATTTCAGAAATCTAGTGAAATTTACAAAAAGTAAACGAGTTTTAACTCTGAGGACCGTTTTGAATCACGCTTGAAAAAATATACCGCGAACTTGGTTCATTCATTTTCTGTTGGGTACAAATAAAATGAGTATTAGAAAAAAAGAGAGAAAGAAGAGAGCAAGAAAAAAAAATTGTAGGAGTGTAAGATAAGGGAAAGAAAAAAGAGCGTTCGGAAAAAGGTCCGGAGAAAAGCTGCACGCGGTACTCGTGATGCTCGGAAACGAATTTAGCGGTGTACGTTCCTCAGGCCAGGACGAAAAAAGAACCTACTCGTGGAAACTTTCTCGTGGAAAAATTATGCCAACGTACTTTTCTCTCGAGCAGGAAAAAAATAAAACGAAAAGAGAAAGACGGGAGCGAGCGAGAGAGATAGAGAGAGCTTAAAGAGAAATGAGATGGCGTATGTAAGGACGAGGGAGATAGAGCCAGATCCCTTCTATAGCACTCTTATGAAATCGCAACTGGAAAACTCCGGCATCTACTAGCGGCAGCAACTTCTCTCACACTCACTTCCATTCTATTCTATCTTTTTTATCCTCTTATATTATTTTTTTTTCTTCTTTTTTTACTTCCTTTTGTTTTCTTCTTCTTTCAGTAGTTACGTATTTCAGTACGTACGTACGTATGTGATGATACAACGCAACTTTTAAAAATACTTATTTCACAAAGTTCATTCCTTTTTTTTTTTTTTACTCTTAATGCAATTTTATTGTTCTGTTTTCGAGTTGATAAATAAATATAAAACTTGTATTTTCATATAAATTTCGTTTTACAAATAGTAATATATATTATCATAATTTTATTTATCAATTATTAAAAATCGATCAGGTTTACTGTACACTGTAAAAAAACCGGAAGTCTAGGCGGCATAGGTGTCAAAATTATTGGTGTTTAATTTCAACACCAAAAACGGTGTTAAAATAACACCACCGAAAAGGTAAATATTCTTTATTGGTGTTAAAAAGATTTTACTTTGTGAATATTTTTTACACATTCGATCACTACCCGAGTCAAAAACCAAATTTGGATTTAAGTCTCAAAGTTCTCAAAAGCGGGGTAACTGGTGTAAAAGAGGGGTAAACTGTGTCCACTTGGAATATTAACTTTAAAGATTATAAAACACAAAAATGTCAGTTCATCATGAAAATTAATAAAACATATCATTTATATATATAAAACATGTATTAACAAGTAGGGGAGAGTGGGGTCAAATGAACCAAAAATACTTTGACATTTTTTTTTATATGAATAAAAGCAAAATGATAACTTTTTTTTTTACAAAATTATATTTTATTATATAGACTATCATTTCTCATAAGCACATAACTTAACGAATGATGAAAATTTTCAATAAATACGAAATTGTGCAACTGCATCAAATGGTTCAATCGTCCCCTTTGCGGCGGCAATTGAACCACTCGTCGGGGACAATTGAACCATGAGTATTAGAACCACAAATGAATGACTTTAATGAATATTTTACTATTCATTACAGCATAAAACTAAAATTACAACACTTCTAACAATATTTATTATTTTATATAGGGGAAGGGGGGGCAAAACGGGATAGGCCGGCAAAATGGGATACCCTCAAAATTTCGTCAAAATTTTTTTTTTTCGAAAAACTTTCGAAAATGGTCAAAAATGACATCTAGTATCATTTTACACTATCGAAAGCTAAAAAAAAACATTTTTATATTTTTTGCGAAAAGTATAAATAAAAAAAATGTACAAATTTTATCGTACTACAAATTTATTTTCATGGAGTATCACAAATTAAGAAATTTATTTCTTTAATTAACTCAAGAACAATAATACTGATAAAAACTCTAAAACTGTAACATTGGTAATCATCATAATTTTAACCGTTACATTGTAACTTTCATAATTTTGTAATATTTTATAACTTTAGTGCTATAATATCACATTATTAACAGTTATGTTAATTTTCTAATATTCAATATTTAATTATTTCTCTTATAAAAATAATTTCTTTGGAATGAAAACTAACTAACATTATTTTTAACATAAGTATTAAAATTTATAATAAATAACGATAACGATATATAACTGATTCATCGTTAATGAAAGATAAATCTCTAAAATTATTCACAATAATCACAGATAAATTGAGTATCGTTGTCCGAAACACCAGCACATGAATCATGAGCCCACCTATGACAAAGTTGGCATTGCGTCCAAGATTCAAACGATTCACTGTACTTTTGATCACAGTAAATACAAAAGGCGTCATCTTTGTGCTGATTTTTGCAGGGTCGATCTCTACCTTTACCGACTGTTTTTTAAACTGACTTTTTCTGTTGAACATCAATTTAGAAAGACATTATTACATCAATTTTATTCACTTGAAGAAAAAAAAAAAAAAATTTACTTTTTTTTTGGGGTATCCCATTTTGCCCGCAAAAAATAAAAATTTTTTTCTGATGGCAGTCTAAAATTCGTTATATTTATTTCAAATAGAATCAAAATAAAGCCAATTTACGATATTTACGTCCCTAAAAACTAAATTTTTCGTTAAGTATCCCGTTTTGCCCCCCCTTCCCCTAACATTATATGTTATAACAATCACTTTTAAAACTTCTGTCAATATAATTTTTTTTTCTCGGTTAGTTTAGCTTGTTTTTACATTCTGTCAAGATGCGCGCGCATGTCTGATGCTCACAGTGTGATTCGTGTGGTTCAACCGTCCCCGAGAGTACTGGTTCAATTGACCCCATATGATTTTATTTAAATAATTAGTTTAAAAAAAAATATTCAAGAACTATTTTACTAGAAGTAAAGTTCGAAATTTATGACTAATATATGTAAGAAGGTATTACAAAAAAAATTTTAAGATTTCATTTGAAAATTAAAAAATTATTAAACAATTTGTCAAGAGCTGAAATCAAAGTTCAGATACCTAAAAACACAAAAACTTGAATTTTTTTAAATTAAATCATCATATTGGTTTAAAGTTTTGGTCAGACTGAGGTTTAGTGTATTGAAATATAATTCCAAGAGGACGACACATTTTTATATTTTTTTCGATTTTTTAAGCTTACTGGTTCAATTGCCCCCGGTTCAATTGACCCCACTCTCCCCTATTCACAAAGTAAAATATTTTAACACCGGTCTACAATATTTACACCGATAACGACGTTATTTAAACACCGCTTTCGGTGTTGAAATTTAACACCGCAGATTTTAATACCTACACCGCTTGGACTTACCCCGGTGATTTTTTCAGTGTGTAATATATACTTTTTTAAATTTCTATACACGTAACTTTTTTTTTACACCGATTAACACCTATATTGGTGTTATTTCATTTTAACACCGCGCGATATTAAATCGAGTCCATTTTTGACGCCCCTCTTTTTACTGTGCATGACTTCAAAAATTGTTCTTCAAATAAAAAAAAAATGAATAAACTAAATAAAATCCAAATAAAAAAAAAAATTTTTAATAACTTACAAAGTAAATAAACTTAATACCTTAAGAGAAAATGTGTAATAATAAAGCTCGTAATGAGCTTTAATGTAAAGTACATAATAAGCTTAAGCTCATCCTCAAGTTGTAAAAAATAATTTAAAAATTTCGCTAACGAATTCTCCATTAGAGTCGCGTCAGATAGAATAAACTTGTAAATAATTATTATTTTTAACGAACGAGTGTAACTGGATCCATTAAAATGGTTTAGTATTCACTATCACTTGTACTTGAAGCCAAGTGTTTTAGCTTCTGAGCAGGGATGAGAAAAAAGGTCAAGTAGTTAACATGACGAGGATTGCGATGTTACGAGCAAACAAGCGGTTCGCAGTGTGACTATCAATCTACGTCCCAGTCTCGAGGCTGCTACTCGATATAACTTCTGACTTGAAGGGTGGAATAGACGTTGAATAAAGACACCAAGCTCGATTGTGTGCCCAAGAAAAAGATAAAGATAATCCACACATACCGCCGTACATCTGTACAGAATAGTGGAAAAAGGTCGAGTGAATCCCGCGAGGGTGGTTCATCCCCTATGCTATTTCTTCCCGCTTTCAGAATAATCCATTGAGAATCGACGAGTTACTTTGCACTACTGCGTGTTCGCGCATCTTTATCGCCTCTACAGCAAACCCGACTACGGCTACACACTTGCATTTACCCTTACATCTTTACATAAGTCTATATATAAATGTATGCAACAATATACATCGATTTATCTCGATACTAGAGAATTCTTAAAATCGATGACGTGAATTCTGCCTCGGAAATTCATCGCCCGCGCTTTGTAAAATAATTCTGACCTGAATATTCATGGATTTGCAGTAACGCTGAGCAAAAAAACGCTTGAGGTACGAGAGAAAATATAAAAAAAAAAATAAAAATGACAAGATTTTCGTTTTTACTTGGATTACTAGTGAGTCTCCGAGGGGTTTCAATTCAAGCTCTGCTGCAAAAGGTGAGAGAAACAAGTTACATCTGAAATTCTTTACAAACTAGGTTTCCCACCTATCAATACCTACCTACCTACAAGCACTTAGATCTATATATATATTTATCGTATGGATGTACAATACATCCGCTTGGAAAGTCGATAAACAACTTGCGTCAGTAGTTGGTTTTTATTATAGTCAGACTTAAAATAACCTTATGTAATTTTTATTTATAAACTTTTGTTTCACTTGTTCTAAAGATAATCACATTTGTTTTCAGTACATCGGGATATTTTTTTGATTAAAATTACTACACGGAAAGAAAAACATGGGAATTTTTCCCATTTTACTTAGGAGTAATTCCCTTGTTGACATGGCGAATTTTGCTTTATCGACATGGTAGATTTTACCAAGGAAAAATGGAAATATAACCATATTTAATAGGAATGTTACCCATATATTATAGGAATATCTTCCATGTTGCCATTGCAAAAATTTCCATGCAACATAGCAATTTTTCCTATGTGGACATGGGAATTTTCCCCATGCCAACATGGATATATTTACCATGTCAGTATAGGAATTTTGTTCATGTTACTGGAGTAATTTTTTCCTTGTAAACATGGGAAAAATACCCATGTCAACTTAGAAGAAATCACTCCAGTAACATGGGAAAAATTCCTATACTGGCATGGTAAAATTATCCATGTTGGCATGGGAAAAATGTCCATGTCAACATAGGAAAAATTACTATGTTGCATGGGGAAAGTCCACAAGAAGATAAAATCACTAAAGTACCAAATATTTTGGTCATTTTGATCATTTAAGCTTTAAAGCGATAAAATAGGGATATGTGAAGGTATTACCGTTTACGAAAATAGAATTTCAAAGTTTCCGAAAAAATTTTGTGTAATTTAATAAAAATTTTTTTCTAGCCCCTACGAATTAATCAATTTTAACTGTACTTAACAAATTACAAATTAAAAGCAGATGAACTTCGAACAGATTACATCCAAGAGTTATAAAATATTTTTGCTATCATTGTACTTCACTTTAATTGAAAAGGTGCCATAATTTTTAATGTTCTGCAAGTACATTCTTTTTTAATTAAAACATTTGATTTGCATTTAACTTGCCATTAAATACGGCTTGTACATCAACGAATGATCCATATTTAATGTTATGAAAATTTGAAACCATCAGTTTACAAATATTTTACTTTTATATACATGGTAATTTCTACTTTGTTAACATGGAAATTTTTCCCATGTTAACATGGGAAATTTTTTCATGTTGACATAGGAACAAATCCAATGTTAACATAGCAACGATTCCAATGTTAACATGGGAGTTTTTCCCATGTTGAGATGGGAATTTTTCCCATGTTAACATTGGATTTATTCCTATGTAACATAGTTATTCTTTCAATGTTGATATACACGGAAAGAATTTTCGTATGAATATTGCCATGTTATTTATTCCAAAAATTACTCTAAATCGAGTAATCTTGGGCCATTACGACTTTTTACTTCCAAATTACGAAATTTTACACTTTCAGTGAGTAAAAATCAATCAGATTAATTGTTACTCATACTTACGAGTAAAAATTACACCTAGCGGCTGTCTAAATAAATTCTCTCTAGTTCAATTATTACTCGTCGGTTATGATAAAAAGTTGATGGTTGATTTTTATAGAAATTTAAAAACCATCTAATTGCCTTAGAATATTAATTAATATAAATATTTTGAAAAAGAATGAAAAAAAGTTACTCGTATTGTTTTGAAAAAGAAAAGATACAAATTTTTTTTATAATTTTAAAATAAATATTAAGTTATGGAGAGATACAGAGATCGTCTTTTTTTCCAAGCCTACGTTTGTGTGCGTAACATGTCAGTTGTGGCGAGCAAAATAAAAGACATTTAATCGAAGCCGATATTAACCGAAGATTAACGGAGACTACTGAAATATTACTCTGCAGTTTAGAGTAAAAATTACTTCCATAGATTAGAAAATTTATTCGAGTTAGAAGCAGTTTTTCATCAAAAAATCAATGGGTTTGAAAGAATGGTATATTAGGGAATAAAAATTAATCGCATGGAGTAAAAATTAATAGATTAAGATGAGTTATTCATAATAATCGATTAAATATAAGACTTTGAAAAAATTACTCAATGATAGAGTAAAACCTAGTCAAGTAATGTGAATATTTAAATAAAAAATTTAAATTTAAATCAAAAAATACCAATTTTTTGCAACGGCCCAGGATTACTCGAAATTACAGAGTAATTTTTATCAAAAAATTCTTTCCGTGTAGTAAAATTTACAATGCCAACAAAGGAATTTTCCCCATGTAAAATTGGAAAAATTCCCATTTTTTTCTTTCCGTGTATGATTCCGAGTAATCTCGGGCCGTTCAAAATTTGTATAAGAAATTTTTATTTTTTGTTTTGATTTCGAATCTTTTTTGCTGAAAAATTACCATCGCTAGACTATATGTTATACTGTTAGAGAGTAATTTCTTAAGGTAGTTGTTTCGAGGTAGTTACGTTCAAAAGTATAGCATACCGAATTAAAAGAGCAGCATAACTGAAGCGGTTAGTTAAACGCCGCTCATTGGAAACTTTTGTAAAAGTACAGTCATATGCTCTTACATACATCCAAGTAGTATCAATACGTTTATATACACATACATCCATAATATTCGAGAAGTGATCGTGGCAACGCCGTTCACTGTTACTGTGCATCTTTTTTGTGTTCCGTAATATTTTTATTAATGTAGTCGTAAGACATAACCAAATTAACCGTCAAAATAAACTAAGCTATTTATTATTAAATTATTAGAAATTTATGGACGTTTACTTATTATTAATTAATAAATTTTATTATTTTTCTATTTAATTTATAATAAACGCTGAAAAGTTATCAATAAACGAAATCTTTAAGTAAGAGAGCATTTGTATGTTGAACAATTTATTTATTTTTAGAATAAATAAAAAATAAATGTTAAATTATTTTTATTTTGTTTGAAAAAATAAATTTATAAAACGATTGCCTTTCATAAATTTACAAAAATTTAATATTATTGATTAATTTTTTTTGAATAGTAGAATAATTAATTAATTTTATTCATTGGTTAGCTTTTTTTATTATGTGCCTGTTTGTATTTTCCCGCGCCTATTTGGCTATAATATAAGCGCTGTTGCCACATCGCACTACTGTTTTGGTACATCTTTGAAATTTTTAAAAAGTTTCAAGGTTTAATGAATTATATTTCAGAAACGACGTGGTCAATAATTTTCATTTTTTTTTATATGGTTTATAATTTTAGTTTCGATAACACACAAAATTTTTAGAATGATCCTACATTGCGTTTTGATTTTATTAAAAAAACATTGCCCGTAAATCGCTATTCTCCATAAGAGCCTGTGTTAAAATAGCAATATTTTGAAATCGTTTTTCATAAAATTGGGATGGTCAATGTTACTCAGATTAGTCTCATATGATTCGTAGTCAATCAAAGAACAATCAGGTAAATTTTTATAAAAATCCTACATTAAATTAATCCACGCAACAACTACCTTAAAAGCATACTTTGAACCTAAATAAGCATTAAGTATAGAAATATTTGAATTTTCAGTGTAATTAAAAAATTTTTCCATACATGCACACGTGAGCTGTGGACTTCTATAGTTTAAAAAGTTACTAAATTTATTACAACAATTTAAAAATTGTCAGTTTAAGGTTTTTGCGAGTTATTCAATTTAGTTTTATGAAATAAACTAAATTTAAATAGTATACTTTATTATTGGCATGATGAAAGTTTTATGACATGAAACTGAAGATGAGTAAGGGTATAAAATGTTGTGCAATAAAAAAATAAAATAAAAAGTCAAGGATTTTTTAGTACACGTGACGGCTTTATGAGTTTTGCGACATCAGGCATCACATGAAATGTATCGCTTTATATATATGTCAATAGCAAATGCGACAAGATGAAAAATATATTTATGTAATACAATAAAATAATTAAGTTGAATGTACCGACTGACATAACTTTTACTACATTTTTTTTTTATTTTTTACAAACAGATTTTATTGAAATTTATAATTATAAAGGCTTTGAAAAGTTGCCTCGCACTAATTGGCTAGTGAATTTGATGCCGTACCAGTTATTTAATATACCTCAGTATTAATTATTAATATTTAGTGAATAAATAAATTACATCGTGTTGCAGATGCCAAAGGCAAATGAAAATTTCGTTTTTTGCCAAACGATGCATTTTTAATCTGAAAGAATAAAAATACAAATTTTAATTATTTTGAATTATTTTTACACGCCCCTGTAGCTCCAGGGTTGATACCTGAGACCATAAGGACGTAGAAGTCCAAAACGAAAAAAAATTTGTACTAATGTTTGTGACGTCTTAGTAGAAATTCACAGAGTTAAAATACACTTTTTTTCGTTTATTTTGCATCTTATAGACGTTAAATAGAATAATTGGGGAAAAAAAAATTTATACGGTCTTATGGCTCCCGGTACTTATACTGGGAACCATAAGGGTGAATTAAAAAAAATTAAAAATTAGTTTAATTTATATTTTTATACTTTTGGATACTAAGTACATCGTTTGGCAAATAAAATTATTTTAGACGCCCTTATGCTCATACAGCGGTATCTTTCGCTAGGATTCACCCTTATGAAAAACGATTATGTCGAACTAAAAAAATGATCAGTTAAATATAAGTATTTAATGGTTAACTTACACGGAAAGAAAATTCTACCAAAATTTACGATGTTACCATCGTAATCGTGGACTAGACTTTCATTGGCGTCAAATTTTAAATGTCTTATTTCAAAATTTACTATAGTCTTTGTTAAAATTACGATGTTAAATAGTAAAGAATACAACTTACATTGTAGTTTTAACAAAGACTATAGTAAATTTTGAAATAAGACATTTAAAATTTGACGCCAATGAAAGTCTAGTCCACGATTACGATGTTGACATCGTAAATTTTGGTAGAATTTTCTTTCCGTGTACCCGGGTAAAAAAATTAGATGTGTTTTAAAATAAATGATAAATGCAAATATTTTTTCTTCAATTTAAATTTTTAAATCGTATTTACTTCATATAAGAATTTAATCTGTTGTTGCTCGTACTATTCCTTATCCACACTTTTAAAAAAATTGTTTGAATTTTCATAACATTGCATATAACGCAATAAACACATACATTTGTGCTTGAAATTTCATTACTAATTTCATATAGAATTTGAAATACACGTTTTTGAATTTTCAAATCAACACTTTGAATTTTCAAATACTTCGTTTTGAATTTTTAAATACAATTTTTTTAACATTTCAATACTTTGTTTTTAATTTTCAAACACTTTCTTTTTAATTTTCAAATAGATGTATTTGAAAATCTGAACTGTTTATTTGAAAATTCAAAAGCGTGGATTTTAAATTCTATACGGTCGTTACAATGAAATTTCAAACACAATTGTATGTGTTTATTGCGTTATATACAATGTTTTGAAAATTCAAACAATTTTTTTAACAGTGTGATGTACACCGCTGACATTGCTCAAATTTATTATACATTTAACTAATTAGTATTAATACACAATCCTTGATTACTGAACGCGTAGCACGTCACGTGCAGACATTTCATATACAAGTATTTAAATCTTCAAATAAGTATTATGAAATTTCAAATGGAATTATTAAAATTCAATATGTCTTAGAATTTTCAATACTTGCTTTGAAAATTCAAAAAACAAGTATAAATTTTAAGTACGTTTATTAAAATTCATATTCTTTTTCTTAATTTTAAATACCAGCTTGATTATCAAACTACGTACATTAAATTTGAAGCTTTTTTCATTGAAAATACAATTCAAATATCTAGTTATGAAAATTCAATTCCTTTTGTATTGTAATTTTCAGATTATTTTTTGTAGTGCGGAGTGAATGACTATTTAGTCAATCTCCTCGTAGTAAAATTTACTCCGTAGAAAGTATTTGATATCGAAACTCCAAATTAGAGTGAATACAGATTTAAATAAAATCCAGACCACCCCGAAATCACTTCGCTAAAAAGCCAAGCTCCCTATTTACTCAGTATGCGAAGTTATTTTTTTGTAAAGCTCCTTTTTTGAAAATTTTAAATCTTCGCAAATAACAGAAAACGATAAAATTTTTTTATTAGTCATTTACAGTTTACACAGATTTAATACCCTCATCAAAGTAACTGAGAGGTAAAAAGAATGTGATAGCGAAAAAAATAGCTGATGACAGTCCGTTGAATCGAGTAAACTGTAATACTGTAGACTACAGAAATTTTAAAAAAGAGTAGAGATAAAAATGCAAGTTGAGCACAAGAAAGTACGAGTAGGTCGTGTATTGTGAGCCATCTTGTGCCAGGTACCTTCTGCACACGACAAGGTATCGCCCATCAAGCTTAGATTCCATCACGCTTATATTTCTTTTCACCTTCAACTATAACTCGACGTTATATATTTTTCAGAAAATCCAATAGAATAGGACAGATGTCTTTGCTATTATATATAAGTATAAAATAATGCGAGTATCGAAGTATTTTCATATATTTTCATTGCATGTAACTGAGTCTCTATATATAGACTTTTTTTTACCCTTGTCATCAATTTCACCCCGAACCAAAAATGTCGCTCATGATTTTGTTGGATTTAAAATATTTATTTGCACGATACCGTACGTTTTATTAATTTGTTATTATGATTTTAAATTATTTTTTTTTAAAATTAAATATTGAAAGAGATTACAGTTTATTAAATAAATAAACAAAAATGTTTTTAAATAATAGTAATAAAAGTAATTTGTATGTTGAGTGACGAGACTCGCAGCTGTGGTTTTAATACTGCAGAAAATTAAATGGAAACCAAAATAGATGAAAAGCATTTAACTGAACTCTATCTCAATGTAATATTTTATTACCACGCTTGTTGACGCTATTTGTCTCTACATGCTTGATCATTCCATTGGAACTCGAGAGGGCACTTTTATGTTCAGTTTGTACAACCATTTAACGACCCATAAAGTACTGACAAAAAATTATTTTGTTTTACTATCGCTGCATTTTAACAGACATTTTTTTAATTCACTGCATCATTTTTTCGTTTTTTGTGAAATAACTTGAGCGAGGTAATTTTTTTCACTTTGATTAGCGATGTTTGTGAAATAAATGATATAGTTGGATGGTTGATATAGCGGTTGGAAAAGAATTTTAATTATCTACAACTTTTGTTTTATTTTTCAAATACCGTGAGTTGAAGAGTTTTAAAAATCTAATTTAAGTTTTGGAAAAAAAAATTGTTTTAATATTCAACCAGCTATAACTTGCAAACTAATCGTCTTAGGGTAGTTTTTGGTGAGACAAAAGTTGTGAGAAATTAAATTTTCTGCAACTTTGATCTCAATAAAATATGCCGTAGAGTTGATGGTTCTAAAGATACAGACGTTTGAAGTTTCGAAAAAATATTTTTATAATTGAAATAATAAAAAAAAAAATTTCTAAATTTTTAAACAGCCGTAACTTCTAATCTGAAGGTTTCTCAGAATTTTTGTGTTTATGAAAATTTTCAAGAATTAAATTTCCTACAACTTTGTTCTCAATAAAAAATTTTAAAAAACCAATCTTTCAAAAGTTAACGTCATTTTAACAAGTTAATCATTTTTTGAACAGTTATCCAACTCCCAAAATCATACATTTATATTTTTTAACTATCAATCTTACTCCACACAGCTAGAAATTTTGTGTTAAATTCAACACAAATCGTGTGTTGTAACCGGTCTATAGAATTTTTGTGTTAATTCAATACATTGCGTTTGTGTTGATCTTTAACACAATTTTTATGTTAAATAATTGAACACAAATGGAAGGGGGGGGGGGCATTTGCTCCCAAATCATTCGTGGCACTCAAAATTTTAGAGGGCCCATTTCGCCCCCCCCCCCAACCTTACACAAAATTTCTGTCTATAATTTCACGGAAAAAAAAATATAGTAAATTTTACTAAAAAATATGAGAATAATTACTAAATTTAGATAGTAATCTTGAAACGCTTATGATTTATACGAAAAATTCATAAACAGATAAGTAAATTTTACTATCCCGTTTAGTTAATTTTACTATATTAGAATGGAAAAAAATAAAATAAAATTTTTATTAGCTTTTAACTTTTTATTATTATTACTATTATTTTGATTATTATTGCTAATTATGTCATCTGTATTAGTGTTGGTGTCGATTTTTGTTTTTTAAAAAACCACTTGGTTTCAACCGAGATTCGAACCCTGATCTCCCGCGCGCGAGTCCTTTCCTATGTCTGACGGCCCGATGTCTCCTTTGGACAAAAGTTTCAGAACTTGTAATACATATTTGTATATGCTATCCCCACCAACTTTTAGTTTTATCGATACACAGTAGAATTTACTATACAGATAGTAAAAAACTATAATCGTGTTAGCAAAAAATACAATGCGTATAGTAATTTTTAATATTTTGTATAGTAACAAATCCTATATTGTATTAGAAAATGAACTTTCTTAAATTAGTATTTATTAATAGTACTTACAGTAAAATTTACTAGACAAATAGTAAAAAATACAATCGTCTTAGCAAAAAATACATTACGCATAGTAATTTTGAATATCTTATTATGTAATTATTACTAACTAATAAACTTTACTAAACGTTTAGTAATAATTACAATACAGAATGTATTTTTTCATATCCGTTAGTAAATTTTACTATAGTATTGTAATTTTTACTATAATTTTTTCTCCGTGTTCCTTTTCAATAATCACCTACAAAGTCTACTTAAATAAACTAAAATATCGACAAAAAATAAGTTAATAAGTAAATAAAAATTTTACCGACATTAATTTATGACAGGCAAGTAAGACAAAAAGTACAAGGATTTAGTTTTAAAATCCAGCGACAGACAAGCAAAGGAGGGTAGTAACAGACGAGTCAGCCAGTTTCGTACAACTCAGCGAAGCTTGACGGAGTATAAGTGAAGGGAAAAAAGCATAAAAGACACTTAGTAGGTTGCAGTCTACGGTTCTTCAGGGTCTTCGTAATACTATTACTTCTGGTTTCACATGAACAAGAGATCAACGTCTCTGTACACAGTAAACCGTGTATATTATTTTTAATTCCCTTAGATTTTTATTTTTTCCACTATAATAAATTTTAAAACTCCACGATATTGATCCAGGAATAAAAGATAAATATATTACTGAGCAAATGTTTGGGGATCCACTTAAAGTCTTGATATTCGTGACTCTATGCTCATTATGTTTACATAAGTAATAGGATAATGACATAGTTCTATAGATTATAATAGACAAACGCATGTTTCAGTCGTCTTCGAGCTATAAAATATTCATCGATACTTTCCACTTCTCTTTTACGTCCATTATACTTTCAGTATTGTCAAGCAACCTCAAAAAATAATGTATATACCTGTATGTAAACCTTTTATGGTTTACTTGTGTCCGCGTAACGGAAATTACGACTCCAAAGAGTTCAAAATTTATTACTCGACATCACGCGATCTGTTTAAACCCAAAGTCAAACTTTCAGAGGATTAACTCAAGGGAGTGAAAAAAAAAATTTTACAGTAGAAAAAAATTTGGTTAGAGCCGAATAATTTGTTAAGAAATTGATGGTAAATGTTGTTAATTACTGCGTTCAATTTTTATTCATAGGAAAAAAATTATATTTAAGGAGAAAGGGGCGAGGGGGAGGAAATAAATAAAGCTGATGATTTATGGGTGAGACGAAGCTCCACGATGCTTTTAAATTTAAAGCGACATGTGTGCGTGACTGTCTAAAATATTTAAAGAGACGGGATATTCTTTATACGACAATGCATTTTTGCTGGAGATACAGAGCTATGGAGATACACGTAAGGGTCTAAGACGCGCGGGTTTAAATATGAAAAATGTTAACGTTTAAAATTTAGGAGCTCAGGCTTTCAGAGCGGCTTCATTTAGATATATGGGTGTTTGCTATCGGTCTCAAGGTCGAGATCTGTGACTGAGTTTAAAAAAAAAGTTTCGTTTTTTAACCAGGTCTTAGAAAAAAGTCATGTTTTCATGGCTACCCGGGTCAAAAAAAAAGTCTTAAATTTGAGTTGATTTAACCTAATTTCCTTTGAAATCGTCGGTATGCCGACAACTGTAGTCCACATTTTAACTTTTTAAACTTTTTTTGACTTAATCTTGACTTTTTTTTAACTTTTTTGCCTTAGATTAGACTTTTTTTGACTTAAATTGTTTAGTTTCCTTTAATTTAACTTTTTTTGGCTTAAATTATTTCATTGCCTTAAATTTGACTTATTTTGTCTTAAAAAAACAACTGGTTATCGATTCGAAATCTAGTTCTATATTTGACTTAATTTTAACTTAAAATTAATTAATTTTAACTTTCGAATATTTATAATAATTATTTTTTTAATTAGTAATATTATTATTAGATATATTATTGTTATCATAACATTATGTCTAACTTCTATTACCGGTGCTACTACCATTAATGTTGACAATAACAACAATAATAATCATAATAATAATAATTATAATAATAATAATAAAAATAATATAGGGGAAGTGGGGGCAAAATGGGCCCCTGGGGGCAAAATGGGCCCCCTAAAATTTTGGATGCCTCGAAATATTTGGGGGCAAAATGGGCCCCCCAAAATTTTTAATATAAAAAGTGTTTGGGGCGAGAGAGGAGCAAAATGGGTCACTGAGGCAAAATCGGCCACTGAGACAAAATGGGCCACTGGGGCAAAATGGGCCATTGAGGCTAAATGGTCCCCCAAATTTTTTTTACATATAAAGTGTTTGGGGTGGGGGACAGGGACAAAATGAGACATTGAGGCAAAATGGGTCATTGAGGTAAAATGGGCCATTGAGGTAAAATGGGCCACTGGGGCAAAATGGGCCATTGAGGCTAAATAGTTCCCCCAAAATTTTTAACATGAAAAGTGTCGGGGGGAAGGGGGGGATCAAATGGGCTGCCCAGACTTTGAAAACTTACGAATATTTTTTAGCCAAACGGGTTCCTAAAATTTTTTTAACAAAAATGATTAAAGAATTAGGATAAGGGGCAAACTAGGTCACGAGTTCAACAGCATTACTAACTATAATTTTTTTCAAAAATAATTTATTCTATGTCAACAAAAATGATAAAAATATAAGTAATCAAGTAATGAAATTAGTAGTTATTACAACGAGTGATTAAAAACTTTGAATTAAGTTATTTTAAGGTCCAAATCTTCACTATCAACTCGTTTTTATGCTAAATACATAGCAAAAAGTTTCAAAACATAAAACAAGCGAGAAACATACATTTTGTTGGGGGCTCGTTTTACCCAACTTTTCAGGATTTTTTAATTTTGATAGACACAGCAAATTAACACCAAAATCTCAGCAGAAGAAAAAAAAAGTGAAACAAGCTGAAAAACTTACACTATAAAAATTTTTTGAGGGGGCCCATTTTGCCCCACATTTTAAATATTTTTTTTTATAATGGACAGAACAAATTAATACCAGAAACTAAGCAGAAGGAAAAAAAAAGTGAAACAAGCTAAAAAATTCACATTATGAAAATTTTTTGAGGGGGGCCCATTTTGCCCCACATTTTCATTTTTTTTTTTTTAACGGACAGAACAAATTAAGGTCAAATACTTGGCAAGGGAGTAAAAAAAAGTAGAACACGTGAAAAAAACCGAGAATTTGAATCTTTTTTTCTTAAGGGGCCCATTTTGCCCCCACTTCCCCTATTCGGCATAGTTATTAATGTTCATATTATTATTATCATTTTTATTATTATTATTATAATTAACATTATTATTATAACTATCGCTAATAATTATCACTATCATTAATTATATGTTACTAAGTATAAGTATTATTTAAATTTGCGTTGTAACTGTCTAATTTTGTTTTATTCTGACTTTAATGTAACTTTTTTTGTCTTAAATCTGAATAAACTATATTTCAATTGAATCAATTTTGACTCAAATGAAACTTTTTTTAACTTAAATTTAAGTTAAATTATTTAAATCGACGAAATTCTGACTTGAATGTGACTTTTTTGTCTTAAATCTAAAGGAAATACAGTCAAACTGAAGCAGTTTTGACCTAAACGTGACTTATTTTGTCTCAAATCGATCCTAACTAAGCCACAAAAAGTCGAATCTAAGTCAAATGTTATGGAGATTTTACAGACTAAAAAAATTAAATTAATTGAAATTTGAAGGATTTTGACTTAAATTTCAAGTCATAATAAAGATTTTTTTCCGACCAGGGTATTCACTCCCAATTTTTCAGTGTAATTTTGATTAGGTAAATAAAATAAATTATCTTTCTCTCGTATATATTTTGTAAATTGTTTTAAGAAAGTTTTCGAGGGTAGAAAGACGAGTGCATTATTGTAGTGATTGGGAGTAAAATAGTAGATAAAATAAATAAATAAAGTAAAAAGTATAAAAAGAATAGACTCAAAAGAAATAAGGGAGTTGTATATACATATATAGTGTACACTTAGCTACTGCGTTTCTCACAAACTTTAGCAATCTTTTTAATTGTATTGCTCGGTCAGTGCTGGGTGATAGAAAAGTTCTTTACCAGTAGTTCTTCCCGTCAGCACTCAGACCCTCTCTGTTCTTCAACATCTCTTTATTTCCCTAGCCACTTTTTTTTGACTCATTTTGTTTTACTTGCTTTTAAAAAACCTTAAGTTGCTAAACAGAATAGCAATATGAATAAAAATAAAAACAACAAACATTTTGTAGAAACATGCTTGTAATTTACTTAACTAATTATGTAAAAAACTTTCATTACACACTTATATTAAGTGTTTCTTATAAACATTTTTTTTATCACTGTAAATGTACAGTCAAAAAAATATTTTTAAAAATAAAATAGTCGTGAGAAATAAAATAAATAGGAATAAGTATTAAGTTTGATAAATGGCAGTCAGAATGTAGACCTCAAGATTTTTACAAATCGCGAGGATCTATTTTATGAGGCCCGCGAGACTTTACTGGTCTGAGGAAAAATATCAACATTTCTACCTCAAAAATAATACGGGGGTGATGAAAGATAGTTACGAAAATCAAAAAATTTATCGACAACAAAAAATTGTGTTCCTTTAAGGAGGATCGAGCGAAACTAGTGAGTCAAAGTACACGGAGAGAAAAGAATAGCTCTGATTCCTATGTAACATAGTAATGGTTACTATGTTACATAGAAACGAAGATTTTTGTAAAAATCCTGAATGAATTTGCTGGGAAAAATCTTTAGAATTGTGGCAAAAATATAAATGATAGCTCATTCGATGCCGAATGAAATTTTGAGCAAGATGTGTGTTTCATTTTTTTTTATTTAGCAAAATTTCAATTTTTTATTAACAAAAAATATAAACAAAATACAGCATCTTAGCTTTTGGTTAATAACTCAATAACTATAAGCGATATCGAAAATATAAAAAAAGATCCTTGAAGAGGAGAAAATTTCTGAAAAAAAGTCTCGACTCTCTGAATTCTAGCTCCATAAATAATAATTTTTGTCACATGGCGTGTTGAGGTTGGAGTAAGACAGCAGCCGCGCGGATCCCCATTTTCACCAATAAATAAAAATTATTATTTATGGAGCTAGAATTCAGAGAGTCGAGACTTTTTTTCAGAAATTTTCTCCTCTTCAAGGATCTTTTTTTATATTTTCGATATCGCTTATAGTTATTGAGTTATTAACCAAAAGCTAAGATGCTGCAATTTGTTTATATTTTTTGTTAATAAAAAATTGAAATTTTGATAAATAAAAAAAAATAAAACACACATCTTGCTCAAAATTTCATTCCGTATCGAATGAGCTATCATTTATATTTTTGCCACAATTCTAAAGATTTTTCCCAGCAAATTCATTCAGGATTTTTACAAAAATCTTCGTTTCTATGTAACGTAGTAATGGTTACTCTGTTACATAGGAATCAGAGCTATTTTTTTCTCTCCGTGTAGTGTTTGAATTTTTTTGTTTGCTAAATTCTCCTAATCAGGCATTTCTCAGAAAATACATGATATAATTATACATCTAATGAGGTCGTTCGAAAGGACTTTTAATTTCCCAGATTTTTTGTCTGATTGAAAATTTTTCTTAGACCTTAAGTTTAAAAGTTATGGCGGTTTCTAGTGACAGAATTTTTTTTGTGGTAGTTTTTTAATTTTTTTTTATAGAATTTAAATTACTGTAGTTCTTAAAATATTTATTTTACGGCATATTTTGTAAAGACTAAAATTATAGGAAATTAAATTTCCTACAATTTTTGTCTCAATAAAAAATAGTGTAGAACTAACCGCTTAATAGTTACAGCCACTTTCGCGGTTGAAAATTTATTTTTTTGATAATAATTTTTTACTAAGACTATTTTTGTTAATAAAGAGCGAAAATTTGTAATTAGATAAAATTTTTATTAAATGAAATTTCCATCTAGATTTTTTAACGAGCCCAGTGTTAGATGGACCACCAGCAAATAATATATTACGAATTGACGAGTAACGAAAACAAAATTGAAAGTGAAAAAGTAAAAAATCGATTGATTTGTTGAAATAAATAATAGAAGGGGTGGAAAAAGTATGAGCAAGTATAAGAGGGTTAAAACAAGTAAGGCATCACGACACCTGTATCTCATTCGACACCTGTAGCATCGGGCTTCCAACCCAGCCAAAGAATATCAGCCCGTGGCCCCGTACCAGGGTCGAAGAGTACCACGGGTCTAGGGGTGAGTCAGCCAGTGAGTGCCAGCGCTCCCGAGAGTCTCGAGAAAAAAAAACAATGAAACGAAATATAATAAATGGCGACCGCTAAGAAAAACAACTGGATAATGGGAGAATCCGATGATTTTAAGTGTGCGTAGATCCGTCCTTTTCATCCCTTCACTCCACTTCACTTCACCCCCTCCAGCAGTTTTTATATTTCCGTATTTTATATTTCGTATTTTATTGCCCCAATATAACATTTACATTTTATTTGCTCTCTCCTGTTGCTCGTAACTGATCTGCGGCACTATTTTTTTCGATAACCAAATAAATATAAAAATAATAATAATTTTGTCCTAAAAATTTCAGAGCTCCAGTAAAAAAATAAAAAAAAAAAAAAAAAAAAGTAAACGGAAATTGTGAATTTTTAGGTTTTCACGATAAAATATTCGTGACTGATTCAGATTGTGTGCCACGCGTTCTCGATTGTCGGACACTCGTATCGATACTCGACATTGCAAACCCTCTATTATTTGCTGCGGTCGGTGGTCACTTCTCATAGAACTTGATCCTCTGGCTCACTCTACTCTACTCTTTACACTTGCAATCTATCCTACACTGGCTTTCATTCACACAGACAGTAGACCGGCTGTGATTTGTTACCTTGTTTTCAATGTATGACACTCTTGTACGCCAACAATTTAGTTTCCTACTTTCATGCGCATCTGCGCTTCATCCACACAAAACATCTAAATTATTCTCTTTCCCTATTATTTATTTTATTCCATTTCGTTATCGACTTTTTAACTTTTTTTTTTATTTAGTTCAAGCCAAAAATTCTACATCAGTGTACTGAAAATTTAACGTTCGTCCCATATATTTTTTTTTTTTTTTTTTATTGAAAAATTCTGTGAAAAATAAATGACGTGGGAAAATGGTCAGAGGAAAAATTTTATTGGATTACTATTTTTTAGTGGCAGTCCGGCCATATTGCTAATGGAGTTAAAAATTTCATACTCAGTACTAGTGGACATAAATTTATAATTTTTTAAAAATTAATTCATACATCGATGGTAATTTTGAAAAATGCACTGATCGAAATTAGCTCTCATAATTCTTAAGATCAGAATTAAATTAATAGACGAAAAATAAATGATCTGAAGTTAGCCGAGTCTAATAATTTTTAGAAATTTTTTAAAACGACGAATTATTAAAAAAAAAATATTTTTAAAAATTGCACTGCTAGTTTATTTAATTTTCTAGATGTGCATATTTTCAGATTTTGCATGCCTTGAGCGCGAAGCGCTGAGGCTATGCTCTATACTCGCCTGAAAATGAAAATCTCGATTTCGTCATATTAAATTGTTTCTAAATTTATGAATACACTTAAATGATACAAAAAATATAGATTGTTATAAAGAAAAATGATTAAACAACAGATTTTATCCGTTTTTACGTCGACTTATTGCGATTTTTCTATAAATTTTCTGTTTTTAGTGACTTATAGCGTTAAATTACTCAGGAGTCATGGGCTAGTAAACACTATAATTTCCGAAAAATACAATTTTTCAACTTAATTTTTTTTTTGATATCTTCATATAGTTGATGTGAAGACCCTTTTTGAAAATGGCAGCTACATATCGTATGGTTTAGTTATAATTAATATTTTTAGATAAGCATCACACGACAATTTCTACCCTTTGAGCAGCCATATTACTTATTTTTTTAAATATACATTTATTTCAAGAGTGAACATAGCCAAGATTATTTTTTGTATTTTTTGTTTACTTATCGATTTCTATGTATCGATTATTTTTCGATAGTATCGATAGATGGCACGGAATATACCTATACTAAAGTATACATATTAGCAGCTGGCGTTTCTTAGGTAAAATGGCGGGCTATTTAAAAACTTATAATCTAATTGTTTTTAATTAACAGTCGATACAAAAAAATATGTTAAAATTCAAAATAATCTAACGGTTTCCTCTGAAAAATTGTTGTATGTGTAATAAACTCTTAACTCACTTGAGTATCATTCACATAAATGCTGAAGGCATGCACTTTTGGATTTTCCAAACTTTTTCTTATGACTGGTCCTATCGACCCTAAGTATTTATTTGGTCCCTGAGAAAAATGTACCATTAAAATTTTCTTCTTAGAACGGACTCATGAAGAAGTTTTAAATTTATTAAACAAAATTACTTTTCCAATAATTCCTAGTCGATAAAATAACAAATTTATGAATTCTTGTCCTTAATCAACCATTAATTTATTTAATAAAATAATTATATATCCTTCAATAATAATTATACAATATTAAATAATATATATTAATCCCTAAATCCCTGTGGGTGTGCTGGCCAATGGGAATAGCCGTGAGCCAGTTCCCAGCAAGCCGTTAGTCCCGCGTCATTCGTTAGATGATTAATCGTTTAATTAGCGGCAGTGTTTCGGTCCATGCTTCCACCGCGACACTTCCCCCCAACTCAAACCCCCAGACACACTCTTTCTCTTCTTCTCTTCTATTCTCCACCGGCAAACCGTCACTCCCATCCAGAAAATTCAAACGTAAAATAAAAACTAAAAAAAAATTTAGGCAATAAAATTTAATTGACGATTTAAAAGAGACAAAGAATTTTCGAATTGAAAGAGTATCAGTTAAATTCGCCTCAACCTCCAGGGGCTTTTATATGTATACATTTATTTCTCAAACATTCAAAATAACCGCGATTGTGAATCGGTTATCGAGGGACGTATCCACATTTAGCTTTCGATCGCTTGTGCGGTGAGAAGGAATTAAAACCAACAAAACAAACCCATCACACACTCACATCTATAAGCATGACCAACACTTTTGAGTTCAATTGTTACCGGAAAACGTAAAAGAAAATAAATATATATAAAATAAAATAAAATAAAAATAAATAAATAAAAAATGCTGGCCTTTGGTGTGTTTATTATTATTGTTTTTTGTTTTTATTCTACTATCACACTATCAAGTTGACCCTCTTGGCTATCACCTTCTATTTGTTTACATTCATCCCTGTCATTTAATTTTATTTATCATTTTTTAAATATTTTACTTCCATTCGCAATACACGGTTCCGTGAGTTCAAATGAATAGGACCGACAAAAAAATGAATAAAAAAAAAAAAGAAAATATAAAAATTTCATTGTGACAAAAAAAAGATTATCGAGTGATTGCATGTTAAAAGCTGTGTTGTTTGTGTTTTGTCGGCAAAGGTTGAAGTAATTGAAAAAATTATAAATAAATTTTCAATAATAATAATTGAATAAAGAATTTTTTGCAACTCATGATGAGAAGGCACGTCTCTGATTGGTTAAAAATGACACTCCAAAGAATAAAAAGTTTGGAAATCCAAAAGTGCATGCCTTGAGCATTAATGTGAATGATACTCAAGTGAGTTAAAAGTTTATTACACATACAACAATTTTTCATTGAAAACCGTTATATTATTTTGAATTTTAACATATTTTTTTGTATCGACTGTTAATTAAAAACAATTAGATTATAAGTTTTTAAATAGCCCGCCATTTTACCTAAGAAACGCCAGCTGCTAATATGTATACTTTAGTATAGGTATATTCCGTGCCATCTATCGATACTATCGAAAAATAATCGATACATAGAAATCGATAAGTAAACAAAAAATACAAAAAATAATCTTGGCTATGTTCACTCTTGAAATAAATGTATATTTAAAAAAATAAGTAACATGGCTGCTCAAAGGGTAGAAATTGTCGTGCGATGCCTATCTAAAAATATTAATTATAACTAAACCATACGATATGTAGCTGTCATTTTCAAAAAGGGTCTTCGCATCAACTATACGAAGATATTAAAAAAAAACTAAATTGAAAAATTGTATTTTTCGGAAGTTATAGTGTTTACTAGCCCATGACTCCTGAGTAATTTAACGCTATAAGTCACTAAAAACAGAAAATTTATAGAAAAATCGTAATAAGTCGACGTAAAAATGGATAAAATCTGTTGTTTAATCATTTTTCTTTATAACAATATATTTTTTTGGTATCATTTAAGTGTATTCATAAATTTAGAAACAATTTAATATGACGAAATCGAGATTTTCATTTTTAGGCGAGTATAGAGCATAGCCTCAGCGCTTCGCGTTCAAGGCATGCAATATCGCGAAGAATGTCCACATCTCGAAGTCAAGTTAGAGTAAATTTCGAGATCATTTTACTTTTCTGGTGGAACTATCGCAATTATCAAAAATAGTCATAGGATCTTTTTTGTAAACAATTTTATTCTCTACAAATTATTTCTCATAGTTTTTTCAAATTCTGCATTATTTTTTGGTTATTTCCATTTTAATGTCAAGATGTTTAAAAAAGCAGTGTTCTGATCAATTTTAAGAGCTTGACATTAAATAAAAAAATATATATATACATATTAGGGTGCTTCGTTTGAAGCGACTATTTTTTTTTTTTCGCTCCCATCCCGAAATTTTGTTGAAAGTACCCCCAAAAAAATTCCCTGAGAGTTTGAGCTCTTAAAATTAATATTAAGTACTCGACCACAGCGTGTGAAGATTTCCCATTTAAAATACACGTAAACTTGGGTTTTTATTTTTTAAACTTCTATAACTCCGCGGCATTTTATGATATCATCTCGCCCAAAGTCGGGATTTTCTCGGAATGAAGTGTACTACAAAAGTGCCCGTTGTCGCGAAGTCATAACTCATACGGGTGGGGTAGTACTGACCGCTAAACCGAACTTTTTCATAGAATTCTTGTTTTTTTCTTATTATCTTATAAACAACAAGACCTGCAGAAAAAATGCAAATAACAATTTTATAGGAAATTTATTTTCTTACAAAAAAGGTCCTTAGCACCGAATCACTCAGATTGATATTTTCTGAGATAATAATTATTGAAGTTTACGTAGTATTTAATTCCCAAAAAATGTCAAATCAAATCTTAGAAAATATTATTTATTTGACTAATATCTCAGAAAATATCAATCTAAGTGATTCTGTGCTAAGGACCTTTCTTGTAGGAAAATAAATTTCCCATAAAATTGTTATTTGCATTTTTTCTGTAGGTCTTGTTGTTTATAAGATAATAAGAAAAAAACAAGAATTCTATGAAAAAGTTCGGTTTAGCGGTCAGTACTACCCCACCCGTATGAGTTATGACTTCGCGACAACGGGCACTTTTGTAGTACACTTCATTCCGAGAAAATCCCGACTTTGGGCGAGATGATATCATAAAATGCCGCGGAGTTATAGAAGTTTAAAAAATAAAAAACCCAAGTTTACGTGTATTTTAAATGGGAAATCTTCATACGCTGTGGTCGAGTACTTAATATTAATTTTAAGAGCTCAAACTCTCAGGGAATTTTTTTGGGGGTACTTTCAACAAAATTTCGGGATGGGAGCGAAAAAAAAAAATAGTCGTTTCAAACGAAGTACCCTAATACATATATATTTACACAAATATATATATGAAGTTCTTGATTTACTATCTTTAATATGAATCTGTACTCTACTTCAATTAATAATAATAATAATAATAATAATAATAATAATAATAATAATAATAATAATAATAATAATAATAATAATAATAATAATAATAATAATAATAATATCATCGAAAAAAAATATGAAAACAAAAATCGCTGGAAGAAATTTTATATTTTTATTAACGGAGGCAATTTATCAGGAAATTTTATTTTTTAATTAATTTCAAAGTGCTGCGGTTAAACTCACTCACACGTGAAATCATCGGCTATTAATAATTTTTATTGTGATAAATATACATAGTTTTTAAATTGAATAATAACATTGTTTTATTCTATATTAAAGCCGATGGAAAATTGATTAAATAGATTGAAAGGAATTTAATTAAATATAAATATTGTTTGATTTTTATATTTTTCCTGAATTTTGAATACGTCAATTAAGTTCGTTGGTTATTATCTACGAGATTATTACAGACATACAGATTGGACTTTAATTAACGTTAACAATTTTCGGATTACGCTTCAGAGGTTGTTATTATTTGTAATGATATTTATGACGAGCTTTTTTATTCCATAGATCGTAAAATTCAACTGTTGATTTATGATCAAACGTCCAATCAGATAAAAGTCCAATTTATGTCAAAAATTTTTTTAAGCAATTTATTACCAGGGCTATAATTAATTTGTTTTCACAAATTTTTTTTTCTATCGATATTCCAGAGGTCAGAAAATGAGATCTCGTAGCAAAAAATATTGAATATCATCATGAAAAAAAAAAAAAAAAAAACTGAACAATTTATAGCGTAAATACTATCATCTAAGTATTGTGAAAAGCTCTAACATATTTCAATGGTAACGAATTCTATTTTCTATTACTATAAATACGATATGAATAATAAACTTTACCACCTATATAGTGATGTTTACTATCAACTATCACAAAATTAAATATCTGAATAATTCACTGTACAGTCAAGATGATGAATCCTAAAATCGAGCGATCGTACGATTTACGATCTAGATGCATGCTTGCATTTACCATCAAAAGTAGTTAAAGTTACCAATCTTGTGATAAAGACTGCACGGCAAAGACAAAAACTTAATTCTTTAATAATAATGACAATACACGTACACGCGAGCATACACAGACATATACACTGTTAAAAGAATTTTTTGAATTTTCAAAACATTACATATAACGCAACAAACACATACATTTGTGCTTGAAATTTCATTACTAATTTCATATAGAATTTAAAATACACGTTTTTGAATTTTCAAATCAACACTTTGAATTTTCAAATACTTCGTTTTGAATTTTTAAATACAATTTTTTTAATATTCAAGTACTTTGTTTTTAATTTTCAAATACTTTCTTTTTAATTTTCAAATAGATATATTTGAAAATCTGAACTGTTTATTTGAAAATTCAAAAGCGTGTATTTTAAATTCTATACGATCGTTACAATGAAATTTCAAACACAATTGTATGTGTTTATTGCGTTATATGCAATGTTTTGAAAATTCAAAAAATTCTTTTAACAGTGTGATGTACACTGCTCACATTGCTAAAATTTTTTATACATTTTACTAATTAGTATTAATACACAATCCTTGATTACTGAATGCGTAGCACGTCACGCGCAGAAATTTCATATGCAAGTATTTAAATTTTCAAATAAGTATTATGAAATTTCAAATGGAATTATTAAAACTCAATATGTCTTAGAATTTTCAATACTTGCTTTGAAAATTCAAAAAACAAGTATAAATTTTAAGTACGTTTATTAAAATTCATATTCTTTTTCTTAATTTTAAATACCAGCTTGATTATCAAACTACGTACATTAAATTTGAAGCTTTTTTCATTGAAAATACAATTCCAATATCTAGTTATGAAAATTCAATTCCTTTTGTATTGTAATTTTCAAATTATTTTTTACAGTGTAGATATATTATTATTAAAAAGTTCAGCGTTCGTCTTTACTGTGTACTTTTTATCATGACATTGGTAACTTGCGCTACGTTTGATGGTAAATGCAAGCATCTAGATCGTAAATTGTACGATTGCTCGATCTTAAGAATTATCATCTTATATCGATTGACTATAATATTTAGATCATTATATTTATCATCTTGACTTTTACAAATTCAATTACCACCTAAGATAGTAGAATCTACAAAAGAAGTGTTGTTAGCGTTAATATAAAATTATCTCCGTGTATAAATAGTAATAATGACAAATATCAGAGATGATAATTTTTCAAAATAAATGTTTTAAACTATTTTGCTACCGGGATCATAATTTCAAACCTTGAGGGTATTGATAAAAAAAAATTTGTTCGAATAAAATAATTACAGGCTGAGTAACATGGAAAGTTAAAATGTGTATTTTTTAATAAATAAAAACAGTACGAAAATTTTTGGAGTTTGTTTGTGTGAATTGCAGACAAAAAGATAAAAGTGCAATGTTGATTAAAAAATTAACGGATAAAGCTTTTTGTTTATTTAGTTTTTTAGTGAAATCAAAGAGACGTCGGATAGTGGGCTTTTCGTTGATGCATCGGCTTTTGAAATTTTTTTAATTAATATTTTTTTTTACCCATCGATCACGCGTTAAAAATATTCTAAAGCTTTACAATGACAAACTAAAAGTTACGTCAAATATTTTTATATTTTTTTTTTTTTGCGTATCGATATCACGGCAGCAGACGAAAATATGTAAGGTAATATGTATACAAATTTTTTCAGCTCGTTTTCAACTGGGAGGAAAAAAAATAGTCTAGTATTCTACAGCGAGACTTCGTTAAGGGAAAGTTGTACAATCTCATAAAGTAGGGGGTGAAATGCAAGGGTTGTTTCGCGGTTACTTCGCCTGGAAATTCAATCGAGTCTTAAATTTCAAGAGTTTGCTGTTTCGGTTCAAGTTATTCAAGTAAAAAAAATATAAAAGTTCAATCGAAGCCGATGGAATATTAAATGAAAATTACTTTCCGTAAAAAATATTTTAAAATTAAAGAAAAATTTAGCCGCGAAAATTTGTATTTTTAAATTTACAAAGTAACATTTTTGATTTTAAAGTTTGTGAAAAAAGTTTTTTTCATTAAACTTTTCCTTAAATTCAAACTATTTATTAAACAACAATTCCCATGGGCACTCACCTTTGGATAGGGAAGAAAGTTGTCTTGAGAAAAAAACAGGCGTAAAAAATAAACAAAAGCTATCAGAAAATAATATAAAATATCCTGTCAGAATATATTTTGATTCTGGTTATCAATTTTTCTGGGTATTTTTATTTATATCCATTTTTATTTTCATCTCTGAGCTGGATCAACTCGTTTCTTTTCCAACGTTCCAGTAGTCAGTAGTCAGTCGAGTGCGTGGTGTCAAAAACAAAACTCCCGGGGGGTAGACTAGGCGAGAAAGTCTGGTAACTCGTTTCGCGAAATTTTCACAGAATTTTATTTAGCTTTTTTTTTTATCTTTTGTTGCTTTTTTTCCCCTGACAATTCAACCGAACGAGCTGCGCAAATGATAATTTTACGGATAGAAAAAAATTTACGCGAACTCTGTCCGCGGAGAAAGTGAAGCGACTGGAACAATGATAATAATAATGATAATATGTACATATATATAATAATAATAATGATAAAAAAAGGTCCAATGCAGTGACTGAAGGGGGTGAGAAAAAAGTGTAGGGGCGTGTATGCGCGTTACCGCCAATTTATATTGGCATGCGAGCTAAACTAATTTCGGTAACAACCGCTGCGGGGCCAGCACCAATGAGTCCTTGTTCTCCCGACGGGATCACGATCCGCCGCTCACTCGAACGGAACATAAACTTTTTTTACTTTTTATTTCACCCTCAAGTTAACCCGACCCAACACCAGCGACAGTATCATGCCCCGCGAGCAACTCAAGTCCGTCTACTCTGTCACGGCATCGACACTTTATCATTTTTACCACAAGCTATAAAAAACCTGACACTGTCCAATTTTCATATTTCATTAAGCCTTTTTTCTCCTCACTCACTATGTCCTTCATCACTACCTTTTAGCTAACTTTTTTTTTTTTTTAATAAATATTGTTTCTCTACTGTATCTATAGTCGAATAAATGAGGATTCATAATTTTGTGAAATGAATTAAAAGCTTGTTTAATGAGCTTGAGTTTAAATATTCAACGAAATAAAGCTGTGGCTTTTAATTGATAGGTTATTTAAAGATATATAATTGGAAGTTATGTGTTAAATTCAACAGAAATTAACTTTGACACAAATTTTATGTTAAATAATCGAACACAGTCTGTTATTTCGACAAAAAATTTGTGTAAATTTAACAGACTTTTCGTGTTAAAATTAACTGATAAAGATAAACACATAACCTAATTAACTCAAGTATACTGACCTAACCTTACTACAACTATTGTCAATTTAGCAAACAATTAGTTCGATTTTCAGTGATGTTCCTAAAAAACGGAGCTATGAATTATCCTCCCTTACAATGAGAATAAAAAATTATTGAACCTGATCATAAAAATATTAAAGTTACACTGTAAAGAATAATTTGAAAATTACAATACAAAAGGAATTGAATTTTCATAACTAGATATTGGAATTGTATTTTCAATAAAAAAAGCTTCAAATTTAATGTACGTAGTTTGATAATCAAGCTGGTATTTAAAATTAAGAAAAAGAATATGAATTTTAATAAACGTACTTAAAATTTATACTTGTTTTTTGAATTTTCAAAGCAAGTATTGAAAATTCTAAGGCATATTGAATTTTAATAATTCCATTTGAAATTTCATAATACTTATTTGAAAATTTAAATACTTGTATATGAAATTTCTGCGCGAGACGTGCTACGTGTTCAGTAATCAAGGATTGTGTATTAATACTAATTAGTTAAATGTATAATAAATTTGAGCAATGTGAGCGGTGTACATCACACTGTTAAAAAATTGTTTGAATTTTCAAATCATTGTATATAACGCAATAAACACATACAATTGTGTTTGAAATTTCATTGTAACGATCGTATAGAATTTAAAATCCACGCTTTTGAATTTTCAAATAAACAGTTTAGATTTTCAAATACATCTATTTGAAAATTAAAAACAAAGTGTTTGAAAATTAAAAACAAAGTATTTGAATATTAAAAAAATTGTATTTAAAAATTCAAAACGAAGTATTTGAAAATTCAAAGTGTTGATTTGAAAATTCAAAAACGTGCATTTCAAATTCTATATGAAATTAGTAATGAAATTTCAAGCACAAATGTATGTGTTTATTGCGTTACATGCAATGATTTTAAAATTCAAACAATTTTTTTGACAGTGTAGGATTTTATTTAACTGTGAATCAATTAAAATCCAAGCTTCCTTTCAGACAATGCTGCTAAAATGCTTTGCTTAGTTATAGTAATGAAGAAATGCGCGGGAGTGTTTAGCTAAGCACAAATTTTGTGTTAATTTTCGAATAACACAAGAAATATCCTATTACAGATTTTCTGATCATTTAACATAAAAATCTGTTAAAGTAAAATAACACGGTTTGTATTGCATTAACAGCTTTCTGTTGAAAATCAACCCGAAAAATTGAACCAAATAATTTTTTAACACAAATACACAAAATTTCTGTATAAATAAATAAAACTTTTCGTTTTTATAATTAATATTAATAAAAATGGCGAGTTTTGTTGAAACGAGCTGACCGACTGCCTGTAGATTATAAATTTATCGAGATACTGACTCTGAAAACCGAGTGCTTTATTTGATCGCGACCCATAAAGAGTAATTGGAGTTGCAACAATAACATGTGCCGGTGTCTCAGAATAATCGTACAGGTGGCTTTCGAACCCCATTAAATAAATCCAAAGAAACATCCTCCAACTAACCTTTTTTTAAATATTATTCATGCTTATTTAGTGAGCTTCAACAGAAATTTAACTAACACAGAACTAGAGCATTCTCATAAAACTTATTTTTCATAAAAAAAGAAAAAAAATCAAACTTTATTTTAAAATTATTTTCTTTGGCATAAACTTTTTGAAAATAATCATTTGAATAAATTTAATAAATAAAACAAAAAGTTATTTAATAAGCTTTATCATGCGTCCAACTCAACTGACCACCGACTTTTCGTCCGCAAACTATTTAAAGAAAAATAAACAAAATTTTATTTCACAACCTAGCTTACCCTCTCATATTAACCACTACTTCGCCGTCTATTAAATGAATCCCAATCCCAGAAATTACGACACCCTTAATTTCTGCCGTAATTACAAACACCAACAAATTAAAATTAATTACGAAATCTTTTTCTATAATCTCATGTCCAAACATACAAAGGGAAAGACATTTCTGAAGACTCCATTCACTAGATATTCCAGCGACGTCTTCAGCATTGACTGGCAGTAATGAAAGGCCATTCAGTGACATACAAATGCAGATACATTTTACAGCGATAAAAACGAAGATGAAGATGAAGTTGAAGCTGAAGATGCAGATGCAGATGAAGATAAAAACGCAGACCAAGTAGGACAAAGTAGCTTTGCATTATCGACTATAATGGGATGGACAAACGGAGTTGAGCCTTAGCTGTTTGAAAAGGTGGACTAGAGTCTCTTCGTCAACACTGGACTTGAGCACGTATCGGACAAAGCAAAAAAGAATAACAAACTTTGTGAAGTAAAGAGCTCGATGTCTCCGAGTTAACAATGTTGTTGTGCCGTTGTACTCCAGAGATGCCTAATTAAATAAGACATACGGAAATATAGAGCCCGCTAACAAGGGTGACAGTCCAGGGTGTGTCAACACCGACGACAACTACTGACGTCGGGTCAACCCCGAGTACCTTAAGAGGCCTTCTATCCTATTCTCTTCCCTCTTACCTCACCAGCAGCTTCATCCCGCAGATCTTGAGCTCTAAACCTCATCCGCCACCTCAGGGGAGACAAACTCGCGCTCCGTAATTGTAGTGCCACTAGTGGCTGCTTCTTCTTTTCAACTCCTCTTTGGTTTTTTTTAAAACTCGACCCTCTTTCAACTAACAATTGGATACTAACCCTTAGCCTCGACCTGTTCTGTTAATTCCTCGAACCAACTTGGGACGATAATTACAGCAACACTAACAATAACAATAATAGTAATCATAACAAGTGAATAAAATAAAAATAATTGCTGTCAAAATTAATACTAACGAGCCAGAAAATATCTAAGTCGGTATAAATATAATTATTTTTTTCTTCACTGGCTATTAAGGTTGGTTAATAAATAAAAGTTTTAAATGAATAATTTATTTAACCAGAGGTAAATTTTATGACAAGAATCACTTGAGTACATGCACATGCATATCATTAATTAAGATCGGCACTTTATAAAGAGGGTTTTTTATAAATAAAAAAGGAGTAAGAAACGCATGTCGTCAGAGAACGCTGAGAACCGGAAGGGGTTAGACACTTGACACGTCACACGTAACGAAGTACCGACGTACATGCACCGAGCCCGCGACACTTAATTAATTCTGATTAACCTGTAATCACGTTGAGTCGAGAGTCTACACATAGATACATCAGATATAGCACATCGTACATACTGGAAAATACGCCGAGTAATTTGTGTCCTAGACTATTAATTTCACGACGTTATCTTACCTCTTTATAAAAATATTTTTTTTACATCCGTCATTTCATTTTTATTATAATAATAATAATAGTAATAATGTTGTTTTCTTTTTTTATTATTATGATAAGACATTAATCTATTTATGATGTCTCTATTTCAATCTCTTGAGAATAAAATCCCCGTGAAATTTGATATTGGGTTTATTTTAAATCCTGGATTTTTGAATTTTTCAATTTGTAAGCTCGACAATATTTTTTTTAAAAAATATATCGAGATTGAGATAAACTTATTATAGATACAACTGGATTCACTTCTAGGCTGTATTAGAACAACATTTTTTTTACACAGAAATTTTGTGTATGTGTTAAAAAATTGCTTGGTTAAATTTTTTCTAATGATTTTCTACATCTGTTAACTCAACACAAACCGTTGGTGTTATTTTACGTTAGCAGATTTTTTATGTTAAATGCACGGAGAGAATTTTATGGTAATAACTATCATCCAAGTATTGTAAAAAGGACTAACATATTTCAATGGTAACGAGCACTATTTTCTATTATATATAAATAAGATATGAATAATAAACTTTACCACCTGTATAGTGATGTTTACTATCAACTATCACAAAATTAAATATCTGAATAATTCACTGTACAGTCAAGATGATAAATCCTAAAATCGAGCGATCGTACGATTTACGATCTAAATGCTTGCATTTACCATCAAAAGTAATTAAAGTTACCAATCTTATGATAAAAACTATACAGCAAAAACAAGCACTTGATTCTTTAATAATAATGACAATACGCATACACAGACATATACACTGTTAAAAAAATTGCTTGAATTTTCATAACATTGCATATAACGCAATAAACACATACATTTGTGCTTGAAATTTCATTACTAATTTCATATAGAATTTAAAATACACGTTTTTGAATTTTCAAATCAACACTTTGAATTTTCAAATACTTCGTTTTGAATTTTTAAATACAATTTTTTTAATATTCCAATACTTTGTTTTTAATTTTCAAACACTTTCTTTTTAATTTTCAAATAGATATATTTGAAAATCTGAACTGTTTATTTGAAAATTCAAAAGCGTGTATTTTAAATTCTATACGATCGTTACAATGAAACTTCAAACACAATTGTATATGTTTATTGCGTTATATACAATGTTTTGAAAATTCAAACAATTTTTTTTAACAGTGTGATGTACACCGCTCACATTGCTCAAATTTATTATACATTTAACTAATTAGTATTAATACACAATCCTTGATTACTGAATGCGTAGCACGCCACGCGCAGAAATTTCATATGCAAGTATTTAAATTTTCAAATAAGTATTATGAAATTTCAAATGGAATTATTAAAATTCAATATGTCTTAGAATTTTCAATACTTGCTTTGAAAATTTAAAAAACAAGTATAAATTTTAAGTACGTTTATTAAAATTCATATTCTTTTTCTTAAATTTAAATACCAGCTTGATTATCAAATTACGTACATTAAATTTGAAGCTTTTTTCATTGAAAATACAATTCCAATATCTAGTTATGAAAATTCAATTCCTTTTGTATTGTACTTTTTAAATTATTTTTTACAGTGTAACTTTAATATTTATATGATCAGGTTCAATAATTTTTTATTCTCATTGTAAGGGAGGATAATTCATAGCTCCGTTTTTTAGGAAAATCACTGAAAATCGAACTAATCGTTTGCTAAATTGACAACAGTTGTAGTAAGGTTAGGTCAGTATACTTGAGTTAATTAGGTTATGTGTTTATCTCTGTTAATTAATTTTAACACGAAAAGTCTGTTAAATTTACACAAATTTTTTGTCGGAATAACAGACTGTGTTCGATTATTTAACATAAAATTTGTATTCAGGTCTACACAAACGCAATATGTTGAATTAACACTTGAATTTGTGTAGACCGTTTGTAACACACGATTTGTGTTTTATTTAACACAAAATTTCTAACTGTGTATAATTTAATTTTTTAATTAAGAGAAAATAAAAAAATAGCGATGATTTTAAGATTTGAATGAAAATTTAAGTGACTATAAAATCTCATCTTGTTCGAATGATTACGTTTAATAGTAATCTTTGGAATGTCACTTGACACTTAATGAATAATTGTTTTACACGGACTTGAGGAAAATAATGGGACAGACGGTCTCTTAAGAGGAAGTAAGAGGTCGCTCCCATCAGACTTTATCGTGATGTTTTCGCGCTCAAGGCAGATCGAATTAACGTCGACGTCGTAAACTCGTCTTGTCCCTTGTATATCTCTGGGTCTTGCAAACGCTTGCTCGAGACTTTTACTCCAGTGGATGGATATTTTAAAGTAGGGAACGTACGGTTAGAGCCCAAGTTATCTACATTATTAACCTTATTTTTGCGCTTTTATTAGATAGAATTACTACATGAGAATTTCCGGATAAATGTCATAAAAGAACAGAATTATAAATTTCATAAAAATAAACCGATCTGTTATTTGTTTAAATTTGAATTTGCAAAAACAAAAATAAAAATTTCCTTTCCTACTTTCTGATCTGTCACTTTGCATAGTAAATTTTGACATTTTATAGTTTAAAAAATATCATAGATATCCTGTAAAAATTTTTTTACTCAAATTTTAACCTCTGGAAAATTAGTAATTTTTTGTTTCGAAAATCCCGGGTCATTAATTAGATCTGTTTTAAAACAAATGATAAATTCCAATGTTTTTCTCTAATTCAAGTTCATAAATCGCATTAACTTCATGTAGGAATTAAATCTGTTTTTGTCTGTACTATTCCTTATCCAGGCCAATATCAGACTTATTTTCGTATGATGGTTAGTCTGTTTTAAATCGCTTTTAGACTAAAATCAGACTTTTTTGTCATAATTATTGGTCTGTATTCAATTGTTTTTAAGGACAAAAACAGACTTTATTTACTATAATTTTTAGTCTGTTTTTAATCGCTTTCAGATCAAAAACAGGACTTTTTACCAATATGATAATATTAATAATAATCTAGATTTATAAATTTATTTTAATTTTCTTGATATTTGAAACAAGCTAATGCGCACTCGCAATAAGATGTCACAAGAATTTTGATGGTTTCTAATGCCAAAATATTTTTCGATTTTATCCAGTAAATAAGAAAAATTTCTTGACATTTTAACAGTTATTTTATTACTTTTATTCAATATTATAAATATTCAGCCAAGACAACTAAAAAATAAAGCTGTCAAACTTTCGTTAACTGCCAACATTTTTAAACGAAAGACACTAAATAAATAGTAAACAAAACATAATAAATTCTGTAACTTAAAATATTTTTTATAAATATTGTCCCTAAATAAAAATATTACAAGTTCATGATTTAATCTAGTTTTATCCTCACAAATTTTCAAAACTAAAATTTTTCAAAGTTCAAGAATTAATCTAATTTCGTCTGCCCATAACGCATTGTTCTTTAAAACAACAGATCAAAAACAGCTTAAAATTTATATAAAAGATCAAAAACAGATCAACTAGTCCAAATACAGTCCAATTAGACTAAAACCAGATCAAATTTATCGACCCGGGATAATCTATCAATTTTTTCCCCTAAAAGCGTCTCGTTTTCCCCCACTTTTATCTTGTACTCATATTTTCTCGATATTTTCCGCGTCAGAGATTTTATTTTGATTCAAAAATCTTGTATAAAAACGAATAAAAGACGGTACGCAATAGCATCTGGGAACAAACGTGTTCAATATAAATAAAATCACGTAATGTAGTTCTCTGGAAGATAAAAAGACCAAGGGTTTCTCGGAGCAACCTCGATTCACTCGTACCTGAAACTACAGCTATTACATTTCTAGCGAGTTATAAAACGTTTTCTTCACACGCTTCGCGAAACTACATCACGTCAAGTATTCATCCGACAAAGGGATCGTCTGGGGAACTCGCAGATGGATTCACCAGTTATGAAAAAAACTATATTCATCTCAACTATCGACACGATCTAATTCCGTAAAGTGTTGAGCTGCAGAAACTCAATACCAGTTGGTGCATACGCGCAAAGACTAGACTAAAAGCTGAGCGTTGCTTAGTTTTTGTTTATAAAAAATAACCCGAGACCAAACTCGGAAGAGTAAACGAGGGAGATAAGCTCCAACGCAACAAACTTCTCTAAGCCACTACTTTAATTAATTGCAAAATTTTCTCGTGCTTTTGTTGACTCGCGGATATACCAGGGTGGTCTAAAAGACCATCACGATGAGAGAGTGCACTACCACCGGATGATCTTGCGCTAAGTAATTTTCAAAGTGTAAATTACTCTTTTCAATTCACGTCAATTCGCATTTCCAGTTTGTTCAAATATTCTATTTTATTTTTTATTTTTTTTTTTTTTTCAAACTAAATACTCATATATTTTTTTTTTATTGCAAGACTATTCATTCAATTTATTTTAATCAACTTTGTATCTCATTACGAATGATTATTTTTTTTTTTCTGAACAATATCATCAATAATTATTTGAAATCGATGAATAATAAATGCGAATTGCGAGTTTGTGGACAACCAAGGCGAACAACTAGTTGGATAGCTGATGTTGTTTCCCCTCGAGACAGCCGATATTCCAGTATCGATATCGAGCTGGTACGTGGGGGGCCAGAATGAGCTGCTACCGATTCCCGTGGCGGCAAAATAGCGATGCCAGCAGCTAGAAATGGAGGAAATGGAGGGCTGTTGCCGAGTCTCGACATGCTCGGCCTCGATTAATCAATGGGGGGATGCCGTTTCGCGGCAGCGGTCGACGAACGTCCGCCTGCCATTTTTTAACCATCTATTCTAACCAGCAAGTCTACCAGTCAACCTTTAAAATACTTGTTCAAATATATTACACTACTATTTTTAACTCACAATTAATTTCTGATACTACGCCAAGTAGTTATTAATTTTTTTTATTCTTATAAGATAAAAATTTAATTACTTGAGATGAAATATATAGAGCGCTAAAGAAAAGGAGTTGAGTAGGCACATCGTCGGCATAAGTCAGCACTTTATCCTAGCTAACGGCGCTGCATTAACGGGTGTTTTAATTCTCCGGTTCTATTCAGAGTAGTCTATTCCTTTGCTTTGTCACCGGGTGTTTTCTCTGGCGAGAGCAGTATCGCGCTTACTCTTTTACTCTTTAAATGTGAAATAGCTTGCAACGTGACTTTATTGTCTCATTAAAAGTGACGCTGAGTGGAACTAGTAGACTTACAACCAACTTTTATTACTTGCGTGATGAAACACGCGAAACACTATTACCCTACTGTATATACTGATATCACGTTCCTGGAAATCCAAATAATATCTTGGATAAGCAGGACAGACTTCACCGGATCATAAAAAAATGTGACACTTTTGCAGTGTCAGGTACACCGATCTTTATGTTGTAATATTGCGAACGAGGAATAATTGAAAACTTTTTTTTTTCTCTGAAAAATTCAATTTATTTGTCATTTCTTACTTTACGCGTCAATTTGATACTTTTTCGACGACTAAAAAAATAAGAAAGCATTTGAACTCTTCTACAAGATGGCTGAGTTATTGAAAATGGCCGAGTCATCCGAAACGGCGGTCTTCTGTCACCTGGAATTTTTGATGACTCATAACAACTAAACTAATCATCAAAAAAATAGTGTAAAATTTTTTTTGGCTTCAGTGAAACTGAACCAAGACAAAAAGCCCATAAATTTGATTATTTGAATTACTAGCCGAAAAAAGAAAACGGAAATCGATGGATAAAAATTTCGAGGTTAGATTATCAATTAAAATTTTTTATCAGATAAAATAATTGATTTTATGATAATAGAGATAAAATTAGTAATACTGAAATCTCGAAAAAAAAGTTGATGAGAAAGAGGAAAAAAGCGGATATAAAAAGCAATCGATTTTTCGCACAAGTCTCCTGTCTCGGACAGTGATAAATGATTGGGCGGCTTTCAGCACTTCACCATCAGCTTCCTCGCTTCTCGAACACTCCTTACAGAGCTACTCACTTCAAAGCAACCCTCCGCCCTTTCTTTAATACCCCGTCATCAATTAACGGCGAATTAAAATCCATAAACGTACTCCGGATAAATATAACCGTTGATAAAATTAGATCAAGTCAAAATAATTCCATTTATATATATTTAAGCTCACATGTCTGCTCAACAGACCTTTCGGTAATACATAATATATAAATATGATTTTCCAACTGGAAAACTCGCAAGCTCCGAGAACACATAAAATCCATTTATTCAACTATTTTTCTTAATGCTTACATCAGCTCAATGTGACGTTAATCCACTGATCTACGGACGCACTACTTGCTATTTATCCGATTACCCACCCATTTAAATTTCAGATTAACGTCTATCACTACTAAAATTACAGCAGTGGACTCAAATAAACCGATTACAAATAATAAAAACCGACAGAGTTTGATCAACAAATGGTTCATCAGCAATTAGGATAAAGTAACCCGTTCTGAAATTAAGGATCCAGAGACCAAAGTCGAGTCCAGAGTGATTGTCCAAACATTAAACAAGAGATTGTTTGTGAAATAGAAGAGATTAATGAGCAAGGAAACTTGGTCGAGTAACTCGGCATAGACTTGTCAGCCAGCAGCCAGCAGCCACTAGCCGAGCATAGTCATAAACCTGACATCTTATATAGTCCTTGGAACATCAATGCTCAAGGAAAAGCGGAAAGCTGGTGCCTTTGACTACGAGACAGTTTGCCAGTTTACCTACCAGATTGCTGTTGTACTAGAGTAATCCGAGCGCATACAATCAACTCTCATTCTCACAGTTACTTGGGTGAACTCTTGTGAGCTGAGAGTTTGGGTGGCGATTCCATTGCCCACAGGCTAGTATCCCCTTGGTAAACAGATGAAGGTTGGCTCTTTCTCTTTTTCATCAGTACCACTAAGTGAACTAATGAACGGTCGGACGAAGCAACCAACGAACGAGTAAACCAAGTACGGAGTTCATTTTCTCACAAATACAAGCCCATGTTAAGTCCACTACCAACAGCGAATCCTGGCTGTTGGCTGCTGGCTAGGGAGCAAAAGGATAAGCTGCAACTGATCAAGTAAAGTGAGTGAATGTGTTGAGTTAGTCAGCCAGTTAGTGTGCACAGGCACGATGAAATCAAGTAAATAAAAGCAAGCGGTATAGTAGAGTAAGAGTTAAAGGAGTTTGCTCAAGTACTATCATAGAGTTTTATCCAGAGTTTTATACTAGTTATCCAGCATCAGTTGCTCCAAGGGTTTGTGTGTATGCGTGTGGATGTGTGTGTTTGTGAGGCTGAGCGCTGCTAAGGGGTGTTAATTACAGTTCTCGATCTACTGGAGACTAGAGACCCGGTAGATGCGCCAACGGTATGAAAGGTACCGAGGCATCAAGGAATGGAGCCACCCGGTCGCGAGATAACGTTTTCAATTACCTGCAGGATGCGACGCAGTTATGAGTTAGATACCTACTACGAGCATCTCGTGAACCCGGTGCTCGTGGTGTGGGAAGAGATGATGAGCAAAGATGCCTCGCGAAACCAGAAACTGGGATAGAGAATGAGAGACGCGGAGACTCCGACCGCGTGTCCTGGCGAGATAAAACGAAAGCCGATCCTGCGGACTTTTATGGATATCAGATCAGTGAAAAATTAAAAAACTAAGTAAGGATCCAATTAATGAATTCTATTTTAAATTTTTTAGCAAAAAGCTTGCATTTAGGTGGTGTTTTTGTTGTCCTGACAGTATGTGAAAATGGATACGTCATTGATAATCGCACAAAAGCTCTCCTCGTAATTGGGCTCTTGTAAAATTTGATCGCATTAGGATATTCTATCCAGATAATCTGTCAATTCAATTGATCCTCTATCTGCTTGTTCTTATTTTCATCCAACTTGCACTTTTCCTTGTCACTTACTTCCACTTTAACATTTTCCTCTCACTTATTACTTTTATCGCAAGATCCTTCGGCTGAGACACCGCGGATATTGCGTCCTCTTCTCGGTAATTTCACGGCGACTACCCACGGATGCATTTTATCCAGAATAACGCGCCCAACTCGAGACGAAGAATAAATAAAAAAAAAAGAAGAAGAAGGAAGAAAAAAGAAGAAGAAGGAGAAAATGAATAAGTAGAAGGAGACAGGACGGAAAGAGCTTGAAGAAGACTTTTATGAAAAATTTTATCGTGAAAAATTTAATATTTTTTACAAATCCGTCATCTGTTTTTTTATGCCACTGTTTTATACTTTTTATATTTTATAGTAATTTTTTATTTTAGTCGTTATTTTATTTTATATATTTTTTAGTTGGATTTACCCTTGATATGATGTGTATGTTAAAGCTCCCATGAGAGAACGGAGGCTTCCTGTTCAACTACTCGAGGGATATACATTTTCCTAACGCTTGCTACGTCGTTGGCTCCTGCCGCTGACATCATATTTATCTCCGTAACTGCGCGATTACGGCACACGCTACACGTAAAAAGTGCAAACGTAAGGAGAGACGCCCGTGAGCTACCCCAAGTACCGGCGATTTATTGTGGCCGAAAGCGTGCGATGAAAAGTTAAGACCATTCGTAACTACTTTATTCTCTCCTAGAGAAAAAGCTCTCGTTTAAAAACTAACAGCATTAAGAAGATGTTTCATTTTTTACTTTCTTTTTTACAAAACTCTGATACTTGGACTGAGAGAATCGACAGGTGGAAATTGCGATTGATGACTTGGAGCCCGAGTACGAGCCAGGTAGAGGCGAATGATTGACAAGGGCCACGGGAGATGCTACGTCCTGGAGTAATCAAACTTGTGAGGTTACCAACAAGCAAACTCTTGATGTATTGGATCCTCGGATGAGAAGTAACCTATATCCAACTAGCTAGCTAGCTCCTTCCTAAAATCGTAGGTTTCCGAGATATCTCCGAAAAGGGTGATGTACGAGAGCTGTTAGATACGCGGACTGGAGTTTCGAGTTACGCGAGCCAGCAGAAAACTTTTACCCGGAAATTCCTGAGGGACTTTGGCTCTCTCTACTTGCTCCAGCTTTCTCCGTAAACAGTTAACTCTGCTCGGATGTCCTTGTCTTCACTACTTCCTACTAGTTTTTATCCATGAGCAAGGCTCTCGGCTATTTATTACCCAACTCCATTCGATCTTACACCATTGCCAACTCTTTATTTGACACTTTTGACTTTGGAACAAACAAAATTCATTTTTTTTTCTTTTACTAATGATTCACTACACTGATAAATCTAACTTTAAAGTTGGCAAACCCTGGTTACATTTATTTTTTCCCAGTCAGTTAATTATCCTGAATTATTTAAATTTAATAACCTAAGTGAGATTTAATGAGAGGATTTGAATTACACGAGCTCTATATAAAATTGTAATTATGAAAAATTCATGGTAATCTTTCAGTCGATTCGACAGCTGCTAATGAATATTTTATTTCCAATTAATGTATCGAGTTTAACTTTCCATCAATGCGATTTAAATCTTTTCAGTCAATACACAGAAACATAAAATACTTCTGAATAACTGGTAGTTCTCCCCTTTGACTTCATTTCTCTTGAAGGTAAATCAGAGCATTCGACCAACTATTGATCCGTGAAGGTTCACTAAACATTCTGTGCAGAAACCAACGTAACCCAATTCGAGATTAACGAATGCTTGGTACGCACTTTGATTAGCGTGGTTACTGTAGTTACAGATTACAGCCAAAGAATTCAGTAGAGATACCGAGTTACGTTTTAATTGTTTATATTTCTCTTTGTAGGGAGCCAGAATTGTGCACGTATAAGAACTGACTAGTGTAGTTACTCGGTGGTTATATCGGTCACGTACGAACGATGGCTGTGCCGTGCACTAGAAATGGTCTCTAACGAGACTCAATGTTTGGTCGCGTTTTCATGGAATTATCCACACAGAAGCTTTTGGATCTTGTATTTTAATCTCGACTAATTGATAATCAACGAGTAATTGAGTTTGTTTAATCACTTTGGTGTAAAAAATTTGAGTTCTGTCGCTACATGGAAACTGGGCTTAAGCCGGCCTGCGTTCAATCGGACTGGCAATGCGAGTAACGATTTCTTTATCTCCATTAAGAGTGGATGGGCTCTTGGATGAATGATTAAAAAATACTTAAGAGTAGTAAAAACAATGGATTTAAAGTTTAGGGTGGATTTCCATGGAATTGTCATGCTGCTTGGAGATAGAGTAAGTGGCATGCAAATAATTGAGCGTTGTAAATGGGTCAAGGAGTGTAGGGTGCACAGTCTATACATATATATCTGTACGAGAAAGGAAACGAATGGAAGAGGAGCAACATGAAAATGTTATCATCTCTTTGCGCCAACAGTACGCATGGTAATTACCTTTGTTCGACGTACACACAAATTGGACTGAGGCGCCTTGTTTCTCCCTTTTCATTCTCCATTTGAGTTTTCAATAGGACATGAGTCCGAACACAGTCTGGTGAATAAAACGCAGAATAGTCGTAGTTTTAGAGTGAAGTGTGGGGTGGATTTCAAGCCCATAATGTGCTTCCGGCGATGTCATGGTTGTGCATTAGGGGGTCGCGAAAATAGTGTTTCGTGAGTGAACGTAAGCAGAATTCGAGCACGGTCGTTGTTGAAACAGAGTGATGGGTTTTAGGAGCTGTAGAAATAGGAGACTGTTAGTGAGTGAAGAACAGCTCGTAAGAAGAGGACGAGGATAAGAGGATGTCAGTTAAGCTTGCGGTAGAATATACAACCAAGTATGAGAGAAAGAGAGCTGACTTGGATCTGCATATTTAGCTAAGGGTCGCGTTGCGGCCATTGGAATTGCAAAATCGCAAATTGGACTTGTTCGAGTCACCCAACCGGGTGGACGGGCGGCTCGGCCAAAGTTTTCGAATTAACTGCGCAGCTGATATATACATATACATATATATATGTATATATATATTTCTACTACTCGCGGGTAAACTGAATGGAATGAGTAGTCGAGATTCAAATTCTGGGGCGTCTGTACCACCCGCGACGATTGATGGAAATAATTTGTGGGTTAGTCGAGGGAATTGTTGTTGAAGACAAGCGCTAGGGTGACGATAAACTTTGGGACACTTTAATTCCAAGGATGCTGATGACTTTGCAGTTGATCTTCAATCTTAAACTTTTATTTTCGGTCTCTTCCCTCTAAAGTTTAAAATTTTCATTGCAGGTTTGAAGAATTGTGACGCCGTCATTAAACCTTTTATTGGGTGTTCAATAAAATAAAATCAATTTATCGAAATTTATTTCAAAGAAAACGTCAATTTTTTTTCTATTTACGGAAATAAAATTTCACTTGAGAAATAGAGTTAGATTGAAGATGATACTTAGGATCTTCAAGTAAATATTTCTATAAAATCCCAGCAATCTCATTGAAAAAACGTCGGAATAAAGGGAGGCCAGGAGACGGAGAATGAGAGAAGGAGGAAAAAAATAAAGAAAACGGACAATGACATATACTCAAGCAATATCAAAGATTGGCCGAGGGGTGGCTCCTCTCTAAGTGATTCAATCGATCGGTGTCCCGCTCGCTCTCGACTTTTCCCTTCAGCCCCTCTGGGCCACGGTGTCGTGACACACACGAGTGTCTCGTCAGAGTGCCTCCCTACAGCAAAAAAAAAAAACGGACAAAAAATACTGCATCAATTTACACCAGTTATCTTCTCTCGGAATAAAAAATACAATCGCAGTAAAGAAAATTTAGCTTTTCCAGTATAAATAATTCCGTCTAGGGTCGCAGAATAAAAATGGCTAGTTTACATTGTAAAATTAAGTAAATGTCATGTAAATATGGACGCGGGATAAATTTAAAGGCAGCTTAGATTTCCAGCTCTATTTCTCCTCAGTGTTTTCTGCCGGAATAAAGTCAACTGGTCTCCTCACGTACATTCGATTTAATATCTCGCGTTTTCTGCTGCGAGTACCGTAGATATTTCGATATTATGCAACACATGTCGAACGGTAAGGGGGCTCAGAAAGCCGTCGTCGTCAAGCACGAGTGAGCTGGGGACCGGTATCTCGCTGGCTGGATTTGGATCTCGGGATAGGAGCGAGAGAGACGAAAAAAGTACGGGTAAAATATAAAAAAATAAAGTACTGCAAGAGGTGGGGAAGCTGCTAGAGATGGAGGCCATGCAAATGGAAAGTTATGCTGCAGAAAAACGAATATTGAATCAGCAGTCGGTTGCTATAAGGGACCGGGATATGCCTCAGTATTGAGAAGAGCGAAAGGGTGTGGTTTGATGGTTGCTTTTCGTCTTCGAGCAGTCCCTAGATCCCATTCTTATTCGAATTTAATTTTTAAATCGTCCAGTAGATTTAATGCTAAACAGTTAGTTAATTAAATTTACTAGTTCATGAATAGTTACGAGTTCTCAAAATTTAATAACAGCTATAGCTACAACTATAGCCATTATAAAAATAATAGTAAAGACTGAATATACGGAAAAGCTTTTCTAATTGCGCAAACTAGTGGTAATAAAATATTCATGGATTCATTCACGTCAGACCATGATACACGTCTGACAGTTTTATTCTCGGTATTCAGTTGTATGCCCTAGTTTTAACTACGACCTTTTAATCTTTCACCTCAAGCTTAGTCTTTCTTGGGATATTAAATGTTAAAATAGTTCATCCATCATGGAATTGTCAAACTATTTTGTGTATAAATATATATAACTATCAATGCAAACTTACAACTTTGTTTTAATTTTAATTCATGGCACCGGTATATTACCCGGGTAGAAAAATTTGATCTGATTTTAGTCTAACTGGACTGTATTTGGACTAGTCGGTCTGTTTTTTATCTTTTACAAAAATTTTAAGCTGTTTTTGATCTGTTGTTTTAAAGAACAATGCGTTATAGGCAGATGAAATTAGATTAATTCTTGAACTTTGAAAAATTTTAGTTCTGAAAATTTGCAAGGACAAAACTAGATTAAATCATGGACTTGTAATATTTTTATTTATGGACAATATTTATAAAAAATATTTTAAGTTACAGAATTGACTATGTTTTGCTTACTATTTATTTAGTGTCTTTTGTTTAAAAATGTCGGCAGCTAATGAAAGTTTGACAGCTTTATTTTTTATTTGTCTTGGCTGAATATTTATAGTATTGAATAAAAGTAATAAAATAACTGTTAAAATGTAAAGAAATTTTTCTTATTTACTGGATAAAATCGAAAAATATTTTGGCATTAGAAACCATCGAAATTCTTGTGACATCTTATTACGAGTGCGCATTAGCATGTTTCAAATATCAAGAAAATTAAAATAAATTTATAAATCTAGATTATTATTATTATTATCATATTGGTAAAAAGTCCTGTTTTTGATCTGAAAGCGATTAAAAACAAACTAAAAATTATAGTAAATAAAGTCTGTTTTTGTCCTTAAAAACAATTGAATACAGACCAATAATTATAACAAAAAAGTCTGATTTTAGTCTAAAAGCGATTTAAAACAGACCAAACATCATACGAAAATAAGTCTGATATTGGCCTGGATAAGGAATAATACGGACAAAAACAGATTAAATTCCTATATGAAGTAAATGCGATTTATAAACTTAAACTAAAGAAAAAATATTTGAATTTATCATTTATTTTAAAACAGATCCAATTGTTTGACCCGGGTTAGAAAGAGACGTTCCAGTGAAAAGGTCAGCAGAGATAATTTAATGTATCGCTAGTAGAAAAAGCATAAATAAAAAGAGCGACAAGTGGGATGTCCAGTGTGAGTCCGGAAGCAAAAGTAAGTCGATGTGAGTGTGAATTTGGTCGGCTGAAAGATTCCGCGTGAATTTCCCGAGGGCAGGAAAAAGTGAAAGAGAATGTAAAAGTGAAAGAGGAAAAAGTGAGAGAAACCGTTGAAAATAAAAGGGAGTATGAAAGTTGGTGCGTCCGCGCGTACGTTTTCGCCTTTCCGCTAATATTTCATCGCGGCGCCATAGTCGCCTGCTCCACTACCAAGTTAACTCTCTCGCTCTTTCTCTTTTTATTTTCATCCCCCGTCGCCGACACGTCGGCCATCTTGCTTCCGGTCCCGGGCGCACCGGAAGCGGCCGGATGTGCCGCGACAAAGCGACGCTGCGGAAAAATCACGGGACCATGAACCGTGGATAAACAGAGAAGAAATGGCCGCTGGAAATCGCGTATAAAATACTTTTGCTTGCCGCCCGTCTATATGTCCATGGATAAACACTGATCACGTGTGATAATCAATTGTTTCTTTTTTTTTTATTTGTATCAACTCTATTTTAAAACATTTTTTTCCCATTGTCTATATTCACTGATATTTATCTTCTGGAAAATAGGAAAAAAAATCTAAATGACTGTGTGTGGATGTGTGCATGTGTGTGTTTATACAAATGAATGTGTTATTGTCAATGTGGATGGGTTGTTACGAACAGAAATTGACGCGAGAGATTCAAAATTTAGCCATCCGGTCGTAACTCCAAGGGTGACAACCCTTGTGTAAAATCAACCCTTGGGGCTTCGTTGGGGCAGACTATTGGATTTTAACCTCATTCGTGACAGCAGTACTACTAGTTGTAGTCTCTGTAGTTGTAGTTGCTTCTCCTCGAACCACGGGACATTCCGAGCGCTATTTCCTCCTGGGAGTTAGAAAACGAGAGCTTCCCCCCACACACACCAAAGGCCGCGCTGATTTCCCGGCAAGGGGACACGAGGTTAAACGCACCCTTCTGAAGCATCGTCACGCAATCGACGCTACCTTAGAACCTCACAACACTGAAGCTCATTCAGTTCAATAAAAAAACCCATTAATTTCGTAAAATAAATAATACACGGAGAGAAGTGAATGGTATATTCTCCAATGTAACATAGTAATTATTACTATGTAGCATGGTAACGCAAGTTTTTTAGCCGTATTATTTATTTGACATAGTAATCTGTCCGATGTTGAATGGAAACGCTAGCCATGCTAGCATGGTAATCATTACCATGCTACATTGGAATCATTCCTATGCTGCATTGTAATTATTACAATTTCGATGAAGCTGCTTCCAATTGAAGGTAGTAAAAGGTTGATATTAAAATAAGGTTTTATAATTAAAAGATTAGGTTATTTAATTAATAATAAATAAATTTTTATCTAAAATTTTGAAATAAAATAATAAATATTAACATTAACAAATTTTAACATGGGCTATTTTTATTAGAAAAATATTATACTAATTTAATTATTTATTCAAAGACATTTAATTAATATTTTATTGTGAGTAAAATTATTAATTATGAATTATTAATGCAGAGGAAATTAACAATTATCTAAATTAAAAATATATTAAATCCATTAACAACATTTTAAATCAGAATACAATAGACAATGATACTTTGTCAAATAATACTTGAGTTTAGTATGATTGATAATTTTCATTAAAATAATATTCATTGATATAAGTAGTAATTAAGTTTAATATATGCACAGGTTATATTAGACGTATATACTATATAGCAGCGCTTAATATTGAAACTGCTTACACGCTATTCAGCATGGGACTCAGTACCATTCTAGCATGGCTTTGATTACTATGCTACAAAGTAATATTTACCAGTAGCATGGTTACTATGTAGAATGGTAAATATTACCAGGAGAATGGCAATCATTCCCATGCTACATAGTAATGACTCCTATGCTTTGAAAAGTAGGACTGGCTACCATGCTACATAGTAATAATTACTATGTTACATTGGAGAATATACCATTCACTTCTCTCCGTGTACAATGCTTTTTCAGAATCGTGATATAAAATGGTCTTCTGAATGATAAATAGCAAGTTGCGTTTGCGTTTGCGTTAACACAGTTCTAAACTCCTTTTACGTTATTCCTTTCCTCGTACCTCGTGTCATTGTCCATAAACTACATATAACACTACTCTTGGTTGCGAAACTCGGTTTTCTAGCGCCCATTTAGATAAACTCGTAATCTAGACGACATTTCCTACGGTGAAATATTCCCCTGGGGTCTCGACCTCCACGCTTCCCTTTACCCACACAGAAAACCAACCCAACCAGAGACTCCGAACCCCCGTGTCCAAGAAAATCATAAAACTTTTTGTTCAAGCACACTTAATCATCCTCGGGATTTATTAAAACCTCAAGATGATCAGATGAAAAATTTTTTTAAACTTTTTAGCTTTATCGCTTAAAACTTTTTTGCTAAATGTTTTTTTCAACCGCCTTAGACTCTCTTAAACAAAAATAATAACTTGAATATATTTCATTATATCCTATTATTATTATGTATTCAAAAGAAGCTTCATAGATCCTTAAAAAGCTGACAGAATGTAGAATCGTATCAGGCTAGCCGGAGAATAAGGGAATAGGATATGAAGGGAAATAGCGTAGAGCAGCATATATATGACCCTCGGCCACTTATTGCCACAGCGCATTATTTGCATAAACAAATTTAACATGGGCGGAATCTAGAGCCCATTTCGAGTGGCCATCTATGCAGAGTAGTCTCTTTCCAACCCCTGCCTTTATAGCTCACCCAAAATTATGTAAGCTCAATAAAATTTATAAAATTTCAATCATACTAATTGATGAATACGCTGTAAAAAAACCTGCGTTGGTCCAGGCGGTGTAAGTTAAAATTTTTGGTGTTAAATTCCAACACCGAAAGCGGTGTTAAAATAACAACGCTACCAGTGTAAATATTCTTTACTGGCGTAATAGTGTAATTTTCAAGCAAATTTGGAATTTCCTCCAGATGATATTCATTAAATTTTTATATTTTTTTATATGTAATCCGTTTTTTTCATGTTTCTAGACGTGGATTTTTTTTTCACACCGATGTAACACCGCGAAATTACACCACCTACACCGATTTCATTTCATTTTAACACCGCTTTTGCTACAGTGTATGTTGAATTTTTTTACACCAATTTAACACCGGAATTTTAACACCGCTTTTGCTACAGAGTATGTGAAATTTTTTACACCAATTTAACACCGACATTTTAACACAGCCAAATTACACCGCCTACACCGATGTGATTTTATTTTAACACCACTCTTTTTACGGTGTACCTAGCATTAGTTACACCAATTTAACACCGCCTACACCAATTTTATTTCATTTTAACATCACTTTTTACAGTGTACGTGGAATTTATTTATACGCTGATTTCACACCGCCAAATTACACCGCCTACACCGGTGTTTTTTCACTTTAACACCACGCGGAGTTACATTGAGTCCATTTTTAACACTGCTCTTTTAACAATGTCATTAAACAACTAAAATATAATGGAATAAAAAATTTTAATTATCACGTAAGTTAATAATCTTATAAAATATTAAGTTAGTATTTAAAATATTTTAAGTGTCAGAAATTATAAAAAGGGATAAAAGAGAGCTGTAGCATTCGAAATCGCTCAGTACGCCATAAACCTGGACTATTACTCTCTTCCTACGGTGATCTTAGTCTTAGTCTTAGTCTTCGTCTGTTTTAGTCTGGGTCTCGGTCTTAGTCTCAAGTTGTCTTAGTCTTGGTTTGAGTCTGTATAGTTGTAGTCGCAGTGGTAGTTCTTACGCTTAAGATCATCAACCGACCCTTATATCTGCCCATTCTACGACTACTAAACTCGACATTCACTTTAACCGAGAAAACTATATCCCCGAGGGTCCTGAGCTGCAATCAAAGTTAACCCACCAGAGTTATGAGTTAAACTGCAGACTAGATTATTAAATGCAGGCCTTTTTTAAACCCTCCTATCTAATACGAGTCCTTTTTACCATGACCGGTTTCACTATATGAATTTATCCGGCGCTAAAATAAAATATAATATAACGAAATAAAATAAAATAAAAGTTTGGAAAATCCAAAAGTGCATGCCTTGAGCATTTATGTGAATGATACTCAAGTGAGTTAAAAGTTTATTACACATACAACAATTTTTCAGAGAAAACCGTTATATTATTTTGAATTTTAACATATTTTTTTGTATCGACTGTTAATTAAAAACAATTAGATTATAAGTTTTTAAATAGCCCGCCATTTTACCTAAGAAACGCCAGCTGCTAATACGTATACTTTAGTATAGGTATATTCCGTGCCATCTATCGATACTATCGAAAAATAATCGATACATAGAAATCGATAAGTAAACAAAAAATACAAAAAATAATCTTGGCTATGTTCACTCTTGAAATAAATGTATATTTAAAAAAATATGTAATATGGCTGCTCAAAGGGTAAAAATTGTCGTGTGATGCCTATCTAAAAATATTAATTATAACTAAACCATACGATATTTAGCTGCCATTTTCAAAAGGAGTCTTCGCATCAACAATACGAAGATATTAAAAAAAAAATGAAGTTGAAAAATTGTATTTTTCGGAAGTTATAGTGTTTACTAGCCCATGACTCCTGAGTAATTTAACGCTATAAGTCACTAAAAACAGAAAATTTATAGAAAAATCGTAATAAGTCGACGTAAAAATGAATAAAATCTGTTGTTTAATCATTTTTCTTTATAACAATATATTTTTTTTGTATCATTTAAGTGTATTCATAAATTTAGAAACTTTAGAGATTTTCATTTTCAGGCGAGTATAGAGCATAGCGTCAGCGCTTCGCGCTCAAGGCATGCAAAAGGGGCTGGCTGATAAAATGGCTGGTATATTTATCGTTAAATATTTAGGGAAATTAAAATATTAAATAGAGTATTTTTAAAATAATATATAGGTTGAAAAGTCCGTTAGTACTGCAGATCGTGAAACTTTAATAGGATTAAAATCATTCAACGGAAGTATGAATGGAAAATTAGCTTTGAATTAATTTATCGATTTGCAATACCGACCTAATACGTTTATGTATGTATGTATAAATAGATATTATGACTGTTATTATTGTTATTATGTGGGAAATAATATAGATAGAGGGCTTTTTAAAATATATGAGACAAATTCAAAGACAGAAATTTAGCATGGTTAAACGGATAAAAATAATAATAGTGTTATATGGGCTTAAAATGTTCGCTTTACACACCCACACACACCTACACATGTATAGATTCATATATAGATATACACATCTCGAGTGCGTTTGAGCGGCAAATATTTGCCGGATAAACATTCATGGATCCAATGTTGGATTTAAAATTTTTTGCGGCGTCATCTCTTCCTATATTATCCAGTAGATTTTTTAAATTTTTTTTATCAATCCCTTTGTCGACTCACTGCCACATCCAGCCACGTACGCTACCACTTTTTATTTTTTTTATCTGTATCAACATTAGTTTTATTTATGTCGTTATTGTAAATTTGTAAAACAAATCAAGTACTTTTTTTTATTTCCCGCTGCTGATTTTTTTTTAACCTCGAGTTTACTACGTTGTCTGGTGGTGATTAGTCTCCTCATTACGAGGGACACTAATGACGCTTGCCACAAGACAAAAGCCACTACGTGTGTCGACTTTTAAAAATAACAGATTTATGAAAAGATTTTAAATTAACTGGTGAACTTTAATTAATGTTTGCATAAATACTTTTTGCACACCTTAGAAAGCACCATTTATTTTTTTGGTTTCATTTTAAGCTTTTTTTTTTAAGTAAGAATTTGTACTTAATTTTTTTAATGAAAATAAATTATTAGTAATATTTTTATGGACAATAAATATAGTAAAAATTATTTTACACACCCCGAAGTATAATTGATAATTTTCATTACAATAAAAATATAAGGTGTGCAATTTTATTTGATTTTATTTTTGAAATGACATATGAAAGTCATATTTATATGAATCATAGATCAACAAGAATTAATTTTGCACACCCTGAAGTACGGTTGATACTTTACATTGTGATACGAATACTTGGTGTGCAATTTTGTTTTTAAAATAGATCATGAAAGTCGTATTTGTACAATTTTTGGATAAAAAAAACCTAATTTTGCACACCTCAAAGTATAACTGATATTTTTCATTACAATACAAATATTTGGTGTGCAATTTTATTAAATTTTATTCCTGAATAAATTTTGAAAGTCATATTTAATATAAATCATAGATAAACAAAAATTAATTGTGCACACCTCGAAGTGATATTGATACTTTTTATTGTAATACAAATAATTGGTGTGCAATTTTATTTTTAAAATGGATTATAAACGTCATATTTATACAACTTTTAGGTAAAAAAAACTTAATTTTGCACACCCTGAAGTATAATTGATGTTATTTATTTTAATATAAATATTTGGTGTGCAATTTTATGTATAAAGTTGATCATAAAAGTCATACTTATACAAATTTTAGATAAAAAAACTTAATTTTGCACACCCCGAAGTATATAATTAATGCTTTTTATTGTACTGTAAATAATTGGTGTGCAATTTTATTTCTATGATGGATTGTAAAAGTAATATTTATAAAACTCTTAGATAAAAAAAAATTAATTTTGCACACCCCGAAGTATAATTAATGTTTTTTATTGCCCCGCAAATATTTGGTGTGCATTTTTATTTCTTGATCAAATTTTGAGCCTGATTCAAGTATTATAAAGAAAAAAAACCTAATTTCGCATACTTCGAAGTATAATTAAAACTTTTAGTTATAATCAAGTATTTGGTGTGCACTTTCGTTATATTTTATTGTGAAAAATAGATATAAAAATTAATATTGATATCAAGCGACTGTTAAGTATAAATCGTATGCAGTAACAAGGATCGGTTAAGGATTAAGCAAACGAGGGAGTAGCAGTACTAGTAGCAGGGATAAATTAATAAATCGCCGGGAATTCAACTCGACTTTGTGTGGAATAAAGAGCACCCATAAATAACATTGTACCAGCACACCCTGGATATAACCGCTGGCATCAAGGGTGGACTATCTCACCCTCTAACTTGACATCTCCCACCCTCACTCGGTCTACCCAGCTTTCATCCGTCCCCACCGTACCAATGATCATTTCGATTTACGAACCCTGGGAGCGTTCATCACCGCCATAACTACACCATCAGCGTCGCTCTCTACCAACCATTTATTCGACATTTACACAGTACGTTTTTTATATCAGAACGAGTATCAATAATCAATCCGAGATCCAACAGCACATTCAGAACCACTCAGCAAAAATTATCTCTTAACTCGAATTCTTTCGTCAAACTATTTTCTCATTTCTCTATGAGGGTTCTTATTTTTTTTTTATTTTTCCTAGCGGCAACGTCGCAAAAACCGTGTGTACAAGTAGATGAAAGGCATTACGACTCAAAAGAAATATAACTATACTTACAAGGGAAAAATAAAGAGCCAGCGGAAACAAAAGCGCCAGTACAAGGTTACAAATGGCATGTATTTGCGACGACATTGTTTTAAATGGTTGTCAGAGGACTTTTAAATTTATCCTATTTCACTGACGTCAGATGCTTTGATATACATCTAAGTACGACTTATATATATATATATATATATATATAGATATTATCGAACGTAAAAGAGTTAATTAATATCAACTACAGAAAATATTTTCTTCATCTGCGAACTCTTTTTCCTTCTCCGTCGTCTCCTTAATACCCTTATCCTCATAAAATAAAATACTTGACTACATTTTAAACCGAGCAAAGTCTAGCTCTCAACCCTTTTACTTCCCCGAGATCAAACAAACTGCTGAAGAAAATCATCAGCTTCCGGGTCACATTAATTCTTAATTTCTTAATTTCGTAGCTCGCCCGAGCTTCGAGTACCACTACTTTAATCTACCGACTAGAAGCCGAGTCAGTCTCCAGCTACTAGAGACAGGTCTACCATTCAGCTGACTAGTTTTCTTGATCCCTCATATTTAAAATCCTTTTCATTTCTCCCACGCGGTTTTTCATACTTTTGCCTTTCGTGACGTTCGCCGAGATGAAAGCGTATAATAATTAAGCTCTAGGTCCTTTCTTCATCCCTCCCTGGTGATAAATCCGCGTTATTCTTTGTCAGATAGAATACCGTTGAATGAATTATTTATAAATAATAAAACGGTAAATGAAACTGCAGTAATGATGAAAATAAAAATATACAAAGTGGTTAATCGATTTGTTATTGCAGTGCTTATTGTGTCACTCGGCTGGGTATTAAATACAATGGAATACAATAGCTAAAGTAATTTAATCTGCATTTCATGTCCTGTATTCAAGAACACTCGAGATATGAATCAATGGCGTAGAGCTTCTGCAACATCTACATCAACTTCCATCTATGCGCCTCAACATTTATCATTCGCCTTTGTTCTTCAATGCTTGTATAGATATAGATATGAGCACGGAAATCACCTGAGCGCGTTTTTCCCGACCAAATAAATTAATCCTCCACAATACGCGTCTCTGTTATCTTCATTCGCGCGTATTTATATCCATTGAGTGTGTAGGCGTCTGTGCACAACATATGAGGATGTGTTCGTGTTCGCGTTCGTGTGTGTGTGTATAGACTGTGATAGTAGCCGGTATGAAATCTAAAAGCAATGTTGTGTGGGCAGCACAATACGAAACGGTGATCCTATCTCTCAATGTGGGTCATCCCCATCCTAAGGCTCTCCAACTCCCTTTTAGCCTAAGAGGGAAACTAAAGCGAAAGCTCGGCATTCAAAGTTGCTCTACATGTATCCGTAAGGAATTCAGAGATACGTTCGATTGCATTTCCTATTCACTTTTTAAAATCTTTTGTGAACTTGGACGCGTTTCAGAACATCCTTTGTCGGGATATTAATGAGATTTTCCTTGTACACTAATTGAGCTGGGTTTTCATGAAAAAGTTTATGCTAAAAATTGAATGTTTTAAAGCTCGGAAGACGGTTAGCTCGAGTTACTGTCGATATCGAAGAGGCCCCTGAAAGTAAGGCAAGTAGAGTGAGAAGTTTGAACAATCGATAACGAGCCATGGATTAGAAACTCGAAACTAGCCGAGATATTTCATCCCTAGAATATTCAATGCCCAAAGTTACGTCTCCCGCTGGCTACAGAAAGACGGCCTTGAAAGTTTCGGGTGGTGCGGGCGGATACCTTGTGCTTTGATGCAAATAATTGGAATATCGTGAATCCCGAATTGATTAACGAGTGATATAAATCTGTGTAATTGGAATATTCTTCTCTTTCTCTCTCTCTCCATTTATATATATGACGTGTGTATACATACGTATATCTAACTATCTATTGCTTAAAGCTATATGTGCCAATGACAATAGATGGTGGGGATTGACGTTGCTGATTACTGGTGCACGTGGCAAAATTACTGATTCGAATTTACTGAGTGAACGGTAACGCGTGGATGAGAGGGGTGAATTTAATGACTATGGTGACACGACCAAGCGTGATCATGACGATCATAGTGCTAGGCAAAACGTCCGCTGTGATGCGTGCACACATAAAACCACTGCCCGCCGATAGATATCCTCTTTCCCTCCCCCTCCGCCTCCCGTATCGGACCAATGAATTTCGTTTTATCGACAGTGTCTGATTGACGATCATTATCATCATCCATCCACGCTTTATCTCTCTCCATATATTATACCCATATATATATTATACATTCATACCGCTAGATATCTAAACGTCATAAATACATACATAAAGATAATTTCAGTAAAAACAAGATGAATTATTAATTGCTACAATATATATCACATTACTCACCGGACCAAACTGTTCGAAGTAGTTTTTGACGTCCTCCAGCGTCGTTGGCGCTGACAGTCCGCCGACGAATATCTTCTTTGTCCTTGTCACCATCTGCAAACAAACAATTATTTGTGTTACAATAAGGGCCTATATTTTGGCCTTAATTTAAAAATAACAATAATTAATGTACATTTTTTGATATTGCGGCGAAAATATTGGTCGTGTTGAAAAATTGTTTGAATAAAAGTTGTTCCAAATGTAATTTTATAAAAAAAATGTCTCTTACAATTTTTTCTTAGGGCTAATAATCAAGCCGTAATTTCGAAATTAAGATTTTCATAATCAACAAAAATTTGAATCATTCATTATGAATCTTAATTTTGGAATTACGGTAAAAATATTGATCGCACGAAAAAATCATAATAGACATTTTTTTTGGAAATTAAATTTCCTACAACTTTTGTCAGAGAATTTTTTTTATGAGACCAATACTTTCGCCGTCATGCCCAACATTTGAACAATTAATTTCGAAATGAACTCAAAAATCTTGTCCTTAGTTATAACAATTGTAAATAACAGATTTATTTGAAATATAAAACGACTCGAAAGCAGATAAACAATAGTTATGTTTTTTCATCCATGAAAGACGATACGCGCGATTAATAACCGGAGAAATAACCCATCTTCCTTTCACGAAAGGGTGTTCGATGAGGTGAAAATAAAAATGGAAAGAGGTTTTGATACGGCGTGAAGAAAAAATCCTGCCCTTCGTCAATTTTTTTGTTATTGTTATTATTATTACTTTTTTTTATTAAACGGAAAGCGCCAGAGTCGCTGCCGAGGGGTAGAAAACGAGCCGTTTGAGAAATGGCAGCACAGCGACTAAAGAAATTGATAAGGAGCCTCGGATAAAATATGAATGGATACCGGCCGCGCCCCCAAGAAAATCTTCGAGACTTATCTTTTCTACCCTTAAACTATTTTACTTATTTTTATTTACTTTCACCGGGTCGCAAATTATAAAAATAGTTCTCATTAATGCCTGACACTTGAACGTTTCATCCGATTTTTTTACCCATTTTTTATTTTTTAAAAATTCAACGCAACTTGAGATATAATTCTCGTTTGTTTTCCCTTTATTTATTTAACTTTTTTCTTCTCCATCGTCAACGCCGTGTACTCGAGGGTGAAAAGCTCATGGAGGACAGCGCGAGTATAGTATAAGGGAGCGAAAAAAAGCTGCGAGCAGAAATATGAGTAGTAGTGTATAAGAATAAAAATCTCAGGACGCACGAGCAACTACATCAGCTGCGATGACGACGTTGCAAACCCACTTGGGTTCCAAAGGCGTCACACATAACTTACCCACTTCTCGATAGCTGGGAAAACCGAGATACCGAGGCTGAATAAATGCCGTGTAGGTTAGCTACGTTAAAAAATAAAATGGGTTTAAAAAATATTATAACGAAGAAGAAAGTATACATAAGAGTTATAAGTAAGTTGACGAGTAGGAAAGGTGGAAAAGCCCAAGAATATGTAGATTTTTTTTTTTTTTTATACCATTTCTCATTTTATGTAAAAACGACTCGTTTGACCTTTTGCCCTAGTAAATATGAAAGGAAAATCTCTTGCTGACATTTATTAAAAATAATTACTTGTAAAACTACTACACTTACGTGATTAACAAGGTAAACTAATAATAATAATAATAATAATGATAATAATAATAATAAAAGTTTGGAAAATCCAAAAGTGCATGCCTTGAGCATTTATGTGAATGATACTCAAGTGAGTTAAGAGTTTATTACACATACAAAAATTTTTCATTGAAAACCGTTACATTATTTTGAATTTTAACATATTTTTTTGTATCGACTGTTACTTAAAAACAATTAGATTATAAGTTTTTAAATAGCCCGCCATTTTACCTAAGAAGCGCCAGCTGCTAATATGTATACTTTAGTAGAGGTATATTCCGTGCCATCTATCGATACTATCGAAAAATAATCGATACATAGAAATCGATAAGTAAACAAAAAATACAAAAAATAATCTTGGCTATGTTCACTCTTGAAATAAATGTATATTTAAAAAAATAAGTAATATGGCTGCTCAAAGGGTAGAAATTGTCGTGTGATGCCTGTCTAAAAATATTAATTATAATTAAACCATACGATATTTAGCTGCCATTTTCGAAAGGGGTCTTCACATCAACTATACGAAGATATTAAAAAAAAATGAAGTTGAAAAATTGCATTTTTCGGAAGTTATAGTGTTTACTAGCCCATGACTCCTGAGTAATTTAACGCTATAAGTCACTAAAAACAGAAAATTTATAGAAAAATCGTAATAAGTCGACGTAAAAATGGATAAAATCTGTTGTTTAATCATTTTTCTTTATAACAATATATTTTTTTTGTATCATTTAAGTGTATTCATAAATTTAGAAACAATTTAATATGACGAAATCGAGATTTTCATTTTCAGGCGAGTATAGAGCATAGTCCAGCGCTTCGCGCTCAAGGCATGCAATAATAGTAATAATAATAATAATAATAATAATAATAATAATAATAATTATAATAATAATAATAATAATAATAATAATAATAATAATAATAATAATAATAATAATAATAATAATAATAATAATAATAATAATAATAATAATAATAATAATAATAATAATAATAATAATAATAATAATAATAATAATAATAATAATAATAATAATAATAATAATAATAATAATAATAATAATAATAATAATAATAATAATAATAATAATAATAATAATAATAATAATAATAATAATAATAATAATAATAATAATAATAATAATAATAATAATAATAATAATAATAGTAATAATAATAATAATAATAATAATAATAATAATAATAATAATAGTAATAATAATAATAATAATAATAATAATAATAATAATAATAATAATAATAATAATAATAATGATAATAAAAGCAATAGCAATAATAAATAAAAGCTCGAAAAAAAAATCCCAATTGTTGGCTCTGTAAAGACCGAGTCATATGAAAAAGGACATTGAACAGCCAAGAAGAAAGAGAAATAAAAAGCTTGGGGTAGCAGGGGTGGGAACGCTAAATATGGAGGTTTTGAAAGGCCAGGGGATAAACTCAGGGCAATTTCAGTGATGGCTTAGAGTTATACTCTATCCGGGCTCTTTGGACGAGCAACAGAACCGAGTGGATCTACCCTAGTTACACTCTGGCGGGGAGGCTTGCTGTGCACTTTATAAAATATCAACGTCAAATGGCATTCGACTAATCAGCCAAGTGAGTTGAGTAGATCAAGATGAGGATGAAAATATAACTGTTTTGTTTGTAAATAAAATAAATGTGGTTGTTGGAAAACTCTTGGAGACGCTCTCGATGAAAAAGAGGTTTAAATAAAATGGAAGACGATCTGTGTGCTCGGTTGAGCACAAGAAGAGGTTTACATACTAGTCGAGTTTCTACGGCACTTGGGGATACTGCTTTACAAAAGGGGTCAACTCTAATGAACGTATTGTCAGAAACGAGCGTCTTGAACAGTCTGCCATCTCCTCGTGTCCTTAACAAAGGATTCAATGGTGAGTAGTGGTTTAAGACTCGAATTACGTATTTTGGTGATCAAGGTACAAGTGCTGTTAACTTGTTGAAAGTCCACCAGTTGCAGGAACATTTCTCTTGTTCCTTTGAATTGTCACTGGATTGCTCACTTCCAGAAGATGACGACTCATCTTATAGACAATTCGAGTTCTTAAGCAGACAGTTGAGATAATTTTCAGGATTTCGTGAGTCAATGATTTTAATTTTGAAATTTAAAGTCTGATGTGACCGAGGTATAAAGAGGAGCTAGGTACGAACTTGTTGCAAGCCCACCAGTTGCAGGAACCGGATAATTTTCTAGAGTTCCACAAAGTCTTCTGGTTGAATTGCTTGGGGTAAAGAAGGAGTGAAAGGAAGCGGGATGAAAAATAAAATAAAGAGAAAACAAGAAATAAACATAAAAAAAGTAAAATATCTTTGAGAAAAGAAACAAACCGTGGGAAAGAAAAAATAAGTGAGGGTATGGTCCGGGGTCGTTAACAGAGATAAGACTGGTGAGAGTGAGTATAGCCCCCATGGAATGGTAATGGAAACTCAGGGCGAGAGTTCCACTTATTATACCTCGGCATTATGTAAATACCGGAAGGCTATTACAATTTTACAACTTACTAGGAGTAGCTTTATAGTTTCATCGCCAGAGGCTTCATGCTACTTTTCCCCTACTATATAAAATTCTTATTCTCTAGTCCTTTTTTCATAGCGTCCTCATCCTCATCTTCACTCTCATCCTCGACCCGCGCTTATGTACTCGTCCACCCCCTGCCTAAACCCGAAACCCTACGGCTCCTTTTTATTCAACCCGGACGAAACTATTTTAATTTTCAAAACCCCGAGCTGCAGTACACGTCTACGCTACTGTCGCGAGACACATATTTTCGAGATTTCATTCTTTGCCCACCCACTCCCTTCACTGCGACCTCGTACCCCCGCTCTTCTCTGCCGCGACTCAGCTCACTGCTGGTTAATATCGGACAGGCATTTTGCATCCACGGTTTACCGCAAAAGAATAACATTTTTAAATTCTGTCCTCCGCATTTTTATTATCTCCGCCGTATAATAAAGTGATAAAATTTCAATTATTAAAAATTCTCGAAATACGACAAGAATTATTAAATGCTTCGGTATTACATACTTTAAATGTAATTTACACTATTTAAATTGCGCAATTGAATTGCATTTTCAGATCTAGGACAAAATAAATAAATCATCAAGATAATTTTCAATTAAAACCGTGATACTGTTATCATTATAGTTATTATTATTATTAAATAAATAAATAAAAATAAATCTAAGCCGATTTCCCACCAGCAGGACATTTTACAAGTTAAGTTGTCGGGTAATAAATAGCAAATGGAATAGTTGGTTGTACATGAAGACAGGGGAGGGTGGGGTAGGGGCTGAGGGTGCTTGTGGAAACAGCAAAGAGATGTCGGTGGTCAGTGCAGGAGAGAAAGAGAAAGAGAATAGTAGTTGTAGTAGTAGTAGTAGCTGAACAGGAAGCGAGGGACTGGAAAGGTTTATCAGACTGGCATTGCGCGAGAGCCAAGGCAAGTGGTCAGAGCAGCCTGGGGCTTTGCTATCGCACTGTCCAGTCGGACTCACCCTTGCTCCCCAGCCCCTTCAAATCGCAACATGTGAGCATTTGCTCTCTCCCTTATTCGCACACTAGACTACACCAATGCTCGGACACACACACATACACACACGAGGTTAAAGTACAACACCGAGCAACAGGGATCGCAACTAGCAAGTACGTGCAATGCCGTGGAAATCCGCAGCAGAGCCTGGAGTGAGACAGCGGCAATACCCAACTCGGTCTGCATTATACAGAGAAGAGAAGACTACAGCCAACGTAACCATACCCAAAAACCCATTATTTATGGAATCTGGCTGCCGCGGCTACACCGACTGTAGAACAACTCACACCCCTGTACCCAACACCGGAAACTACCCCCCGAGAGCACCAGAGACGCCCAGCTCTCAAGAGATTCCGGGTTTTATTATTTTTTATTACAGCTCCCGTACGCATTTTCCGCCAATTTTATAAATATTACGAATATTTTTATACAGACATTACCATACTAAAATTTTTCGATGCATTTTTAATAAATCATTCGGTTAATATTTATTCGATTTTATAAACTTGATTAAAGAGGACAAGGTCTGGAAATATTATCTCGAAAATAATCATCGAGATTGGAAAAATAAATTTAATGGACTTTGATTCTTTTTTGTATTTATGCCAAGGAAATATCCGACCACTAGAGTTTACAGTCTATGAAATGAGTAATTTTTATATTTAATTTGAATAAGTAAGCATAATAACGTATGACTTTTAAATGGAATATCGAGTGGGATATTAAATATAGAGACGCTTATCGATATCTTTAGCTAATGGTAAATTACAGGTAGAGCTAGCGCATCTATATATATTAAAACCGAGTGCTATTGGTTTTGAATTTAAAGTAAGTGTGTTATGGCTGAATCAATAAATCAAAGCATGAGAAGTAGAGACCGAGATACTACTTTGAGAAAAAATATTTTTACTAATCCGCTTTTACTATTTTCATCATTCATGTGACAACTGAATCATTCTAATATTTAACAATAATTAAATGAACACGTAATACGATGCTGGAGGTAAATTGACCACATTAAACTAGTAATAATTAAACTACGTTGTGGTCATTATCGACAAATGGAGTAGCATAAATGACACTATATAGAATTAATCTCTACTATACTAGTTCTATTTACTATTCGACTGGGGTAAAAATTTGTAGGCTCAGTAACTACTCAATGTAGTATGGAAAACTCATCCTGTGGTTTCTTTAACCACACAATTTTATAAGAAGTGGTTGGTATTACTATTTTTGGAGTACACTATATCACATAATTCGTACAATCTACTCTAATGAGGAGTGAAATGACTGACAAACGAAAACGACAGCGCCACCTTCAACTTTTTTACCCCATTGTGGTTGTACTAGCTCCACAATTGTAGTTATAATTACTACATCTTTAAATGTGTCAATTATAACCTTCAAAATTACGTGCTTGCATTTTATATCAACAAAAATTAAATATTCAATGAAACTATGTTAGTAATACAAGAATTAATTTGTCATAAAGATAATTCTAAACGAAAAATAAATATCATGACGTATAGAAAAAAAAATGTACTTTAAAATTTAGTGCGTGTGACATTTCGAATTAATTATTTACAAATCCATTTTAATATATTAAAAAACTCTTTGTAAGAACAATATGATATAAATTTAAAAATTTTAAAAACTTTTTAAATACCATGAAAAATAATAAATATCAATTAATATATATTTAATAAATAAATTAAGGATGAAAAATTCTAAACTATGATGTGGAGTAGTAAGAACCACAGCTGTCATTTACCAAGGGGTTGTTTTAACGACAGTAGTGGATGTTACTACAGTTTGTGTACCACAATAGGCTAGTAGTCATTACTAAATGTGTAGTGATCCTATACATTACTAGTGTAGTACACTATCCCCGATTGTGACAAATGATTAATTTTACAGAGACCGTAACTTGAATCGTAATTAAAAATAAAAAATTAATTTTTTCATTAATTGAAATTCAATCACAACTTTCATCACTTTATATAATTCACTTCCCACACACTTCTTACTAATAATAATAAATACAAGTACAAAATAAATGCAGATAAAAGTATTAATATTTTTTTTCACAAACAAATAATTTAAAAAAAAAGGTAATAATTTTTTTCCACTCGCTTGATAACGGTTTCCATCTCGTCTCCCCTAATTAAATTTAAAATTAAATGGTGTTGAAAAAAATGAAACGTCTCGTTAAAGATCGCATTACTCAGTACAATAATGAATAACAGCTAATTTGTCATTGTGAAAAATATTTAGTTGTTCTTAATACATTAAGGAAAAAGACCCCTCGAGATGTACGGCTGAATAAAGACAATGGAATATATTCACAGTGTGAATGGCGAAACCGGTTGCTTTAGTAGCTATAGATGTCTCCCTCACTCTCTCGCTCTCTTATTAATCTGCCGGTACTCACATCACCCCAAATCTTCTCGCGTTGCATTCAACATATACATCTGCTGTTTGGAATATAATACCAAATGATCTCAAAAGCACTACAGAATACTGATTAAAGTTTAACGAGACCGCGTACTAATTTTCTCGTAATTAAGTCGCTTCGATATACGGATCAATTATAACCTTTTTCTGTTTTTTGTTTAATATGAACTTTACGGTTTGTCGTACTTTGAAATGTTGACATGTAGAGTTATATAAATAGCACTTGATTTAATGATGAATTCCACGCCTCGGGTCTTTGAGATCTCGTGTATCCTCAAAGCCACTCTATTACACAGTCGGCGATGTCGCACCTCCCGACCGTCGTGTTACGGCTTAATCTGTTTGAGTTGCGACTTTATCGGATTACCCCCAGAGAGTCTACACTCTTTGACCCCGGAACCCCGAGCCTCAAACCCCAGTTCGGCTGAGGCACTCACTATTGCTCGATTGTTACATTTTAAATTTATGTACGTTGATCCTTGTCTTCTTCCTCCCTTGAGATTACGATCCACTTACGAATAAAAAAAAACTTTGTTATTTATTCAAAAGAATCCGCTTATTAAAATCGAAATAAAAAGGAAGAGAGCCCATTTTTCTAGTGTTTTAATAAAGGTCGCGTAAAAAAAATTTTAAAATGAAAAGTTTGGGAAATCCAAAAGTGCATGCCTTGAGCATTTATGTGAATGATACTCAAGTGAGTTAAAAGTTTATTACACATACACTGTAAAAAGAGCGGTGTTAAAAATGGACTCATTTTAACTCCGCCCGGTGTAAAAATGAAATTACACCGGTGTAGGAGGAGTAATTCACCGGTGTTAAAAATACCGGTGTTAAAGTGGGGTAACCGGGGTAAAAACGGAGTAGAACCGGTGTAAAAGCGAGGTAACCGGTGTAAAAGCGGAGTAATATCGGTGTAAAAGCTGGGTAACCGGTGTAGAAGCGGGGTAAACTGCGTCTGCTTGGAGAATCAACTTTAAAGATTATAAAACACAAAAAATGCCAGTTTTTTTATGAAAATTAATAAAAAATATGATCTATTAACAAGTATAGTGATCGAGTAAGTAAAAATATTCACAAAGTAAAATATTTTAACATCGGTAAAGAATATCTACACCGGCGGCGGTGTTATTTTAACACCGGAGAATTTGTTTTAACACCGGTACAGAATATTTACACCGGTGGCGGCGTTATTTTTACACCGCTTTCGGTGTTGAAATTTAACACCGCTGATTTTAACACCTACACCGCTTGGACTTACCCCGGTGATTTTTTACAGTGTACAACAATTTTTCATTGAAAACCGTTATATTGTTTTGAATTTTAACATATTTTTTTGTATCGACTGTTAATTAAAAACAATTAGATTATAAGTTTTTAAATAGCCCACCATTTTACATAAGAAACGCCAGCTGCTAATATGTATACTTTAGTAAGGGTATATTCCGTGCCATCTATCGATACTATCGAAAAATAATCGATACATAGAAATCGATAAGTAAACAAAAAATACAAAAAATAATCTTGGCTATGTTCACTCTTGAAATAAATGTATATTTAAAAAAATAAGTAATATGGCTGCTCAAAGGGTAGAAATTGTCGTGTGATGCTTATCTAAAAATATTAATTATAACTAAACCATACGATATGTAGCTGCCATTTTCAAAAGGAGTCTTCGCATCAACAATACGAAGATATTAAAAAAAAAATGAAGTTGAAAAATTGTATTTTTCGGAAGTTATAGTGTTTACTAGCCCATGACTCCTGAGTAATTTAACGCTATAAGCCACTAAAAACAGAAAATTTATAGAAAAATCGTAATAAGTCGACGTAAAAATGGATAAAATCTGTTGTTTAATCATTTTTCTTTATAACAATATATTTTTTTGTATCATTTAAGTGTATTCATAAATTTAGAAACAATTTAATATGACGAAATCGAGATTTTCATTTTCAGGCGAGTATAGAGCATAGCCTCAGCGCTTCGCGCTCAAGGTATGCAAAAAATTAAGTATGTTCAAAAATGTGATTAATGAAAGAATGAATTTTTAGTGGATGAAAAAAAAAATATATTTATGATGCCACAAAATTTATCCATAATGTAAAAGTGAGGATTAAAAATTCATATAGAGGAGTTTTTAATTTGAAACATCGGTGTCACTTTAATTACTTAAAAAACCTACACTTTCAACTACCAACTGCATTGCAAGTCCCCTCGGTCTCCCGCTCGCCGGCATTCATAATCCGCAGCTTTAAAACAATCATTTTACAGCGACATTTGAGATTAAAAAATTTATACGCGAACAAAAAAAAAAAAAAAGAAAACAAATAAAAAAAATAGTGAGGGACGCGAGTGCATAAAAAAATATATATAAAAGTTGAGAGAAAGGCAGAAAAATAAAACTAAAAAAGTCGAGTGAATGTCACTCAGACGCAACAGTCGCACCCCGTCAACAAAGATTACCCCGTCATAGAGGGAGTTGAGAGAAAATCAGAAACCGCCCCAAGCGTCTCGACGCAGGTGTTTACTTCATGACACACCAGAGAGCTGAAGGGAGGGTTCGAACTCTCGAGATCCTGTTTTAGAGCTGAACCAAACTTGGGGATATGAGGAAGTAGAGTGACGTGTGTAGACTTGTTGAGAAGCATGTGAAGGGGTTATGATTCTCCCAGAGGCTCGAGGGATGAGAGAAAACACCATAAACAGTAATCCACGCATTACGCTCGAGTTGTCCGACGGTCAAACAGCAACCGAGAGCAGAGAGTTACGAGAGAATCAAGAAACAACCCAGAATCACGCATTGGGTAACGAGGGATTAATTAATGAATCACAAACGCCAAACGCTCGGCCATGCAGAAATCTCTCTACGTATATTACGCCTACTGTTGATGCTACAGCTATCAGCATCCACTTTCAACATCCAGCTCTCTCCCCATTACTCTGGTTATTTCATCCGCAAATTAATAGCAAAAAGATACATACAAATTGATGAAAAACGTTATGAAGATGAATTGAAATTTTCTCTCCCTCTGCACCACTTCAATGAATAGAGACTACATGGGTGCGGAGTGTTTTTAAAATTACGTTTTTTTATCCGCCCAGAAAATACTAAAAGCGCGAGTTTTTAAATTCAGACAGCCTGCATTCAAACTAATTGGTGATTTTATGTATTGTTTGTCAACTGAAAGATTATACTATTGCATGTAAAAAAAGGTGTAGGTGAATTCACTACAATCGGGGATAGTATACTACACTGACTAGTAATATATAGGATCACTACACATTTAGTAATGACTACTAGCATATTGAGGTACACAAACTGTAGTAACATCTACTACTGTCGTTGGTTAAAACAACCCCTTGGTAAATGACAGCTGTGGTTCTTACTACTCCACATCATAGTTTAGAATTTTTTATCCTTAATTTATTTATTAAATATATATTAATTGATATTTATTATTTTTCATGGTATTTAAAAAGTTTTAAAAATTTTTAAATTTATATCATATTGTTCTTACAAAGAGTTTTTGAATATATTTAAATGGATTTGTAAATAATTAATTCGAAATGTCACACGCACTAAATTTTTAAAGTACATTTTTTTTTCTATACGTCATGATATTTATTTTTCATTTAGAATTATCTTTATGACAAATTAATTCTTGTATTGCTAACATAGTTTCATTGAATATTTAATTTTTGTTGATATAAAATACAAGCACGTAATTTTGAAGGTTATAATTGACACATTTAAAGATGTAGTAATTATAACTACAATTGTGGAGCTAGTACAACCACAGTGGGGTAAAAAAGTTGAAGGTGGCGCTGTCGTTTTCGTTTGTCAGTCATTTCACTCCTCATTGGAGTAGATTGTACGAATTATGTGATATTGTGTACTCCAAAAATAGTAATACCAACCACTTCTTATAAAATTGTGTGTTAAAAAAACCACAGGATGAGTTTTCCATACTACATTGAGTAGTTACTGAGCCTACAATTTTTTACCCCAGTCGAATAGTAAATAGAACTAGTATAGTAGAGATTAATTCTATATAGTGTCATTTATGCTACTCCATTTTTCTATACGAAGACCTCATAGTCCAATTATAACTAGTTGATTGTGGTACATTTAACTCCATTATTTTTTTACTGTGATATCTACAGCTCATGAGACCGTCAAATTTAAATTCTATCAATATAAAATAATATGACAATTATTATCCGTCTGTGCCTTGAGGCATAAATGTTAAATATTCCGTTTTTGGTTAAAAAATATCGAATTTATCGGAATCCGTATTATTGTAAATAAAATATAGAATAGTATATTATAAAACATAATAGCTGAAGAGGCTCTCGGATGAAATGAAATCAATGGTAGATTTAAATTTTGAATTGCTGAATTAATTATGCACTTTAGTCTCCTGTAATAGTAAACTACGCGTAATGCCAAATTTCGTGAGAACAAAAGTCGTGTGATATTGTCAGTGAATAGGCTTTGGATTGGATGAATTTGAGAGGGTGATGGGTTTAGGTCGGACGTAAACCCTCAAGGGAGGGATGAGAATTAAACCCTGATAAAAATATCCACAACACATATTCACATCTCTAGGCTTATTATTCAATATATATACATTTATAAATAATAATAATAATAATATTAGCAATGAATATGTATTTATGTGGTTAGCTTTATAGTAGATCGGTTAGCACAGATCAAATCCAATGATTATAATACCAGGTGCGATAAAATCACCAGGAGTTGGAGGTCCACCGATCGCTTTCAAATAACAATGCGCATAATTAGCCCACTCCCCTGGGACTAAAATGACCATCTATAAATAGCCGAATACATAATGCTTCTATGTATACATATACATATACATATACATATATATATATATATATTCATGTGTGAGTAGTTATATAACAATATTAATATGCAATACATATTGCATAGGAGAGACAGTGGATAACTCAGAAGGCGTTAATGAAGGTCGATTAGCATCGATTCTTCGCAGATGCACTGGGTGAGAATTTAAGGGGCGTAATGCCGAAGACGTAGTACATAGTATACTCAACAGGTATACGCGGTAACTAGTGAACTAATTCCAATAGCAGAAGCCTCGTCGTTTCTACTCCTCTCTTCTGAATAATATAACCAGGTCACAGCGAATGGACCATTCAACCAACTGGCAGTCTTCTCAAGTGGTTAAAAATTAACGAATCCGGTACAACTTCTTTTCCGATTTTATGCCTCGCTTTTACTCGTTCTAAACTGAGAACACTTGTCGTAATTATCGTTAATAAATAACTTGATATTAAGATGCTATGGAGAAGTTTGTTTTTTTGTCTGAAAAGATTTAGCGAGGACCTTAAAGTGCATTAAAAGTGTAGGGTGCTGAGCAAAAGTAGAGGAAGACTAAGTATGAGGAGCGAGTGACACGCGCACACTAAAGGGAGTTAACCTACTTCCACATTTCGGTCGTTTGTCACGGCAAGAGAAGCGGGGAGAGACGCGAAGAGGATGGTAGAGTACCGAGGGAGGATTCAAGTCGCGTGTATCACCAAATTCCCATTCCCCGGAATCAACTGCTTCTATACTCTGGTTGGACTACTCGCGTCCGAGACAACCAGCGGATTTAAAAGCGTTTCGATGTAAACAGCATCGGAATTTAACAGGGGATCGGAAAATTCTAATTCCTCACGATACTAGAGTGTGTTCCCGATCCTAGAATTACGTCAACTTTATTTTCGTTCCTTCTTTTTACTTAAACCGTCTATCGGATTTTATTTTTAACCCACCAGCTTTTTATCCACGATAAGTTCTCACCTCGACTTTCGTTAGGTTTTTTTTAACAACGACTCGCACTTTATTCTGGCTTGATTACTTTCAGGAATCGAGGATTCCGCGGTCTACCACTAAACTTTTTTTTTTTTATTTTTTATTTTTATTCTAAACTCATCCATTCTTTTGTTCATTCTTCCCTGGCTTTTACTCATCGCCCTGCTTCACATTCTGTGGTTTATTACTTCGTCCATTATCCACGTCAGTCTGCATGACGTTAAATTGAACAATTCACTACACCGACTACACTAAAATATATATGTACATCCATATATCTATATTCTATATGGAGATAAATTTTATATAGTTTGTAAAAAAAATGGGCGGAACAGAATGATGCTGAGTCACAGGGTTTTTATTTACATATTCAACTCTATAAATCTAGGTATGAAAATAGATAAGAGCCACTTGGTACGATAAGACTGATTTTCTTACACTCGACTACTCTGTAGAGTCTATTGATTTCTCGTAGTGTCTAGCAGCCCTCTGAGGAGCCTCGGGTGCTTTTCAAAAACTCTGACATAAGGTCGTTCTATACAGCTGCCTAGATACGCGTGGATACTTGTATGCATGGATGTATTTTTTTTTCCTCGAGAGGTTACTTGAATACTTAGCAAATACATGTATGTGCATATATATCTGTAGATATATATACATCATTGATGTTACTCTCGACCCAGTTTTAGAATCAAGACTTTGGATTCCCGTGCTTATAGACTAACACACCGTAAGTTGAATACCGAATACCGAGTGGTGAGTAGTGTTGGTCGGAATCGACCACGACCTAGATATTGAACGATATTGGCACGTGTAGACAATTGCAAGTCTTTATGAAAACATTTCCTACCCTGACAGAAAGCGAGAGGGGGAGCTTTTCCTTCGCTGGATATCAAAAAATGTGGAGATGCTTTTCTTCAGGCGGCTTGTAATGAATGCAGGCATTCAAGATTTTAGTTCGGCTAAAAAGGCCAGTGCAAGGGATGGGGAGGAAGCTGTGAGCTAGCAGACATCCAGCTAAGACATACAGAACTGGGTTCTCGCAAAAGAGCTGCTGGACTCTGGACAAATAGCGGACCAGAGTGGATAGGAAACAATAGCCTTTGAAAAGCGGATAGACGAGATGAAGGAGTCCTAGTGCTGTGGGTGGCTCTGATGGTAGTTGCAGAGTAAGATGAGCCGAGTAGGATGAGGAGTCCAGGGTTGATAAGAGGCCGGAACGTCGCTCGCCAGTAGTTCGACGGGAGATCTTTTTACGAGACTGTTTTCATAACTTTAAGGACTCGGGAAACTCGTAAAAACTATCTTACCGTAAGACTGCCCTCGCGAGTTGATCAAGTGGAAGGGGAACTAAAAATAGTTTAAGTAAAAAGTAATGATAATGATGATAATAATAATAATGGAAAAATAAAAAAATGAAACGAAAGAAATAATGATAATCGAGCGACGTGAAAAATAGAAGAGAAGGCAGGCGATGGGGAGGAAAAAAAATACCCTCGTTGCAACTCTCGTCGCCGTGATGCTTAACGAGCGATCCACTCTTTTTTTTACTTCTTTTATTTTTTTTTCCTCTGTTGGTGCTCGAGCCCACTCACGGGGCGTAGACGCGCGACGACGTCGCGAGATGAAATGAGTCTCGGCTTAACGAGACGGCGACAACAAAGCCACCAGAGGGGTCTTTTGTCAAAACCCAAATGCAGAATACTAACTCTTGGTTTATTTTTTACTCTGATTTGCTGTGTGTTTTATTTTTTTTTCTTATTTGGAAGTACGGGAAAAAATAAACATGGAAAATCCGTTGACGATAAACAATAGTGTAAAAAATCTAAAGAAGTATATTAAAAGGTAAGCATTGACAATGACAAGATCAACAGGAACACAACACACACGCGTACCTTTTCAGAGGTGATAAGCGGCGTGATGTACGTAGTGACCGCCGTCGTGTACACTTTGCTGGTACGTTGGGTCAAGTAGGTTCCACTTGCTGGAACAACGTCTGCTCGTCGGATGACGGGTCCTGATCAGCTGACCCGCGTTATATCACTCAATAGCCGAAGGATTCGTATTCACTGAGCCCACGGGAAATTAATCCAAATAAATAATTGTAGATTCCGGAGCCTTGTTGTTTGATGTTTGTTCAGTTATTTATGTCCTGATTGCTGACGCGAATCAGCCGGTTCGTTAGCTACCGGGTGAGTGAAATAGCCCACGGTTCTCAACAACTTGCCCGGCGAAGTTTGTTTATAACGTCACGCGTCCTACGAAAAATCAAAAGCGCGTGCTTATCAATCAAACTGTTAAACACTTTTTAAAACCACTCACTTTATTGCTGATTGGATTCGTAAATAATTAACTTCCTTGCCAGCAAATTCACGCGTCACTCAATATATGTATATCAATAGCTTCAGGGGTTTAATCACCGAATACTCCAACAACACGCGTAAACTTAAACTTTATTTATTTATTTGTGCCAACTGTTATACAATGTACTCGTGTACGATTTATATACGTGTGTTATGTGTATATGTATGTATATATATATATATATATATATATATATACAGATGATATATAACGCGAATGCTGACCGTCGCGTGTATACGAGAGAGAGAGGGTAAAAAGTGTGAGAGAGACAGAACGTAAACGTAAAATGCCAGAAGAGGCAGGTGGTCGTACTACGTTCGGGTGGTAATGCTACACGCTGTGGCGCCGAGAACGGAATGGGGCGGCCGTGGCTGCCCGGGCAGTTGGTCCTAGCGAGGGGAGCAAGGCGATGAGACAAGCGTCTGCGTGGTGGGAGCACTCTACCCACGTAGAGAGGGTAAAGTTCCCGGCGAGTGGGGGAGAGTTACGTTGTTGTTTGTGGGCGCGTGTACCCCCTGCGACTCCGCTCGGCAGCTACTGCGCTGTCGCTGTGCCCCCACTGTACCACCGGTACTCGTAAACTCAAAGAGTGGGGGTGAATAACCACCAGAGTGGGAATGAAGGACGTGTGGGTGGGAGTCACTCGGCAAGCCGCTCCAGGCAGAATCGACCGGCAACGCGCCGCGCCAGGCAGACCGACCCAACGGGAATACTTAATGCCGCTGTCGCGTACCCAGCGCTGTACTCGCTTGACGATAGAATAAAGAGGGATACTAATAAACAAGGATGCCCATACCAAGAGCCAAGAGGGATGGAAAGAGAGAATTACTAGCAGAGAAAGAGTTACTACCAGATGAGCTTTTGAGGGTGCCTACTTGTTACGCCTCAACGTGGTAAGCTGGTTCGTTTGTAAATTTAACTAAAGTAATAATAATAATAATAATGACGTAAAAAAAATTATTTTTATTGCTGAGCTTAAGGATATTTATATTTATAAAGAAATAAAATTAAATGACGACGGTGGTTGAGTAAATAAAAACAAAATAATAGTATTGAGTACTGAGTAAATAAAATAAATAGAGTCGGATTGGAGTTTTGGTGTGGGCAGTTTGATTTCTGTTAGAGGCAGTCACGTGCTGTATGCTGTATAGTTATCTGGCAGGTTGATTCGCCAGCTGTCAAACCACTCGGCCGACTAATGTAAGAGTCAACTAGATAGCGGCGTGCCCAGGCCGGCTGACCGATACGGGATCCTACTACTTGTTAGCTCTGGGCCAGCTCCGTATGAGAATGTCTGCTGAGAAATGACAGTCTCAACTTCTTGTTGTACTGTTACAGCTCTTCTCTGGCTGTACGCCAGGCGTGAGGGCATCCTACGTTTAACGCGAAAGAAAGCAAGACCAGTGTATGTATATACTGTAGAATAGAGTGTACAGCAGCGAGGCAAAAGGTCTAACTCAACGTAGAAAAGATTTCATTGAGCAACGAGACGGTATGATCTGGCATGTTGCCAATACTATGGATCCCGTCGCGTTTTCAGTTACTCTCTTTCTCTGTTCAGCTGGCTGGCACGACCAGCAAGAGTAAAGAGGCTGACCAGTCGAGCACGAAACGACTGAGAGGAAGTGCATCTCTCGTACCTCGACCGTAGCATACTCTCTGATGTATTTTCACATGAACGTATATACATATATATATATACATATATACGATGTACGTGTGAGCAAGAGGGTGAACATGTCTATCAGTACAAGATCGATAGGATAAAAATTGTCAGAAGCTCAAAAGTTCAACCGCGTTATTCATTTTTGTTCATCTATCACTCGAATGTATTTTTCAAATAGTAATTTAATAAAAATATATTTATTCATGTTCGTTTATCTACAAGAGTAGAAATTTTATAGATCCATTAAAGCATAGATATACTGGAGGCATAACTTTGTAAATAAATGTGTAATTATCGTGTAGTGCATGCAAAGTCGAGTGAAGGAAAAATTGTAAAGAAATAATGCAGCCAATAACTCGTTGAGGATTTACCAAGTCACATTTATTCTCGCCAACGCTGGGAGCAATTGCCTGAGAAATATTGCGAAATAAGGCCGTGACCCGGTACTCTTATTAAGCCCTAGTGTGCGTCGCTGTCTGCGGGAGTGTGTGCCAGCGAAAAGAGTCTTTTAGAAATTACTCGCTAATAAAATTAAGAAGGTGTAAGAATTTCAAGCGAAAGAATGATGAGAATTGGCGTGTGGTTTGATGCGAGAAAAAAATACATAATCTTTTGTCTTGCTTCGCAGCCGCTGTAATGGCAAGCTGTCTCTGTTGTTCTTGGGCAAAGTCAAGATGCCGCTGGTGTTCAATGTTTGGCTTACATCCAGACACAAGACGTTGAATGAACTTGGCGGGAAAACCGCACGAGTCTCTTACCTCATTCGCTCACTTACTCACTCACACTACCATTACTTATTTCACTCTATCACTCTCTGGCTTCTCTACTTCAATGTTCACGCTGTATTTCCACTGAGGGAATGACGCTGTCGTCGTTTCTTGTTGGCGAGCATCAAGACCCACGATAATATGTATGTATATATATATATATAAATATACATATAGTCTCGTACTAAGCGACTGGATTTACAAGGGACTTATTGTCCTATTTGTACTAACGATGTCTTTGTCTCAGTATTCATCCTTTGTTAAAAGCCACTAAGAATAATAATCATTTGTAACAACATTCTAACGAGTATGTCATTACATTCTCTTCTTCTCTTTATCTATCCCATCCCTTCCCAGAAGCCAACACGTGAAAATGCCTGGGTATTGCGGCACAAGAATTATCCAAGGAAACTGTTGGGATTCCGGTATTACACCCTTTGTGACTTCGAATTGTGTATACACGACGAAAATTCCATTTTATTGTATACATAGCTATAGAGCTATATGGCTATACAACCCTATAACCAGACTCTAAGAGGGTGAACCGAGTAGAAAGGAGACAAAAAAAGACATAAAGGACAGCTGGATTGAGAACGACTGGCCAGTTTGTCCGACACGCTCCAACTTCTTCCATAACGTCGTGTTTTCTGTTTACGCGCACGAAAGACAGACTTTTCCTCCCCATTTACCCCATCCTGCTTATACTCTTCCAGCAGTTCCAGTAGTTTCGTATCAAGCTTCAACTCTAGTTCTCCATCGCCCACGGACTACATTCTCACATTCTTATATCCTTCGAACAGCATTGAGTTGTATGGAGTAGTCTCCCTTCAGCACACACCCCAGCAACCACCCCACTCACATGAGAGGGGACGCAAAATGTTGAGAACTCGAGACAAGTTGAAAAAGAGTATGTTTTTATGCCCATTCTCTATCACATCGCTCAAGGGATAGTCGCGACAACCATGTCGACTTTTATCCCCCTGCACTTGTACACGCATGTCATATTTTTCAGGGGTTGTTTCTTCTTCATTTTTTTTTTTATTTCATTCTGTCTCTAAAATTGGTTATCAAGTTATTGCGTTTAGTTTGGAATTTTTTATTTTATATTAAATAAAATTAATTATTCAGTTTTTTATTTTCGTCCCGATATTTTAACATCCGGTCTTTTAATTGCCAGCAATTATTTATCGGGTAAGTATTTAGAACGTGGGTGGTTTAAATTAAGGATTACGATGAGTCTCAAAGGTGCTTAGTCAGGCAATCGATGCGGAGCTTATCAAAAAGGAATGGATACAGTAGCAAGGATGGGGATGGAAAATTAAATGTTAAATGGCGGTGATGACTATTAGATTTTTATTAGGAGTGGCCTATTCAGTCCGATTGATGTCAGTCACTCAACACCCACCTAATCATCGATGGGTTTTAAAAATGTACCAGGGTAGCTACGAAATTAGTTCCTATACTATACTTCTCAAGGACTAATCATCGATTTGTATACAAGCATACCGTAGGTCTCATCCGGGTCGAATATTACCGATAATGAAAAGACACCCCAACTAGAGAAATTAATAGTACTCGGGAGAAAATGAGAAAGCATCTTGTAAAGTCCGTGGCAAGAGTAATTCATAGTCTTGTAGGAAAGGACTTAGGAAACTACTGCCGGCAGAAGTACCAGCAGTAGTCGATATGTTACATTTCGAGGGCACGTAATTAACGTTAAATTGATGTTTCTCATGGGCGCCAGGACAACTACAGACTGAGAGAGAAATATCCGGCTTTGGAACCCGAACCCGAACCCAAGCCAAAGCCGAAGAGAAACTTTAGAGTCGAGCCGCGACCCGACGACGACATTCGTCGGCCATGGGGAATATAAACTTTTGAGTTAGTCATGCGTAGTGCGAATAATTAGGAAATACTTGGGATCAACTAAAATTATATACGCAAGCTACTAATGTTTTACCACGTCTGTGGTTATAAAATACCGCCGAACCTCTGCTTGCAACTTTTGGATAAATGGGTGTTATAATCGCACGGTGAAAATCAAGTTTCACGTCGAATTTCTTATTATTATATATGTGTGTATATTTATCTTGCTTTAATTCCGCCAACTTGTTCCTCTATCTACGACTCCAGGAAAACTTACTGGGTAATTCAAACTCGCGGATTCGCTCGGGGATAACTCCGTTCCGTACGTGCCAACAGGTGGCGTTATGTCGCTAAGATGCGATAAAATTATACAAGATATTTTTTGAGCTAACCACGAAATATAAATTTCAATGCATTGAATCTAGGAAAAATTTAAGTTTTCTGTAACATTCTGACGGAATTTCCAGATCAGCAAAAAAAAAAAAATATCTAATTACAATTCGATACTAATCGCAAGAGAATTCAGTGCTGAGTACTTTTTAAATATATTTTTACGAAAATTTAAGATGGAGTAACGTTAAAAATTTCTTTGTTCTACTTTCAGTGGGTGTGATCTCGTTTATCAACTTCATAGAGGATTTTACATAATACCCATTTCATTTTCACATAACAATTGCGTAAAATATCTATTTTACCTCTATATTCGTCGTAAAAACATACATGGAGAGAGTTTTATATTAGCGCTAACAACACTTTTTTCGTAGATTCTACTATCTTAGGTGGTAATTAAATTTGTAAAAGTCAAGATAATAAATATAATAATCTAAATATTATAGTCAATACAATATAAGATGATAATTCTTAATATCGAGCAATCGTACAATTTACGATCTAGATGCTTGCATTTACCATCAAAAGTAGTGCAAGTTACCAATGTCATGATAAAAAGTACACAGTAAAGACGAAAACTGAACTTTTTAATAATAATATATCTACACTGTAAAAAATAATTTGAAAATTACAATACAAAAGGAATTGAATTTTCATAACTAGATATTGGAATTGTATTTTCAATGAAAAAAGCTTCAAATTTAATGTACGTAGTTTGATAATCAAGCTGGTATTTAAAATTAAGAAAAAGAATATGAATTTTAATAAACGTACTTAAAATTTATACTTGTTTTTTGAATTTTCAAAGCAAGTATTGAAAATTCTAAGACATATTGAATTTTAATAATTCCATTTGAAATTTCATAATACTTATTTGAAAATTTAAATACTTGTATATGAAATTTCTGCGCGTGACGTGCTACGCATTCAGTAATCAAGGATTGTGTATTAATACTAATTAGTTAAATGTATAATAAATTTGAGCAATGTGAGCGGTGTACATCACACTGTTAAAAAAATTGTTTGAATTTTCAAAACATTGTATATAACGCAATAAACACATACAATTGTTTTTGAACTTTCATTGTAACGATCGTATAGAATTTAAAATACACGCTTTTGAATTTTCAAATAAACAGTTCAGATTTTCAAATATATCTATTTGAAAATTAAAAAGAAAGTGTTTGAAAATTAAAAACAAAGTATTGGAATATTAAAAAAATTGTATTTAAAAATTCAAAACGAAGTATTTGAAAATTCAAAGTGTTGATTTGAAAATTCAAAAACGTGTATTTTAAATTCTATATGAAATTAGTAATGAAATTTCAAGCACGAATGTATGTGATTATTGCGTTATATGCAATGTTTTGAAAATTCAAACAATTTTTTTAACAGTGTATATGTCTGTGTATGCGTGTGCGTGCGTGTACGTGTATTGTCATTATTATTAAAGAACCAAGTGTTTGTCTTTGCTGTGTAGTTTTTACCATAAGATTGGTAACTTTAACTACTTTTTATGGTAAATGCAAGCATCTTGATCGTAAATCTTACGATCGCTCGATTTTAGGATTTATCATCTGACTGTACAGTGAATTATTCAGATATTTAATTTTGTGATAGTTGATAGTAAAGGTTACAATGGTATGGTAACGTAACAGGTAGTAAAAATCACTATACAGGTGGTAAAGTTTATTTGAATCGTTTTTGTGAGTAACCCCGCAAGCCATGTTTTTTTCGAAATAGGGTTTGTTTGCATTTTTGGGTTCGTTGGATGTCCCCCATAGGTAATAGTAAAAAAGTGCATCAAATCAGCGTTTAAAAAACAATTGACGGGGTAACAGAAATTTCATTTTATTGAGAAACCCCATAAGTTGATCAACTTTAAGTAATTTCTTTGAGTAGTTTCAATTAGAAAAATAAAAGAAAAATGTGTTTTGTGTTTCCTGAAAAATTTTGTTTTCTTGGTTTATGGGGTTTCTCAAATAAACGATTCATTTGTAATAATAGAAAATAGAATTCGTTACCATTGGATTAAGTTAGTCCTTTTTACAATACTTGGATGTTAGTATTAACCATAAAATTCTCTCCGTGTACGTTTATTATTGCAAACTCGAATAAAATAATTCGGTTTAAAATTTGAAAGTTTGAATTCAAAATAAAATAATTAACTGTTGGGATAAATTTAATATTTTAATGATGTAAAATATTTTTTTTTCTTTTTTTTTCAAAACACTATTTATCTTAGTCAGACTCTAAGTACGAGCTGACGAAGAAAGCTTCCAAAGAAAAGTTTTGCTGGTACGGTAGCTGCAGATTCTCTTTAGACGGACTTCCGTTGACGTATTTACCTCACTGAGAGTGCAACAACGTCCCTCAAAAGCTGCAAGAACCTCGTGTTTTCGCCAAAGGAGCAAAACATTTTGTGAGTTAGTTTGCAAGAGTGTCAGAGACCAGTTTTAGTAGTACAGCAAATGGAAACTTCACTACTTGCTCATTCACTCCCACTCGCTCTTCATCTCCATCTCTTTCTGTTTCTCTCTTTCTATGGATATATGTATATGAGAACAAGAATTCAGGCTTTCTTTCAAGCGCTTTGTTGACAGTACTTGCGAGTCCATACTGACCTAGTTGGACATTTTATACAGACTTTTCAATATCATGGATATTAGAGTATGAATACCACTTTAAAATACAAATATTCAGAATGCTTATTTAGATTATTCCACACGAATAATTGATGACATTCTTTTGTAATTTTTTCGACCGAAAAATAAAAAATGTTTTTTTATTATCATTGTTAAAAATAATAATACTAATAATAATAATAATCCATCAACATCAGAGTTCTCTGAAAAAATTTCTATACATCGAAAAAAAAAAAATCCTGTTAAAACGACAATTTTTTACTTCAATTTTAAAAAATGGCGCTTGCTATTTGAATTTTCCCTTGCTAATTTTCTTATAAAAAATCCTATAACTTGATTTGATGTTGAGAAAAAATTTTGAAACATGAACATTTTTGCAGGAAATTTTATGCTCTACAAAATTGGTCCTAAGCTCAAAAGCTCTAAAACGAACGGTTCAAAAGTTACAGGTATTTAAAGTTGATCACTTTTTGAAAAAACAGTTTGAATGTTTATTTTTAAAAAATAGTCAACTTCAAATTCCTGTAACTTTTGAACCATTTGTTTCAGAGCTTTTGAGCTTATGAGCAATTTTGTAGAGCATAAAATTTCCTACAAAAATGGTTATGTTTAAAATTTTTTCCTTTACGTCGAATGGAGTTATAGAGCTTTTTATAAAAAAAATCTCATTTCCACGCTACTAGCGCACAGAAAAAAAAATTTCTCAACTCAAAAAATTTCTTCTTGATTTAAAAAAATTTATTTTCGCTCCAAGAACTCTTATTACTTTCAATTCATAATGTGAAAAATATATCGGGGCATTGAAAATACTTTTTTTCTGTGCACTGGGAAATTTAAATAGCGAGGGCCACTTTTAAAAATTGAAATAAAAAATTATCCTTTTGACAGTATTTTTTTTTTTTTTCTATGTATAGAAACTTTTTTTACAACAGCCGAGGGGAAAAAAAATCGATTTTTTTTGGAGCACCCTAATCGACATAACGAATTATATATAGAAGCCATATTTTCAATCTCGGGGAATTAAATTCTAGGGAAGTCGAATAATGACACTTGGACAAATAACTTTAATCACGCGAAGTTTATTTAATTAATTCAGGTCACGTGATACGTGTTTTATTTATTACCAAATCAATCAAAAATATTTTTTGTTAAAAATATATCACTGTTTTATATATTTTTAAGTTAATTTGTAGCGGTAATATTATGGTATTTTAAAATTATTTAAAAATTCGTAAAATATGCAGAACAAGTTTATGAGCGAAACGAGTGAAGACAGTGTTCTGTTAGATTAACTTGACCGAGTTGGAGATTGAGTGGATGGAAAGGTCGAAGGTGAAGAGGATGCTGGGGTAGAAAAGTCGTTAGAAGCCTTACTTGCCAGTGGCGATAATGAGGCTAGTGTGGTGAGAACATGAGTGAAAAATGCTCAGTACTCGTTGTGAATTTTTTCGGAGATGAAGCGCGAGCTGGAGATGTGTCAAGGGGACGTGGGTAACTAGGTCATTTAAGGATTTTCTGAGATGTCGAAGCCGTCGCGAGTGGAGGGACCGTCGCCGACAACGGCCTCATGTTAAGCTGGTGACGAGCAAGTCAAATCCTCGTGAGCTGAAATTAAACGATTTTGAAGGGCAATTATATCTGAGGACTCGGTCGATTAATCGAGGAATCGCGTTCACTGTCAGCTTCTCTAAGACTTGGGTGCGTCAAGAGACGTCAGTCTGTCGTCATGACAGTATCGACACGAATCCATTTCTGGTTGTTGTCCCTGAGGGGAAAAAGTCACCACGACTCAGGATTTAACGATCGATTTCGTATAAAAAAAGCCAAACATGTTTAAATTCTGACGGAATCGTTGGGCTGGGGGAAAATGAGAACACGTAAAAAAATGTGTAGTTGAATTTACTACAATCGGGGATAGTATACTACACTGACGTAATATATAGGATCACTACACATTTAGTAATGACTACTAGCCTATTGTGGTACACAAACTGTAGTAACATCTACTACTGTCGTTGGTTAAAACAACCCCTTGGTAAATGACAGCTGTGGTTCTTACTACTCCACATCGTAGTTTAGAATTTTTTATCCTTAATTTATGTATTAAATATATACAAATTGATATTTATTATTTTTCATGGCATTTAAAAAGTTTTAAAAATTTTTAAATTTATATCATATTGTTCTTACAAAGAGTTTTTGAATATATTTAAATGGATTTGTAAATAATTAATTCGAAATGTCACACGCACTAAATTTTTAAAGTACATTTTTTTTCTATACGTCATGATATTTATTTTTCATTTAGAATTATCTTTATGACAAATTAATTCTTGTATTACTAACATAGTTTCATTGAATATTTAATTTTTGTTGATATAAAATACAAGCACGTAATTTTGAAGGTTATAATTGACACATTTAAAGATGTAGTAATTATAACTACAATTGTGGAGCTAGTACAACCACAGTGGGGTAAAAAAGTTGAAGGTGGCGCTGTCGTTTTCGTTTGTCAGTCATTTCACTCCTCATTGGAGTAGATTGTACGAATTATGTGATATTGTGTGCTCCAAAAATAGTAATACCAACTACTTCTTATAAAATTGTGTGGTTAAAGAAACCACAGGATGAGTTTTCCATACTACATTGAGTAGTTACTGAGCCTACAAATTTTTACCCCAGTCGAATACTAAATAGAACTAGTACAGTAGAGATTAATCTTATACAGTGTCATTTATGCTACTCCATTCGTCGATACGATGACCACAAAGTAGTTCAATTATTACTAGTTTCGTGTGGTAAATTTAACTCCAGCATTTTTTTATGTGAAAGGTGGTAGGTCATAAAAAGTGGTAAGTCATTGGCCAAGCATTCTGAGTAAATCAAAGGCGGAAAATGAATTCTTTATCAAGAAAAACTTGGCGTTCGATTTTTCAGCATCAACCCCTTCTATATATTTGCTTATTTGTTTTTAACGCGTTTATTTATATACAATTCAACTTTTCGACGTGTTGAACGAGTGAAAAGCTGGAAATAAAAACAATACGTCACGGTTGGATTTTTCATTATTGTTTATATTGCTGATAGAAATATCCGCAAGGTGTTTTTATTATTTTGTTAAATCTCCATCTGTTCTACTTACATTCAATCCCACTTATAATTTGCATCCACTAGCGAGCGCTGAGAGTAAAAGAGATTGAAAATAAAGACGAGAGTATTAAAAGTAAAAATAATAATAATAATAATTTCTATTATTATTATTGTTACAGAGAGGGTAAAATAAATGTAAAGAGTTATCATGAAACGCGCTATTTTTAAAACCGGACGACACGTGAAGAGAAAGCATCAGAACACCCGGAAGTAGTCTCTCGATTACGTGCGGGTTCTTCTTCAGCTCCCCGTCCCTACCTCGGTTCCATTTCCATCCTGAGCCGTCGCTTCTCGTTGCATCTTCTGAAGAAAATAATGTAAAAAAAAAACAAATGGAAAAAAAGAAGAAGCAGTCTCTTGAAATTACAAAAGCGTGCGCGTGTAAGAATAAGGTCGAGACAAAAAATACAAAGACTGAGGTAAAAAAATAGTCTGGTTACTACAATAATGGGACTGCGTAGTAATCTTAGCCGTACATGTCTCGGACTATAGCAGGGTTTAAATGCCTGAAATGTATATCGTTGGTCTCAGAAGCTGCTGCGGTGCACGAGCACTGAGACCAAGGACTTGGACTAAAGCTGTGAGACGATGAACAACTTGAGGAGGTAAAGAAGGAGACTAAGGAAGACAACGTCGACAACGTAGTCCGTATTATCCAGAGGTGTAAGCCCGTGGGTTTGAAAACGTGAGACGACACGCGCGAGTTATCGTTTCTGATATTACTTAAACTCCCTCTACTCCTTCTCTACCTGGTTGCCTCGCTTCCCTTCACACATACATGTATATATGTATATATATACAGGCACGAATTTCTGGTGTATACTTGGTAACCGGTTCCTCCCGAGTACTGCACTAGAAACTCGTCCAAGGTACTTTACAAACTTAAATAAATTATTAGAACGTGACATTTAGCCTTGTGTTACGCTGATGAAAATGATGTTAAAAATATTTGAATAAATTTTTACGGTCATATCTGTTCACTTGCTGTCATTTGCTAAATAATGTGAGATTAATTTTAAAAATGATAAAATGGATTTAAAAACTGTGCTCCAATTTCGGGTAATTGGAGTTACAGTGAACTTTCTAAAATAACTTAATAAACTCGCACGTCATTTGATAATCGATACCAAGGGCTGGAAGTTTTAGATAAGAGGGAAAAAGACAGTGAGATAGGTGGGGAGTGAGAGAACAGGGGTCACAAGAGTTGCGATCCTATGCTATGAGATTCGCGAAACTTGTATTTAAATATAGAGACGCCTGGCCGAGTGACATTTTGAAGATACGGATCGAGCTCGTCTGGGAATTGATGCTGTTGGTGAGAATTTACGACAAGTGCCGTGGGGCAAAGTGGCCAACGATAAAAACGATAGGCAATCAAGTAACGGCTGTTTCTGTTGCTCGAGAGCGTCCAGAGGAAGAGGACTTCCGGGTGGAAAATTCCGCGCCCCCAACTTTCAATCTCGGCTGTCGGACAGTATCAGTTTGGCATGAGATACCTCTCGCGATATTTTCCTCGGCGATAGAAAAAAAGTCTTCTTTTTTGGTCGCTCACTCTCGCTCGGTCTCGATCACCCCTAATCAAACTGACATCTGTCTTTCAATTCCCGCCCCCGATGATATAATTAAAGTCTCCTGGGTATCAATAAACTTAACAGTTTTATATTTAAAGGACTAGATACTTACTCACGACTGCTTGCTATTTAAAGATAACAAATTTAAATTGAATCTCCTTGCCAACAGTCTTACCTGCAACAAAAAATTTCATTTACTTTATCATTATGATTTTTTATTTTATTATTATCATTATTTAGATAAAATAAAATATTAAAACTGACATTCAATTTTAATATTTTATTTTACAAGACATTAATAAATTTTATCGTACGACTATAAATAGTCAACATATTTATTAACTATTAATATTGATTCGAGTTGAGTCAAAACGACTTCAATAACCTTGAATAACTTTTGAAAGAGTGAATTTATCAAAAATTGCTAAGAGGCTTTTTTTTTAGAGCATTTAATTTCCTTCAAACACTGTAAAAAGTAATTTGAAAATTACAATACAAAAGGAATTGAATTTTCATAACTAGATATTTGAATTGTATTTTCAATGAAAAAAGCTTCAAATTTAATGTACGTAATTTGATAATCAAGCTGGTATTTAAAATTAAGAAAAAGAATATGAATTTTAATAAACGTACTTAAAATTTATACTTGTTTTTTGAATTTTCAAAGCAAGTATTGAAAATTCTAAGACATATTGAATTTTAATAATTCCATTTGAAATTTCATAATACTCATTTGAAAATTTAAATACTTGTATATGAAATTTCTGCGCGTGACGTGCTACGCGTTCAGTAATCAAGGATTGTGTATTAATACTAATTAGTTAAATGTATAATAAATTTGAGCAATGTGAGCGGTGTACATCACACTGTTAAAAAAATTGTTTGAATTTTCAAATCATTGTATATAACGCAATAAACACATACAATTGTTTTTGAACTTTCATTGTAACGATCGTATAGAATTTAAAATCCACGCTTTTGAATTTTCAAATAAACAGTTCAGATTTTCAAATACATCTATTTGAAAATTAAAAAGAAAGTGTTTGAAAATTAAAAACAAAGTATTGGAATATTAAAAAAATTGTATTTAAAAATTCAAAACGAAGTATTTGAAAATTCAAAGTGTTGATTTGAAAATTCAAAAACGTGTATTTTAAATTCTACATGAAATTAGTAATGAAATTTCAAGGACAAATGTATGTGTTTATTGTGTTCTATGCAATGTTTTTAAAATTCAAACAATTTTCTTAACAGTGAAAAGGTTATTAGCTTTGTTCCGAAAGCTTACTTTTACATAAATTACAAAATTACAAAGTAGAATAATCAAATTGTAAAATCATACCATGTTCAAGGCATGATTATAAAGAAACGGTTCATCTGACGAAAAATTTCAATCAGACCTTTTTTGTAGAGCACTAAATTTTCTTCAAAAAACGTACTTAAGTCAATTTCATTTATCTCGATGCTTTAAGAGTTATGAGACAAAAATCCGCTAATTCGAAAAAAAAATCAAAAATCGCGATAATAGATCTTTTAATATTAATATTAAGGGCTCAAATTTTCAGAATAATTTTTTTTTTCATTCAAAATAATATTTTCAATATACTTTAGAAAGAAAAAAAAATAGTCGATTTTTTTGGCCAAGTTTAATATACATGCATGCATGTTTTTAAAAAATGAAAAACGACTTTGTGATTTTTATTAACAAACAACAAAGCAGTATTAAAGTTAATATGTTTGTGCTGGTTGGTAATAAAACGGTTTGCGGAGGACCAAGTACCGGATTAAGCTTGTATTAAATCCAGCTCTCCTAGTCCACGTGGTTTTGCCTTATTTTTAAATTCTCTTGCTTATAAAGTTCATCCTTATGTACATACATTGTGTTTCACCCACATAAATGTACATCTGGTGTATATTTATATACATGCACATCTCTATATATGTATTTTTACCAACCTAGATAGCGGGCGAAACGTTACCGCATACGAGTTGCAACACAACCTCAGTACATAGCATGTCACTTAGCTGATTAATTTTCATAGCGCAAAATGTTTTTAATAATAAGTGAAAATTAAATCTACGTTAGCTTGTGAATGGCTGGAGGAGTTTAACTTAAGACAGATTGAGTAAGCAGATCATTTTGTTAACGTCTCTCGTTTACTCGGTTAAACCTGACCAAGCGCTAACTCGAGTTAAACGGGATGAATGTCGGTTCGCTAATAGTTGCTACGAATTGCTTGCTCTCAACCGGTACAACCAGTCGAGACGGTGGGGCAGGAGTCGGACGAAACTGTAAAGGTAGAAGTAGTTGAATACTACTGGGCGTTACTTGGAGTTATAACCGAAAGTAAATGCGAGCAAGAGAGAGAAAGAGTTTAGTATGAGACAGATATATTTGTTTGGGACTACTGCGATGATGTTACTACGGTACTTAAAGCTCCCATTGCCGGTAAACCTCAAAATTAATGTGACCATTCTGCTTGACAAATTGTCTCTGTACTTTCAACAACCGAAAAGTCATTTTAACCTGTTTGCAAAACTCTTGCGTGACAACTTCCCGAAAATAAATTTGTTTATGTGTGCATTGTTTTTAAAAGTGGGACGAGTGGGTTGAGATTTTTTGATAAAACTCAGAGCTAAGGGAATAGGATTAGCTATTCAAACCGATCTGAGGTCCCGATGCGTCGGAAATCCTTGGCGCTTGGTTGTCTCAAATCCTCGGAGAGGATTCGTTACACCTGTAAGTACTCGGTGTGTATCGGTATCTGTGTGACGGCGACGTGCAATGAGAAACGTTAGGCTAGTCTCCTGAGAGCTTAGAAGCCGAGCAAGAGAACGGTAAAGGAGACCCGGAGATCGGATGATGGTGAGTGTTGGAGCGGTAGTGGTAGCTGAGGTCGGGGCGGGCTGAAGCTCATCAAGGTAATGCAGCTGAGATCATCCGGGAGCGGATCCTGACGCGCTCCTGGGAAGATGGTTGACTGGAACGTCATTTAATTGATTGTCGGATTGGAATCCCGGTGAGGATTTCACCCACTGAGCTTCGATTCACTTCCAGCCTTCAGCTAATAGATTATTAAAATAAAAAAACTACTTTTGCGGGTCTATTTATAAATTTATACTGTAGGACAATTTTTTTTCATGCTTTTATTAAAAATCATGAGGTTCGTGGAGATAAACATAAAAGTGATCAACAGCTATTTTATTTAATTGAAAGTTTTCAGCAGCCAGCATCTTTGTGGCTTCGTAAATTGAACTCGGGACTCATGTTAAATTTCATTTTGTCGGTATATATTTCAGAGGCTTCAAAATGGCGCAGAGTCCACGACTGATAGAGATACACTAATCCCTAAAATCCTCTCTCGGTTCCGCAGTTTCCTAGTAGTTTTATACTTTTTGGTGCATTGTAAGAGATTCGTGAGCCAAAATCATTGTAGTATGTACTGAGGAAAAGACTGGAGGAGGAAAGAGAGCCCCCTTAGCCGACGAAAGCTTTTCGGAGGCTGGGGACTGGTGAATTGAGTTGAGTTGAGTTGAGTCGAGTCGAGTAATGCCAAGATTATGTAAACGTCGCTGTGACGAGACGCGCATCTGTTGGGTCGTGTTCGAATTGTTGAGCTGAAAGTAAGGAGAGAGTTGAGGGTAGAGGGTAGAGAAAGTCTATATAGCTAGCTGGAGGGCTAAAAAGTGTATAACTTTGGCAAACTGACGACAGTATTTGTAAAAGTACGTATACAGTCAAAGGCTGTTTTTTCGTAGATGGAATTGCAATCAATCATCTATTTCTTTATCATAATTCAGTTGAAAAATTTAAAAATTTTTTTATTCTTCGTCTTCTTTATTCCATTTATTTTTCTCTTACTGTCGTACACTTTTTAATTCCGCAATCCAAGCGAGTGAATAATCGGAGGAAAAACATTTCTCCGAGCGTTTCTTAATGAGATTCGGCAACGACAGACTTCTCAAGCGACGCGAGAAAAATCCACGTCTACAACTACAAAGACCAAGACGAGGACATAATAGTAGTAGTAGTAGTAGTAGCAGTAGTATATGTTGCCGCCCAGCACCGGCATTTCTTCTCATCGCGACTACGTTACTTAGCTTTTTTATTTTTTTGATACTTTTTTATCTTTGTCTCGTCGTTGATTCCATTGCTATATTCCTCCTCGATATCAGCTACTCGGGATCTGTGCAGTCGCTACTGACTGCCGAGTACGGGGACGAGGAAGAAAAGAGTCAGACGGACTCCTAATGGCTCTTTGCGCCATGTAATCAGCACAGAGGCGTTAGGTGCCACGACTCGTGGTGATAACACTGAGAGAAGGTCACTTGGAAGATCTCAATGTAGACCCACACTCAATCTCCATCTCCAATTCTACAGTTCTCTCTCATCCTTGTTCTTCTTCTTCTCTAATATTACTTTCTCCCGCTTTCATTTACCTCTACACCCCCGCGCTACTTTGCATGGCGAGGCAAACTCAGTACTTTCTATAACTCGATCGGTTGCAGATTAAATTTATCTAGATCGTTAACGTCACAAGGTACACAAGAGATACGACTCTTACGTCAGCTGAAATGAGAATGACAGGATGAATACGAGATTCTCAAAACGCACTTCGAATTTACTAACACAGTGTTAACGTAACTCAGGTGTGTTCTTTGAGCTAGTCACGAGATGACTCGCAGCAGCAGTAAATTGCCTCGGAAAATCGTTGACGGTGTCTTTCACAATGGTATTTCGAAACTTGAGTCTATATTCCACTGCTATATCCTCGTCCGTGTAATTGGTCCGCCGCAAACTCGGTCTAGAGCAGCCGGTGGCCCAATTTAATATAACCTATGCATATTCAATAGTTTCTCCAGCCAGTATAACACGGAATGGGAAAAGCAGATGGTTGCGCCGGCACGAAGAAAAGCGGTTTGCGATTCCAAAGGAACAAAAGCTTTGTCTCAGCTTTCTCTCGCTACTCAACTACTCGGACAAAGTTGCAAGCTTTTCCGGGCGATTATGCATTGGCAATCTGTTGGTAAACTTGCGGTCATCTTTACATGCGAGTGAGCTTTACAACATTGTGCCATAACATGAACTAATGCAATATTTATATTTATTCATTTATTAAGTTTGCTTTCATTTGAGTTCAATGCATGCTTTTAAGCAAAAGCAAAGTATTATGCAAGTGAAATCCGTCAGGTAGTTCTAGCTTTAATCGTTTAAGTCTGCCGTCAGCATCAAGTACTACACTCCTCAGCCTTAGTGAATGAATGTCAAAAACGCGGCAATTAATTCAGCCCCCGTGGGATTAACAAAAGCGGTAAGAATACCTACACACCAACCGCCGACAGTCCCCGCGCGGTAGTTCGGAAGTTCTTACACAGCAAGTCGGACGACTGTGGAAGAGAGGAAACTTGCTGGAGTCAAATACCAGTTGAGAATAAAGGACGCCTGTTGAGGAAATAGAAATGGAGATGGAGATGGGGTTGAGGCTGAAAGAAGAGAGTGAGATAAAGATAAAGAGAAAGATGACAGCTGAGTAGCATCAGGAGAATACAATGCTTGGATCATCCAACTTTACTTTGCTCATTGTAATTCAATTTTATGGAGTTAAAGGAAGGGTTGTCTGGCATTCTCATTCCCTTCTCCGTCGACCCTCAGCCGGTTCATCTTTACAGACATTCCGAAATTCGTAGGGATGGACTTGACAACTGTTTAACATCTTGAGCTAGTGCGGATTCTTAAAAGGGGTGAGACTTAGTTTGGGATCAACTCGCTTCCGGCATGATTTACTCTCACAGCAGAGAGAAAAGGACCACCATCACTAGCACCAGTACCACCTTCGCCACCCTTCAGGATCAACTGCTGTAGCAAGAAGGAGATAGTATCGTCTGGCATGCAAAGTAAATGCCGGTAACTGTCGACAGAGTGGCACGAGGGTAAGGAGAGTCCGCATTTCCAAGCAATATCTTGCACCAAATTGTGCACGGCACGAGGCACACAAGCCACTTCCGTTTCGCTTGCGTTTAAATCTGTTTCGCTCTCTCAAACTTGCTCACTCACTCTCATACAAACTCGTATCCTTATTCAGTTGGCATATCCCAGGGTTTCCTCTTCTGCAAGCTCTGCGGCTCGAACAGCTTCGTGGCAAACACAACGGTGTTGACTCAGCCAGCTATCAGAGTCAGCGCGGTCCGCCCTATCCTGTCTGACTAAACATGCCAACTTAGATTGCCATAACGCCGGCGCGCTAAATATATACATATCTATACATATTATATGTACGCATCTGACTTGAATCCACTTGGTAAATTCTACTTTAGCTCATGTTATTCGGCAAATCATCAACAGCATGTACACAACTACATCCCCATCACCGTCTCCATACCTAGAGTACGAGACTACCACTCTTGCAGTAAGGTATATATCGAGCGAATTCTCTTCACTAACCACCAATCTTATCATCATCACACTCTACCAATCATCTTCAACACAATTAATCTACAAGGCTTAATTTGCTATCTTCACGCCAGGGTGATCGGCAATACCTTGTTTCTATATTTTATTTTTTCTCCTGTTATTTTTTTGTCTATTCTGTTTGTTTTTATGTTTTTTTTTCGTTTTTTTTTTTATAAACATCGCAATCTGATGAACATGTGTTTCTGGCCGAGTTCATCGATGCAACGCACCACAATCGACACGAACGTAACGAAACTCACTACCACAAACTATGGTCTTTATCCTCCCCTACTGGGGCTGACAGATCGCGATTTCTGAAAGGCAGTCAACCGTGAGAAGCGGTTCCTTCGACCGGAAGTCAATGGGCGATAAAAAAAGAGAGCTCGCCGAAGCGGGGATTTTCATCGAGCAACGATAATCCGGTGCTGATTGGGAACGCCTCGTTGACTTCGCCGGGTCAAGTGCTCCGATGGATAGAATTAAAATCATTTGTGGTAAAGAGCAGGTGTATTTGAGAACCCTGGCGAGTGGAAATGTCAGGATATTATTGGAAACAAAAGTGCGAGAAACATCAAGGCCGAAAGTGTGATAAGCAGCAACTGAACGGGGTATAAATTATGATCTACGTGCAAGGTTGAGAACGAATCTTGAAGGCCGAGGGGCTGAGGCCGAGGAATGAGGAAGTGAACGACTGAAAGAGGATAGATCTGTACGAGAGACAAATGAAATGGAACATTGTAAACCGAATAGAGGTCAGACCACGTGTCCATGTCCTTCTCGGGTAGACACCTGACGTTTCACACAGCGAATGTTCTTGTCGTGAGTAGTTTCACTGGACCCAGAGAACCATACGCTGGGTAATTGCGGTTCACCACAGACAAAATTTACCACGATGCTATGGACAAACCTGTGAATCTGCTAGTATGGCAAACGAGTTCCTCCTTCCCAGGATAAGAAGAGTTTTGAGTAGACGAATGTTGTATGTACACAACCCAACGTTAGGATCATCCGGCAACTTTTAGACACTCCCAACTTATATTTTTATTTTTCTTCCACTTTCTTTACAACTACTACCAACCTCGGCCACTAATACCGTCAAGATAAACAAACTGTTGAGAAAGCAAGCGGACGCTGCGGGCTAATTCTCACGAGGAATTCGCTGAGCAAAGGGAACTCAGGGTTTACATCCTGAGAGTAAAATAAAACAAAATAAAAAGCCCATTCGGCAGCCGAAATGGAAGGTAGATTTTCCGATTAATCTATATATAAAGTTTCATATATACATATCTTGTAATACATGTTAGTGTATAGTCATGATATGAAATTAGACTCGTTTTTCTAAGAGTCAGGGTAAAAAAAGACAACGACTACTTTTGATAGAGAACTTCAGATAGTTGATTTGACAAAACATTTTATAAGTAATGTAGCAAACTAACTATCATAAAAACAAAGTATCAATAATTTAATTAGTATGAGATCATAATGATAATCACTATTACGATGGTAAGACCAGTTATAATTATAGTATGTACAGGTACGATTGAAACATAATAAATAACAAAAAAATACTTTTACAACATAAAATAGCTGTGAAAGTTACAGGTTATTTTGATCACAATAAAATATAACTGACAAAATTGTATTTTCAACATTTTTTGATACCATTAGAATTTCAAGGCTTTCAAATAATTAGAAAAAATGGTCAACACATGAAGTTTAACGACAAAAATTAAAGCTTATTAAAATACTTTTTACTGAAATTGTCTATTGATTTTAGTTTTAATATTATATGAACTTCAACAGTGAATGAAAATTTATTTTTTCGAAAAATCGTGAAAATTTCAACAGCCATTAATTCAAAACTAATCAACCGATTGAGCTCATCTTCGAATTTGATCAAGATAATAGCCTATAGAATAAGTGTAAAAAATTTCCATAAGATCCGATGAGAACTGTGGGTGCTATCGTAATGACAAGACTAGTGATAATCACAGGGATTCGAGGTACATGTAATACATCATAAATAATAAAAGAATTACTTTTAAAATATAAAATAGCAGTGAAATTTACAGGTTATTTTATGAGCAATAAAATGCAATTGGCGAAATTGGATTATAATGGGACAATCATAAGTTATGAGGAATGAAAACCATATTTTCAACATTTTTTGATTCCATTAAAATTTTCAAAGCTATCAAATTATTGGAAGAAATGGTCAAAACATAGAGTTTAAGGTCATAAATTAAAGCTTACTAAACAAACTTTCAGATATTTTTCACGGAAATTGTCTATGAGTATTAGTTTTAAAATTATATGAACATGAAAGTGGATAAAAATTAATTTTTTCGAAAAATCGTGGAAATTTCAAACAGCCATAACTTCTAAACTATTTGACCGATTTAGACCATCTTCGAACTTAACGGTTACAATCGCCTATAGAATAAGTGTAAAAAATTTCATTAAGATCCAGTAAGAACTGTGGGCACAATCGTAATGACAAGACCAGTGATAATCATAAGGATTATAGGTACATTTGATACATCATAAATAATAAAAGAAATACTTTTAAAATATAAAATAGCAGTGAAATTTACAGGTTATTTTGTGCTCAATAAAATGCAATTGGCGAAATTGGATTATAATCGGACATGCAAAAGCTATGTGGAAAGAAAACCATATTTTCATCATTTTTTGATCTCATTAAAATTTTCAAAGCTATCAAATTATTGGAAGAAATGGTCAAAACATAAAGTTTAAGATCATAAATTAAAGCTTACTAAACAAGCTTTCATATATTTTTTACGGAAATTGTCTATGAGTATTAGTTTTAAAATTATATGAACATGAAAGTGGATAAAAACTAATTTTTTCGAAAAATCATGGAAATTTCAAACAGCCATAACTTCTAAACTAATTGACCGATTTAGCCCATCTTCGAACTTAACCGTGATAATCGCCCATAGAATAAGTGTGGAAAATTTCATCAAGATCTAATAAGAATTGTAGCCGCAATCGTGTCCTCAAAACATGGTTATATTACATATATATATATATATATATATATATACATACATATATAAATTTTTCAACGAATGGTATTTTCGAACTCCATTCAACTAATTATGATAGGTTATGACAAAATTCTTTGAAAAATCAACCATGAGGACAAATACAATACCTAGATTTTTTTTAAAATCTACCTAAAAATATGTTTTAGTGTTTCCGGCTTGAGGTTAAACTTTTATTTTTTATACATTACTTTTTTTTTTACTTGTTTTCGCTGTTTCTTGAAAAGCTCATTTTTACCGTAAGAATACAGGGAAAAAATAGCAGAGTTTTCAACCCGAAAACACTTATCCTCAGAAGGAGCTGAAGAAGACGAAGAAGAAGAAGAAGAAGAAGAAAGTAAAGTAAGTAGAGAAGAAGAAGCAGAGGAAATAAAAGAAAAAAGTAAGAAGTAAGATCGAAGTCGACTTGGGAATTGCGTTATAAGCCGTTGAAACGGCGTCGGAATGGAAATTTCGTATGCCAACCCCGGAAGTTCTCGTTTCAACGTTCTCCAACGCATTTCCACTCTTATGCACTCTTCTCAACAATTCTCCTACACTTTGGTTTTTTGCTTATTTTTTATTTATTTTTATCCGGCGGTTATGCCCGAAGCTTCGGTTATTACATACACATTCTATTACGCCGCCATATCCTCACGTTCTTGAGCGTATTACACAGATCATGCAACTTTTAAAGCTCTTCTTTATTTAATTTCCCAATTTAACTCGTAGCCCTCGTATTTATTTAGTTTTTTCCTCTACCGCCACAACAACGGCTTTACTTTTTGCTTTTATATACTTATTTCCTTCACCAAACTGAGTCTGATAAGCAAATTCGGAGAAACAATCCCAACGGATATGCACTTTTCACCCCACGGGAAATTCTATCCCAATTAATTCCGGTAAAATCGGAATCTTATTTCGTGCACTCGTGTGCCCGTGGGACGCTTCATCTTCTCATATACTCTGCCCGGTGTACATGAGCATAGCATAGGAAAAGGCAAATGAATACGTAATACCTGGGAAAAGGACCACTGAAGAGATGAAAAGGGACTGACTCGCAAGAAGCCCAAGTTGGCTCAACACGAAGAAGGCTAAAGCGGCTCGTGAACCGGGTGAAAAGGGTAAAGCCTCGACGAATACAGCGCGACTCCCTCGAGAGGAAGCTGTTGTCCTTTGAAGTAACTCTTCTTTTTTGTTTTCATTTTTTTATTTTCAAAATCCCACCACGAAAACCCGGAACCCGAAGACGCGCGGATAAAAAGTACGAGGGTGCGTTCGAGCGTTCAGACTGGGCGAAAGGACAAACGGATAAGAGTGCAATTTAATAATGAAAAGCGATCAACTTCCCTTTGACTTTCCTCTCCTTTTCCTTTCTTTCTTTTCTTTGGCTCTCCTTATAATAGCAATATTTTTCAGACAACTCTTTTTTAAAGATTTATAGACACTTTGTGTTTCATAATGGATAAGCTCTTCATTTTTCTGACCATTTAAGTACATTCTTTAATCCTCTGGAAAAAATACTGATGACAAAAGAGAATATAATGATTAAATTTTCATTTTATATTGTTGGTGTACTACAACGATACTCATACATTCTGTACTTACACTATATCCAGACACCTACACAGTTACATATATACAGTTTCCAAAAAGTGCGTACCTAGAAAAGGGAAACTTTACAGCCCGTGGCTACTCTCTGTACCTCTTTTGTGAATAGGGTCAGTGTCTATCTAAGCCTCGTATCGGTCAGTTCAGGCCATACTTACAGTGTGCCATACTTACAGATATCTATAAAGACATTGTTTTGTCATTATTCAAGTTTATTTTGCTATTTGTGATGCATTCCTGTATCAATAAAGTATCAGTATTGTATTTGTTATCAACGTTATTAAACAATTCCAGTATACTGTACATTCTCTATACACGCCAATTCCATAGCATCCTTCTCCAATTCCAATATATATAATAGATATGTATGTGCATTCATAAATTTTTATAGCGCACTCAAGTTATCAGTATAATCGAACTGATTTAAGCATAATAAAGGATTTTAAAGTTTACCAGGTTTGGATTTACAAATGTGTGTTTCCGAAATAAAAGTATCAATAGCACAACTTGTAACCTATTCTCAAAGTTCCGATACGTGTTCGTACATAAGTAAAGCATAACTTTCTTACTTTTGCAGGAGTAGGTTGTATCTAAAACTGTTTCAAAGCATTTTTATATCTCGCTTCTCTTAAACTTTTATTATATATTTTTTATATTCTATTTCAACCCTCTTATCCTCCATTTTCTTTGAAAACAATAAAAACTACCAATCACATTTTCAATTCCTTTCTTCCTGCACTGGTTTATATTGAACGGCTCCTTGTATTTCACAAGACCGTGAGTTTTCAGTGCCGTAGAAAATCACTCGCTGTGAATTCGTTTACATTTTTATAAACCGGCTTAATTTGCCAGCTGATAAACCGAGAATGAGAAAACTCCTTGCGCAAAGATCCAAGCGCATGACGTCGGTATTCGTGGAACATGTCGAGCACCAAATGAAACGGCACGTAACGAATGAAAAAACAAAAGAAAAAGAAGAAGGAAAGTAAACTCGGAACGTAGTTTCTAAGGGACGATAGTGGTACAAAAGAGCTGTAGGAAAAGTACATCTGCTGGGCGTGTAACAGAGCGGAGAGAACGAAGCGCGAATGTGAGAATGATAAATCGTGGCCAGTTAGGTACGTTAGCTACATACGGTAGCAGACCCAGAGAAAATTATTATTTGAGAATTTATTCCCAGCGTTAAATTATTACCGGCATTATATGCCCGCCAGTCTTTTCTCTCCCGTGCTTGTGCTTGTGCTTGGCCTCGTGAGCCAGAACACGTGTTTCAGCTGCTCGTAGGTCAGGGACTATGTATGCTGTACCCAAGGATCGTTGTTATAAACTCGTGTATGTGAAAAACTCGGAGAATTTCAAGCGAAATCTTTACGAGCATACGGAACAAATCAAATGGCTGCTGAAAATAAATAAAAAAAAAAAAATTAAATAAAGTAAAGTAGAGAGAGAAAAGAGAAAAAAAGAGAATCCAGTTAGAGGATAATGCTAGTGGATATTTGGAATCAAGTCATTGCATCAGACGTGTCTATTGAGAATTCCAAACGCGTATGTAACTGCGTTTGATGTCCCTCGGAATCACAGAAACATCAAAACCAGAGTCAGAATTGAAGATATCGTGTATCCAGGACACGTGCTTTGGAGTTTCTGTAAACGAGGCAATAGACGATTAGAAATAGTCCATTCAGGGAAAATGAAACTTTTGGGGTAGTCTAAAGCGTATCGAGTGTTTTTAATCGCCACCAAATCACCGAATTCATTAAACAACCCCACTAGTATACATCTATATATACACTTTGTATTGCTATGTACATATATCTATAGATTGTAGACTTTAGTGCGTCTCAGGACGGAGCGATCCTAATTACTGATTAGAGGGAATGAAGGGAGAACGAGCCGTGGATACTGTCTCGATAGGGATACGATAGGGTAGTACTCGATTCTCATCTCTATTTCCCTAGCCTATCTCACTCGCTTACTCACTTACTCGCTCACTCGCTCTCCCATCAATGGTCTGATCTCCTTCTTTGGCTTACAGCAGTAGCACACTGGCAGAGGGTGCCCTCGATTATCCTTCGGGGGTGAGTATATAACCGTACGATTTAATCGAGGAGTTACTGTTCACGTGCACTTTAATTTATGGTATCGAGTCACGTTCTCGATATTGGATATTCAGTTTCATTTTTTTTCTTCCGAATTATTTTTTACTTTTTTAAATCTCACGTTATTAAATTGACGATTAATAAAATACATTTTTTAAAATTAACTCTACAAAGTTTTAATATTCGTAGCTAATTATCATTGTTATTATTATAACAATTGAGTTATACTTCGCTTAATGAGCAAGTTTCCGGATTTAGATACTTCTAGGATGTTATAAATTTTTAGCGCTAATATTACTTGAGCAGTGATGAAATTCGAGTTACAACAACTGAGGTTTTGAGGATTTACGGGTTGCAAAAAGGAGAGGTTTGTATCAAATCTATATGTAATATGTGTATGTGTGTGTATGTGTGTGTGAAAATAAAGCAACAAAAGCCTGTACGATGGCTAGAATAGATGTACGCATAACAGAGACTGTGGTTACTAAACCGCAAGCTGCTGTACGCGGAATTCGTGATACTACCGATGCCCGGAAGCCTCTAACAAGCTTACCCTTTATACCGTATTATACATATAATATCTGGGCCGTTTAGACTTGCCGCATAGACAGATAGATTAAGCCCGAAAGCTTCAAATGGAAATTTTCGACAAATTCCATGCACCAATTCACAAAAGCCCACTTAGGAAATAAAACAATAAAATTTATCCAAGACTATTGCTTTAACATTGTAAGCTAGAAAAAATAGTAAAGAGGTCTAAAGATATCATGGACAAGGATGTCATGATTTCTGGTCTGGTGACGTGATAAATGGGTTTAAACGTTGGATGTCACGTAGCGTTCTCAGTATTGCCGCAAGAAAAACAACCAGAAAATGAAGAAGAGAGAGAATTGGCTGTAGAATATTTACGATCCTCTAGACACTTGGGTGGTAGAAGTGGCTTTTGTGACCGGATCGCACGTTAGAAATCCTACACGTCGATGCTGAAAGTATAAGAGACTCGGTAGAAGCAGTAGCAGTAGCAGCAGCAGTAGCGCGACTTGTCGAAGGTGTGAATGTAGGAACAAAAAAAAGTCTTTCTCTTGGGTTGGTGAAAAGTGGCTTGTCGAGAATGGAAAGCGAATGAAAGAAACAAGAAGACTGGGAGGAAATAGTGAAGAAAAAAAGAAAGAAGGGAATGAAAAAAAAATAAAAAGGAGAAAAGTAAAATAAAAGGTGGAAGCTAAAGTTGCCGTAGCTAGGAAGGAACGCAATCGAGTGGGATTAAACCTTCTCGATTGCTACCAACTTCACGCGGGTCCTTAGATTCTCCGTCTTTCTTTCTCCGTTGTCCTTATATAACCGTGAAAAGACGGGTTTCTTTCTCGAGGGTGGAATCCAACGACTATTCCCGTAGAAGCTCTCGGGAGTTAATTGGACATTTTTTATTGTCAATTTGGGATTGAGATCGCACCCAGCTTTTGTCGTTAGTTAAGCTCTCCTTTTTTTCTTTTTTCTCAACGAAAAGTGCCGAAGAAGAATAGAGGTAGCGTAAGGTTGGTGGCATGATAGACTGAAGGTAAAATGGTGCTTTGTGGCATTAGGGTTTTCCTTTTTTCTTCGCGTTTTATTTTAGTCTATTTATTTTTTCTACGTCCCCTTATCATTCAGCGCTGCAGCAGCTTCTTCGGAAGCTTTTTTGCAAAGGATAAAATAACCGGTGCCGCAAGTACTATCCGAAATAAAATAGCTGATAAGGGTGTTACGATACTGGGGTGGATATCTTTGCTTGATACACTACGTTAATCTATCTCCAAGCATCAACTATTTTTATTATCTTTCTCTCCAAACCTACGGATGTATAAGGACTCGAGATCATTTTCCAAGTGTTGGAAAGAACGATTCGTCCAATCTTTACACAAAAGCCCGTGAATGGTCAAAGTAGCAAAAAAAATAAGAAATAGCAAATACTTTTCCCAACAACTTGGATGTAGGGCTCGGCCCCTGGAGGAACGACGGCCAAGGGCTCCAGTGAAATATTCCCCGGAAGATCGCCAATGACATCCAAGTCATCTAGTCGTTGTTGCTTTACTCACGTCAGAAAAACGACAGCCATCGAGTCACACAAGTGAAAAGAAGAAAAGCGTCGTCTCGTCTCATCCCACTTTACATTTTCATCTCACTTTTTTTCTTCATCTTTATCTTTGTCTTTATTCACTCACTCACTCACTCGCCCATTCGCTCTTATAGTCTCGAAAAATCCTATAGGACTAAATCACGGAGGGCATTTCTTTTTTTCTACGTGCTTACACGGGCGAAAGCGCTGAAATATTAAACGCGCAATTACCATGTCCATTCATAGCTATGCAATGCCAGTGCCAGCACTATAAGCCGAAATACACGCGTATCAAGCACACACACCGATACTAGGGGGTTTGAAAATACAACCGGGTGTTTCACACACGCACGTGACACGCATCATCACTAGCCCTGTGTACTGCACTCTATAAATCCACCATCACTCTACCTATACCTAACCCTCTGTTCCATTTCACTCTCTTACTCTCTTACTCTCTTTTTATCCATCCACTCGGGTTCTTTGCTCTCCCATCCCTCGACCCCCTCAGAGTACTGTTCACCGGACTCAATGCCATGATAAAAAGCTCGTATGCCAAAGATGAAAAGCTTTTGAGATACGTCTCGACGAGAAAATAAAAACTCGAGACGGAAATGAAGCAAAACAAAATCATATTTCATTGTTTTTTTTTTTTATTTTTATTCGCCAAATGAAAATTAGTTGGTTTTTTATTTTTTCCATTTAATCTGAGCTGAGCTGTTTGAACAAATGTCGAGTTAAATATTTAAAATGAAATATTCCAAAGTGCATATGTATGTACTGTGGAATGGGAAAAAAGTGTCGATCAATACAGTGGATTTAGAGCAAACAGGGTTAAAATTAGTATTGAATCTTGGCGTGAGTATAAAGCATATATATATTATATATACATACATATATATATCCAGGAAGTGACGCTGAGGGGTTGTCGTGGTGAGAGTTATATATACACACGGATGACAGCAGGCCACAGTGCGGCATATCACGTATAGCTATACATTATCTAGGAGCCATTTGGGTGGCATGATGGCGGCGGGCGACGCGGAACCCACCGGGTGAGTTTACGGGCTGCTCCATCACGTGAGAGAGCAGCTTAGCTTATCTCAATGCAACAACATATCTGAGGCTTCCGTCTCTACGTTGAGGCTCTTCCACCATCCTCCAAGCTAAACTACTGTCTCCGAGACACGCTATTACCGCTTCAACCTCGCACGTCATTCTATCACGCGGATCTTCTTACATCTACAACCCACACACTCGCGCACAGATAAAAAGCCCACGCGCTCCTACTTGTATCCTACCGGCTGTTTAAAATTAGTTTGTGGTCAGGGTGTAGCTTAAATCCTTCCATAAGAGAATTCCAAAGTTTTGGGAGATTAACTCACGATTAGTAACCCAGTGCGCCAATAGATTTCCCGTGACAGTGCTCGTTCAACTGACAGCGCAGTGCTCGGTAGCAACCCTCTTTCAGGTCTCCCTCGAGCTGCTGGATATTAACCGGGTTATTGAGGCTGCTTTGTTGTAAGCAAGGCACGACTGGACGAGGTTTAATCGAGTGCGCTAGCGATAACATTTTGGGGTAACATTTATGCGTGAAAGCATAATTTACAAGACCACGAGACAGCTCATTAGTAACCGGAATACTCATCTGATTTTTAACCAACAGCTTATTCATTTACGTTTCGCCAGTTTATTGATTACTGATAGACTGAATAGTGTTTCTTATTGGGGATGCGGGAAACTGATGAGCTCATTGATTTCGTTATTTTATAAAAAGTCAAGGAAAGGAGGCACCTGATGCTGATGCTCATGGAAACTCTCGAGGGAAAAGAGTCAATGATCTGTTTCACACTCGAGTGACTTCTGGTCACGAACGGTCTCTTGGGACGCGGACACACTGATGCTCTCGTTACTATATATATATATAGATATGTATACAAACTTGATGCGACGAGTTAGACCAAGAGGTAAAGAGCTACAGACGAAACTCCAAGTGACGAGAGTATTTTTCCAGAGAATATAACGTCACTGTGTGACTCGTTACTCTGCAACATACTCGCATCCAATTCTTTTTCTCATGAAATCTTTCTCAAGCTCTATAGCCAGCCAGAGAGAAAAATAAAAAAGAGAGAGAGCGTGAAGAGACTTGGATAGTATCCTCGAGGGCGCGCATCCGGGCCTGCTTTTTACCCGATAGCCATCCCTTTCAACATCTACACAGAACGTTGCTCGCTGGACACTGGATGCCACTTACCCCGTGCAAACAACCACCGCGCACGTGCTTCTCTCACTCGGCTCCCTCGACAGTTGGTTCTTTTTCTATTTTATTTAACCTCTATATTTTTCATCATTCTCTTTCTATTGCGAACAAGTTGCGGTTGGAAATGCTGAAAGCCATCATGAGAAAAAGAGAACCTGCCTCGAAGACGATGAGGAAACTAACACGTAGGTACACATGAGCCGGAGAGCTTCACTAGACTGACCTAGGTCGTATATAAAATGCATGGGATTTCGTTCTGATGTTGTGGACAGCCCAGGGAGAGTTTGCACTGCAGCTCGTATTTATAGCCAACGGAAAATTCCAAACATCACAAATTGCTTCTGACGTTTTGCTCCATTTTAATGTCTTACGCTTAAATAATACATTCCTACTATTTTTTTATTTATTGTTTATTGAATAATTAAAATTACCGACACGCTATTGAGGAAATAAAATTTTTTAATGAGTCGTGATGCCGAGTTTAAAAGTTATCGATGCGTGTGAGTTCTTTGAGCAAAATAACAGACATTAATAGCGCGAAGAGCACGAAAATAATTTAACTCACGAGTATGGAAAAATGAGAAAGGGAGATGGAAAAGTTAAAAAATAAAGGTAACATATTTCGTTCGGGTGCTTCGGGGGCAGTTGGAACGGGCATGCAATTTTCATAAAATGGCTTACAAGGGGTGTGCAACTATATAGAGATAAAAAAAAATGTTTAAATAGAACGAAATGGTGGAGCCGGTGGGCGCAAGAAGTGAGAGTCGAGAGTTTTGCGCGGGCGCTCGCAACCCCTGAGAGTCGTGTTTTAAAAAGTAATACGAGTGCATTCGAAACTGCTAAAGAGTGAGTGAGTGAGCGAGTGAGTGAGTGAGAGTAAGCTAGGCGGAGTACGAGGTGAGGTGCTTTCTCGCGCTTTCGAAGCTACGCCAGAAACTTTTTCTGGCCCGCTGGATGTGTACTACTATTCGCCTCTACGACTAGACATTTTCGTCTCTACAGCCCCTTCGCGATTTGCACGCGACGATAAACTCGAGACGTAGTCAGTTCTTGCTTTCATGCATCGTCCATAGGGATATTTGCGTTTACAATTTATATTTATGTATATATATGTATGTAACTATAAGTCGAAAAATTTCTCTGATATCCAATGAAATCAGCAAAGTGAAAGAAGCCAACTTTTTTATTTATTTATCTATTTTAAAAATAAGAACTCATGATTTTCTAGGTTTTTTTAAAGCATTTTTCACTCTTCCCATTCGTTGTCAAAAAATTTGGGTCAGCATTAAAATAAAAATTCAAATAAAACTATAAATTTAAAACGAATTTTTTGTCTCTTATTTTATTCCATAAAATTTCTAAAGGACATCGAATAATCATTGGCAAGTCCTTAACCCAGAAGAATGAAGAAAAAAGAGCCAGAGGGGTTTGTGTATAGCCTCATATACCCACTTGTTACTGAGCAGCTTGATACGTCTTCACACACTCACACACACATTCAGTGATACAGCAGCGCGACATGGTAGCACGCTCGACATTATTCAGAGCATGTGAGCTGCCGTGGCGTAGTGTGAGTACATGCGGTGAATAGAGATGGAGTTGAGTGAGAACGAGTAGCTCACGTAAAAAAAAGAGGAACAAGGGCGAGCAACAAGGAAAGAAATAAAGGAAGGAAAAAAGAAAGAAAGAAAGAAAGATTGTAACTGTTCAAGAGAGAAAAGGGTCGCTAAAGTTGGGCGTCGCGTAACGAGCTGCCGCTTCCCGAGGGTGTTCACTATACTTCTTCATCTTTACAATTCCCTCCTACGCCCTCCTCAGCCCTCATGACCTAGCTGTATTCCAGTTTTGTTTTTTCTTACTCCAGGGATATATCTCCAAGGTCCATTCGATACACATATCCACCCATCTCTCATCTCCTCTTCTCTTCTCTTCTCTCCCCCTCTTCCCACCACTATTTAACTCCCTGATGATTTGTTTTCATTTCACTTGATCCTATCACACCACCTATGGATTCGTTTTATCCCAGACTCGAGTATGCCACCGAATCGTTAAACAACAGAACAAAATTATTGATAATTTATAATTTAAGCCCGCCACAATCCAATAATTTAATACATAATATATTACACAATATTCGCGTGTCCAGCATTTGAAATTATTAAATGCCATTAAATTGAACGTATTCCCGTAGTCCGTCCGATGAAATATTTGCTGAAATTAAGGTACCGGGCGTCAGAGGCGGGTGAGAGCTCGGTAGAAAGCGAGAAAATAATTTTGACAGTAAATTACAGTTAATTGGGCTTATTACTTTGTACGAGAGGGCTTCATTATTTTCTATTTTCCCTCTCTACTTCAATCTCTTTAACACCCAGTTCTACTACCCTTCATTTATAAATTCCTGGCAACGTCCTGACCAAAATGTACGAGAGCTTTAGCAGCTACTGCTGCTGCTGCCATCACCGCCAATGAACGACTGTAATTTTTAACCTGAATGTCAACTCGCTGGGGATACTAATGCTTTACAATATCAAATCTCACGTACCAGTGTTGCAATACACCAACAGACTTGCTCGGGTTGCTTTATGCTCCTGCTGCTGTATATCGCTATTGCTACAAACAGACTATGAATTTTGACGCGGCGGCACTGACGGCGAACCGGATAACACGCGTACCGAATACCAAATTCACTTAACGAGGCTTACTTGTGCATAATTCTTTTGTGCTAAAAATCAAATCACATTCATCTATTCATTTAGATACAATACTTGTCGTAGTTACTGTAATTATAATTAATAATAGCTTATCAAAGTAATTGTTGAGCTATGGAAAATCGGCAAAAACTCACCTTCGGATGTGTCCTCCTCGGAAACGCGACTTTCGGGTCGATCTGAAACAAAAACAATTATTTATGTTTAATTAAAGCTCATTAAATTAAACAGATGACGATAAAATCGTTACAGCGACGACTTTAATAAAAATAGTCGAGTATAATTTTCATACCATAGAATAAGAATTTAAATATTCCTATAATGGAGTGAGAGTTTGAATAAAAATAAAAAAAATATATACTCCAGAGTGCAATGCAACAGGGCTCAGCTAACTAGAACTCTTGGTTTTCCTACCATGACGTTTTTTTTTTCTTTATACATTTGCGGTCTTAATGTAACCGCCCTCTTTCTCGGTTGGAAAAGCAAAAAAGAGTAGTAATAAAAAATAAAAAACATAAATTCTCCTCATTCTCGAAGTAGAGAAGGAAGAATTCCCTATTGCCACTAGTCTTCTCTCACTCTAATGCACTTATACATCGCATATAAGTTTTTACTTTACGTTGAATCGGCAACAGAAACCTCAAGAGACACTAAATATGCGATATGAAATATGGCCCATTGAGCAATTAAATAAATCCCTTCTCTCCTTTCCCTTCCTCGCCCCTATCCAATGCCAGCACAAAGTCTCGCTAATTTGGTTCATTGAGCAATTGGAGCACGTGGAACGTATACGCTTGTAAAAAAATTATGTAAAACTATAAAATAATTTAAATAATGGCTCTGGTTTATCAGACACAGACCGGGTTTGGGTTAAAAAAAAATACTGGAAAATTCCTCTTGAGCCCTGGATCTGACAGCAGGCCACTGGTCAGAGCATCGATTGGCGGGTTGATATTTAAAGAGCTGATTGATGCGCAATGCTGATAAACAAGCCATTTGTTTATTGTGGAGAGGGCCCGACAACAGCCTCATCTGATCTAATATACCCGGTGTAGGGTGCAGTGCAGCCTTCCAACGGTATAGGTTTCGCCTGCATCGAAACTTGCTCTTTAGCTCATCAATACAGAGTTGGCCAAATACGCCAGTTCACCACGGCAGTTCGTACCTGTCGGCAACGTATAACCTCACATCCCTCAGCCCCTCCCGACCCCTCGTGCATCGCTATTGCCAATACGAGTATCCACGTCACATTCTAACCTCATAGCTTCTCTTTCCCTCAATCCCTTTCCATTTACCCCGATCTCAGAGGGATGATTTATGGTAATCTTTCTGCTTCCGTGCCGGTCGTTCATCCTGGCCGCCCACCCACGGCTCTGATACTTACACACTCATCCCCAAGGTAAAATCTCGTGTTTACTTCGATCAACTACCTACACGACGGCTATTCCCATGCTCGCCACACCCATCGAATCGATTTTACAGACGATCCTAAAAATTCGCCTCCGACAATAACTGTATTTTTTCGAATAATATTTCTGGTTGTTGATGCTTTTGTTAATTTGTAGTGATGGGCGTAAACAGCACGTATTGATTGCCCTGAGAAAATGGGGAAAGAAATGCTGCTCAAGTTGTTAACGTTTCCCGGAGGATTTTATCATCGTGGTAGTAATGCCAACCAAGGGAACTTGTTATTCTGCAGTGCTTTCTCTCTCTACTCTGGTTTGAAGCCTCTTTAAACGTTTGCATAATCCCCCACGGCGAACTTGACGCTCCTCTGTCTCACTTTCTATCCACCCCTGACTCTTCATCGCGAACGTCAAACGTCGACTCGGCAACGAACAATACACAAGATCTAAACTTTCCTATCTTTGTTTCTCCAATTTTATCCATATCTCAACTACTTATACTACGACTTAGTGAGCCATTTTTTTTTAGCTTTCTGGCAAATTATCAAACTATAAAATAACTCGGGAAAGAGAAATGATAACTTTTGATGATATTGAATGTAGCTTTTTTATTTTTTTTTTTTTTTGTTTGAGTAAAAATTCAACCGGAGGAAATTCCATGGCCCGAGTCCTTTGAGCGATGAGCGAAGTAAAGTTGAGTGAATCGATATTTAAAGATCGAAAAGTTATTGAGGGCAAATGACGGCGATGTTTAAAGCCCTGGGGGTAATATTTCAGGTAATATACCAGAGAAATTGTTTTCAAAGACTCGATTCAAGTTTAAGAGAGCCATGATAAAAATAGCTAGTGTCTTTAGAGGGTAGGGGAATAGTGCTCGGGAATATTAGCCCGAGAAAAATCTAAGACGAAAAGTCGACAGAGAAAAAAGGTGGAAAAAAAAATAAATTATGACGGATAAGAGAATGGGGTGGGGATATAAAAATAAAAGAAGAAAATAGCGAGGTAGCATAACCAGTTACTGGGGTATCTCGAGAAATGATCGGCCACCGCCTTCATCTAGACGATAGAAATTCAATCTGGTTGGCACGCCTGAAAATTGGAAAAACTACTCTGTATATTGCTTCTGATGATCTGCAGCAGAGAAAAAGACTGAGACACTAGCTACTCACTTTCTTGCTCTCTTGACGAGGCAATTCGCTCACCGATTCGTGGTTTTTTCCCTCCGCTCTTATCGATTACACTTTTCTGGCACTTTCAAGATGATATCGCTTTCTCATACTCTCCATCCGCTTTAGAAACTCTTGCCACTCCTGGTTCAAGCTAATTCGATCATCGATCTGCCCTCTCACTAGGCAACAACATTGAGAATAAAAAATAAGAGAAAAGAAAGTAGAAAAAATAAATAATTTCTCAAGTGCTTAAAAAAAGTGAAGCAGAGAAAACGAAAATACCAAGTGATAAATTAGACTTGGTGGGAATTTCATGAGGGCCTAGATTCTATCCCAGGTCTCTTTGAATTTTCTACCCCTCATCGACATGTCGAAGATGCCGAGAAGCAAAAAAGAGACGAAAGAAACGTTGAGCATCACTCAAGGTTTAACTCCGGTCTCGGCAAGATCGGAGTAAATATCTGTGAGCTACAAGTGGGAGATTTTCTCACTCCCAATTCCACACACATCCACTCTACACTCTACTCTCAACGGCTTTCCTCACCCTGTAGCTTCCCTTCTCATCTACCACCATCATCATCACCAACACCAACACGCTCCTTATCCACGTACTCCAACACTCGTATTCCCTTACGTCCTCGTCATCCTGTCTCACTATATCTGTTTTCGTCGTCGCCCCTAACGCGGCAAGAACCCCTCGCTCTTTGGCTCCCTATCCCACAGAGTTTCCTAGTTCGAGAAGTATCGAATAGCTTTGCCAAGCGCTCAATGGAAGCTGAAAGGTTTCCGGTAGTGAGGAAACTTTTGACTGACGTATCTCCGCTTCTACTACCCTTTTTCACCTTCTCCCTCGGCATTTTGCTGTCATCTTTTCCTCTTATTTATTTACTTTTTTTTCACCCCTTTTTTCTTAGTTTCCTATTTAGTTTTTTTATGACTGCAACTAAACTCCATCGGCAACTTGTTTCCCAAACGAAAAACAATCGATAGTAATTCCTATGAACCTCCAATGAGAATAATTGCGCGTAAATTTCGTAACCGAACGACAAACGTAATATTTATTTTTTAAACGTTAACACTCTTAGCAGCTGGCGCGAGTTGAATTTAAATGCCAGGCATCGGTAGTTTTCGCAAAGAAAATGCTCGAGTAATGAGCTTTCCCACTGAGAGATTCTCCCCCGGAAGATCGGGCTCGGAAAAAAAATGAAAAAAGAGGAGGCGACGCGTAAGAAATAATAACTAACAGTCGGGAGGAATAAAAAATAAATAGTACAAGACTGTCGGCGCATTCGTGATGTATAAAATGTGACCTACGGTGTGAGCTGTAAAAATTTTATGTTTACGACTCGTGGGGTGACAGTCATCCCCTAGGGTGCAACTGAGGATTCAAAGCTGAGGTGTCTGGTGAGCTCGTGTCGTGTAGCAACTACCGGTGCTGTTGTAGTTGTGAAGCACTGAGACGTATCACTGCAGCCGCATTCACGGAATGGAAAGCAGGACAAGGAGATACTGAGCAAGTAGTTGGCCTGCCGGGGGATGAAACTTGTTGGCGTAGGGTGAGGGTGAGAGAGCTCCTAAGGGTTGATAATTTCGCATTTGCACGTGTCTCAGATAGTAAAACATTAACTGTTTGATTTCAACATAGACCACTGGGTTTATTGTTATTGTTATTAAATTTTGGACGGTTTCTAGTTACTACCCTCGGGAGCTTTGTCTACCGCAAATAGGGTTAATTCGATATAAATTGAAGACAAATACAGACTGAAATTGATTCACTATTCACCGTTTATATATTTGGCAAAATTAATGCCGCAGTAACCGAAAATTGATTTTTCCTGTTTTACATTTAAATATCTGTACATTTTATACATACGGGTATGTAGAGAAAATTGGGCTGAATTGACAGCTGAAAATATTTATTTTAATAAATTAATCTTCAAGAAGGCCATTTCGCCCCAGTCTATGGTACATAAATATTTCATAAAGTTTTTCTGTTTTTGTTGATATCGCAAAAGATTTTTCTCAACTCTTTATTGTTGCACCCTTTCTCTACTATTATAGTGTAAAAAACAAAATAAAAGATAAATTTTTTGTTGTTCTCTGCACTCTCGGTCCCAGCTCTCAGCTTGCTTTGTGCTTTGGCTCTTTCTTTCTCACTCAGCCAGCCTTTGTCGTAGGTGCGTTTTTCACAGCGACAATATTTCACTCTCGCGCTTTCATTTTGTCGCCCTGTCGCGGACCAGCTCACCCTCATCACGCATCTACATCATCTACAGCTTTCTCGTCTGCTTCTCAGCTATACTCTAAAGTATACAAAGTGTCTCGTGGTGTTTTAAGTTGACGACATCAACTATAACTACATTCTTTACCACAATCTCATAATTAATTTTTTTAAAAATTCTAACCTCAAAATTTCATGAAACACTCAAAAGTCTTTTTGAAAAAAAAGTAATAAAAAAAGTTTGGAAAATCCAAAAGTGCATGCCTTGAGCATTTATGTGAATGATACTCAAGTGAGTTAAAAGTTTATTACACATACAACAATTTTTCATTGAAAACCGTTATATTATTTTGAATTTTAACATATTTTTTTGTATCGACTGTTAATTAAAAACAATTAGATTATAAGTTTTTAAATAGCCCGCCATTTTACCTAAGAAACGCCAGCTGCTAATATGTATACTTTAGTATAGGTATATTCCGTGCCATCTATCGATACTATCGAAAAATAATCGATACATAGAAATCGATAAGTAAACAAAAATACAAAAAATAATCTTGGCTATGTTCACTCTTGAAATAAATGTATATTTAAAAAAATAAGTAATATGGCTGCTCAAAGGGTAGAAATTGTCGTGTGATGCCTATCTAAAAATATTAATTATAACTAAACCATACGATATTTAGCTGCCATTTTCAAACAGGGTCTTCGCATCAACTATACGAAGATATTAAAAAAAAATGAAGTTGAAAAATTGTATTTTCCGGAAGTTATAGTGTTTACTAGCCCACGACTCCTGAGTAATTTAACGCTATAAGTTATTAAAAACAGAAAATTTATAGAAAAATCGTAATATGTCGACGTAAAAATGGATAAAATCTGTTGTTTAATCGTTTTTCTTTATAACAATATATTTTTTTTGTATCATTTAAGTGTATTCATAAATTTAAAAACAATTTAATATGCCGAAATCGAGATTTCCATTTTCAGGCGAGTATAGAGCATAGCCTCAGCGCTTCACGCTCAAGACACGCAATAATAAAATATCAGTGGAGATTTTTCTAAGCTCATTTGCACTGAAGCAAAAAAAAATTGCGCGAAAAAAATCCGATGAATGTCTTTCAAGTCTTTGAGGATTTAAAATCCCAAGTGATCAAAAAATTGACGGCCATTTTTCTGACGGCCACGTGATTGAATCAGCGGCGTTAGAGTTGACAGTACAATAATGTTACAGTAAGAAAAAAGTTTAAATGCAATAGTATCGACGACCGGTAAGGTATAAGACATTAAATACCTCCCAGTGAGAATTTATTGCATCCATTGGCCTGTTCCTGTACTCGAGGAATCGGACGGTCAGTTATTACACAAGACTGAGCGATTGCTTTTAATATTCGCGCCAGCTGCGTAATACAGATCTCCCACTGTATGCCACTAGCATTGTACATTTTTTTTATTATTTTTCTCTAATTCATTTTCTCACACATTCTGGCTTCCTTGTTGCACCAACCCACGACATCTATCGCACGACTGGCAAGATGTATGATCCCGATAAAAATGGACTCTCGTGCTTCGATTTTTATGTACATTATTTTTCTTGCATTCCCGGCAGACGGCAATCGTTATCGTGTGTGACCATTTCTCTCTTACTAAAGTCCTCTTTTATTCTATTTTCCATTCACTATTATTATTATCGTTATATGTTTCTAAAACACCGAGGTTAACTAATGTCACATCCATCAAGAGTATTTCCAGCTAAAAATAAAATTATTTCGAAAAAATATCCACATTTGACAAGAGATTAAATGCACTTTTTTTTATTGTCATCCTTTTCTGTACTTTTAAAAAGTATCGAAGATGCACGAGTATTAACGATTATCGTATATTCGAGATGTCAGGTATATTTATAGTAAATAAAACAAAACAAATGTACAGATAAATGTCGATAGATTTTTCCCCGACGATTTTTTAATAATTCCGGCTGTCAAAAATCTTTCGACAACGTCAATGGCATTCGGCGCCCTCCCAATATCATTCGATACAACACACATCCTCTGAGTATAACGTTTCAGAGCATCTGGCATCTGCTGACACCGATCAACTCTTTATAAAGTTGCCCTCTACTCTCTATGAAAATATAGACTAATAAGAAAGAAAAATTTTCAAACAACTCGCCAAAGACAAAAGTTTCTGAGGAAATTTTATATTAAAATCTTTTAGCGGAAGCTTTATTTTTTATTTTTTAAAATAAATAAAAAAAATAAAAGAAACCACGGAGCTTGCAAGCTTGAAAGGGTAAGAGGACACTGAAATACAGCTGAGGTAACAGCCTGGGACAGATAAAAATCTTGATTATGACTTACAGGTTAAGTGAAAATCCTTCAAATTTCAATGAATTTAATTTTTTTAGTCTGTAAAATATCCATAACATTTGAGTTAGATTTGACTTTTTGTGGCTTAGTTAGGATCGATTTAAGACAAAAAAAGCCGCATTCAAGTCAGAATAAAACAAAATTAGACAGTTACAACGCAGTTCTAATGCAGTCCAGTTAGACTAAAATCAGTTCTAATCTTTCAACACAGGATTAGTAATTTCCTAGATACAGAATTTTTTAAAAATAACAATTAATATCAATTAGGAAGTAAACAAAATTTTTTTGATAAATTTTACCCTAAAAAATTTGAAAATTCAAATTATAAAATAGACATGAAGATTTTACTAAATTTTATTTTCCAAATTTCGTTTAACTCTCAATTGATAAAATTTTTACACCCTTCCGACGATTTCAAGTAATTTAAAATTTTCAAAAAGTGGGGGGGGGGAGTCTGAGAACGGCTTAAACAAATGATTAATATTACAAGTGAGCATTGGAGCGAAAGTCATCTAGAGTAATAAAGTATGTAAATGAAATAAACAACAATATAGATGAAGTAATAAAGCAAAATAAACACACAAACAACGACAAAACAATTAGGTAACTCATAACTGCCTGACACAGGCATTCTCCAGTCCAACTTCTCTATCTGCTTCCTCTCTGGACTCTGGTCTCTGGCCTCTGGACTATGGGCGCTGGTGAACTACGTCCTGTGTCTCCAGTAGAGTAGGAGCCGCGTCAAAGTGTCACAGACAACGAGATCCACCAGACCGAGGCGAAATTGTATCCGACTAGGAAGCGTGCACTCGGCATATTCCTAACGGGCTTACGGATGACTACAGATTATATTTAATAATTTAAAATTTTTTCCGATAAATAAATAAATGAAGTTGACTAATGTTTAGGGAAATATTAATATATATACTAAACTAGGCCAAAAAAATCGACTATTTTCTGTTTCTTTCGATACTGTGAAAATATTATTCCTGATGACCAAAAAAAATTATTGTGCAAGTTTGAGCCCTTAATATTGATATTAACAGGTGTATCGTTACGAATGTTCGTTTTTTGACAGAAATTTCATTTTTTTACCCAAAATTCGTAAATCATCTATCTGAAAAATTCGAGCAATGTTTATTTTTAAAGGAAATTGAATTCTCTACAAAAAATCTCTCTTAGTACATTGACGAAAAACGAGTCGTTTCCTTGTAACCGAGCCTTAAAGATTGATTTGTTTTTTAGAATCTTTGTTTCTGTTTTTGATTTTTGTAACTACTGGAATATTTAAATTTTTGCTACTCATGATACATATTTTTAAAGGGAATTTAATGCTCTACAAAAAAGGTCTCTTAATATTTTTTGCTAAATTCACTCCTTCGAAAGTTATTCAGGTTATTTAAGTCGTTTTTCCTCAACTTCAACCTTTAATAACTTTCGAAGAAGTGAATTTAGCAAAAAATGTTAAGAGACCTTTTTTGTAGAGCGTGAAATTCCCTTTGAAAATATGTATCATGACTAGGAAAAATTTAAATATTTCTAGTAGTTACAAAAATCAAAAACAGAAACAAAGATTCTAAAAAAACAAATCAATCTTTAAGGCTCGGTTACAAGGAAATGACTCGTTTTTCCTCAATTTACTAAGAGAGATTTTTTGTAGAGCATTAAATTCCCTTTAAAAATATGTATCATGACTAGGAAAAATTTGAATATTTCTAGTAGTTACAAAAATCAAAAACAGAAACAAAGATTCTAAAAAAACAAATCAATCTTTAAGGCTCGGTTACAAGGAAATGACTCGTTTTTCGTCAATTTACTAAGAGAGATTTTTTGTAGAGAATTCAATTTCCTTTAAAAATAAACATTGCTCGAATTTTTCAGATAGATGATTTACGAGTTTTGGGTAAAAAAACGAAATTTCTGTCGAAAAACGAATAGTCGTAACGATAGACCTCTCAATATCATTATTAAGGGCTCAAACTTGCACAATAATTGTTTTTGGTCATCAGGAATAATATTTTCACAGTATCGAAAGAAACAGAAAATAGTCGATTTTTTTGGCCCAGTCTAATATATATATAATGATTTATAGTTCTTAATAAATGCGGTTGTGTTTGAAAGACAAGTGCGGGCAATCAGGTGACAATGGACGGTAAATTCAAGCCAATCACGCGCTCAAGACTGAACGTGACTATCTGACAGACGGACTTGGATTATTGCTTATGAATTATTAAACCAATGCGCGAGTATAAACTCTCCTTTTTACTTTTTTTATTTTATTTCATTTTATTTCATTTTACTTTACTTTACTTTACTATTTTTAGATTTTTTTACCCAAACCCCCGTCTCTCGCTCATGCTTTTGCACTACTCCCTTTTCGTCATTTCTCTTAACATTTTTTTTCATCCACTACCTTTTTTGTTTCAAGCTTATGAATTGCCGTCGCTGAAAAAACTTTTGCTATTCATCATTTTTTTTTATTTTTTTTTCATTTCTCTACAAATTGTTTATCATTATCTCTAAAATAAACAAAATATCCAAACAAATTAAATAAATTGGATGTAATAAAATTAACGAATATAATTTCCACTGGCAGTGGCATTGAAAACAATCAGGACTCGTCTGTTGTAAATCCATGGGACAGCCTTACAGACAATTGTGAAAACATGACTATGATTACGTTCGCAATTATGACACGTTGATATACATTTCCGGTTGCGCAGTCCCATGTGTCTGCTGAATAGATTCTCTGTAAATCTCGTCCTCTTTATCTACCAACGAAAACCAAAAGCGCCCCTTCCATCGAGCCAGCCAGCCTCCAGTCTCTATCCGATCCTGTCCTCATTCCCGACCTAGTCTTCCGTTCCCGAGCTTTGTGCTTTCCTCGCATCTCGACATTTCATACCATCCTCAACTCTATTCTACATACACTCTACACTATACTCCACATTTTACATCATCCACTTTCTACCCTCTTCTACTGTCTATCGTTTCTCCTCATGCCAGCTTGCAATTACGTTACCGAACGCTTTTTAAATTATCAAATCTAACCTTGACCTATTTATAAAATTTTCTTGGGACGAGTTAAATTTTTTTGCGCCAAAAAATCTTTTTTATCTGTGCAGTTATTTATGATTATGTTAGCAGACAATTGACAATTTTTGAATTTTTTTTCCGACGAACCAAATCCAAAAATAAAAAAAATTAAAAATATGCATGTGTAGAAAAAAAGTTTAGAAAATCCAAAAGTGCATGCCTTGAGCATTTATGTGAATGATACTCAAATGAGTTAAAAGTTTATTACACATACAACAATTTTTCATCGAAAACCGTTATATTATTTTGAATTTTAACATATTTTTTTGTATCGACTGTTAATTAAAAACAATTAGATTATAAGTTTTTAAATAGCCCGCCTTTTTACCTAAGAAACGCCAGCTGCTAATATGTATACTTTAGTATAGGTATATTCCGTGCCATCTATCGATACTATCGAAAAATAATCGATACATAGAAATCGATAAGTAAACAAAAAATACAAAAAATAATCTTGGCTATGTTCACTCTTGAAATAAATGTATATTTAAAAAAATAAGTAATATGGCTGCTCAAAGGGTAAACATTGTCGTGTGATGCCTATCTAAAAATATTAATTATAACTAAACCATACGATATTTAGCTGCCATTTTCAAAAAGGGTCTTCGCATCAACTATACGAAGATATTAAAAAAAAATTAAGTTGAAAAATTGTATTTTTCGGAAGTTATAGTGTTTACTAGCCCATGACTCCTGAGTAATTTAACGCTATAAGTCACTAAAAACAGAAAATTTATAGAAAAATCGTAATAAGTCGACGTAAAAATGGATAAAATCTGTTGTTTAATCGTTTTTCTTTATAACAATATATTTTTTTTTGTATCATTTAAGTGTATTCATAAATTTAAAAACAATTTAATATGCCGAAATCGAGATTTTCATTTTCAGAGTATAGAGCATAGCCTCAGCGCTTCGCGCTCAAGGCATGCAATTGAAAAAGCTATAGGTGCAATTTTTTAAATAATTTCTTTTTTCATAATTTATTGCATTTGAAAAAATTTAAAAATTATTAGAAGTTGGCTAACCTCAGTATCATAGTTATTTAGAACAGTTACGTTAACGATAAGTGAAGCCATTGTTATTTTCAACAAAGTACTTGACCAATAAATTCGATAGTCGATAAAAAGGGGTAGAGTGTAAAAAAAAGCTTAAGAATGAAAATTAAAAAAAATATATATATAGTTTGAAGATTTAAGCGAGTACTTGGTTTTGTCTTCGGGCTCTTTGTTATATATATATATGTATATAGTAGTTTTCTGGCGTTGAGTATACGTCGGAGGAAACGAAAGTTCTATCGTAATCCTCGCTACTTAAGAAGTATCCACGAGAACTTGCCGCCAAGTCTCCAACGTAACGTTAAGATCCAAGTTTCAGAGGATCACTCTAAAAGCTCCGAATAAAGCTGGTGCTTGCATTAAATTGGATTCCATGCTCATTACTCTGTTTCAATTATTCCTTTAATTTTATCCTATTCTACGGAATCTAAAGCCTGTATTTTTATAGTGGATCATTTTTTATTTTATTCTATCGTTATACTCAAGTATATTTTTATTGTTTTAACGCTTCAGAGAGCTACGTCAATCCTGTTTAAGATGCAACTGGTACGCTTAATATTCACTGCGGGCTTTGAGTTGCCAGAATGCATATGCTTACATATACTTATAAGAATATTTGAATATAGGGGAGGGGGAAATTATACTAACCGTGCAATTTATCCTTTAACAAAAAATCATAGAAACAATTTTGTAGGAAATTAAATTCTTGACAAAAAAGGTTATATTCATTTTTCAAATAAATTGTGTATTTACGAAGATATTTTGAAAAAACGTTTTTAGATCTTATCAATTGAGCATTTTAAAGACTACGAATGATAAAAATAAATTTTTTTCTTAAATATAGACAATTTTGTAACTCATAACATACCAATCACTAATGCGCATTATTATACATATATTATACATATATATAACCAAACACAAGCGCTTGTTATAGTTTCTATATAGGGGAGAGTGGGGTCGATTGAACCAAGGGGCAATTGAACCAGTAAGCTTAAAAAATCGAAAAAAATATAAAAATGAATCGCCCTCTTGGAATTATATTTTAATACACTAAACCTTAGTCTGATCAAAATTTCGAACCAATATGATGATTTAATTTTAAAAAATTCAAGTTTTTGTGTTTTCAGGCATCTGAACTTTGATTTCAGCTCTTGGTAAATTGTTTAATAATTTTTTAATTTTCAAATGAAATCTTAAAATTTTTTTTGTAATACTTTCTTACATATATTAGTCATAAATTTCTAGCTTTACTTCTAGTAAAATAGTTCTTGAATATTTTTTTTTAAACTAATTATTTAAATAAAATCATATGGGGTCAATTGAACCAGTACTCTCGGGGACGGTTGAACCACACGAATCACACTGTGAGCATCAGACATGCGCGCGCATCTTGACAGAATGCGAAAACAAGCTAAACTAACCAAGAAAAAAAATAATTATATTGACAGAAGTTTTTAAAGTGCTTGTTATAACATATAATGTTATAAAAAATAATAAATATGATTAGAAGTGTTGTAATTTTAGTTTTAAGCTGTAATGAATAGTAAATTATTCATTAATGTCATTCATTTGTGGTTCTAATACTCTTGGTTCAATTGTCCCCGACTAGTAGTTCAGTTGCCCCCGCAAAGGGGACGATTGAACCATTTGATGCAGTTGTACAATTTCGTATTTATTGAAAATTTTCATCATTCGTTAAGTTATGTGCTTATGAGAAATGATAGTCTATATAATAAATTATAATTTTGTAAAAAAAAAAGTTATCATTTTGCTTTTATTCATATAAAAAAAAAATGTCAAAGTATTTTTGGCTCAATTGACCCCACTCTCCCCTACTTAGAAAAATGTTATTTTTAAAATTCGTAATCCTTAAAATGCTCAATTCATCAGATCTAAGAAAGTTTTTTAAAAATATCTTCATAAATACACATTTTATAAAAAAAATGAACATAACCTTTTTTGTCAAGGATTTAATTTCCTACAAAATTGTTCTTATGACTTTTTCCTTTAATCTGCATATTTCATACGATATTTCAAAAAAACCGCGTTCGTATCGAAAAATGACCTTTGATCGTCCTCTTCACACGCGTTCTTTTTAATTAAAAAGAAAAAACCAAATTCCCCGCGTATTTTTTCACTAAAAAGAAGCTTTTTATTAGGCGTCTGAGAAAATTCAATTTTAAATGGCCACCCTAATATATATGTATGATTCGATTTAGCGACAGAAAATAAAATTAATAAAAAATATTTTTCTGAAAATAAATAACATTTAGAAATATCATTAAAATAAAAAAAAAACTAAATACTAAAAAATAAACAATGAATAACTCCTCCCTTTTCTTAAGTTCTTTATCGACTGAATGAAATGATACAACATGACTCGTATATTTCGTCCCTCTATTATTTTCAAGAATAAAAGACCCTCTGAAAAAAACTAAAAAAAGTAACTGAGAAAAATAAAATAACAGATACTCTGTCGACAAATAAAAGAGACAACAACAAGAAAAAAAGAAAGAAAGATAAATAAATAAAAATGTAACGAAATAAAGTAAATGACCTTAAGTTAAAAAACATTATTCACGAGGATTGATGTGCGGTTTAATTTTTTATCCTGGATAAAATAAATAATCACGGTTATTTCTTATGCCAGAGTAATGTTAAGTACGGCCAAAAATATCAAACATATATATCTTATAAATTTATCTGGCTCGGTTAATATCATTGGCTATTAAAAGTAGTGAATGATTATGAGCTGATATTAATGCTCGCCGGAGAAATACTTTTTCTGGTGCAAGTTAACAGGGAGGAAAAGAGCAAACGACATCGGATTATCTATTTGGGCGAGTGGTGAAAGCGAGCCAACATAAATCGTTGCTCGGAAAAGCTAATTTTTCGGGGCCAAGCGGGTTCAGGAGGTAGTAAAATGTGGTGGGACGAAATAAACCCGTTGAGCCAACATTCACATCAATATACATGTATATATGTATACATATATAATGGTTCGCTGTGCAGAAAGTAACCAAGGATAGAGAATACTGGCTGGCTCCGCCAACCGCTTATACATCATGCTAATTATTTATGTATCTCATGTGGGCAACATCGTACTGGCCCGGTCTGACGCTATTCGGCCGTTACTACTTGAGCGCCACGCTTCATTGTCGATCCATCATATCCCAAGTTCATAAAATAACCCATAAATTTAGGATATTTACTGGAAATGCTTCGAGTAACACTATTACATTGTCTTGGTACCTGGGCAAAAATCCATGCCATAAATTTTTTAGCCGTAGAATTTGCTGAGTCTTCGGGAAACATCTGATAGATTCAGTTCATTGACATACTTGCCGATTTCCGGGTTACAAAGCTCCGAAGAAGACTCAGACCCGAGATTTCGATAAAATTTAAATTTGCTTGTAATTTTTTTTCGAGGATTAGAGAAGGGAGAATAAAGGGGAGGTAATTTTTCATCATCTCTCGGCATGTTGAGCCGGAAAATAATCTTGATAGTCCGCGAAAAAAAGCATTGCTGATAACGTTGTTAGAAGAATGGACAAAAAAATATTTATAATTTTTTGGTGTGTTTTACTGCTGCCTGTTAGGCTGACATGGAGGCTCAGATTTAACGTAAAAAAAGTAAAGCTTACACTTCGAGGGAATTGGGAGAGGAAAATTGTTGTCGGAAGGAAGAAGAAGGTTATTTGGGTGTTTATTTTATACGCCATTAAGAGGATCATGTTACTGAGTCCGGAAGCGGACGAACCTGAGGAGGACAAGACATTAGGGTTTTGGGTACACGCGAAAGGCTATACGGCCTCTGTGGCGATTCTAGTAGGTCTGGTTAGGGCTGCCAAAACGCTTCCGAGTCCTTTTAGCGTTTATTTAATGTCAATGGGGCATAAAGAAAAATGGGGTGTCGCCAACGAAAGCTCGCGGACGCTGTCCGTCGACGGACGCCGATTTTTCTTTCCTTTTTTTTTCAACAGCACTCGCTGACGGAAAATGAAAAGAAAAGTTTCTCGAGATTTTCAATGCGACGAATTATTATAATGAAAAAAAGTATACGTCTTTATGCTAGAATCCGTTTCTAATTTTCTGTCACCTTCCTTTCAAGGCATTGTCAGTCGAAAGAAAATAAATCGAGTCGATGGGTTCAATAATCGATGCCACCCCATAGAAAAAGAGATAAAAAAAGATGGAAGAGAAATAGAGGTGGGATCGATCCAATAAAATATCGCTTTGCGCTGATTCGCGGAGGATTTTTCTAGCCATCCCTACGGGCGCCAGTGTATATTTCTACTTCCGTTTCCGAGACTTTGGTCTTATTTTCTTCTTCCTTAGCCCCTTGAAAGCTCGAGGAAGAAAAGGAACCCGTCAAAGGGGTTAAACCCTCATTCTTCTCCCATACCGTGCGACGCCTACCGCTAACCGGGATCCACCCGAGCCGAGGCAGCATGAAAACGGAGCTTTTCGCCCTTAAAAATATCTGTAAATGCGGGCTCGAGACATTGCAAAAGGACTTTGACAATTTTAGCAACTACTTGTCCTTGATCCTCTCCTAATTAATGCGTAAAGAGCCTCGTGCACATTTCTCGTACGTAATGCACGTCTCATAGCTTCTATTACAACAGCCACCAGGGAGTAAAGTATACCGGTAAGAAAAGGCAAGAGACGGGGGTACAATGCCGGCCGTTTGCATTAGGCGGGGCGAATTAAGCTAAATTTATCGGTCCCGGATACCAAAGCCAAGTCGTTACACTACTTTCCCGCGGGTACTTTGGGCGCCACCTACACGAATTTGTGGCAGTCCAACTACCTCCGTATCTACTTCCCCATGTCTCTTCGTTTTCATTTCTCTTATACATGTATGTATATATATCCACTGTAGTTCCAGTAGTTGCAGTTGCAACCGTAGTAGTCGTAGACGTAAAAGTAGAACCAGAACTAGAACCAGAAGCAAAAGCAGTCAAGTTCGGTTGGAAGCTCTCAGGAGCTTCATCTCACCACTAAATTCTCTCGATCCAGATACTTCTTAGTTTGTTTTTTGGTCTTTTACAGCCACCACATTGGCTATCGTATCTCTCGCCTCGTTTTTCACCCCGATATCATTAATTATCCCAGAGGAAATATTCCCAAGTTATTTTACCACTTACGGTCATTAATTATCATACCATAAGCTACAGAATGACTAGTAATGTATTAATTATTGCTCACCTTTTTGCCGTCCAACTCGTGGTTCCCCTGGGCTAATACTTTGTCTACGCTGGATGGATCTGCGAACGTGATGAATCCGAAACCTCTGTAACAAATTAAATAAATTTGAATTATTAAGAATTTGAAATTTAGATAAGACAATTAAATACGTCAGCTTACGGTAAATGGTACCGAGATTATCCAGCTGGTCGCGTGTCAAGACAAATATTGAGCTGGTCATAAATTTAACGGGACAGTGTCTACATATATACATGTATGTGTAGCAAAGTGTGGGAAAGGTAAAGTTTTTGGCCAAGAGTTTGAGCGAACGAAGGGTGGAGTAAAACAAGAGCATGATACATTTTAGTGGGAGAGCGAGTGAGTGGAAGAGTTTGAGAGTGAGGGAGTGAGGAGACGGTGTCGGTCGAGACCGGACGCAAAGCGGTTTGCATTTTTCATGCCGAGGCTGCTGAGGCAGTTATTGAAAATATTTACATGTTATTTATGGGCCACACATGCTACAAGACCCAAACGCGGCAATATCTACTACCCTCCTTGTACTACTTTCTTGTGTTTTTCTTTTTATTTTTATTTACGTTCCCTTTTGTATAACATTTATATTTTTTTATATCCGGTTTAACTCGAGGCTTTCCTTCACTTTCATTCACGACTAAATTATCCTCTGGCAGCTTAAAGAATCTACAAAACCTCTCTGTTGATTCATTTTATTTTTTGAGTCCTATTCTCGTTTCCATTCCTCCCGGAGCGGGCGGATTGAATTTTTGATGGATTCTCGTGCTAGATCTCGTGGCGAAAAAAATAACCATAAAAAAATCGAGGAAGAAAGAAGAGCTAAGTGATAAAGAAGCAAAACAACTTTGAGCTGTAAAAAAGCGTGAGGATTTTTCTCGATCTACTCCATCGGTAGTTGATTGTAAGCGCGTCTCATATATTTCAAACCACCGGACGGCCAAGAAAGTTACTGACTCATTCTCTTCACTTCATTCTGTCTGGATTACAAGCTCGCGGATAACGGGATGAGAGCAAAGAAAACGGATCCGCTTTGCTAAACTCATACGATTTTTTAAAACTACTTGGGATCACAGACGTCGAGTTTATAAATTTATATTTTTATCTCACGTTTTATTCACCATGGGAATTTTAAATTAGACAAATTTGATTTTAGTCTAATTGGACTGTATTTGGATTAGTTGATCTGTTTTTGATCTTTTGCAAAAATTTTAAGCTGTTTTTGATCTGTTGTTTTAAAAAACAATGCGTTACGGGCAGACAAAAATAGATTAATGCTTGAACTTTGAAAAATTTTAGTTCTGAAAATTTGTGAGGACAAAACTAGATTAAATCATGGACTTGTGATATTTTTATTTATGGACAATATTTATAGAAAATATTTCAAGTTACAGAATTGATTATGTTTTGTTTACTATTTATTTAGTGTCTTTTGTTTAAAAATGTCGGCAGTTAATGAAAGTTTGACAGCTTTATTTTTTAGTTGTCTTGGCTGAATATTTATAGTATTGAATAAAAGTAATAAAGTAACTGTTAAAATGTAAAGAAATTTTTCTTATTTTCTGGATAAAATCGAAAAATATTTTGGCATTAGAAACCATCAAAATTCTTGTGACATCTTATTGCGAGTGCGCAGTAGCTTGTTTCAAATATCAAGAAAATTAAAATAAATTTATAAATCTAGATTATTATTATTATTATCATATTGGTAAAAAGTCCTGTTTTTGATCTAAACCCATACAAAGAACGGTAATCGGTCGATCATCGGGCTATGATCGCCGTCCGATCCTCGAGCATCGGCTGATGATCGGAATATGTATAGGCGCAAGACTCGCTGGGCATCGGATGTTAACATCAGCGCAAGACTGCCCATTGAGCGTCGGCCGAGGATAGTAACCGAGCATCGGCCGAGGATAGTAACCGAGTATCGGCCGAGGATAGGATCCGAGGATTATCCTATTGTACACTGAGAACAAAATTTTCTTCTGACAACTAATTTTTGTTATAATGAAATATATTAGTGAGCCTTAGAGAATGAGTTATTAACAATAATTAAATATTATTTAAAAATCAGAGAATATTTATTTAACAATTAATAAATGCATATTTCGACAAATAATTTTGTTTGCTTAATTTTAAATTTAAATTAAATAATTATTATTATAATTTAATTATTATTATTATAGTTTAATTATTATTATAATTTTATTATAATAATAAAAATAAATTAAATAATTTATTTCTTTGACGCGTACTTTTTTTTATACTATGACAAAAATGTTCAGGGAAACATTAGTGTCAGTGTAATACAGAATAACTCTATATTACTATCAAAAATAGATAATCGTCACTCTGCTGATTTACAGCAAGTAATCAGTCCCATATATGCTTCAAGTTGGGAATATAATAATTCTGAAATAGGTTTCTTACCAGGGACACATTACAACTGGTGGGCGCTATCTAGTGGCAAGCACCGCACTACTTCCGCTGCTGCTGCCTAGCACCATAACTTTTTAAATCAATAATCATTAGGTTTAAATAGATATTTATTAACCTCGACCAAATATATATATTTATTCTAAATGAATATATTTTTTGGTGTCTAAGTAATATTTATTAGAGTTAAGATAATACTTTGCTTCAATATTTGAATTTGTTGGCACTATAAAATAGTTTAGTTGTCCATTAAATAAATATTTTCTTAACTTTACCAAATAGTTTTCTTATCTAAGAAAGAGAAATATTAATGTCAACCAAATAGAATCTATTAAATCATTTGTTAAAAATGACAAAATATATTATGTTGACGTAATAAAATTTACTTTAACAGAATTTAACAAAATCAATTTAATTGTCCAAAGAGAAATGTTTTCTCAGTGTACAAAATCACTAAAACTATTCTCATCACTTTCATTATTACTATTAAATACACTATAATTAATTTCTTTATTTACAACATTATTTACAATTGTTTAACTGTGTAAATTATCATGATCACGATCGTTTGTACTATTGTCATTAACAATTTACACTGAGGGTTTATTAGGCGGTTGAGATCTATTATCCATGTATTTTTTTAATGCCCGATGTTTTCTTACACGGTCAGACACGATTTTATAAATTACAGAATTTTTTTTAATCACAACGATAAATTTATTTTCTATTATATTCAGTAATGTTTCTGTCTAATGAAAAGTATATACAAGTAAATATAATGCTTAAAAATAGCTGACGTGATATTTACCGCGCATGCGCAAAAGAAAATTTATCATATCATCGACCGAGGAACGGCCGATGATCGGATGTCATTGTTATGAATATAGTTCGGTTACCGATGGTGTGACAACCATAGGCTGATGATAGTGCACCGACGCTCGACCGAGCATTGGTTGCCGAGCCTCGGTCGATCGTAGATTTTTTTCGAGCATCGGCGACTTCGTATGGGAAGGCGATTAAAAACAGACTAAAAATTATAGTAAATAAAGTCTGTTTTTGTCCTTAAAAACAATTGAATACAGACCAATAATTATAACTAGGGACAAGATTTTTGCCTTAATTTTGAAATAAATGATTCAAATGTTTGATATTAAGGCGAAAATATTGGTTTCATCAGAAAAATTTTTAAACAAAAGTTGTAGGAAATTTAATTTTCTAAAAAAAATCTCTCTTATGATTTTTTCAAACGACCAATAATTTCACCGTAATTCATAATGATGGATTCAAATTTTTGATAATTACCAAAATCTTAATTTTGAAATTACGGCTTTTTTATTAGTCCTATGACAAAATTATAAGAGACATTTTTTTTATAAAATTAAATTTTGAACAACTTTTATTGCAAAGTTTTTTTTATACGACCAATATTTTGGCCATAATATCAAAAATTTGACCCAATTAATTATTAAGTAATATTTTTAAATTAAAGTAAAAATCCTGGTCCTAATTATAACAAAAAAAAGTATATTTCCAGTCTAAAAGCGATTTAAAACAGACTAAACATCATACGAAAATAAGTCTGATATTGGCCTGGATAAGGAATACTACGGACGAAACAGATCAAATTCCTACATGAAACAAGTACGACTTATAACCTTAAAGAAGATATCTGAAGTTATCATTTATTTTAAAACAGATCTACTTTTTTGACCCGGGCGTATTTTTTCAAAACACAATAAATATCATCGATATTAGTTTTAATGGCTCAGCCGAACAGTAATTCAAGAGCAATAAATTAATAGCTGTCGATCGGACGAATGTTCGGTAACAATAGCAATTGTAGTTATCCTCTGTGTGATGTCACAAGCTACTCGAACGTATCCGTTTAATTCATTAACATGTTTGTTGCATATACGTGGATGTTAGTTTACGCGTGCAAGTCGTTCACGTCCACGTACCGAGCCTTGGGTGTGAAGCCTTCAAATGTCCACTATACACACCTACATTTATATAACTATATATGTATATATATATATATTGTCAAGGCAGCCATTGGTGCTGGTGAAATTAACACACGACAATGTTCACTTTCAACACAACTGCAACCCAAATGTCCCACCCCATCCTTCCCTTCGTCTCCGCCACAACCATCAGCATCACACCCTGTCACTATTATTCTGGCATTCAATGTTCATAAATAGATATTGTACACACCTCTCTATCCATTCCGCATGTTCTCATATTAAACTACAAGCTAACTAATTTAACAAAATTACATTCATATGCCCCACTAAAACATTTACTGTACATCCACTACAGCCCATAGAGCCCGCGTGTTACATGCTCGTTTTTAACAGCAAATAAATTTTTTTCCAGCTTAAAAAATTAACAAACAAAATTACAGATGAAAGTAAATAAATGTTTAAGCGGAAGTAAAATATTTTTATTTATATATTTTTCGCTTCAACGGATTTTTTAATACTTTTTTTAAATTCTGTGGTTTTAGTTGGACAAATCCGCTAGTAGGCAAGTCACGTCTCGTTAGTAGCACGTTTTCGATATTTTTACAATGTGGAGATATCACAAAATAGCGCGTGACCACGCGCGAAACCTTTCACTATATATATGATTTTTTTTTGCCTCCATTTATTTAGTTTTCTTTTGAAATTTTTTATTTCATTTTAAAAAATTCATCGCGTGTACTTTGGGAGGTTTTTTTTTACGATGCAACAACAGAATCGCAGTAAACGAACGTCCGCTGAATCGGCAGTCGTCCAATCAACATTAAAAACACCAAACATGACGAGCTAGCAACACTAGAGCTAAAAAAATACAGACAACTATGATGACAAGTTTCGATATTTTTTTTTAATATTTTTTTTCGCTACCTATCAATCTGGCGTGGATTTCATACTTCGCAAAATAGAATTGAAGATGTAAATAACCCGAGAGAGCGAGCGAAAGAGATGATAGAGAAAGTGTGGGAGTGATTGATTGAGTGACCGAGTGAGTAAATCGTCATCACAGTCCGCAATCCTGTTCGAAAGCCAGTAGAGGCTGGGCTTTACCAGCCACCAGTTAAATTGTTACATTCTGAACTGTCAACTTCGGACTCTGAACTCTGTACTTGGGTCCATACACTTTAACTACGGCAACCGGTTTATATCCCATGTGCATTGCTAACAATTCTGTCGATTGCGCTAACTACCTTTCTCGGTCATCCCGCAGATAACCAAACGCCGACTCTGAATCTGGTCATGTGCACTCTCCTATCAAGTTTTAATGGCGTAATATAGCGCCGGTGGATGTTGATTGTAGAATAGGCAAGCACCGTTATTTCCTATTTCCTATTTCCTACATCGATACATCGCACAAGTGGACTCAATAGTACGTGGCTTAATAGGAAACGCTGTAACATTTACTGGGTGAATGGTTAGTAGAAATGTTTCCGGTCGTGTCTGCTGCTTTTTATTTTTTTTTCTCTATCAGACCCTCTTGTCACCCAGCATTGTACGTGAATAATCTATAAAAGGCTGAGTGGCGAAGGATGGCGGCTGACGTGTCCCTTGTCTACTTGAGCACGTTCCCCTACTACTTTGTCAACCCCTTAGTTGTCATCCCTTTGGCCAGACTCACGACTTGCACCTTCACATAACTACCCTCCTCCCCCTGCCCCCACTCTTCCCGTTCGCTTCTACCGAGGCTCCATCGTTGTTCTAGTCACGAAAGGGTGTCACGTCGGGCTGACGCGTGTATTTGTTTGCTTCATTTTGTCTCTTCATTTCTTCTCATACTCGAGTATCCAGCATCTCGTTTCCCTTCTCCTCTTTACTTAAATTTGGTCCAAGTATAAAACGAAACTCAAATCTCGCAACTTGTTCACCTTACCTGAATATAAAAAAAAAAAAAAAAAGAAAAGAACCGACTTCGATAAATCGAGGCGTCGACAGAATTTATTTTTTTTTTATTATAAATTTACTTTTGTCACGCTTTTGATAACTCGCTAGATAAATAAATGTGTTGCAATATTTTCCGTTTACTTTTTTTCTATTTATCATCAAATAATCTTTTTTGCAAACGTTATTTGCTAAAAAAGATAACAAAAACACTGCCGTCGAGAGAATTTACGAGTTAAATTAAATAAATAATATTTAAAAGTAACTTCGAAAAAAAATTCACACGTTTTAATTTTATAAGAAAGACCCGAGTTAGAATTCCGAGGTGTAAATATAGAGAAAATAAATTTTAAGAAATAGCTACCAGGAAAAATAATAACTTTCGCGTCGCTTTATTTTCTGGGTAAAAAGATTGTCTGAATAGACAGTATATGTAATCAAGTGGAAAAGAGTAAAGAGAGAGAGGGAGAGGGAAGAAGACGACGTAGGGTTGAAAATTTTCCAGACGATACGTGAGCGCCCTCTTGCTGCCGCGTTTCAGCATTAGGTGTATTTATGTAAGCGGTCTCATTGCGCGCGAACTTACAGTAAGTACTCGCAGTTACTTAACTCGACAGTTTCTACCATTGCACAAGTCGTATACTACCTTATACGCCCTTCCCTCCCCCTATTGGAGCTAGTTACGTGCGGGTACCGAGGAAGCTTTACGCGGTTTCCTACGGAATACTCATTTTCGTTCTGTCTCTTACCATATCCCATATATACATACATATATACATACATACATATATATATATATATACATTTATATACATTGTGTAATATAACTGCTCTTTAACCAACCGCTTTATAATCCGCTTTCCTCTTTCTACTCAGACACAGCCACTGTAGTATAGCGACTCCGAAAAGCGAGCTCTCTTTCAGCTTCTCGGCGTAAAAGTAGTCAAGCTACTTATCTATTTTTTATTTTTATTTATTCGTATCTCGAGGCTGTAAATAAAAAATTTACGAGAACGAGACGAACTTGTCTGTCATTTTTCATCTTCCTTCAGTTCGTGACAACAGAATTTCGTTATTTTTTTTCTGCAGTAGATCGCTGAGGGTTAGACGTTAGGTCCTCGGTCAGGGCCATTATTCTGTTGTTAATCGAGTTAGGTCGACGACTAAATGCTTGGTTGAATATTCATAAAGGGCCCAACTCCTCGACCCTCCGACCTCGGACCTCGGACCAAATCCAGTGAAAAGCAAATAAATTGATAAGTGAAAAAGAATCAGCTATTTGAGGAATCCGTCATCCAGCTGGTAAAAATTTATTTGCCGAAAAATTTTGCGAACGCTTGGACGAAGACTGATTTTAAACGTTAAAATTTATTATTATTTTTATATAAAATATAATATTTTTTCTAACCGACACTTTGGACTTAACGTCTGGTTCGTGTCGGGCCGGATGCGAAAACGCGCGCGTCCATCCGGTGACTTAGCGAGATTGCGATTTGCATAATGCAATTCAACGGGATCCCGTTTCAAGGAAAGTCAAGAGAAGAACAAGACAATTACAATGAAACTCTATGGAGCGTGCTTGCGGCTTTCGTTCGCGGCCTGAGGTCGACCAACCGGGGGTCCCTCCCCCGTCCGACCGCCCGGCGCTTTTGCGTCATGGCTTTATAAATATTCAGCTGGGTCGTTAGAGAGACGTAGTGAGATAAAAAGAGTCCAAGAACGACGGAGAAAGAACCAACTTGAATAACTATTTAAATTCATCCTCTAAACACACACACACCCACACACACGCATCCATATGCACATGCACACATAATTACACATCTTTATAATCCAGACAAAAATGAGTAGATTCTATTAGATTGATAAGTAAACAAAAAACTAAATCCCCATGATAATATTTACCCTCGTGATCTCATCATTTCGATCGGCTATCGTGATAATTTATTCATATAAACTCGGACCGAACCCTGGTGTAAACAGTACGCCAACACTTGTGCGTATTAGTGGATGCAAGTCTATTCATATATATACTGGGGGCTAATTTTAATGATAACGTTTTTCAGAGCGCTCTGAAAGCCGATTGGTATTCTACGGCATTGCGGAATCATTAGGGTGATTGTAGTAGCGGAGGTGGTTGTAGAGCACCTGGTATACAGTATTCTCACGGAAATTACTGTTGGCATTTATAAAGTTTAATGACGATTTAATGAACGTTTCGCGGTATTATATTCCCAGTTCAGATTTATATCCAGACAAATATATGTCGGCTGTAAATTAGTTTTTTCGTACTGGCAAATCTTTCGGACGTGATTTTCGTATCAGGGTTTTATGGATATCGCGAAGTGTTAGAGTTAAATTTTTCGAATAATTTATAAAAATAATAATGGAATTAATAATAAAGATGGTTGCCACCTGTTGATGCAGGAGAATTTCCGACTCGAGGGAGACAAACATTGGCTTTGAATTTTTGAAGCCGAACAATCCCTCGAATTCTTCTATATCTACAAGTAACTGTAGATAGAAAATAAAGGAAAAAAATAAGAGAACTTGACTTTTTGAGATTCCACAAGTCGCAATCGAATTCCTGAGAGACCCAGTAGTAGAACTATTCATAAAAAAAACATCTCTAATACTTGAATAAAAATAAATTGATATAACCGTACAAGATTGTATTGAAAAGCTCTGTAGAAAAATAAAAATTGTTCTCTGAGGAAAATGGTTACCCATTTGGTAAATTAATGAAATGAATTTTTTAATAAGAATCTTGGGGTTTTAATTAAATTTATCAGGGTATAATGAATTTAGGTATGTTAACGTATTTATAAATTCACGGGGATTATCTCTGGAGATGAAAGAAATTCCAGTGAGAGGATGCACCTGCTGCGCAACGGAAACTCAGCTGGGGCCGACGTGGAAAGAAATTTAAAGTGGCTCGGCACGCGGCAAAACCTGTGGATCCATACTCTGTACTGACGTGGCATTTTCGAGGGTGGGACTATCACGAGGGGGTGAATAAAAAAAAGAGAGATAAAAAGCACTCGAGTGAGAAGGCGCTTTGAAGAAGGGAGAGATAAACACGGAATCACTTGACGCGAGAAAGTGAGTCTACATATATATCATCGAAATGGGATACAAATACTCGTATATAACTTTATATCTACGTCACATTTAAAAAAGAACGAATGCTGACATTTGGCAGTAAGATCGTCGGATTAAAATTAGAGTGTCCTTTTCATAAGCATGCGAGCGAGTTTTGTAGGCACAACGTAAATTTGAGGTAATAAACAAGAAAATAAGTTTAAAAGTAGAGAAGAAATAACGACAGAAGCGTCGCGACGCAGCTGCAGGGGAATGCAATTTTCGGATTCTCGAATACGAGCCCCGTGCTCGTAAACGCTCGCATAGATTCGCATAAGGGAGGCTCGCTAACATTCTATGTGTCAGACACCCTGTCGTCCAAAGAGAATACGAGGCAAATGTTCTATTCTCAACTTCCACCCTTCCACCCTCTGTCTCGCTAAGCCCATTCTACTTTAAAGGTACGAGCGGACATTAGCGCATAACTTGGCTCCTCGCGGCAAGCTTCTTCGCATTCTCGTCCTTGTATTCTCCATCGTCCCAGCCCCATTTCCCGAATTCGGGGATGGGTTCCATCATTCGCTTTTGTAATTTTCGCTGTTTTATCTGACCACTGAGTCTTCGTCACCAGTCACCTTGTCGGGCATCCGACCTCAATAATATAAATTTCGGTACAGTTGTCTGAACTCTTTGTAGAGACGTCTAGAAAATATTTATGAGATGATCATTGGAAAATAAATGGAAGAAATATCTGCGACGGTGCATGACGATAACGTGACTACACGACCCATTGTGCTTTTGGTTTAGAGCGATTTGGTAGGGGTGGGAGTGGTCCTAGGATTCGGTCGGGTTCAAACCCTTGACCACCCTGCAGTCGAGGGACTTTGGCCAGGCTGTTTAAGACCGTTCGAGCAGATCGCGTGCACGGAACGCATTAATAACGACGTGCTTCTACCCACCATTCGAGCTCCTTACCTGTCTCTCTTTTTCTAACCTCGATCACCACCCACATCACCCACTTGCCGTAAAACTGCCTTCCATTCTATCCCTCGATCCCATCCTTCTCCTCCTTTGAGGCACATAAACCAACACTCGATTCTCGTCGGCTGGTTTTAAAAGGCCCGAGACTCTCGCGAACTTAAATTTATTCGCCACTGAAACAATTTACATTTTATTTATCGCGAGTAACGCCATCGACTCAGCCTTCTTATTCTTCTTCAACGTCTTCAACACGGCTTCACAATTCACCTTTCATTTTAATTTATTTTTACAACCTTTTCTTTTTTAAGTATCGTCTTCTCTTTCCATTGAACATTCAACCACGAAAAGGAACTCTGAACTAATCGTTGGCTCGCGGGGCTTAGATCGGCGTTAATGAAACTCACCATGAGAAATATAGTTTCTCTAAAAAGTCCAACGACAAACGAATAAAGTCGTTTATTCGTGTTAAAGTAGAGGGACAAAGAGGGAAATAAAAAGAGAGGGTTTAAAGTCGAGCTAAGTAATGGGGAAGTGGGTTGATTGAGAAGAAAGGCTAGCCAAGAACAGCATCAATCAGTCAGCGTCGGAACGAACCAAGTGGTCAGTAGTCCGGCTTTATTTTTACTCCGGCGCTCTTATACTCGACTACACTTTTATATATATACATATATATGAGAGTGTATAGCAGAAGGATACCGTAGAACGAAAGAAATAGAGTCGCACGATCGAGATTGGCTCGGGTGAAAGCGGCACGCTCGTTTCCGAACTGACTCTTATCAGAGCATCGGGATTGTTCTTTAATTACGACTCGAGGCCAATACCCCACGGATTTTATAAACCGCATATACACAAGTTTAACTATTACTTCCGGCAATTTATCGCCTTGCCAATTAGTTCTTTAGAAGAATTCAATTTTCCGTTCTCCGATAGACAGAAAATAAAAAAATAAAAATTAATCTAGATAGATTTAAATATTTTCGGTAAGCTCTGTTCTTTTTTATTCCGTCGTATAAATAAAATAAAGTGGTTAGAAAATTTCCAAGAATAATATTGTACTTTATTTTATCTGGCATTTGTAGTGAGGGTTACGACGATGAAATAAAAAAAAATAAGAGGAAAGCAAGCAGTATCGTTAACAAAATCGCAAGGAAAATGCGTTGTGACGATAACCGTAAAGGGAAGTTTTCGCGGGTTATTGCGATGTGCGAACACGTGAGTTTAGTTAGCCAACAAGGAGCAGGAAGAGAAGAACAAGAACATGAACAATAAGGAGTAGAAGGAGGAGGACAAGATCGGGTGAATGGGCAAGTGGATGACAATTCTCTTTACGGTGAATTAAACGACAAAGAGTAAGAATAAAAATAGCGAGCAGACTAAGGGTCGGTATATGCCGGTTGCTGGTGGTCCTTATGGGTTGGCGGTCGTACGGGCCACTTATGCAACACTTTAAGTGGGCGTTATAGGCACAATGGAGCTGAAAGCCTTGAAACGACGAGGCATAACGCCGTTTGAGACTGGGAAAATCGTCTAAAGGATCGTAGAGTTTTCAGTGGATAAAACTCATTCTCTTGACAAATAGGTTCTGGGAATTTTTTTACCATTTTTTTTCCGCAGCTATCCCGAGAAAGAGGGCTCTCGAGGCTATCAAGGGCATTTTGAATATTTGGTAAGGAGAATCTCTATCGGATGTGAGAGGAAAAGGATGCCAGCTCCACCTTGGATTAGTTGAGCGGGTGGCAGCCACGGCTTAATGATCACAGCTTTTTGGTGAGATTTGAAGGGAACCTGTGTGTGTTTGTGTGTCTATTTGGACTAATGTGTTGGTAAGGGAATATAAGGCAAACTTGCTGCTGTAGCATATCCCCATCATCCGAATACTCTAAATGCTCATAACACACAACATTGCCGAGGGCACAAGGAAAAGCCTTGTTAAGGCGAACGAGAATTGCGCCTGGTAAGAATGTAAATGCTTGGTCTTATCGCTAGTCTCCTACTTCTCCCACTTGTTCATCTTCTGTAGTTTCCTTTCTTTCGAAAGGACTCTCGAGACTTTCTCTTACCCCCGGCCTATCTGCTAAATCTCATTGGCTGCATTCGAGTAACGCGAGGGACGTTTCACGGTTAATGGCGTGAGAAAGAAAATTCATAGTTCGTTGAATTCCATTGGTGCCAGTAAGTGGAACGACAATAGGATGAAAAAAAAAAAAAAAAACAGTAAGAAGGAATATGAACAAAAAAAAGAATAATAACGAAAGACAAAAAAAAAATCTTAACGTCGATTCTAGCGTTTTTGCGGCAATGAGAATCAAAAGCCACGAGTGCTTTTGTCGTGATAGAAAGTACTTGGATGATTGAAAAAAAAAAAAAAATACTTTTGGCCAATTTTTCCGAGATTTCTATCGTGTTTAAAATCATTCTCTATTGTTGCAATGAATTATCATTTTTATTTTAAACCTTGTTATTTATTTTCGCTAAATTGTGGTGATGGGTTAAAATTGCTGGGTCAGAGAAAATTTAATCAGCTGAAGATAAAAGGATACCTTTTACCGACTCTGACCTCGGAAACATTAGGGATGGTAATGGTGGTAAATACACCAATAAGCGAACAATTACAAACCTCGACAACAAACCATAATTTAATGTAGTTTATTTTTATTTTTTTTAAGACTACCCATAAAAGTAAAATAAAAGTTAAGCGTAAGCTTAGAAAAGTTGAATTTTCGCTGTTCCGCGGTTTGTAGTTTTCGTACCTTCAGAAATATCTGACAACGCTAACGCTTAATCGCGACTGTGATTAGAATAAACCTGGATGCAGGTTTTAAGCCGAATTCAATAATAAGATGGTGGAAGGAATTTATTTGGAAGAAAAGAGTCGAGATGAGCGAGCGAGAAGCGTTTATTGAACTGCCGTTGGTTTATAGACCGGATTAAATGCCCCCGTAAACCTAAGCAATTATAGCTTTTAAAGGTTATCAAGGGTGTTTTATGCTCGGAATACAAATGATCAACAAGTTAACGTCAGTGCCGAGTAAAAGACGGTTACCCACACAACCAGCATGTGTTTTTACGATCCAACTGCTCGTGGAAACCTCACGGAATTCAGCATCAAGACAATGGATTTAATTCATATTAAGATCTGGAACTTAATGAGCAAGCTAAAGTTTATTAAGATTTCATCAGCTCTTATTATTCGCATTAAACTAAACTTTGCTTGGTCTTATTTTAAATATATGAACCAGTGTATCTGTATTCTGCAAGGAGTATTAAAGACGGTATTTAAACTTTGGAATAATACAAATTCATGACGTGTTTCGTAAGACAGCAATAACGTGCTTCAGTTTCCTGGCATAATATAAAGCGACACAAACGTTAGGTCTCGGGGCGAGCAGTGTCGATAGACGTTAGCATCGGAAGCAGCCACAAAGCTTGCGGCTTCCAGCATCCTCACTATCATCATCATCATTCTCATCGAGTTCCTGTTGTCTTGATCGAAACTATAGCCACACAATCGACATTTCCGACCGTCATAAACGATCCTCTCTATTCACCTAGTCATTTTCCAGGCTATTAAATGAAACCAAACGCATTTAGCAGCCACACGTTGATTGGTAGCCCGACACTTTAAGATTATTCGTCTTCCACAGCCATAATCGCGCTTTCAAACGCTTCGTAAAACTCTGTTAATTTAATTGCTTTTTGTTTTTCCGGTTTTTTCCATCAGCTCAGACACAATTGCCGCTGATTAGAGACCTCGCCAAGATTCTCGCCAAGAGACTATCCCCTTCCGATCCGTCACCATTAATCATCCTCGGCTGGTATAATTAACACAGGCGCAGTATTCTAATTATAAAGTTATCGCCAGCGTCTCAACGGGGATTCCCTTTGTTGCTACTTACTTCACCAGCTAAAAGTTTTCTCACGCACGAGACACACTGTTAAACCCCTTTGTCTCGGTACGCGAATGAAAGATTCATCATTGTCAACAATAGCGACATTATCCGAACCCTTTAGGCCTCGGCTGGTTGTCTTGGAGTAATATCGATCGGTATATCGACCTAACTCGAGGACCTACAACCACTCAGACTATATACTGTCCTAACTATATAGTGGCTGCTATACAATACATACTCAAACCCAAGATCACGTTGGTCCACCTAAGTGAATCCAGGCCGGTCATTCAAGGTAATTAGTGATCCGCCTAAATCACCGGACCAGCATTGGTGGTTGGCAGATAGCGTTGTAGACAGTGTTCCTATGTATATGTGTGTGTATGCTAAAGTATGTATAGGTACCCTTATGTACGTTGGATCGTTGCAGAGTGACGGAGACAACATCAGAGAGTCAGTGTCGTCCCTTCGCTCCACTCACCCGCTTTCGGTTGTCTGTAACCTTCGCCTCAATGTGCATTGATTGGACAATAGCCAGCGGCATTCAGTTCGCTATATTCTGTTTCCACCAATTCAACAACGAGCTACTCCATACCTCAGCTGCACAACGAAGGTTCCTTTTCTCTTTCCCCTGGGTCTAATCCATCGTTATTGGCCCAGAGAAATACTCATGCGATATACTTGTCTTGGTTGCTTAAACTCATTCCTCTGCTGCCATCCACGAGGAAACTTGGGTAACTTGTCACCGCACAGATTCAATACTTGTTACGTCGTATACTGAGACTCTGACCTATACCATAATGGATACTCAAGAGCTTGCGGATGACCATTGCCCACTCGTACTACTGGTGTACTCGTGCACTAGCCAAACCACACGATCTCTGTTCGCAATTTTATCTCACACTTTAGAGCTCATTTCCATCACCAATTACTTTACATAAATTTACTGTTTGTCGACGGTTTATTTTTAATTTTATCTACCCTACAATTCAATCAATTATATTGCTGATTATTACTGCGGTTTAATAAATATAACAATGAGTACTTAATTTAATGAATAGGTTACGACATAATCTAGGGGTCAAGAATAGCCCAGGTAGTTACAGAGGATTACCAGCGAACTAGTGACTCAGCAACAAAGACGTAATCATCATCAACGACGCAGAAGTTTATTTCAGTGAAATTAATTCGAAGAAACAAAAAAAAACTGTCTCTATGCGACCCCTTCTCTCTTCCAATCGTAAGTATATCTACTTTTAGATAAATCGATAGCACCTATGCCCGATAAAATAAATTCGAGTAAATATTTAAGCACTTAATTATCTTGCTATTTCAATCGCCCGGTACATATCAAGATCTTGAACTCTTCTGCGAATAGTCATTCTAATTAATTAATTAATTAGGTTATGATTCCGTCATAATAATTAAATAAATCTTTTTTTTTTTGAGCATACATCCAGCAGAGTTTATCAAGTTGCTACTTTTATCACAGAACTCGTCGAATAAAGTATTAAATTAATAAATTTTTAAGGCATTTCACAGCAAGAAAATAACTGAAAAATAAATTTAAACGGATAGAATAGAATAATAATAATAAAAAGCTCTAAAAGAGAAGTTATCGTGTAGGTAATACATAAATTTTGAATTCACGGGCGTACATTTTTTACGAGACGATATGTGTACAAGCTAGTGGAAAAATATTGATGTATTTGTGTGTCTGTATATCTATATATTATACATATGTATAGATATATGTATCAGTTAGGAGTTTAGTTATTTCTTATTTAAAAAACTGGAAGAAAAAGTTGACTGTGGAAACGTTAAGTCGTGTGATGGAGCCTCGTGTATGTGGAAGTAGAACAAAAAGTGAGAGAATGAGTATCGGTGTTTGAGAAAAATAAGAACTAGAGGGAAGAGAGTTGGGAAGTAAGAACGAAAAGAAGGAAGAGGAATAAGGTTGGCGCCCAACGTCCGATTTACCTCGAGTAACAAATTTATACGAGTTCCTTTGATTTATTGGCCGCAAGTTCAACAACGGCATCACGGCCCTCGACGCAACGGCAACGGTAACGGTAACGGGAGAGAGAGAGGAGTAGGAAGCACGAAGCTTCTCTCGATAGGGGAATTTATGACGTATGTACGTACCTGCATTTCAAACATGGATAGAAAGCTATCGAGGACGACAGTGCAATCTATTCTCTTTACCCATGAGTCAAAAAAATATATAAAAAAGGAGAGTGGAAAATAAAAGGCTGGGAAGAGACGGAATCAAGATTGCCTGAGATGAGAAAACGAGAGAAGACGCGCCCAGTCCGAGGATACTACGAGTTGTTATTTCAAACGCGGGCACCAAGATGCCGGTTAAGAATTAGCAAAGTAATTAAGAGGCGGGAAATGGAGCAAAATAGGACGTAGAAGCGCAGCAACTTATATCCTAGAAGTTATCCTAAAAGTTTCAGCGATTTTCCGAGCTGTAAAGAGAGTCTGCGGGCAAAGGAGAGTCTACGAAGAGCTCGGGGATATAGCAGTAGTTGCAAAAGCAAAAGGCGCGGGAGCTGACGAATTAAATGCGATAGGAGTCTTTTCGCTTCTCTGAAGATCTTGGGGCACTTCCGCTTCGCTATATCCAACCGCCGCTCCCGGAGTCATCAACCGCTCTCAAGTAAGGCCACGAGATGTCCTTTCAAAGATACGTATAACGATAACTACGGCCACAGATCTCGTAAAACTAATTTCATGATGAGATATCTTTATTCCTACGTCGGATTTAAATTCAATTAAAAAGACCAACGTATTTATTTAGCTCGTTATGGAGACTGTAATTCTTTGAAAATAAAATTTATTAATCCAACGTCCCTTCAATTATTTACTGCGACATAAAATCTTACCCATAATTATGATAATTATTACTGTAATTAAATTTGCTAGGGCAAACTTTTTGACATGGCGTATTGCTTAACGCCACATATAAGTTAATTTAGACCCGCTGTTGTTAAACTGTCTGGTGTGTAGTGTGATAATAATCAGATACGGTGTACTTTATCCAGCAATACGGGAATAACTTCCGAACAGCAGTCAAGTACACAGTCTTGAAAATGAGGATTACCGTTAAACACACTCGTATCGAGCGTCAGAGACACATTGAGTTGGAGGCACTGTCTCACTGCCAAGTCACGCCTTCGCGGCCCGAGTAGTTTGGCTCTTGAACGGCAGGCTCTCTTAACCAACAGGAACTCATCCCCTATATGTCCCTGCCGGTGATGCTGTTACTGGTATTGCTGCTGTCCTTGTCCCCATTTCCACAATCGAAGCTCAGTTCTATCCTTTAAGATGACTTACCCAAGCAGAAGTCATCTCCGATGTGTCAGATAAACGTGCCAGTGTGTCTGTTTGTCGCTGTCGAAAAACCGATCGGTATTAAGCCCAACGGGGACCATTGGCGGCCGATCCCCTTGACAACCCACACACTCTTACAGCTAGAAGTTACTGGCGAGAAATTGAAAATGGCGCCCACCGAAAATTCAATTAGAGAGTTACTTGAATCGAGTGACGACTGGTTGGACTGATAGGGCTCGCAGTACACTCAGCACTAGGCAGTACACTCTGTTATGCCAGTTACATTTGTGCTACACAAGTGAGACAACGGCTGTAGAGAAAGCCTGAAGTGTGAGGACACAGTGAGTTCCAGAACCGGAAATGGTGCCGCGTCTTCTGATTGGCCGAGCCGAGAGGAAATCGTCTCGAGATTGGTTATTATTAGCGAGTTAACGCAGTTACCCAAGCCCCACAAATTGACGACTGGCGCGAGTGCAATCATCTTCGTTATCGACCTATCCCTTGGCATTTTCGTTTAGAATCAAGAGACCCGGGACCCAGGACTACTCATTCTAAACTGACACCCCTCACTCACTTTCTCACTCTCTCTATCTCTTCTTTCACTCTCTGTTTCTCATTCCTACTCGATTAACTTTCGTCAAGGGCTTCGGTAGATACCGACTAACGGCATGATTCTGCACCGGAATCGTCACTCCCTCCGTTAAGTTCGTTATCCAATTTGCACGGATTTTCCAATATATTTTCACCTAATCGTTTTTCCTAATACCATTGGACACGTGTTCCACGAATTATTAGTTGAGTTTATTTATTTACTTTTTTTTTTTCGTATAATAAATTGAATAGTGGGTGTTACTTGCGGAATTAAAATTAAAAAAGGAAATGAACAGGGTGAGTGTAAGCTGGTAGGCTGTAGCATGCTCGGTGAGAGAAGAACCGTGGACGAGACCTGGTGAGAGTAGATAAGGAGCGACGTGGTAATCCTCGACGCAATATAAGTTAGCGCAGTAGACGTTACGTATTACGTAAACGTCGAGACGATGAGAGCTAAGTGTACTGGATGGGTTATACCTTGTTACGAAAAATAGTAAAAAAATTTAGATTACACACAAAAAAAATAAACCATAAAAAATTAGTAAAACACTAGAAATCTTGATGAAAATTTCTTATCTTCATAATTCGATAAAACATTGACATTAATGACATTTTATTTTTATAAAAGTTACTTCGTCTGCATGGAAAAAACTAGAAAGTACTGGTTACTGTTTTGCACAGCAAGCGACAAACAATATAGGAAAAAATACATTTTAACATGATTGATTCATATTAGAACGGAGTGAGTCATAGCTTCACACGTATTACCTTTTTAACAGTAACCGGTGCTGAGCTACACAATAAATGAAACATATGAATTTTCTATAACAAATTACTAGCTTATGAGTTTGTAAGACGCATTAAAGCACACTGACAGAAAACTGTTCAACTATAGAGAAAGGTTAGAATAAACCTCTACTGTCAAGAATAGTAAAGACATATGAATTTAGCAACCGTTTATGTCAGAATACACGGAGAAAAAAATATAGTAAAATTTACTAAAAAATATGGGAATAATTACTAAATTTAGATAATAATCTTGAAACGCTTATGATTTATATGAAAAATTAATAAACAGACAAGTAACTTTTACTATCCCGTTTAGTAAATTTTACTATATTAGAATGGAAAAAAATAAAATTAAATTTTTATTAGCTTTTAACTTTTTATTATTATTACTATTACTTTGATTGTTATTGCTATTTATGTCATCTGTATTGGTGTTGGCGTCGATTTTTGTTTTTTAAAAAATCACTTGGTTTCAACCGAGATTCGAACCCTGATCTCCCGCGCGCGAGTCCTTTCCTATGTCTGACGGCCCGATGTCTCCTTTGGACAAAAGTTCCAGAACTTGTAATACATATTTGTACATGCTATCTCCACCAACTTTTAATTTTATCTATACATAGTAGAATTTACTATACAGATAGTCAAAAAATATAATCGTGTTAGCAAAAAATACATTACGCACAGTAATTTTGAATATCTTATAATGTAATTATTACTAACTAGTAAATTTTACTAAACGTTTAGTAATAATTACAATACAGAATGTATTTTTTCATATCTGTTAGTAAATTTTACTATAAGATTGTAATTTTTACTATATTTTTTTCTCCGTGTAGGTATAAGTACTGTTCTGGATGTTAACGGTGACTGTTTTGTCAGTAACCAGTCATGTTTCTTGTACTGTGTAGCACAACACTGGTTACTCTTTAAAAAGTAATAGTTCGTGTTAAGCTATGACTCACTTCTGATCTAATATGAATCAGTCATGTTAAACTGTATGTTTCCTTAAATTGTTCGTCGATTACTATGCAGAACAGTACTGTCTAGTTTTTACCGAAGAGATAAAAGTTAGTGGCATTAAAATATTGTTCGACACAAAAAAGAGTAATATGTCGTTGAAGAGTTTTTAGAGAACTTGGAATTACTAAAAACAAATAGATTTTAAAATTAGGAATAAAATTTTTATTGGCCGTCTATTCACCGGGTGATCGATTTGGCATAAAGTGGAGCCGCATTTACATGGTATTTTATTGCCTTGAAGATTGAATTTACCGAGAAAACAAAGAAAATCGGAGAATGGGAGCGGGTGGGAGAGAAACGAGACCTAGTAAGCAGGAGAATGACGGTAGAATGGGATACACGTTATTGTAACAAGGTATTTATTACATTTTCAGTGTGTATGCGCTACGAATAATATCGGTAATTGGATCTCTTATTACGTAATAACAATGGAACCTCGAGTGAGTGCGTCAAGGGGTGACGTGGTATGAATACGAGAGGGCTGGATAGATGATGAGTCGACATCGAGGAGGTACACTCCGAATAACGCAAGTCACTATTAATTAGTCGACACACAAAAAATTTTTTACAACCAAAGATCTGAATCAACACTTTACGGAATGACATTTTTTTTTTAAATTATAATGATAATAAGCTTATTTAGCAGATCTTTTTCAGAATTTATGAATGTCGCAGAATAAAAAAAAAAAAAACTAATTGGCTGTAGCTATTATCAACTAAAGCTGATAAAAAATACGTGTATTTTATTATTCAGTCTTTACACCTATCGGGACACACTCACAAGCGCTCATAAGCGGGATGAATAATAAAAAAAGTTGAATAAAAATATTTACCCTTAAGCGTCTTTATATACAAGCATTTCTTAGAATATCAAATAAGAAAAAACTTCTCTATCACTGGCAACGTTTAATCTCCTTCTCGACGTGCAAACGTGCTATAAACGATAAAAAAAAGAGAAAAAAAAACTAAACTCCCGTGGGGATTGAAGACTTTTTATGACGCGAGGGATCATGGAAATACACCGGGGGTTGTAGTTCCGGGTACATAAAAAAAAGACTGAAAACCACACCTTCTCTAAACCATTCCAAGGGCAATTCCGAACACGTTTCATCTACCCGGAGGATCATTTGAAAAATTGCAAGAGTTTCTTTTTAAACCTATTAAACTCACCACTACACTATTTAAAATCATGTGCTTTATGGACATAATAATTTAAAACGTAAATTATAAATATCAACTGAGTAATATACTAAGAGCATCCACAAATTCCTAATAGTTTTTTTTACCTGCATTAAAAATATCAAAGACTTTTTTATCAGATTACTTATTTCCACTAATTAAATTAAAGTATTTGTAAATTGCGTTCCAGCCCCTCGCAATGTAAAAAAAAATATAAAACACAAATATGAGTAAAATATTTATTTAAATGATATTAGAATTGAATTTAGTAGTAATGAAGAGGATAAGGAAATAGGAAACGGGGAAGTTAATTTTCTTGGGTTGCAACCCTCATGCGTGCTCAACTACTCGCAGTGACTGCGTTCAATCGACATGTGCCCCCAGGGTCTCCATACAAGGGTGAAGGCCTCAGAGTGTGAGTGTGTGCATAGAGACGATGAAGAAGCCTCGTAATGGTGCTGTGTCGGTCTAGCCCCAGCCAGTCAGACAGCCAACCAACGTAGAAACGAAGAAGAAGACGACGCCGCGGGGTTGGGAGGTCAAGGGGGTGAGATAAATCTCAGAATTTAATATCCTTCGAGAAGGTATGTAATATCCACTAAAAGCCTTCCACAGCCTTGGCCTTACCCTCCTTCATACGTTCGTCATTCTCGGTTTCAGTCTTTCATGCCTAACGTGTCCCTACACTAGACGGAGAGGATCACGCTTATCGCTCTGGTTTTTACTGCATGTTTTGCTGGGGATACTAATACGAAACACTAGATGACTTTATTATTTGTCTCTTTCCATTCAATTTGTTCTAAACTCCATCCCCTTTATGACTAAAATAATTACGTTAATTACTGACCTGGCAAATGTTAATATATTTGAACTCACGATCAAAAGTTACAGCAATAAGATGTTATACATATATATATTTTTTATTTGATGAATTTTAGTTCTCAAGACTTTGAAAAACGTCTTATCTTGAGGATTCAATTAAGACCCTATCGGGGCACCTTTCGATTGCGTTCGTACTTCAAGACGAACGAATGAAAGGAAAGTAAACGAAAAAAACGGCTGACGCAGTATTTACTGCGACTTTAATCTCTCTTCGCGCTGAATTGATTTCTTTCTCTCTCTGTTTTATTGTTCAGTTAACTTTTATTTTTTCATCAGCTGTCTTACTTGGACACATCAACCAGCCCACAGTGATACCATTACAAAGACAAAGAACTTTTCACAATTAATAGGATTTTATTTATTCGCTGTTTCGAAGAATCAATAGTAATAGTGAGGCCTTCAATCGTTAATCCTCTTGCAGCGTTTTTTGGTTAAATCATATTCTATAGATTGATAAACTAAAACGTAAATCTAACTATAGCTGAATAAATGACTTATGTGCACGAGGAAACACTTAAGAAACCCTAGCATATAAGCCGTTAGATTTATAACCGCCGAATCACCAAGTACCAATTTTCGTCCAACTTTATTGCATCCATAACCCCTTGGTTTTCCGTTTTACATTCTCAGTCCTAAAACTCGGGGTATTCAGTTACACAAATATTAATTTGCCAGCAATAATTCACGATAAACAACATCAAAACTATTTATACCCGGAGTTTTGTAACTTTTTAAATAATTCAAAATTAATTAAACTATATTTTAATTTAAAAAAAAAAAATGAAATAACGGAGCTTGGAATAGAATGAAAGAGGAAAAATATTACAGCAAAGACCAACGAGGGAAATGAAGTAGCATCAACGGTCACTCGCATTACTCATACACATATGTAGTGTATAGATGCACATAAATGGACACAAGCACACATACTTACATAACATACAGATAAAGCCCCTGAACATTCAGTGAATGTTATGCAGCAAGTGAAAAATTGTGCAGGCCCCTTTGGCGTGTTGGGGTAGCGTATTTCGCAGGGGATGTCAGGAAGCCACACTAGATCCTCCGGGAATTCACCCTCCCTCAATCTATCTCGCTTTCGCAGGTGCCACGGCACCCGGCATTCACGTCCGTCTGGCATTTGCTTAATGCATAAGCAATTTCCACGTAGCGGAGACTGCGTAGCTTCTGTCTACAGTTATACCAATAGTAACAGTAACTGTAGCAGTAGCACTACCAGTAGCATCAACACAGACGTTTTCTCCATAATAACCCACTTACCCGTTAGACAATTGTACATGGGAATCTCAGGGCTCAACACTGTCCTTCTACATACATACATTCATGATTCATAAGCATTATCATGTTGGAAAACAAAAAGTATATTTATATTTTATGGAAGATAAAGAATTATTTACACTGTCGATTACATAATATTATGGGAAACTAGCTTTGCATGATATTAGCAAGGGTAGGTTATAGCTCATCAGACGAGGGTTCGATCGATACACCTTTGCTGGGAATCGCAACGGCCATTTAATGACTCAGCAAACACTACTACCGTGCCAGTGCGTTCGAGCTGCCCGTGAGCCAGCAAAAAGAATCAGTTGTTCTCTATTGAGTGTACGAGGGCAGAAAGAAGGAAGAAACTAAGAAAATAAAAATAAAAAAATTAGTACAGTGATTGTAATCATGTGGATTATTCTGAACGATTGTGGGGGAGATCCCGTGTCTTTAGGGTACAATATCCTGAAGCGAGAAACGGCTTGACCCGGTTCGTTTGAACCGTTAACGATGCTACTGCTACTACTGCTGCTACTGCTCGAGGTTAATTACAACAGAAACGTAACAACTGCCAGGAGTTGGTTCTGGGGTTCGCTAAACCTGGAGATGGGAGTTACGTCAAACGGGGGATGTTGTTACTGGTGGTAGCTCTCGGATGTGTTTTAACGACGCTCATTCCCCAAAGGGACTGCTGGTTACAACAGACACACCACCAACAGGATGGACACATTCGGGCACCAATACGAATGCTAAGCTATGATATTACTATATTATGCTAATTACGCGGTGGCGATCGCGTGGCCAACGGTGCGTACCAACAGGCCAACTGAGCCCGTGACGATTGATCAAAGCTGCTTTGGTTATGCTAATTCGACGTTTAATTCGTAAACAGTACTGTTGCAGAGAGAAGAGATAACTGTTGTGGATCTAGTCCGGATCACTGGACTCGATCGAGTTTAGGCTTTAGGATTCCGCTGGTTGTTGTTGTTGCTGCTGTAGCTGTTGTTGTTGTTACTGTTGTTGTTGTTTTGCAAGTGAAAAGCAGGGTCACGGTATCTCAGTGATAAGTAGATCATGACGATGCCAGTGGGCAGAGCCTCGGGTTTGTTGCTGGAATGTTAAAGCAAAAGGCTACTCTGTCAATAACACTCTAGCTGTGATAGATTGGTTTTAACCGCCATTTATCTTTTTTTGCTCTTCTCTCAGTCCATCACACTCATGAGTGTTTGCTTCGCTCTTCGGACGCCGAAAGTTGCAGTTTTTTTTTTTTTTTTTTTTCGTTTCTAATCTCATCCCGATAGAAATTTAAGATTTTTTTTTATCTTTCGACTATAGAACCAACTCCTTTTAAAATATTTAGGTTAATAAATTTTTATTTTACGTTTAATCAGTTACTCAGTTCGAGTTTCTTCGCTGGCAGGTTCCGAAGTTAAAACTACGAACGTAACACATCGATATGTCGATCAGTTTAAAATTTATCTATACCATATCGCCGATTGAAAAACTTTCCACGACCTTTCGAACTCACGGTCGAGAGGGCATCTCACCAGAAGATCGAAAGCTCAACTGATGCAAGCAGAAGGAAGCAAAGATACAAATAAAAAAAATTTCGACTACGTCCAAGTCGAAGGTAAAAAAAAGTAAGACAAGAAAAAGAAAAAATAAGCAAGTTAACTTGTTCGCCCAGCAGCGATGAAAAATCGAAGTTGGCTGACCTTTTGAATTACATTTAATTAGCAAGTGACAAGGGTCAACTTTCCCTCGAGCCCAGGCTGATTTCAACTCTTCTGTAGACCAGTAGTATCGAGATTAATAAAACTAAACGAGCAGAGCTACTGCAACCCGGTACTACCGGGCAATTACGTTATTTCCTTGAAGCGTCAACTTTTATATCTATGTGTACACACATACGTACAGTGGATAGAGCAGGAGAAAGAGATACTTTGGGTGTTTTTTTTGTTCTCGTTCTCATACATCCCTTGGTCCTATTCCCACTCGTCCACTAGGCCATTTGACAAAATTGGAAAGGATCGTCCTGGGGAATATCTAGTGCGGCTGACCACTTCCTAATCAACGTGTGTGTTTCCACTCGAATGTCACTCTCGATATTTCATTTATATATATATATATATCAGTTCGTAAATTGAAACAATTTGTCGGGGGCGAATAAAAACAATTGACTCGCTTGAAAGTAGAGAGAGGGATGAAAGTGCCAGACAAGGTCGGGGGAGAGGAGTTGTACAACAGAGGTCTAGTCGACAGTTGGTGTACGAATAGCCGGAGCTACTGGCTCGTCAATCAAGAAAAATATTGGACATGAACTGGGTACAAGTGCGATACACCGTGTAAATGTCTCCGACGACTGGATAGTAGAAATCGATCCGCTACAACCCAGTAGCATGTAGCAACGAGTACACTGATGTAGAGAGTACACTGCTAACTGAACTGAGCCTTTCTCTATATACTCATCCTATCTCTACTGCTATTCCTATTCCTATTCCTACTCCTGTCCCTATCCCTTTAACGTAACGTTCTAGCAGATAGCAACCTACCGATACGACACAGACAGTGGACGGTGTAACTTGATAATTGGAAATTCATGGGATTCCCCGGACCATCTATCCCCCAGCAGTTGCCCTCACAACTCTGGCTAACACTGATGCTCTGCTCGCTCAGCTCAAGTTGTCCTAATCCGCGGCAACCTAACCGTCCATCCACGGGGAATCCTATTCGAGCGTTTCCACCAACCGACATGGGGATTAGGACGGACGATTTCCGCACTGGGATATTATTTATTAGAATTCACCCGAATATACCCAGACATGCCCCGTGAATTATTCAAATTGTCCGGGAAATCATAAGCCATTTATCATAATAACCTTATTAATTTCTGTCTTGGGTAAGTAAACACACCCTGCAGACAATTGCCCTTTTATTTAAGCCCTAATTTAAAAAGTATCATTATTAACCCAAGTAGGATGTACTGGATTCAGAAATTAGAATCGTGCAATCGAGTCATATGATTTGAATCAACAAACCAGAGTTGCATTTTGTTGGGATTATTGATGTGGACAAAAGTTAAGAAACGCGAGTAATCGAAATAGTGAATGCGAGCTATCCAATATTGTAGCCGGTCTATTCAAGTTCCCCTTAAACTCCCTTCGGTCTCCAGAATCGTTTTATCGTGGTCTCGCGTGAAGCTTGATCGTATATATATATATATATATATATATATCTATACATAGGTAGAGTGCGCGTAAAATTCGGGCAGCATACCATGTCGTATGCTAGTTGTACTAGACATACGATAACGGCAGAGGACGATGTATAAAATCGGTAGAAGGAGGTTTAAGTTCCGGTCGGTACCAGGCGGTGTTCCTGGAACCGTTCCGCACTATGCTTCTCTCTTTCTCTCTCAGGCCATTCGGGAGGCTAGAGCCATTCGGTATTCATGAAGCTAACCCGAAATTGAGAGATACAACGAAAGCACCCGCGCGACCTATCGATTGTCTGGCATTTGCCCACGAGGAAAAAACGCGTACGTTTGTTCACGTCTAGCGCCGATCGAGCGGAAAAAGTGAAGCTGCCAGAAAAGCTTTGGGTCTCGACTGTTAAATCTTGTTCCCTTTGTACAAACCTACTGCTGAAATACACGTCTTTATTTTAAAATTCTTTTCTTTACTTTCAGACGTTTTGATTCCTATTTGTTTTTATTATTTATTCTATTTCCTTCCGTAAACGCTTTGTGCTTTTATTTATATTCCGATTATGCCCGATTCTCAGATTCCATAATGTACTTTAACCAATTTCGCCATACATGTGCGCTTATTTAACGGATTATTTAATGTATGATAAAGATGGTAAAATATTAAACTGTTACGTCACGACCTAATTTAATATTTATTCACCCTCATCCTCATTTTCAAGTCTAACGGATCAATTGAATTTTCAAAATATTATTTGCTTGGGTTCTCATACTCTGCAAGCATCCGAGGCTCACACGCTGGATGTTCGTTTGAATATCTACTACATAACATACATGAGCCCCAACATGAGCTTCAGAATAAATCGATTCCATCGTAAAATACAGTTATGACGTACAATAAAATTTCAATGGAAATTTCAAAATTAATTCGTCTTTCAATAATTTTATGCAAAAACTGTACGACTGCAGGACTGAAACAGGCAAAGTGAACACGGACCTATTGGAATAAAAATTAATAATCCTACATACTTAGATTTAATATCATTTCTTTTGCACTGTTCAGTTTCTCAGTTAATTTCGACGAGGCGATGACGAAAAAATTTAATAACTGAGAGTCAGTCAGAGACACAGAGATGAGAGAATGCAAAAACAATAGAACATCGTTAGGGAACGGTGCAAATACAACTACTCTTACCGACTTGAGACGAGACGGTGAATGTATACACGTAGCTGAGTACATAAGCCTCGGGCAACACTTTCGTACGTACCTGAAAAACAAGAGAAGAGGCATGTTAATCACGTTGTTGTGCGTGTCCCACGGGCAAAAACCTGCCATCATTGCACTTGCAACCAAACTATGCAAGATATTTTTTCTTTAACTGTATATGGGTGTTTCAAAAAAAAAAAAACATTTTTTTTTGAGTCTTATTGTCTTAAAAGTTGGTCTCAGGTATAAAAAAAAATGTCCCTAAAAGAGCAGCTCGAAATTTGAATCCTGTAAGAGCTCAACAAATATTCGTTTTCCCATTTGAATTTCATGTAGAAAATTTTGAACTTCCCGGTATGAAAATTAAAAATTTTCAAAAAGAGAGAAGTTACCCGGGAAAAAAAATTTAGATCTGTTCTGATCAAACTAGAAACTAGATCTGATCAGATATGACATTTTTCTTTAGTGAAAAATAGTCCGCATCTACACTTTTCAGCCTCTAGACCACCGGGTCCCCTTAACATAAAAGCATGATAATGATTATCACATACAATATGATAATTATTCCCTTGTACAAAAGAATAGTTAGCATTTTTTTTGCAGAATAAATTTATTAAAGTTTCAAGCTTGACGAATTTTTTTGTTAGTTTTACGAAGAAAACACTCAAGAACTTTTTTTTGCTAGTGAATTTAATTTCCTACAAAAACATGCACTTCGATTTTCCAAAAAAAATTTTTTTCAATATTTCTATTTTTAAAGAGCAAAAAAAAAAAAATTGCATGCAATTCAAATGGGAAAATGAATATTCGTTAAGCTCTTAGTAGGATTTAGATTTCGAGCTGCTCGTTTAGAAGGATTTTGTTTATACTTAAACCCAGCTTTTAAAACCGTAAGAAAAAAATTTTTTTTCTGGAAACACCCGTATATGCATATACATAGGGGAAGGGGGGGGCAAAACGGGATAGGCCGGCAAAATGGGATACCCTCAAAATTTCGTCAAAATTTTTTTTTTTCGAAAAACTTTCGAAAATGGTCAAAAATGACATCTAGTATCATTTTACACTATCGAAAGCTAAAAAAAAAACATTTTTATATTTTTTGCGAAAAGTATAAATAAAAAAAATGTACAAATTTTATCGTACTACAAATTTATTTTCATGGAGTATCACAAATTAAGAAATTTATTTCTTTAATTAACTCAAGAACAATAATACTGATAAAAACTCTAAAACTGTAACATTGGTAATCATCATAATTTTAACCGTTACATTGTAACTTTCATAATTTTGTAATATTTTATAACTTTAGTGCTATAATATCACATTATTAACAGTTATGTTAATTTTCTAATATTCAATATTTAATTATTTCTCTTATAAAAATAATTTCTTTGGAATGAAAACTAACTAACATTATTTTTAACATAAGTATTAAAATTTATAATAAATAACGATAACGATATATAACTGATTCATCGTTAATGAAAGATAAATCTCTAAAATTATTCACAATAATCACAGATAAATTGAGTATCGTTGTCCGAAACACCAGCACATGAATCATGAGCCCACCTATGACAAAGTTGGCATTGCGTCCAAGATTCAAACGATTCACTGTACTTTTGATCACAGTAAATACAAAAGGCGTCATCTTTGTGCTGATTTTTGCAGGGTCGACCTCTACCTTTACCGACTGTTTTTTAAACTGACTTTTTCTGTTGAACATCAATTTAGAAAGACATTATTACATCAATTTTATTCACTTGAAGAAAAAAAAAAAAAAATTTACTTTTTTTTTGGGGTATCCCATTTTGCCCGCAAAAAATAAAAATTTTTTTCTGATGGCAGTCTAAAATTCGTTATATTTATTTCAAATAGAATCAAAATAAAGCCAATTTACGATATTTACGTCCCTAAAAACTAAATTTTTCGTTAAGTATCCCGTTTTGCCCCCCCTTCCCCTATATATAAATATATAAATGAATGAATTTATAGTAAGTTTGCTTGGTAAAATTTCGACGATAAACTTTTCAGGTTTCGACCTCAATTTAGCCTGCGATGAATTTCTTTGTAGTTAAACAATAATTTTAAAAAATATTGGATAGAAAATGAATGAAAATTTTGTGGACTCATGTGCTCGAGCTGCTTGTTCGCTTACCAATTTCCTGTATCCCGGGCGTTTTGATTATGCTAATCCCCCGGGCAGTTTTCTCGACGAGAAAATTACCACTCGGGTAATTTTGCAAAAGAAACAAAAAATTCAAGTTTAATATGTACGTACAAATATAAATAGGGAGGTAGGTAGCTAGCTTGGACCAATAATTAGTACTTGAGAATAATGAGATCGGTATAATTTATATTGGAGTAAAAAATCCAGTAGCTGAGAATTTTAAATGCTATCATAAAGAAATGGAAAATAATTATTATTATTCTACACGGAGAGAAAATTATGATAACTGTTCCTAGTACGCTTATGAAATAATGATTACTTGGGATTATGGGATATAGACCCATACTTTTTGGGAAAAGTTTCCATAAGTATGAGAACAATTCCTATCATTATGGTAACAGTTCCCATATCGCATGTGAAAGAATCATGGTAATGATTACCATAATAATAGGAATAGTTCCCATAAGCAAATAGTAAACAATCCTATAACCACATTGTAATGGTTCCTAAGTGTATATGGGAATAAGCCCTATATATTATGGTAACTATTCCTATAATATTATGGTAAACATTACCATAATAGTATGGGAATGGTTACCATAATATTTAGAAATTATAATAATTTTATTTTTTTGTAAGAAGCCTTTGATTTTGTATATCACAAAATATTACAAAATTTTAAGTATACAAAAGAAACGCTTATTACAAAAAAAAAATTTATTATAATTTCTAAATATTATGGTAACGATTACCATAATGTATAGGAATTATTACCATAATATTATGGTAATGGTTACTATAATATCATGGTAACCATTACCATAATGTATAGGAATTATTACCATAATGTATAGGAATTATTACCATAATATTATGGTAATGGTTACTATAATATCATGATAATCATTACTATAATATTATGGTAACCATTACCATAATGTATAGGAATTATTACCATAATATTATGGTAATGGTTACTATAATATCATGGTAATCATTACTATAATATTATGGTAACCATTACCATAATGTATAGGAATTATTACCATAATATTATGGTAATGGTTACTATAATATCATAGTAACCATTACCATAATGTATAGGAATTATTACCATAATGTATAGGAATTATTACCATAATATTATGGTAATGGTTACTATAATATCATGGTAATCATTACTATAATATTATGGTAACCATTACCATAATGCATAGGAATTATTACCATAATGTATAGGAATTATTACCATAATATTATGGTAATAGTTACTATAATATCATGGTAACCATTACCATAATGTATAGGAATTATTACCATAATGTATAGGAATTATTACCATAATATTATGGTAATGGTTACTATAATATCATGGTAATCATTACTATAATATTATGGTAACCATTACCATAATGCATAGGAATTATTACCATAATGTATAGGAATTATTACCATTATATTATGCCAATGGTTACTATAATATCATGGTAACCATTACTATAATATTATGGTAACCATTACCATAATGTATAGGAATTATTACCATGATATTATAGTAATAGTTACTATAATATCATGGTAATCATTACTATAATATTATGGTAACCATTACCATAATGTATAGGAATTATTACCATAATATTATGGTAATGGTTACTATAATATCATAGTAACCATTACCATAATGTATAGGAATTATTACCATAATGTATAGGAATTATTACCATAATGTATAGGAATTATTACCATAATATTATGGTAATGGTTACTATAATATCATGGTAATCATTACTATAATATTATGGTAACCATTACCATAATGCATAGGAATTATTACCATAATGTATAGGAATTATTACCATAATATTATGGTAATAGTTACTATAATATCATGGTAACCATTACCATAATGTATAGGAATTATTACCATAATGTATAGGAATTATTACCATAATATTATGGTAATGGTTACTATAATATCATGGTAATCATTACTATAATATTATGGTAACCATTACCATAATGCATAGGAATTATTACCATAATGTATAGGAATTATTACCATTATATTATGCCAATGGTTACTATAATATCATGGTAACCATTACTATAATATTATGGTAACCATTACCATAATGTATAGGAATTATTACCATGATATTATAGTAATAGTTACTATAATATCATGGTAATCATTACTATAATATTATGGTAACCATTATCATAATGTATAGGAATTATTACCATAGTATCATGGTAACCATTACTATAATATTATGGTAACCATTACCATAATGTATAGGAATTATTACCATGATATTATAGTAATAGTTACTATAATATCATGGTAATCATTACTATAATATTATGGTAACCATTACCATAATGTATAGGAATTATTACCATAATATTATGGTAATGGTTACTATAATATCATAGTAACCATTACCATAATGTATAGGAATTATTACCATAATGTATAGGAATTATTACCATAATGTATAGGAATTATTACCATAATATTATGGTAATGGTTACTATAATATCATGGTAATCATTACTATAATATTATGGTAACCATTACCATAATGCATAGGAATTATTACCATAATGTATAGGAATTATTACCATAATATTATGGTAATAGTTACTATAATATCATGGTAACCATTACCATAATGTATAGGAATTATTACCATAATGTATAGGAATTATTACCATAATATTATGGTAATGGTTACTATAATATCATGGTAATCATTACTATAATATTATGGTAACCATTACCATAATGCATAGGAATTATTACCATAATGTATAGGAATTATTACCATTATATTATGCCAATGGTTACTATAATATCATGGTAACCATTACTATAATATTATGGTAACCATTACCATAATGTATAGGAATTATTACCATGATATTATAGTAATAGTTACTATAATATCATGGTAATCATTACTATAATATTATGGTAACCATTACCATAATGTATAGGAATTATTACCATAATATTATGGTAATGGTTACTATAATATCATAGTAACCATTACCATAATGTATAGGAATTATTACCATTATATTATGCCAATGGTTACTATAATATCATGGTAACCATTACTATAATATTATGGTAACCATTACCATAATGTATAGGAATTATTACCATGATATTATAGTAATAGTTACTATAATATCATGGTAATCATTACTATAATATTATGGTAACCATTACCATAATGTATAGGAATTATTACCATAATATTATGGTAATGGTTACTATAATATCATAGTAACCATTACCATAATGTATAGGAATTATTACCATAATGTATAGGAATTATTACCATAATGTATAGGAATTATTACCATAATGTATAGGAATTATTACCATAATATTATGGTAATGGTTACTATAATATCATGGTAATCATTACTATAATATTATGGTAACCATTACCATAATGCATAGGAATTATTACCATAATGTATAGGAATTATTACCATAATATTATGGTAATAGTTACTATAATATCATGGTAACCATTACCATAATGTATAGGAATTATTACCATAATGTATAGGAATTATTACCATAATATTATGGTAATGGTTACTATAATATCATGGTAATCATTACTATAATATTATGGTAACCATTACCATAATGCATAGGAATTATTACCATAATGTATAGGAATTATTACCATTATATTATGCCAATGGTTACTATAATATCATGGTAACCATTACTATAATATTATGGTAACCATTACCATAATGTATAGGAATTATTACCATGATATTATAGTAATAGTTACTATAATATCATGGTAATCATTACTATAATATCATGGTAACCATTACCATAATGTATAGGAATTATTACCATAATGTATAGGAATTATTACCATAATATTATGGTAATGGTTACTATAATATCATGGTAATCATTACTATAATATTATGGTAACCATTACCATAATGCATAGGAATTATTACCATAATGTATAGGAATTATTACCATTATATTATGCCAATGGTTACTATAATATCATGGTAATCATTACTATAATATTATGGTAACCATTACCATAATGTATAGGAATTATTACCATAATATTATGGTAATGGTTACTATAATATCATAGTAACCATTACCATAATGTATAGGAATTATTACCATAATGTATAGGAATTATTACCATAATGTATAGGAATTATTACCATAATATTATGGTAATGGTTACTATAATATCATGGTAATCATTACTATAATATTATGGTAACCATTACCATAATGCATAGGAATTATTACCATAATGTATAGGAATTATTACCATAATATTATGGTAATAGTTACTATAATATCATGGTAACCATTACCATAATGTATAGGAATTATTACCATAATGTATAGGAATTATTACCATAATATTATGGTAATGGTTACTATAATATCATGGTAATCATTACTATAATATTATGGTAACCATTACCATAATGCATAGGAATTATTACCATAATGTATAGGAATTATTACCATTATATTATGCCAATGGTTACTATAATATCATGGTAACCATTACTATAATATTATGGTAACCATTACCATAATGTATAGGAATTATTACCATGATATTATAGTAATAGTTACTATAATATCATGGTAATCATTACTATAATATTATGGTAACCATTACCATAATGTATAGGAATTATTACCATAATATTATGGTAATGGTTACTATAATATCATAGTAACCATTACCATAATGTATAGGAATTATTACCATAATGTATAGGAATTATTACCATAATGTATAGGAATTATTACCATAATGTATAGGAATTATTACCATAATATTATGGTAATGGTTACTATAATATCATGGTAATCATTACTATAATATTATGGTAACCATTACCATAATGCATAGGAATTATTACCATAATGTATAGGAATTATTACCATAATATTATGGTAATAGTTACTATAATATCATGGTAACCATTACCATAATGTATAGGAATTATTACCATAATGTATAGGAATTATTACCATAATATTATGGTAATGGTTACTATAATATCATGGTAATCATTACTATAATATTATGGTAACCATTACCATAATGCATAGGAATTATTACCATAATGTATAGGAATTATTACCATTATATTATGCCAATGGTTACTATAATATCATGGTAACCATTACTATAATATTATGGTAACCATTACCATAATGTATAGGAATTATTACCATGATATTATAGTAATAGTTACTATAATATCATGGTAATCATTACTATAATATTATGGTAACCATTATCATAATGTATAGGAATTATTACCATAGTATCATGGTAATCATTACTATAATATTATGGTAACCATTACCATAATGTATAGGAATTATTACCATGATATTATAGTAATGGTTACTATAATATCATGGTAATCATTACTATAATATTATGGTAACCATTATCATAATGTATAGGAATTATTATCATAGTATCATGGTAATCATTACTATAATATTATGGTAACCATTACCATAATGTATAGGAAATATTACCATAATATTATGGTAACCATTATCATAGTTATATCGTAACGATTACCATAATTCCATAGGAACTATTCCGATACCATATGGGAATTACACCCATAATTATAGGAATGATTACCATAATATATATGGGTACTGTTCCTATAATCAACATTTCTAAAAAACTGGTTACCATGCATTATGGGAACCATTCCCATAATATATTGTAACTGTTACCATAATTTTCTCTCCGTGTACTTTTTTTTTTAATAACATTAAAATTTCTGTCTTTTTTCCATTGAATTATATTTCATTTATTAAATTAGTTGAATTTCACAGTAGAATTTCCGCATGACTTGTGAATATTATAAACCGATTAAAAAAAGCCCAATGAAAAATGAAAAAATGTGAATGAGAGCGAGTGATTTCATATGAATATTTTAGACTGGTAAAAAAATTTAAAGATAAAATGGTGGCGCAGGGACAGCGCGGCAACGGGTGTGATAGTGGTAGAGTAGTAAAGAGAGAACTTTGGGAACCACGGGATGCATTTAAGCGTAAATGGTTTTTGTAACTGGGAGAGCGTAAAATTGCCTAACCAAAGCGGCCCGCGCGTTGTTCCTCCACGTGAATTCATTCCCATGCTGAGGGGAAACAAGAGTAAAAGAGTGAATGAGACAGAGATATATGTATTCATATGTATAGATATAGATATATTTATATTGAAAGCGAGGTTATAGAAGGACTCTAGCGTCCCCTTGGTATCTGGTCACCGATTTCTACCGAGCTATTCGCCGTTGCGGTCGACCGTGGGACAGATTGCCCCGTATTTTGTAGCTCGTAAAAGCGCGTGGTCACCAACCGCTTGCAGTGCTGGCAGTTGTCGCGCTCCCGATCAACTAAATGCCAAGGGAGTCTGGTTTTGGCCGAAAACTTAAAAAGACTCGTACCGAGCCATAAAAAAAAAAAATTATTTTTAACTTCAAGTCCCTCGGGGCAAAGGCTAAATAAATAGGTAACAAATCCGTAGCCTTTACCGCATTTTTATTCCCCAGGAAATAAACATTGTATTTTTAATTTAACTTACCAAGAAACGAAAGGACAAATAAAAATAACGATATAAATTTTTTGTTTGTTTATTTTTATTACACGCCAGTGAGTTTATTAATTTTCACTTAAATTAAATAATTTATTTAACAGATTTGTATATATGTACATAATTATTTCCACAAACTTATCAACAGGTGCCAGGAGTTGAGTTAGGGAATAAATTCAAGGGATTAAAAGTCACTTTTCACCCTTTACATTTTTGGTAATTAATTTAAACGCGAATCGAACGGCTCCCCAACTCAATTAACTGTCTCGCTTAAAACTGTTTATGAAATTTATATTGACTTGAAAAATTTTAATTCGCCCGCTTCATTTGTTATTTCGTTTCAAGTTTTTGTAAAAAGCGCGCGTTTAAAAAATAGTGATCTAGTGTGGATACTAGATAAGGATGTTAGATGATGTTTATATCTTTACTTAAGGAATCACAGATCGAAGATAATTATAAGTATTTATTTGATACGTCCTCTCGACAAGGCTCTTTTTTACATGAAGGCTGCTCTTGAACTGTCCCCTTCAATACTTACAACTCGGTATATTTTTTCTTACATGGGCCTTACACCCCCACTTCGCCATACTTAGACGTACCATTCCCGAAACAATAGCACACAACCATCTTACAATTTTCCATTCCCACGCATCATTCACTCTTGACAATTTATTTTTATATCCTTGAAATAACTTTTACAACTAACTGCCAACCAACATCTGACGACTGTATGCCAAAGCACATTTATGACATTACCTGTCCTAATCCTTAAATTTACAACACCCAATCCAGTTGCCAAAAATTAAAACTTAAATACGAAAATACACAAACAGTAAAAACAATCCAACAGCTATTTTTAAAACCCCACATAAATTATGTGGTGAAAAGTGACAATAGATGGCAGTCGCTAGTGTCAACTGAAATCCGTGGAATCGTAAAGGAAATGGAATCTCTCGACGATGAGGAGGAACCGAGGATGGGTTACTCGGATGCATTTGATATCCAGTCGATTGGATCGAGCGCTTGCCCACATCACTAAGATCCGAGAAGCTACAGCAGCATCACAAAGATTGCGGGTCATTCCTATTCATTGAATGGATATTGAAGATACTGCTGGTAGCTACCCGCTGCCAATTCCTTTGATTTTATTTCAATTTATCACTAAACGCCGGCAGATTATACGGAAATAACTTTCATTTCAGTTGTATAAGCTTGAATTTAAACCACAACTATATAAAATTATTGCCAACTATCGTTTTATCCAGCATTTCATTAAAGATTACATCTCTGCGTCTGACTACTCGGGTCTCTTTTCTACTGCGGCGTGTACGCCATGAATTTTTATTAGACAGAAATTATACTTTTTTCATTAACTTTAAATTTATTGCCAAATCGATAAGAAAAGCATCCGATTCGTGTTTTTCCATCCGACGTTGGATATCGTGGAACGGTTGGATATGTAGGGTAGCTGTAAATTGTCTGAGTAACCGAGAGAGTCGGATTCCCCGAGAGTCTTTAAAATATATAGTGACAACCAAGAAGCTTAAGAAAAAGAAGACGCTGAAGACAAGAGGAGAGTTGCCGGGTTAGCTAGGCGTTTCACATGGTAATTTACCTCATGAATATCTCCAGCAACGTGGATCTTACCGTCTTTATAAATATATATACCTATATATATTTATATTCTTGTGTATGAGTAAGTGTGTGGTGTGCGTTATATTTGTAAGCGTGTGCATCCTCTCGTAAATCGTGGACGCGCGGAAATTCACGCGTCGCAAAATGCCAAGTCAGCAAGTGAGCCCGTTACTCAAACGTCCTCCGATGTCGTAATTTCATTAAAAAGCTACGCGGAAACCTGGCAAAGATTCCAGTAACTTGGGTCCGGATCTGAGACAGGCTCCAAAGACGCTCTTGTGTATACTCTTGGCTGTGTATCTAACTGCACAGTGCACAGATAAAGCTTACGTCGCGATAAAATGAAATTTATTCAAAGTGTGCTAATCAAAATTCACTTACTCGCGAAAATGCGTAATCATACTGCTGGCTTTCTTTCTCTACGTCGAGTTAACAGAAACTAATCTAGGTTACATTGGCTATTGTCACACTGAGAAGGTTACCTAACCGGGTGACGTATGGGCAGATATCGCCAGTTTGCAGATTAAAAAATTTAAAAAACGAGCTAGAATGAATAGTAAGGTCATTTAATTAACATATATTCGAGTTTACCCGGGACTGAATCCTCAAACGAGTGCCCCTTCAAGTCGTTCGGAAAAATATAGAGACTGGAATGGGAAGGGAGAGGAGATGGGTGAGGAATGGGAAAAGACAGAAAGCGTTCTTTCACATGCTAATCCATGAGCCAAGCTACATTCATGAATACCTACGGTCAAAGCAAGCTCTTGGTTCTTCCGCTTTGCTTGCTTATGACTCAGAAAGAAATAAAAAAGAAGTAGGAGTGGAAGAAAAGCTCGATCCCTTTCCCCACAGTCTCCTTGCCATCCGCTCTTTCTTCTTTTCCTTCGACCCTACTTTCGAATCGTATACTCTCGCCTTTCATCGCTTGGCTTTTTTCCTACCACCCCGAGATACAACGCGAGACGAGTTCTCATGAGACCGTCTCGCTCACTGCTCCGGGCATATAAGAGAAATACCGTTGCTTTGTGTCTTTACAACGCTGCAGCAGTACCCCCTAAGACTATTCCCAACCTGGGTTTGGGTGATAAGTCACGAATTATCATAGTATTAAAGTTAACTCTATTCCGCATTCCTACATTCTCTTTTTTATTTCGGAAAAGTTGGGTTCAGTCGGTTTTCCTCTTTTATTTTATTTATTTATTTTTTTTTTAAATGATAATGTCGAAACTAAATTACCTTCCGCAAATTTATTCATTTATTTTCGTGAGCTGGGAGGGAATGTTTGATAGAAATATAAATAGAAAAATAAATATAAATATATAATATCGAGGGTTTTATTCATAAATATATAATTTTCAATTTTTTTCACGTGAGCTAAATATATATGCATTCATTACATATATATGGTATGTGGACGGTTGTGGCGAGGATAAAAAGCGCGAGTCGTTCAATTTTCGTACCGCGAGTACCGCGTAATTGTGACCATGCTCAGCGGACTCGTTTCCGAGAATTTAGTTTCTGGTTCGCGGCCACACTCCAGTGGTGGACTGCCTCCACCCTTTTTACTTCTACCTCTACCTCCACCTCTATTTCCATGATGACCACTAAACTAGATGGGCAAGTTGTGGCGCCCAACGAGCCAGAGAGCGAAGGGAACTAAAAAGTCCCCAATTGAAAGAGGAGGAGAAGGCAGAGGAGGTGGAGAGAAATAATGCAACATGCATATACTTCTAACGCTAGACCATCATCACAGCTCTCGTTGCACTTGCGTAGGGATTACGATCCCACGTGCTCCGCTCCCATGCATAGAGAGGGCTCATGTTTCCCTAATGCGGTCCGATAAATATTTAAGCAGAACGTAATCGGCCGGATTATGTTGAACCGTTCCACTGTACACTCTGCGCCACATATAGTATAAGCTATATATATAACAAAATAGAACCTGAGGGTAGGATGGGAATAGAGATAAAGAAGGAGAAAGAGGAGAGAGTATGAAGGGGTAGTGTAACGAGTGCCGATGTCCTTCGCGGCTCGTAAAATTCCGTCTTTCGTAATCCCGGCTGGTTGGTTTGCTACACCGGGATGAAACTATACTGCGTATACGCTATCATACCCATACGTTTTTATTTTCCTGACTCAACACTCGCTCAAACTCGAACCGTAACACACACACCCACACTCGCACCTAGACATCACATAAATATACCAAGGTATAGATTACCATCCGTCCTCGTTCCCGAGCGGGTTCGGCGACGTGTTGTTAGAAAACTAGCTGCTATGTATGTATACACGACACAATTCTCCCTGAGACACGTCCAATTCCCCGAGACTGCGGGATGATAGCACTCGGTTAAAAAATTTCTGGGACACGGATAAACAAAACAAAAACCGCAGCACAAAAAATAAAAAGACCAGACAATCGCGGGAGACAATGCAAGTCGTTAGGAAATTATTTATAACTATTGCGAATTGTTTCGGATGATGTATTCGCTGGGATGCCTTTTTTTCGCACCCTATTTATCTTTTCGTACATGCTACTGATAGGGTTTATTGCGACTCCAGGGAATTAGTTACTTTTGTACGCTCTGTTTATTTAGACGTTAACGTAATGGATTTCTTTGTTCTTATTTTTTTTAGCATAACTTTTCATTTTATGATTAATCACATTTTTTTATAAACTTTCTGCAGAACTGATTAAGTGGGACATGAAAAATCTATCGGAATAAATTAATCACCTTTATCAAACCAAGAGGTTACCGGTTAAAAAGACCGTTGAATAGTCTCATTAATATGCATTACGCGAGTCTGACAGACTTAGTCGCTTATTGTCCGGCGCTTTCCCCGCCGATTCGCCTCTCGAGTTTGATTTTTACCTACTCTTTGACTCTGTCTATACTTGGACACTTTTCCTCATTTAAAGTCTCACGAGAATAGCCCGCAATTTGTGGAACAAAAAGTTTTATTATTTGATGCTCGTGTCAACTACTCAGATCTTTGGTTTTTTTTTTTTTTCAACCCATTATTAATTTTAAAAATATATTTCATTAGATTTTTGTTAAAGGGATTCTTAAATCGTAATGCTGTAGAGTAAATAGAATTTGACAAAGTTACAGCTCCACCCAACCGAGTCAAAGAGATCCTAATCCTTCTGACAGCATTAACCACTAACGAATTCCCTTTTTCGAATTTTAACTATCTCTCTTTTCCGTAAGCTCTTGTACACACTCAAAATGTCTCGAGCGCAGTTCTTTATTCATCTGGATACATGAAATTCCAGGATCATTCAGTACGAACTTCACAAGTCTTTTTACTTCCGTCCTTTTTTCTCACTTTCTGTTTCCATCCCCATCCACATCCCGATTCTCACTCACTCACTTACTCACTCGCTCGCTCGTTCATTCCCGTCTCTTCACTTACACAACTTACTCTTTTTACTTTTTTCTTTGAATTTCATTCCACTAGGAATCTCATGTGATTCGCGTTGCTGAGAAAAAGCCAGATTAAACCATCGAGGGATCCGTGTGACAGTCGGTAGCTGTCTGATCACTTCTATACCTTTTATATTTCTTTCTTTTCCTTTATACACTTTTTACTCCCGTTTTTCTCCAACTCAGTTAAACTCTTACAGTACGCTTTTCGAGAACCAATCACTACAATCGATCCACAGGCAAACAACAACAAAAATAAATAAACAACAAACCGTATCAAAAGCATTCTGCACCAAAAAGCTCATTTCAATAAATCAACTCGCCATTGAAAAAATTTAAATTTAAGTCCAATAATAATAATGATAAATAATACTATCCTTATCGAATTTTGTCAAAATAGCCGATATTAGCTTTTATACAATTTTTTAGCAACATTTTAAATATCTTCGTCCAGCTTTCATATTTTATCTTCAGTTATTATTGTACCACTTATAACCTTTATATACAATAGATTTTTCCATAGTATGAGTACGCTTATGCATTACTTTAGGGCTAACTTATTTCGAGTATTATACACGGAAAAAGAATCGGTGCTTATAGTAAATAACAAGCTGCGTTGGACATCATCTTGAATTTAGTCAGAATAGCTTCCAAGAATCTCAAAACGTCGATATTGTTGGAATTTCGTTTTTCGCAAATCGGGGTGAAAACAATAACCCCGAAATTTTTGAAAATCATCGATTTTCTTAGCGGGAAGTTAAAAAATAAGCGCTGCAACAGGATGTAGCCTTGTAGTGGCAACAGGATTTTCATGTTACAGCAACAGGACATCCTGTGGGAGCAACAGGACAAAATCCAAATTTTCTTTTGTCAGTATAGTAAACTTTCAAAATTTGAAAAAAAAAATCAATTCGGAATAAAATTCCAATTTGAAAATTAAAATTTTTTTTCCAAATTTGAATTTTTTTCTAAACTGAATGTTTTTCATTCTGCTCACCGATACCCATCCTAAAGTTCCAAGTGTCAACCCGAAATTTGTGTATCTATTTACTCTTGATAGTGCGCATCGCTCGATTATGTAACTTTCATAATACATTTAGCTTATTTTCAGTATAGTTAATCATAAGTGTGCCATAGTATTTGAAATTGATAAAATATTCTAAATAATAATGATAACAATAACAATAGAAAAGTAAACGATGAAATTTATAAAACTCTTACAACATTGAAGCCATGACTTTTATCTCCAACACATTCTCAACATTCAGACGAGGGTAATTTTTGCTATTTATGTGCGCACCGCGACGTGTCATGACGTCTGTTGAGCAAGTGTGGAGTCGTCTTGGGGGTGAGGACGAGAATGAGGATGGGAAAGGAGACTGTAAAGAAAATGCACGTGCTACGGGCTCGTAGAACGAAATATACGAGGTCACATGGAACGTAAGGTCAATCCTACATTCCAGCTCAACTAGCTTGCATCTAGTACCCAGAGAACCCAAGCAATTTTCACGTCTCTCAAGTTATACTCCTCACACTCTATTTCCTTTATATTTTTACGCTTTCTCCTGCTCATACAACACTCGCTTTGTTTTCTAGCATAGCCACCCTTAGCACTTGCTGTAAATTTACCGGCTCTTAGAGTCTGATTGTCCTCGCGATTGACGAAACTAAAAACTCAACGGCTTATTACCTTTCTTTTGTTGCTCTTTTTGTAAGCAAAAACTAAACCGTCCACTTTACTCAACACCATATTTTATGTAGTAAACATTCGGAGCTTGCAGTCGTGCTCAACCAGCTCACGGAGATACTCCGCAGATTAAATTAGCCAATCGATCGCTATTGGATTAACCTTTAATGGACTAATGGCCTACATTCCATTGACATTTGGCTTCTGTTTATCACGATTCTGGTGCTGATTAACTAAACTGACAGAAAACCAGATATTTATAGCCATCAAATTGATTTATGACTTTATTCAATTATTTCATATTATTCTGTACTTTATTTTTGCCATCATAACTCTGTAATGCATTATCCAGGTTAATTTCTCACAAATTTTAAATATACATTCCAGCGATCGACGGTTTAATTGTCAATGCTACAAAGTAAAATTTTTTAATAAAAAACATTTAAAAACTTAAATATTTAAATGCTCCTCAGTTTCTCAAAACGGAAATATGTTTCGGACATAAACCGAGCGTATATTTACCGTCGACCACGTGCCGAGAGTCACGCACAATTACTCCGAGACTCGGGAAGTACGCGTGAAATTACCTCAGTGTTGGCATTAGCTAGTACGCGTAACTGTTGCCTTTAAAAATATTTAACGACTGTTTTAGTCAGTCATTAAATATTCGGTAACATAAAACAAAATGTTTGTCATATTGTCTCGAAAAATTTCCTTTACACCATAAAAAATGTATAGAATGTAATTCGAATATCTCATATATATGGAGGACAGTAAAACAAAACGGTGATGGCACTATGTGGAGTAGTCTTGTGTGCAGAGTATTAACGTGGGCGTTAAACAGTTACGCGCAGTTGAGCCGATCGTAACGCAGGGTGCATTTATGCGCCATATCGCACGTCACGCGCCACGGATTGTTGTTGGTCCTTGATATCAACGATGGCTTAAGGATATACACTTGGCCTTTAGGGTCTTTGGTGCTTCTATATGTTCTCCTATCTTACGGGATGCTATATTATACTCCAGCACAGTATACATTGAAGACTAGGCTTTGACTTGGCTCTGAATATTCACGCCGCCATTAACCTGACACTATACTACACGTGTGTGCTCTGTATACATATACATATATGCATAACTATAGGGTAGATGAGCGACCAGATGGCGTCTGAATACGCTGGCGTTAGAGTACTTTAAAAGGAGTCGTAAGAGAAAAGATATATAAACCTGTTTAAATCATAAAATATTATGCGATACATCAGGATGTAACTCTGTAATATTTCTGAGCTTAAAAAGTTTAATACTTTTTTTTATTGCTAAGGAATAGAGTAGATTGTTGGATAACGGTGCGGACTGGATATGTAAATGTTGATAATTTTTATTCGGGTGTCCATGAGGGAGTTTTGTCCAGTGGTAAGAGGGCATGGCCTGATGCTGTCAGAGAAAGGATGTCCTAACGATGCGTCGTGGAAATAAGTGACGGAAGAAGCTGAGGAAGGGCTTGTATTGCCAAGTGGACGTTGAGGAGTCTGTTGCGTCCTTGGTAAGGTCCCTGGAGAAGCGCGGGCGGAATACCAGAGCGTAATGGTGTGCCGTTGCCTTGTGTGGCGTGAACACGTCTGGCAAGTTGCCAGCATGAGAGAGACGAGATTCGTGACGAGCTTGTTAAGTTTATCGAAAGTGTCAAATTAGTAGTTGAGTGGATTTTATTTATGGGGGTTTTAAATTTTTAAACTGATTTTATAGATTTTATGAGGGGTAGCAAGATGTCGGTCCAGACATTGCATAATAGGATTGAATTGGAAATGAGAGACTATAGTGATTATTAATCACGGCAATCATCATTAGCATCGTTCTGGACGAATGTTAGCGGCGTGTGCGCGAAACTCCCAGTAATCATCCTCGGTCTGTAACATTCGGTATATGTTCCGAATCCCGGTTACAGCAGACTGGGAGAGGAGGCTACCGAGGGCCAGAGACCGTTCTGTAGGGGTGAGAGTAGAGAAATGCGAGTAGGCGTGTCGTATCACCAACGTATTGTTAATTACAAACGCTCAATCTAATTATAACATTGAACATTGTATAATAATTATCTATGGGTATAATTAACAAATTTAACTTTATGTCCGCATGCTGTATTTATATCTATACAGTGGTAAGTTTAATTATCGGGATTCATTTTTACGTTGATTACCCATACACGGGAATAAATTTATACAAGTGTTAACATAATTGTGTTAAATTTATTTTAGTAGCATAAATCACTAAATCAACCAGCGTGAATGTTAAATAAATTTAAATTTACGCTTTTTAATCAATAAATTATAAAACGTGAGTATATATGCAGAGGGACAGATAAATTTAAATGAAAAATAAAATAATCATCGAGTTGTAGACTAAAAATGAATAGACATTGTGAACAAATTTTCGACAATCGCCGGTATATCGACAAGCGGAACCTACATGTTAAAAAAATAGCAATAAAATCTAGCGAACAGTGCACGACAAGCGAAAAAGAGCGTGGTGTTGTGTTGGCAGTAGTGTAGAGAAGGCGTAGAAACCGGCGAATCGAAAAATGAGCGTTGAAATAGTCGGTCGTTGACTACCGACTGCCATCAGAGGATGGGACCGGAAATTTTTGAAAAACCCAACGAGCAAGCGAGACGACCGTGGATGAATTTTTATTTTGCTATGCTCGTAACAGCTTGCACAAAACTGCTCGATGATATACGATCCCGGGTTACTCCTGTGCCGCCACGGTTATAGTCCAGGTCATCCTCTTCTATTAAATATATACATGGACGTTCAATATATACATATATGGAGAGACCTATAGAGCCAATGCCGTTGTAATAAGCGCGTGTTCATGTGCGTGAATTGATAGTCCGCCGATACCCACAATTATTATTATAAATCACTCGGTACTCACGGTTCAGCGGCAGCCATATAAGCCAAGACCGCTCGGCAATTTAATTAGTCGCGGGGAAAAAGGATAGAATTTTTTATGAATTTAGGGTTGGATTTAAAAAAAATAAAAAAGCATGAGGAGGCAGCAATTTAGAGCAACTTAACTTGTCTCCTTAAATCACGGGGCATTAAATTATCAGCGGACTCGATTAACGGTGTGACAAAGTGTAACGAAGAGATGACAGCGCGATAGGAGATCTGGCATACGCGACGACGCCGGCAATCTTGGTAGCTAATGAAATTCACCGCATCGTAGGCGCGTCGATAAATGACCGAAGGTTATATACAACAGTGGAATTGCCTAATAAGCACCGCTGGTGACAAATTGCCCGGCCGTGATGCGACGGTATTGGAAGGAGGAGGGGGAACGTAAACAGAGTGTCGAGTAAGCCTCGCAGTGGCAGAGAGACAGAGAAATGGATGGCTCTGGAGTAACGGGGAAGGACTGATGAGGATAGAGAAGGAGAGAGGGCTGATGCTTGCCGTTAGCTGATGGTGGTGCGAACGCAACCAACGCAATGAGGGTGGGTAACGGATTGTTGTTGGCGGAGCGGCATACATCACGAAAGCAGCCGTCAGGATCGCGAGTAGAGAGTGGAATGACAATAATTGATTCCACCCTCGGTAAACCCACTCTTCGTATTTCTCGTATACACACTTTGTGCAGCGTAGTCAAATTTGTGTCTCGAGTGGATGAGACTACTGGTGGTACTACCGCAGATTCAGCTTCAGCTTCTGCTTTCGCTTCTGCTTCTGCTTTTGCTTTTGCTGGGTTGACAAATCCAACAAACATCTCTTTACTCAGCAATGTATATCAAGGATTTATAGAAAATTTTCGTACTAACATAACCATCCTTTGGCCTCAGGTTGTCGGGCCAGTCAAGATGACGATGTAATATTCCGGATTCTCCAGACACCCTGGAGCCGGCACTCGAGGCCGAGTGGCATTGGAATATTAACGCGGTCCGAGAATAACCAACTACCACCTCGATGGGACAGCGTTTTAACTCACCCTCACCCTTATTCTCATCTTGATCCTCATTCTATTTTGTCATCCCAAAGAGATGACACTGGACTCTAGGGCTAAAGTATGACGTGCCAGTAGACGCTCCAAGGACCAACAGAGACGGGTGTACTTGAATAGCGGTTCCCAAAGGTCTAAATTGTTTCTGAGGATGTTGTCACTCCCGTGAGTGAGACTCTGTCAGAAAATACACACTTACACTCACACTGAAACTTTGTTCAATTGGACAATGCGTTGCCCGAACAGAATTCCCTGACAAACGATCCGACAGCTCAACAATTCGTTGGCCATACGATTGTCTTAGAAAATTCCTGTAGCTTCTGGTGGACGCCGGACACGGACGAGGGATCAAAGTCCAGAAGCTGAAAACCCGGGTGGCTTTAGTTGTGAATCCACTGGAATCATTTCGAGTATCTGAGGGAGTTAAGATTTTCTGGTGTAGTCAGAGGGTATAGGTTTTTAAAGGAATAAAAAATAAAAAAAACAGTTGAGATATCTCTGACGACGAGGATGAGGACAAACGGGGTGAAAATGCCAGCACCAAAAAGTCTAGTGTAATAAAACTCGATATCCGATCGTCTGGCCGTGCCATCTGTGATGGCTGATGGTGAATCGGGGGTGGTTTCCCAAGAAAATTTTTATCGCCCATTTCTTCTCGCTCGTTTTCTTTTTCTCGTCTCGCCCAGCTACCTAACCCACTCCGTCAGTCTATATCTATATCTATATCTCTATCTATATATGAGTATATAGAATTGAAACGGAAGCAGAGGCGTCGATGATGGGGTCGAGTCAAGAGGTGGTAGTGAAGCTGCTGCTGCTACTGGGTTTTTCAAGACGTTCAAGTGCTCGATCGTTCATCCCGGCGTGTATAATATCTCACTGTAAGTTCTAGTGAGTATATACGGCAGAGGCAGTGTACGCTGCCTCCACCACAGCCTTGAACGTCTTACCAGTCAAGTCCTTAGAGAGGGCAATATCTTAAAAGCAACCCTAGATCCATCTACCGCACTCGACGATTCCAACTTGGAGATAATCCTTCCATCTGCTTCCTCCCATTCCCTCTTCATATCCAATGCTTTTCATCATCTTTATACTTTGTTTTATTTTGTTTTTATCTTATTATTTTTCCTTTTATTACTATTGAGATTTTTTTTCGTTATTATCTTTTAGTACTTCGGAGTCTACATTTTAAATATATTAATTTTGATATTTCCTTTTTTTTTCGTAGAAACAACTGGACTCCTACTATCGGATCGCCTTTAAAACGCTGAAATATTTAGCACTATATTTGTTTTAACCCGCAAATGTGTCTTTTTTCATCGGATTTCATAACGTTATCGAGTGTATATAGTCATGGGACCGGGATATCAAGTGTGAGAGGAGAGGCGGAGGGCTTTGGAGCCAGCGCGATAGCAAAGAGAGACAGTAAAGCCCTCGAGCGCGAAACCGTTTATCGGGGGCCGGTTCATCAATCACGTGGGAAATAAATAAATTTTTTTTTGTTACTCTTATACTATCCCTGGGTTATACTATACGTATATACATGCTAGGAGAAAGAGATTATAAGCACGGAAACAAAAAACCGCAATGTTGAACGCCCTTTTGACTTAACTCATTCGAATGGAGTGAAGCACAAAAAAATAAAGAGCTTAAAGCTTCTCATTCGCAATGAATTTATTTTATTATCCTCGAGGAATAAAAACGTCACAAAATTATCTTAAGTGCTAGTGCTGCTGCTGCTATTATTATTTTTATAAACTTTGCAATGTATTTTTTTTTTTACCATTATAATTATTATTAAAATAAAAATAAATAGTTTAAATAGTACGAAATGACATTTTGGTAATTTAAAAGTTATTTTAGCGCTTTTGATAACATTTTATGTGGTGTTCAAAACATTAACCAAGCGATGCAAAAGCAGTTAGACTCGTAGTTAGACCGTAGCGAGTCCCTTCTGACGCAACGACAGCAGTTCCGGTTCACGCAGGAAGTCGAGAGAGTTTCTGGATAAACTTTTCGGTCCAGACTCATGTAGACATATATATGTGTAGATATGTTGGTGTAGATGTGGATCCACACAATACACATTATAGCACACTATATGACGCATTAATAAATTACTCAGTACAAGTGAGAGGATAGAGAGTTTCCCATGAGTATCTATAGTAGGATTTTCATTAGCTCACTCGACTACAGACTCGTGGGTTGAGACGATGGGAAAACTCCAGAGGAATATGCAGGTACCCTTTTATAGTGAAACTCGAGGCAAATTGTAACGAGTTCATAGCGGCTTAGGTTACATTTCCGAGCGACCCAGTTGTTTCCGGATTACGGTAAATAAACGCGGCAAATTCGTTAATGCTGATAGTTATTTATTTTATCTTTATCAACTCGGGTTGTTTAATTTTTAGCATTAGAGGGTTAGAGTTCAAGTTTCCGTGAATTTAAAGCTCGGATAATGCTGAGCGACGAGTGAAATTAAGACTGATTGTATAAAAAACTTTTGTTGGGGGAAAACTTTAAAAGTCGAATAGGACTTGGCTAAGCATGGAAAAGTAACGAGCGTGTCTCGTTATTCACTGAGGACCCAAGAGAGTGAGAATAAGGTTCAAGCTATTTTTCATCTAGTTAAACTAACAAAATTTATTTACTTATTCTTCCGTTTGTGTCTCGAAATTAGTACAGATTGATTTCAGTCGCTTCTTACGCGATTCAAAGAACTTGAACAAAACTTTTATGCCTGTTAACGAATCACGCGGAGTGTTAAAAAAAGTTATTCCTCTGGCATTCGGTCATCAAATTTGTTGACCGTTTTCGGAAAATTCCGCGTTAGTGAAAAAATAACTAAAACAGAAAAAAAAAGATAAATTTTCGTTCTATTTGCTGTGAATTGTTAACGAACTTCGTTCACGTTTCAAAGCACCGAAATAAAAAAATGAAACTCTCGTATAACACTCAAACGAGCTTCAGATACGCAACTTGGTTTTGTTGAAATTTTTCGCTAATTAATTGCAACACATTTGAAAAACTTTACTTTCAAAAGCTTTTCCGTGTCAAGAGTCCGCTAATCGATGAGTAGTATTGCGGCAGCTCATTGAGGTCTACATTGTAGAGAAATAACCCACGGAAGCATATCCCAAAATGGGTGATCGATTGTTTAAGGGTTACCGCAAACACATGGGACACGATGGGTGGATTCTCCCGAGAGCTGGAGTGATCTTGGGTTCGGTTGCTTTTGATACCCTTCATGAATGTGTAAAAGCATCCTGGGACACTGGTGGCAGCAGGTTCGACACCTCCGTCTCCTTTTGACTACACTCCGTAACTTCTGTTGACGGTAGTCAAAAATCTAGAGGCATGTCATATGCAAACTCAGTCTGTTTAAATCCATGTTTCCCGAGTTATGAATAGATTCAGATATTTCAGGTATTCAAAATTTCGATCCATTAGACTAACTCACCCACTCACTCACTTTCTAGGATATGTTGGTAGCAGAGATGTGCGAAAAGTTTAACGTCGTTAACATGCCGGACATAAGCGATCGGTCATCTTTAACCCTTCTTAGACAGCTGATTCCCTGTCCGACGTCGATTGATGGATTCCGGAAGAGCCACTGATCTCACTACAAAGTAACTGGAAGAATTTTTAAAATTCTTCTAGGTGACATAAAAAAAGGACTCGATTGATCTGATTTGTTGGGCATTTTTAAACGGGCGCTTTCAGTTCTTTTGAGGAGGATTCGAGTGCTGTAGGCTGGGAATTAAAATATCTTGTCAGCGAGGATTGATGAAACGAGTCTATACAGGATGATAAGAAGTGTGAACCTGTCAGGGATATGGTAATGTTTGAACAATGGGGGTTTTGTTTAAACGCACGGTTTCGGCGAACGAATAGCGGTGTTTCAGGTGCGTTCTTGTATGTGACTATAATATCTCGTGTGTACACAAAAAACTTTGGATCTTGGTTTCGTTCGTCTTCTTGACATGCGAGGGTGACTTTGATAAGGGCTTCTAACAAAGGGAGGATTAAGTGTTTTTTTTCCGACAAAATGGATTACATAAACCACCATTTGGATTTTTGTTCGAAATTTTTTGTCCCTAGTTTTTGTTTCATCTTTTGTGTTTTTGTTCGCAACTATGAAGATTTGTCAATTGCAGAATTCAATGGTATTAAAAAAAAGAAATAAATAAAATATGGTGAAAAAAGTTTTAAATTGTTTCTGTTCTGTAAATTCTACTTTTTTATTAGCGTTAAAAAATTTCATTTATTTCACATTCTTTCTACTGTCCACGGTATTTTCTGACGAAAATTTCGCGTCCTCGTGAAGGGGATTTGTTGAAAAAAGAAAAAAAAACATATATATATATATATATACATAAAAAATAAAAATACAATTCATTGGAAAATTTTCACGTTAAAGCGACGGACAAACTGGAGTAGGAGTATAAAAAAAAAAATCTCAAAGAATGTGGATAAAATTGTATCCTCGATTTGCTGAAAATAAGAAACCACAAAAAAGTAAAATAAGTAAGAAAGAGATCACTTGGATACTGGTTGACTTGCCCGTCTTCAATGGTTGCGTATAGCTGAGGAAAAAAGGAATAAAGAAGGTAAAAAAAAAAACAAGAACCTACAAAGGTGACACAAGAGATAAAGGATCTCTAGAGAAGTTGGAACGCAGATAAATGGACACGAAAATTCGGACAAAGCTCGTCGCGTTCGCATATTTGAAATACCTACGAAAACCATTTCTCGTTTTCCTCTATACTCCTCGTGTATTTTTATTCTTTTATGTCTACACTACCACTATTTTCCACCCTCAGAAAAAGCAACTACCGAACTACTGGTACTGTTCCGAAACCCGTTGCCTCTGAAGTCGATAAATGATCCGTCGAGTTCCCTCGAGGATACTTTAAATTACTCGGATTTTTTTTATTCTCTTTCTTTATTTTCTTTTCTTCAGGTTTTTTTACCCATTCAACTTTCGAAAAGATATCATTATCCCTTTGGAGAGTGCCGCGGATAAGAAATATTTTGCCGAGGGTCCTAGGGGTTTTAGACCCCGTTGAATTAGCCTCAAGGTTATTATACACTTGACACAAAAACTCTTTTATGAAGTCTAAGCCTCTGTATCATTACACATTCTCATTGAAGTCACGAGTTCCAAAAGACGCTGTTCAAAAATTAAACTCTTTCGATAATAAAAATAAAGATCGCAGGAGTAAAAATTCATTAGAGTGAACAAAAAGTGTAGTGACTTATTTATAAAATAGTCCAAGTTGTAAGCAATATGTAAGTCTAAACTGGCTCATAAATTTAAAATTTCCGAGTTTAGTTCGCCCTTAGTTAAAGCACGTTGTGTCCGCTTGGAAAACGAGAACTGCACTGTGAAAACTCACATGAAACTTTCATAGTAAACACATTCGTACTGCTACCACTTAGCAATCTAAGTATCTACCCTCTATCTCCATCTATTCTATTCCATTCTATTCAGCTCTCCATTTTCTCCCGCCCAGCCATCAGAAAACTATTTGCAGTTGGTAGTAAAAAATAAATCCGATCTGAGCGTTGCTAATTCGAAAGCTTTAAAAAATATTCAATTGAGTTTTTTTAAATTAATCAAATGTATGAGAAAAAGTTTTTCTAAGATAATAGTTGAAAATGGACTTAATTTAACACCACGCGGTGTTAAAATAGTAACTGAAAATTTCATTATAATTAATTTTAAGCAACAAAATTTTGATTTTTTAAGAAGATTTCCAGTTAATTGCAAATAACTTACGACTTGAGAGAAATATCGAAAATTTTTTCTTAGATAAGTTGTAGGAAATAAAATGCTCTACAAAAAATGTCCCATAAAATTTTCCGATAAAGTTGATGGTTGCGTCAAAAAATTTAAAAATTGTAAAAATTTATCGTCAATCTAACTTTAACTTCGAATAACTTTTGAAAAAATAAAAATATCGAAAAATAACAAGAGACCTTTCTTACAGAGCGTCTAATTTACCATAAGAATATGTCTTGAACAATTGAAAGTATTGGTCCCACTGTGAGCTACAAAATTCCAAAGCTTAAAAAATAAATTTTCCCATGTTATTTAAACGGGAAATAGAAATTTGCGATGCGCGACCTCTAAATATTAATATTAAAAGCTCTGATTTTTACAGGCGTTTTTTCTTGTCCCTCTGAATATATTTCATAGGGGATATCGAAAAAAAAAATAGTCCATTTTTTTGAATCAGCCTAATGATTAGAAATAAGTAGAATTTTGTCGTTGTTTTCTCTTAATTAATAATGTGAAATCACTTAAGTATTCTTTATAAAAATAAATTACTTAATCTATATGTATGTACAGTTTATCTCGATTTTCGTCGTCCTGTTACATGCCTTGAGCGCGAAGCGCTGAGGCTATGCTCTATACTCGCCTGAAAATGAAAATCTCGATTTCGTCATATTAAATTGTTTCTAAATTTATGAATACACTTAAATGATACAAAAAAAATATATTGTTATAAAGAAAAATGATTAAACAACAGATTTTATCCATTTTTACGTCGACTTATTACGATTTTTCTATAAATTTTCTGTTTTTAGTGACTTATAGCGTTAAATTACTCAGGAGTCATGGGCTAGTAAACACTATAACTTCCGAAAAATACAATTTTTCAACTTCACTTTTTTTTTAATATCTTCGTGTAGTTGATGCGAAGACCCCTTTTGAAAATGGCAGCTAAATATCGTATGGTTTAGTTATAATTAATATTTTTAGATAGGCATCACAAGACAATTTCTACCCTTTGAGCAGCCATATTACTTATTTTTTTAAATATACATTTATTTCAAGAGTGAACATAACCAAGATTATTTTTTGTATTTTTTGTTTACTTATCGATTTCTATGTATCGATTATTTTTCGATAGTATCGATAGATGGCACGGAATATACCTATCCTAAAGTTTACATATTAGCAGCTGGCGTTTCTTAGGTAAAATGGCGAGCTATTTAAAAACTTATAATCTAATTGTTTTTAATTAACAGTCGATACAAAAAAATATGTTAAAATTCAAAATAATATAAAGGTTTTCTCTGAAAAATTGTTGTATGTGTAATAAACTTTTAACTCACTTGAGTATCATTCACATAAATGCTCAAGGCATGCACTTTAGGATTTTCCAAACTTTTCATTAGTCTTATTACGGATTTCGGCGGGAAATTTTCATTCAGTTGTTAATAGGGGAGCGTTCCAAGCGAGTTTTAACAGACTGAGGGCAAGAGTCTTATAACGAGGTACGACTGTAATTACACTGGTGATGATATTATTTGAACACCACTTTTGGTGTTGAAATTTAACACCTACACCACCTGGACTTACTCCGTTTTTTTTCAAAGTGTGTACGTCAACAGTAATAATATTTATATTATAACTGAAAATTCATAATTTTTTAACCGAAACATAAATTATTTTACTTGCTTATTTTTGATACCCATAAAAACTTTCCAAGCTGTCAGAATTGATATTTTGCATCAAAAAGATTTCGTCTAAATATTCAAATTAATAAAATAATGTATTTTTTATTTTTAATTTTAATAGAAGATAGTGAAGAATAAAAATGTCGGATGAAATGTCTGCAGTCAAGATCACGTGGATCGTTACCAAGGGTGAGCTGTGAGACTGGAGAGTGTGAGGGTACGAAGAGATCAAACAAGTGAAGCAGCGACGAAGATGGAGATAGCTGATGGTGATAGAGGAAAGCTATGGCGGTGATAGTAGTCCTTACTGTAGACTGGAGGGTTGAATATTCATTCGTGTTACATATGGATCAGTCGCCGAGAGTCGCTCGGATGATATGCCACCACTAGACGAGGACTACAGACTAGAGATTGACAAGTCTTGAATATTGCGTAGTCTTGCGGTCGTTAAAATCAAATAGAAACTAGGCTCGCGGTTGTTTTTATTTAAATAAATGTTAAATCAGCATTATCTTGTGATTACTTTTCGACTCAGTTACTTTCCTATAAATTCTTACGAATTTATATTCAATGTGAAAAGTATTTTAGGACTGAAATAGCTCTAGTACTTATATATATATAGATATATATGTATTTTTCCTTTTTTTTCATTGAAATGGCTTATAGTGCGGCGATAAGACGAATGAAAAATCATTGACCAGTCGTAGAGCGACCATTCCGGGTGAATAAATCGGGAAAGTAGTCAGTTGAGTTATTTCACAAGATTACGGGTCGAGAGTATTGGATGTATCTATTCTCTGTCTATGTCATTGCTTCACTCGAGATAAAGAAAGTAAAGTGAGAAAAATATAGAATAGTCCTAACAAGAATCTGGGGAAAACGGGATAAAATGAGATACTATTTTAAAGGGAAAGAGATTTTCGTTTGCTCAAGTTTATTATTTACTGCACGGAAAGAAATTTTCTTTAAAAATTACCGTTAAATTCACTGTAACCGTGGGACATAATGCAGTGCTTTTATTTATTACCATTTTTGAAATAAAAATTAGGAAAAAATTCATTTATTTTGTGGTAAACTTCATAAAATTTACCGAAAACCGAATAAAATTTACAGTAGACTACGGTAAAATTTGTTGAAAAAAGGTTAAAAATTATCTGACTTACCGACAAATGATTAGGTCGTGCCATTCGTCCCACGATTACAGTGAATTTAACGGTAATTTTTAAAGGAAATTTCTTTCCGTGTGCTATTATCTATTTTAATACACGGAGAAAAAAATATAGTAAAAATTATAATCTTATAGTAAAATTTACTAACAGATATGAAAAAACACATTCTGTATTGTAATTATTACTAAACGTTTAGTAAAATTTACTAGTTAGTAATAATTACATAATAAGATATTCAAAATTACTGTGCGTAATGTATTTTTTGCTAAGACGATTGTATTTTTTACTATTTGTCTAGTAAATTTTACTATAAGTACTATTAATAAATACTAATTTAAGAAAGTTCATTTTCTAATACGATATAGGATTTGTTACTATACAAAATATTAAAAATTACTATACGCAATGTATTTTTTGCTAACACGATTATATTTTTTTACTATCTGTATAGTAAATTCTATTATGTATAGATAAAATTAAAAGTTGGTGGGGACAGCATATACAAATATGTATTACAAGTTCTGAAACTTTTGACCAAAGGAGACATCGGGTCGTCAGACATAGGAAAGGACTCGCATGCGGGAGATCAGGGTTCGAATCTCAGTTGAAACCAAGTGATTTTTTAAAAAACAAAAATCGACACCAACACCAATACAGATGACATAAATAGCAATAATAATCAAAATAATAGTAATAATAATAAAAAGTTAAAAGCTAATAAAAATTTAATTTTATTTTTTTCCATTCTAATTTAGTAAAGTTTACTAAACGGGATAGTAAAATTTACTTATTTGTTACTTATACACTGTAAAAAATCACCGGGGTAAGTCCAAGCGGTGTAGGTGTTAAAATCAGCGGTGTAAAATTTCAACACCGAAAGCGGTGTAAAAATAACGCCACCGCCGGTGTTAATATTCTAAACCGGTGTTAAAACAAATTCTCCGGTGTTAAAATGACGCCGCCGCCGGTGTAAATATTCTAGACCGGTGTTAAAATAACACCGCCGCTGGTGTAGATATTCTTTACCGATGTTAAAATATTTCACTTTGTGAATATTTTTACTTACACGATCACTATACTTGTTAATAGATCATATTTTTTATTAATTTTCATTAAAAAACTAGCATTTTTTGTGTTTTATAATCTTTAAAGTTGATTCTCCAAGCAGACGCAGTTTACCCCGCTTCTACACCGGTTACCCTGCTTTTACACCGATATTACTCCGCTTTTACACCGGTTCCCCACTTTAACACCGGTATTTTTAACACCGGTGAATTACTCCTCCTACACCGGTGTAATTTCATTTTTACACCGGGCGGAGTTAAAATAAGTCCATTTTTAACACCGCTCTTTCTACAGTGTACTGTTTTGTGATTTTTGCTATACTTTTAGTAATAAATAGTAAAAGTAATGCACTCATTGATTTGCATTAGTATTTACTTAAATATATTAAATATTGAAGTATTTTCGAGACTCGTTTTCTCCTTGTAGAGAAAAATCATAATAATGAATTTTTTTTAATAAGACCCATTTTGCCTCTTCTCCAACAGATTAAAAATTAAAAATTTTAGTCTTATAAGCAGTGTCCTACTTTACTTCGGTCTTTCTTATATGAAAAAAAATTTCATCACTATTAATATTAGCGGGCATTTCATCTCGTCTCTCATATTCTAAATAAAAGTGTACGTGTTTTTAGGTCATACTACTGAGTCTTTAGCAAGCATAAAAAAAAAGCTTGCAGTCTTAAAAAGATGAGAATAAAAATGACAAAGGGAAATCAAACGTTTAATTCTTGTCTGCAGTGGTAGTGGTTGAGTTGTTAGGCTACCAGCATCAACCCCCATCGGCTTGAAGCTCGATCAAAGAAAGGAACCCTTTTCGCTTAGCAGCCATTTCGTTCATTTCCGGTCTCGCGGATAGAGAAGATCCATTTGCCATCACTTTGCCCCTCCTATTGCCGACTCGTCTTTTTCTTTTCTTTAACAACGCTATTGTATGTCTCACAATTTACTTTCTTTACATTTTTTTTCATTATTATATCTCACTCGCGTCCTAGCCTCCCCTCTCTCCCTCCAACTCTCCGCGTATATCTGATCGTTAGTCAGTTTACATTAGTTAACGTCGCAAGACAAGTCAAGGAGAAAATGTACTTAGTTTTAATACTTAGATAAAAGATACTCTTCTATAGATAATTTTTTTTTTATTATCATTATTTAATTTTCATCAGCCATTAGCGTGACGGTAATTATCGATTTTCGATAATTATTGTACTCACAATATTTATTAAGCTTTTTTTTACGATCATTTTATATCAGAAAAAAAAAATAAAAATATTGTAGGGAGGGGGGGGGGGCTGGAAAAAATTTAAGTGTAAAATTTTTCGTTCAATATCTTTTTGAATACCCAAATTAATATTCCGCGCCAAAATGATTAAAATTTTAAGTGAGCCATCTTACCCCATAGTGTCTAGAGTGCCCCGTTCTACGGTTAAAATAAAAATTTGACAGCTGATTTTGCCGGTAATTTAAATTTATAAAAAATTTGAGGAGACCATTTTACCCCTTTTCCAAATAATTTGCAAATATTTAAATAATTAGCTCATAAAATTTTTTTATAAAATAATGAAATAAAAAAAATCGTAAAGTCAAAGTAATTGCAGATTAAACAACAAACCCGGTGTACGATATATGTATACATATATATAAAAGTTTTATAACCGAGGGTAGTTTAAGGTCATAAAAATCAAGACAAAATTTACAACTGAGATTGTAAAAATGTACAAGAAAAAAAAGAAATGAGAAAATAATAGTAAATAGAACATAAATAAAATGAAAGTCGTCCGTGATTGGACGTTATCATTCAACACTTGAGTGAGATTCGGAAGTAGTCGGACAATTTTTATTTTACAACCCCCGAGGGAGGCTTTTAAAAGGAGTTCTCGGATCTGGGTAGCTGAGCCACTATCCCGCCCGATGGCAGCACTTGTCTGAGTTCTAACTCATCTTTCATTCCTCAGAGCTCCGCGGCAGTATTGCGACGTGTTCAGTTCACAAGCTGCTAAAATTCACAATTTAAATGTCTGGAAAAACAATCTCCTTGTTAAATATTCTTATTTATTCCTTTCCACCCACCAGTATTTAGCTTTCTCAGTTGACTTATTCTGTTGTGTTTATTCAAATCCCGACTTATTGACTTGATGACGCGATACGATAAAATAAAAAATAAACAAACTCAACGAGCTGGGTTATTTTAACCGTATTCATTTATTTAACGCTGTTTACCCACAGATTAAGATTGTTTGATAAAAATACACAAGGTGTGAACCAGCTGACTGATAAAGTTTACCAACAAAACATATCGTGGTTTACAACGCGGGATTTTATTTTCCTAGCGACATATTGTTTTTTTTTTATTTTTTTCCGAATCCAGACGCAGAGCTTTCTTGCGTTTGTTTATTTCCTTATCGCTTATATCCTGCAGCCGAGATAGACCGGGGTACAACGGGCGTACGAATGTACGGACGGGAATCTAAACAAAGTCGGCGTGCAGTCGGGCGGAACGGACCGTTGGTTTCGCCCGTTAAACGCATTCCGAATGCATTATATTCAGCAATAAATCCTCGGTGGTGCTCGTAGATCAATAATTTCATATCCAAAACCGCGCAGTATGCAACGGCAATGTGCAGTCTGCATATATTCTGATCCATGTGACCGTTTATTCGCAACCTTGGCTTTCTTACATCTTTTACATCTCTTACATCTCAGCCTCCTGACCCTTTTCCCCTCTCGCCACCGACGCACCACTGAGTATTTTTATTTTCTTGTTAAATCATACGTGATTCGATTCTCTCGAGATTATTCCGAGCTCCCTTTACCAAAAGATTTACGATTTTCCCTCGCTGTTCCAATGCAAATGCTGTATTTTTCGTTTTTCCGCTTTTCGCTTAAAACTACTCGAGATTTCGATGACTCAATTGTGGTATCGGTACTCAGCCCACTTGTGTATCCTTTTTTTTTATCCTTCATAAGTCCGCTTTTTAGTTTGTTTTCTTGAAGTTAACTTAACTTTATTTTTACAGTCTACGATTATAAGAGAGAGATAGAGGAAAAATGCAAGAGGATTGTGCACTTTGGGGTAGCGAAAAAGTACTTAAGCCGATTTTGTTCCCAGAAAATGGTGTCACTTTTTTTCAGACTATACTTACTTACAGCCTCCTATTTCCAGTTTGTGTATCATTCAAAAATTAAATTCGTTGGGACACTGCGCTTTAAAAAGAGCGGTGGAAAAAATTGACTCAATTTAAAACCACACGGTAGTGAAGTGAAATAACACCGGTGGCAGAGTAATTTGGCGGGGTTGAAATACTGGTGCACGAAGAAAAAAATATAGTAAAGCTTACTAAGAAATATGGGAATAATTACTAAATTTAGATAGTAATCTTGAAACGCTTATGATTTATATGAAAAATTTATAAACAGATAAGTAAATTTTACTATCCCGTTTAGAAAAATTTACTATATTAAAATGGAAAAAAATAAAATAAAATTTTTATTAGCTTTTAACTTTTTATTATTATTACTATCATTTTGATTATTATTGCTATTTATGTCATCTGTATTGGTGTTGGAGTCGATTTTTGTTTTTTAAAAAATCACTTGGTTTTCAACCGAGATTCGAACCCTGATCTCCCGCACGCGAGTCCTTTCCTATGTCTGACGGCCCGTTGTCTCCTTTGGACAAAAGTTTCAGAACTTGTAATACATATTTGTATATGCTATCCCTACCAACTTTTAATTTTATCTATACATAGTAGAATTTACTATACAGATAGTGAAAAAATATAATCGTGTTAGCAAAAAATGCAATGCGTATAGTAATTTTTAATATTTTGTATAGCAACAAATCCTATATTGTATTAGAAAATGAACTTTCTTAAATTAGTATTTATTAATAGTACTTATAGTAAAATTTACTAGACAAATAGTAAAAAATACAATCGTCTTAGCAAAAAATACATTACGCATAGTAATTTTGAATATCTTATTATGTAATTATTACTAACTAGTAAATTTTACTAAACGTTTAGTAATAATTACAATACAGAATGTATTTTTTCATATCTGTGAGTAAATTTTTCTATAAGATTGTAATTTTTACTGTATTTTTTTCTCCGTGTAGTAAATTTTAATTTATAATTGAAAACAATAGAAACCGATCTGATGATAATTTTTAGTTATCCGATGCCTGCATAATTATTAATGACATGAAGCGTAATTTCCTCATGAGGTGATTTCGATGAAAAGCGTCGTCACTTGTACCGAAACAATGCGGTCGTTTTAGTGCTCATATTATTATGAATTATAAATTATGAATAACCAACTCAACAGAACAGCTTTAGCAGCAGCTGAAAAAGTTAATAGCGATAGAATATAATATAATACTGGAAAACACCATAAATAAAACCGGATATTGATAATCAGACAAAATAATTCACGTTTCATTTTAAACACCGATCGGTAATTTTCAGTGAGCACCAAAACTCCCGATTAAAACATCATGAATCGTAATAGTCACTCGAGTGGGATTATTGCTTTGTTTTGTCCATTAAATACAACACATCTATGAGCTTGTTTGTTGTTTTATTGTGTGCTTTTATTTATTTATTTATTTATTTACTGTCTACGTGACAGAAAACTAAGATCCGGTGAAAAATATAAACTGCGCTAACTCATGAGCAGAAATAAAAAATATAAATATTGAGGAAAAATAAATTTAAGAGAAAAAAAACGACTAGTTGAAAACAATTGCTTCTTGTAGTGTGTACAAGAGGGAGTACAGCAAGGACCTCACGGTTTTTTCACAAAGAAAGAGAGAAGTGTGCAGCGAGTTCCGGTTTTATGGCGTATTTTTTGCTAAAAAAAAAAAATGTAAATTCTGGATGGCCTTTGAAGGGAAAAATTACTTCTTTTTTTTCCTGTTCTTCTGCTTTATTCTCACTGAGCTTTCTGCTCTTCAGTCCACTTTAAAATTCTTAGACGTCCGAGCGTCAAAGGGTTAGCACAAACGCGGTGGTGACGAAGTGGGTTGCGAGTTAAGTTTTGTTGAGGGAGTATATGAGCGTGTGTGAGAGAATGAGTTTATATTGTGAGTAGTGTAAATTGTACAAGGCAGAAAGCTGTGAGATACAGAGAGAGTGACGTCAAGTGTCAGGAACGTGAGAGAGGCGTTGTGATGATGATCAGTGATGAAATGGCTACGGAGCCAAGCACCACCGGATGTTACCATAAATAATGTCATACTGGGAAAACTGACGCGTAGCGGAACATCTAGGACACCAAGCACCCTACGTACTAATACTGCTACGTTATATTCTGCAGCTGGATGATGAACAACCAATTTAATGTGGATGTCGAAGGAAATATTAATGTACAGCTTTAAATTATGTGGAGACGTTGATATGACACTTGAGTATCTATAATACTAAAGATGTATTAATATAGTTCACAAAAAAAAAACAAAGCATGTAGGATCTGGTGTCAAGCCGAGTCTTGTAAAAAATGATACGTGGCAATGACGAAAAATTGTTGTGAATTTAATCTTTAGATGTTCGGAGCGGGTTTGCTGGAAAAGAAACTGATGTATTGAAGATTTTATGAGATATTTACGAAAGTTTGTCCCCGAAAGTCATTGGAGTACATAAAGTCCTTGGTAGAGCTCGGAATCTGGGTAGGAGGAATCGCCGATGGACTTTGCGGGACAGGAGAGCTGACGCGGCGGAATCGCGAGCTAGAAAGCCAATCGGATAAGTGGATTCCTATTGAGTCGAAGGATGTCCCATCCAATCAGATAGTGAGCTTGACATTTCTCTGATGGCATATCGCGCGATATCTGCTCACAGCACCCTTACCAGCACCAGCACCACCACAGACCATGTCCATAGCAACCTAGTATTCTCAAGCATTCAGCAGACTGACGCGGAGCTTATACATCCTACACTTAAAAAGACGACACAAACTCACACACACATATATTGTATGCGCGTATTGTGTCTATGGAGGTAAGATGCCATCAGTGGTTGTGGGTGTAGATTGTAGACTGAGACTCTAGACTGTAGCAGGCTCTCTGCATAAAATGAGAAGCGAAGCCGCGGGAAATGAATCAAAGCCCGAGCGACGTTTCAATTATTTCTTACCACCAAGCGAGAAAGACTTCTGGCTTCTTCAAGCGCGAAAAAGCTTACTAAGAAAAGTCTCTCTAGGATAAGAATTGTCTACAGATATTTTGAAAACGCTCGGGAAAATATTAATGTCAAGATTCGAGATAAAATATAAGAAAATAATAATTATAATAACAAGTTTAATAAATAATAGTGATAAAGTAGCCAAGTATTGAAATTAATTTTTAAAATTATTGTCCCCGCGTTTCACGAATTTACAACTCAATAAATAGTAATAGTAGTAGGTGAGGTCAGAAGTGGGGCTGGGTCTGGGGGGGAGTTGAAATGGGTTGAAATTTTATTAACGTTAATAGAGTTAGGTATTATGTATGAAATAGCTGGCGGATCAATGAGAGATAATCAAGTTCCGCACAAACAGAAACTAGGTGAGAGGGGGAAGGCAATAGGAGAATGAAAATGGGTAGCAAACATCAGAGCTAAAGCTTTCGAGTTAGCAAGCTGGTGAGAGAGTTGGCGCAACGAACGCATTATCGCAATTCTCTGATTAGTAGGTAATTATCAGAATCGGCTATAAGCTAATGAGATTACTCATTGCACGGACTGTGAGCTAGCTTAAACTGAATATATATATATATACATATACATATATATATTCCGACGACTTGGTTCGTTGATTGAGCGAGCTGTTCAATAACGTCATTCAACCGATCCGCAATACTATAATACAATTACTTTAGTCCAGATCCTGTAGCAATCCAAGCTGGTCGTTATTAACACAACCCGGCTCCCATCACCTTCATTATCTTCAATTGATCTTACAATTACATCCCAGCCACAAAAACCATCAGCGTATTACGTTAAGGGAAATCAATAGGTCCTTTGTCGATAGATAAGTCTTATTTTTGAGCTCCGCTGATTTACATTGGTTAAGAGCCTTTAAAAAATAATGAACTCGTTCGAGTATTTTTTTACTGCTTGATGTTCCAGATGTTTCTTTTATACTTCTTGGGCAACGTTTTTTATGGATTTTTCCCAGGTGCTTTCTTTACAAGCTGCCAAGTGAAGCCGAGAAAAATCAGACCAGTCCGAATGGAAGCAAAAAAAAAACACGTATTTCCGATACGAAATATAGCCAACTGGAGATGCTAACGATCTGCGGTCTACATTTGAGGACTCGTTGAGGGTAGTTATGTTCAAGTTTTGATGGGGTCAAGATGCTACAAGTGTATTAAAGGCACGTACATTCAAATATCTGATTCCGATGCAATATACAACGTGGCTATATACTATTTGATAGAATCAGGGAGAGCTGGACGAAATGAGATACTTGAAGAATGGGTGAAAAATATTTTTATTTTCTAGTTATGCGATTGTTTTTTGATAATTTTAAATGTCCGGGCACATTTTTTATTTTTTGGCCCAATCATAAGTTTAAGGGGAACCACTAGAGTGACTGCCTGGAAAAAAGATGATTTTTGGGAACTTTTTTTAAAGAAAACTACTGAATGGAATGTTTTTATGTTCTAAAGATATATTTGTGGATATATAATGAATACAAGATCAAATTTTTGGACCAAAAAATTCAGCGAACTATTCATCTCCCAAGGCTCGAAAAAAAAGTTACCCACTGCAGTGATAGTGTCCTTTACAGTGCCGGAAATAAAAAAAACGAAAAAGTTTATTAACCCTTTCCCGGTTGACCTTGAGTCCCTTCTCTCAATTCGAATCGTACATCTTCGTCTTAAAGCAAGAGAGCGCTAGCCTGTTGAGAAGAGAAGGGGCAGAAAAAATAGTCGAAGGGGGCGCATGCATGCACTACTACAATTAAATCGTTACTCGCACAGCCTTAACAACGAACTTTGATTGGCGCTGTCCCCGTAGAGCTCACACCGATTCATTTCGATTCACACTTTCGGGAAAGAGTTAAGCTAGAAGGTATTTCCTGTACTATGACCCTCGGGCTAATAAAAAAATTTCAAATTTCGCGCGAAAATTTGATGATTTTTGGCTTGGCAAAATTACATTTTTGATCCGATTGGAAAACTGGAGGTTCATGGTATGTGAAAACATAGAGAAAAAAAACTGCAATTCAAATTGAATCGATCGGATGATTTGTCTTCGAGTTATAATTGCAGCAATTTTGAAAAATGAATTTTTGAAAACCGATAAGCGGCTGCTCTCAGGTGGCTATAACTCGGAAAAATTATTCGAGATACACTAGAAATTTTAGTATGCTATTTTTGAAGCTATAGACTATCGAAGTATGCAAAAAAAAAATGATTTTTTCAAAATTTCACACTAGTGGCCCCGCTCAATTAAAATAATATTCTTAGTTATTTTTAAAAGTTTCCTTTACTAGAAAATCGACGAACGATTGATTTTCTTCTCTAATACTCCCACGCAGCTCAAAATTGAGCATATGCGCCATACCAGTTTTTTCGAGGAAATGTTTTATTCTCGCGACATTGTCATAAGCGCAATTATTTTCACTCGGATTATTGTGATTCGAACAATTAGTCCCCAATTTTTCAATGTCGTCATAATGAACGTCAGTCATGCACAAAATTTTTTTATAATTACCAATTATTTGCATCAATAGTTTTTTTTTCAATTCATTCGGGACAATAATTAACTTGGCATTCTTCAAATAATTTTTAAAAATACTTTCCTGATCGAACGACGAAATATTTCCACTCTCCCATGGTATTCCATTGAGTTTATTTATTATTAATGAATAAAATGATTGTAACTCATCTGGTAAATCATTCCAATTACAAAATGGTTTAAATAATCCCTTCTCATCGATAAAAGTACCACTAGAATCCTCAGTTACTGTCATAACACCGAATTCTTTGGCTACAAAATCTGACGCGGTGATAAAATAACCGTTGAAATCAATGATTACCGACATAACTACTCAGCTTATGTATTTAAATCAATTAGTTCTAATTAATAATCAATAAAAATATTTTTTTTATAATTATTAGTCATGTAAATTAGGGTAATTATATTTATGACTAATTAACGAGTACTTAAATAAGCTCTTGGATACATCGATAATGGATTCACTCTCATTATTTATCTTTATAAATATTTATTAATTAAAAATAATTACTAAGCTGATCATTAAATATTAGTGAAGGGAAAATAGACAATGACATATTTTAATACCGGAAAAAAATTTAAATCGACAGACTTGAATTATTTAAAAAAAATCTGGGCATCGGTTGACCCTGCGGGCCAGCCCCAAAACTTCCCGCTGTTTTCGAGCTCGAGGAGCTCAAAAACATCGTTGTAAATACATTTTCGAGCTCTTCGAGCTCGAAAACACTTTTGCATGCCATTATTTTTGAAAAAAACAGTTTTTAGCATTTCTTTCTCCCGCGATAACTCTCAAACGAATTATCCGATCTTGATGTTTAAGGTGGCAATCGACGGGTTTTAATAAATTCTAGAGCTGATTAGATTTTTGGATTGTTTGGTTGAGTCGTTTCAAAGATATTCGCAAAAAACTGTTTTTTACCATTTCTTTCTCCAACGATAACTCTCGAACGAATTATTCGATTTAGATGTTTGAGGTGGCGATCGACGCGTTTCATTGAGTTCTAGAGCTGATTAGATTTTGAAGTCGATCGTATAAGCCGTTTTCGAGAAATCAATAAAAAACTAAAAAAAAAAAATTTTTTTTTTTCGTAATTGGCCAATATCTTCGAGTCTACTTAGTCAAATGATCTGAAATTTTCAGAAAAGTTGATGGCCAAAAAACTCTTTCGATTGCCGCCTTAACCATCCAAATCGGTTTATTAGTTAAAAAGTTATAAAGAGTTTACATACATACATACACACACACACACACACACACATACATACAGACACTCGGACATCATTCTAAAAATAGTCAGAATAGCTTCCTAGGACCTCAAAACGTCAACATCTGATGAAAACTCGATTTTCGAAAATCGGGGTGAAAACAATAACTTCCCGAAATTTTTGAAAATCATCGATTTTCTGAGCGGGAAGTTAAAAATAAAAATTATGGGCTTAACAATAATTAAAAATTAATATTTATTAGTAGGTCAACATAATTAATGAATAATTTATGGAATCGATCGAGCAAAAAGAAAATTCATTGCACGGAGAGAAAATTATGGTAACTGTTCCTAAGACGCTTATAAAATATCAACCCATAGCGTTATGATAATAATTACTTGGAATTATGGAATACACGCCCATCATTTCGAGAAAAGTTTTCATGACTATGGGAACAATTCCTTTAATTATGATATGTTTTAATACACGGCTGGAATTTTATTTCTGATTTGCCTGAATTACCATGAGGGCCTTCTTAGATTAACATAAGGTTTGCCTTAATCGGACAAACCTGAGGAGTTCCTTATTGGGACCACATTAGGATAGTCTTATTACAAAAAAAAAGTTATACGCCATCAAGCAAACCTTATGAGAACCACATTACGAATGCCTCTTTGAAAGAAAACTTAATTGTCATTAGGCAATCCTAACAAATTTCTTATCAACCCCACAACAGGGTAGCATTCTCGCTGCATCGAGCTACGAGTTATTCTAAGCATTGTTATCGTCCCGAAAGGAATCTTTTATTGGTTTGCCTAAAGTACCATGGGGTTATAATATAATATCTCATCTGACCATAAAAATTTCCAGCCCCTTTTAACATTTTACCAGTTATTCTTTGATGTCATAATGAATATACCATTTACACTCACACGGTCACATACGTGGGCCAGCGCAGTCGATAGCATCAAGAACTTTGAATCGGAAGGACGCAGGTTCGAGCCCAGCAGCCGTCGGGATTTTTTCATCAATAAAAAATATGTTTATTACCTTTATGGAATATATTGTATGATAATTCGATTATGGTAATAATTACCATACTTATGGGAATAGTTCTTATAGTTGCATAGTAATAAATCCTATAGCCACATTGGAACGGTTCCTAGGTGCGTATGGAAATAAACCCTGTACATCATGGTAAACGTTCCTATAATATTATGGTTATCATGACCATACTACTATAGTAAGCGTTACCACACATTATAGTAACCATCACCGTAATTTTATGGTAACGCATTCTATAGTATGTGCAACGGTTACCATAATGACATAGATATTATTACCATAATTTTATAGGAACTATTCCAAAATCGTATGGGGAAAAACCCTATATAGATCAGAATGGTTACCATAATTTGTATGGGCGCCATTTCTATAATAGATATTTTTAAAAAATATATTATGTACTCCATGTATTATATATTCTACCTCTAGCTTATTTCCCACCGAAATAACCATCGTTATAACTAGTATTATTAATAATGAGTATCTAATAGAGTTTAATAACATAATTATGATTAGATAATTAAATATTGCTGACAACTAAATAGATAAGGGGTAAATCGATTAATTGTGCGAAACCCCGTGACATGTGTTGTGATAATGAAATATCAAACATGAACGACTGACTCATGATCCTACGGTATTTCCAAGCGATAATTACTGATCCTACAACAATCCCACTCTACCACAGATTGTATACAACACAACTACTAGATCAGAATATTATGGAGTTGCGTGTTTATAATTATTGTTGGCAACTGTTAGCTCTAACCCCGCATTTTACACGCAACGCTCAATTGCCTTCTCGCAATTGTCATAAAACCGGCTCTTTGTTCCTTCTCATTTCTTGCGGGACTTTTTTTATTTATTTTTACGGAATAACGTGACTAATTGATGTGCGTATAAATAAAACATCTTAAGAAGCTTATCTAATAAAATTAAACCGCGAAATAATAGGGAAACTTCAGATACACGAGGAAAAAAAATTTATTTTAATTTTTGATTTATTGTTCATTATTTATCTTTTTTAAATTGCGGAAATATGTACAGAGTAACGTTCAGTGGGACGAGAAATGATTGACGAGGCAAGGACAGTGACATGCTAAAAATATATTCCACGAGTGTATTGAGAGAAAGAAAGATCTGGCACGTGTTGCTTCAAAGTTATCTTTTCATTTTATTTTACCTTTTTTTTCTGCTCATGGATTTATGTAGCTGTCTTTTTTTCTTTTTTTTAAATATTTTATAAATATATATATACACATTTTTTTTCACTTTTTCAACGGAGATTCGTATAATTTTTTTTTTAATACTTTTAAAAGCTCAAATATGTGAACCAGGGTAAAATGATATACTGAGGCAACATGGGACGTTATTTTTGAAAAGACAGGGGTAAATTGGTTATTTTAAGGCTATACCATATTTTTACTTCGAAAACATTTCTTCACTCACTATACAGTTAGAAATTTTGTGGTGAATTCAACACAAATGGTGAGTCGCAAACGGTCTACACAAATTTTTGTGTTAATTCAACACTTGGATTTGTGTTGATCTTTGACACAAATTTTATGTTAAATAATTGAACACAGTCTGTTCTTTTGACAGAAAATTTGTGTAAATTTCACAGACTTTTCGTGTTAAAATTAACTAATAAATATAAGCGCATAACCTAACTAACTCAAGTATACTGATCTGACCTTACTCTCTAAATCTGAAACAGTGACTATTCACTCTTCAGATTTAGAGAGTAGTACTTGTGTCAATTTAGTAAACAATTAGTTCGATTTTCAGTAATTTTTCTAAAAAATGGAGCTACGAATTATTCTCCCGTAAAATAAGAATAAAAAAATCATTGAACCTGATCATAAAAATATAAAAGTTATCTATGATTATATTTAATTGTAAATCAATTATAATCCGAGTTTCCTTGCAGACAATGCTGCTTATTGTCATTAATCGTAAGTATATGTTCAAATCTAGTTTTCTTCATAATTTCTTTAACTAAAACTTTAAGCGCGTTTATCTCGAAACTACTTTTTTCTGCCTGGCGTAGTTGAAAAAAAAAACTATCCGGTCGATTGCTTTCAAATTTAAATATGTTATTTAATACACCAACAGCTATAGCTGGTACTAGAATAAAATTTTTGCGTTGAATCTTTCTATTTTTTAACATGCAAAATGTTACGAAAAAAAAGGCAATTTTTGGACTAAAAATTTCAACAAAGTGCCACTTCTTCAAAAAAAATTTTTTTTTTTTATTCTAGTACCGGCTATAGGTATATTTATACTGATTAAAAATCCATTAAATTTTTTTGTTTCAGACCCATAGAAGAGCTGAATTGTTCTACGCCACCCGGGTCCCTTTTTTTAAAGGAACTGGCTTCAACGCCATCTTTTAAATACTAAAAATAATTTTTTTTCTTAGCTATAAGCATTTTTGTATATATTGATAACAATAAAATAATCCCTCAAAATTTCAAAAGGTTTGATATTTATTAACATATAAAAAAAAATTTTTTTAAAATCATGAAATTTTCAGCCTCTAGACCACCGGGTCCCCTTAACATAAAAAGTCAGTTAAAGCGAAACAACACAAACGGTTTGTGTTGCATTAACAGATTTCTGTTGAAAATCAACACGAAAAATTTAACTAAATAATTTTATTAAACAAATACACAAGATTTCTAATTTAGTCGCTTAAATTTCTGTTCATGCAAAAAGAGAACAAATTTAGACGAAATCAAAAAAACGCCTAAAATTGCAATCCTGAAAATGATTTAAATTTTTTAGTTCAATTTATACGAAATATAAAAAATCATTAAATTCGTGGCTCAGTTACCGTTGAATTTTCGGTATTTGAACAAGAATTTAATAATAAATGTAATTTTTTTTTTCGAGTAATTTGTAAATTCATAAAGTTTTGAATAAATTGCTGCTGCAATTCTCTGTTAATTCACGGATTTTAATTAAACTCCAATATCTCGGGCATTTAATTCTAGCCAAATTGGAAAATTCAAGTATAGACTTTAGTAAGAAAGCGTTTTACACTGAGAGAAAAAAATACTGTTTTCAAGTATCTGCGTGCTTGAATCGTACCGAGTAAATTATTTGTTTAATTTTAGTAATATTGTACTTTAACCAAGAATATTTTCTTAAAATAAGTATAAAAATTCTTAAATCAAGAAAATATTACTTGGTTGGAGTATATTTTTACTATAATTAAACAAATATTTACTCGGTACGATTCAAGCACGCAGATACTTGAAAACAGTATTTTTTTCTCTCAGTGTAGGTATTAATATACAAGCTTAACTTTGGATTTAAAAACTAAAATCGCTGTCTATTCTTCCGGCAGATCTTTGATTCCCTCGGTAATTTATCCTACGGTGTATGAAGTTCCAGTACATCTTTGATTTATAAAACAGGCTTAATTAATCCGACTTAAACTTTATTCGCTGAATGGCTTCCCCTCCCACCGAATAAAGGTCGCAGTGAATTCCTGTTGTTATTGAATTGAGTTTGGGTCTCGGGAATCATTTTTCGAAATCTATTTACTGTGAAGTGAAAAAAAATGTTTATTATTAATATAATAATAAAGGCTTTAGCACGCGATCAGTGAATTAGGGAAGAACGATTTAACTGAATTTTAAATAAAAGTGGCCGTCACAATGGAGAACTGAAATGACGGGTTATAAAGCTGGTTTTCGCCCCTGACCTACCGTTTCTTTATGTATAGTAGTTGGTAACATAAAGTTAATGACCGTGCCATTCGCACGCATGATTCTAAACCGCTTTCGATCAATAGCGTGTTGGTATGTTTTTTAAATTTATTTTGTTTGCTCGCCCGTTAATTATTTCCTCGTATTTACATTCTATCAATTTTTTTTTTTTTTTTTTATTTAAATAAAAAATTTATTACTATGATGTTTTTCTAGTTCAAATGAAAATAACTGATAAAATATTAATTTCACATAAAAATTGATAGAATTTTTTTTTACGAGGATTTAATTTCCTGAAAAAATTGTGCGAATTATTTTTTAAGTAAATTCAATAGTTTCTCACGGAAAAAAATGATGCTCAATATTTTAATATCACGGAGAGAAGTGGATGGTATATTCTCCAATGTAACATAGTAATTATTACTATGTAGCATGGTAACGCAAGTTTTTTAGCCGTATTATTTATTTGACATAGTAATTTGTCCGATGTTGAATGGTAACGCTAGCCATGCTAGCATGGGAATCATTACCATGCTACATTGGAATCATTCCTATGCTACATTGTAATTATTACAATTTCGATGAAGCTGCTTTAAAGGTAGAAAAAGGTTGATATTAAAATAATCCCGAGTCGAAATATTTAACGTAATTTCAACGTTTGTAACGTTTTCAACGTAAATTCCACGTATTCAACGTTTTTAACGTAAATTCAACGTTTTCAGCGTAAATTCAACGTTTTCAACGTAAATTCCACGTATTCAACGTTTTGAACTTGAATTGAACATTTTGGACAGTGACCGGCCTATGAGAAAGAAAAAAGATCGGGAAAAGAAAGCACTGAGCTCTATCGCGAAGTTTTCCAGACTAATTATCAAAAAGATACGTAGTACCCTCAAGGTCTTTCTCTAGAACACAATCTATGATGCTGTCACTTAATCCAAGAACATTAAATTGAAGACTGACACTGCTATAAGTTTGCCCGATCAAAAATGATTTCAAATTATTATAATTTAATTTATACTCAATTATAATAATTTAAGATCATTTTCGATCGGGCAATCTTATGGCAGTGTCAGTCTTCAATTTAATGTTCTTGGATTAAGTGACAGCATCATAGATTGTGTTCTAGAGAAAGACCTTGAGGGTACTACGTATCTTTTTGATAATTAGTCTGGAAAACTTCGCGATAGAGCTCAGTGCTTTCTTTTCCCGATCTCTTTTCTTTCTCATAGGCCAGTCACTGTCCAAAATGTTCAATTCAAGTTCAAAACGTTGAAAACGTTGAATTTACGTTGAATATTTCGACTCGGGAAGGTTTTATAATTAAAAAATTAGGTTATATAATGAATAATGAATTATAGGAACCGTTCCTATACCATTATGAGAACCATTCCCATAATACATAAGAATACTCCCTATAACTTTCTCTCTGTGTAAAAGTAATTTTGACACTTTTCTTCGAATTAATATTTTCATGATAGTATGGGAACCATTCCCATAATATTATAGGTACCATTCCTAGAAATTATAGGAACCATTCCTATACACTGAGAGAACAATTTATTTGAGCCAACTAAATAGATTTATTTGACTTAACAAAATTATTAATTTCATTCAAATATATATTTGGTTATAGTTAACAAATCTTGGTTGAAAAAAATTCCACTAGGGCGGGTGGCGCTGTCAAATACAGATTTGTTAACTATAAACAAATCATTATTTCATTCAAATGAACCATATCTTTGTCTCAAATAAACAATAATTAGGTCCATTCAAATATGGGTTTTATTTGCCTGAGACAAATCTCATTTGGCTCAAATAAATTGTTCTCTCAGTGTAATATTATAGGAATGGTTCCCATAATTATAGGAACCATTCCAATAATTTTCTTTCCATGTAGTTTTTAAGAATCTAAAAAAATTAGTCAACTACTTTGCATTAAGCACATAATAGTACTAATTATTGATAACAAATTCTACTCTTTACTATTATTTATTAATTCATGATATTCTGTTTTCTCCGTGCATAGACCTTTAAATTAAAAATAAGTCCTGCATAAATTTTGATTTTTTTTTCTTTTCTAAATAAAACTAATTTTTAAAAATGAAAAGTGAAACACGTCAGCTCTGCATGACTTAAAACCCTCAGATCCCATAAAAGTTAAATGTGTACCCAAAGTCCGAGCACTTGTGTTAGTACTCGAGCAACATGTCGTAGTTGATATTCGCGCGAAAGTATCCAAGAGTAGTGTGAGGATGTGGGTGTATGTGGGGACAAGGTTTGCGGTGAGCTTCCATGGGCGGCAATGGAAGAAGGTTCGTTACTCTGTGGGTTGTAAATTAATGGTTAACCCGTGGCATGAGCTCCGATGCTCTAAGAGGGCGCAGCTTGATCTATGGGCGTCGTGTGCTGGCTCGGATACGGGTCCGATATGCATGAGTTTTCCGAGAAAACAAAACAAGAGAAAGAGTAAATAACAATAGTTATCATCAGTTATTTATTATTATTATTATTATTATTTTTATTTTCACCGCGAAATTGGAATTTTTCTCATTTAAAAGAAGCTTTATTTAGGTCACGACTAGATTGCTATCTCATGATTCCTCATTAAAGGCGGCCGAATCCTCGTTTCGTGGGCTGCCGGGTGAGAAAAGAAAGGAATAGACGATGGCAAGAGCCACCCATCAACCCATCGACCCACCTCCTCATCGACGTCTCATTTCCTGCCTCGAACTTATCAAGACAAATATCCCGAAAACCCGTACTTTCTTACTATTCTGCTCTCACACTCTTCCGCGAGACTTTGCAGAGAGCACTATGACTCTTTTTCCACTGGCATTAGTTCTGTACGGACTGATGGTTCCTTCGGAGCTTCAATTGTGGCTCCAATCGGAAAATAACTCTAATGAACAAACTATCCTAATTTCTGGCAGAAGCCCTCCACGCTTTAATTTTCCCGCTGTCATTACTCTTTTCCCTATCTTAACTTTCTTTCGCTCTGCTTCTGAAGCTCAGGTTTTAATATTTTTCTTTATGTCTACTAATATAGAAATTAAAGATCTAATTAACTTAATTCTCTTCAGAAATAGTAAGATCCAACAAATTACATCTTCAAACTGTTTTATTTTAATTTAAAACTTGTGGTCATAATTATTTTAACTACTTCATTAAACAGTACGAAAATAAAAAATTTTTAAATGTTCATTTCTTACGGGGCGAGATGATCAGCCTGCAATTTTGCCGAATCGATATCTAAGACGTACTTTGAACCCAAGTAAGAATTGAAAACCTGGATTAGACGTTTTAGCACATAATTGTAAAAGCTTGAAATGAATCTAATTAGACTTACAAAGGCTTGAATTGAACCTACTTAGACTTATGGAGACGTGAATTAGACCTAACTAGACATAAATCGTGAGATGAACGTAACTTAACAGAAGGAAGGACTTGTAAGGAATACGACAGGTAAAATTGTTAAATTCGCGGACTACTGGAGAATTGATGCAAGTGATCTACACGGAGAAAAGAATACAGTAAAATTTACTAAAAAATATGGGAATAAGTACTAAATTTAGACAGTAATCGTGAAACGCTTATGATTTATGGAAAAATTAATAAACAGATAAGTAAATTTTACTATATTAGAATGAAAAAAAATTAAATCAAATTTTTATTAGCTTTTAACTTTCTATGAATAGCTCTAGCATATAGAAATGGAGAAAAATCATTTTTACCCCAAGACCGAGTCCCGAGTCTGTATTGAGTCTGTATTGACTCTGTATTTACTCAAAAAGCTACAGACAAGGGCTTCTGAAATAGCTCCAGCATATAAAAATGAAGAAAAGTCATTTTCACCCACACAAAAAAAAAAAGTATTTCTTGACGCAAGAAATTTTTCGAATTATAAATAGAAAACAAAAATTTTCGTAAGACTAGAAAAAATTTCTTAGGACAGGTAAAATATTTCTACGAGTGAGTAAAATTATTTTGCGTCACAAAATTATTTTTTTCTGTGCAGCCCCCCAATAAAAAAATTTTAAAGTCAACTAAAAAAAGTAATTTACTTTCCGAAGGTACTTTCAAGACCTCAGAGGCAATCTGTTAATATGATCGTAAATCGTCATTAGCCGTGACCTGTCATCAATAATTAGACTTTCCCACCAGTTCTCATATTAAAAAATAATAATAATTTATTACATTCCTCCTCAATATTTACTATAGTTTTTTAATATTAAATTTTCATAATAACAGTAATGATAATAATAATAATAATAATAATAATAATAATAATAATAATAATAATAATAATAATAATAATAATAATAATAATAATAATAATAATAATAATAATAATAATAATAATAATAATAATAATAATAATAATAATAATAATAAAATAAGGTGGATATTCACTAGGATTTTGTATGCATAGAGATGATAAGTGAGGATAGAGGGTGGCTTATTTCCGGACTGGCCTTTGGGGTAGGTTGCAAAGTCTCTGGTCGGCTTACGCTGACGTGTATATAGAATGTACTCCGTCCGATAGCGGCTTACATGAGGGCACCAGAAAAAGAGGGAAAGAGAGAGTGAGAATATCAGACAGTGGCTGGTCATGTGTGAGGGAGTAAAAGGGGTAAGTAATTTATCAGGATGTCCGTTGGGTGAACGGTCGGAAAGCCAGCTTCTATTCATTCAAACTTTTAGTCGAGCGTTTTTTATTTTTTGCATTCTCACGTCCAATGAATACTATTAAATAAATAAATAGGAAAGTAATTAAAGATTAAGGAATAAATAAATAAAAATAACCGTACATTAAATGAGATATAATTCGAGTGCGTGTTTGCATTATAAAGCGTAGCACGTACGATGTACTGTTGCTGTTCTACCGGGGGTAGGTGGAGGTTAAAAGGGTTCAGGACAAAAGAGGAAGGGGAGTACGAAAGTGCGATACGATTCACGGCTTAAACGGTTTAACTCGCGGACGCGTGGCGAGGTTGGTTAATCGAAGAATAAATAAGGGGTTGTAACATTTACCCGGTACTCTTATAGCTCTACCTCCGGAGATAGCGTTTCCATACTCGGTTTTTCCTTATAAACTATATTGCGCTGGCTTACTGAGTACTGAGTTGGCACACTTGTATTCGTGAGACCGTGGATTAATGTGAGGACACCTGCTGTGCCCTGCAGGAATTAACGCGGGAATCGCGTGACCCGAACGCTAACGGTATGAGTGAGAGAGGTGTAAGGGGGCAAGGAAGAAACGACGTTGGGTGTCGGTGCCGTTATTTCCGGAACGGCCGTTCTTACTCTCCTATCAGCCCTTTACTTTTCTGACCCACACTCTTTGACGCTATTAGATAGTAATTAGCTTATAATTATTTTTAAAAATATGCGAGTTGGAAGTTGCTTGGAATTATAAGACCTGTGGCTGCCCGGGTCAAAAAAAAATCTTAAATTTGTCTTGATTTAACTTAACTTCCTTTGAAGTCGTCGATATGTCGACAACTGTAGTCACATTTTAACTTTTTAAACTTTTTTTGACCTAATATTGACTTAATATTGACTTTTTTTAACTTTTTTGCCTTAGATTAGACTTTTTTGACTCAGATTGTTTAGTTTCCTTTAATTTAACTTTTTTTGGCTTAAATTATTTCATTGCCTTAAATTTGACTTATTTTGTCTTAAAAAAACAACTGGTTATCGATTCGAAATCTAGTTCTATATTTGACTTAATTTTAACTTAAAATTAATTAATTTTAACTTTCGAATATTTATAATAATTATTTTTTTAATTAGTAATATTATTATTAAATATATTATTGTTATCATAACATTATGTCTAACTGCTATTACTGGTGCTACTACCATTAATGTTGACAATAAAAACAATAATAATCATAATAATAATAATTATAATAATAATAATAAAAATAATATATTCGGCATAGTTATTAATGTTCATATTATTATTATCATTTTTATTATTATTATTATAATTAACATTATTATTATAACTATCGCTAATAATTATCACTATCATTAATTATATGTTACTAAGTATAAGTATTATTTAAATTTGCGTTGTAACTGTCTAATTTTGTTTTATTCTGACTTTAATGTAACTTTTTTGGTCTTAAATCTGAATAAACTATATTTCAATTGAATCAATTTTGACTTAAATGAAACTTTTTTTAACTTAAATTTAAGTAAAATTATTTAAATCGACGAAATTCTGACTTGAATGTGACTTTTTTTGTCTTAAATCTAAAGGAAATACAGTAAAACTGAAGCAGTTTTGACCTAAACGTGACTTTTTTTGTCTTAAATCGATCCTAACTAAGTCACAAAAAGTCAAATCTAAGTCAAATGTTATGGAGATTTTACAGACTAAAAAAATTAAATTAATTGAAATTTGAAGGATTTTCACTTAAATTTCAAGTCATAATCAAGATTTTTTTTCGACTCGGGTATTCAACGGTTCGTATTTATATATCGGGTGTAACTCGTGCGGCAGTGATTGATGAAATCACAGTGAGTTAACTCACGCACACTCGAGATTAGCTAAATTTAAATGAAAGCGAGGATAAATAATGTCAAAGACTCTCTTTTAAATAAATAGTTAAAGTGTCTTTGATAGTAATATTTTGGCGACAAGTTTACCCGCAAACAGTAATATCGCGTGTCAAAGTAAGGCCACGGGGTCAAAGATCTCGCTTTTGAACCTTCTTACAGTGTAATACAATAACTCCGTCCTTTGTAAGCAGAGTTGTTATTAAAAATAATTGAGTGTTTTGATAATTAAAAATGTCAATTAAGCGATGGAAAAATTTGACGACTAGCAAGCATGAATTGCTGTTGTTTTTAGTTGCTTAACTCTTGTTGCGAGAGATAATCCCAAATGCACTGATGCAATTTATCTTGATTGACACGCGGAACAAATTAGTGCAGCTTAATTAGAGTAGAAGCATTTGCTAGAAGAGTGGAAACAGAAGGAGACGATGTGGGTGGGGGAATGTGTGGGTGTATGTGTCAAGGTTGCTCTGAAAATCGGCAAAACGAGAAATGGAAATTTAACGGCAACTAATCGACTACACTGTTAAAAAAATTGTTTGAATTTTCAAAACATTGTATATAACGCAATAAACACATACATTTGTGCTTGAAATTTCATTACTAATTTCATATAGAATTTAAAATATATGCTTTTGAATTTTCAAATCAACACTTTGGATTTTCAAATACTTTGTTTTGAATTTTCAAATACAATTTTTTTAATATTCAAATATCTTTCATTTAATTTTCAAATACTCTCTTTTTAATTTCCATATAGATGTATATGAAAATCTGAAGCGTTTATTTGAAAATTCAAAAGCGAGTATTTTAAATTCTATACGATCGTTACAATGAAATTTCAAACACAATTGTATGTGTTTATTGCGTTATATACAATGTTTTTAAAATTCAAACAATTTTTTTAACAGTGTATGGTTACATGGAAATTAAAGACTATTAGGTATGTTAAGTAACAAAATGTTTATTGATAAAACTTCAAAATTTTGTAAGCTGTCATCAATTTCTTATAAACAACATTATAAATTTTTTTTATTAACCATTGTTATAATATAATTTAATATAGCGGGTAATTATATTTTTTTTCTTAAACATTTAAAAAAGCAGAAGTTAAATAAATATTTTAGAGTTAAATCACATTTTAATATTTAAATCACTATAAAACTATATTATGTTTATTAGCATCATGCTATATCACATTTAATACTGTATACAGTACATATACTGTCAATGATGTTCAGTTCAGTCACAAGTTTTATTTACTTTATATTATCGAGAAAATAAAAACTTTACAACAATAAAGTCTGATGTACACCGCTCACATTACTCAAATTTATTATATATTTAACTAATTAGTATTAAAACACAATCCTTGATTACTGAACGCGCAGCACGTCACGCGCAGAAATTTCATATACAAGTATTTGAATTTTCAAATAAATATTATGAAATTTCAAATGGAATTATTAAAATTCAATGTGTCTTAGAATTTTCAATGCTTGCTTTGAAAATTTAAAGAATAAGTATAAATTTTAAGTACGTTTATTAAAATTCATATTTTTTTTTCTTAATTTTAAATACCAGCTTGATTATTAAATTACGTACATTAAATTTGAAGCTTTTTTTATTGAAAATACAATTTAAATATCTAGTTATGAAAATTCAATACCTTTTGTATTGTAATTTTCAAATTATTTTTTACAGTGTAGGTTGCTATGGATAGAATTGTAGGTTATGTGTAGCAGGGAGCGGGAATCGCGAATCGAACAGACGTTTAATTAGTAAAACTAGTGTAGGATAGAAAGTGGAGGCGAAGGGAGAACAATGCTGATGCTCGTGAGACGGAACGAATTGAAGTTAAAGAGTTTTAGTAGCGGCAACTTAATACGCGGGTCAGCAATCTATCCAACGTTACCGTCACGAACTCAGGCTATGGTTTAAAGTGTATATTCAGTAGCGAGCTGAGCTGTGAGCTAGTTTGCTAAATCCCAGGATGCAGATAGTTCTGGACAGTGTTAGCATGCACCAGTGAAACAACGGAAACAACTCCTTCCCTTTTTCTCGAGCTTGACCCTCTATTTCTCTGTCTCTCTTTGCCCTTCATGCTGACTCTCAACCCGAGTAATTAAAATGTTTAACTGGACTGGCCACCACTAATTTTACACGAGTTTAATTTACTAACTGCTGTTACATTAAAGCTTGACTTGACATTTTTTGATATGTTCAATGCGGTATCCAGTAATTAATTAATAGTTTAATAGATGGAGGTTTATTTTTTTTTAAATAAAACTATTTATGAAGTAATAATAATAATTTTTTTTTTAGAGCATATTAATATAAGTTGGTACGGAGACGCGACTTTAAAAACAGATGAAAAATGTACTCGGAAAGAAAATTATGGAAATGATTCCTATAATTTTGTGAAATTTCATCCTATACCAGTATAGGAATGACGTCCATAAATTATGGGAACACGTCCTATAGATATGGGAATATTACCCATAATTATAGGAATTGTTCCTATAATTATGGGAATGATACCTATACCATTATGGGAATAGTTCCTATAATTATAGGAATGGTTCCTATAATATTATAGGAACCATTCCCATGAATTATAGGAACCATTCCTATAATTATAGGAGCTATTCCCATTTTCATAATGTTATAGAAATGGTTCCTATAATTATAGGAATAGTTCCTATAATATTATAGGAATAGTTCCTATAATATTATAGGAATGGTTCCTATACTATTATAGAAATGGTTCCTATACTATTATAGAAATAGTTCTTATAATATTATAGGAATGGTTCCTATACTATTATAGAAATGGTTCCTATACTATTATAGAAATAGTTCTTATAATATTATAGGAATGGTTCCTATACTATAATAGAAATGGTTCCTATACTATTATAGAAATGGTTCCTATAATATTATAGGAATGGTTCCTATACTATTATAGAAATGATTCCTATAATAGTATAGGAATGGTTACTATATTATTATAGGAATGGTTCCTGTACTATTATAGGAATAGTTCCTATAATAGTATAGGAATGGTTCCCATAATATATAGGAACCATTCCTATAATAGTATGGGTACAATTCCTATACCATTATAGAAACCATTCCTATAATGCATAGGAATACTCCCTATAATTTTCTTTCCGTGTAGTGGGACAAAAATAACGAAAGAAAAAATAACAAATATTAGTATAAGCGGTCCACAAACTCGCGTGTATAACTCGCGGATTATTTTTTCTGTTTATTTATTTGCTCGTCAGCTGAATGTACGTGTGGACGAGGTAAAGAGAGACAGGAAGAGAGGCACAAATCATATAGACTAACATATCCTGCAGCAGTCAACCGGAGTGGAAACTTTTGCCACCTCGCCGTTTGGGGATCGACCAGAGTCCGGTAGGACTCACCCAAACAATCCCGCGTAGCATCAGTTACGCAGCTCCCACCCACTAAAGTTTTGTTTAACGTTTCAAAAATTCGCTAACCCGCGCATTTTTTCGATCTCATTGCTCTTTCATATCTCTGTCTCTTTTTACAATCGCGGACATTTGCTGTATCGTAATCCTTGTTCTCTTTGCTTATTCCCCATTCCCCTCGTTAATATGATGGTCTGTTACAGTCGGGTCCGCCGAATGTCGCTTTTACGAGCCGTTGAATTCGTTTAATCGAGAATACACCGCCACGTTTTATCCAACACCAATAAAAACGTTTTACGCACGTTATCAAATGTCTCTTTACTCAAAAAATTATTTTTAATTTTTTTTCAACAAGGCTCTTGTTTTTTTTCAAAAAATTTTTACTATTTGCCAGAAAAAAAATTTCAAGCTGATTTGAAATTAAAAATTTTTAACGACCCAATTAACCGACTTTTTTGAAATTTGATATGAATATTTTTCATATATTCCTACGTCATCTTAAGCGGGTTAAAATCAAAATTTTTAATTTTACTATTTTTTAAAAATTCGAATTTGTTGAAAAAACATGCAGATTTTTTTTTATTTAAACGGCCACCATTTTGGGAAAAAAATTTTGTTTTTATTTGTTCAAAAGTCATGTTATAGTGGCATCTATACTAATTAAGAATTCGTTCATGCAACGAGATTAAAATACCTCGTTAACCCCCTGTCCGTTCTATTTTATATTATAAAGAGAAAAAAAAATAATGAAAATTAATAAATTGAATTAAATGAATTATTTAAAGACTTGAACATGCGGATAACTGGCGGTAATTAAAAATAATTTATTCAACAGCTAATGGATTGCTTTATTTAAAAATGACTTGTCAATTATTTACAGTCAGTGTAATGTAATAATCTTTGGGCGTATAATACTTATGGAAATTAATTATTCGATTGAAGTTATTATTATCAACGTTGAGAGGTATAATTGTAATTATTATTATTATCAATCAGTTATCGCAATAACAGATCGCGGTATGTATGAAAAATTATCGAAGTCTATTTGATGGGGGACGTGATTTATTCATTTATATATTTATTTGTATTTCTATGTATATATTTCAGTAGATGGTTTGAATAAAAATGATGGATCAAAAGATTAAAAGTTACCTTGATCGGCGTGTGGTTGGATCCTTCATCACCATAACCTCTGTGATGTCTCCATACTTGGTGAAATACTCCCTCAGGCTCTCTGAAAACCATAAAAATGAAATATAATATGACATCGTTTATGCACTTTACGACAACAGATATGCGGACACAATTGATCTTTTTCACTGCGGCTAACTCTATTTTCGTAACGCGTATATGTGGGGTATGAATATTAAATTTATGGAGACTTTGTACTCATCGTTACTCTATATAATGCTTTATGTATTTTTTAAATTTATTCTCGTATCACTATTCATAAAAAATTTATAATGCCGGTTTTATATAATTTTATATATGGAATTTTTTGACAATAGAGGACTCGCGGATAAAAGAAGTGAATTTTAGTGGATGTCGAGAGTGTTCGCATGTCAATATCATCATTTTTTTTATCACATTATAAAATTTATTAAATTATTATTTATTTTTTTTCTTTAAGATACAAAAACTTAAAAAAATTTTTTAATACACGGAGAAAAAAATACAGTAAAAAATACAATCTTATGGTAAAATTTACTAACAGATATGAAAAAATACATTCTGTATTGTAATTATTACTAAACGTTTAGTAAAATTTACTAGTTAGTAATAATTACATAATAAGATATTCAAAATTACTGTGCGTAATGTATTTTTTGCTAAGACGATTGTATTTTTTACTATTTGTCTAGTAAATTTTACTATAAGTACTATTAATAAATACTAATTTAAGAAAGTTCATTTTCTAATACGATATAGGATTTGTTACTATACAAAATATTAAAAATTACTATACGCAATGTATTTTTTGCTAACACGATTATATTTTTTTACTATCTGTATAGTAAATTCTACTATGTGTAGATAATATTAAATGTTGGTGGGGATAGCATATACAAATATGTATTACAAGTTCTGAAACGTTTGTCCAAAGGAGACATCGGGCCGTCAGACATAGGAAAGGACTCGCGCGCGGGCGATCGGGGTTCGAATCTCGGTTGAAACCAAGTGATTTTTTAAAAAACAAAAATCGACACCAACACCAATACAGATTACAAAAATAGCAATAATAATCAAAATGATAGTAATAATAATAAAAAGTTAAAAGCTAATAGATTTAATTTTATTTTTTTTCATTTTAATATAGTAAAATTTACTAAACGGGATAGTAAAATTTACTTATCTGTTTATGAATTTTTCATATAAATCATAAGCGTTTCAAGATTACTATCTAAATTTAGTAATTATTCCCATATGTTTTAGTAAATTTCACTATATTTTTTTCTCCGTGTATCTCGCGAAAAATCTAAAGCATGCTTTGAACCTAAATGAGCATTGAAAACTTACATTAGACTTTTTAGGACATAACCATTGTAAAGCTTGAAATGAACCGTCTTACAAAGGGTTGAATTAAACCTACTTAGACTTACAAAAGTATGAGTTAGATCTACACTGATAGAAGGATTTTTTAATATTTAATAAGCCTTATTAACTGTTAATAAATGATTTTTTAACATGAGATGATTTAATAAATATTTATTAACAGTTAATAAATCATTTATTAAATGCGATTTATTAACAGTTAATAAATATTTATTAACAGTTAACAAATATTTATTAACTATTAATAAATCATTTATTAAAGACAATTTATTAACTATTAATAAATATTCGTTAACTGTTAATAAATATTTATTAACTGTTAATAAATCATTTATTAAAAAAGTTTAATAAAAAATAAGCATAAAAGCTTTATTTTGACACTTTTTGTAACCTCAGAACTTTAATAAATAATAGAGTTTAATTAGATGAGTAGATTTATAGTTTTCTTATGGAAAAAATAGACAAAATGAAATGAATCATAAAAAAATAGTTGTAATAAATTACAGTTTTTTTTTGCGGTGAAAATTATTAGGGTAATATAAATTGAAAGAAGTTAAAATGTAAATTAGAAATATTCATAATTAATATTCGTTTGATTAAAATTTTTTTATTTTTTTTTGACAACAAATATGTAAAAAATATAACATGAATGATGGTAAATGAATATTTACATAAATAGGGGAAGTAGGGGCAAAATGGGCCCCTAGGGGCAAAATGGGCCCCCTAAAATTTTGGGTGCTTTGAAATATTTGGGGGCAAAATGGGCCCCCCAAAATTTTTAACATGAAAAGTGTTTGGGGCGAGAGAGGGGCAAAATGGGTCGTTGAGACAATATGGGCCACTGAGGCAAAATGGACCACTGGAGCAAAATGGTCTCCCAAATTTTTTTTACATATAAAGTGTTTGGAGTGGGGGCAGAGACAAAATGAGACATTGAGGCAAAATGGGCCACTGGGGCAAAATGGGCCATTGAGGCTAAATAGTTCCCCCAAAATGTTTAACATGGAAAGTGTCGGGGGTGGAGTAAAATGGGCTGCCCAAACTTTAAAAACCTACGAATATTTTTGAGCAAAACGGGTTCCTAAAAATTTTTTAACAAAAATGATTAAAGAATTATGATAAGGGACAAACTAGGTCACGAGTTCAACCGCATTACTAACTATAATTTTTTTCAAAAACAATTTATTCTATGTCAACAAAATTGATAAAAATATAAGTAATCAAGTAATGAAATTAGTAGTTATTACAACGAGTGATTAAAAACTTTGAATTAAGTTATTTTAAGGTCCAAATCTGCACTATCAACTCGTTTTTATGCTAAATATATAGCAAAAAATTTCAAAACATAAAACAAGCGAGAAACATACATTTTAGTGGAGGCTCGTTTTACCCAGATTTTCAGGATTTTTTAATTTTGATAGACACAGCAAATTAACACCAAAATCTCAGCAGAAGGAAAAAAAAGTGAAACAAGCTGAAAAATTCACATTATGAAAATGTTTTGAGGGGGGCCCATTTTGCCCCACATTTTCATTTTTTTTTTTTTAACGGACAGAAAAAATTAAGGTCAAATACTTGGCAAGGGAGTAAAAAAAAGTAGAACACGTGAAAAAAACCGAGAATTTGAATCTTTTTTTCTTAAGGGGCCCATTTTGCCCCACCTTCCCCTATATCTTAAATTAAGTCACGGCGAGAAACAACATGAACTCTGCTTGATGTAACATGGATTTCATTTCATCTCTACTATTTTCTATGATTATTTCGGAGTATCCAAATCAGTTATATCATGCTCTACAGAAAAATAAGAAAAACTATTTAACTAAAATGATAATTATTTTTATATTAATAAGTTTAAAGATTTCCGATATGTATGAAGACTTTAATCTTATCCGTTTAATTGTACTGACTCATTAACATTGTATATAGTTCACCTAGACCCCATGAATTGACCAACACATCCATTTCAATCAATTTTTAAAAAACTTTATGGGCCACTTTAAACTTTTTTATTTAAAATTCGACACAAAAATATGTGTTTATGTTCAGTATTCAGTATCATATCTTTGTTAAAAAGGGTTATAGCTTTATTTGTTTATGAACGATCTTCACAGCGCACCGTAAAAAAAGACACATTCACTCCAAAAATAATTTATTAACTGTTAATAAATATTTGTTAATTATTAATGCGTATTTATTAACTGTTAATAAATGTACTTTTATTCCAAAGAAATATTTATTAAATGCTAACAAATATTTATTTGTATTTAATAAATGAAATTATTGCATCCAAACAAATGAATTTATTAACATTTAATAAATTCTTCTATCAGTGTATAAAGACATATGTGAAACGAACGAGCTTAGAATTTTTTGAACCAACTTTCTGTTGGTCCTAGGCATCTAGGTCCTATTCCACTTCTAGGTGTCATTAATCTACACGGTAAGAAATGCATGGCGTTCAACACCATGCTGGTATGGTCTCCAGACAGATACTAAAACAGCATGTGAAATATTCCAATACAGTATTGTAGCGAGTCCCAAAAGTATGGCGTTATTTACTATACTGTATAGTACTGGAGCTATTGTATTGCTCACACGTATGCATAGCAAGCACGGCGAAACAGCATGGCCCTGAGATCCATACTACAATGCCGAGGGCACAATGCTACTAGTTTTTTCCGCCATAATTTTTGGCGTGTCGATCAATGTATACTATCGTATTACCGCCAAAACTGTACAGATGTCGTTAGAATAGGTTTATCGGCCAGAAGCATTGTGGATACGGCAACGCAGTATGGGCCTGACGGCCATACTGACATTGCGGCAGATGCGAGAACTATCGCCAATGTTACTATTCTCGCAATGGTCGAATCACCTATGCATACAATTTTACAACGTATAAAAATCTCCGATACCATACAGTATGGCGTTCACGCCTATACTGGCATAGTGATATCCGCAAAATATTTCTTACCGTGTACTGATGGAATCGCTGGATCACTTGCAGCAATTTTTGACTATCAGAATTTTAAAAATCGACCCTCTGTTAGTCCCTGGCTGCATGTGGGACCCAACCCACCCTTGGGTGTCATTAGCCCACTGGAAAAATGACTAGATCACTTGCATCAATTCTCCAGTAGTCCGCGAACTCAACAACTTTACCTGTAGTATTCCTTGCAAGTCCTCTCTTTAGTTAAGCCTAGTTTTGTAAGTGTAATTAGGTCCACTTCAAGCTTTTACAATTATCATGTCCTAAAAAGTCTAATCTAGGTTTTCAATGCTCATGTAGGTTCAAAGTATGCCTTAGATTTCGACTCAGAATGGGGCTCTCAAGTTCAATTTTATTTTTGTAAAAATTTAAATCCAATAATTAGTTTCGAATGTATCACTAAAAATAAACAATCCAATGATTGATTACAACTATTTGAATCTCAGCATCAACACAGCCTTAAATTAAAATATAAAGCTGCCTTAACAGGAATGCGAGAGCATAAAACCGTCGGAGGAACGAGGTTCAGATTTATTACGAAATCAAACTCGAAAGTCGTTAGCTAAGTCGTCTATTAATTTGTTCGCTGAACGTCCGACCGGGAAGAAACGTGTTCGAGGAGCTTCTGATGACGTTCCAAGCCCTTCAATCTTCACCAATTTTCTTAATTCCCGTCCACTATTTTCCTCCATTCATTTTTCTTACTCAACCTTAATTCATTTAACATTTCTGACGTGCCAATTTTTTAAAAATAAAACTCAATAATTACCCACTTACACTCTAGTGCTCAAACACTCTCCCACCTATCCCATAAAATCAAAAATATTTTCATACTAAAATTCCCTCCATGTTGTCCGTCCAGTAAAAACTCCAATTACCAGAAGTTGCTAGAATAATTGCCACCCTTCTCCCCTCCAAGAGTTTAAAACCAAATTAAAAGTTTTATTTTTCCCGAGATCAAGCCTTCATTTCTGATACTCCGAATCCTTCACCAATCGAGGCTCTAACACGCGATCGTTACATGACTAAAAATAAGTTTATGATCGAGTAAAAAATAATAAAATTGGTGTAAACTTTTAAAACATATCTCCTTGTCAGTTTAGACATTTTCTGGCACCGGAAGCCCGAGCCGCTCGAGGCCGGGGTAATTTCTTATTAATATTCCAGCAAAGTCCTCCTTGCTAGCTCTTCCTTCTTACGATGATTTATAAAATAATGGAGAGCATGGCAAGGTGACACATAACATAGTGTTACCAATCTAGCTTAACCCCTTGCAACAAGGATCTAGCAGCCAAAAGCATTGGCCCTCTCAGTGCCCCGACACCAGCATACACACGGACGTCATACATAACAGTGTTGTGAGAGCAGGGGTATCAGCCCTCTTAACATTGAGTTGAGGGTACGAGTAAGGGTAGAGGGTAAGGGTACGGGTACGGGTACGGGTGCACACTCTGGCCTTCAGCCAATATGGCTTGGCTCCAAATATATCTTGCACCCTATCTAATTATATGCCGCTTTATCCAGGCTGCCGTGAGGAGCTCGTAATACTCGGCAGTTACTTGCCCATCCACCATGCGGCATCCACCGGCTCTACAATATTCTTCGGCTTCAATAAACTACACATATCTCCAAGCTCTACATCTACTTAATAGTTAGTCAAGTAGATTGTCTCGGAAAAAAATTAAGTCCTTAACGATATCTTTTTTGGCGCGACCGTAAAAATTTGAATTTTATTGGTATTGTACCCAGCACAACTTGCAAACTAAACTCGGGGAATTAACTTTTTTAACTAAAATCAAAGATAAATAAATTTATAAAAATATTTCATTAGAGATAAAAAAAAAAAGGGAATGAAACAGCCGGGACAATAAAAGAACTTATTATATTTTACCGTCTCTAATTTGTCTCGGTGCCAATCGTCGAGGACGATTGATGGAAGTAATTTAAACAATGTAGACTGGGATCGGTGTGTAGTTGGAGCCCTTACTGCGCGTAGATCCCGAGGAAGACTTAAAAAAAGTTAAAAAAAAGGAGCGAAATTTACGATTGTCATTTCCTTAATTGTGCGACACGGTCACGACTTATTTTAAGTGTAATCATTTCCGTGTCGCGCACAGACGCCTCCATGGGTCTGTTTGTCGCGGGCCTTAAAGAGTCCTCGGGGGATGGTTTTGTTGGACCGGTGCCCTGGCTGGATCACCGAACTGATAGTCCGCCGGATTTTTTTCGACACCCGACGCGCTTCGCGTGGGAATTGAACCGAGCTAAAATTACCAGCCCTACACTGCTAGTCCGTATAAATATATATGTACATATACACATTTATATATATATATATATATATATATATGGGTGTAGGGAGGCATGTATGAGGTTATTCAAGCTCGGCCACCCTCGACGCTTTATAAATTACCACCGAGAGTAATTATTTTATTAGCGTGGACGAGTGACGCGACACGCGAGATACTCCGACATCTATGTACCGGGTTAGCTACATAAACACATTCAGCGCATAAATATATGTATACGTGTATATATATTAACTGTGGAGGTGGAATACTGGGCTCGAGGTCTCGTCTGATTGACGCGATAAGGTCGATCGCGTTACACGGTGTCCTGACTCGTGTCCACGCATCGAAAAAGAACTCTGCCGGTCGGTTAATAATGTCAGTTCTAATAAAACTCGATCCTAGATAAAAAGTACACGATAATAAAACCAGCTTAGCTATTCTATTTTATTTACATTTAAATATTAATTCTGTCTTACTTTTATATTTTTATAAAATTTTTCAACGCGATATGAAAATATTTGAAAGCCTGTTAGGTATCACGCTTGAGCGACAAAACCTATAAGGGGTCGGAAGATTGCCCAGCCAAGCAAATTCGAGGTTACTTTAGACCTGATTTCCTAGTTGGTAAAGTTCCTTCCTTGTTCCTTGGTTGCTTCCGCCCCGTTTAGGGTGAGGGTTGTCATCGAAACATATTGGCGATGATGCACCCAGTGGGTAAGAAAGAGTAGAAGGAGAGGAAGAAGGAGAGAGTGAAGAAGGAGACTGCTGAGTTTCATTCAAATGAGATCTCTCGGCAGATATAGCAAAAAAATGGATGAAAGAAGGCAAAAAGTTGCTTGGGACGGAGTGAGCTCGAGTGTTTTTCTATTCAGACGAGGGCTCGCATAAAGTTATATATACATTTCCTTAGTTCGTGGATCTGGAGAAGAGAATAGAACGTGCGGCAAGAAGGAGGGCTCACTCCATACGAGCGTTCATTGAAACGAATGGCCCAGTCTGTCCTCTTCTTGGCACCCGAGCCCTCGAGCACGTCTTCTTACCTTCTGCCTTTTTTCACCCTACTCCACATTCTCCCCCTTTCTCGAACCAGTACCTTGGTGCCTCCTCGCCCCCACAGAGCCCTTGCTTTATCTCTTACGGATCTGGCAAGATTACTTATACCTCGTGCTCAGAACGCAGCTCAACCTAAAGTATTATTTGAATAAACGTTGAGTTACCGCTCTTGGTTCTTGCAATAACGTTTTCTCTTCTCTATCGTAATATTAATAGCTCTTTGCCTTAGGGCTCAAATAAATAGTTCGCTACACGTGATTCTTTAAGTTAAATATCAATCTTTTAAATTCAATTGTATGAATCGCTTTTAAAAGTATTATTTTTAAATAAAACAAGGCTTAACTTACAACCAAAATAACTTACAAACTGTTTGTTTTACGTAAAAATTGACATCAATATTTTCTATGGAGAATTTTATTGCCTACAAAAAAGTGTTGAATAATTTTTTCCATAAAGTCGATAGTTCAAAAGATATTTCGGTTCAAAGTAAAAAAACTCTCAAGATAATAAATTTAATTATAATTTTTAATTAGTAAAATTAAAATAGCTCGCAAAGTATCGAGTTTACATAAAAAGTGATAGAATTATTTTTTGTACAGAATTAAATTTCCGATAAAGAAGTATGAGTAATTTTTAAGGTTAATTCAACAGTTTCACGGAAATTTTTTTTTTTAAACTTTAAAAGCTGATTTTTAGCAGATAAATTAATTCTAGTAATTTCTCTTAATGCGAATTCAATTTTCTTTCTCCTTCGTGATGAATATAAATCCCAGGTTAAATTTAAAATCCGCAAGAAATCTATGGACCGACTGCACTGCGCTAATAATCACGATTTATTTATCTTTATATAAATTTTTTTATCCCAGGTATTTTTTATCCTACTGCGTGATTCCGCGTAAAAAAGAGCAACACTGGCAAGCCGCGAGACTGAAATTTCCCCTTTTGCGTGCCACAGTCTATTTCGATGCACAAAACCTCCAGCATTCAAAAAGGAGTAAAATAAATCAGACAGCAGCATTTTCTTTAACTAGAGTCTCATCCACTCCAATTCCTTTCTCTCTGTCTTTCCAACGTATCCGTCTTTCTCACCACGCGTATACGTAAATAGAAACGAAACCGCTTAAATAACCATGGAAAATTTTACTCTCCCAATGATTAATTTTGTTCTATAAATAAACTATTTTAAAAGTAACCCGGGAATTTTATATTAATTTAAAATAAATAATAAATAATTTAATAAATCAGCTTCGTTGTTTAGTTTTTTAACCAAAAAGCTGACTAAGGAACTTGAATGTCACGTAAGCAGTCCACCTGTACAGCAAGTAAATGACGATGTCTAGTCGAAGCCTACCTGGACACACGCCAGACACCCCCGTCAACCGTTACAACTATTATGTATAGCCTCGGAAAGGGAGGAAGAGAGAAAGGGAGAGAATGTAAGAGAGTAAGAGCGAGAAAGAATGAAAGGATGAGAGGTTAGGAGGGATTCGCGATAGTGCATAGTCGATGCATAGTGGGTACGAACCCCAAACGGCAGCCCCTCCACCATCTACATGGGTGCCCGCATTGCAGCTATGGCCCACCATCCTAATGATGGCAACCACGCAGGTACGAATCCACTGGTACTACTACAGCAGTACTAACTACAACCACTGGTATAGTAGTGCGGCGGCAAACTGCTCGTGTCGTCTATAAACTCGGGCGCACGTACCTCTTACTCTTCACCTCACTTCGATCTTAAATTCTACTCGGCCTATAATTCCCCGGATATATAATAATATTTTATTTAAATAAAATATAGCAAGCTTGTTGATACAACTGATTGATTAAATAAAATTATGTCGCTAAAAAATTCCTAGTAATTTATTCGGAATGGGGGTAGGAAATGAAAAATAAAAGCCCTCATGCTTCAGCTATTCATTATAAAAGTCAATAAAAGGTCGGATGGAACAAAAAAAAATATCACTACAATAGCAATTTTAAGAATAAAAAAAATGTGACGAGTCTGGTGACCTATTGAGGGCGCGAGCGGCGATCAGAGTCATCGATGACGATGCGAGAGCGTAGACGAGGAAAAAATGTATATAAATGGGTATGAGGGGCGACTGAGCGAGAAGAACGTACTCGGTGCAGCGGGATCCATTCTTGTTACTCCGAGCGACATCTTTAATTCATCGAATGCGGATTGCGGGTTGAATCCTTGATGAGCTTTATTCCACATCCGCGCGCTCGAACTATTGGATCCGATGAGAGATTCTCATACGATAATACCGACAGCTAAGCCAACCGCTTCGATGTGTCTTCCCTGCACCCCCGACCCCACCAGTCTCAACTCTGCTCTCTGGTTCGGTCTCCTCTTCTACCTTTTATCTTTTCCCTCAGTGTCTCTGTCCGTCCTCACACACTTTTTCCGTCCGCCGTTACGTGGCGTACTCGAGAAACTCTCACCAAAAGCTTTTTTAGATTTTCGTTTTCTTCTTTACTTTTATATATTCCTCCCTTATTTTATTCTATTCTTAACAACTTTTTTCCCTTTGTTCTACTTGCACTGGTTCTCGTTTTTCTTGAGCTAAAACTTAAACTCCTACTAAGTCTTTGTCCGCTATTCCGTTGGAAACCTAAAGGAATCTGACCGATTCCCGACGGCAAGCAATCTCGCGAACCCTTTCTGTTGGCACGTAATCGAGCGTAAAACAACCCGGTAAAGATCACTCGGAGCCAAAGCTTGGGCTTGGATGTGTAGTGGACTAGTTTCTATTCTATTGGCCGCTAAGAAAACGAACAAGATTTAAAAATACTGGCATGCAGTGTCTTCCAGGTAGACTTGCTGTCCACAGTCCAGGGACACACGACAACGGTCTCAACGATTCGATAGATACGTGATCGGCTTTCTCTCGTTTCACGAATCGACGGTTCGGGAATTACGTCCTTGGATAATTCCAAGACGACAGCCAAATGACTCGAGGGACTTGGAAAGGCTAAGACCAATACCAAGACCAAAACCCAGACCAAGACCAAGACCAAGACCTAAAACGAGACCAATAAATTTATTACACAGCCTAGAATGTTACACTGGACATCTTGATCTAGCAATTGAAAATAACTTTGGCCTCCAGTCTTAGCCATGTCTCATTTTTCCGGCCAGCACTCATATTCCAAAGGGGTTTACTTAAAATCGTTGATTATTGCTCATATGACAGCCATCAGACGGCAAATATGAAGCCCCGAGGACTTGATACACATCTTACAGGATGTCCATTCGCCGTATCAAACCAATTTCCGGTCACTGGCTCAACTTGCTACAAGTTTTGGGTTTCCTTACACATATTACTTGAGATAGAACGAGAAGCTCATTCAATAAATGCCAAATCGAGCTGAATTCTAAAGCAAATTTGTCAAACGCCCTGAGGCGGTTTCACTAATAATTATTGTTATTAGTTTGGAAAATTTATATTTTTGTATGAAGATAAAAGAAAAATAAAGTCGTTCCGGCCTGTAAGAGAAGTCGATTTAGTTTTTTGTTACACGAGTTTCCGATAACGTGAATCGGTAGCGTAAATTCAGTAAAAATATCATTCAAACAATTTCTTCGTTATCTTAAGTTATTTGCTAGTGGCGGCCCGTTTTCGAATGGCGAGCGGCGAATTACTTTAACAAGAGAACCAACGAGTATGTGGGGTGTGTGTGTGTGTGTGTGTGTGTGTGTGAGATATAATATGATAAATGAACAAGTGGAGGAGGAAGTAGAAGCTGCACTCACAGAAAAAGACCGAACGAGTCTCTTGATAGTGTGGGTAGCGAAAGCAACCTTGGCGGCTTAATAATTCAAATCTCTCGCTACTCGAAAAATTGAATTTAATAATTCAATCCAATAGGAAAGCCCGGACGATTACAGCGAAAAAAAATGTAATGGAAGAAAAAGTAGTTTCACTATTCGCGCTTCTTGTTCTTATTATTTTTCTGGTTTGCTCTTGGTTTTGGTGGCACAGTGGCGCCAGAACGATCAAAAATGCAATATCCAGCCGGCTCGATTTCTTAATCCGATTCTCGGATCCACTCCCCCGAGCCCGAGCTACGCTTTTATACCCAACTGAGCCGTACTCTTGATGTGCTCTAGGCTAACCAGTAACGTTAACGCAACTTCTCTGATATTTCTTAGGATCGTTCTTACGGAAAGTTTAACTCACTTTCCAGGAAAAAAAATTTTGACTCTTTTAATTGGTTTACATTAAAACTTTCCGGTTTTTTTCTAAATTGGAAAAGCAGGCTCGGAGTATGTGGAAAGTAATGTGAGGATTTAAAAAATTTTTACATATTTATCCGAGCTCCATTCTATCTCAATTTTGTTTCAGATAAAAATAAATGGTTCGCTATTGGTTTCACTTAAAAACTCATGACCAATTAAGTTTACATGAAAATGTATGTGAACCTTTTTTGAAGAAAATTAAATTTTCTACAAGAACGGTATCAACAATTTTTTTCATAAATTTAATATTCTAAAAGATATATTAATTCAAAGTTAAGTTGACTGAAATTTATACTGCTATTGAAATTATTATATTAAAATATATAAGATGACATTTATATTTCACAAGTTAGTAACGTCTTATATATTGATACTTGTGGTTACTTGACCTCCATTAACCTATTAACAGATGAATTTGATGTGTATCGGTGACGTCAGCCATTGCTTTATTTAATCCCATCAACAGCTGATATGCACTTGGATAACTATCACACAGATATATACATATATATAATATCGAATACATTAGAAGAGAAGAACAGAATATAATGCAACAGCAGCAGAAGCTCAAGCTCAAGTACGAGCACTCAAGTGTGCCTGTCAATGCAGACATTTTTTCCGAGTGGATAAAGACACTTAAGCCCTCGAGGATTCTTCAAGCACCGACGGAAAATTCTTTCAAATAAATGTCCCGATACATCTATAATACAGAAATAAACTCCGCGGAACGTTGCTGTCTACTATTTTTAAAAATCCTCACGTAAACCTCAACACACACTTAACAAAATAATTTTATTGACATTAATATTTATTTATATCCTGAAATGCAATAGACTGATGGGTCAATTGTCATGCCAGTGAGTATATATATAAATGTATATAATATATAGGAACGAAATGTTTGAGCAAAAATAAAAAAGTTAGGCTTGGTCGCCGCTGGGAGACAGAAAGTTTTCATCGGTTTGAGTTCCCCTGCCAGAATATATTTCGTGCTCTACAACGGAAAAGAATAAATAAAAAATAAAAGGAAGCTGCCCGCTTAAGGAGTTTAAATATGCACTGAAAATTAAGGCTGAGTCTACTGGCAGTAGTTATTTTCCACGGCAGAAAACTTTTCCCGACTTGTGTTAGTCTAGCCCGTAATAACTTTGAGTCATTTGGTGCTTTAAAAAAAATAATTTCAGAATAAAAATAAAAGGATCCACTATTTACTGTCCCCACAGTTAAAGTCTCAGACTTTATTTCTTCCATTCTATTCCTGGTCTCTTTCAATTTCCGTCCTTTATGTCCCAGGATAAAGAATAAAAACCCCGGATTATTGAGTCATATCTGTCTAGTTATCAGAGTATCCACTATTTTTTTTTTTTTTAATACCTCATTTGAGGTTTTTTTTTAGTAGAAATAAATAAAATCAATAGGTTAGCTTGAATCTTTATATTTATTTCAGTGCACACCTCCCTATCATCGAAAAATTTTCACTTGCTTACTAACAAAATCGTACGGTAATAAATTTAAAATTTCTGGGAAATTTTTGTCTGAAGTTACCCTAATCGTAATATTAAACGTAAATTGAACGTTTTTAACGTTTTGAACGTATCGAACATTCAAAATGAAGGTTTAATGTTTTTATAGTACTCAAAATGTAACCGTAATTTTTTTACTACACGTTTATAGCTTCTGGTATTTGCTTTAAAAACGGTTATCAGATAATTTTGTTTAAGCTATTCTCTGAAATAGAAGCCCTAAACACAATAAAGACACGGACTCAATGCTTTACTCTACGAACGGGTAGTTCTCCTATCCGGGTAGGATAGGAAAATTTGACCTGATGTGAGTTCAACTAGATTCTATTTAGACTAATTGGTCTGTCTTCAAATTTTTATAGAAGATAGACTAAAAGATAGACTAATAGAAATAATCGGCACTAAAAGTCTGATTTTGGTCTGGATAAAAACAAATGGAGGCAATTTTGAGAAAGAGTGATTTTGATCTAGAGGCGACCAAAACCAGACTAAAAATTTTTTGAAACAAGGCTGAAAATAGTCTAAACATGGAATAGTACGGGCAACACTCGATTTATTTGGATTTAAAACAGATCAAATTTTTCGATCCGGGAGAGCGAAGTGTACTTAAATTTTTTGATTAATTCCATTTGGTTACGACAAAAACTTGGACGAAGTTCTCATTTACTGTACAAGTGCATCAACAATAGTAACGTTCATCCACTTGAGTGCGAAAAGAGAAAAAAATGAAAACGCGCCTTATGAGTCAAAAGGATGTACAAAAAAATTTTGGAAAATTGACGTGATTATAATCCAGGAATACAAAATTGATGAAAAAAAATTATGGTATGCTTATATTTCCTTATTGGAAGTCTAAATAGGTTTAATGACGTTTTAGGTTCGTGATAGCCCAATCTATGTTTTTAATAAGTTAAAAACCGCTAATTTTAATTTTTAATGTCCAAAATGTTCAATTTACGTTCAATATTTCGACTCGGATGACTAAAACAATATTATATTATAAATTTTCATATATTTCGGGATAGACTGAATTTGAAAAAAAAATCGCCCGGTTATTTTAACAGTATAAAATAAACAAATAGTCTGAGTTGTTTGAAATAATAAATCATGGGTGAAAGGTATGTATGTACCTTTTACGTCCATGCTGGCTTGTACATAGAAGGTAATTAATAGCAGATTTGTTAAATTAATTGTTAACGTCAGAGGATGGAAGCAAATAAATACTCGACCCGATTCGCTTGATTCTGCATTGATAATTAATAAAACAGCCGATGATTAAATGGTAAAGAAATTAAATCTGTCAGTATTTTGCCGATGACCTCGGCTGTAAAGCGGACCTAGTTACATTTTACCGAAGCGGTATGAAGAGTCAAAGAGTCGATTTTGGTAAGACATTTTACTCTGTTGTGACACAGATGAGTTGTTCATTTGATATGATGAAAATGTTCAAACGATGAGTAGAATATCGGGGCTAATGGACCAGATTGCACCAAACCGAAGACGTGCCAAGTTTAGAGCGCGAAATACGTCCCAAACACGACCGAAATAAATTTCTAATCACGATTCTTAATCAACAAATCCTCATTCTCTATTTATAAGTGCCAAAACTCTGTTGGATAGAACTGAGTTTAATACTGCTGAGGATCGTTGCTGCGCTGCCAAATAAATATATTGCCAGATTATTGAGACAGACTGATAAAATGTGGCAAGAATTAAAAATATGGAATTATTCTGTCAGTTAATCGTGTTCCACGTCGGCTTGATGAAAGACCAAAGGGTCTTTGGCCTTGAATTAAAAACGCTTATGGTTGAGAACCGCAGAGTGGGCATGTGTGTGCATATGTGTATGTGTGTTTTGTGTTATAGATAGATGTGGACCTCGACTCACATTGCACAAGTGCGGCTGACATGGTCGGGGTTGAACAAAGTATCATGCCTACTCTATACGACCGTTTTAAAGTGTTTTTACACACTGCTTTACTGTACTGAGTTTATTTTAAGTGACACTAAATTAGCTGACAAACAATTTTTTTTATTAATTATTTTTTTTATACACAATATTTTTATCATATTTTAAGAATCGTTTAAAATAATTAGACATCATAGGAGGTCATTAGAACGGAAATTTAATTTTATACAACTTTGGTACTCATCAGACATTAGCTAAACTCAATATTTTAGTAATTATCCTCATATATAATATCTGAAATAAGTAATTATCCATAAAAAAAGATTATTCAGTTTTTAAAACTGCTATATCTTTTAAACTATCAATTTTATAAAATTTTTGAAAGACATGAAAGTTTTAGGAAATTAAATTTCCTTTCCAAAGAGCACCTGTGACGTCCAGTAATAATATTTATTGTATAAGATATCTCTGATTAAAGTTAGAAATAATAAAACCCTTCTCAAATTACAATCTAAATTTATTATTTAGAATATACACAAGATAAATATATAGACGGTATACATTTAACCGCAAGTTCGAAAGCTGCGGCGAAGGAATAATGCAACAATCTTGTTTGCAGACCTCGTGATCCCACGTTTGTATCCAAAAGATCCTCCGCAGCTCTCACGTACTCTGTTAGTGTGTGAGCGATACGAGCTCAACTGAGTGTAGAGGAAAGGACAAGAGCAAGTAGGAGTTTCGTATGCACAGAGTAGAGGAAGAAAGCGTAGGATGTGCTTGAACACACTCGATGTAACCATGCTGAAAGTAGCTTTGAATCATCCCTTATCCCAGCAACCTCTACTCGTCTACCACACGAGTCTCTCTCTTTCTTCCTCTCTCTGTCTTTCTCATTCTCTAGCTCGGCCATTCGTCGGGTCATCCCTTAACCCCAATCCTGCTCGACGTCGCGATTATCCGAGCCGCGATAACGAAACGGACTCACTGCAGGTGAGATGGTGATGCCGATACCCAGATAGCTCGCCGCTGAATACACTAGCTCCCTTGGAACTCGGGCGAAAGCCTCAAGTGTGATTTCACCGATAAAACGCCTTGCAGTTTCCGGTATCGATGACCAGCTGGAAAATTTAGTCTGATCCTACATAATTGGTAAGATAACTAAACCGAAAGACTAAAGCTTTACCTCTACTGGTCTAACCTGCTGCCTGCCGGCTGGCGCCCAATCATGCGGGCAAAATTTATATTTATATCTCCCATTCAAGCTCCGTTGCACTGTTTCGTTATCAGCCATAACTATTTTTATTATTTTATACCCATCGAGTAAATAAAATAATTTAACGTGCAATAATTTTTTTAACACGACAAAGTGTGTCGAATAAACAAAAAAAAAATAGTATTGAACGTTTGAATGGGCAATATTTCAATTTTGACATGTTTCGTTCGCGTATAAATATTTTTATTATCATTATTATTATTGTTTTTTTGATGGGTTATGTATATGTGCACGTGGAGATATATATCGAGGGTTGGGAGTGAGTATAGAGTATAGACGGGTGGGACATAAAGCTCGTTTGTGTAGTACATTGTCCGGTAGACTGTGTGTCCGATATCGGTACAACGATAGCCAGCACGTCGGGATGCCGTTTAAGCGACAACGAGGCCGTCGGGGGTTGCCGTGCCGGCGGTTACGTTTACTCCCTTTATCCTCTCTCTCATATATATACACATATACATATACATGGACAGAATATCCTCCATATACATGTCTCTATATATATATAACTTGATTCTCTCTTGTTTCGAACCGGCTACCGCAGAAAATATTGGCATGTGTGTGAGAATTAATTGCGTCTGCTTGAATTTCGGTTATCGATACTCTGCCGAATGTGAACAATTTAATTGAACATTATTGCTAAAGACTCGTCTATATAAATAAATACATATATATATATATATATATATATATATATTAAATAAATACATATATATATATATATATATATATATATATATGTGTGTGTATGTGTAGGTGGGTCTAGATTATTAAAGCATTGTGGGTATAAATTAGGGCACTCAAGTGAAGAAAATACACGAGAAAGCAGTCGATAGAGAGGAAAGCTCTAAAGAGACTTTGCAAAGGGAAGCTGAGGGTGCAAGTGATAGTGTGAGAAACACTAAGTGCGGTAGGGCTGTAAATTTTCGGGCAGGGAAATGTCGTGAGCAACCGTGACTGGTAGTTTGCACTAATGCGAGCTAATAGCTAGCTAGAGGACTCGACTATTCAGATCGTTAAGACGATTTTACGGGCTGCAACAAGGACAAGGGACTCTGATTAGAGTGACGATAGACAAGTTTACTAATCTGTAGTCTATTTATTGCCGATTGTAATTTTGGATGTTTAAATTTTCGCGGGAAACTGTCGTTAGATGATTATTTAGTAGTAATATGGTTTAGTTAGAAAAACAAGTCCATGTTGATAAAACGGGTCGTCGAACAAAATTTTTTTCAAACGATTTCATTCTTTTACTAAATTGTAAAAAAAAAACGTATCAAATGACAAAAAAAATTGATTTCATTGCGATGGTAATTGGGGCGTGGAAACAGCGAATTATTGGCGAATGATGAGATTTAGCGGGTTCGGGCTAGACCGATTATCATCAGAATCGGTCAATGGATTCAAATTCATTGAGAGCTGTAGTTTCGTGGGAGCTTCCGCGCAAATTGAATTTAATAACAGAACCAATCTCGCGGCTCGCAGGATTGGATCAATGGCTCTTTCTCTTGGTTTGGGTGTGGGTCTGGGTCTGGGTCTGAGTTTTGCTCTCTTACTCTTACTATTTGCCGAGTAATCTCAGTTGTTTTAGTATCTTGCCTTCGATGCTTTGATACGTTCCCCAGTGACCAATTAGCTGCTATCCGGAAACTCTTGGTATACATGCCCGACACCTTCGCATTCTGCTAATAGGATGTAAATTAAACAGCATCGGTTACTTAGTCTGGCTCTACATTAATTCAAATGAATAAACTCCGCCGAATCCTTTTAATGATGAATAAAATTATTTTTAATTAATTATTTTCCTAGTGGGGCTGGCCGTTTATTAAAAGTAAATTTAATAACAACAAATAAAGCTGATTAATAAGGAGCTAAATAAAGGTTTACTGAAGCGTGGAGCCAATTAATGAGGGTAAGAGAATGAGATTGAATAAAAGTATCCTTAGTGGTGTCACTGTTGCCAATCTAATCATATCCGTCTCATTTATCTCGGAAACTCTATACAGCAAAGTATTTCCCCTGGTATCATTGTCTTGATCTAACCCCTCCCGGTAACGCACACGCGTGAAACCAGAACCCCTCAGTCTTGGCTGTGATGTCTACTTGAAAATAACCTGAAGTATCTGGAGCCGGAGTATAAGAGAAGAGAATCCACTCCATGTGACTGCCGCTTTAATCTCCGAGTGATCTATGAAGCTGACAATGACGAAGGGCTGAGACAATGCTGTGACAATAAAAGGGGCCGAACTCATTGCAGGTCCTTTACTTGGGTCTTTGGGCGGCTCTTGAGTGACAATTGTCGCCGACCTGCTCCTTTGACAAAAAGATTAAGTAAGGAAAGGGATAGGATTGGATAGAACACATTTGTATTGACCCGATTGACGCCGAATTGAGCACGTGGCTGTTGAGTGGACGAGTTTATCAGTCTGCATTATATTTCTCGTTGACTGAAGTGAGAGAAGCACAAGTGGAGAAGGATGCAGGTGAAAAGCTGCGTGAGATGAAAAGGGTTTATGTGGGCATCACGGTCAACTGGAATATTTAGTAGGTTGCATTGGCTTCCTGGATAAGCGTTAAGCTCAGTTATATATCTCCGGGTCTTTCTTGTGTAAATATTTGTCTTGTAAACTATCATGATTCATTTTTGATAAATATTTAATTTGCTCTACATCAAATTTGTTTTTCAATTTTCGTTCATCAAATAAACGGAAGAAGGGCCGTTGGATCATAAACTAGTTTTTTTGACTTAGTGTTCAGAAGAACAAATGAGGTAAGTTAGCTATTTTATAATTTTTATTCATTCTACTCCAGATCAGCAACGTGCCCCATACCCATACAAAAAGTTGTACTTCAGTGAAAAAAATAAAAATAAAATTTTTTTATTGGTATTAAAGTCTGATATTAATTTGAGCGTTTAAATAATAAAATTTCTATTGTTTTGTAATGAAATTTAAAAAAGGGCATTGAAGTATTGTATTGAAGTAAATAAATGAATAATAAAATGAATGAAAAGTACAGCGAACGGAAGGTATGTCACGGTTGGTAGAGTAAGGAACAAAGAGCCTTGAAGTAACTCCGGATTCAAGTAATTTAACAGTCAGGCAATCGAATTTTTTTCATATAAACTTCCACAATCTGAGTGTAGCCCAGCCCATGGCCGTGAAATTCATCCTGTTTGATGGCGTCCTGGAGTGCCAGTCACCCGAGTGTTATTTAAGAGTTAGCGCTCCAGAGACAAGGATATAAATAAATAAAAGTTAATGCGAAAAGATAAAACGGTTCCTAATAGATGAGAAAGCAGCAAGAGAAATAAGGAGATAATTTTCACTCTGGATTTCGTCCGGCAGTGATCCACGACGTCTCGTAATTCTATCCTCGCTTCTTCCTCTTCCTCATCCTCATTCTCATCCTTTTCTATGACAGTATCATCTCGCGTTTCTCCCTTTATCTCCCTCATTCCCGGCGCTTTATTATCTCTGTCTCTTTGTCTTACTTGTTGCGAACCCAAGCAAGAAGTTTCGCTCTCGAGGACTTGCCTCTGGTCATAATCAACAGGGATGAGATTGCGTTGTGTCTATACCAGTTGTTTAAATTGAGACAGAGAATAAGGGAATCCAATGAGTTTCGTTCTCACTTATTTTCTACAGTAAGTGAAAGAGAAACCTTGAGAATTTCTGCTACCTGTTAAAACTGAACGAGTTCTTGCTCTTTCTGTCTCTTCCCTGCAGTAAATAACATCAAATTAAAATACATAAATTACAGATTTCAAGATGCGATTCAGATTTTGAGACTTGACCAGCTTACATAGTTACAAATTTTATGTATTTGTGTTGAAAAATTATTTGGCTTAATTTTTCGTGTTGATTTTCAACAGAAAGCTGTCAATTCAACACAAACCGTTTGTGTTATTTTACTTTAGCAGATTTTTTCTGTTAAATGATTAGAAAATCCGAAATGTAAGACATTTCTTGTGTTATTCGAAAACTACCACGGAAGTTGTGTTGTTTAGCTAAACACTCCCGTGTGTTTCTTCATTACTGTAACCAAGCAAAGCATTGTCTGCAAGGAAACTTGGATTATAATTGATTTACGATTAAATATAAGGTACCGGGGGGTAATAAAGCCTAGCTAAGGGAGATTTTAAATAGAATCGAAAATATTGCATTTAATTATCGAAATGTATCATTAATCTTTTTTTCAATACATTAGCCATAAAATGTAATCAAGTAATGGTAATTTTTACCATAAGCAAACAAAAAATTATACTTTTACAAAAACCATACGAATAGGCCTTATTTTACTACGGTAGGGTAATAAGGCTTATGGGTTAAACAAACTGGAATAGTTTAACTATACTTAATAAAATTGGTATTAGAGATGAATCATCACTTAAATTTAGCAACAATACTTTTCAAGAATCAGAAGACTAGATTGTTTTGCTCAACAGCACTTAAAACTATCAGTATTCTTTTTAAGAGTCAGAAGACTAGATTGTTTTTTATAATTTCTTCTGCGCTACGACAGCATATGACGAATGATGAAATATAGAAGACAGGGAACGTGGTATCGGGACTCTATAAATTTGTCGTAACATCTCTATGTAAGACCCTTCTTCTAGAGTAGCCTTAAGCGGAGGCGATTATTTTAAATATCATTTCTGTCACTTAGGCCTTATTGCCCGACAGGCCTTATTACCCGCGGGTATCTTAATCATAGATAACTTCCATATTCTTATGATCAGGTTCAATGATTTTTTTATTCTCATTTTACGGGAGGATAATTCGCAGCTTCGTTTTTTTTTAGGAAAATCACTGAAATTCGAACTAATTGTTTGCTAAATTGACAACAGTTGTAGTAAGGTTAGGTCAGTATACTTGAGTCGATTAGGTTATGTGCTTATATTCATTAGTCAATTTTAACACGAAAAATCTGTTAAATTCACACAAATTTCCTGTCAAAATAATATATTTTGTGTTCGATTATTATACATAAAATCTGTGTTAAAGATCAACAAAAACGCAATCTGTTGAATTAACATAAAAATTGGTGCAGACCCTTTGCAACACGGGATTTGTGTTGAATTTAATACAAAATTTCCAACTGTGCAGGTCAAAAAAAAGTATTGTCAATGACCCTAGTCCATTGTACCTCTTGAATAAATACACCCAAAATAGTAAAGTCGACATAGAAGTTTAAATCTAGTGGAAACAAGAAAAGCGAAAAATAATTTGGCTTAATGCCGCGACAGGCAATTTAAAATTTTCTCCAGACTTAATAATAATGACAATTAGGCGCACTGCCGCGTGTATAAAGAACCAAATAAATAATCAACAAATGGACAATTAACTTGTTTTACTTTTAGTGCCGTGTACAACAACGAAATTTAATCTATATCGAGTTTCCCTCATTCTACTCCTCCTACTTCTCTTTATTTTCCTCTTTTAAAAATTTTTTTTCTTTCCTCCATTTTTTTTTTTGAGTAAAGGATATAAGAGAATATAAAAGTGTAGAAACACAAACACACATGAGAATGAGAAAATCGCGGTGGGTGCTCTGGCGAGAATCCAAATCAATTTAAAAGTTCCCATCGTTCGAGGCTCTGCCAGTCGATCGAGGCAACGCGTTACGAATACGTAAGTCATTATCGTGACGGTCTCGTCTATCCTTTTACTACTTCTACTCATTCTACTCCTTCCACCCATGCCACTATATATATATTCACATATATATATATATATATATATATATATATATATATATATATATATATATATATATATATATATATATATATATATATATATATATATATATGTATACTAGTGTACTCGTGTAATGACAACCCGGTGCCAGCACGAGATGAGAGACACGGAAGAAATGGTAATTAAACTCAGACTTTATAATTTAACAGTTGGGAAAACGCGATGAGAAATTTATCAATATTCATATGGCACATTTATCCAGCTACGTGCATCACTTATCATCCGCTTCATTTTACTTTTTTATTATTTTTATCCAATCGTTACTTTTTATACCCTCTATATACGTTTTATAGCTATCACTCTGTTATATTCATTTCAGGAAATATTTTTATTCTTCTTGAAAATAAAAAAAAATTTTAAATGTTATACAAGTCAATTAATTTTTTTTCTTTTAATTACTCGAATTTTTTGTTTTATTTCGGAGTATTTCGAAGCTTACACGCAAATCATCACATTTGTTAAAAAAAAATCATCGCAATTTACTCGGTTCTAATTTCCGTAGAAAAAATCTAAACAACTGTAACTACATTATAAAAACAGCTCATAAACTTGGTAACTTTTTCTTACTATTTTAAGATCCCATTCCACAAACACTGACGTTTTAAACTTTTTTTACAGCCAAATGAATGAGTATGAACAAGAGAAGTCCATAATTACGTTTCATTCGCGGCTACGGGCAATAAATTTCCGAGATTAGCCATCGAGATAGTAAACGACCGAGGCGATAATTCACCACCGGCTTGGAACCTGGTCAACCTGAGCAGCGACAGCAGTAAGGAGCTATTTCGTATCCACTCACATCTACACCAAGAGTCCAGTTGACTTAAGAGCAAGTAGTGTCTCAATAATACACTCCCCCGTTGCGGAAATTCGAAAAAAAAAAAAACGAATTTCCAAATGAATAATTTAAGGGGACCCGGTGGTCTAGAAATTTTGAAAAATCGATTTTTTTTGCATATTTCGAAAGTATAGTATTTCAAAAATATACTGTGAAAATATGGTGATGATATTCCCAGTATTTAATGTTCTAAAAGCTATTTAGCAGGCCGGCCGAGTAAGTAATTTTTATTCTATTGTGCGGCGGAAAACATCTGCTTTGGTTTCTATACCTAAGTTATACTAATGATAAACAAGTCAGCATATAATGAAAAACAAGAAAAACCGAAGAAGTGTACAAGAAAAAAATATGGTGTTGAAATAGCTGATTAATCGTAAGTATATGTTCAAATCTAGTTTTCTTCAAAATTTCTTTAACTAAAACTTTAAGCGCGTTTATCTCGAAATTACTTTTTTCTGCCTGGCGTAGTTGAAAAAAAAACTATCCGGTCGATTGCTTTCAAATTTGAATATGTTATCTAATACACCAACAGCTACAGCCGGTACTAGAATAAAATTTTTACGTTGAGTATTTCTATTTTTTAACATGCAAAATGTTACGAAAAAAAGGCAATTTTTGGACTAAAAATTTCAACAAAGTGCCACTTCTTCAAAAAAAATTTTTTTTTTTATTCTAGTACCGACTATAGGTATATTTATACTGATTGAAAATCCATTAAATTTTTTTTTTCAGACCCATAGAAGAGCTGAATTGTTCTACGCCGCTCGGGTCCCTTTTTTTAAAGGAGCTGGCTTCAACGCCATCTTTTAAATATTAAAAATAATTTTTTTTCTTAGCTATAAGCATTTTTGTATATATTAATAACAATAAAATAATCTCTCAAAATTTCAAAAGGTTTGATATTTATTAACATATAAAAAAAAATTTTTTTAAAATCATGAAATTTTCAGCCTCTAGACCACCGGGTCCCCTTAAGTGATTGATTTAATTTACATGAAGATAAATAAAATTGGCACACAATATATAACAGGAATAATAAATTACTATAAATTTATTACTTTTAAATTAATCGGCATTGTCACTCTGACCCTTTTAAAAAATTCACATCAACGGGAATGTAAAAAAAGTGGATAATCCTATTGAATATTAAATAATCGAGAGGACAGAGTGAAAAAAAACGAGAGAAATATTATCATCTGGCTTGGAAGAGAGGAAGGAAAGGGGGAAAGCATTGTTCTTGTGAAGACAGGGAGGGCTAGGGGGCTTAGTAATTTACATGGGTAAATTTTTTTTATTTAAAGCTTTATTTTCAACGAGGTACAATAGTGGCGAGGATGCAAGCCGCTTCGCGGTGGAAACGAGAGTCACCAGAGGCTGGGGCTGAATGCTATCAAGAGAAAAGGAGAGATGGAAAGAGAGAACATGTTAAAAGGAACGAGAGGGCCTTGGAGGCAGAATTGAAACAACAAGACCACCGACGCGACCAGCGAGAGCACGGGCCAGACTAGAGTCTCACTCTACACTGCCAGAAGCGGTTGGGCTAGTCTGCTGGTGTTGTTCTACGTCATTGCAAGTTTACTTTACCGAACTTTTATGTAGAGTTCTGGCACACACTCGTCTTGGGCTTCAGATGAGATATTATTTTATTATGTTGACCGTGACGACTGAGCCGATTCCTGAAGTGACATCAAGACCAAGACCACGACCAACAGCGATAAATTTAAATTCCCTATTTTTTTGTCCCTATTTGTAATTCTTCGAATCACCGTATCGCCTTTAACCATAGTCATATAAAATATGAAAAAAATATTATAAGTAAATGTTGATGTTGATATAATACCTGAGGATATTCCCCGTGTGTAATATTTACATATTTAAAATGCAGATATTAATATATGTTTTAACTTATTACAGAAATGACCGGCAACAAATTTTAATTAATTTTTTTTTTTTTTTTTTTTTTGCTGTAAGCGTAAAAAATAATTAAATGTATAATTTGAAATTTGTAATGGAGAATGTCAAGTATGATTTGTAAATATGAAAATTTTTCAAATTTAATTAATTGTAGTTTCATTACATATATTTAAATTATTTTCTCTGAGGCCATACTTTATAGTATTCCAAATCTGCTATCAAAGGAGTTGAGCCGATTAGTAATATATTTTTCGTTTATAAAATTATATTTTCCAATAAACTAACTGATGCAGCAATTGGCTAAAAACATGAAACGATATTTTCATGTGAAAATTAATTTAAATTCTGATTAAATTTTTCCAGTAATTCAGTGATTTAATAAATTGAGACAAACTGTTATTAGTTGAGTGATAATAATTAATTGACGAGGATTTCAATTATTACTTTCTACGAAGTTATACTTCACAGTGATCTTAAGCTGGTATAAAGGAATTAAGCTGATTAGTAATGTATGTTTTGGTAAACTGTATCTCCTAATGAACAAACTGACGCACAGATTAACCTAAAAAGTAAAACTGTGCACTAAAAAAAAAATTTCTTGGCACAAAGAACTTCTACTCGCCTCAAGAAAATTTTTGTATTACATGAAAAGAAATTGATAGTACTGATTATTGTTCTGCGTTATAATCGACTAAAAATATAGGGAAAAATACATTTTAATATGACTGATTCATATTAGAACAGAAGTGAGTCATAGCTTAACGCGTACTATTACTTTTTAAATAGTAACCAGTGCTGTGCTATACAGTACGTAAAACATATGACTACACGGAAAGAAAATTATGGGAATGGTTCCTATAATTTTGTGAAATTTCATCCTATACCAGTATAGGAATGACGACCATAAATTATGGGAACACGTCCTATAGATATAGAAATATTACTCATAATTATAGGAATAGTTCCTATAATTATGGGAATGATACCTATACCATTATGGGAATACTTCCTATAATTATAGGAATGGTTCCTATACTATTATAGGAATGGTTCCTATAATAGTATAGGAATGGTTCCCATAATGGTATAGGGGTGGTTCCTCTAATATATAGGAACGATTCCTATAATATATAGCAACGATTCCTACAAATTATAGGAACCATTCTTATAATATTATAGGAATGGTTCCTATAATAGTATAGGAATGGTTCCCATAATGGTATAGGGGTGGTTCCTCTAATATATAGGAACGATTTCTATAAATTATAGGAACCATTCCTATAATATTATAGGAATGGTTCCTATAATATTATAGGAATGGTTCCTATAATATATAGCAACGATTCCTACAAATTATAGGAACCATTCTTATAATATTATAGGAATGGTTCCTATAATAGTATAGGAATGGTTCCCATAATGGTATAGGGGTGGTTCCTATAATATATAAGAACCATTCCTATAATAGTATGGGTACAATTTCTATACTATTATAGGAACCATTCCTATAATGCATAGGAATACTCCCTATAATTTTCTTTCCGTGTAGTTACTGTTAAAATAGTCGTCTATAGTTCAAGAGTATATAAACCTCTCAGCACAGCTCTTGTTGCTGTATAGAATGCGAGAGCCTACTATTTAGTGACAGAAATGGTTACTTAGATGTCGTAGTTCTCGTTAACCTCCAAAATAGTACTCAGTTCTGTTTTGACATGAACTATTACTAAATTCATATGTGTCTTCACTATTCTTGATACTTCAGACACATGAAGTTAATAACCGCTCATCTCAGAACAGGACTGAGTACTGTTCTGGAGGTTAATGATATCTACGACATCTTAGTAACCATTCCTGTCACTAAATAGTAGGCTCTCGCATTCTATACAGCAACAAGAGCTATACTGAGAGGTTTGTATACTCTTGAAATATGAACGATGACTATTTTAACAGTAACTAGTCATGTTGCATTTTCTGTGTAGCTCAGCAATGCTTACTATTTAAAAAGTAATACTACGTGTTAAGCAATGACTTACTTCTGTTCTAATATGAATCAGTCACATTAAAATGTATTTTTCTCTATATTTTCCGTCGATTACTGCGCAGAACTCTAATCAGTACTATCTATTTCTTTCCATGTATAAGTTTAAAACAAAAAGTGTTGTGGGACGACAAGAAATTTCTTACATCATTGTCCAATCACATTACGAATAGTTTGGCTTCACATATTTTTCATGTCTTTTATATTACGGGGAATATTTCTCGCGATAAGAAATACTTTTTTTCTGCGTATTAAATTTTATTGCGAGTAATAATATACCGATGTAATTAATTGTAAAAATTTTTTTACTAACGATAATTAAACAGCAGGGGTTTAGTTTGATTAATAATTTTCAAGGAAGCTAGACTTGAAAGTACAGTATCTGAACCGGGAATAAAATCGATCGGTGGTATTTCGGATTTTTATTACGTAGTTTCAGTGCAAGGCTCAATAAAGCCAGTGTTTCATATGGGCAATAAATAAATAAAGTAAAATGAAATAATAAAAATGAAAAAAAAAAAAAAAAGCAAGTAGAGTCAAGATTAGCATGAGTCACGAGGATTGGCGTGTCGACTTGGATGCAAGTGAGGTTACATTAGCTTCCGACAATATTCAAGGGACTTTATTGGAGTCCAGGCTTATTACATGCCTCGACCACTATCCTGAGTAGCTCGAGATCTCACTCACTCACTGAGCTACTCAGTTACTCTTTAACTCTCAGTACATTCTAATACACTGCAAGCATTTCAGTGTACTGAGGAAATGAGAAGTGAGGTAAGCAGAGAAAGACAGTATGCCAGAGAGAATAAGGTAGAGTGCTTTCTATCTCTCGCCTCTCTTTTCTTGGCTTCCTCTTTCCTCTTTCTCGTCCTCCTCGTGTATACTCGTGTTCGATCTAATGCATTCTTGTGATAAAGTTTATTGCTGTGTTACTTGGTTGCGTACGTCAAGGCTAGATCTATCATCTACCCTTGTTGGCTCGTAAATTCAGTAAACCCGAGGATACGGATGCAATATGAGCTCACCACTCACGGCAATGCCAGAGCCATGAGAGCTTTTATACATCCACTTCGTACACACATTTAAAAGTCACTTCTCAACAACGTATTTCCACTTCCATACACTTTTCCTCTGCTCAAACTACTGCTTCTGGATACTCTACACTTTATTTTACGACTGTTACGCTTGTCTGGATTTACACATGTGACATTTAACTTGTTCATCATTTTAATTTATCGTATTCTTCATCTCTAATTGTAGGGAATGGAAGCGAATACGCTCGTCTGAGAAAGGAATTCATACTTCTTGCTTGTCAATTAATTATTTCATATCGATGTAACCCCGGTCGAAAAATTAGATCTGCTCCAAAATAAAACTGATAAATTCAGATATTTTTTATCCAATTAAGGTTTTTAAATCGTATTCATTTCATATGGGAACTTGATCGGTTTTTGACGGTATTATTCTCTATCTAGGCCAATCTCAGGCTTGTTTTCGTATTATATTTGGGTTGTTTTGAGTCGCTTTTAGATTCAAAACAAGCTTTTTTGTTATAATTATTGGTATGTATTCAATTGTTTTTAAGGACAAGAACAGACTTTATTTACTATAATTTTTAGTCTGTTTTTAATTGCTTCTAGATCAAAAACAGGACTTTTTACCAATATGATAATAATAATAATAATCTAGATTTATAAATTTATTTTAATTTTCTTGATATTTGAAACATGCTAATGCGCACTCGCAATAAGATGTCACAAGAATTTTGATGGTTTCTAATGCCAAAATATTTTTCGATTTTATCCAGTAAATAAGAAAAATTTCTTGACATTTTAACAGTTATTTTATTACTTTTATTCAAAACTATAAATATTCAGCCAAGACAACTAAAAAATAAAGCTGTCAAACTTTCATTAACTGCCGACATTTTTAAATAAAAGACACTAAATAAATAGTAAACAAAACATAATCAATTCTGTAACTTAAAATATTTTCTATAAATATTGTTCATAAATAAAAATATTACAAGTCCATGATTTAATCTAGTTTCGTCCTTGCAAATTTTCAGAACTAAAATTTTTCAAAGTTCAAGAATTAATCTAATTTCGTCAGCCCTAACGCATTGTTTTTTAAAACAACAGATCAAAAACAGCTTAAAATTTTTGGAAAAGATCAAAAACAGATCAACTAGTCCAAATACAGTCTAATCAGACTAAAACCAGATCAAATGTTTCGACCCAGGATTTTACGGAAGGATAATTCATAGCTCCGTTTTTTTAGAAAAATCACTGAAAATCGAACTAATTGTTTGCTAAATTGACAACAGTTGTAGTAAGGTTAGGTCAGTATACTTGAGTCGATTAGGTTATGTGCTTATATTCATTAGTCAATTTTAACACGAAAAATCTGTTAAATTCACACAAATTTTCTGTCAAAATAATAGATTTTGTGTTCAATTATTCAACATTAAATTTGTGTTAAAGATCAAGACAAACGCAGTGTGTTAAATTAACACAAAATTTGTAACTATGCATGGGTCGATCAAAAAAAAATCGTTTTTAAATTTTTATTGGCCCATTGGGCTCCCTTTTGATAAATAATTTCGGAGATAGTATAAAAAACAGCATAGAAAATTTGGAGGTGATGAAATAATAAATTTGTATGGCGATAAATATATAAATAAAAAATAAAGATGTTTTTGTGGAATGATAAAGAAGTCGTGGCGGTGATCGTATTGAAAAATCTCTGGCAGGAGCGAGTAGGAGCTTATGGTAGTGCTGGTGTTGAAGTAGTTGAGTAAGAGTGACGTCAAGAGGGTGATAGTGAATAAGTTGGAGTCCCGTTCTCGTTCCACGAGACCAAAGCGAGAGAGTGAGAGAGAAGGAGAGTAGTAAGTCGTAGTAAAATAGATAGCGTATAGGCGGGAAGCCAGGGAGAATAAGAATAAGAAGGGTAGGATGAGTTGTAGAAGAATAAGAATAAGGAGGAGGAGGAAGAGGAGGCCGAAGAGCGTGCTTCGGGAATACTTTACCGAGCGTATAAAAGCTATTTATGGCTGCATAAACCGGCGATAGAGGGTATAATGCAGTCGCACCTTACACTACGAGTCCTATATACTAAAACTCTTCTATCTCTCTCGGGTACGATTTTCCATGGCTCCTTATTTCTTCTCAGCTCGATCACTAACACGCCTATATTTCGCTAGCATTGATTTGCATCTGATTCTTTTAGATTATTATTTTCCCTCAACCTGGCCCAATGCCCGGACAATTCTTTCTTGTTTATGCTTAGATTTATTGCCTTGTCTCTTGCCGCCCTGTCCCGGAATTAAATGAAAAACTTTTTAAAATTCGTCTCACCTCAAACTATAAAAGGAAAATTTCGTTTATTGCCATGACAATTCCTATAATTTAATTTCAAAATTTTTTACTTTAATACCAGACAATATTTTTACTTTAAATTAAAGTTTTATTGCCTTATATCAACTGTGAATCCTGATTTTATTTTATTTCACTCTGAAATCACTTCGTCACTGGAGTTCCGGACTTTAAAAAAAAAATCACTCTGCATAAGGAGTGAATAGGGATTTTTTCATGGCCGGAGTGACGCGGATTTTAGGGAGAGGGGGGGCAAGAGAGAGGGTAGGCAAAACAGGGTACCTCCAAAATTTTGTAAAAAAAAAAATTTATACTTCAAGTGGTTTTTAAACATTCCAAAATCACTTTTGTAAATATAATTGAGCGATATTTTGAATTTTTTTTGTTAAACTTTTTCAAAAATCAATCGTCAGTTGAAAAAATATTAATGAATTTTGTTTTATGATAAAAACTATTAAAAATTTGATTTTCTTCTTGTACCCCGTTTTGCCTCTTCCTCTCCTATATTTGCTCAAGTCTTATTATCAGTTATAATCTTTAAAATAATTTCGCGTGAATATAAGGAAAGAGAGCTCGTAATTATTTCCGTCCTTAATATAAATGTCAAAATATCAAAAACCTAAGCTCACTATATGTTAATAATTTTTTTCATGATTAATATTTTCCGAAACTCCCCTTCGGAGTTCATTTTACTCCGAAGGGGTGTGAATAAATGAAAAGTCCAGCCCGCGTTCACTCTGAAAATTTTTTACAGTGTGTAATTATTTTGTTGATGAATTAATGTCGCTATTTATATTTAATGGGTAGAAAATAAAAAAAATTTATACTGAGGGTGGATGTGAAGAAGAGGCAATCGATTCGTCGATTCGGTTAGTTTGTCAAATTGACAGTTTAATCCCGACTGTGATCGTCTCGCATTAAAGGGCGGCTTTTGAAGAGCTGCAGTGTTGTCCATGTATATATATAATATATATATTACAGTCGATTGTGTAGGAAAGACAAGGATGGAAGTGGTGGTGGCGATGGCGATGGGGAGGAATGGGTGGAGAAAGCGCAACAAACAACCGAGTAAACCGAAACGCTCGGCACGCGAGCGCAGCTCTCATCAATCTATCTTTCCCTGCTGGCGTCTGACAGCCGTTTCCAATGTATTCAACCTTCGCTTCTATACTCTCTGTGACTTCTGTTTCTCTATCGTTATCTCTCTCGCTCCTCCATAAGTCCTATCTCACATTCATACAGTATTTCACTCACGAGCTTCAATCTCTTGATGAAACATTTAATAAAGTCTTATCAAAGGATTTTTTTTACTTTACTTCACTTTGCATACAGCTTAGTTTTTTAAAATTGACGCTTAGTCGATTACTTATTTTATTTAAAATAATGTCACGTATTAAATTGTGTATTTATGATAATACTTATACACATGAATTTCAAATTGATTTTTTATTTAATTTATATGAAATTTTCAACGCTACTACACTGTCTTGACTTCAATTTTTAAAATGTTCTACTAATATAAAATATACAGTCGACTACCCGGTCTGGGGACTGAATTGTCAATTTTTTAGCTCTTTATAAATTGGAAAATATTTTTGATAATTATAAATTATTATTGGGAATTATTTTTAAAATAAATGCGGATTTAAATAAAATCCAGTTCACTCCAAAATCACTCCCGAGTCGAAAAATTAGATCTGATTTTAGGGTAACTGAACTGCATTAGACTAATTAGTCTATATTTGAACTAGCTGATCTATTTTTAAAATGTTATGAAAATTCTAAGCTGTTTTTGATCTAAAGACAATCAAAAACACATTAAAAAAATAATACGCCGAAAAAGTCTAATTTTGGTCTGAATAAAAACAAAGGCAAAATATTTTGAGAAAAAAGTCTGATTTCGATCTATAGGCGACCAAAAATAGACCGACAATTATTGAAAACAAGTCTGAAAATAGTCTGAAAAGGGAATAGTACGGGCAAAACTCGATTAAATTTCATACGATGATTGAATACAATGAAAAAGTCAAATTGAATAGAAATAACTTAAATTTTTTTTTTTTTTAAACCGATCAAATTTTTTGACTAGGGCTGCACTGGAAAAGCAAATTTTTTATTGCAAGCCTTGAGCGCGAAGTGCTCTATACTCGCCTGAAAATGAAAATCTCGATTTTGTCATATTAAATTGTTTCTAAATTTATGAATACACTTAAATGATACAAAAAAAATATATTGTTATAAAGAAAAACGATTAAACAACAGATTTTATCCATTTTTACGTCGACTTATTACGATTTTTCTATAAATTTTCTGTTTTTAGTGACTTATAGCGTTAAATTACTCAGGAGTCATGGGCTAGTAAACACTATAACTTCCGAAAAATACAATTTTTCAACTTAATTTTTTTTTAATATCTTCGTATAGTTGATGCGAAGACCCTTTTTGAAAATGGCAGCTAAATATCGTATGGTTTAATTATAATTAATATTTTTAGATAGGCATCACACGACAATTGTTACCCTTTGAGCAGCCATATTACTTATTTTTTTAAATATACATTTATTTCAAGAGTGAACATAGCCAAGATTATTTTTTGTATTTTTTGTTTACTTATCGATTTCTATGTATCGATTATTTTTCGATAGTATCGATAGATGGCACGGAATATACCTATACTAAAGTATACATATTAGCAGCTGGCGTTTCTTAGGTAAAATGGCGGGCTATTTAAAAACTCATAATCTAATTGTTTTTAATTAACAGTCGATACAAAGAAATGTGTTAAAATTCAAAATAATATAACGGTTTTCAATGAAAAATTGTTGTATGTGTGATAAGCTTTTAACTTTTGGATTTTCCAAACTTTTTTTACTCTTTATCCAGAGTGATTTTTTTTTTTTTTTTTCAAATTCCGGAACTTTGAATGACACAGTGAATCAGGATTGAAATAAAATCTGTATTTACTCCGAATTAATTTCTGATTTTTGACAGTGTATATAATATAATCCTAAGTAAATTTGTTTTCATGATTAATAATTTCTTTAGTCATCACCTATCTGAGCTCTGTAAACTCTATATACAAAATAATTGATAATGTATGTATAACATTATTGAATAGAATAATGGGAATAAAATTAAATGCAAAGATGTGTATGTAATTCAAGTTAGAAACTTGGTAAGACGCTCAATTATTATTCAAAGCGTTGCAGAGTGAGCGCAAGTGATTTTCCTCCAAACGCCAAGGGGGAGCTAGATTCAATCACGATTCAGCGTCATTATAATATTTAATTAGCCGTGCCTACACACTCCGCTTCTCTCTCTTTCTTTCATCTCTATCTTTGCACTATTACGGCAGTACGATACTACGACAGCGATTTCTCTCAACAAACTTCGCTGAGGTTGCTTGAATTGATTATTTCCCTTGCTAATTTTCTAAGATCCCAAGTATTCTCTTATGCAGAATGCGATGCAGAACTCATACAAGATTTAATTTGTTTAAATAAAATTTTACGTCGTATATGCCAGTGGGTCTTAAAGACGCATTTAAAATTCCCAGAGTTAACTCGTTTACAATACAATAATTTAAAAATTAAATTGAACCAATTGACTCACCAGCAGTTAAGGAAAAATAATTTAACACTCATCTGAAAAACAGAAATTTGAAGTAACTCCCGAGTCAAAATCTAAATCATTCTGAACCTAAATGATCATTAAAAACCTACATTAGACTTTTTAGGACAATAATTGTAAATGTTTGAAATGGACCTACTTGAACTTACAAAGGCTTGAATTGAACCTACTTAGGCATATGGAGGCATGGATTAGACCTTCGTAGACAAAAATCGTAAAACAAACGTCACTAGACCTAACAAAAGAGAGGACTTGCAAGGAATACTAAAAAAAGGTAAAATTGTTAGATTCGCGGACTACTGGAGAATCGATGCATGTGATCCAGTCATTTTTCAGTGAGCTAATGACAGCCTAGGGTGGATTAGGTCCCACATGTAGCCTGGGACTAACAGACGGTCGATTTAAAAAATTCAAAGGATAGTAAAAAATTGCTGCAAATGATCCAGCGATTTCATCAGTAGATTAATGACACCTAAAAGTGGAATAGGACCTAGAAGCCTGGGACCAACAGAAAGTTGGTTCAAAAAATTCCGAGCTCGTTCGTTTCACATACGTCTTTGTAGATCTAATTCATAATTTGTAAGTCTAAGTAGGTTCAATTCAAGCCTTGTAAGTCTAAGTTGATTAATTTCCAGCTTTACAATGATTATGTCCTAAAAAGTCTAGTGTAAGGTTTCAATGCTCATTTAGGTTCCAGGCATGCCTTAGATTTCGACTCGGGCCATCATGCCCTGCGTCCTTTGTATCGTTATTAAAAAAAATTAGATGTGGCTGTCATGCCCAAGTTTTTTCAATAAAAATCTAAAAATAATTTTCATTAAATTCACGGATCTGTGATCGCATCACCTGGAATTCAATCAGGTGGCGTAAGCTGCGACCATCCTCTGGGAAAAATTTTGCTTTCATCTTTACATTGAAACTTTACTTTTTATTCCCGTAATATCTCAAGTAATTTATTTATTTTTAGTGCCGACGCAACCGCCGCGACGTCGCGGAAATATGTGCCGAGAAACTGGTAGGACGTTTTAATCTTGAGTCCACTTAAAAACTCTAGATCGCTTTGCCGGCGCTATCTCGGCCTTCAGATCGGCTGAGCTACACTTGTGTGGGATGTTCGGGGTAAGAATGTAAGTTAAAACAGAGAAGAAAAGAGAGAGTAGAAGAGAGTGAGGGAAAAAAAATTAAAGGTAAAAATAAGTCGGGGCTGAATAAAACTTGTGTTAAATTTAATAAGTTCCTGCGCGTTCATAACGTGGAAACAAAGTGTTGAGTTTATTTATTTTTATTTTATTTTGTGTACGAAATTGCTGAGTTAAAATAATAATAAATCTGGGTAACATGATCTTTTGTTTGAGGTAGAGGCGGTAATTTTTACTCAGATTAACTGGAGCTGATAAGAGGAAATTTAAATGATTAATTACTCGGGGCATTATAAATGTTTTTATATTTATATTTTCAGAATTATGGGATATCATCGTCGAGATAAAAGATTTTCATTGTAGTTTTGTATGGCCAGTTAATTTAATAATTATAACTCATGTCAACTATTAGTAAGTATCCGGGACAAAATGAGACAACATTTAAATGACGAAAAAAATTTTTCCAAGTGTCCGTTATCTGAATTATTTCGTTGGGAAGAAAAAGAAAAAGTGACTTTGAGGTTACTTTTTTTGGATAACTTTCAATATACTCGACAGATTAATTCCAAAATCTATCCGGCTTCAAACCTTTATAAGCCACGTCGAATACCACCTCAGCCCTCAAAATCGGATTAATTGTTCGAGAGATATGGTTGTCGAAAGATTTTCAAAAGAGTGTTTTTTTCTAATAAACTGAAAATAACGAAACTGATTGATTCTTATGATATTTCATCATTGAAGGCTGAAAAATTGCGTCAAATGCCGCCTCGAACATCAAAATCGGTTAAGTAGATCGCGGGATATCGGCGATGAAGAAGTAAATGAATAATGATTTGCTTATTTTTTTTGAATAACGCATATTATCATTTGTCATATGTTCCAAAAATTATGAAGGTCCTTTGGCTTAATAGTATTTGATGATCGCTAGATGGATTGTTGCCATCAGTGCGATAGTTAAGTTACTATTATCAAAAATAAAAATTTTGAAAAATCACTATTTCCAACTTTTTTCCAGGCGTACTTTCATATACTAACTCGCTGGTTTAATTCAAAGTTCGCGTAACTCTTCATCTTGATCATTTCTATTAATTTCTGTCCAAAAACATTGAATTTATCAAGCATAACAATGAGCGAATTTTTAAAAAACGAACCTTACTGACTATTTTCAATTTTTTGAATTCTTGGAGATTAAAACGAAACGTGACTTTTTTTCAGCTCGAAAATATCAATGTATTGAAAGGTACTGTCGAGCTCGAACATGTATCGACAATAAGTGTAAAGTTTCGGGGCTGGCACCGATTTTAAGCTATTTTTGAAAATATTTATTACTCGAATTGCTAATTTCTTTATACAGTTTTACCTCAGTCTTTTATATTAAGTCCAACAAGTTGAGAAGATGAAGGGAATGAAGATGGAAAAGGGTGAAGTACAAGACTTTGAGCACTTTGAGAAAGATATAAAGTAGTTAACGAGAATTAAGATAGTTATAAAGGATGCTGGTGGCTCTTGTTTTTAATAATAAATTTAACCGGTAGCCGTTTAAACGCTTTCAAAGTGCCTAAATTAATTCAACTTTTTGTTTAACTTTGCCCACAACCTCGAAAAATGTAAACACCAAAAAAGTTTTAAATCTGTCCGCCGCGAGCACGATAATTGCGTAATGATTATTTGTAAATAAAAAATATTAAAAAGTTTCTCGGGGCGATCGCTTAGGCTGACAAATTATAGCTTTTTTTATAGAGAACAAAAGACATATTTCAGCAAAACTTTTTCCCTTTTTTTACCCATACTTTTTTTTCCAGTAAGGTCGTTATCCTCCTTATGATCACGAGGAATAAAATACGACTGTGCTTTTACAAGCCGCGCATAAATTGCATTGGAGGCAGTCTAAGGAGTCTGATGCTTGGCTTCTTATTTTCCTTCTTGTTCTTATTCTTCTGTTCTGGTTCTTGTTCGCGTTCTTGGTGGAGGTGCCATGCCGGAATGACTTAATTATGAGGTATAAAAGACACAAAAGCTGTATCTCACTGAGTACCCACTGATATATATCTTATTCAGAAACCATCACGACAGTTTAAGGTGTACATACTTCAGATCTGCTCTCGGCACTGTGATCCTCAAGTAATTAAAGAGCGATCGGTTTCTGAATATTTTTTTAGGTAGATTTCTTTAGAAATCGGCCTATTGCAATGGGTCTCATGATCGAATTATCAAAGAATTTTGCCATCATATATCTTATTTTACCTAGTAGAGTCAAAAAATACCATCCGCTCAAAAGTTTATATATGTATATATATATACAATATAACGCGCCTTGTCATCACGATAGCGCCCGCAATTCTTAACGGATCTTAATGAAATTTTATACACTTTTTTATTAGACGATTACCTTGATCAAGTTCGAAGATGAGCCCAATCGGTCGATTAGTTTGGAAGTTGTGAGTGTTTGAAATTTTTTTTGATTTTCATAAAAATGAATTTTCTGGCTTTATCCTTAAATAACTTTTGAACCGAAAATGATAACTCAATTCTGTAAAAAGTATCTTAAAATTTGAACGATTAGCTTCAATTTTCACTGCAAAACTTGATTTTTTGAAACATCTCTTCTAACAATTTGATGATATCGAATATTTCACAAAAAATACAAAAAGCTTATTTTTGCAGCTTAGTCGTCTAATAACTTCTAAATAATAAGGCATAACCCATTTCCTTAAAATTCATGTTTAAGCTTACAAAAAAAGTATTAATTACACTATTGTAGCTTTATTGTATTCACATCTATAAGAAATCTACCTTTCCATTCCGGGTAAGGCCGGATGGCTCTTTTTTTCTTTTACAGCATACTTGTGCTCTCGCTTTCAACTTTTTTCACAATCTATCAAAAATTATCGTTAAACTAATGTCTGAGGTCAAGTAAAAAAAAAATTAAGTTTTGAAATTGACAATTTTATGATTCGAGTCACCGAGTTTCTAAATTTTTTTAACTTCCTGCTAAGAAAATTGATGATTTTTAAAAAATTTGGTAAGTTATTGTTTCTACCCCGATTTTCGAAAATTGAGTTTTCATCAGATGTCGACCTTTTGAAGTCCCAGGAAGCTACTCTGACTATTTTCAGAATGATGTCCGAGCGGCTGTATGTATCTATGTCTGTAAACGGTCCATAACTTTTTAACTAATGAACCGATTCGAATGGTTACGGTAGCAATCGAAAGAGTTTGTTGGCCATAAATTTTCCTGAAAATTTCAAATCATTTGATCAAGTAGACTCGAAAATATTTGCGAATTACGAAAATAGATTTTTTTTTTAATTTTCTCAGATTTAAAATTGAAAATAAAATAAAAAAAAAAATTACATTATTCATTTCATTGATGCACGACAAAAAGGTACGTAAATAAATACATTGAAATATTTACAATCACGTCAGCACTTGAAAAATAGAGCGAAAAATTTAAAAATTTTTTTATTTTCACTCGTTACTGCAATCAAACCAATTGTGTTACGTTGTAAAATACATCAATGCATTGCTCTTATTGTCTACAACAAACATATATATATATATATATATATATATATATATATAAAGAGTATAAGAAACAAGTGTATAAATAAAACGTAAGCGTGGCATTTGGCGCCACGTAGTGGGAAAACCGACGATAAAAGGAGGTAAAGTCTAAAACGACAGGCGAAAAACAGAACCTAATCCCAGAGAATTACGTGACTGGAATTACATATTGTCTTTTCTTACAACTTGACTTTAAAGCGACTAGTTTCCTTCTTCTTCTTCTTCATTTTATTTATTTTTATTTTTTTATTTGTTATTTTCATTCTCCGTCTTCTCCTACTGGTTCTTAAGCTCCACACATATACTTATAATGTCGAGTTTCTCTGTTAAACTAACACTCGTGGCAAATATTTTATTATTTTTGTCCAGGTCTTACTCGGCAGTCTACTGGCCGCGTAGCTAGACTCGTTATTAATCACACAACACGATTTAAGATCCTTTTGCTCGTGTTGGGTTACAGCACGTTAGCTCGGTTATAATCTTAACAAACTTGGGATTGGAGTTTAAGAAAAAAGAATAGGAGTAAAATAATGGGACAATTTAATGCGACACACGACACATTGAAATGAGTCAGTCTAAAAGTAATAGTGAATTGAAATAAGAGTAAATGTGACTGCCTGAGTTGATACTCTGCCAGTCGGATTGAATTTTTATCTCGATTCTTAAGAGACGTGTCGATTGAGATATATTTTCTCAGTACCATACATTAAATTCGTTTCGAGTGAGACCGTCGCTGGTTACCAGAGTGTAAGATGGAGGAGTTGAGGGAAGGGAGAAAAGAGAATAAATAATCCACACAGCGGATTTTAGGAATCGAGAGTGAAGAGTTGGCTTGGGACCAATCTATATCACTACCATTTTCGAACATCCAAGTGTCACTTATATTACTTTATACATTAAACTCGTCCTGAGGCTTATTTTCTAACGTCACCCATCACTTCCGGGATGAGAGAGGAGAACCAAACCCGCACCTGTCACATTACACCCGGAAACCGCGTGTTATACTTATTCACTTTGTCGTCGAGGCGGTCCCGTTGTCGTCTTTCCATTTAAAATGTTTCAGGATATTTTTATAGCTTTTCTTTTATTTGCTAGTGACAAATACACGTGTCATTACGACTAATTTCTGTTTGAGCATAAAAAGTCGACACGTTCCCTTATAGTATGCCGGTTTAATTTATCAGAACATAAATGACACTTGAAGGATTTATATATTGGGTTTTATAAATATTCTACTCGAGTTTTCGATCTCGTTTCTTTTTCTTCATATTTAGAGAAATTTTATAGAAATCTCGTTCTGTCTCATTTTCGGACAAAATCAGGTGGCTCCAAAAAAAATTGTTTTCTTATATGATTTTTAATTAAATTAACAAGCTATTAATTATTTAAGTTAATACAAAAGATGTGAGCGAAGAACTTGTTGCTGCATCTATCAAGTTCCAGAATGCAGTGGATCGATTCGCTGTCACGCGTCATCCATTCAATGCATTTAAATGCTGAAGATCTGGAGGTCTCAAAAAAGAAGATACCTGCTGAACCCCAGAAGACCGAATAAGAATCGTCTAGCGATAAAAATCTACATTATGACATAAGAAAATCCGCTAGTGTAAATATCGTTGATGGTAGTAGTTCTCCAGTTCTCATTGACTTTATCCTTGATGCCGTAAAAAAACACAAGAGTATATTAGCCCCCAACATCAACAGTTTGGAAGCGCAGGAACAGGAAGCGAACGAATCGCTCAATGAGAACAAAAAGATGAAAGTACGATTCCATGTAACCTCTGATTATACCAAAGATATGTTACTAGGAATTGATAATTTGGGTAGACTGAGAAGTGATATAAAATTATTTAAAACATCGGGGCAATGTCATTACTCATTTTACACTATCGGAATGGAGAATAAGTTAGCTGTAGCCAGGATACGTCTACAGGAATAGTTGACATTCGATGCTAAGTTCAAGGGTCCTACATTGGTCGTAGTTCACAAGATCAAGCTTAAATACGGCGTTGATCCGATAAAAGTTAGGTATTCGCGTAAAAACCCAGCAATACAGAAAGTCATGAACGAGGAGGTCGATATAATGCTCGCAGATGGCATTATCGAGCCATCAAGTAGCCCGTGGAGTTCACCAGTGGTTATCGTTAAAAAAAAAGACAAAAAGAATCGATTCTGAAGCACTGTAGAAAGGTTAATAAAGTGATTGGTCCCGATTTTGATCCATTCGTTGTGTAGCCGGATGACATTATCGTAGTTGGTGAAATGCTGGAAGCTCACATGGTCATACTGAAAAAGGTATGACACAGGTTACGTGAAGCTAGGCTAAAAATAAATACAGGTAAGAGTAAACTTCTTTACATAAGCAGTTGGTCTCTTTAGGTCATGTGATCGATGGTGACGGCATTCGTACAGACCCTAATGAGATTAAAGCGATTGATGAGATAACAGCCCCTCAAAACATAAAAGAGCTGGGACGATTCATAGGAATGAACTCATGTTATTGCCGTTTCATCTCTAAAAGTTCCAAAATTATCAAACCTCTTACTTCGTTTTTGCAAAAGGAAAAGAAGTGGAAGTGGGAAACAGAGCAGCAAGCAGCATTCGATGTATTAACAGAAGAGCTAAAAATGCCACCAGTACTCGCTCCGCCAGATTTTACATAACTTTATTCACTGCAACCAGATGCGAGTACTATCGCACTCGGTGCTGTCTTAACGCAGGAAATAAATGGGAAAGAACATGTGATCGCGTATACAAGTCATACCTGGAACAAAACTGATGTTAATTATTCAGTCACTGAAAAGAAGTATCTAGCAGTAATTTGGGGCATCTAGAAACCGGGCCTATTTCGAAGGATATAATTTTACGGTGATTACAGATCATCAGTCTTTGAAATGGCTAAAAACAATTGAAAGTCTAACAGATAAAGTTGCTCGATGGACTCTTTTCCTGCAACAGTTCGATTTGAACATATTGTATTGGGAGGTTAAACAAGGTAGCTAATATGTGGTCACGAAGTAATCCGGAAGTAGTCGAGGAAGATGACTAAGACCTAGAAGATGAGATTAATCATGAGACAGTCGTATTTGTGAGCCTAGAAATACAGGATACGTGGTATGAATGAATAAAAAGAGGGGTAGAATCGGAACCTCAAAAATATCCAGAATTTCGTCTTAAAAATGGGTTGCTATGTAAACAAGCATATCATAGTTTGAATTACGCAAATAGAGGTAATGTGTGGAAACTGTGTGTACCATCAACTTTAAGGTTAAAAGTCCTCCACGAAAACTATGACAGACCGCGGGGCATTTAGGGGTCGTGAAGACGATTGCTCGTATTTCGCAGAAGTACTATTGGCCCAAAATGAGGGCCAGTATTATTGAGTCTATACATTACTGCCAAAATGCCAGGAATATAAAGCTTCCCAAGAGCCCCCGTCAAGAGAAATGAGCACCATAGTTTTGCGATAACTAATTAAATACAAAATTTTAATTGAAAATTAGGACATAGAGGGTTTTGTAGGTTTCATTACCGCTAAAAATAATAGAATGAAAGAAAAAAGTACAAGTATTAACCCTTAAACAAAAAGGAAACTTAATTAAATTCCATATGAGAAAAATAATTCCCCCGATAATCCAAAATGTAATTGTCTTTCTTCAATATTCCCATCCGAATAATCATAAAGTTCAATCCAATTTATATCTTCCTCACACATTCATACATCCACCAGCCACCTAACATTTAATATACACCCGTATACCCGTACAAACTCGAATATATACTCAGACTTGATCACCATTGAGAGCCAGATCTTCGATACTCGCACGTGAAATTGAGAATTGAGAGAAATCAGTCAATTTCGACGGGATTAGCCTAGACAATCAGTTTTCAATGGAATATCTGGAACCTGTTGAGTGCCAATGTTTATGCAGACTCTATAAATATTTAGTGAAAATTATAAAACATAAATTATATTTTGCATAAATTACATGCGTCGGATTCTCAGCGATCCAAATCATCAAAACTGACTCGACTCAGTTTAAGTGGGATAAACATAAATAGCAACGCGATTAATCAGCAACAAAGTTGCTTGGCTGAAATAATTCTTATTTAACCACGCGTTGGAAGCGACTATGGTTTCACGGGTAAAAACATTCCACGCAATGTATCAATAAAATGAAGTGAGCGCACTGAAATAACCATTGGGTATGTAAATAATTATATTTATATTTATATGTATGTTGCGGAGTAAAAAAGTAAATAGAGCAGGAGAGAGAGAAAAAGAGAGTGAAAAAGAGAGAGAGAAGTACAAGTGCTTAGGTACTTGAGTGTGCAGAACAGTGGTCGCGATAATTTAGCTGGGTATTACCCGCGAGTCTGAGTTTTATTACCGGACAGAATTACATTGCTGCCAGAGGCAACGGTTACTGAGCACCAACACCCTCGTGTAAAAAGCGCCAATCCCATCTGGGTTTCTCTGTCGCTCTCCCAGTCTGTCTGTTCACTCTCTGGTAAAACGCGGGGCAAAACGCCTAGTGCTAGAGATTCGTGAACAGCGAGCTCGTTTTTACCCTCTAGAAGCTTGCTCTCTTACTCCCTCATAAATTCCCCGGCCACAAGCGGACAAATCGATTAATTCGGTTCTCAAGTTACTCGTGTTGCTCTTGTACTTAAGGAACAAGAAACCCGTACCGGCGACTGACTGAAAAATAATTTTTAAAAATAAAATAAAGCACCTGGCTCGGATTAGCACTCGACGTGGTAATAAGTCCGTCGAGGCATGTACACTTGGAAAGTATTACTTAAAACTATTTAATGATGGTAGTTGTTAAAGAAACATCGACTAATTCTCGTTAGACCATTCTTAAGTTTATAAATGTGTAGAGATATATATAGACCGGGTCTCTTGTTCCTCTTGCTCAGTCGTTGGTTGTGTTCTTGGTCTTGGTCTTCTTCTTGCTCTCCGTCTTGGTCTCGTTCTTGTTCTTGTTTTTGTTCTTCCACGTCTCTTACCAAACTGCTCTAGTGTCTTGAAGAGGAAGCCAAGAAACTGGCAAACTACTCGACGCAACTCGCGAATGGCTTGTGGCAACTATGATGACAACACCTGCGTATGCCACTCTTTACACTCATTGAGATAACTTGACAGCTGTGTCGCTCAATGGCAATTCACATTGGCTTTAATTTTTCGGGATTATAGATATATATTTATATATATAGAGCACCGATTGTCTTCCGCGTTGTTATACCGCGGTGCTGTTTAATTATGACTGGAATACTGGGCTATTTAAATTCGTTCTACGACACACATACACTTATAATGCTTGCCCATTTTGATGCTAACAATACATGTATTTATATTTATGTGACTTGGTAGGTAGGATTTAATGCAAAGAAGTGAAAAATAGTCAGCCGTGAGTAGAGACGTAAAATTAAATTAAATAATTAATCACAAGCTCATGGTATTTTATTTAAAACTAAAGACAAATCTTTTCAGGTACTAAGAGAACTACTTGGACTTGAGTATGATGATGATGAATAATTTAAAAAAAAAGCAATTAACAAAATATTAAGTAATTGGAATTAAACCCATCAACGTTAATTTATGGCTATTAATTATTTTCTTCATCAACTTGAGACAGTAATTTTCTTGGATTTTCTTCCAGCATTAATATAGAGACGCGAGGCTAAGCCAGTAGTTAAACTAGTTTTAGTAGAAGCAGTACCTACTACTCAGTGTGATATTTAACGGTTCATCTTTTAGTAAGAGAAATGTATTCTCTGCTCTGGAATTTAGCAGGTATGCTGAGCGAGGTTACCGGAGAAAAACGAGCAAATTATCGAGCGGTCTTGAGACGCCAGAACGTTAACCACCTACACTAATACTGCCTCTGTGTATTATATAAAAGAAGAATGAGGAAGAAGGACTAAAGAGGGGAGGAAAATAATGCCGATAGAGGAGTGAAGCATAAGGCACCCGAGGCGATGGCAATCGAACAAGCGATTGGTAAACTGCGACTATAGTCAGCCTGTTTCAAGCTTGACGGAACCCGCGAGTGTTGACCTTGTACGCCGATCAAACAATGTCAGGAATTCCTGCTCGGGCTCCCGCAGTACGCCGCTGTATTCATTTGCTATATACACCTAAGCCTTGACAAAAGACCCTGATAATTAACTCCAAGCTTTTCCTACTAAATCTAATAATTTTTTACTCAGTCCACAATAACAAACTTTTACATTTACATCAATTATTAACTCACTCGTTTGCTGAGTTATCAAGTCAAACATTTATACCGAACTAAAAATTTTAAATTCATTTTGTATGCTGAAAAAAAAAAAACGGGTGTAGTCTACGCTATTCTGGTGTTAAATTTAACCTCGAAAACGATGTTGAAATTTTTCCTGGTGTTAAAAAGAAAGTGGCTTTATTTTTCACGTATCAGAGGTCCACCCGGGTCAAAAAAAAATCTTAAATTTGACTTGATTTAACTTAATTTCCTTTGAAATCGTCGATATGCCGACAACTGTAGTCCACATTTTAACTTTTTTTGACTTAATCATGACTTTTTTTAACTTTTCTGCCTTAGATTAGACTTTTTTTGACTTAAATTGTTTAGTTTCCTTTAATTTAAATTTTTTTGGCTTAAATTATTTCGTTGCCTTAAATTTGACTTATTTTGTCTTAAAAAAACAACTGGTTATCGATTCGAAATCTAGTTTTATATTTGACTTAATTTTAAGTTAAAATTAATTAATTTTAACTTTCGAATATTTATAATAATTATTTTTTTAATTAGTAATATTATTATTAAATATATTATTGTTATCATAACATTATGTCTAACTTCTATTACCGGTGCTACTACCATTAATGTTGACAATAACAACAATAATAATCATAATAATAATAATTATAATAATAATAATAAAAATAATATATTCGGCATAGTTATTAATGTTCATATTATTATTATCATTTTTATTATTATTATTATAATTAACATTATTATTATAACTATCGCTAATAATTATCACTATCATTAATTATATGTTACTAAGTATAAGTATTATTTAAATTTGCGTTGTAATTGTCTAATTTTGTTTTATTCTGACTTTAATGTAACTTTTTTTGTCTTAAATCTGAATAAACCATATTTCAATTGAATGAATTTTGACTCAAATGAAACTTTTTTTAACTTAAATGTGAGTAAAATTATTTAAATCGACGAAATTCTGACTTGAATGTGACTTTTCTTGTCTTAAATCTAAAGGAAATACAGTTAAACTGAATCAGTTTTGACCTAAACGTGACTTATTTTGTCTTAAATCGATCCTAACTAAGCCACAAAAAGTCAAATCTAAGCCAAATGTTATGGAGATTTTACCATCTGAGTCCATTGCATCACCGCTCTTTTTACCGTGTACATATGACCTCACATTTATACGTATAAATATTCAAAACCAATTCCTCAGATTATTTATTAATAGAAATAGTTAAAAATTGTCGACTGAGTGTAACTAAAAATATTAGGAAAAAAATAATTTAAAAGTTATGAACGAGTTTAAGATGCTGATTATGATGATGATGAAACGCTTGAGTTAAAGAATATGAGATGAAGATAAAGAGAAGGCGCACAATGTATGACATCGTTTAACCTGGAAATTCATCTGGGAAGACGCAAAACTTAAGCTATTATATTCTCCGTCCTCAACGTCCTCGTAGTCCTCATCTTCCTCATCTTTCCTCTTTACTCTCTCCTCTTCTTCTTACGGTCTTTACAACGCGGGCCACGTCGTTATTTCCTTACGATGTAATCTTTAACGAAAGAATCCCCGTGCAGCAGTAAACTCGCGTAAGCGCTGCACGTGCATACTTTATGTTAAAAAATAAGTTAACGAGAAAGAAAGAGTATAACTTTGCCCGATGACATTCTTTTGTCGAGGATTTTTTACTCTTCACTAAATATTTCATTAAATTCTTAATTAATAAATACTCGATCAAGTAATGGCGATATATTTTATTACATTTTTTTATTGATAAAAAGTTCAGTGACATAATTCTGAGCATTTATAACTCTGACCTTCTGTACTCATTAAAATGCTGGAATAAAATCACCATTTGTCTACTTAACTTCCATGCACGTGGTTACAGCTTACGATTATGAGGAATATTTGTCACGTCTTATCTCGAGCACGCATCTTAAGTACACTGAATTAAACGTGTAATCACACGGTTATTATCTCATCAACAAGTTTGTCAAGTGTTGCTACCCTTTAATATATACGTATGTATATATTATATTACATAGACACTAGGGTGATGATGATATTCCTTATTTTAAAAATCTATTTCACTGAGAATATTTTTAAAAATAAAAAGCCATTAAATTGAAGCCAAAATAATTTCTCAGGGACATTTGAAATTTAGTAGCTACCAATAATTTCGGTAGCAGTTACTGATTTTTTTCGGTAGCTGCTACTGATTTTTTCGGTAGCTGCAACCGATTATTTCAGTAGCTGCTACTGATTGTTTCTGTAGCTATTACCGATTTTTTTGGTATCAGTTACGTACACACACACACTCACACGCACATGCACACTCGTACACACATCCCGTGTAACATCCCTGAGAAATAGTTCTTTAATGTCCACTGAAATTCGTCAGTAGAACCGAAATAATTGGTAGCGGCTACTGATTGCCAATCGGTAGCTGCACTGATTATTTTTTTCCGCGTTGATGGTGTCAAATAATTGACACAAAATATTTAACCATTGAATTTTTATACACAAGAACACATAATTTTCCACTGTTTGCATTGTCTTTTTTTGATTTCCCGCTAAAAAAATTGAAAATTTTCAAACGAAAGGGAAGTTAATGGTTTCGGTGCGATTTTCGAAAATTAACTTTTCAACAGATCTCGACGTTTTCAGGTCCTAGGAAGTTATTCTGACTATTTTCAAGATGGTGTCCAAGTGTACGTATGTATATAAATCTTCTAGAAAATATTTTTGATATAATACTTCAATATTTTTTTTTTACTTGAATTTTTCCAATAGAAGGTGCGATATTACTATTTTTGAGATTGAAGAGCTCATTGTATTGAAAATTGTATTTTCTCTGAAGCTTGAAAATAGCGAAAAATTTAACGGCTGACCCGTTTTAGGGTCAGGCGGTTTTCAGATTTTCAGTTTGACTTCTAAAAACCGCGTTTTAATTGAACCCTCTCTATTTCGATGATAACAATTGTAATTCTCAAATATCCACACACAAGTCATCAATTCGCGCATCAATCAAATAAAATTCCACTTAGATCTCATCTTACAAAATAAACAAATAATACCCAACAATTAAATAGAGGAAACTAAATAACTTCGCTCTGATTAAATAATCAAACGACAAATCAATGACTTAGTTATCTTTTATCCCAGTGCAATTATTACATATTCAAGTGTAAGCCTCGATAATTGTGATGGCTGATGTTGAAATCAAACAAATCGTTAAGAAGTTGACTTTAGTTGGAATAAAAATAAGAGAAAGTGATAATAAAGGCAGGATTTATTTTAAATGGAGTAAAGACGAAATTAATTTGTCGTGGGAAGATTCTCGAGTGGAAGCACTAGCAGCAGCCAAAGGAAGAGAGATGGCTGCAGAGGGTGAAGAAGGGAAAAGAGAAAAGAGAAAAGAGAAGAGGAGGAATGGATCGCTTCCATTGATTATGAAGCTGGGAGATAGAATAGAAGAACGTTGTTAATGGCCGACGGGGACATTTATCGCGTCAATGGACGGAGCGTCTATTTCCCCACGTGACAAGCGCACTCGTGCTAACTTAGCTAAGGTATAAATATCTTGCTTATTCCCTTAACTTGTATCTTGGCTTGTCGTACTCTTGTAGTCTAGTTCTTATTGCGTATCTAGTCTGTCTCTCTACTCGTCTCTACTCTACTCCACTTCACTCGACTCTCATCCGGCATCAGTTTGTCGCGGTGTTGGTATATAAACTGTATGTTGTGTAGATCGTTGTATAGAGCTGTTATGTGTATTATAGCTCCCGGTAGGACGCTGCCGGCAATATCTCTCTTACATTCGGTTTCGGGCAGCATCTACGCACACCCGCCAATGGCAGTGACGCAAATCGCTTAGCGCAAACCACTCCCAGACGAATTATTCAGGAAACCACGAATCGCTCGTTCTATTTGCCTGCCATCACTGCTAGCATACCACTCTGTAACCTACGTCTGACTGATATTCCTGCATATCTTCTGTCTCTCTTACCGTCTTACTCACTTCTACGCACTCTAACCAGCCTCCGAGTCATGTCAATCCTACACACTCTGCATTCCATCTTCTCTCCACTATACTCTATACTCATCTGCACGCATCAAGTCTGTCTCTACTTTTATTATTATTTTTTCATTGCCCTTGACGCTGTTTCATGCACAACACATATATTAATAAATATCACTCAATAGTAAAAAAAATTTGGCATTAATATTTACGGCAAAATTTTGTCTGAGGTAAAGTAAAAAAATACTAAAAATTTTCACTGCGAAATTTCCTTATTGGGATAAATTAGTAAGGGCCACTGGAAATTTAAATAGAAATAAAAGTAAAAGTTTAAGAAGGAAATAAAGATAGTATCCAGTTCTTAGCGGTATTATATTCGCGATCCCTAAGGTAAGACAAGTAAGCTGAAAGAGAAATAAAAAAAAATTAAATGCTGGTAACCAGAGACGAGGCGATCCGGTAGTGCAGTGACACTTGTAGTTTGTAATTTAATATTGGCATTCAGCATACACTGTGATTTAATCACTTTAATCAAAATAATTTCGCACTGCAGTTTGTATATATATACATAGAAATACCTATAGATAGTAATCGTAAACTTGAACACTTGGATAAATAATTAAGTTGTGAAGATGGCGATAGCTTAACTCAAGAGTTCAACTATGAGGATAGATTGCTTTAATTTAAGTGGAGTTAGACTAGCTTGGGGTTTATGTAGAGAGACACGTGCACGCTTACACACCACCCAGTTTGCAACGGGTATGGGGGTTCCGCTGGGTCGTGGGGCCGAACCTGGCTGCTGAGACCACCGTTCTCTGGGCTTTATTTTCCCTGGCTTAACCCTAGATTAGTTTCTACACTTACGTATCCCAGAAGTAAGGCAGCAGGTATAGGTGGAGTAGCAGAGAATACCCAAGTCAAACGATACAACCCAGACTTGGGTACTTGGGTGTTCTTGTTCTTGTTACACCTCCTCGCTCTTATCTACATTTATACTATCTACTATCAATTATCTTCGTTGTAGTTCTGATAATGCTGGAATACTCATCCAGATTCGTTTTATTCCAACTCTATATCCACTTACTTCTCCATTTTTATCTCTGTCGGATTTAACACTCAAGGAGCTGATTTTTTAGTCGTATTTTTCTAGAGCCTCCAATAAAATTTAGTGATTTTTTTATTTTTTAAAAGTGGGGCTCACACATGTTTCAAATACAGAAAATTCTGTTTTAGACAAGTTGCATTTAATCCAATTTTATTTGTAAGCAATTATGAGCGAATTGATGATGTGTTTGCTTAGTTAGGCGATCAGCAAGCATCAATATTCCCATAATATACACTGATAGAAATTTTATCTTGGCTCAAGAAATATTTTCTTGAGCCAAGAATTTATTTCTGAAGAAAAGCAATTGTCTTGCTTCAAGAAATTCTTGCCTTGATTTAGATTTTCTTGGCTCTAAAGATTTTGTATCTTTGATAGATAACTCTCGTGTCTTGACGCAAAACTAAATTATCTTCAATCGATACATTGAATTCTTTAAGCAAGACCACTTGTCTCTTCAGCTAAAAATGCCGTATTGTTATTATAAGAACTTTCAATTTTTGGTTCAAGTAATAATTTCTTGATGGAAGATGTTTTCAAAGTAATGAAAAAAAAAACTTTTTTTAAAATAAATTTCTATTTTAACATATCTGAAGTAAATGAATGAAGTCCTAAAAAATCACTTTGAAATTTTTTATTTTCAAAATAAAAAAAAGTTTTTTTTCAAGCTGAGTAAATTGAGATCTTGATTTAAAAATCGCGCCATTCTCGAAACAAGTCGGTAATGTCTTAAACCTACATTTTGCCTATCTCAATCCAAGAGCAAGAAATTCTTAAGCCAAATATGTCAGATTTTGTTTCAAAACAATAAAGGCTTCATTGAAGAATAAAATTCTCAAACGAAGAATTTTTTTTCTCTATTCGAGAAATTCAATTTTTTGGTTCAAAAACTTATTTCTTAAATTAAAACAATTAAAAATTTTAAAACAAGAACCACATTTTGAAGAAAAAATTTTTCTTGAATCGAGATATTTTTTCTATCAGTGTATTGTAACTGTTACATGGTAACATAATTTTCTCTCCGTGTACAGTGACCAAAAAGGGTACCTCTACTTTATGTATTTAAAAATTTATTTTGAAAAATTTGTAAGATCTCACGTTATTTCCATCAATTTTTACACTTGAGATGCAAAAATTGTGACTCGTGATTCTGAAAAAATACTATAACTTCTCAAAAAAAGGAAATTCATGAAAAAAAATGGATATCAAATTATTTAAAATAAATTTCGGTGAAAAAAATAAAATTGACAGATTTCTCATTTCATGTCCTCCCTAAATATGAACGAATGCTTCAATATACAATGGAAAATTATAATTAATAGCGACTATAAATGGTGACTTTGATGCAATAAATTGAATTAACTAAATATAACTAATTTGAGGTTAATGATTGAGTTGATTAATACATAATAAATGATTGAATAGAGAAAATTTATTTAAAATATAAAATAAATGAGGGCATTAGCGAATGATATTAATATTGTTTAAATTCGAGGACAGGCCAGCAAATTAAATGTATCATTAATCACACGTATATAAATTTTGATGTTTAAATACGCTAGAAATATCAAACGCGGTTTTGACATTGATAGACATCAGTTAATGGTAATTAATTATTAATTATCCCCCAGATTATCGGCACTGACTTTTGAAGGATGTGTGGGTAAATAATTATTGAATAATGATCCGTGTTGTCGTGATTTTGGTTGCGGGAACCAAACGAGGATTTAAAATATGCCCAGGAGCTAAACTTTTGGCTCGAGATTTGTCTAGCTGACGCATAGAAAGCTGCTTTTATACAAAATCGCGCTTTTAATCCGCGACAGAGGGCATCCACTGGCGGACCAATAGAACGACAATGGAAAATTATCCATGACAGTAAAAATTTGTGGGCTGAAGCTCGCGGGTTGACGCGAGATGATCCGCTTTTGGTGTCTCATCGATCGTTACTTTTCAGTGCATTAACAAACCAATGACGTATTTACTACCGAAAAATAAAATTTAACAAAAAAAAGTAATTTGGAAAATTTAAAGTAGAGATTAAAAATGAGCAGGGGAGAGTGGGGGCAATTGAACCAGTAAGCTGAAAAAATCGAAAAAAATATAAAAATGTGTCGTCCTCTTGGAATTATATTTCAATACACTAAACCTCAGTCTGACCAAAACTTTAAACCAATATGATGATTTAATTTTAAAAAATTCAAGTTTTTGTGTTTTTAGGTATCTAAACCTTGATTTCAGCTCTTGGCAAATTGTTTAATAATTTTTTAATTTTCAAATAAAATCTTAGAATTTTTTTTGTAATACCTTCTTACGTATATTAGTCATAAATTTATAGCTTTACTTCTAGTAAAATAGTTCTTGAATATTTTTTTTTAAACTAATTATTTAAATAAAATCATATGGGGTCAATTGAACCAGTACTCTCGGGGACGGTTGAACCACACGAATCACACTGTGAGCATCAGACATGCGCGCGCATCTTGACAGAATGTGAAAACAAGCTAAACTAATCAAGAAAAAAAATAATTATATTGACAGAAGTTTTAAAAGTGATTGTTACAGCATATAATGTTATATAAAATAATAAATATGATTAGAAGTGTTGTAATTTTAGTTTTAAGCTGTAATGAATAGTAAATTATTCATTAAAGTCATTCATTTGTGGTTCTAATACTCTTGGTTCAATTGTCCCCGACTAGTGGTTCAATGGCCCCCGCAAAGGGGACGATTGAACCATTTGATGCAGTTGTACAATTTCGTCTTTATTGAAAATTTTCATCATTCGTTAAGTTATGTGCTTATGAGAAATGATAGCCTATATAATAAATTATAATGTTGTAAAAAAAAAAGTTATCATTTTGCTTTTATTCATATAAAAAAAAATGTCAAAGTATTTTTGGTTCAATTGACCCCACTCTCCCCTAATAAAAAGTAAAAAATTTAAAGTAGATCGTGACATTAATTGCTAAATTCCCTTTTCACTGGCACTCAGTTGCATGTAAACAATCATAAATTTCAATCGACTCGCTATCGGCGACAAATTAAAATAGCTGGCGATAAAAATGTCAGGGATTAATTAAATTACGATTGCGAGTAAGATCTCGGAAAAGTTATAAATTAATTGATTGGACGGTAATTATAATTTAAAAATCAGTTGATTGTTTTGTGAAGGATTCTTCTGAGTTCGGCGAACCCTCTATTTCAAGAATCTTCACAAAAGCGAGCGTAAAAAAAAGTAGAAAATAAAAATAACCAAATGGCATTTTATTCTCTCGCGAATTCCAGTCTATTCTCCACTCATCTCCCCTATCTCTGCCCGGGTTTTGGGACACAAGACCGCTAATCCAGGCGCTATAATCGTCACAAGTAACGCTTGAGATTATCGAAACGACTGGGACGTCGACCTCATTCATTTCAGTATTCCTGCTCTGTCTTACTAACGTCCATTGGGGATTAGGATCCCGGTGTCTTATCTTCTGGAAACACGATAGGATTTTGTATTTGTTTTGTGACTTGCTCAAATAACTTTAAATAAAACCTGACAGTGCTTTCATTCTATTTTTAAATCAATCGGGCCAGTAGTTTTTGTAATTACATAAAAATAATTTTTTTTACATTCTCAAAATTTCATCAAATTTACGCTCACTTCGAATCTCAGATTTTTATATGGAGCCCGGGTATGTCGAGTCACTCAAATAAATTTTGCACATAATAAAATTAATTGTATTTACATGGAGAGAATTTTATATCAGCGCTAACAACACTTCTTTTGTAGATTCTACTATCTGAGATGGTAATTAAATTTGTAAAAGTCAAGATAATAAATATAATAATCTAAATATTATAGTCAATACAATATAAGATGATAATTCTTAACATCGAGCGGTCGTACGATTTACGATCAAGATGCTTGCATTTACCAACAAAAGTAGTGCAAGTTACCAATGTCATGATAAAAAGTACACAGTAAAGACGAACGCTGAACTTTTTTATAATAATATATCTATATGTCTGTGTGTGCGTGTGTGTGCGTGTACGTGTAGTGTCATTATTGTTCAAGAATTAAGTGTTTGTCTTTGCTGTGTAGTTTTCACCATAAGATTGGTAACTTTAACTACTTTTGATGGTAAATGCAAGCATCTTGATCGTAAATCGTACGACCGCTCGATTTTAGGATTTATCATCTTGACTGTACAGTGAATTATTCAGATATTTAATTTTGTGATAGTTGATAGTAAAGGTTACTATGGTATGGTAACATAACAGGTAGTAAAAATCACTATACAGGTAATGTTTATTATTCATATCGTATTTATAATAATAGAAAATAGTTTTCCATTGAAATATGTTAGTCCTTTTTACAATACTTGGATGATAGTATTTACCATAAAATTCTCCCTTTGAAGTAAAGTAGCCACGGGTAATAAGGCCTAAGTGACAGAAATAATATTTAAAATAACCACCTCCGCTAAAGGCTAGTCTAGTAGAAGGGTCTTACATAGAAATGTTACGACAAATTTATAGAGTTCCGATACCACGTTCCCTGTCTTCTATATTTCATCATCCGTCATATGCTGTCGTAGCGCAGAAGAAATTATAAAAAACAATCTAGTCTTCTGACTCTTAAAGAGAATACTGATAGTTTTAAGTGCTGTTGAGCAAAACAATCTAGTCTTCTGATTCTTAAAAAGTATTGTTGCTAAATTTAAGTGATGGTTCATCTCTAATACCAATTTTATTAAGTATAGTTAAACTATTCCAGTTTGTTTAACCCGTAGGCCTTATTACCCTACCGTAGTAAAATAAGGCCTAATCGTATGGTTTTTGTAAAAGTATAATTTTTTGTTTGCCTATGGTAAAAATTACCATTACTTCATTACATTTTATGGCTAATGTATTGAAATAAAGATTAATGATACATTTCGATAATTAAACACGGAAAAAACGACTCTGTCAAAATAACAGTTAAAACTGTCAAATCGACAGATTTGCCGCTGCCAACCCAAAACTGTCAGTTTAACAAATTTGGAAATGTTATTTTCACATTGTGGAAACTGTCAATCTGAAACTGTCAATTTGACAGTTTTTCGGTGTAATAATCACATTCAAAAAATGCAAAATTCAGTAAAAAAAAAAGTGTGGAATTTATATTAAAGCAATAATTGAAATTGTTTTTAATGAGTAAAAATTATACATTTCGTAAAATGTAAACAGTACATCCAAAAATATTCTAAAAATCGAAGTTTTAATTAAAAAAATTAGGTATTTATGTAAAATAATTGTTCAAATCTGCAAACAATAGAAAGTAAAAACCATTAAGATACATATAGGGGGGGGCAAGACGGGGTGCCCCCTAAATTAAAAAAAAAAAAAAAATTTTTTTTTTTTCGTCTAATTTCTATAAATCCGATATATTTGTGTACTTTTACCCTTACGCATGACACCTGGGGCAATACGGACCAGCCGAAAATTCGGAGAAAATGATTTTTTTTAAATTTTTATCGTCAAACTCAAAAGAATTCAATATATTAATCCATTTTTCAGCTGATTTTTTATAGCTGGGGGAAAATTAGCCACTAACAATATCCAAAAATAATGATTTATTTTCTTAACTGATTAAATTATTTAAATAATGCAAGATAATTTGTAATTTGTAAAAAATTAAAAACCACGTTCTTTGGGTTCAAAATAATTCATAGGAATGAAATTTGGTTTGTAAATTTTATATAACTTTATAATCAACTTTTTACAAATTATTTTTATGAATTTGACAGTTTTTATCTGTAAATTTGACATATTATAGTTATGTTGATTTCACAGATTATATCTGTTAATTTAACAGTTTTTCATTGTAAATCTAACAAATTCTATCCATGTCATTTTGACATTCCCATATCTGTCATTTCCACATATTATTTTTTTCCGTGAATGCAATATTTTCGATTCTATTCAAAATCTCCCTTAGCTAGGCCTTACTACCCGGTACCTTACTTAAAAATTTGAAGAATTAATTACTCGTATGTTTTGCCGCGTTATTTCGATTTCCGTTGATAAAAAAAAAAAAAATTCAAATTTTACAAAAAAAATTATTTAATTAATTTTTAAAATAAATTTAAAAACTGAGAGATTGATTACTTAATATAAACTGATAATCGTGTACAAACACATTTATTGATCAAGCATAGAAATAATAAATATTATTTTTAATGAAAGGAATTTATTTATCCGGTAAATTTATTTTAGTAAAAACGAATTTACTTAACATTTGCGGTTTATGCAGATGAATAAATCAACAAAATAAATTGATTCATCCACATGAACTTTGTGTTATTGTTATTTATTATTTATTGCTCACTGTGCAAGAGTGTTTTATGTTTGAATAATGCTGTATATTATTTTTACAAACGATCCGATGAATCCACGCTCTTGACGCCATTGTCTTTTGAATCAAGACTCGTATGGGTACATGATTTTAAATATTTTTTTATTGTTATTATTTTTGGTCGTTTTTGTTATTTTATTTCGAAAGTTGGTTAGAAAATTTTTTCAATTAAAACCTGAGCAGTGAAGGAGGGCAAGGAGATGGGAAATGAAAGAGAAAAAGCGGGGAATGACGGAGAAAAATGAGAATTGAGTACAAGTCGGTAGGGGTTTAGTTTTAATTACTGTGGCATCGTTACGCATGGTCTGTTTTAGTGTAAGAACGGAAAAAAATATAACATGCTGTTCATATTATGGATTTACTTTACTGAAATAAGTAGTAACTATATATATTAGGGTGACAATTATATTCTTAATTTTTAAAAGTTATTTTATTGAATAATATTGTAATAAAAAATTTTCAAATTTAAAAGCATTTAAATAATTTTTTGTGACAGACACTTGAAATATATATACGACATTTAGCGCCTATAACCGACAGCTAAAAATATTAAATAAGATACAACTGGTAAAAAAGATATCTAATCATTATAATAGTGACGTCATCAACGGGTCAAAATATATTTTTTGGCTACATATGCGCCCGCATGAAAATACCATATATGATAAATATATATGGAAAAATATCTAATCAATATGGGACCATATAAGTGGCCAAAAACGATATATATTTTCTTATATATAATATAGTAAGTTTTAATATAATTAATCATATATGTAAACTTATAAGTTAGCACATATATGTATTACATATATTGATAATTATATATGTAAATTTGTAAGCTAGCACACATATATATTCTGAACACAATGTTTGAATCTTATAACAGAGAGAGGAAGACAGAGAAGAATAGATTTTATTTATTTTTATATATATGGAGAGACTTATATGCTTCTATATATCGAAAAATATATGAAGTTGAATACATGGTGCATATATCGTGGCATATAATGATGAATTATATATGTATTCTTATTTGTTTCCATATATAAATAACATTTATTTGTAAATATATTAAAATTATAAGTTTTAAAATATATAAATGAAGCTATGAAGCTATACGAAAATATATGAAATCATATAAGAGAAAACATATATAGAAATATAATAAAATCGGCCAAAATCTATATATAGTTCTATATGATTTTATGTCTTGTCACATGGATATTTATATCTGTAACATATATTTTTTAATATATGTTTACCATATATGATATTTTCATGCGGGCGATAGCAAACGACCAAAAAATATCGAAGTAGCTCCACGAGCCATCTTGTGACAAAATTTGTCATCATTTTAATTCGTACATTTACCGACCTCTCTCATTTTCAACAAATACTCAATAATCTTACCAAATAAATAAACGCGGATTTATAACCTGCAATTTATAGGTACTAACTGTAGTACATTTCAAATATCTGTCACAAAAACTAATGTATTTATCTAGTACAATCGGGTCGCCTTCGGCTCGGGCGCCAATATTCACACCTTGCGTCTTAAACACAATAGATAAACTGCTATTTCAAACCCATACAAAGTTTGGAAACCGGCCTGATAACCGGTTTGATAACATTTTTGGTGTTATCACCGCAAATATTGTCTGATAATATAATCTATAGTTAAAAATAATCAATTAATATATAGGTTGCAGCCCTACTAGCTTAAAATTGAATACCTTATATCGAAGTAATAGAGAGTTTTAAATAAAGAACTTATACATGTTCATCATTGGTGCTGTGAACGTTCTAATTTATGCGGTCTAAAATGGGGTCTAAAACACCGTGCGTCCTGTAACTTTCACACCGACGGTTGAAAATTTTAACACCAAATTACTCACACCACATCTCGGACTCATGTTTTTTACAGTGTATACTATAAAGAAGGTACAGAGGATTCAGTCGGTGAAAGGGCCGAGAACAAAAGAGTGACAGTAAAACACACTCAACACTTTCACGATTGAGGTGTGCAATCGTATAAAAGACTTGATTATAAAATAAAGGGAAAAAAAAGTAAAATTCTAATGAAGATTGAATTTAAAATGAAAAATAAAATCATTGAAGAAGAAAGAAATTTGGATTCTGCAAAACGATGAAAGAACTCGTTATATATTCTTATCAATATTATTCGAGAACAATCATGAGCTTTTTGGAGCGACAGATATCCTGGCAAGCGCATAATTTGGTATTCTGGATTTAGTGAAATCGACAGAGATTCGACGAGCAGAGAACCGGAGAAACGCGGTGTGATTTCGGGAGTAAACTAGCTGTAGGTAGCTTTTGTGAGGATTTCGTGGAATATATGCATGGTGTTTGCGCTCGATTCGACTCGACTGGACTCGGAATACTGGTGTGTTGTCAAGGGCATAGAATACGTTATAGAACATAACGCGCAGAAACTGCAGATTGCATCCACCGGCGTTCCTTCTCTTTTGTCAGTTTACGATCCTGAGCTACAGTCATTGTCAATGCTCATCCCTATATACTCTCTATCTACATTGATCGTTAAATTTTTTTTATGTATCGCGTTTAAAAGGTAAACGATTCCGGAATTTTTATTTTTAAATCATGAGAGAGATGAAAAAAATATTTCGGCCTAGGATATAAAATTTTGATGCATAGTTTGATGGATTTTAATGCCAGGAGTTTAACTGAGACTACATTTTAATTCTCTTCCACCAATAAAACGATTGAATGCTCAGGCGTAACGGGTGATGTGGACAAAAGGGGAGACTTATTTTTTTAGCGAAAATTTTTTTTACACTCAAACTCAAATTCGGTTGGAATATAAATTTTTCACTTAAATTTATCTGTAAGTTACTTTAACTGTGAAATTTTATTACAAAATTTCGTAACAAAGTTGAAAATAAAATTTTTTACTTTCCCCGCCCGAGTCGAAAAATTTGATCTGATTTTAGTCTAATTGGACTGCATTTGGACTAGTTGATCTGGTTTTGATCTTTTACAAAAATTTTAAGCTGTTTTTGATCTGTTGTTTTAAAAAACAATGCGTTACGGCCAGACAAAATTAGATTGATTCTTGAACTTTGAAAAATTTTAGTTCTGAAAATTTGCAAGGACAAAACTAGATTAAATCATGGACTTGTGATATTTTTATTTATGGACAATATTTATAAAAAATATTTTAAGTTACAGAATTGATTATGTTTTGTTTACTATTTATTGAGTGTCTTTTGTTTAAAAATGTCGGCAGCTAATGAAAGTTTGACAGCTTTATTTTTTAGTTGTCTTGACTGAATATTTATAGTATTGAATAAAAGTAATAAAATAACTGTTAAAATGTCAAGAAATTTATCTTATTTACTGGATAAAATCGAAAAATATTTTGGCATTAGAAACCATCAAAATTCTTGTGACATCTTATTGCGAGTGCGCATTAGCATGTTTCAAATATCAAGAAAATTAAAATAAATTTATAAATCTAGATTATTATTATTATCATCATATTGGTAAAAAGTCCTGTTTTTGATCTGAAAGCGATTAAAAACAGACTGAAAATTATAGTAAACAAAGTCTTTTTTTGTCCTTAAAAACAATTGGATACAGACCAATAATTATAACAAAAAAGTGTGTTTTTAGTCTAAGAGCGATTTAAAATACCCTAAACATCATACGAAAATAAGTCTGAAATTGGCCTGGATAAGAAATAGTACGGGCAAAAACAGATTAAATTCCTGTATGAAACAAGTACGATTAATAAACTTAAATTTTAGAAATAACATTTGAATTTATCATTTATTTAAAAATAGATCTACTTTTTTGACCCGGGCGGTTTCAAATGAAGAAAAAAAAATTATGATTCAATCCACAGTAAAATAATTTTATGAATTAAACCTTTGAATTTCCAAGCATTCAACGTCAATAAAATTATTAATTAAAGTATCAGATGGTCTGTAATAATAAATTTTCGTTACTCACCGCATTGAAGTATAATTAAGCATTCGTTAGAGCAATAAACGTTTACTCACCTGCAACATAAAAAATAAAAAAAAATCAGTGATGAAAATTTGATCTAGTGCAGTAATATTTATTTAGTTATTAAGAGCGATTAATAATAACAAGATTGTAAATTTGAAATCCAGTTTAAAAGTGAATAAAAATATTAAATGAATGAAATAAAGTTCAGTGTACTTTGAAATATAAACGTAGCTCGGGATTTATTTCGTAAATTTATTATTCATCCAGGAAAATATGACGACGAAAGCGAGGGAGTTTAAAAAAAGATAAAAAGTTTAGTCGGCGTATTTATTTTTTAGTGAATGAAATTTAAAAGGTAAAGAGTGATGCGGTTTAGTTGGATGTCGAGAGACAGCAGGAGCAAGATAACCGTCGAAAATCGATTGCGCAATCAATCATGCAAATTACCACGATCCGCGACAAAATCTCCCAGAGACCCGTTTAGGATTCTGTATGGTAATACCGTTAATGCGCGACACATGCGAGATAAAGCCACTTCCCATTTCTCTCGTTGATTTTTGTTTCACTCTAGTCCATTCATTGCCCACTCGCGTTTGCTCTCGCACACACACTCACGCACTCTACATATTTTATTCTCGTTACTCTCTTTTTCTATTTATAATCCTCAATCCACAGAATAATTGACATTATAAATTCCTTAATTAAAACAAATTAATAATAATCATAATTATAATAATAATGGCTGACAATGGGCTTAGAGGCGTCAAAGTTCACTGCGTGTTTCATTAATCACTCAGGCTATAGTTGATCGGTTTAAATGAATTTTTTTAATCGATACCCAAATTTTTCATTCAAGGGGACCACTAGTATGACCGCTTGAAAAAAAAATAATTTTTGGGAATTTTGTTAAAGAAAACTACTGCATGGAATGTTTTAATGTTTTACACTGTGAAAAATAATTTGAAAATTACAATACAAAAGGAATTGAATTTTCATAACTACTCTCTAAACATGAATTAGTGAAAATTTCACTAATTACGTTAGTGAAGCAGTATTCACTTAATAATCAGTGAATTTCAACAACGAATTAGTGAATTTTTACTAATAAATTTAGATCTGTAATTTTCACTAGCAAATTAATGATTTTCACTAATAGTCTAGCGATATTTTCATAATTTCAACAAGTGAAGCTGTTATGCACTTCTTGATTTGTGAATTTCACTAATTCACTAGTAACTTTAACTACACTGTAAAAAATCACCGGGGTAAGTCCAAGCGGTGTAGGTGTTAAAATCAGCGGTGTTAAATTTCAACACCGAAAGCGGTGTAAAAATAACGCCGCCGCCGGTGTAAATATTCTAAACCGGTGTTAAAACCAATTCTCCGGTGTTAAAATAACGCCGCCGCCGGTGTAGATATTCTTTACCGATGTTAAAATATTTTACTTTGTGAATATTTTTACTTACTCGATCACTGTACTTGTTAATAGATCATATTTTTTATTAATTTTCATTAAAAAACTAGCATTCTTTGTGTTTTATAATCTTTAAAGTTGATTCTCCAAGCAGATGCAGTTTACCCCGCTTCTACACCGGTTACCCTGCTTTTACACCGATATTACTCCGCTTTTACACCGGTACTACTCCGTTTTTACACCGGTTACCCCACTTTAACACCGGTATTTTTAACACCGGTGAATTACTCCTCCTACACCGGTGTAATTTCATTTTTACACCGAGCGGAGTTAAAATGAGTCCATTTTTAACACCGCTCTTTTTACAGTGTAGCAAATAATTGAATATTTTATTATATATGAATATAATTAATAATTATGGTGCTATTTTTAAAAATTTTAATAAAAAACTTTCAAAATAAAAAAAAATAGAAGTACAGAACAATAATATATTTATATGAAGAGTACGTCAATAATAACATCATGGATTGTTGATTTCTTCATCAGTTATTGTTTGGTATCATAACGAATATACTATTTACACTCATGCGATCACATGCGTAGGTCAGCGCAGTGGATAGCGTCAAAGACTTTGATTCAGAAGGATGCAGGTTCGAGCCCAGCAGTCACCGGGATATTTTCACCAATCAAAATCATGTATACTTCCTCTAAGTGATGATTCTAATACATTGATCACATTTCGGATCTAATTAAAAGTGTCTTACTTTTTTTTTCGCAATATAATATTTTTTTTCACCGATGAAATCAGTGGATTCCCATATTCACTTTTCAATTTAGTGGATTCTCATATTCACTTATCAAATCAGTGAATTTCAATATTCACATATTCATTTAGTGAATAGTCACTAATTCTGCGTGGTACGATTGGCACATTGACAAAAAGTGAATATTCACTTCGAATTAGTGAAAAATCACTAATTCATGTTTAGAGAGTAGATATTTGAATTGTATTTTCAATGAAAAAAGCTTCAAATTTCATGTACGTAATTTGATAATCAAGCTGGTATTTAAAATTAAGAAAAAGAATATGAATTTTAGTGAACGTACTTAAAATTTATACTTGTTTTTCGAATTATCAAAGCAAGTATTGAAAATTCTAAGACATATTGAATTTTAATAATTCCATTTGAAATTTCATAATACTTATTTGAAAATTTAAATACTTGTATATGAAATTTCTGCGCGTGACGTGCTACGCGTTCAGTAATCAAGGATTGTGTAATAATACTAATTAGTTAAATGTATAATAAATTTGAGCAATGTGAGCGGTGTACATCACACTGTTAAAAAAATTGTTTGAATTTTCAAAACATTGTATACAACGCAATAAACACATACATTTGTGTTTGAAATTTCATTGTGACGATCGTATAGAATTTAAAATACACGCTTTTGAATTTTCAAATAAACAGTTCAGATTTTCAAATACATCTATTTGAAAATTAAAAAGAAAGTGTTTGAAAATTAAAAACAAAGTATTTGAATATTAAAAAAAATGTATTTAAAAATTCAAAACGAAGTATTTGAAAATTCAAAGTGGTGATTTCAAAAACGTGTATTTTAAATTCTATATGGAATTAGCAATGAAATTTCAAGCACAAATGTATGTGTTTATTGCGTTATATGCAATGTTTTCAAAATTCAAACAATTTTTTTAACAGTGTAAGGATACGTTTATGGATATATAACGAATACAAAATAAAATTTGTGCTCTCCTAAAATGAATCAGTGAAAAGTGCTGCAAATCAGTGAATATTCACTGTATAAACAGTTATAAGTATACCACTTATTCAAACAGTGGTATACTTATAACTGTTTATACAGTGAATATTCACTGATTTGCAGCACTTTTCACTGATTCATTTTAAGAGAGCGGACCAAAAAATTCAAAATTCACCGAGTTATTTACAATTTCCCGCTCAAAAAAAAGTTCCCGCTGATGCAGTGATTTTTGCATTCCCATCCCTTTCTAGTTATTACAACCATGCACTTTTTTCTCAGTGAAGATATAGATTATCGATATATACAAAAAAAAAACTTATTTCTTCAAAATTTCACATTAATGGTCCTCCTTAACAATAAAAAACAAATCGATTAAAAAAAAATTCGACAAATATCAAACAGCCACATCAGAGGTTATTACTCATTTTGATGATAAAATTTCATAATTTTGACCAAACTATCTGATTTAGTAACCCCCGGGTATCGATAAAAAAGAATTTGTCAAATTTAACCAAAAATAGAGGGGGGGCTTACAGAAGTTTTTCATGTCTTTTACGGAAGTTATTTTGTTTTTCAGTTCTTTAGCTTGTGATGACTGGAGCTCTCTATAACACTCGCTTCAGGGTATTAAATCACCGGTGAAACGAACTGAGCATGTATGCTATAGAAACGGTCAAATCAGCCGTCACTGGCACACACTATTTACAATACTTACCGAATAAACAGGCGAATAGAAAAAAATACCGATCAATTATGCTCAATATTACCAAATCACGTGATTTCTGAAGAGTAAATTTGATAAAAAGTATATTTTATATTCATGATATAGGTGTTTTTGACTCGAGTTAAATAGACAGTAAATGGAATTTTAAATGGCTACTCTGATGAAATATTTATAAATAGTAGTTTAAAATGCAAGCTATGCATTCGCATTACCCGGATTTGTTTTCTTGCTGTTTAATTACGGTTTAAAACGGTCATGAGTTTGTGCAAACTAAATAGACCGGAAGCAATTAATTAGCGGGCTTTGATAATAACTAATTTACTGAAAATCACAAATATATATGTATATATATATATTAGAGTTGTCGTTGAAAATTAAATTTTCTCAGGCGCCCCATAAAAAGCTTCTTTTTAGTGAAAAAGTACATGGGGAATTTAGTTCTTTGGTTTTAAGTAAAAAGAGCACGTGCCGAAGGACGATCAAAGTTCATTTCTCGATACAGTCGCGGTTTTTTTAAAATATCTCACGAAATATGCAGATTAGAGGAAAAAACTATAGGAACGATTTTGTAGGAAATTAAATTTTTGACAAAAAAAGTCATGTTCGTTTTTTTTATAAAACGTGTATTTATGAAGATATTTTAAAAAAACTTTTCTCGATCTTATCAATTGGACATGTTAAGGATAACGAATGTTGAAAATAAATTTTTTTCAAAATATAGACAGGTTTGTAACTCGTAACATATCAATCATTAATGCTTGTTACAGCTTCTGTATACTTAGAAAAATGTTGTTTTCAAAATTTATAATCCTTAAAACGCTCAATTCATAAGATCTAAAAAGTTTTTTTAAAATATCTTCATAAATACACATTTTATAAAAAAAATGAACATGACCTTTTTTGTCAAAAATTTAATTTCCTACAAAATCGTTCCTATAGTTTTTTCCTCTAATCTGCATATTTCATGAGATATTTTAAAAAAACCGCGACTGTATCGAGAAATGAACTTTGATCGTCCTTCGGCACGTGCTCTTTTTACTTAAAACGAAAAAACTAAATTCCCCATGTATTTTTTCACTAAAAAGAAGCTTTTTATGGGGCGTCTGAGAAAATTTAATTTTTAACGACCACCTTAATATATATATATGACAATTACTTTCATGTGTTTTCTGTAAAATTTATTTTGATAAAATCTAAAATTAAAAATCAAATATCACTAAATGGATGTTGCATGATGAATTGTAATTATCATGAGGTTGAATAATAAATAAGAAAAAATTAAAAGTACATACTTTTTAAATCAATAACTAAAGATAGGAAAAGAGGTGACAATGTCAACTATTAACAAAATGACTAATGAATACAATAATAACTCTATAACAACACGTGAAAGTAATAATAATTACATAAAGGTATAATGTGTCAGATGATGTGTCGTGAGTACTTTAGTTAGCTCTTGTGTGACCGTCGTGTGTTGAACCCTCGTTCCTACTGTTACAACTTATACCAGTGTGCCTCGATTACTGGGATATGCGCTATACGCTGTACGCTATACAGTAATAGCTTTAGTTAAACTGATGTATGCATGTACAGTACATTGAGTTTCGTAGAACGCGTTATTTCCCTCACGACAATGCCTATGTACGAGAACGAAACAATTGAGTTCGTCCATTATCACACAACGTGTGCGTGTCTCGCACTCACCCTCGCTTACATATATTTTATACCGTCCACTCTTCGGCCGCCTAACCCCTCACGATTTACTAAAAAGTTATTACGCTACTATTAAAAAAGCAATGATAATAATAATGATAATAATAATAATAATAATGATAATAATAATAATAGTAGTAACAAGTTTAGAAAAAAATTATGTCGACATTCTTTGATTATCAGCTGCTAATTGCTTGACATCGCGTGTTCTTAATACTCAATTGTCACTCTATTAATGTTAATTATTCTATTTATTAGTATTAATTTAAATAATTATTGTTATTTCAATACAATCAGACGATCTGTCACATATTTCGTAAACGTATTTTTTAGTCATGAAAAAATTTCATCTTCAAAAATGTATCAAATAAAACATTTTTGCAAATTCTTGTCAAAATAATTAATTTTTATTTTTTTCTTAAAGTCCCTATCTATACACTGTCAAAAGAGTGGTGTGAAAAAAAGACTCAATTCAACAACATGTGATGTTAGAATGAAATAACACCGATGTAGGCGGTGTAATTTGGCGGTGATAAATAAGTGTTATAAAAAATTATACGTATCAAAATCGTAAAAAAATGTATTGCATATAAAAGAATATAAAAATTTAACGAATATACGATCTGGAGGAAATTTCAATTTTTCTATGTACACGGAAAGAAAATTATAGGGAGTATTCCTATGCATTATAGGAATGGTTCCTATAATAGTATAGGAATTGTACCCATACTATTATAGGAATGGTTCCTATAAATTATAGGAACCACCCCTATACCATTATGGGAACCACTCCTATACTATTATAAGAACCATTCCTATATTATTATAGGAACCATTCCTATAATATTATAGTAACCATTCCTATAATATTATGGAAATGGGAATAGTTCATATAATTATAGGAATGGTTCCTATAATTATAGGAATGGTCCCTATAATATTATAGAAACTATTCCTATAATAGTATAGGAACCATTCCTATAATATTTTAGGAACCATTCCCATAAAGTATAGGAATCATTCATATAATATTATGGAAATGGGAATAGTTCCTATAATTATAGGAATGGTCCCTATAATATTATAGGAACTATTCCTATAATAGTATAGGAACCATTCCTATAATATTGTAGGAACCATTCCCATAAATTATAGGAACTATTCCCATAATGGTATAGGTATCATTCCCATAATTATAAGAACTATTCCTATAATTATGGGTAATATTCCTATATCTATCGGACGTGTTCCCATAATTTCTTCGTCGTCATTCCTATACTGGTATAGAATAAAATTTCACGATATTATAGGAACCATTCCCATAATTTTCTTTCCGTGTACTTATTTAAATAAATATTTATGTTTTACGTAATTTAGTAAAAAATTACACTCTTCTACGCCCAATATTTCAACTACCAATAATTAAGGGTGTGCAAATATCGTTCAAATCGAATCAAATCGAATATTAATATTAAATTCGAAATTCGATATAGTGATATTCGGCCCGAAAGTTGTCGCATTCCGGCCGGAGGTGCAGAAAATGTATATTAATTATTAATTTCATATTTGAATATTGAACATAACAAACTCTGAGTTCAAAACACTAGAAAATTTTCGAATAATATAATGATTCGGGCGAAATTCAAATTATTCGGAAACTTTCGAACAATTCGAATTTCCCCTATCAATAATTTAATTAATTAATGAAAACATTGTCTAACTGTAGCGATCGAGCTACAGTTAATCAGTATCCTATAAATTAAAAATAAATATTTTTTATTACTCAGAAAAATAAATTTTAAAACAAAAGCTACTGCCATCTCACGAAAAATCGTGAACTAGTCGCGAATGGATGAGCATCAAAACTCACATCTACAAAATCAGCTCACTCTTTTCCTCGCTCTGTCTCTCTCTCTCTCTCTTTCGCTCTCAGTTTTAACGTCGAGAAAATTTTGTATCTTGTATCGTTTGTCTGGTCTTTTTTAATTCAACAGTAAAACCATGTACGTATACAGTAAACGTTTAGGTAGAGAGCAATCTCGGGCTCCTTCCCGTCATTTACAACCTTCAGGATGCGCAAGTTGGTATAGTAAGAACCAAGTCATATAAAACCTAGACGCCTCCAGTAATCACCACTCTTAAGCAACCTTCCGGTCCAAATACCGACTGCTCACAAGCTCGGAGACCATAAAGCTAAACAGGGGTGACTTTAAAATGTTTGAGCAATCATCTGCAGCACTTTTTAAAATTACACTTTCAATCCTATTTAATTATTTCCTTTGAAACTTTTATTTCTTTATTTTCATTTTATTATATCGCATCGCATCGCATCACATTATTATTTATGTTACTTAGGTTGTTATTTTTATTTTCCCTCTAGTCGGTAAAAAAAATTTTCATCCCGCTCCGAAGCTATCCGCTATCCACTTTCATCCATTCAACTGATGCTGTAAGCTTTGCAGCTTTTAATCGTAAATGAACGTAAACATGACGATGAAAAGCATTTTTTTTTATTTTTACTTTTATTTTTTTATATTCAAATGTGTTGTACGCATTGCAGTTGCGAAGAACGAATTTCGCCTCGACCTACATGTAATACAGGGAGGAAAAAAAAATATTATAAAAATTTTAAAAACTTCAGGAGTGGATGGGGTGCACGAGTCAAAGTTAAAAAAGTAATATTTCAAATTAAAATATATAGTTTTTATTTTCGAGTTTCGGAAATTTTTTTTTTGTTTCCCGATGTTCATTTAACACGGAGTGAGTTTAACATTGAGTATATGGAGTGTAAGAAGTTATTTTAATATTAATGAGTCGTTAATTAGAGTAATCAAGTTATTGAACGAATATTTTAGTAGTTATTAAAAATAAATGGATTCATCAGCGGTGTGCATAACTAATTATTAAACCAACCCGAACGAGGAAATTATCGACTCTAGTTTCTTTCTTGCTTGAGCTGAATGCCAACCAGTATTTTCCACAGAGAATTCAAATTTCTGAGGTAATTAGCGCTTTGAAACGCGGAAAAATAATAGTAGTGGCTACTTTCTGGGATAGTACTGAGTACTATCCCGGACAGAACTGGGTATAGTCTAGATAGTAGTGGATACAGTCTAGATAGCATACAGTACTGTCTAAAATTTTTTTTTTACAGAAAGGACTCAGTACTATCCCAGAAAGTAGCCACTACTATTTTTTTTTCCGTGTATTGACAACGGTTTCTCTTGAAAGAATGAACCGATTTTGATGGTTGAGGTCGCATTCGACACGTCTTATGAAGCTTCAGAGCCCAGTTGATTTTGGATTAAATCCATCAAGAACATAAAAAGTTATCAAAAAAAAACATTTTTGAAAAAAGTTTATTTTTGGAATATCGTTGATCAAGCTCAATTTTTTTTCAGTTTTTAAATATTGACTCTCAGAAATCCGATTTTCGAAAATCGGGCCGAAACCAATAACTTCCCGAATTTTTGAAAATTCAAATTTTCTTAGCGGGAAGTTTAAAATTCCATAATAATTCAAATAAAAAATAAAAACATCCTTAAATAAAAAATTTCTAATGTAATTTGCTTCTTTACATTTCAAGCCGTTTAAAAATTTAAAGTCAAAGCCGCTTTCAAAAATCAATCCCAACTTTCGCAGTTTAATAAAATAAAAAAAAAAAAAAAAAAAAAAAACAATAATTAATAAGCAATAAAAATAGCCGTGACAATAAGAATATCTAAAGGGCAGTGACGTTGATCCAATAGAATCATAACTCGGTACTGTACGTACACCTCTATATCACATACACACACAGTGACAGGAAGCCCGCAGAGTGTAGGTCAGTTATGAATTTTTAAAAAAGACAAGTCAACTAAACCCAAGCTTATGCAGTCTTAAATAAAACGCAAACTGACAATTTAAACTACTACCACATCCAGACAAATATATATACATATATACAAGCATATACATGAAATTCTTTTATATTAACCATCAAATAGACTCAATAAAAGTTCTTGTCTCTACTCTACAATTTTATTATGCTTCATTATAAATTAATATACATCGGCATTATATGTCTTCACTTTACGTCACAGTCAATTGTCGTCTTGAATAAAAAAAAAGATTTTGTTATTATTATCATTCACATAAAAAAATAAATACTTGTCAAGTGTTCACTTATTGACTATTAATTGACGCATTATATATCCATTCGACTATTAATTTATTGAATAATAGTTTAATTTGGAATTGAATGGACTTTGAAATAATAATAATTTATTTGGACCATTAATTCTAAAGATAATATTGCAAATGTTATAAACACGATTTCTCGCGTCTTGATTCTCTATTATGTTTTGGTAAATTTATATATATATATTTATGGTAGTGGAGAATGTGGAGTATAAACTATAAACGTAGTGAAACTGGGCGTTGTATTTCCCAGGGCTCAGTTCCATAGTTTCCGACAACGTTCCAACAACAACAGTACCAGCAGCGGTAACGGCGGCCATTGAAGTTTAAGTTTAAGTTTAAGTTGAAGTGAACTGGCAACGGGAAACGAGCCAACGAACCGCGTCCGGACTGTATCTGTAGCCGGAGAAACAGTAGAATAGAAGATGACCTTAAGAAGAAGGGCAGAGTAGGGCAGGCCAGGGCAGTGCAGCCAGGACTGGTCGAAAGGAGGAATTTATCCCTGGGTATACTCGAGTGCTGTAGCAAGGATCCAGGATTGTTTCGATGTACTTTCGAAGAGTGTTACTGTGGAGGTGAGAATAATGGGACGAGAAACAACGAGGACAAGTTAAGATCCCAACTATTTATTGCTTTTGAGTTTTAGTTATTGTTGGATACACGTGACATTCATATCACTGGTGACTTGTTGTAATTTATGTCAGTTGTTCTAAAAGGGAGTTTGATAGTTGTGTAATTGAAGATTCACCTTCTTGAACAATAAATTTTTTAAATCAAAAATTTGATGTCTATTTTTTTGTGTTTATGACTCGATGTGTTTTATATTAAATAAGTCTGTGTATATATGTATATATATGTACATAAATTTGGATTATGTATACTGTATATCTCCTTAAAATAAATAAGAACAACAAAGTATCTTTCACGACCGACATAAATGCCACGAGCATATGCGGCGTAAATTCCTCTATCATCACTTTCTCACTCTTCCATTCTCTTATATATTCGTATGTATATGTATATGTATATGTATATGTATATGTATATGTATATGTATATGTATATATATATATATAGGTACGTACAATCTGTAACGTCAATTGTCGCATATAAAACTGAACCATCAGAGTCGAGTAAATACGGAACCAGCTGATAGGTCGTATTTCTAGGTTTTTCTGACAATTAAATTGTTAATTGAAATTGAATATTTAAATAAACTTATGAAACGTCTGAAAAATATGTAGGTAGGAAAATATATATAAATAGCCGATTGAGTATGATATGAGTGATACGAAAATAGAAAATAGGTCTGAAACTATCGATTAACTAAACTATAGTTATAACTTCATACTTTATAGTTTGAAGTTGGTAATAATTATCCATATACATTTATAGATATATGACTTGCGTTGACCGATTAAAACTTTAATTAATAAGTTTATCTCATTTTTAAAATTTTTTTTTCAAGAATTGGTGTATGTTTTTTTTATTAAAATTTAACATTCTTATTGTCACCTTTCTGGGCAAATCTCGTAACTGCAAAATTATAATTTTTCAGAAATTGGGCAAAACATCTACTGTTACTCGAGCGTTAATGGAAATATTTAAATTCAGAAGTCTGTCGAACATTCTGCTATAATTAGTAACATTTGAAGTTTTTTTTTGCACAGAAGCAGTACTAAAGAATGTTTTTTACTCATAATTTTAATTATGAAAAAAATGTAGTTACGAGGTTCACCCAGAAAGGGAACGTTATGCAGTTTAGGGCGAGTCGAAAAATTTGATCTGATTTTAGTCTAATTGGACTGTATTTGGACTAGTTGATCTGGTTTTGATCTTTTATAAAAATTTTAAGCTGTTTTTGGTCTGCTGTTTTAAAAAACAATGCGTTACGGGCAGACAAAATTAGATTAATTCTTGAACTTTGAAAAATTTTAGTTCTGAAAACTTGCAAGGACAAAACTAGATTAAATCATGGACTTGTAATATTTTTATTTATGGACAATATTTATAGAAAATATTTTAAGTTACAGAATTGATTATGTTTTGTTTACTATTTATTTAGTGTCTTTTGTTTAAAAATGTCGGCAGTTAATGAAAGTTTGACAGCTTTATTTTTTAGTTGTCTTGGCTGAATATTTATAGTTTTGAATAAAAGTAATAAAATAACTGTTAAAATGTCAAGAAATTTTTCTTATTTACTGGATAAAATCGAAAAATATTTTGGCATTAGAAACCATCAAAATTCTTGTGACATCTTATTACGAGTGCGCATTAGCATGTTTCAAATATCAAGAAAATTAAAATAAATTTATAAATCTAGATTATTATTATTATCATATTGGTAAAAAGTCCTGTTTCTGATCTAGAAGCGATTAAAAAGCGACTAAAAATTATAGTAAATAAAGTCTGTTTTTGTCCTTAAAAACAATTGAATACAAACCAATAATTATAACAAAAAAGCTTGTTTTGAATCTAAAAGCGACTAAAAACAAACCGATATAATACGAAAACAAGCCTGAGACTGGCCTAGATAGAGAATAGTACCGCCAAAAACCGATTAAGTTCCCATATAAAATGAATACGATTTAAAAACCTTAATTGGATTAAAAAATATTTGAATTGATCAGTTTTATTTTGGAAGAGATCTATCTTTTTGACCCGAACACTCTAGTTAAATTAAAATTATTTTTTCTGATACAAAATATTGTTAAATTATATGTTCAAAAAAAGGAAAATTACTGTTTCAAAAATGTGGTCAGTCGGTTTTCTACTAAGAACGGCTATTGATATGTATATTCGTTAGATATATCGATAGATATACATATATATAAAGTTTATCACAGAACAAGTAAGTTGACTCATAGATATAGTCTTCATCTATATCAATTACAGTATATGATCAAGCTACCAAAATTCTACTCCATATTCTCGAACTCACACACGCATACACCCATAATCACTCATCTCAATCAAATTGGTTAGGTTTATCACCAAATAATTAATTAACCGAAGAACCGAGCTCTTGAATGACAGTTAAAATTAATAAGCCATTAATTAAACTTTGTAAGAGCTAAACTTGTGTTATAAATACGTAGTAGTTTTGTAACGAGCTCAAATTGCATTTTAAAGTTTATTCAACTTACTGATATGATACTCTACGGACTAGTGATAAATATAGAATAAATAACACTCGTAACTAAAAAACCAGTTGAGAGAATGGTAATGGACTAATAAAATTGATTAGACGGTTTTATGAAACAAAAATATATAGATATATATAATCAAGAGTAAAAAGATGAGAGAGGTTAACAAGCTTATTAAGTGGTTAAGTAATAAGGAAATTATGTTCCCACGACCCTCTTGTGTTACAACTTGCCAGGTAGTCATCTAGCAGTTATGAGGGCTAATATCCTCTCAGTGGAACTGGGGATTAATTTTTAGTAAAAAATAAATAAAATAGTAATCGAGTTTGTTAACTGGATTATAATTACGGAGGCGAATTTACTGGGTAATATATATTATATGTCGTTGTTAAATGTTATGTGGGATGTTGTATATTTAGTGGGGTGTGAAAGGGATTAAGTGAGGGGACTCAAAATCACGATACGATGGAGCGACCGAAAAATCCACACGCCATTAACCACCGCTCTTATCTAAGCTGGCTAAAAACTGCGACAGCTCGTCACCCTCCTGAGATTTTACACACCGGTAAGGCAAAAGCTTGCGTGACAGCAGCCCCAGGGGATATCTCTTATTCCAACGTATGTTGGACAGAATCGTTGCACAGATTCAAATGTAATATCCATAATATTATTTTTTTATTTTGTGCTTTGGAATGTTTATGCAGACTTTAAGGATGGAGAAATTTATTTATTAGTTTTAATTTTTAAATTTGAATTTTAATATTTTTAACACCCCGGGTCAAAAAAATCTTAAATTTGACTTGATTTAACTTAATTTCCTTTGAAGTCGTCAATATGCCGACAACTGTAGTCCACATTTTAACTTTTTTCTCTCCATCAACTACACAGAGAGAAAATTATGGTAACAGTCACAATATATTATGGGAATGGTTCCCATACTGCATGGTAACCGGTTTTTTTGATATGTTGATTATAGGAACGGCACCCATATATATTATGGTAATCATTCCAATAATTATGGGTACAATTCCCATATGGTATCGGAATAATTCCTATGGAATCATGGTAATCGTTGCCATGTAACTATGATAATGGTGACCATAATATTATGGTAATAATTCCCATACATTATGGTAATCGTTACCATGATATTATAGTAACCATTACCATAATATTCTGGTAACGGTTACCATAATATCATGATAATAATTTCCATACATTATGGTAACCATTACCATGACATTATGATAATGTTTACCATAATATTATAGGAATAGTAACCATAATATATAGGGCTTATTCCCATATACACTTAGGAACCATTACAATGTGGTTATAGGATCGGTTACTATTTGCTTATGGAAACTATTCCTATGAGTATAGTAATCATTACCATGATTCTTTCACATGCGATATGGGAACTGTTACCATAATGATAGGAATTGTTCCCATACTTATAGATACTTTTCCCAGAAAGTATGGGTCTATATCCCATAATCCCAAGTAATCATTACCATAACGGTATGGGATAATATCTCATAAACGTACTAGGAACAGTTACCATAATTTTCTCTCCGTGTACCGGCAGCAGCACCAGCATAATGGTAAGATTGAAACAAAGAGCGACATCTGAGACAAAAACGCGGGATATTTGAAAATAAATTTTAATACGAAAAATTTTAACTGAAAACAAGAGATAAAAAAAAATTAATATTATAAAATACAAGTAATGATTAGAAAATAAAATTTCCCAACAATTTTTTTAAATTAATCTCAGACGAAATTTCACCAGAAAGTCGGAATTCCGTTAGCGAGAGCAAATTATTTTTCATAAATTTTATAAGACTCAACTATTTATGGTTGACTAAATATTGTAAATTTTTTTTCTTTTCTTAGAAAGTAAAATTCGATGATAGTAAATTTTTATTTTGCTTATGTAATTTTTATACTGAAGAAATATAAAACCTTACAAATGATCAGAAGGAATAAAAATAAAATTATAATAAATTAAAAAAATCTAAATGAATTCACAGAAGAAATAAGTAAAAGAAATCAGAATATTATTTTTATAAATCCAGTCGAGCAAATATTAAATAACGACATCTCGATGCAATCGAGATATCGCATTAAATTCTTCCGGTTAAGTGAAAAAAAAATTAATAGAGAAAAAGTAAAAAATAATTTAATATATTATTTTATGTGATATTGTGTTATAGATGTCGGAACTAATGGGTGAGATTAAAATTTCGAGTAGGAAAAAAACTAAAAATAAAGTAAAATAAAATGAACGTTAGTGGAAAAAATAATTGATGAACTGATGAACTGAATAATGCAGGTCCAGTACAATCATGCTCAAGTTGAAAATAACACACTGGACAATTTTAAAGATTACAGAGCAACTGTTTCCAATTGATTAAACTCGACGTAGTTACGCGACCGATGCTGGACCGAAAAATTTATTTCTTTTCAAAATCGATACTCAAATAAATAAATTATTTTATATTGTTCAATTCAATCGGCAGTAATTGGGTACACAGAGAAAAGAAATATATAGTCAAATTTACTAAAAAATATGGGAATAATTACTAAATTTAGATAGTAATCTTGATAATAATTGTTGAAATCTTATTTTTTCAGAAAATTAAAAAAAAAAAAAAGTCTAATTGACAATCTATGATAAAAGCTCGAGTCTACAGCTGTTTCTTTTTATTCTGTACAATAGTAATTTTCGGTAGAATGATAGGGATGTTTTAAGACATGTAGACATCTTGAGAAAGCACAGCCTTTTAAGCAAAGTGGAGAGACGTCTTCGTCGACATGAAGAGACAAGAAACATATTATATAGTGGTGTATAAAAAATAAAAAATACAGAAAAAAAGCCGCTGAGTTGTCAGGGTTGAATAAGGAAAACGTGTATCAGAGCGCTGATTTAAAGTGAGAGCTCGGAAATTTGACATTCCGGAACCTGGATCCTGAAACCCGAACTGGAATTTAGACGAACAAGAATTCACCGTTTAATAATTATGTCAAAATTTAATTTCTGATTAATTTTGAGCTCGTCGTTCAGAATGAACTCTGATTTACAGAGATTTCCATTGAAGTTTGTACAAATGTGTGGATACTCGTTAACAAAGTCTAAATTAACTAGTCTCCCTTTCAATTTAACTTTTATAATTCTAATAGTATTAAAATTTATTTCCATCATGGAGATAATAGGGTCAAATTAACTCGGGTTTCGATATAAAATACTGTAACAATCAAGAGACAATAGGGAAAATCGGGTCAAGTTAATCCGCAACGTCATTCTAACATTTATTTATTAAACGTTTAGTACACTGTAAAAAATCACCGGGGTAAGTCCAAGCGGTGTAGGTGTTAAAATCAGCGGTGTTAAATTTCAACACCGGAAGCGGTGTAAAAATAACGCCGCCGCCGGTGTAAATATTCTAGACCGGTGTTAAAATAACACCGCCACCGGTGTAGATATTCTTTACTGATGTTAAAATATTTCACTTTGTGAATATTTTTACTTACTCGATCACTATACTTGTTAATAGATCATATTTTTTATTAATTTTCATAAAAAATTGACATTTTTTGTGTTTTATAATCTTTAAAGTTGATTCTCCAAGCAGACACAGTTTACCCCGCTTCTACACCGGTTGCCTCGCTTTTACATCGGTTCTACTCCGTTTTTACACCGGTTACCCCAGTTTAACACCGGTATTTTTAACACCAGTGAATTACTCCTCCTACACCGGTGTAATTTCATTTTTAAACCGGGCGGAGTTAAAATGAGTCCATTTTTAACACCGCTCTTTTTACAGTGTAATAATTACAATACAGAATGTATTTTTTCATATCTATTAGTAAATTTTACTATAGTATTGTAATTTTTACTATATTTTTCTCTCCCTGTATGTATTAAAAATAGCTATATCATCCCGAGAAAATTTTTGATTTCAATTTATAATGCAACGAATTTTTATTGGCAAGTAAAATTTTCCAGGGGCGAGTAAACATGCTTTTGCGTTAATAAATTCCTTTTTTTTCTGTAAAGTAAATTAAATAATATTCACGAAACTAAATGAATAATTTCGTAAATAAAAAAAAAATAATTGAAAATAATAAGTTTGAGTATTTTATTCAAATATAGCTTAAAAAATAAAGTATGATAATTGATATTAATCTAAGCTTGCAGGAGAGTGAAAAAGTAAAAAAAGTTAAAAAAAGTTCTGTTTAAAAAAAGAAGCGATATCAGCAACAGAGAGCTAAGAATCGTGGACTAGGTTACTCTTCGCAAAACAATCAATTATCGATAAAAGTTGAGGGTACACGAAGACACCGCCGAGTTGTGTACGATCCCCTCGGACGATTCTTTACGATCAGTTTCCCTCATCGTCGGTACTTTAGTTAGACTCGGAAAAGTTTATCGTAGCCGGCAGAGCCTCAAGACCTTACTTGGTATTTTTTTTTATATTTTACGCGCATCACGTTGTCTCTTCTTTCTCATATTATTCTATTCGTTTATTTATATTTTTATTTTTCCTCAATCTTTGAACTCCACGAGCCTCTAAGTATTCGCGGCTGCACGAGGAATTGATTCGCGTTTCTCGGGTCTTTCGATCGGGCCGAATATAAATTCGCTGGCTTTCTAACTTGTAAAAAGCTTTCTTTACAGAATGCTTTTAAATTTTACAACCGAACCTCATACAAATATATATTTAGAGTGAAACAAATACTTTTTGTACCAATAATTTCGTAGCAAACTTTATTTCAAGGAAATAAAATTTAACTTTTCAGTTTTCAGTCCTTGTTATTTTCACTTAACGTCATTATTAATTCGTTTTTATTCTCGCTAACGTACTTAGTACATCAAAGATACTTAAAATATATTTTAAAACTTTGTAATTAAATCGGTAAAAAATATTATTTGTTTTCATATTTACTCAGATTGTGGTTAAAATATCAAGTGAGGGCGAGGCGAGAGATACCTGCAGATTTAACGGTTTAAGTTTTGATGGCTGGAATAAATGCAAGTGGGTAAGAAGAAGGGGTGAGCGAGTCGAAAACGCGTTAAACACGCGGGCAAACAAGTAAAGCTGGTCTTGTGAAAACGACCGGCTAAGTACTGGAAAGTGAGTTTTGGTCGGTAATTAGAGCTCCCTAAGTACCGTTCAGGTGAAGACCGAGTACGGGTAGAAAAAAAAAAAACACAGAGTTTTCATACTCTTTTTGTACGCAAAGTTTAACAATTTCGAAGTACATAGAAAATATATTTTGTTTTTTTTTTCTGAAGCCAAAAAATATCGAAAATAAATTTTTATTTTTACAAGTGATTTAATGACAGGACAAAACTAGAAAAATTTTATTTATCTCGAGATGGCCATTTTACCTCACTAAAAATATTTTTAAAAATTATCGATTTTTTACAATCAAATTTAGGAGAAGGAGGGACAAAACAAGGTACTTTCAAGGACTCAAATACACTAAATCTGTTTTTTTAATAACATTCAATGTGAAGAAAAAATTTCTAGTTACGGTTAAAAAAAAGCCATCCGGCCTTACCCGGAATGGAAAGGTAGATTTCTTATGTAAATACAATAAAGCTACAATAGTGTAATTAATACTTTTTTTGTAAGCTTAAATATGAATTTTAAGGAAATGGGTTATGCCTTATTATTTAGAAGTTATTAGACGACTAAGCTGCAAAAATAAGCTTTTTGTATTTTTTGTGAAATTTTCGATATCATCAAATTGTTAGAAAAGATGTTTCAAAAAATCAAGTATTGCAGTGAAAATTAAAACTAATCGTTCAAATTTTAAGATACTTTTTACAGAATTGAGTTATCATTTTCGGTTCAAAAGTTATTTAAGGATAAAGCCAGAAAATTCATTCTTATGAAAATCAAAAAAAATTTTAAACACCCACAACTTCCAAACTAATCGACCGATTGGGCTCATCTTCGAACTTGATCAAGGTAGACGTCCAATAAATAAGTGTATGAAATTTCATTAAGATCCGTTAAGAATTGCGGGCGCTATCGTGATGACAAGGCGCGTTATATTATACATATATACATACATACATATATAAACTTTTGAGCGGATGGTATTTTTTGACTCTACTAGGTAAAATAAGATATATGGTGGCGAAATTCTTTGATAATTCGATCATGAGACCCTTTGCAATAGGCCGATTTCTAAAGAAATCTACCTAATAATCGATTTTTTCAATCAATCGAAAGGTCTACAATCGGTTAAAAAACGGTTTAAAAAAGGCCACAAAATTCATAATAAAAAATTACGAATCTGTAGATTACATAAAAAAAAAAAAAAAACAACTTTTTGAACGGGGGTTAAGTGACAATAGTACAAGTAAGTTGATAAAGGAGATTTCGAAATACCCTAGAGCGGTAGCCTGGTGTATTGAGGGTGAGTGCAAAGACAAGGCGTGCATTTAATATGCAGAGTTTAACGCGGCGCTACCATCAGCATATCACCTACCCCTCCCCCCTTATAATTTATGCGATCGCTGGCGTTTGTACTATTGTTCTCTTACAATGACCGACCGCTTCAACTCGCCCCATAACTACCCTACTCCCGTTTGTACTGCGGAATGCTGAGCAATAGTTTTCACTTTATAGAATAATACTGTCGCTTACAATTTATAATACAATGGATATTTATTTTATCATCTAAATCATTGCTCTACAAATTCCTTTCACCCCACCCCCCTCTTTTACTCATTACTACATCCGTCCAATTTCACTAAATTTTTTTTCTACCGATTCCTTGTCCGATCGATCGAAACATTTCTTATTCAATTCAATTTTTATTTTCAATTATTATAATTATTAGTATTATAATAAAAGTTTTACGTTATTTTTAATACTTTTTTTTTATATTTTATAGATTTATATTCAGTTCGATTAATCTCAGTGCTCCCGAGCGAATTATTTTCACGTGAAAACCCGAAAGAGAGTCGGTAAAGAGAGGAAGAGGGAAAGTATTTTCACCACCGGATGCACCAATGCAACGTGTATCTGTAAAAAAAAAAAAAAAAAAAAAAAAAGTGTATCCAGTTGGTGGTCGATCGCGAGCAAAAGATATTTATGATTAGCGACCGCGAACAGCATCAGAGCGTTAGAAATCCACAGGGACTAGAGTGTAGTGTTGAATATAATAATAATAATAACAATAAGGGTAATAATGATAGTAATAATAAATAAAAAAAAAAAAGGAATGAAAGTATGGAGGTAACTCTGGCAGAGTTTTAAAGCGAAAATAAGCTTAATCTCGCTGAGTGAAATCGCTGCCAAATGTAATGCGTCTCCTGTCTATGTCGAGAGCTCTCTAGTGTACTCACTCTGGTGAGCAATGCCGGGGAGTGTAGGAGTACAACGGGAGGACGACGGCTCAACCGCAGGAGCAGCTCAATTCTCTTTTGACTACTCTATCCCGCGTTTATACCCCCGGATATCGACGGATTAGCGGGCGCGGTATAAAAAAACCGGCAACCCGAATTCTCTACACTCTACACACATGCCATTCAATGTAGCATCGAGGATCGGGTTCGGTGATATAACCTACTGCAGATATCCCCTTTAAGCCCGGTCTTCTTTGGCTGACGCCACTCTGCTGGGAGATTGAAGGTTGGGGCTGAGGCTGAGGCGGGAGAAGCATCGGCACTACACCCGCGTTTCAAATATTTTATTTCCGCTCGCATGGGCAAAGCCTCCGGCTGGCAGTCGCGCTCTCAAAAATTCCCCGCGGCGGAAATAAAAAAGTAAGGCTGTACTAGAGGTGCTGAGCGCACGCTTCCAAAGCTGAGAGATTCAATCCGTCGAATTTACCCGAATTAATATGAGAGCCAGACTGAAAACGGGAGATGAATGACGAGGCTGGATGGAAAATATTTTTCGATACAAACTGCTCGTATATTTACCAATATATAAATATGTATATTTACGAGTCAAAGCGACTTGCGATTTTTTATGGCATTTTTTTAAAAATATTTTAGGTTTTAAATAATATTTTATTAGAGTATGAAAATAAAAAAATTAGTGAGCTTAGGTTTGACTCAAAGCTACGAATGATTTTTCACTGGTATATAAATAATTTTATTTTTGTAAAAATGAAATCTGAAATTTTTCGCAGCCGCCAGCTTTCACAAAAAAAAATCTAATAACTGTCAAAACGTTGACATATTTTTTAAAAAATTAAAAAATTCAGGATATTGCTTACAAATGAATGCCATAACTTTTCATTGGATTTAATACCAATCGATTTCTTTGAAACTTTTGTGTTAATAATATAGAAGCAGTACGGAGCGTATGAATAAAATAAATTATAAATTCGTTCATTGTATATACGATTTCTCTACAGTCATGCAAGACGTGGAAAGAAATGAGATATGGAAAAGTTTGCTGTTAGAGGACCTGAAAACCAGGTTTTGTTATATCCATCGATTTATATAAATACTAATTTTATATTTATATTAAATTTATAAGGAATAGTCCAGCAAAGTGGCCACTCTATAATTTATAGTGGAAAAAACCGTTCGGTTAAAAATATTTTAATGATTTTTTTTTTAAGAAAATAATTGTCGCTCAAAATATGTATATACATATACTTATATATGTTAGGATGAACGAAAAAAAAAATAACTAATTTTTTTTTCTTTAGTTACGGTGAAAATATTGTTTAAGATGATACACAGAAGAAAAGTTGTAGTTGCTACAACAGTAGTTATAGTTGAGGTTGCTACAAATTGGAGAAAAATATGCCAACTCCAGCTTGAAATAACCTCAACCGTCCGTGTAGTAACGTCAGTAGTATTTATGTACTATCATTTACTCCATTTTGGAGTACTTGTTCCTTCAATGTTTTACTACAATATTATGGTTAGAAGAACCACAGTTTGTTTCCGTGTATATGATCGAGGTTACAAGTGAAGAGGTGAAGTCTGGTGAAGACTTGCGCGTTTTGTGTCCGCACATTAACCTCTACTAATTTTGCCACCATTGCAATATGCCCGTAATATTAGTTATTATTTAGTGATAATTTTCTCTACAAATTGAACTTCTGAATCATGGATTGCATAAAATATTGTATATTATTTGTCTGAGAAGTGACAAATCTGGCCTGGGTTCTTATCAGAATTTGCTTCTGGTTAAGATCCTCACTCGTTTCCTTGTGACAGAGCGCAACCTATTGGCTCATTCTGGAACCGACCCATGCCATAATCTGTTACTTTTCCAACTTATATCATAAATACATGATATATATGAACACTTTTGTAAGTCAACATTCTCGACCGATAATAATTCCCCCGAGTCTTTAGACAGTTTATAGAAAGTAAAGAAGAAAAATCATTATTAAGTTTAAATTTATTAATAAATACTTTTAAAAAATTAACTAAATATATATACATAGCATTGTAAAAAAATAATAAATGTTAATAATAAAGTTGAGTATTTGACCTTTTACATTTGAAGCCACCGAGTATATAAAGTAACCAGTAATTTTCATTGTGTCCTCTTTATGGATTGTATAATTAAGTATAATGTAAAATACTAGTAAATTATTTTATTTTCAATAAAAAAAAAAAAAAGTAATAAAACATTTAATTAGCTAATATACTAATGGAAAATGTATACTATCGATAAAAAAAAAAAATTAATTCTTCGAAACGTAGAAAAGAGACTAAGTGACTTATAATTGGCAACTTAAATAAAATGGGTCACTGGTAAGACGATTTAATTGTTGAGATCTTTAAAATGTATAATGGGGGATAAGAAATAAAATGATGATCGGAAAAACGAGACATAAAATGTGGTGGTCATCTGCTATAGGAGGAAAAGGGATATAATAATAATAAAAATAGAATTATGTTGTCGTAAAGTTATAAAATAGTATATGGGCTGGTGGTACGACAGTTGCATTCGCGCCATCGAGTTTATGCCCTCGAGATAAATGCAAGCCCTTCTGATAGGTGTACACTAGAAAATTTTTTCCAACGTCAGCTGGGTTATAAAGATCCTTTATAACATACTTTCTTACAGCATTGCTGATTTGTTCGGTGTATCGACCCTTGATGACTCGGTGAATCGATAAAAATATACTTACAGAGTACTTTTATTTCAATGTGTATATAAACTATAAATATATATAATGCATACTAGCAAACATTCCACGAATAGATATGTTTATATATATTTTTTAAAATTTTATTAATTTTAAATTCCGCGAGAAAATATTTTGTAGGCATTTTTTTTTCTTTAAGTAAAAGTATCAATAGGGGCAGTAAAACACGTTATTTAATTTGTGCTCATTACTTCTTATTGATATCTATGAGAAAGGAAAAAAAAATTTCAATTGCCGTTATAAAAATTTTTTTGTCGAACACAATAGGCAGTCTTTAAAAGATTATTTTTAATACAAATCTATAAGTATGAGGACAAATAAGTAAACTGAAAATTAAAAAAAAAAAAATTTAAGAAATTAAAAAGTGCACACCTCAATTAATGACAATCAAGCTAAAAGGATTTGAATAGAAATTTTCAAAAGGATTTTTACTATTGAAAATATAAAGAAAGTTTGGAAAATCCAAAAGTGCATGCCTTGAGCATTTATGTGAATGATACTCAAGTGAGTTAAAAATTTATTACACATACAACAATTTTTCATTGAAAACCGTTATATTATTTTGAATTTTAACATATTTTTTTGTATCGACTGTTAATTAAAAACAATTAGATTATAAGTTTTTAAATAGCCCGCCATTTTACCTAAGAAACGCCAGCTGCTAATACGTATACTTTAGTAGAGGTATATTCCGTGCCATCTATCGATACTATCGAAAAATAATCGATACATAGAAATCGATAAGTAAACAAAAAATACAAAAAATAATCTTGGTTATGTTCACTCTTGAAATAAATGTATATTTAAAAAAATAAGTAATATGGCTGCTCAAAGGGTAGAAATTGTCGTGTGATGCCTATCTAAAAATATTAATTATAACTAAACGATACGATATTTAGCTGCCATTTTCAAAAGGGGTCTTCGCATCAACTATACGAAGATATTAAAAAAAAATGAAGTTGAAAAATTGTATTTTTCGGAAGTTATAGTGTTTACTAGCCCATGACTCCTGAGTAATTTAGCGCTATAAGTCACTAAAAACAGAAAATTCATAGAAAAATCGTAATAAGTCGACGTAAAAATGGATAAAATCTGTTGTTTAATCATTTTTCTTTATAAAAATATATTTTTTTTATATCATTTAAGTGCATTCATAAATTTAGAAACAAGTTAATACGACGAAATCGAGATTTTCATTTTCAGGCGAGTGTAGAGCATAACCTCAGCGCTTTGCGCTCAAGGCATGCAATAAAAAAAAATCGGCCGTCTAATTGTGTCTATCGAGAGTTATCGTGCTTACAAATTTTCATACACGACAACTCGTGTCTCTGGGATTAGAATGACTTACATTCAATTAATGGAGTAATCAATCGATTTAATATTGGGTCAAAATTACGTTATAATAAATTGTCTTTGTATTAGTCTGCAATTTGACCCATTTTAATGAAATCAAAGAGTGTAGACATAATTTAATAAGAGTGAATCACTCGAAAATAATAGATCGTTTGAGGCCTATTTTTTTTCAATGCCAACATTTTGACAAATTTCATACGGCTGATTTTCTTTTCTAATATTGCCACTTGAGCCTAAATCGAAATAAAACTCTCCCATCCCTCAAGAGTACACACAATAAAAATTTTCTGAGCTCCTAACCCTCTATTTAAATCCAAAGTAACCCGCCCAAGTTCAAACAAAAAAAAATTTTCTATATCACGAAAAAAACGTCACCGTAGACATAGTAAATGAAAAATAAAAAAAAACATCTTGTGTCTCGGTATACAAAATGTAAGCCATTAATAATCCGCATTAGAGTGCAGCAACCCCCTACTACTACAAGAACAACTACGAGCACTGACGGTCAGACGAGTCGCGGACTCAGGCGCGGGTACGGGCGCTTCACTATATACTACAACTATAAGGTTTCCTTTACAACGTACCGTAGAAATGCATATTATCCATCGAGCACATCCGACACGTTACACGTTCACCAGCTCTGCCGTATTTTATTAGCTTACATTGCGCCAGTCTGAAAATATCGCTAAGACTGCAAGCGATATCGTCGCTCTACAACAAAATCCTTCATACTTGTCTATACTCGTAGTCGCTGCACTTGTATTTATTAAGAAACCATAAATAAGTACCAAAATAAAAAAGTAATAAGACACTAAAGATAACACATTACGCGAATAAAATACCCGATAGAATCTATCAGCGAATCGAGTACTAAAAAATTTAGTAAATAAAATACCAGAAATATGAGCTATTTAATGTTTGTTTATCTCAACTTCGAGTGCAAGCTAAGATATAAATCGGGAATTAACGATTTGTTGTGCAAATGCACGTCAGAGATGGGATATACTATCGGGAGTTTTTTTTCTTAGGCTTAGGATTGGTCGTGACAGCGAAGGCTTAAGCAGATCCTGTACTCGATAACGAAAACCTGTTTAGTTTGAAGATATTAAGCGACACACCTGTACTTGGCTGACGGTTTCACGAAACTTTCGGTGGGTGCCATAGGCTAGTATGTGATGGCAAACTGAGTACTTGATTCTAAAATTTGTATTTTAACAGATAAGACAAATCACTCAGACTTCAAGTAACTTTAAATCAACACGTCCCGTTACGAGAGAAGCTCGTTAAAAATAAAAACAAGTGACACATTAGCTGTCACACATAACTCATTATTTTCTTTTTCATCCCGTCTCGTCGACTAACTGCAACAATTAGTTTCACACCAACTGCAGTATAATAACAACCGTGTGCTCAAAGAGCTTTTGCGGTTTATTGACATCCAACAGAGATTACCGGTGATTTACGTCCTGTCGTAAAAGTGCTTTCATCCATTACATGTAAAAATCACACAATGAAACCCATCAAGTCTACTCTGAGCACCGTGGTTAGTCATAAATTAAAATATTTCCCCGTAAATTTAACCAACAGGAAAAAAATAATAAATAATACTGTGAATTATTATAAATAGGATATTAGTCTTGTTAATTTCAGTAGCAGCTCACCGGCATTAACAAGATCTATCAGCTGTCACGTCAATTATTCAAAGCCACTGTAAACTTAACCTCCTTCTCCCCTCTCTGAGATATCTGTTCTGTACCGAGAGCTACTGGTGGCATATATAGAGCAAACTCCTGAAGGTAAGCAGGCGGATCCACACGTCTTGGTGTCGGATATATCTCGTAAACGTGCGCCAAGAGTATTGTAAGTACGTGATTTCGAGAGGGATGATCGGGTTAAGCTAAATGTCATGGTGTTAGTGGTAGTGGAAAGGATTTTGGGTGAAGAACACGGAAGAAGGAAGGAGTAGTCTGAAGTTCATAGCCGGTAAAACCAAAATCGGGGATCAAAGTTGCTTAGTCTTAAGGGTGAGGACCAAAGAAGAAGGAGAATGAAAGAGGGTAAGAGGAAAGTAAGGGTGAGAGGAAGAGTAACACGATGCAGAGAAGGAACTTGACGGGTCTTACCGCTGATTAGAAGCGCTCCGGCGAGTTTCTACTCGCCTGAACGTGGATTAGGCAAAGGAAGTCTCGCTCGCTGACTCTACAAGGAGACTCAAATGTCTGTCTACAAGAATCTCTCAACCGGAAATCGTTGATTATGTGACAAGGTTGTTTTTTTTTATTTTTTCGATCGATAGTGTCATAAATTTTAAATTTCTATTTGTGTAGGGACTTGGTGTGTTAATTTTAAGTGAGTTTGTTAAAAATAAGCGTTACTCCCATTTTCACATACGAATAATTCCTATATTGTTATAGTAAACATATCTATGTTAACATAGAAATTATATCTATGGAAAAATGGGAGTAACATCTATTTTTTCCCTCCCTGTAGAGAAGATTTCATTCTATTATTTTAAATTTTAAATTCAGGCTTCATTTAAGAAAATTTATGAAAAATAAAGTCAGAAATTTTTTCTCTTAATGCCTTCAATAATTTATTACATCGAAGATTATTTTTATAAAACTTTATTAAATTTCTAAAGAAACGTATACTTTTTTCATTAATATATCACCTAAATAATATAACTATCAAACATTTAAAAATGAAACGAGTAGAATAAAAAAAAAGTCTATGTAAAAATAAAATTTAATTGATACAAAACGATGTCTATATATATATATTTATATATTTATATAAAATAACTTTGAGTGAAAAGTTTTACGATGCAAAGTATAAATTTACGAGCTCATATATTTCCGAAGAGTGTAGTGGTTGTTCTCGTACTCGCGATTCCTTTCTTGCTGGTCCGCGAATAAAGTGCCTAAGGTTAAGTCGTCTTTGCAAACGAGAATCACTTTATTATTCGTTCACGGTGTTAAACTTTGCTTCCTTTATCCTCATCTCATCACTCTATATATATATACATATTTTTAATACTTAATATACTCCTCAAGGCTCTATTGTTTTCGAAAGTTGAAATATCACCCAACTACATAAATATCCGATCACATTAACACAAAAAAAATCGTTCTGTCGGTTGACCCTGTGGGCCAGCCCCAAAACTTCCCGCCTATTTCGAGCTCCTTGAGCTCGAAAATACTTTTGTATGCCTTTGTTTTCGAAAAATAACGATTTTTACCATTTTTTCTACAACGATATCTCTCGAACGAATAAACCGATTGGGACGTTTAAGGTGGCAATCGACGCGTTTTATTGAATTCTACAACTGATCAGATTTAGACCGATTAAGTCCAAGTTTTCAGTGTTTATAGTTAATAACAAGCCGCGTCGAATGACGCCTCGAAGATCAAAATCAGTTCATCCGTTCAAAAGTTACAGAATATTTACATACGTACGTACACTCGGACATCATCTTAAATTTAGACAGAATAGTTTCCTAGAACCTCAAAACGTCGACATCTGTTAGAATTTCGATTTTCACAAATCGGACTGAAACCAATAACTTCTCGAATTTTTGAAAATTTGCAATTTTCTTAGCGGGAAGTTAATAATAATTTACTCCGCGTTTTTTGTAAGAAGCAATTGCATACTACTTGCACTCTTACTTATTAAGGTTTTCTTTTTATTCGAAGAAAGGAAGGACAGGCTAGGAAAAGAATAGAGTCGAGTAGAGTGGAGGGTGAAATTGGTCGAGAGTTTGGATATGGGGTCAGGAATGGGATGAGGCCGAGTAACATAAAAAGAAGAGGAGGAGAAGGAAGAGAAGAATTGGAGAGGAGAATAGGTGATATGAGAGGAAGAAATGAAAGGAAAGTAAACTGTGGCCTGAACCGGGTCGCCAACGGAAGCGAAGCTTATATTATGCAAAACATGTGTTGGCCTCTGGATTTATGGCGGCCGTTTCGCTATACCCGACTAAAACTCTACCCGCTTATATTCTATTCGTAAAACCCTGGTTTGCTTCGAGTCAAGAGTGGCATTCATGTTTTTGCGCAAACTCAACATGACGACGCGATTATTCCTTACTCTGTTGCTCTGTCGGTCATGTTATGCTCGGGATGGGTGTACTGATATGTATACACCTATATATGTTTGGATGTGTGAGTACACCATAAACAACGGTGTAATACTGTATATATTTTGAGTTGAGCGGAAAATTCAATTTCAAAACAACGCACGAGTTTCATATGACGCGATTAGATGTCACCAGATATTGTACACCAAGTCCAAGTACACAAATATATTATTGGGAAACTCAGGCCAAATGGGTATGGGGAAGAAAGTTTAATAATAAATATTTTTTGAAATGAAACTTTCTGGAATTTAAAGTGGTAATTGCTCAAAAGATTGCTGAGACAAGTAGACATTGTTAGGAGTCATTAGCAAAGAAATTTTATTTTCTTTTATTTTAATTTCAATATAAATTGTCTTAAAATCAATTTTTTAAAAACCGGGTCAAGAAATTTGATCTGTTTTAAAATAAATGATAAATTCGAATATTTTTTCTTTAGTTCAAGTTTATAATTCATATTTATTTCATATAAGAATTTAATCTGTTTTTGCCCGTACTATTTCTTATCCAGACCAATATCAGACTTATTTTCGTATGATGTTTAGGTTGTTTTAAATCGCTTTTAGACTAAAACCAGATTTTTTTGTTGTAATTATTGGTCTGTATTCAATTGTTTTTAAGGACAAAAACAGACTTTATTTACTATAATTTTTAGTCTGTTTTTAATCGCTTCTAGATCAAAAACAGGACTTTTTACCAATATGATAATAATAATAATAATCTAGATTTATAAATTTATTTTAATTTTCTTGATATTTGAAACATGCTAATGCGCGCTCGAAATAAGATGTCACAAGAATTTTGATGGTTTCTAATGCCAAAATATTTTTCGATTTTATCCAGTAAATAAGAAAAATTTCTTGACATTTTAACAGTTATTTTATTACTTTTATTCAAAACTATAAATATTCAGCCAAGACAACTAAAAAATAAAGCTGTCAAACTTTCATTAACTGCCGACATTTTTAAACAAAAGACACTAAATAAATAGTAAACAAAACATAATCAATTCTGTAACTTAAAATATTTTTTATAAATATTTTCCATAAATAAAAATATTACAAGTCCATGATTTAGTCTAGTTTTGTCCTTGCAAATTCTCAGAACTAAAATTTTTCAAAGTTCAAGAATTAATCTAATTTTGTCTGCCCATAGGCATTGTTTTTTAAAACAGCAGATCAAAAACAGCTTAAAATTTTTATAAAAGATCAAAACCAGATCAACTAGTCCAAATACAGTCCAATTAGCCTAAAATCAGATAAAATTTTTAACCCGGGTAAACTACAACCGTTCGAACAATTTTATAATTTTTTTAAAAATAAAAGTTTATATTTATAAATAATTGATGAGAAAAGTAAATAATAATAATGTACAGAGTAAATAGTTTGGTCGTTAAAAAAAATAACAATCTACTTGTCTCGATTGCCACATCTAAACACACACACACACATACATATATATATATATGTATACATGCGCGCGCGCGGCAAATAAATAGACACAAGAGCTGGAAAAGCTTGGTAAGTTTAAAAAAAAATGATTAACTACCACAGTATTAAGGCAGCAAAAAGTTAATCTGCAGTTCAGCTTGTTCACCGATATACGACTTAGCCAGCGCATAAAAAAAGTACCGACTCGGGCTCCACGGTTTTGCTTTCGAAGAGCTTTAACGCTCGTTTCCTTTAAAAATCGTCGCAAAAACCCTTTCCCGGCTGAAGGTGCTCAGATAAGAAGTGAAACCATGCTCTTATATATCCACTGGTCAGCTAATTTTATTTCACTAAACAAAAGTTAACAGCAAAACCGAATAACTCACTAATTCTGGTTACTCCCAATATAAAATTATTTTAATGGTTATTTTATTTTTAAGTTCGGGGTTCGCGGCCCCTCCCCTCCCCTTCCCGATCTCCCATCTAACTGGGCATGCAGACCATTTATTTAGGGTCGGGTTGACGCACTGAGGCGGCGAGGTGGAATAAATCGCCGAGAGATCCTTTACAAGTGCTGCCAACAAAATAGAAACATTGCTCCCTCGCCTATCAATTATTTCCCGCGCAATTTATACCCCTGGTATATAATACAGGAGAGAAGAAGAGAAGAGACATACTAGCAAACTATACTAGCAAAGTAGATGAAAGACCATCCCGACTAGTCTTCTTCTTACTCCACCGCACCAGCCAGTGAATTTAATCGCAAGAAATCTGCCCTGCTGCCGTAGCTTTCCTATACGAGGAACTATATGTTACATTTGTACAAGATCTTCCTCACAGCCCTCGTCTTTTCTCTATCCCTCATTCCTACGCTATCACTACCACCCTAAATATGTCGTCGACTGGGGGATGCAGTCACTGTATTCCTAGTCGCTCTCATCCTCATCCTCATCCTTATCCTCCTTCTCGTCTTTTTACTCGTTCTCGTACCGGTATTTCCATTCACATATTTTAAAGATGAGCATACGATTTATAACGATCTTATTCTACATGTTTCACTGGAATATTCCTAGCTCGTGTATAAACAACTCACATGATTTTTATTACACCTTATTCGACGCTCTATGAAAATAATATATAATAAATTATTTTTATACTTTCTTCGATTTAGATTTTAAATTTATTTATGCTAAATTTTTATTCAGGTCACTTGCTCGCTATTTTTTATTTATAGATGTCAACACTTTTTATTTAACGTGAAAATTTATATTTCTAAAATATTACCAAACTTTTTTTTAAATTTTTTCATTCGAATTTTTAACTCGGGTCGATGCGGGGACAATGGCCGGGAAAACTCGAACATTTGTAAGCTCATGCACGCACACTTATTCTGCTAAGAGTTCAGTATGTAAGGGAGCGCGTGTGTGTGTGTGTGTGTGTGTGTGTGTGTGTGTGTGTGTGTGTGTGTTTGTGCAAGTAAAATGCCGGAGGGACGGGCAATTGAGGGGGCGGTTTATTTGCGTTATGTCCGCAAATACGTGCGGCAATGCGTGCCCACGAGGTCCGCTCTCTCACTCTTGTAGACGGACACTAGAGGATTTGCACGCACTCACGCACGTGCTCAAGGTGACGGTGCACGTGCGAGACCGCAAAGTGTAATTACGCGCATTTGTGAACACACGCATGCATCGGAAATTTTTTACTTCTGAGGTAAAGTCTTATTTAGGTTGTAGTTTATTGGATACTCGAACGATGTAATGCGAGTGAATCAGTAAAAAAATTTTAAAACAGGAGTAAAAGTATGCAGTTGCATAAAAAAAAAGTACTCGGACATTATACCGGGTCGAAAAATTTGATCTGATTTACCAATTTTTAGTATGCTGTCGACCCAACTTAAAACAGGAAGTGAAACATCCAAAAGATTACTATGCTCGTACGAAAAATTATTATGCCGCATCAAAATTATTATACACTGAAAAAAAACTGTATTCAAGTATTTGCGTGTTGGTATCCCCCCAAGAAAATTATTTACTTAATAATAGTAAAAATATAATCTAGCCGAGAAATACTTTCTTGACTTAAGAATTTTCGTACTTATTTTAAGAAAATATTCTTGGTTAGAGTAAATTTGTACTAAGATTAAATGAATAATTCTCTCGGGGGGATACAAAACGCAGATACTTGAATACAGTATTTTTTTTCAGTGTAATGCATGGAAGTAATTGTTATTAAAGCTTACCGATAAGTTTCGCGGGCGTAGTAAGTATTGTGATACGGCATAATAATTTTTTGGATGCTTCATTTCCTGTTTCAAGTTTGGTCGACAGCATGATAAAAATTCGTAGATTTCGAGCCAACATTTTTCTTCGTGTATTTGGACTAGTTGATCTGTTTTTGATCTTTTATAAAAATTTTAAGCTGTTTTTGATCTGCTGTTTTGAAATACAATGCGTTACGGGCAGATAAAAATAGATTAATTCTTGAACTTTGAAAAATTTTAGTTCTGAAAATTTGCAAGGATAAAACTAGATTAAATCATGGACTTGTAATATTTTTATTTATGGACAATATTTATAAAAAATATTTTAAGTTACAGAATTGATTATGTTTTGTTTACTATTTATTTAGTGTCTTTTGTTTAAAAATGTCGGCAGTTAATGAAAGTTTGACAGCTTTATTTTTTAGTTGTCTTGGCTGAATATTTATAGTTTTGAATAAAAGTAATAAAATAACTGTTAAAATGTCAAGAAATTTTTCTTATTTACTGGATAAAATCGAAAAATATTTTGGCATTAGAAACCATCAAAATTCTTGTGACATCTTATTACGAGTGCGCATTAGCATGTTTCAAATATCCAGAAAATTAAAATAAATTTATAAATCTAGATTATTATTATTATTATCACATTGGTGAAGAGTCCTGTTTTTGATCTAAAAGCAATTAAAAACAGACTAAAAATTATAGTGAATAAAGTCTGTTTTTGTCCTTAAAAACAATTGAATACAAACCAATAATTATCACAAAAAAGTCTGTTTTTAGTCTAAAAGCGATTTAAAACAACCTAAACATACGAAAATAAGTCGGATATTGGCCTGGATAAGGAATAGCACGGGCAAAAACAGATTAAATTCCTATATAAAATGAATATAATTCATAAACTTAAATTAAAGAAAAATATTCGAATTTATCATTTACTTTAAAACAGATCTAATTTTTTGACCCAGGATACCTCGGATAGATAAATTAAAAATGACATTGATATATAAAAGGGGTTAGTGATAAAATTGTTTATTTGGTAATTAACAGCGGTAAGAACGAATGAAGACAGTGAAATGATGATGATACTAAAGATAAAGAGGTAGAGGAACTGAATTGGACTTGAAGTGGTTCAAGTCCAGTTTGTTCCGGGCTGTAAACGCCAGTCGGGCTATCTCACCCTTTTTTTCCTTCGGCTACTTCCCTCTTCCCTCTTCCCTCTTCTCTCCTCTGTTACCCCTCGCAAGTAGATCGGGCACGGTGTTTTGTCGGTATACAACTGAGGATATAAACGGCGAGGAAGGAGAAGAGGTGACAGAGGACTTGAGGAGAGCTCCGGGATTTATGTGTACGTCGTTGTGGCCACCTCGAGAACACGAGTCTACTAAATAAACCCACCGAGGATAAGGCACACGACCTCTGCCGCTGTGTTCCGAGGACTTACGAGGGAAACGTTATCCCGACAACTTCTCATCGCTTCGTCCTTTTTAAACTTTTTAAACTTCCACCTCACCTCACCTCGGCTCAACTCGACTCGACTTGACTCACTTTCTTCCTCCCTTTATATTTATTTTCTACACCCGACCCCCACCCTCGCTCACATCGCCAGTTCTTTTAGTTTAGCCCTCTCTCGTCGCTATCTCCCTCGCCGGCCGCAATCGACCGGAAGGGACTCAACGGCTTCGCGGTTTTAAATTAAAGTACCCGCGAGACTGGATAAGACGGCTAAAAGAGGGTAAAGATATTTTGCGAGACTTGCCGCTCAGATATTCTCTTTTTTACTTTTTATGCTCGTTCATTAAATTAAGGATAAAGAGATTATCAAATTTTATATAAAATAAAATTATTTTATTAAGCTACTTCAGTTTGTTTTTATCATTCCATTCTATTCTATTTTTTTTTTTTTTTATTTAATTGTCTAACTACATTGTTATCAAATAATAAATTTAATAACTCCAAGTAATTCAATAGAATAAAAGTCAAGATGATAAATATGTATGTATAGATAATATATACATGTACCTATATACGAAGAGAATGAGTGCAAAGTTGTATTGAGGGAAAACAAAACTTTAGTGCCTACTGCCAGCCACAAGGAGTTTTTACTAAGCTCATTACGCGGTATCAATGGTAATCATCTGGCAAATTCACATGCATACAAAACACCAGGTACCTTTTTTTAAAATTTGATTAATGTGAGTAGAGAGAACCGAGCAAAATGAGACACTTTTAGCTCTTCTTTTATCAAATTACCGTTACTTTTAATTGTCAACGCGTAGGCCTACTAAAAGTACAGAGAAAAACAAAAATTAAAAATCATTATATGCATACTGATGACATAATTTTTCGAATTTAAATGAATATATAGGGGGGACATTTTGCAAAAACTTGAGAAAAAGTTTATTGTAATTATTTTTTTACAACTATGGCAATACAATTGAATTTGAACTTAAAATTGCCGCCAAAACAAAGGGGAAAACTCCTGGATTTAGCAAAAATGAAATAACCCATGCAGGAGCTGCCAGAGTTGAACGACGGGATCCTACTTTGCCCAGTACTGGGGAACGTAACTTTGGCAAACCTATATTGGCTAGGACTGGCAATGAAGCATGGGTTAGGTCTAGCAACGAGGACTGGCCCAGTGTTATCATTCCAAACTTCTACCAAGACTGGGCCAAGGCTGGCTTACAACCTTGTCCCAAGGTTCTACATACATGTAACTGCCTTTCTTGCAATGGATTTTATTTGGAAGCTAAAATCATGGGTTCAATGTAAAAAATTGTAAGAAATGATCTCATATCACTGCGCAGGTGTACATAAATATTACTATTCCGATGAGTATATTTGTGAATACTGTAAAAATTAATCGAATTGAAAAATTTATCAAACAGAACGTTTTCGAGCATCCAAGTTTTGGGGCTGGCATGCAGGGTCAACCGATTTACAGATTTTTTTTTTTGTATATATATATATATATATGGAGGGAAAAATGGTACAGTTACACAATGAAAAATAAAGGATGGATAACGGAACGTAAAAGCCAATTGAACTGTCGAAGGCACATGCGGGATCGCGGATTGATAAAGGGCGCCAAACTATTTATTATACATTTTTTTTTTCGCTATATTTATATTTATATATTTTTTTTATTATCCTGCATTGGACGCAATATTTGATGCAGTGAATGAAATAAAATAAACAAAAACAATATATAGTTTCCAATAAATCGATCGAACTGGATTCAAAGTAAATTTCCGTCCGCATATTTATATTTGTGTGTTGTAGGTATTGATGGGTAAAATAAAATAATAGAAATTTAAAATAAGTTAATATAGTTTTGAGAACCAAAGGATATATTATTGAGTGATATAACTGCGCTCGCGGGGTTTAGTTTTAAAATTACGGAGATATGTTTCTGTTTACACGATCGGCAGCAATAAAAATGAAAATAAAAATCTAAATAAATATTGATACATTTATTGGGGAGCTAAAAATCCAATTTGCTGTATTTGTGTTATTTTTATTATTTTATTCGACACTTCCGACCCAAACTTATTTCTGTCAATTAAATTGTTTAATTTTTATTTTACGACCGAAAAACGAACTGGATTTATTTTAATTACCTTTGGTAACGAGAATGAGGGATATTAATTTATAAAATAATAATTAGTGATTATGGAATACTTTTGCTCGGATTAATGAGGATCGGCAATAACGGCTTGTTAACAAAATATTAATTAAAAATTGAATATCACTTTCCCAATTTCTGATGACTCTCATTAACATTTTGCTATAATTGAAATTACTCATAATCTATCGAGTCTGTGTAGAAATGTAGTAAGATCTTTTGTGTTCACGGAGAAAAAAATGTAGTAAAATTTACTAAAAAATATGAAAATAATTACTAAATTTGAATAGTACTCTTGAAACGCTTATGATTTGTATGAAAAATTAATAAACAGATAAGCATATTTTATAAGTCGTTTAGTAAGTAATTTCTCATATACTGGTTAAGAAAAATCTCCTATATTGCATATTAATTTTTAGTTATATTTAGTAAATTTTACTATCCCTGTTTAGTAAATTTTACTACATAAGAATGGAAAAAAATAAAATTAAATTTTTACTAGCTTTGAACTTTTTATTATTATTGCTATTTATGTCATCTGTATTGGTGTTGGAGTCGATTTTTGTTTTTTAAAAAATCATTTGGTTTCAACCGAGATTCGAACCCTGATCTCCCGCGCGCGAGTCTTTTCTTATGTCTGACGGCCCGATGTCTCCTTTGGACAAAAGTTTCAGAACTTGTAATACATATTTGTATATGCTATCCCCACCAACTTTTAATTTTATCTATACATAGTAGAATTTACTGTACAGATAGTAAAAAAATATAATCGTGTTAGCAAAAAATACAATGCGTATAGTAATTTTTAATATTTTGTATAGTAACTAATTCTATATTGTATTAGAAAATTAACTTTTTGCAACTCATGGTAAGAAAGCACGTCTCTGATTGGTTAAAAATGACACTACAAAGAATAAATATCGCGAAGAATGTCCACATTGTTCGTGAAAAATATGACAAACGTACACTTTTTACATACATATTAATATACTATTTATTAGTCATTAAACGATCCACTAGAAAACCCAATCAACAGCCGACTCGAGTTAGGACAACGGAAAGTCCCATACTATAGAAAATCATCTTACTGTATTTAACTATAATGTACAATTCACTATATGAACTTTAACTTGAAACTTTAGTTATTTTTTGCTGAATATCAATATTTTGAAAACAATAAAAATAATCTTAAATTATTATAAAAATAAATTAAATCATGTTTAATTGTTACTATTATTAGTTAACAATCTTTTGCATCAGAAATAATAGAGGGATTAATTTTATATTAATATGATTGAATACTATTTTAGGTTAATTAAAAGATTAAATTTAATGTACTGTCCTTTTTTACCAATCAGAGACATTCTTTCTTACCATTCGATGCAAAAACTATTGTAACGGATTGAGTGAGAAGGGCTTTCGACACTCGTGTGTTGGCAACACTCGCCTAACGGCTCGTGAACCAATCACACTCGTTGTCGAAAGCACCTTCCACTCAATGCGTTAATATACTATTCTAAAATTAGTATTTATTAATAGTACTTATAGTAAAATTTACTAGACAAATAGTAAAAAATACAATCGTCTTAGCAAAAAATACATTACGCATAGTAATTTTGAATATCTTATTATGTAATTATTACTAACTAGTAAATTTTACTAAACGTTTAGTAATAATTACAATACAGAATGTATTTTTTCATATCTGTTAGTAAATTTTACTATAAGATTGTAATTTTTACTATACTTTTTTCTCCCTGTAGAGAATTTAATTTCCTATAAAATAATCTCTGTATATATTCGCGATATTTCTGGTTGTTGAGCCGCTATTTTAATTTAAACTCAGCAAAACATGTTTTGACTTTTAACAAACAATAAAGAACTTATTTATTTAAAAGTAAAAATTTAATTTAGTTATTGACTTTGAGAGTTAGCTTTTGATAAAGAACCCAATTGACGTAGTCCTTGGAGTGTGGGATTGCGTTAGAGTGGTAAACCGCGGAAAATGCGAGTACACCCCGTGGACCGTTGGCTCGTGCGCGAAAAAGAAGTGCCCGAGTTTGGGCGATGGCCAGACACGCCCTGGGTTCCTCGGCATAAAAAGCTTACCGATACGCGACTACGCCTGCATCCTAGTAATTCAGTAGATAAAAAAGAAGAGACAAGTTGCCGGGCCCGGATAAAACCGAAATAGAAGAACCAGGGGGAAGATAGAGTAGACGTTCAATTTAATAAAGGTAATAACGTTAAAGGTATTTTAGTTTTTCAACCAATGGCATAAATTTGACGGGACCAAGAGACGGACAAAATGTGCCGGCGATTGGGCGAGCTTCCAACAGCCTCTTTTCGTCCGATCCAACCGTGCAGCTCTGTACCATCGAGTTCCCATAGTGTATAGTGTATATACACTACACAGAATAGAATCGAGTCTATACCCACTCCCAACTTCACCTCCAACCCCAACCCCAACCCAAAGTCAGAATCCTGATGACGCGCTTGAGGCTCTGCGGAACCCGGCAGAGGACACCGATGGAAAGAAAACCGATGGGCACTTTTTTCTTTTTTCTTTTTCATTTTATTTTATATTCGAGACAGAGGAAATAAGAAATGAGATAAAGAGTTTGAGAATAAAAAATATTGATACAAATAGACAAAGTAAAGATGCAACTCAGTTAACGAACCATCCCCGATTCCAATCGATTCAACTTAAGAGCCAGCCTATATCTCGGATTCATAAATTCCAATAGCCCCGCATTGCGGGTTTACTTCTTCTATTCCAGTTTATATGTCGCCTATCATAACAAACATACGATCTTTAATTTATCGAGCATCCTAATGGCATATTGACGTTTTTTTTCTGTTTAAGCTTTCGTTGTTTTTTGCTCTCAGAAAAATTACGTCGATGCTGATGCTGATGCAGTCGAGGGAAATTTATGAATGAGCAAAGCCAACACACATGAAACGGTGTTCAATCAACACGTGTAGTCTTTAAAAGTTAATGAACTAAATAACTGATCTTTAAACTACTTTTTGTTGGGACGAAAAAAAAAATAGTGATTATAATAATTAATTGTAAGGTGAATTTATTGAGTTGGACATTAAGAGGAATTTTAAGTGATCGATCGGTTTCTTTGGCGGAGAAAGGGTTCAGGGGAATGGGTATAAGTACAAAATGAAGAAGCAAGCCAGAAGATTCTCATTAAGGGCCCGAATGATTTGCCTGAGAGTAAAGAAAAGGTGGGGGTGGGTGGGGAACAAGGGGGTAACTGGAGAAGAGACGGGTGAAGCAGTGGATGGCGTTTGAAAGAAATCCTTGAGGCGGAAATCGCGACGGGGCGCAACCCGAAGTTTCTGGCCGAGACGGTACGAGCCCAAGGGGCTGGCCCTCCCTCGGGGGTGTAGAGAGTAGAGACTATAGAGTATAGAGTAGAGAAACGGGGATCTACTCGCGGTTTTATAGTACGGTTGACGTCGACAGGAGACGGAGAAAGAAGATTAGACGCCGCTCGGCTGGAGATCCTGGAGTGGGTCGGATGAATAATTGAAGTCGACGGATAAGAGTACCAAGACAAACTCAAGCCACCAAGGCAACAGCACCAGCTAAAGGCACGGGAAGTAGTTTTAATGCCGAAATTGGTAATCCGTCCGACGTGTCACTTGGGAGAGCAAGAGAACTCTTTTATTTTTTTTTTTTTTTTACATTCACTGTCATGTTCAAGCTATTTATTTTGTAATACAAACACCTGTTATTTCTTAGACTATATAAGTAGAAACTTTGTCTATCATTTGACTTGTAATTCTTGATCCCATTGTTATTTTAAAATTTTTTAATTATCATTTATTTTTTTTATTCTGAATTAAACGAACCTGACAAAATTATTTTACTTATATCTCTGTCATTATTCGAGCCCAGTGCATTATTGCGTAGCTTATTGAAGTTTTTTATAATTCTGATGCCTATAAAAAACAAACTTAGACTCAGTATTTTGACAAAGACCGATTCAGGTCTCATAAATAAGTAATAAGTTTAAAAAAAAAAATTATCCAACCGTTTAAACAGCTGTAACTTTTAAACAATTGATCTTAGGGTAATTTTTGAACTTACCAAAGTTGTAGGAAATTAAATTTTCCACAACTTTGGTTTCTGTAAAAAATATCCTAGAATAATTTTTTCAGAAGTTATAGCCATTTGAAGTTTAAAAAAAAAACAACAGGTTTTTTTGTTAAGTTTTAAGAATTATTTATAAATAAATATATAAAATAATAAATAGTATTAAATACTTGAGGTATATAACAAAAATAAGATAGCTGACGAAGTATAATTAAGGGTGGATTTACGATGAGGGCAGCTACACACTGAGAATTGGAATACTTTTCATTGAGTTGAAATGGTGTATAGAGGTATGTACGTAGTACATGTTCATATATACAGATATAGAGAGCAATATAAAGTACATCTGGACTTGGGCCAGCGACGCCCACTTGTCTGTACGTACTCGGGATATTTCGGACATTCCACGTAAGCGTTCACCTCGAAAACGCAGACTGAGGTAGCTAGTTTTCCTTTTCCCTCCACCCCCACCTCACCAATAGATACAAATGTATGTGGGTATAAACATATATGTCCACGAAGACGGGGTTGGCAAATGGCATTGTATTTATATATTTATATACAAAGGCATATATGAGTTTGGTGAGACTTGGAGGGGAAAAGGAATATGGAGCGGTTAACTTCCGAATTCCCTGGATACTTTCGTGCACGTCGTCGCGAACTCGCAAATGATTTATATGCATATGCTTCGCTATCTCTCTACCGAGGAGTAATGGGAAACAGAGTCACGATTCGTATAAAACTACCGAGCGAATTGTCACGCACGACTACCAAGTGACCCTATACTACTTCCACTACATCAAATATTTTTTTATCCATTTTATTTTATACCCCAGAGCCTTCACAATATACCAACCCAAGGAAAATTTTTTAATCATTTTTTCACTGGCTCCAGTATGGAACAATTTTAATATCTCATATATGCTAAAAAAATTAAATATTCTTTAACGTCTATATAAATATTTTTTATTTTTTATGAAGTAGGTATACACGGTAAGAAACTCATAGTGTTCAACACCATGCTGATTTCGTCTCAAGACAGATACTAAAACAGTATGTGAAATATTCCAAGACAGTAGTGTAACAAGTCCCAGAAGTATGGCGTTATTTACTATTCTGTGTAGTACTGGAGTTACTATATTGCTCGCAAGTATGCATAGCAGGCACGGCGAAACAGCATGGTCCTGAGGGCCATACTACAATGCCGAGGGCACAATGCTACTAGTTTTTCCCGCCATAATTTTCGGCGTATTAATCAATGTATACTATCGTATTACCCCCAAAACTATATAGATGCCGTTAGACTAGGTTTATCTGCCAGAAGCATTGTGAAAACGGCCACGCAGTATTGGCCTGACGGCCATACTGACAACTATCGCCAATGTTACTATTCCCGCAATGGTCGAATCATCCATGCATACAATTTTACAACGTATAAAAATCTTATATACCATACAGTATGGCGTTCGAACCCATATCGGCATCGTGATATTCATAAAATATTTCTTACCGTGCACCATAAGAATTTTTCGATTCGAGTCACACACCCCATACAAAAAAAAGAATCGGCCCATTACTGGGTCGTGAATGGCTGCCAATGATTCACCATGCACGGGCCAGTATAGTTAGGCATTTATTGGCTAATCATTGCAAACCAGGCATCGGTCGATCTATGGGAAAACTTCGGAGCTCGGCGAATTTTTATGGGACTATTCAAATAAAACCCTTCGAAGTGAATTTCACTCCAGATTTACTCCGCGTTCACTTGGTTAATTTTTTTCAGTGCAGGACTGCTCCAGTTTATGAAAATATATATTGAGACTAAAATAAAAAATGAAATTCTAAACTGCGTAATTAATGCATGTTAGTAAATAAAAAAATTTCCTTGATGGATAAATATATTTATCAACTGAGATATAAATGTTATTAATAACTAATGGATCTTTTGGCGTTAAATTACGCGAAAACAGCGTTAATGAACGAGCAGTCACGTCGTTCACAACCAAGCTACTATTATATACAGTATAGATGGTAGATAACGTTGGGTAAAACAGAATTAAATAGCGTAGAAACTTTGGTTGTGATCGAACACGACACGTTTAAAATCCCGCGGCTTCCGTTCGCTCACGTTACGCATTCGAGGTTACACAGCGAAACCCACTCCCCCACTACAACTTCACCGCACCCGCAGACTGATGAGTGTGTTCATTATGCCTCGACAATGCGTCCTGATTAAACCTCCTACACTATTAAAACACTTGGTATAAATAAATATATCAATATATATCGACTGCTGCAGTGACAATTAACAGGTTCGTTATTAAATTCATTTTATTTTTTACTACCCAGCCTTATTTGCCAGTTGTTTTATCGGAATTATTTGTTGATAGACAATCATTTACCATAATTATCATACTATTTTATATATGTATATGTATGTATGTAGACATTACAGATGATGACATCGATGGCGGATGATTATTATTATTATGATGATAATGATGGCGCAATAGGATGCAGCTGTAAGCTACTGCACTGAGAGAGCTCGTTACGCTTCGCCTGTCACTCTTCTCCCTCTTATTTATTCACACACACGTCGCTTTATCCTCATTCACTTGTTATGTATCGCGACTATCGAGATGACTCATTGGTATACTTGATAATTAATGTTAGACAGAGCTACTGTATGCTAACACGTGTTTTTTTTTATTTAACATTTTTCGTGAGACAAAAACTAACACAGAAATTTTGTGTAGTTATGTGCTAGTTATCTACTAGGTTATGTGCTTATATTTATGAGTTAATTTAAACACGAATAGTCTGTTAAATTTACACAAATTTTCTGTCAAAATAACAGATTTTGTGTTCAATTATCTAACATAAAATTTGTGTCAAAAATCAACACAAACGCAGTTTTTTTTAGCGATCCTTGATACACTGTAAAAAATTTTTTGGACCTGGTGTAGTGTAAATGACTCGGTGTAAAAATTTTGGTGTCAAAATTACACCAAATTCGTTGTTAAATCTAGGGGGTGTGAATATAAAATTTTTACACCGCTAAACGTGTAAATGTATAATTCATGATAATTTCCCGTTCAAAATTGATTCCAACTATTCGAATATCGCGCCATTATTTGGATAATAACAATTTAAGCATCAGTGCTGCCGCCTATGAAAAATTGGAATTGAAATAGTTCAAACAGTTCCACGATCGTCAATTACATGACTGATTGTGTTGTATAACAATTTTGATCAATAGTTGAACATTCAATAAAAATATACCGAGTAGCATGGAATAGCGTATAAGAGTAGATTACACCATGTTAAAATTACACGGATGGAAAATTTACACCGTTATTTCACACTATACGGGCGTCTAAAGTTCTCCGGGACCATTTTTACACAAAAATTTTTTATAGTGTTCAAATAATTTAAAAATGTCTAAGAAATAAAAATTTAAAAGGTTTATGTCAATAAAGTTATTCGTACAACAAACAACTTTTAAATGCCTGAGTTAAGAAAAACCAAAGATGGGTTTGTAAACCATAAAGGCTGTCACGAGCTTATGACATAAAAAATACAAGCGGGTTTATGGGCCATAAATTAACGCGTTTTCTGTTGTCAAGCGTGAGCGATAAAGACATAGGTTGGAAGAGGAGTGTGAAGAAAAAAATAACCAGTAAGTCTCTGGATTGTCATCAGTGTAGAAAGCTCAGAAGCAAAAGTGTCCGGACGGTCGACGAAGTCGTGTCCACCCCAATTCCACCCCCAACTCCATCCCCAATGACGGCGACGAGTCGGTTTAATTGCTTGAGAATTGAAAGTTGAAGTTGTGAGCAGAGCTAGAGGGTGTTCAGCATCAGAAGAGAGTTTTGGGATTAATTTCTTAAAAGAGCCGTCGAGAAACAATCGGATGGCTGCATTCCGACAAACAAATAACCGGCTCCCAGCCTCGCTGAAAACAATCTGCATCAACTTCATTCTTTTTTATTTTATTATTTTTCTTTCTCTCTCACTAAAATAGTAATTCCTTCCCTAGCGAATTTTATGACCAGCGCATTACTGATAATTAGATTTTATATCATAAAAATTTTTTTAATTTTCAATTCAAAATTGATTAATTTTTTTATTCATATCAGGGCTAAGGAAAAAAGAGACGAAATGGAGCTCTTGAGGCAAAATGGGTCACTTTGAATTTTTTTAAAAATTGTATGAGCTTAAAAAAACAGGCATGGGGTAAATTAGGTCATAATTATTTTTAGGTGGTCTATTTTTTTTTACTCCACAGATTTTTTTATGTAAGTGGAGGATATGGAAAAAAAAATAGTTTGACGACTAAAAAAGATAGATAAAAAAAAATAATTAGAGTTATAATAATTTATTAAGGATAAAATGTAGACAGAAAAATATACAGAGTAAGCGGTTGTTTGACAGTTGAGTATTAAATAAAAGAATAAAATGTAAAAAAAATTAGCGTTACGGGAACGTGTGCTGTCGAAAGAGTCGGAAGCTCGTGATTTGTGACAAGAGTAGACTCTGGCAAGCGACGGGACGGTAAAATAATTAATGAGACAGTCAACAGACATAATGAGCGTCGTGTATGGTATGGAAGTATAAAGAGTGTATGGAAGATAAGAGGAGTGAAGGGGCGAGGGTTTAAAGAGGCGAGGGGAAAAGGCCGAGTAGAGAAGGAGGAGGAAGAGGCGGAGGGCGAGAGCGTGACGACCAAGCAAAGTGCGTAAAAATAAAAGATTCACTCATACTACACTGAAACTCTTTCTCAGCTCTGAGCTCTGTACTCGTACTTGGTACAGTAGGCGATGGAGTCTAGGAAAAATGATGGTCGCCGGAGTTCAAAGAGCCCACGAGGTCAGGTCACACCTCGGTGCTTCGTTTCCGCCAGATTCAAGCCTCTCACTCGCTCTCGAGTGCTCTTCACTGTTATGTATCTCTCGAGTGATCCACTCGGTCTTTATTTATGGAACACGGTCATACCGAATTTGCTTCAGTCTTTTAAACTTTGTAATATTCATTTATTTATAGAAAACTAGGGGTAAAATGGTGATAGATAAAAATCATCGCAATATGGGAGTTAATTATTTTCATTCTTTACTTTAATTAGTACACCCGGGTCGAAAGATTTTATTTTATTTAAGTCCAACTAGATTGTACATGGACAAATTGGTCAGTCTTTGAATTTTTATCAATATTTTGAGCTATTTTTTATCTAAAAACAGACTAATCAAAATAATAGACAGTATAAATTTTGAAGTTATATTACAGCAGACTATTAAAATCATTTTTTATATTATTAAAATACTATCGTTTCATAGTTATTTGCGAATATCACACGTGTAAAGAATAAAATATATAAAATCCGAAATTTTTTAGAGGACCCACTTTACCCCTAATTTTCGATTTTTCAATTTTAATGGATGCAGTATAATAAAGTGAAAATAAGTATCAAGGGTCTAAAAAGAAGTAAACGCGTAAAAAAAATTAATGATATCATAATTATTTTTCTGAAGGTACCCATTTTGCCCCTCTTCCCTAATACATTTTTTTTTTAATTTCTAAACGTGGAATTTTTTTTTTATACCGATTTAACACCGCACTGAGAAAATTAAATGATTGTGTTTATTATCCTAAATTTTTAGCCCCAATCATCTAGGATGATAAGAACGATTTTAAATGCAAAGATAGTTAGAGTTATAATTTTTGTTAATAGGATTAACAATCATTGGATGATAACAGTTACCATCAGAATGATTACAGTTACCATCAGGATGATTACTGTTACTATCAGGGATGGTAATTATTATTATGAAAAAATTGATCGAAAATTCAATAAATTTTAAGTAGGGGAAGGGAGGGCAAAATGGGCCCCCTGAAATTTTGGATGCCTCGAAATATTTGGGGGCAAAATGGGCCGCCCAAAATTTTTAACGTGAAGTGTTTGAGGTGGAGAGTGGGGCAAAATGGGCCACTCAAAAAAAATTGTAACGGAAAAATTAACTAGGCGGAAAATGAAAAAAAAATAATTTTTTCGTTACAATTTTGTTTTTCGAGAGGTTCATTTTGCCCCACATATCACATATTGACCTGAAATACAATAGAAACATTATAGAGGTCAGAATTTGACGGAAAACGAAAAAAAAAATTTATTTTAGAGTGATCCATTTTACCCCACATATCACATATTGGCCTAAAAATATGATTAAAACAATATAGAGGTCATCACTTGACGGAAAATGAAAATAAAACTTTTTTACTTAATTTTTGAAAGGGTCCTTCGTGCCCTAGGCTCCCCTATTAACATTTAGTATTTTTTTACTCTTGTAAAATGATGGTTTCATTGTAATCGAATTAATTGTTATTCTAATTATCTTTGATGGTAACTATTATAATTTCTGATGGTACCAGTTACCATCAGAAATTATAAATATAACTATTTAGGATAATAATCCTAATTAACTCGAGTTAACATCCATGATCGTAATACTTATCATCCAGATGGTAACCATTACAATCTAGATGATTTACACAATCATCTAGATGATATTCATTACTATCAGATTGATAGTAAAAATTTTACCATCACTAGATGATAACTCCAATCATTTAATTTTCTCAGTGCGGTATTTTAACCGCTCTTTTTACAGTATAATTTTATAAAAAATAAATAAGGTAAGCAGACGTCATAGGTAATCAGTGAAAAAGGAATTTAATTTCCTAGAATTTTGAGCTCATTAATAAATTACCTAAAATCAATAGATTAAAAGCTACAGTCACTTGAAGCACTTTATATTTTAATAAATATGTTATTCATTTCAATACCGGGTATAAATATTAAAATATTTACTTTAGAGTATTTTTCATAAGGACTAAAATTATAGGAAATTAAATTTCCGTTCTATTGATGTCCCATGTCATGTAATTATCTTAAATAATTAGTAAAATATCGTAAATCGAAATTAAATTTCCTCCAAGTCTTTAAAATCAGCAAATAATAATAAAATAAAATAGAATCGAATGAGTAATTGTAATAGAATTATCTCGATTGTAAATGTTAAATTAACGTCGTTGTGAAAATCCGTTAGAGATGGTACTCTACGAAAACATGTCACGACGACGCAAACAAACAATTAAACGCAGAGGAATAAATGAAAGAAAATAGAAAAAAAAATGTAAAAGCAAAAACGAGGGATATTTTAGCGGGTCTCTCGTAGATCTCGACTAAGTACCCTTTGGTAATGCCTCAGGCGAAATTAATCACTGGGCGTGTACGTAGAGCTGCGCAAACGGAAGATGAAGAGAACGCGAGACCGCGAATAAGAGAAAGCGAGAGAGAAAAAGAGTAAAAGCATAAAGAGGGAAAGTGGAGAGTAGACGCCAGCGTCCACGTGACAGACACGACTTGTGCACGCGGACGCATTACTCAAGCCTAGGGTGAAAGCACCATGGATTATTTAGCTTTCCTTCTCTCCTTTTCTCCTTCACTCCTAGTACACTCAATATTTACCATCTCTCTTCCTCGCGTATTGGCGCGAGCTCGCGACTCTTAAAAGCTACCGAGTCCTCTACTCGTGAATTACTGACCTACCTCACCAGACATTTCAATACCAATTTAAATTCATTTTAACTTCGATATCTTTTTTTTTTCCTTTTCTTTTTTATCTCCAATAGTTTTAATTATTAACTTTATTTATTAAATAACTCACTCAACTATTCTTACTCCATTACTTTCATTTTATTTATTTTTAAAATATATTTTAATGCTTAAATTGCTTTGTGTTCAATACACAATACGTTTTGTTAATAAAAAAAAAAAAAAAAAAATGAAACGGTACCAGGTTTTCGTGACGCTAACGTCGTGACGCAGTGTCGTAACGGTTACGTGAGAACGCCAACTGATGCCCCGATTCTGAGGTCAAAGGTCAACTGAAAAATAAATTCAATACCACCCGCAGTCTTACAAAATTTTTTTTTTTATTTAAATATTTTCGGTACGAAATTTTTAAATTTTCAAAAAACGATAAATTATAAAAAAAGAAATTTATCGAAAAATTGCACCTGTAGTTTTTTTAATTTTCTACATGTGCATATTTTTATTTTTTTTTTTTTGTAACCGATTTGTTGAAAAAAAACAATTCGAAAATTGTTTTGTCTAAACTTTCGGATCATTTTAAATTTTTCCCTCCAAAATCCGCGGGAATTAAAATTTTTTTTACACGGCCGATTTTGCCCCACACTTTTTATCTTCGTTGAGGAAAAGAACGTAACACAAAAAGAAAATAAATTTTAGTCTGTCTGAGATTAAAAATAAAAATAATGAGAGGTCAAGACTCGGTTGCGGTCGAAAGAATATTATTTAGCAGATGGCCCGCGTTTTTCCACTGGGCAAACTAATCAAATCTTAATAGAGGCGCTAATGAGAGGGCATTGAGTCGGTTGGACCAGAGATTAACTCACACAAGCGCACAGTAAAGATTGTGTGCGAGTTATGGGAGCCGGAGATGAAGAAACGAGAATAAGAGTTTGAATTCGTGCATTAGTTCTGCGGTTTCGGCGGCAGATATAAACCTCTTACACTAAAACATTACTACAGACAAAGTATTCCTCTCACGTAACAATTATTATTATTATTATTATTATTATTTTTCTTATTATTATATTTACAACTCTAGTTTTATCTTTTAATTCCCGACCCTTTTGTAGCAATCGAGTTTTTCATTTATTCCCATTTCATCTTCTTCAGCACACACCGAGTACTCTTTTGCTGTCTATTGCCCCAACGGAATGCGTATAATTATGAACACGTGACTCGTTTAATTTCCTGTCGGGCGCGCCTCGTCCTCGTCGGCCGGTCAATTTCCTCCCACACCGTGACCCGATCGACGACCGCCGCGTTTCTGCCTGCTACCATCCACTACTCTTGAGTTTACATCTCGGCAATCGATTTTTTTATTTACCCCATAAAGTATCAGACGAAAGTGGTGACTGTTAAGTTTCGAGCCAAGATCAGTAAAAAAAACCCTTTGTAAACTAGAGGAAGATTTATTTGTAAAAGTGATACTTGGCAACGAAATTAAATTCAAGGACTATCGATCTTTGTGTCGAGCTGTTATAAGGCTTTTTTAGTGCATAAATTCATCGAGTTATTTTTGCTATACATGCTCATCGGTGCGTGCAGATCGGCAGACGAGGGATGGCCAGGAGAAGTGGGCGGGGGAGGGAGAAGAGGTGATAGAGATGAGGAAGAGTAAAGGGAGCAACGAGTCCGATTCGGTTAAACAATGGAAGCACTCTCTGGGTTCTGTGCTCCGCTCGACTGCCGGTGGCAGTGTATAAATCAGGAAGACGACTGTAAGCTGCGGTTGTGTAGAGGTGTACCTACATCGTCATGCCGAGTAGAGGACCAATTGTTATATATGTGTTATACAATATATATGTAAGAGTTCGTTAGATGTGTGGGTGACGGTATGACGGTGTAACGGTGTGTTGGTTGTGGGTGGAGATGGATAGAGATTTAGAGGGGAGATGGGCGATGGGATGGTGTCGGTGTGAGGGTGTGCAGTGCCACCGTCGACGGCAACAGCAGATACGTACGGTAGCACTGCATCCGGCGCACCGGGACGACCTCGATGCGTTGTGGGAGACTCCGTGACCGGAATCATGACGTGACTTTTACCCAACCGGAGATGCTTGGTGCCATCTTGATCTGTCTTTTGATCCAAAGACACTTTGGTTACTATTTGTAAGATTTTATTTTTAGTTGGAAAGAGATGATTTAGAATTGAAACACTAATAATTTTCAAATTTTAAGTTTGGGTAAAAGCAAATTATTTTAAAATTATTTGTCAGGTACAACAATTTTAATTACTTGTAGAATTAAAACCATTTTATTTTTAAATGTGGGTGGCCCATTTTATCCCGCTCCCACATGGAGAAATTATTCTTGTTTGAAAAGCTATGATCTTATAATAAAGTTGGAGCATATTGGCCACTAAATGGAAATTTGAATGAACACATGCAAAAATTACTATGCCGTAGTAAAATTTCAAATGTTTATAGTAATTTCGGATGTAATCATTGTCAATTTTACTATACACTGAAAAAAGAATTCGGTAGCTGCTACCGATTAATTTTAAGTAACAGCGACCGATTATTTCGGTAGTTGTTACGGATTGGAATCGGTACCAGCTACCGAAAAAAATAGGTAGCTGTTACCGAAAATTAGGTAACTGGTACCGAAATAATCGGTAGCGGCTACCAAAAAATAATCGATAGTGGCTACCGATTGCCAATAGGTAGCTGCTGCACGAAAAGAAAAGTATGGGAATGGTTCCTATAGGATATATTTTTTTAACAGACAACTCAAGCAACTAATAACCAAAATTTCTTTTTTTAACTCAAAAAAAATCCAACGAAAAATTTCAAAAATTTTACCAGAATTTAAAATTATCAGCCTAACGACTTAGAAATAATAAATCGGATTTTTTTTCTCCTTAAGGTTTCTTGTTGTATACTACAATCGTTATTTACGATACATCTAATATTTTTTGTTTGTCAGTAAAAAATATCGGCCTTGATGATTCCGAGCGGCAGAGTCCAAGTCAGAGGTCGAACACGCGCTCGTTTACTCAACTTTGTTTTCCATACACTGGATCTACGCTTAGCTCGTTATATATATTATGTATCGTATATTATAATCCGCGAGCACGCATGCGCATGGGAAATGGGCCCGCGCGCTTTATATTATATGATGCATCAATTGAGTCAAATGCACATTTACCCTACATCCTCGACAATTACATAATGATAGCATAGCCTCTTCCGCGCAAGTTAAACAACCGAGCCACGTCCACACACATCATTTACGATATTTTATTTATGAATTAATCAATCATACAGCACACAAATAAACAACAATAATAATAGTAAGATAAGACGGATTTATATATCCCCGGTCGAAAAATTTGATCTAATATTAGTCTAATTGGACTGTATTTGGACTAGTTGATCTGTTTTTGATCTTTTGAAAAAAATTTAAGCTGTTTTTGATTTGTTGTTTTAAAAAACAATGCGTTATGGGCAGACAAAATTAGATTAATTCTTGAACTTTGAAAAATTTTAGTTCTGAAAATTTGCAAGGACAAAACTAGATTAAATCATGGACTTGTAATATTTTTATTTATGGACAATATTTATAGTTAGATTAGCGAGAGTTTGCGCTTCGGGTTTTTACCCCCACCATCTGGACACAATGTCTTAGGTATTAAATTTAGATGGTGGGGGTAAAAACCGAAAATATCCGAAACGCAAACTCTCGCTAATCCAACTATATAAAAAATATTTTAAGTTACAGAATTGATTATGTTTTGTTTACTATTTATTTAGTGTCTTTTGTTTAAGAATGTCGGCAGCTAATGAAAGTTTGACAGCTTTATTTTTTAGTTGTCTTGGCTGAATATTTATAGTTTTGAATAAAAGTAATAAAATAACTGTTAAAATGTCAAGAAATTTTTCTTATTTACTGGATAAAATCGAAAAATATTTTGGCATTAGAAACCATAAAAATTCTTGTGACATCTTATTTCGAGTGCGCATTAGCATGTTTCAAATATCAAGAAAATTAAAATAAATTTATAAATCTAGATTATTATTATTATTATCACATTGGTGAAGAGTCCTGTTTCTGATCTAAAAGCGATTAAAAACAGACTAAAAATTATAGTAAATAAAGTCTGTTTTTGTCCTTAAAAACAATCGGATACAGACCAATAGTTATCACAAAAAAGTCTGTTTCTAGTCTAAAAGCGATTTAAAGCAGACTGAATATCATACGAAAATAAGTCTGATATTGGCCTGGATAGGGAGTAGTATGGAAAAAATTGATTAAATTCCCATATAAAATAAGTATAATTAAATAAAAAACGTTTGGATTTATCATTCATTTTGAAACATCTAATTTTTTGACCCGAGTACACGATAATTAACTCGATTTGGCTAAAAGTTGGCTTATAAATCTTCGGAGTGAGTGCGAGTGAGAGTGAGTTGATATGAGCTAGAGATCGAAAGTAAAAAAAAGTCTTTAGTTGTATACGCGTTTTTTATTTTATTATTTTTAGTTTTTTACTTTGATCGCAGAGCCTTTTATGTATCAATTGATGGCGAACACGAGGAATGTATTCGCTTACAAGATCGAGTGAGAGTCCGATTGATTGATAGCACTTGTCGTCCACCGACGAGACTATCACTCATGTTTTCACGCAGGTATACGCATCGTTTTATGCCATCTCTCTACTCGTATTATATCCTGCCAAATGGGATATGTCGAGCCCGCCGCTGTTGTTGTTGTTATAGTAATAGTTATTCCGACCACAAAACTCTACCGGGACAAAAAGATGCCGAGCTGAGATCAGACGCGTGAGGTAGAGGTTCAGAGACGCGAGACGTCTCTGGAGGTGATGAGCTAAAAAAATATATAGAGATCCCATTTTATTTATTTTTTTTTTTTTTAATGTAGTCTGACTGGTTCGATAATTTTGACGCATATTTGAAATTCAAATTTACGGTAATTTAATTTGTAATCGTGATAACAAGGGTTAACTTGATAAATATTTAATAAATTTAAACTGACAAGTATTTTTATTTTTAAATATTATCACATTATCCTGAGTCCTGGTCTCGATATCTATATTTATCAGAGTATAAAACTCGGTATTGAGTTAAAATGGTCGTTGTAGCAATTTGTTAAATGTGTACCGTCAATAAGCTATCGGTTCATTTTAAATTCAAAGACCATAAAAATGTCTTTGACGAGGTTTTTTTTTAGGAGGAATAATTTTTTGAGCTACTTCCGGTGATCGACCCACCCAGCTTGGAAAATGTTGAAGAGCAAAAAATGTGCATAGAAGAGAGAGCCAGTGTACGTGGATGAAACACGCGAGAAGAGCAATTTACATTGGGAAACACTAGTGCAAAGGAAGTCTAGCTCTAGTTTCATAAAACTTCCGCTATTTCATTTTCTAATGGTTTTTCTTTTTTATTTTTATTATTATTAATTTAAATATATTTTATGTCGTTACCCGGGTCAAAAAAAAATCTTAAATTTGACTTGATTTAATTTCTTTTGAAATCGTCGATATGCCGACAACTGTAGTCCACATTTTAATTTTTTAAACTTTTTTTGACTAAATGTTGACTAAATCTTCATTTTTTTTTAACTTTTTTGCCTTAAATTTGACTTATTTTGTCTTAAAAAAACAACTGGTTATCGATTCGAAATCTAGTTCTATATTTGACTTAATTTTAACTTAAAATTAATTAATTTTAACTTTCGAATATTTATAATAATTATTTTTTTAATTAGTAATATTATTATTAAGTATATTACTGTTATCATAACATTATGTCTAACTTCTATTACCGGTGCTACTACCATTAATGTTGACAATAACAACAATAATAATTATAATAATAATAATAAAAATAATATATTCGGCATAGTTATTAATGTTCATATTATTATTATCATTTTTATTATTATTATTATAATTAACATTATTATTATAACTATCGCTAATAATTATAACTATCATTAATTATATGTTACTAAGTATAAGTATTATTTAAATTTGCGTTGTAACTGTCTAATTTTGTTTTATTCTGACTTTAATGTAACTTTTTTTGTCTTAAATCTGAATAAACTATATTTCAATTGAATCAATTTTGACTTAAATGAAACTTTTTTTAACTTAAATTTAAGTAAAATTATTTAAATCGACGAAATTCTGACTTGAATGTGACTTTTTTTGTCTTAAATCTAAAGGAAATACAGTCAAACTGAAGCAGTTTTGACCTAAACGTGACTTATTTTGTCTTAAATCGATCCTAACTAAGCCACAAAAAGTCAAATCTAAGTCAAATGTTATGGAGATTTTACAGACTAAAAAAATTAAATTAATTGAAATTTGAAGGATTTTCACTTAAATTTTAAGTCATAATCAAGAGTTTTTTCCAACCCGGGTAATTTTTTCTTTTTAGATAATTTAACGTTTAAGCGAAAACACTTGAAATTAAATTTTTAATAATAATAAAGTATTATTAAAATAATTAAAATAAAGCTGGGTAAAAAGTTTTGTAAAAAAGTTACGAGTAAAAATCAACGGTCATTTGAATGGTCGGTGTATTATTTAATCCTCGGACCTTTTATTCTTGTCTCATGTTCTCTCCTACTCCTACTGCTCCTACAACTTTGGTTTTCACCAGTACCTCAACTTCTGTCTCTATCTCTGTCTCTATTTCATGCTATTTTACTTTATTTTATTCAGCTCTGTTCTTTTCGTTAACCATCACCGCGGTGTTGCTTTCCACCCATTCCCGATACAAGAGAAAAGCTTACACCGGCACCAGCAGCGGCACCGAACACAGCGAACGCTCGGAAAAATACTCGAGACCAGAATATAAAGCAGTTTAACTTTTTCTCGCGATTCCGAACGTGCGGACTCTCCACACTGGGTACTAATGAAAACTTTCGCAGCATTAATCAATCCCCGTGCACTCTTTTACTACTTCTACTGCAACAACGGTCGCCTTTGCCTAGGACATTTAAACAAACCCCGGTCGATTTTTAAATTTTAACGGAATTTTTAACGAGCCGTTTCATCTTCCAGTCGAAAAGTTATTGAATTTATTTAATTATACATTAAATGTAAGTCTTTTTCTATTAAATGGGTACCCGACAAGTGGAAAAATATTTTCACACAAATTTTAATTCAATTCGAGCTCCATTTATTCAAACATTTAAATAGAAATAGAAAAAACTTCAGTTTTTAGATTCAGCGGTGCGGTTTGTTAACTGAGAAATACAATTTATCAAAAAGTATGACTTATTTGCTAATTATTTCCTGTATTGGCTTCAGTATACTATAAAGCATGAGTAGAAATCTGAGGCATATTTTTAACCTAAATGAGCATTAAAAATCTACATTAGACTTTTCAAGACATAATCATTGTAAAAGCTTGAAATAAGCTAAATTAGACTTAAGGGGGCTTGAATGGAACCTACTTGGACTTATGGAGGCATGAATTAGACCTACTTAGACATATATCGTGAAACGAACAAACTCAGAATTTTTTGAATCGACTCTGTGTTAGTCCCAGGCTGCTTCTAGGTCCCATTCCACTCCTACCCCAGGTCGAAAATAAAACTTGATTTAGACTTGGTTTACCAAGACGAAATTTAAAGCCGTTTTTCACAAGACAAACTCGACTTTTTTTATGGAGATATGAAATGCATTTTGTTTGAGCCTTGGTTTAGACTTAACTGGCTTACTTAGTCACGATTTAAGACGAAGAAGTTTAAATCAAATCGAAATTGACTTGGGTTAGACTTATTCGACTTAAATTTTAAGACGAAAAAGTCAAGATCAAGTCGAAATTGGCTTGGTTTAGACTTATTTGACTTAAAATATAAGGCGAAAAAGTCTAAATCAAGTCGAAACTGACTTGATGTAGCCTTATTCAACTTAAACTATAAGGTGAAAAAGTCAAAACTAAGATGAAATAATTTTTATATATTAAGGCGAAAGTAAGGCGAATAAATAACTTTTTTTGACTTGGTTTAGCAAGTCAAAAGTAAGGTGAATGACTATCATGCTCGAAGTATAGACGAATAAGTTCAAACTAAGACCAAAAAATACAAATAAGTTTAAACTAAGATGAAAAAAGTTGAAAAAGTTTAAAAAAATTTAATTTAAGTCGAAAAAGTCGAGATCTTATCGAAAAATCGTCGGCAAATCGATAGCTTCAAAAGAAAGTAAGGCGAAGTGAGCCTGAATCAAGTTTTATTTTTGATCCGGGACGTATCATTAATCTACTGATCAAATCGCTGGTTTACTTGCAGCAATTTTTGACTATCAGAATTTTTTAAATCGACCCTCTGTTAGTCCCAGGCTGCATGTGGGGCCCAATCACCCATTTCACGATTTATGTCTATGTAGGTCTAATTCATGCCTCCATAAATCTAAGTAGGTTCAATTCAAGCCTTCGCAAGTTGGTGCATTTTCAGCATTACAATGATCATGTCCTAAAAAGACTAATGTAGGCTTTCAATGCCCATTAAGGTTCAAAGTGTACCTTAGATTTCGACTTGGGATGGTTTTATAAAAAATTATCATTTAAATCGTTCTAGTTTAATTATATTGAATTAGAAAAAAATAACGAAAATTTAACATAAATTGAACTTATTCCAAAAATTTTCAATGGCGACTAAAATTAAATTTGGAGGTTGGTTTTGAGCAAAGCTAATTTATTTATTGAAGAGAAGTAAACAAGATTTAGAATTGAGGACAAACCGCGCGGTCGTTGCCAGTGATAATGACTCGCAAATAGCCAATTGAATTGGGCTAATTCGTCGCCCCCACGTCTAGTCACGGTAGCAATAGTAGTTGTAGAGTATACTGTACCAGCAATAGGAGGTACGCACGTACGCAGTGAGAAAGAGAAGTAGGAGATACGCGAGTAATTTTAATCGGTTTCATTCAGCCGGGGAAACCGTCGCCACAGCCAAATTCGTTAGTACAGCTGCTCGCGACGTACTTTATTGGCCGTCATATCTGTCGATGACAGCTACAGGTATACAACTCTCACCCCTCAAGATTAATTATAAACAACCCGACAATAGTCGCCACTAGCAATTATAAATTTTTCATTGTCTTTATCGCATTACAAAAATCATTAATTAAACTTATATCATTAATATTTTATTGTTATTTTGAAAACTCACCCAAGCTCTCTCTCTAAAGTATAATAATCCTTGAAAATTACTCACCTGTAACAAAAAATAATTTACTTCGTTAATTTAAATATGATATTAAGTGCACCCTTTAACAAACTGTTTGATTACTTTCAATTTTTAATTTTTTATGGTAAATGCAAGCATCTTGATCGTAAATCGTACGATCGCTCGATTTTAGGATTTATCATCTTGACTGTACAGTTAATTATTCGGATATTTAATTTTGTGATAGTTGATAGTAAAGGTTACAAAGGTATGGTAACATAACAGATAGTAAAAATCACTATACACGGAAAAAAAATTATGGGGATGGTTTCCATAATTTTGTGAAATTTTTTCCTATACCAGTATGGGAATTACGACCATAAATTATGGGAGGAGTTTCTATAATTATAGGGATGTTACCCATAATTATAGGAATAGTTCCTATAATTATGGAAACGATACCCATAACATTATAGAAATGGTTCCTTTACTCTCTAAACATGAATAAGTGAAATAAAAGTGAATAAGTGAATATTCACTAATTTCACTTATTCATGTTTACAGAGTAATTATACAAATGGTTCCTTTAATTTATAGGAAGACTTCCTATAGTATTATGAGAATCGTTCCCATAATATATAGGAACTATTCCTAAAAATTATAGGAACCATTCCTATAACATTATAGGAATGGTTCCCATAATGCAATTGGAATAAGTTCTTTAATAATATGGGAATAGTTCTCATACCATTATGGGAATGGTTTCCATATTGGTATAAGAACTATTCTCATACCATTATCTGAATGGTTTTCATAATGGTATAGGAATTGTACCCATACTATTATGGGCACTATTCCCATAATGCATAGCAAAACTTCCCATAATTTTCTTTCTGTGTACTGATGGTAGTTTATTATTCATATCGTATTTACAGTAATAGAAAATAGTATTCGATACTATTTAAAAATGTTAGACCTTTTTACAATACTTGAATGATAGCATTTACCATAAAATTATATTCAATAGTTCGAAGTGCTTGAGATCTTGAAAATTTTTTTTTAAATTTTCAAGATCCACACCTCGACGAGAGCCAGAGTTTGAATGATGAATCTCACCATCGAACCATTCGATTGTAACTCAACCCAACATCCCATCTTATATATATCGTTTGCTCCCGAAAGAGGAAATAACGAGCTCGTTATAGCCACGTCAGCGAGTAAAGAATTTCGTCGGACCTGAGGTAGACTACTGGCGATACGACGTGAATGGAAAATATAATGATTGAAAATATTCCCAGAGTAAGACCGATGTAAATCCAGAGTGGATATGATGATGACGTCGAGAAGAGTAGACCGATGTATAAATTGTCTCTCGTTACATATAAAATTCATATGTGCTCCTTATTCCGAGCTCTTTTATATCCTCGAGTATATTTTATTCATCGGCTCTGGTCATTCACTTTTAACTCATTATTAAAATATATTTGCATAAATTACTCGTTAGTTATTCATAATATCGAGTCATGATAATAATGCTAATGATAATGGTAATTATGATGTAATAAGTCCGTCAGAAAATATATAACGGCTTGTTAATGTTTTAATTTATGAGCTTACAATACACTTTTGCTGTAGAATAAGTAAATCAGACACCTCAAGTGTGGTCCCAATGTATGACATGGACGCAAGACTAATACGCTTGTCCGACTTGGGACCGGTTTTATCGGTCCGAGCGACCTCACACTACCTGACTGTAATATGCACCTTGAGAACTAATATAACATATGAGCTGTGGACAACCGGATTATTTTTATTATTATTAATATCGCAACCTCTATCGCAAGTTAGTATCACTGTTACAGGTTTATAAATTATTATTACTGTTACTCAGACTGTAATTGGCCAATTTCAACAAATTTTTTTTTTGAATCGATACTCGCAAGGTTAGAAAAGTCACCTAGACTACCTATTTGCTTTTACTTTTTCATCGACACTGAAGAAAAAAAATAAACGTTCTCAAATAAAATCAGCAAATATAGCACATGGCATTTGCAATCATGTCTCATTTTGTAAAACATTTTGAATAAATTTGCACAGGTGAGTTTATTTTTCGACCACTGTTGTATCGGTTGTAAAAAAATTCATCGAAATCGGCCACTTACTGCCGGTGTGATCGGCGAAAAAAAAATATTTTTAATCCAATTCCAGCTGCGATTGATTTACAGATGGAAAAAATTTTTTTAATGCATAAAAACAGATTAATAAGAATATAAATAAAGTTATTAAAAACTCTATGAATGTAAACGATTTTAATGTAATTTAAAAAATTCGTAATAGTAATAAATAAAAAATAGTGTCATTGCAACGGCAAAGTTATACATACATCCCTCGGTAATTTTATAAATTTGTTTGACAATGTAAACGTAGTGAGTAAAAAAAAATGAACAAGCGGTAGCACATATGCAAATCGATCGGTCGATGCACGTGCGTCCGACACGTCGCTCGGCATTCTGTTGGAAACCACCAGGGGAATTATTCCCACCCTCTCACACGCACATTCACTTCTCTTAAATTCATCCATTCACTCACTCACTCACTTACTCACTTACTCTTTCACAGAACATGGATGCCCATCTGACAAATTGCAACGTCATTACTGCCAATTTGTTTACACGCCACCGGATAACCGGTAACACGAAGCAACCTACTCAATGTGTGCGCGAAAATCTACATCTCACCCATTACATTTATTTACCTGCTCATAAGTCACCTCTCGCGTTGCATCAAATCAGACTCCGTCTCTTGCCAAAATTAGAGCGAAAAATTATTCTTTTACTGTTGTACACCCGGGTTGAAAAATTTGATGCGATTTTAGTCCTACTGGACTACATTTTGACTAGTTGGTCGATATTTGAACTCGGCTGCCTAATTTCAAAACACAGGAGTGAGCTAATTTTTCAAAATCGATGTTTAGTATTTTCAGTTCCAGTGAAGTTGGTGAGCATGATTCATAACATGCTTCAAAAAATTTATTTTTGTCAGTTACTGCGTTCTGAAATAGAGCAGCCGAACTAGTAGATCTGTTTTTGATCTTTTATAGAAATTTTAAGCTGTTCTTGATCTGTTATTTTGAGAAACTATTGCGTTACGGGCAGACAAAACTAGATTAATTCTTGAACTTTGAAAAATTTTAGTTCTGACAATTTGCAAGGATAATACTAGATTAAATCATGGACTTCCCGGGTCGAAAAATTTAATCTGATTTTAGTCTAATTGGACTGTATTTGGACTAGTTGATCTGTTTTTGATCTTTTGAAAAAAATTTAAGCTGTTTTTGATAAGTTGTTTTAAAAAACAATGCGTTACGGGCAGAGAAAACTAGATTAGTTCTTGAACTTTGAAAAATTTTAGTTCTGAAGATTTTCAAGGACAAAACTAGATTAAATCATGGACTTGTAATATTTTTATTTATGGACAATATTTATAAAAAATATTTTAAGTTACAGAATTGATTATGTTTTGTTTACTATTTATTTAGTGTCTTTTGTTTAAGAATGTCGGCAGCTAATGAAAGTTTGACAGCTTTATTTTTTAGTTGTCTTGGCTGAATATTTATAGTATTGAATAAAAGTAATAAAATAACTGTTAAAATGTCAAGAAATTTTTCTTATTTACTGGATAAAATCGAAAAATATTTTGGCATTAGAAACCATAAAAATTCTTGTGACATCTTATTACGAGTGCGCATTAGCATGTTTCAAATATCAAGAAAATTAAAATAAATTTATAAATCTAGATTATTATTATTATTATCATATTGGTAAAAAGTCCTGTTTCTGATCTAGAAGCGATTAAAAACAGACTAAAAATTATAGTGAATAAAGTCTGTTTTTATCCTTAGAAACAATTGGATACAGACCAATAATTATCACAATAAAGTCTGTTTTTAGTCTAAAAGTGATTTAAAACAACCTGAACATCATACGAAAATAAGTTTGAGATTGGTCTGGATAGGGAGTAGTACGGAAAAAATTGATTAAATTCCCATATAAAATAAACAAGATTAAATAAAAACTATTTGGATTTATCATTTATTTTGAAACATCTAATTTTTCGACCCGGGTATATTCGTATATATACATATATTACCAAGTAATTACGCTGAGTAAAAAAAAATTTTAAATTAATAGCAACAACAAACTTTGAAAGTTTTTCTTCAGCAAGTGGATCCGGATGATAAAAAGTAAAAGTTTAAGTGGACCTCGGATAAAAGGTAAGAAGGAAAAAGGAAATGTCCGAGAAGAATAACGATCTGCAAGTTTTCCTGGTGTTAAGTAACGACACCCTCTGGGTCTGGAGACCTTGATTGCTTTATAATCGAATGCTAGCTAGCAAGTCGCCCATTAACGCGATACGACTCTACTGTTTAGTTTTGTCTCGCCTTAGATTGCCGAATTATTTTTTTTATTTTTGATCTTTTCATTTATTTATGTTTTTTTGGTTATTTAAATAAACAATTGACCTGGTAGGAGGAATGGATTTCGGATGGGACAAAAGACAGACCGATGACGGCGAGAGTATTGAGAGTCCGTCAGCTTGTCAAATGCACAAAGCCTATTAAATCTATATCATTCTATTGTGGTCATAGAACAATGCCTGCGATACGATAAACTACTGATCACTACTGATCACTTTTATATATTTATAATAGTAATAATTATTATTATATTAATTATGGAGAAATTTAATATCATGAAGCCGGAGAATAAATTTTAAATTAATTAAATGATTTAATTTTCATATTTAATTTGCTCTAGTAAATTTCTTCATGTTGATGAAAAAAAAATATACCAATTATCTTTTAAAAATCAAGTATATAATTAATTTTTGGCCGAAAAAAAACTAATCGAAAATTAAACTACCGGAATAATGAACGAAGCGGACTAATTATCGTAAAAGAAAACAATGCACAAGTAACTAAGGAAAAAACAAACAAAAATACAAATAAGAAGAAGAAGACGAAGATGGAGAAAAAGAGTAAGCTGAAGAATAAGAAGATAAAAGCGGGGTAATAAAGTGGCAATGTTAATCGTAAGCTCGTTTTGCAAGCGAAAAGTTTGCTCACCATCTGTCGCTCGCGGAAACGTCGGTGAAAAAATAAAGACAGAAAGTAAAGACGAATCCTATTTCCGATATTAGCCGGTACTCGGACGATGGGTTTCCTGCTAAGGCGGTGAGTTTTCAGTCTCAAGAGAGTTTCCCCATAGAGTAGAGGATAAGGCTTAATACTTTATATTACTGGCAGTTTTCATTTTCATATCTAAGATCAATTTAACTTTTGTGATACCATTTTTTTTCATAAATATTTTAATTAATACATCGAAATTAGGCATATGGTTTAACACTTTGTCATGGGCAAATAAGATGGGCCCTACACGTAAAAAAAGTCGTAGTTAAATTTAACACAATCAGGGACAAATATACAACACTGACTAGTAATAATAGGATCACTACACGTTTAGAAATGACTACTAGCCTATTGTGGTACACAAACTGTAGTAACATCTACTGTAGTTGGTTAAAACAACCCCTTGGTAAATGACAGCTGTGGTTCTTACTACTCCACATCATAGTTTAGAATTTTTCATCCTTTATTTATTTATTAAATATATATCAATTGATATTTATTATTTTTCATGGTATTTAAAAAGTTTTAAAAATTTTTAAATTTATATCATATTGTTCTTACAAAGAGTTTTTTAATATATTAAAATGGATTTGTAAATAATTAATTCGAAATGTCACACGCACTAAATTTTTAAAGTACATTTTTTTTTCTATACGTCATGAGATTTATTTTTCATTTAGAATTATCTTTATGACAAATTAATTCTTGTATTACTAACATAGATTCATTGGATATTTAATTTTTCGTTGATAGAAAATACAAGCACGTAATTTTGAAGGTTATAATTGACACATTTAAAGATGTAGTAATTATAACTACAATTGTGGAGCTAGTACAACCACAGTGGGGTAAAAAAGTTGAAGGTGGCGCTGTCGTTTTCGTTTGTCAGTCACTTTACTCCTCATTGGAGTAGATTGTACAAATTATGTGATATTGTGTACTCCAAAAATAGTAATACCAACTACTTCTTATAAAATTGTGTGGTTAAAGAAACCACAGGATGAGTTTTCCATACTACATTGAGTAGTTACTGAGCCTACAAATTTTTACCCCAGTCGAATAGTAAATAGAAGTACTACAGTAGAGATCAATCTTATACAGTATCATTTATGCTACACCATTTGTCGATAATGACCACAAAGTAGTTCAATTATTACTAGTTTACTTTAGTAAATTCAAACCCAATATTTTTTTACGCCTATAAAAATTACATTTCATTAGAAAAATGTCCTTATGGGCCGCGAAAAAAAATTATAATAATAACTACTTTCACTCAACTGAAAATAAAATCCATTAATTGATCGCAATTAAAATTTTTTGAGTCTCTAATTTATATGGTAATTTGAAAAGAACTTAAAGTGGCCTATTTTAACCTTTCTCCGTTTCTGGTAATTTTAAAAATCTAAAAAAAAGTATTATAAATTTAAACGGATGAGTAAAAATATGAACAAGTTATTCTCACGGTTGAACGCGTTGGCGTCGGTGCGTCTGCCAATTTGTAGGCGTTTATTTAGACAGAATAGTATAACGCGATATAAAAGTTAAGTGTATCAACGAACCGCATGATCTGAGCACAGACTGATATGTTTATTACGGAAATCTTAAAGCTTGTCAGTGTACAGTGTTACGGTACAGAGATACACACATCCGGCATTAGTTCGCGTGGCAGAATAACTTTAGCTACATAGTTGGCAACTGTTCATGTTTATGTCTTTCTATTTTACTATTACTTTTGTTACTGTTTTTTAATTTTTTATATTTTTGTTTATCCCTTTCCATTGATTCTTTTAGTTTAAACTTGCCATATCATAGACTGACATACGACACAAAAAGTATGAGTAAATTCCCAACCACCAAACTCCCGAACTCTGGACATTAATATCTTACCTTTTTTATTAGCAATCACTGTTTTTTTTATTTAAAAACTAATGCAACGCCTGTTTGCCTCATTTAATTTCTATTTTGGCAACTTGCACGTTTTTCAAAGCTCTGAAAAATTTACATCCCAAATAATAATAAAAATTTTTTTTAAAAATAAAAGTGCGATACTTGGAGTACTGGGTGCCAAACAAATCAGTTAACGTGTTCTATTACCGGAAACATTAACCGTAGATAAAAAATTGTATCAATAACTCATTCCAGCATTTTTTTTTTCGACTTTTTAAATTAATAGAATTTTCTGGATTGTTTAAATAAAAATGTATGTAAAATTTTTAGTTTCACGTAAAAAATTACTCCGATATCTTTTTTATAGGAAATGGAATTTTCCACAAAAAAGGTGTCTATGAATTTTTATTTAAAATCAGTAGTTGTTCAATTACTTTCATTTAAGGGAAACCACTAGTGTGATCGCCTGAAAGGAACGATTTTTGGGAATTTTTTAAAAGAAAACTACAACATGGAATGTTTTAAGAATATACTTGTGGATATACAATGAATGTAAGATAAAATTTTTGGACCAAAAAAATCAAAATTCAGTGAGTTATTATGTACCTGAAGTTCCGAACGTTCGTGCAAAGAAAAAAACGTTTTTTATTTAACGCAGTCATAAGCTTAATACCCCGCTGGATATTTTTGTGAGGTGTTTTCTTAGCCCCTAGAACAACCCAGAAAAAATTCATTAAGAATCATCCCCCGGAACACCTTCAAAAAACCACCCCTAAGTTAAAATAATTTTTTAAAAATAGTCAAAAGCTTAATACCCCGCTGGATATTTTTGTGGGGTGTTTTCTTAGCCCCTAGAACAACCCAGAAAAAATTCATTAAGAATCATCCCCCGGAACACCTTCAAAAAACCACCCCTAAGTTAAAATAATTTTTTAAAAATAGTCAAAAGCTTAATACCCCGCTGGATATTTTTGTGGGGTGTTTTCTTAGCCCCTAGAACAACCCAGAAAAAATTCATTAAGAATCATCCCCCGGAACACCTTCAAAAAACCACCCCTAAGTTAAAATAATTTTTTAAAAATAGTCAAAAGCTTAATACCCCGCTGGATATTTTTGTGGGGTGTTTTCTTAGCCCCTAGAACAACCCAGAAAAAATTCATTAAGAATCATCCCCCGGAACACCTTCAAAAAACCACCCCTAAGTTAAAATAATTTTTTAAAAATAGTCAAAAGCTTAATACCCCGCTGGATATTTTTGTGGGGTGTTTTCTTAGCCCCTAGAACAACCCAGAAAAAATTCATTAAGAATCATCCCCCGGAACACCTTCAAAAAACCACCCCTAAGTCAAAATAATTTTTTAAAAATAGTCATAAGCTTAATACCCCGCTGGATATTTTTGTGGGGTGTTTTCTTAGCCCCTAGAACAACCTCAAAAAAATTCATTAAGAATCATCCCCCGGAACACCTTCAAAAAACCACCCCTAAGTTTAAATAATTTTTTAAAAATAGTCAAAAGCTTAATACCCCGCTGGATATTTTTGTGGGGTGTTTTCTTAGCCCCTAGAACAACCCAGAAAAAATTCATTAAGAATCATCCCCCGGAACACCTTCAAAAAACCACCCCTAAGTTTAAATAATTTTTTAAAAATAGTCAAAAGCTTAATACCCCGCTGGATATTTTTGTGGGGTGTTTTCTTAGCCCCTAGAACAACCCAGAAAAAATTCATTAAGAATCATCCCCCGGAACACCTTCAAAAAACCACCCCTAAGTTTAAATAATTTTTTAAAAATAGTCAAAAGCTTAATACCCCGCTGGATATTTTTGTGGGGTGTTTTCTTAGCCCCTAGAACAACCTAAAAAAAATTCATCAAGAATCATCCCCCGGAACACCTTCAAAAAACCACCCCTAAGTTTAAATAATTTTTTAAAAATAGTCATAAGCTTAATACCCCGCTGGATATTTTTGTGGGGTGTTTTCTTAGCCCCTAGAACAACCTCAAAAAAATTCATTAAGAATCATCCCCCGGAACACCTTCAAAAAACCACCCCTAAGTTTAAATATTTTTTTAAAAATAGTCAAAAGCTTAATACCCCGCTGGATATTTTTGTGGGGTGTTTTCTTAGCCCCTAGAACAACCCAGAAAAAATTCATTAAGAATCATCCCCCGGAACACCTTCAAAAAACCACCCCTAAGTTAAAATAATTTTTTAAAAATAGTCAAAAGCTTAATACCCCGCTGGATATTTTTGTGGGGTGTTTTCTTAGCCCCTAGAACAACCCAGAAAAAATTCATTAAGAATCATCCCCCGGAACACCTTCAAAAAACCACCCCTAAGTTTAAATATTTTTTTAAAAATAGTCAAAACCTTAATACTCCGCTCGATTTTTTGGAGGGCGCCTTCTTAGCTTTTATAACAACCCAGAAAAATTTGATCAGAATCCATCTACCGGAAATCGCTTTACAAACTACTGTGAAGTTGAAAAAATTTTTTAAAATTACTAAAATGCTTGGTGTCACCCTGAATTTTTTTTATATATCGTTAATATTTTACCAGTTGAGTATTTTTGCTCAATCGTAAATGACTACATTCATTAATAAAATTGACCATCATATCAATCAGACTCTAACCCTTTTACGGCTCCTAGGTTCTCCTCACTCTTCCGTCTTCTCAACTCATCGTCTATATCCGCGTTAGTGTGTATTCGTGACCCTGACATGCAGTACCTTACGTTTGTGGAGGTCCTCACAGTCATGAATTAGAATTTAAAATAAACAGAAAATCTTAGTAATCCATTATTTAAAAAGGAAACAGTCGAATATTATTTTTTTGACATCTTGAACTAATTTACTTATAGAATTTACATTATCAAAAATAATTTAAATAGTGTACTCATCGAAAACTCGCGAGTATCAAATGAAGGGGCAATAAATGGAACCACCTTACGAGTCTCAGTAAAACCTTATGAGCTGTGGTAGTGGGCATTATGAGCGCACGCTACAAGTTATCTCTACTTTGGCGCTGCGTATACAATTTTTTCCTACTTTGTTGTTAAGTTCAAAGCTTTTATAGTTCCTTAATATGTACACTAGGGTGGTCTGGAATAAATTTTTTTCTTTTAAGCTTTTCAGTTTTCAGAGTTAGACTCAGGTATTTGAAAAATCCTTCCAAAAGAGCATCTCAAAAGCTCAATCTCACTACGTGCTCAAGGAATATTAATTTTATCATTAGAATTACATGTAGAAAAATTTTTCTTGTTTTGAACGTATAAAAATATCGAACGATTTTTTTTTCGAAAATCAAAGCACGTGGTCTCGTAGGAAATTAAATTCTCTACAAAAAAGCCTATAAGTGTTTTCTTCGTACAACTAAGAGAAAAAAAGTTATGAAGCTTGAAACAATAGTGAAGGGAAAAACTTCACGTAAAGATAATTTCCAGATTTTATTACGTGTACATGTTTATACAGTGAATCTATACACTATGTCCAATCAGTTAGATGTTTTCAAAAGATTTCTGAGACCTTACTTATTTTCCGTATAAATTTCCAAAGAAAAACATTTTTTTTAAGAAATAAGTTTCTTTTCTTTCTGTATTTTCAGAATGAAAAGAAGGTACTGTGTTAAAAGTAAGAAAAATTTTTCGCATGTGTTCAAAAAAAAGTTGACAGATAACTTTAGCTAAGATGAAAAAGTCTAAATTTCTATCCAAAAACTGTTTAATATAATGAAAACTTGAAGTTATACAATTTAATATAGTTCAAAACTTCATAATTTTTTTTCTGTTAGTTCTCCGGAAAAAAAACTGAGACGTTTTTTTTTGTAGAAAATTTAATTTCCTACAAGTCTATGTACTTTGATTTTTGAAAAAAAATATTTTATACTTTTATTTTCAAAAAACGAAAAAAAAAATTTTTTTACATGCGATCTGAATGGGAAAATGAATATTCGTTGAGCTCTTAGTAGAATTGAGATTTCGAGATGTTTTATTGGAAGGATTATCTTTATACCTAAGACTAACTTTTGAGATTATAAAAAAAAATTGTTTTTTTTTTTTTTTGAACCACTCTAATGTTCACGATCAACAAATTTTTCGAACCACTGAAAGCACTTTATGCGAGCATTTTATAAAACGGTAGCTACACGCCAGGAATGCCTACCTAGATCCTTCATACTAGAGGCGTGCAAAATTAAATTGTGAGAATTCAAAATTTTAAAAATATCATTGGCAATGTGAGGAAAGTAATCGCGTGCGGGCGCGATACCGACATGGTCTGGGTTCGATTCCCAGTTCAGGCTATCTATATTTTTCTCAATTTATATATAAATTGTCTTATTGAGAAGGTTTGCATGTTTTAGGTTTCCACTATATTTAAATGGTGGAAACCTAAAACATGCAAACCTTCTCAATAAGCGATTTATAGATAAATTGAGAAAAATATGGATAGCCCGAACTGGGAATCGAACCCAGACCATGTCGGTATCGCGCCGAGTGCTCTACCAGTTGAGCTATCCGGCACTATACTATATTCCGTTCAATTTGATCTATAACTTATTGAGCCACACCGTCCATCGTACGGTATTACACCATTTAAATATAGTGGAAACCTAAAACATGCAAACCTTCTCAATAAGACAATTTATAGATAAATTGAGAAAAATATAGATAGCCCGAACTGGGAATCGAACCCAGACCATGTCGGTATCGCGCCGAGTGCTCTACCAGTCGAGCTATCCGGCACTATACTATATTCCGTTCAATTTGATCTATAACTTATTGAGCCACACCGTCCATCCTCGCGTGCGGGCGCGAATGGAACTGGATAAGCGGAACGTCACTGTTGGGCCAGCTCAACTTCGCGGCAATGGTCAACCCATTGGGACGTTTATTCTCTCGAGAGCTGCAGAGAGCGAGCAGAAAGCTTCCGGAATCAAGACCCAAGGAGGGAATAGTGATATCACCGTTGGCTTTGAAAAACAGCATCTGGTGGAGACAGAATATCCACCAGACGAGCCCGATTTTCCAGAATCATCCAAAAGTTTTCCTGGCAACGGATGCATCCGAGAAGGGATGGGGATTTCACCTGAGCAATCAGGTAAGAGCGGGGCTTTGGACATTGGACCAGATTCAATGGCATGTGAATCACAAAGAGCTTTACACGGTGTTGATTGCGCTGAAAGAGTTCAAAGAGGAATTGCAGGGGAAGTCAGTGATGCTGCAGTCCGACAACAAGACGGTGGTAGCATATATAAGTAAACAAGGCGGGACGAGGTCCGAAATTCTCCAGAAGGTGGTCAAAGACGTACTGATCCTGTGTCATCAGGCTCGGATTTATCTAACTCCATTTTACCTACCAGGGTTGTACAACTGCTGGGCAGACAGGCTATCACGAGGCCTACCTCTCACCGATTGGCATCTGAAGGAAGATCTGACTCGGATAATATTCAGGAAATGGAGGACACCACAGATAGACCTGTTTGCGACGAGTCGATCCAGGGTGATCAAGACGTATGTGACCTTGGAAGCCAACGACCGAGAGGCAGCGTTCATCAATGCGTTCAGCAGAAATTGGGAAGTGGATCTCGCTTGGGTGTTCCCGCCTCCTCCACTGATTCCGGAAGTTCTCTAGCACTTGAACTCAGCACAGGGGTTATTTCTAGTGGTGGCGCCTCGTTGGGAAAAGACGTTCTGGAGAGCAGAGTTGAGGAACTTGGAGCACTTCCTAATAGACATGGCGACCGGGCGGCCACCCCAGAACGTGAAAGACCTACGTTTAGAGGTCTGGAAGATACGGGGTGGGCCGATTTAGTTACGGGCCTGAAGAGTTCTGACATTGACCTGGTATCTTCGGCTTGGAGAGGGTCAACCTGGAAGCAATGGGCTAGGTGGTGTAGCAGCAATCAAGTAATACCTAGTCAGCCAACCGGGCAACAGTTGGCTTCATACATCGGATTTTTGTTTAACGAGAAAAAATTGACTTATCGGACCATCCTCGCTAAGAAATAGGTCATCAGTTCGTTGACAAATCCAGGTGGAGTGGATAGGTTGAGTGCGCATCCGCTGGTAAGATCAATGTTAAAAGCTATTGGTATTTGTGAAGCAGCCAAAGCAACTCCAGTCAAGAGCATATGGAGCATACAAATTTTAATTGAGTGGTTGAAGAATCATCCTCCAGAGGATGACAGTATTTTCTAGGTGGCAAGGTATACGGCTATTCTGCTATTGTTGGCTTCTGGAAGGCGGGTTCATGACTTGACACTTCTGTCCATTGGTCCAAAAGAATTTGAGTCTCAGCGAAACTCAATCACCTTCTGGCCTGTGTTTGGGTCTAAAACGGACAGTATCCGTCACAGACAGTCAGGTTGGAAGTTGACGAGGGCAACACAGAGAGAGTTTGATGTAGTCCACTGGGTGAAACGATTGATAACCTTATCGGCTAATAGGAGAAAAGCGGTGCCGGGCTTGTGCAAACTATTTATCACAACGAGAGGCAGAGTCAAAGAAGCATCAAGAGCTATAATTGGTGGCTGGCTAAAAACAATTTTCAAAGAATTAAAAATAAACACAAGCCCAGGTTCAATACGGTCAGCCGTGGCGTCGTACAATTATGAACGAGAAATGGACTTGGATGTGATTTTAAGTCGGGGAAACTGGCAAGGTGCAGAAAATTTTTTTAAGCATTATTGTAAGGAGGTAAGAAAGACTAACTCGGGGTCAAGCAATAGAGCGTGTTTAAGCCAGTATAACAGTCTAGTCATTGCATAAAAAAAAAAAAAAAAAAAAAGTGTGTGTGTGTCAGCTCCGACGCACGATTGGAGTTTACTCCCTTAGATCGACTGTCTAAATAGGCACAAAAAAGGTTTAATAATCTAAGAAAAAGATTAATACTACACTAACGCAAAAAATTAAAGGAACAGAAAAATTTTATAAATTTTTTAGTAGTTATTGGAAGGCTGTAACTTTGTGAAAAATAATCGTATCGAGATTTTGAAAAAAAACTTTTATAGCTTAAAATCTCTAGTTTCGGTGCATTTTTATCCAAATTTTTTAAAAAGTCTGGTTATTACGCTAACATAAGAAATACCGCGAGACAAAAAATTTCTAAATTTTTTCTTTTTTCCAAAGAGCCTACGGACCGTGGAAAAATTTCGTCAAGTAAACCAATGCATAGGTCATTTAGCAAATTTATTCAGCTTCAATTTGGTTTTTTTTAACTTCGTAGGACAATTTGTCGCAGGGATATCAGCCTTCAAACAAAAAATGATCCTTTTGGCTTTGATCATCGATATTTCAGGTATACCCATACAAAGTCGCCGTTAATGGAAAAAATGCCGTAGATCGGCCGATGTCTGGCTGCCGTCACTCGGCCAAGCATTGGCAATTAGTAATGGCCCAAGCATGGTTAATTACCAGTAGCCGTTTAATATTTTAAACGACGCTGCTGATGGCTGGCCAATGAATGGCTACTTATGATTGGCCGATTATCGTTTCGCAACGTTGGGATACTGTTAGCGAATAGTGGTCCATGACTTTGTCAAATAAAAAAAACTACTAATCAATTATTAATTATACAAATAACTTATTATTATAGTTTTTTTTAATTAATAATTATTTTTTTTTGGATTTAAACTAATTTTTAATCAATAATATATTTTAATTTTCCAATTAAAGTTATTTACAACTAACAATTAAAATATTGTTTAGTTCGTTATTATTTGTAACCAACAACCGCAATTTTATAACTTCATTTATAAAAATTAATTTAATAACAAAATAATACATACATTTTTATAATAAATGTCATTTTTAATAATGGTGGTAGAGCAAGATAATTCAACTGGGTTCTTGATAAATAATCAATTTAATTTAATAAGTTTTATTCTAAAAAATTATGCAATTATAATAAAATAGTACGAAATTCTTATTTTTTTTTTTTTCTCTAAATAATCGAAAATATTAATTAAATTGCTCTTTATATTTTATAAAATCGAGTGGTTGTAATAGAATGAATATCTAGATCATTCAAAAGTACCAGTTCAACGTTAGCAGTTTCGTCCAGTAGCCATCGTTCGGACCCAGTAATCAGAAGGACCGCAGTTCGCGCCCAGAGCCCAGCAGAATTTTCACCGAGTTTTTTTCCCATCATTTACCCCACTTAAATAGTTTAAACGTTAATGATCATGAATTCTATTAGATAAATAAAAAAAAAATTTTTTTTAAATTAAATTCATTTGCATGCTTGGCTGATTGTCGGCTGCCATTAATCGGCCGATGATCGAGCGCCATTAATGGGCCGAGGTTATCATTTGTATATTCAGCCGTTCATGGGCCATTAAAAATTGTCAATGACCGGCCGTTCATCATCATACTTCGCCCGTTGATGGGCCATCCAAGGGCCGGTTTCCAAACTTTGTATGGGTACCAATGATTGCACAGTAAATTTGAGGCCGGCGTTGAAAACGTGAATAAATTCTCTACAAGAACCGTTCATCATTTTTTGGAAAAAACAATTTTTAAAATTTTTAACATCCTTTAGAAGTAAGTACAAAAAAATGACTTGTTTTTGGTTTTTTAGTAAATCAACCGCTACACTGTAAATATCGATGAAAAGACTAATGTTCCAGAGACTTTTATAGCTTAATGTATCCCTAATAACCCCTTAAATTTTCAAATTTATCTATCGAACCCTTTTTTGGAAATGATCGATCAAAGTTTTGCTAAACAATTAAAAGAACAAGTTTTGTTCCTTCAATTGAGTAATCATAATCAAAATGAAAAAATAATTTTTTTTTTACTTTTCTTTCATTTTTGCATTAGTAACTCAGTGAATGTAAGGGGAAGAGAAAAAGAAAACGAAAAATTTTCAAAAAAGTTAAAAGAAAAAATTTTCGACCCCAAAAAACAAGGTTCAATTATTTGATTTTTGAAAATTTTTCGTTTTTTTTTCTTTTCCCCTCACATTCACTGAGTTACTAATGCAAAAATTAAAGAAAATTAAAAAAAAATTTTTTTTTTTTCATTTTGATTATGATTACACAATTGAAGGAACAAAACTTGTTCCTTTAGTTGTTTAGCAAAACTTTGAACGATCGCCCCCAAGAAACGGCTCGATAGATCAATTTAAAAATTTAAAGGGTTATTGGGGGTACATTAAGCTAAAAAAGTCCCGAGCAACAATATTTTTTTTATCAATATTTGCAGAGTAGCGGTTGATTTACTAAAAAACCAAAAAAAGTCATTTTTTTGTACTTACTTCTAAAGGATGTTAAAAATAAATTCTCATTTTAGCGTAATAACCAGACATTTTATAAAATTTTGATGAAAATGCATCGAAACTAGAGATTTCAAGCTATAAATTTTTTTTTTTTAAATCTCGATACGATTATTTTTCACAAAGTTACAGCCTTCCAAAAATTACTAAAAAATTTTAAAAATTTTACTGTTCCTTTAATTTTTTGCGTTAGTGTACTACATATATATATTTATCATTTGCAGACGCCGTAGAGTATATTCATTAGATATATATATATATATATATAGGTGTATATGTATATATAGGTACGAATATAATGTATACACACAATACATTCGTACGCTGCCCCGTAGGATACCCTATGCACTCAAAAGTGTAAGTTGTGCACCTAAAACGTAACGAGGTCATTCGTTGAGTAGATTTTACACCTCATATTTTTTCCATACCGGGGGCCTTATATGAAAATCGATTCTTAAGGAGTAAACTCCAAAAAAAAAAAAATAATAATAATAATAATAAGAATAATAATAATAATTTATATATTTATACTTATCTACTATAAGAATGATAATAATAAAATGAGACTTGATGAATAAATCATAATCGTTCTAATTCTGGAAGTAATTATTTATTGGTAGGATAGAAGTAAGATATTATTTTCAGGGTCACAGTACGCGGTTGGTGCCGGCAGATTCCAAGCACCTCTCCGATAGGTCAAGCCAAAGGCACAGACCTGAAATACAACCGTTTTCTACTCCGAAGGAAGGAAAACGATTATTTCGGGTCTTGCCAAAGGCTTGACCTAAGCAAGGCCTTGCCGGCTCTAATCGGAGCTAGTACTGACAAGTCACGTCACCAGACGGGACGTGCTAGCCGGCCCGGGAATTTGTAAGTAAGTAGAGGGGTTTTCCCCCTCCTGGCCTATTTTGGAAGGCCAAAATTCGCAACTTTGGGTGGAATATGCGCGAAAGATAGGGTAGGTAATCTCCGATAGGTCAAGCCTTTGGCAAGACCCGAAATAATCGTTTTCCTCCCTTCGGGGTAGAAAACGGTTGTATTTTTCGAAAATAAACGCATACAAAGTGTTTTCGAGCTCGAAGAGCTCGAAAATGTATCCACAACAATTTTTCGAGCTCAAGGAGCTCGAAATGGGCGGGGAGTTTTGGGGCTGGCCCACAGGGTCAACCGACAGACCGATTTTTTTTCTTTGCCCGAGCAACTTTAATTTTCACTTAAGCAATTTATTTTTTGGAGGACGAGAATTTTTTTCTTGCACCAAGAGATTTTTTCTTGGCTCAAGGGTTTCTTTTTTTTCAATCAAAAGAAGTTTATTTTTTGGAGCAAGAAATTTTTTTTTCTTGAGCAAGAGAAAGTTTCTTGACCCAAGTTAAACTTTTCTTCGTTCAAAACGTTGGAATTTTGGCTAGAGATGACTTAGTTTCTTTAGCCAAGAATTTCTTTTCTTCAACCAAGAAATTTTCAATTTCGCTTCAAAGATAACTTTTTTTGGAGCAAGAAAATCTACTGTCTTGAGCCAAAAAAAATTTTTGAATCAAGTATTTTATTTTTATTGAATCAAGAAAGAAAATTCGGAAGACAATAATTTTCTTGAACCAAATTAAATGTTTTTTCTGTGTACGGAAACAATAAATGAATTAACGAGACATTGCATGCCTCTGGACCTTGTATCTGCTTCTCAAAATGTAACGCGAAATTTATTACCGGCAAAATCTGGACCAAAATACAAAAAAGTGTATGATAAATTTGTAACCTGACAAAAATTAAATAAAACGACATCTTTCTTTACATTTAATAACTGGACGGTTAATTTTCATATCGATGCCAAACAATAGTATTATTTTTGTTCTATTATCAGTAATAAAGATCTAAATTTCAAATAATGAAATTGAATTATATGACAATTGATTAAAAACTTTATTGAGAATTTAATCGTATTATGGATTGATTAAAATTTTTTGATAACTAAAATAGTTGAGCTAATTACAATGTTTATTTGTGAATGAATAATTTCACTCTATTGAACTTTGAATGCAGTCGTTACAAAAAATATTGTTCGATACATATGTCCCAAATGAGATATTCACAGGACTTAATCAAGACACTCGACAAAAGAAACGGTGCGCTTACAACGAGACCGAGTACGCTTACCCCCACTCGCCTAACGGATCATGAAGGCAATCTGCGTACAAGGCCCCGCTGTAGACAAGCCATTCCTAAGGCTTGGGTCTCAATTTTTAAGCCCTGAGAATGCCTCACTTCGCACATATGTATCGAAAGTATGTATTTCGATCGTAAAGCACACTCTGATGCATCATGAGTCGTGCCAAATATGTGCTCTACGGGGACTTGAACTCAACTCCGAGATAGTACGCGTGCGCCATTCCCTTCAAACCGTTGTTAGAGAGAGTGGGGGAAATAACAATAATATGAGGCAAATAATAATAATAATAATAATAGCAAGCAGCCGTTCAGATACTCGAAGTAATTTAGTATTTCGGCTTTTTTGTAATTTATTCTTATTTTGTTTTTTTTGACAACAAAATTTTCGAAAATCGATTTGACGATATGGATAACAATCGATTCCAAATTTTATGAAACTAACTATTTTTTTAGAAACCCATAAGTAAATAAACTTTTAAAAATCGATTCCACAATATAGGTATCAGTCAGTGTGGCCAGATCGTGGAATATTTTTACCCCTTCCCGGGGTGAAATAGCATTGAGTGTAATGGCAGGAGGGGGTAGAAATATCCCACGATCTGGCCGCACTGGTATCAGTCGATTCCAAATTTCATGAATTGATTGAATAACTCATTGTCTAAAGACCGATTTTTAAACAGTGAACTAATTTCTTTTATAAACAAATGGTTAAATGAACTTTTGAAAATCGCTTTTTTTTCGTGACGTTTTCTGGACGATTTATGAAATTTGGAATCGATTGATACCTATATTGTAGGATCGATTTTCAAAAAGTTTATTTACTTATTTGTTTATCGGAAAAAAGTTAGTTAATTTTTGAAAATCGCTTTTTTGTCGTTACGTTTTCTGGACGATTCATGAAATTTGGAATCGATTGATACCTATATTGTAAGATCGATTTTTAAAAAGTTTATTAACTTATTTGTTTATCGGAAAAAAATTAGTTAATTTTTGAAAATCGCTTTTTTGTCGTTACGTTTTCTGGACGATTCATGAAATTTGGAATCGATTGATACCTATATTGTAGGATCGATTTTTAAAAAGTTTATTAACTTATTTGTTTATCGGAAAAAAATTAGTTAATTTTTGAAAATCGCTTTTTTGTCGTTACGTTTTCTGGACGATTCATGAAATTTGGAATCGATTGATACCTATATTGTAAGATCGATTTTTAAAAAGTTTATTTACTTATTTGTTTATCGGAAAAAAGTTAGTTAATTTTTGAAAATCGCTTTTTTGTCGTTACGTTTTCTGGACGATTCATGAAATTTGGAATCGATTGATACCTATATTGTAGGATCGATTTTTAAAAAGTTTATTAACTTATTTGTTTATCAGAAAAAAATTAGTTAATTTTTGAAAATCGCTTTTTTGTCGTTACGTTTTCTGGACGATTCATGAAATTTGGAATCGATTGATACCTATATTGTAGGATCGATTTTTAAAAAGTTTATTAACTTATTTGTTTATCGGAAAAAAATTAGTTAATTTTTGAAAATCGCTTTTTTGTCGTTACGTTTTCTGGACGATTCATGAAATTTGGAATCGAATGATACCTATATTGTTAGACCGATTTTTTAAAAGTTAGTTGTCAGAAAAAAAACAAAATAGAATAAATTACAAAAAAGATGAAATACCAAATTACTTCGAGTATCCGAACGGCCGCTTACTATTATTATTCTCTGCCTCCCATTATTATTATTTCCCCCATTTCTTACCGACAACGGTTTGAAGAGAATGGCGCACGCGCACTATCTCGGAGTTGAATTCGTACCTGTACCGCTCATGCCTTTGAAAACTCTGTAGCTAAATTCTTGTGCACAAAAAATAATTTTTTTATTGTAGAATTGATTTTTAAAAAGTTTACTTACTTATTTGTTTATCGGAAAAAAATTAGTTAATTTTTGAAAATCGCTTTTTTGTCGTTACGTTTTCTGGACGTTTCATGAAATTTGGAATCGATTGATACCTATATTGTAGGATCGATTTTCAAAAAGTTTATTTACTTATTTGTTTATCGGAAAAAAGTTAGTTAATTTTTGAAAATCGCTTTTTTGTCGTTACGTTTTCTGGACGATTCATGAAATTTGGAATCGATTGATACCTATATTGTAGGATCGATTTTTAAAAAGTTTATTAACTTATTTGTTTATCGGAAAAAAATTAGTTAATTTTTGAAAATCGCTTTTTTGTCGTTACGTTTTCTGGACGATTCATGAAATTTGGAATCGATTGATACCTATATTGTAGGATCGATTTTTAAAAAGTTTATTAACTTATTTGTTTATCGGAAAAAAATTAGTTAATTTTTGAAAATCGCTTTTTTGTCGTTACGTTTTCTGGACGATTCATGAAATTTGGAATCGATTGATACCTATATTGTACACGGAAAGAAATTTTCTTTAAAAATTACCGTTAAATTCACTGTAATCGTGGGACATAATGCAGTGCTTTTATTTATTACCATTTTCGAAATAAAAATTAGGAAAAAATTCATTTATTTTGTAGTAAACTTCATAAAATTTACCGAAAACCGAATAAAATTTACAGTAGACTACGGTAAAATTTGTTGAAAAAAGGTTAAAAATTATCTGACTTACCGACAAATGATTAGGTCGTGCCATTCGTCCCACGATTACAGTGAATTTAACGGTAATTTTTAAAGGAAATTTCTTTCCGTGTAAGATCGATTTTTAAAAAGTTTATTTACTTATTTGTTTATCGGAAAAAAGTTAGTTAATTTTTGAAAATCGCTTTTTTGTCGTTACGTTTTCTGGACGATTCATGAAATTTGGAATCGATTGATACCTATATTGTAGGATCGATTTTTAAAAAGTTTATTAACTTATTTGTTTATCGGAAAAAAATTAGTTAATTTTTGAAAATCGCTTTTTTGTCGTTACGTTTTCTGGACGATTCATGAAATTTGGAATCGAATGATACCTATATTGTTAGACCGATTTTTTAAAAGTTAGTTGTCAGAAAAAAAACAAAATAGAATAAATTACAAAAAAGATGAAATACCAAATTACTTCGAGTATCCGAACGGCCGCTTACTATTATTATTCTCTGCCTCCCATTATTATTATTTCCCCCATTTCTTACCGACAACGGTTTGAAGAGAATGGCGCACGCGCACTATCTCGGAGTTGAATTCGTACCTGTACCGCTCATGCCTTTGAAAACTCTGTAGCTAAATTCTTGTGCACAAAAAATAATTTTTTTATTGTAGAATTGATTTTTAAAAAGTTTACTTACTTATTTGTTTATCGGAAAAAAATTAGTTAATTTTTGAAAATCGCTTTTTTGTCGTTACGTTTTCTGGACGTTTCATGAAATTTGGAATCGATTGATACCTATATTGTAGGATCGATTTTCAAAAAGTTTATTTACTTATTTGTTTATCGGAAAAAAGTTAGTTAATTTTTGAAAATCGCTTTTTTGTCGTTACGTTTTCTGGACGATTTATGAAATTTGGAATCGATTGATACCTATATTGTAGGATCGATTTTCAAAAAGTTTATTTACTTATTTGTTTATCGGAAAAAAGTTAGTTAATTTTTGAAAATCGCTTTTTTGTCGTTACGTTTTCTGGACGATTCATGAAATTTGGAATCGATTGATACCTATATTGTAAGATCGATTTTTAAAAAGTTTATTTACTTATTTGTTTATCGGAAAAAAGTTAGTTAATTTTTGAAAATCGCTTTTTTGTCGTTACGTTTTCTGGACGATTCATGAAATTTGGAATCGATTGATACCTATATTGTAGGATCGATTTTTAAAAAGTTTATTCACTTATTTGTTTATCGGAAAAAAGTTAGTTAATTTTTGAAAATCGCTTTTTTGTCGTTACATTTTCTGGACGTTTCATGAAATTTGGAATCGATTGATACCTATATTGTAAGATCGATTTTTAAAAAGTTTATTTACTTATTTGTTTATCGGAAAAAAGTTAGTTAATTTTTGAAAATCGCTTTTTTGTCGTTACGTTTTCTGGACGTTTCATGAAATTTGGAATCGAATGATACCTATATTGTAGGATCGATTTTTAAAAAGTTTATTTACTTATTTGTTTATCGGAAAAAAGTTAGTTAATTTTTGAAAATCGCTTTTTTGTCGTTACGTTTTCTGGACGATTCATGAAATTTGGAATCGATTGATACCTATATTGTAGGATCGATTTTTAAAAAGTTTATTTTCTTATTTGTTTATCGGAAAAAAGTTAGTTAATTTTTGAAAATCGCTTTTTTGTCGTTACATTTTCTGGACGTTTCATGAAATTTGGAATCGATTGATACCTATATTGTAAGATCGATTTTTAAAAAGTTTATTTACTTATTTGTTTATCGGAAAAAAGTTAGTTAATTTTTGAAAATCGCTTTTTTGTCGTTACGTTTTCTGGACGTTTCATGAAATTTGGAATCGAATGATACCTATATTGTAGGATCGATTTTTAAAAAGTTTATTTACTTATTTGTTTATCGGAAAAAAGTTAGTTAATTTTTGAAAATCGCTTTTTTGTCGTTACGTTTTCTGGACGATTCATGAAATTTGGAATCGAATGATACCTATATTGTTAGACCGATTTTTTAAAAGTTAGTTGTCAGAAAAAAAACAAAATAGAATAAATTACAAAAAAGATGAAATACCAAATTACTTCGAGTATCCGAACGGCCGCTTACTATTATTATTCTCTGCCTCCCATTATTATTATTTCCCCCATTTCTTACCGACAACGGTTTGAAGAGAATGGCGCACGCGCACTATCTCGGAGTTGAATTCGTACCTGTACCGCTCATGCCTTTTAAAACGCTGAAGCTAAATTTTTGCACGAAAAATAATTTAAAAAAAAAATTTCTTTTTTTCACATACATTCTTTAGTGCTTAATAAATTGTAATATTTGCATAAAATTAAGTTTTTTTAATTTTAACTATATTTTAGTAGAAAAATTTGAAAAACAGAAAGCAATTCAGATCAATTTGAAAAAATTTTTTTAAATTTAAAATTATATGTTATAATTATATATTATCGATATCATAGTTCCTTTTCTGTGTTATTGATATCCTCTTCTAAAAAGTTGATGTCCGGATGTCGTATCGGTTTCGTCACTTCTGCGACTATTTTATTGGGTCGTTGATTGGTCGACTGAGATAGTGGCGGGATTTTTAAAGGAATAAAGGCGAGCGAAGCGAGCATATTATGTATAGTATCATTAAAACTTCAAAGAAATCACTCCTACAATATATGTATCAAGAGATAGTAAAATTTTCTGGATTGGAATAATAACGAATCGTCCAGAGAACTTTTTTTAGAAGTTTAGGTCACTGTTCATAAGAAATCACCAAATCTAAAAAAAAAGGTTTTTACGATAAACGTATCAAACGATTGCTAATTTCCTCAATCCGGAAAATAATTTATCGCGTTTCGGTGAAGGTATTCTATTAAAATGTTTCTGGGTTGTTTTAGAAGCAAGACAGATACCACTGAAAAAAATCCAGCGGGGTATTAAACTTATGACTATTTTTAAAAAAATATTTAAACTTAGGGGTGGTTTTTTGAAGGTGTTCCGGGGGATGATTCTTAATGAATTTTTTCTGGGTTGTTCTGGGGGCTAAGAAAACACCCCACAAAAATATCCAGCGGGGTATTAAGCTTTTGACTATTTTTAAAAAATTATTTTAACTTAGGGGTGGTTTTTTGAAGGTGTTCCGGGGGATGATTCTTAATGAATTTTTTCTGGGTTGTTCTAGGGGCTAAGAAAACACCTCACAAAAATATCCAGCGGGGTATTAAGCTTTTGACTATTTTTAAAAAAATATTTAAACTTAGGGGTGGTTTTTTGAAGGTGTTCCGGGGGATGATTCTTAATGAATTTTTTCTGGGTTGTTCTAGGGGCTAAGAAAACACCCCAGAAAAATATCCAGCGGGGTATTAAGCTTTTGACTATTTTTAAAAAATTATTTTAACTTAGGGGTGGTTTTTGAAGGTGTTCCGGGGGATGATTCTTAATGAATTTTTTCTGGGTTGTTCTAGGGGCTAAGAAAACACTTCACAAAAATATCCAGCGGGGTATTAAGCTTTTGACTATTTTTAAAAAATTATTTTAACTTAGGGGTGGTTTTTTGAAGGTGTTCCGGGGGATGATTCTTAATGAATTTTTTCTGGGTTGTTCTAGGGGCTAAGAAAACACCCCACAAAAATATCCAGCGGGGTATTAAGCTTTTGACTATTTTTAAAAAAATATTTAAACTTAGGGGTGGTTTTTTGAAGGTGTTCCGGGGGATGATTCTTAATGAATTTTTTCTGGGTTGTTCTAGGGGCTAAGAAAACACCCCACAAAAATATCCAGCGGGGTATTAAGCTTTTGACTATTTTTAAAAAATTATTTTAACTTAGGGGTGGTTTTTTGAAGGTGTTCCGGGGGATGATTCTCAATGAATTTTTTCTGGGTTGTTCTAGGGGCTAAGAAAACACTCCACAAAAATATCCAGCGGGGTATTAAGCTTTTGACTATTTTTAAAAAATTATTTTAACTTAGGGGTGGTTTTTTGAAGGTGTTCCGGGGGATGATTCTTAATGAATTTTTTCTGGGTTGTTCTAGGGGCTAAGAAAACACCCCACAAAAATATCCAGCGGGGTATTAAGCTTTTGACTATTTTTAAAAAATTATTTTAACTTAGGGGTGGTTTTTTGAAGGTGTTCCGAGGGATGATTCTTAATGAATTTTTTCTGGGTTGTTCTAGGGGCTAAGAAAACACCTCACAAAAATATCCAGCGGGGTATTAAGCTTTTGACTATTTTTAAAAAATTATTTTAACTTAGGGGTGGTTTTTTGAAGGTGTTCCGGGGGATGATTCTTAATGAATTTTTTCTGGGTTGTTCTAGGGGCTAAGAAAACACCCCACAAAAATATCCAGCGGGGTATTAAGCTTTTGACTATTTTTAAAAAAATATTTAAACTTAGGGGTGGTTTTTTGAAGGTGTTCCGGGGGATGATTCTTAATGAATTTTTTCTGGGTTGTTCTAGGGGCTAAGAAAACACCCCACAAAAATATCCAGCGGGGTATTAAGCTTTTGACTATTTTTAAAAAATTATTTTAACTTAGGGGTGGTTTTTTGAAGGTGTTCCGGGGGATGATTCTTAATGAATTTTTTCTGGGTTGTTCTAGGGGCTAAGAAAACACCCCACAAAAATATCCAGCGGGGTATTAAGCTTTTGACTATTTTTAAAAAATTATTTTAACTTAGGGGTGGTTTTTTGAAGGTGTTCCGAGGGATGATTCTTAATGAATTTTTTTTAGGTTGTTCTAGGGGCTAAGAAAACACCCCACAAAAATATCCAGCGGGGTATTAAGCTTATGACTATTTTTAAAAAATTATTTAAACTTAGGGGTGGTTTTTTGAAGGTGTTCCGGGGGATGATTCTTAATGAATTTTTTTGAGGTTGTTCTAGGGGCTAAGAAAACACCCCACAAAAATATCCAGCGGGGTATTAAGCTTTTGACTATTTTTAAAAAATTATTTTAACTTAGGGGTGGTTTTTTGAAGGTGTTCCGGGGGATGATTCTTAATGAATTTTTTCTGGGTTGTTCTAGGGGCTAAGAAAACACCCCACAAAAATATCCAGCGGGGTATTAAGCTTTTGACTATTTTTAAAAAATTATTTTAACTTAGGGGTGGTTTTTTGAAGGTGTTCCGGGGATGATTCTTAATGAATTTTTTCTGGGTTGTTCTAGGGGCTAAGAAAACACCCCACAAAAATATCCAGCGGGGTATTAAGCTTTTGACTATTTTTAAAAAATTATTTTAACTTAGGGGTGGTTTTTTGAAGGTGTTCCGGGGGATGATTCTTAATGAATTTTTTCTGGGTTGTTCTAGGGGCTAAGAAAACACCCCACAAAAATATCCAGCGGGGTATTAAGATTTGACTATTTTTAAAAAAATATTTAAACTTAGGGGTGGTTTTTTGAAGGTGTTCCGGGGGATGATTCTTAATGAATTTTTTCTGGGTTGTTCTAGGGGCTAAGAAAACACCCCACAAAAATATCCAGCGGGGTATTAAGCTTTTGACTATTTTTAAAAAATTATTTTAACTTAGGGGTGGTTTTTTGAAGGTGTTCCGGGGGATGATTCTTAATGAATTTTTTCTGGGTTGTTCTAGGGGCTAAGAAAACACCCCACAAAAATATCCAGCGGGGTATTAAGCTTTTGACTATTTTTAAAAAATTATTTTAACTTAGGGGTGGTTTTTTGAAGGTGTTCCGGGGGATGATTCTTAATGAATTTTTTCTGGGTTGTTCTAGGGGCTAAGAAAACACCCCACAAAAATATCCAGCGGGGTATTAAGCTTTTGACTATTTTTAAAAAATTATTTTAACTTAGGGGTGGTTTTTTGAAGGTGTTCCGGGGGATGATTCTTAATGAATTTTTTCTGGGTTGTTCTAGGGGCTAAGAAAACACCCCACAAAAATATCCAGCGGGGTATTAAGCTTTTGACTATTTTTAAAAAATTATTTAAACTTAGGGGTGGTTTTTTGAAGGTGTTCCGGGGGATGATTCTTAATGAATTTTTTCTGGGTTGTTCTAGGGGCTAAGAAAACACCCCACAAAAATATCCAGCGGGGTATTAAGCTTTTGACTATTTTTAAAAAATTATTTTAACTTAGGGGTGGTTTTTTGAAGGTGTTCCGGGGGATGATTCTTAATGAATTTTTTCTGGGTTGTTCTAGGGGCTAAGAAAACACCCCACAAAAATATCCAGCGGGGTATTAAGCTTTTGACTATTTTTAAAAAATTATTTTAACTTAGGGGTGGTTTTTTGAAGGTGTTCCGGGGGATGATTCTTAATGAATTTTTTCTGGGTTGTTCTAGGGGCTAAGAAAACACTCCACAAAAATATCCAGCGGGGTATTAAGCTTTTGACTATTTTTAAAAAATTATTTTAACTTAGGGGTGGTTTTTTGAAGGTGTTCCGGGGGATGATTCTTAATGAATTTTTTCTGGGTTGTTCTAGGGGCTAAGAAAACACCCCACAAAAATATCCAGCGGGGTATTAAGCTTTTGACTATTTTTAAAAAATTATTTTAACTTAGGGGTGGTTTTTTGAAGGTGTTCCGGGGGATGATTCTTAATGAATTTTTTCTGGGTTGTTCTAGGGGCTAAGAAAACACTCCACAAAAATATCCAGCGGGGTATTAAGCTTTTGACTATTTTTAAAAAATTATTTTAACTTAGGGGTGGTTTTTTGAAGGTGTTCCGGGGGATGATTCTCAATGAATTTTTTCTGGGTTGTTCTAGGGGCTAAGAAAACACTCCACAAAAATATCCAGCGGGGTATTAAGCTTTTGACTATTTTTAAAAAATTATTTTAACTTAGGGGTGGTTTTTTGAAGGTGTTCCGGGGGATGATTCTTAATGAATTTTTTCTGGGTTGTTCTAGGGGCTAAGAAAACACCCCACAAAAATATCCAGCGGGGTATTAAGCTTTTGACTATTTTTAAAAAATTATTTTAACTTAGGGGTGGTTTTTTGAAGGTGTTCCGGGGGATGATTCTTAATGAATTTTTTCTGGGTTGTTCTAGGGGCTAAGAAAACACCCCACAAAAATATCCAGCGGGGTATTAAGCTTTTGACTATTTTTAAAAAATTATTTAAACTTAGGGGTGGTTTTTTGAAGGTGTTCCGGGGGATGATTCTTAATGAATTTTTTCTGGGTTGTTCTAGGGGCTAAGAAAACACCCCACAAAAATATCCAGCGGGGTATTAAGCTTTTGACTATTTTTAAAAAATTATTTTAACTTAGGGGTGGTTTTTTGAAGGTGTTCCGGGGGATGATTCTTAATGAATTTTTTCTGGGTTGTTCTAGGGGCTAAGAAAACACCCCACAAAAATATCCAGCGGGGTATTAAGCTTCTGACTGTGTTAAATAAAAAACGTTTTTTTTTTTGCACGAACGTTCGGAACTTCAGGTACATGAGTTATTCACAATCTCCCGCTTAAAAAAAATCCCCTACTACTGCAGTGATAGCGACCTTCACAGTATCGGATATCAAAAAAATCAAAAAGTTTATTAAACTAGAAGGTATTTCCCGTACCATGACCCTCGAGCTAAGAAAAAAATTTAAATTTAACAAAATGGTGATATTTAAAAAAAAAAAATTCAAATTTCGCGCGAAAATTTGACGATTTTTGGCCTGGCAAAATTACGTTTTTGATTCGATCGGAAAACTGGAGGTTCATGGTACGTAGACACATTTATAAAAGAAGCTGCAATTCAAATCAAATTGATCGGATGATTTGTTCTCGAGTTATAGATGCAGCAATTTCGAAAAATGGATTTTTGAGAACCGATAAGTGACTGCTCTTCAGATGACTGTAACTCAAAAAAACTATCCGAGATATAGACTTTACATTTTAGTATGTTATTTTTAAAGGTATAGACTAGTGATGTAAAGCTAAGCATGTGCTCGTCAAATGCTCGTCAATTGCTCGTCATTTGACGTCAATTGACCAACTAAAAAAATGACCACCTGCAATTTTTTGAATTCAATGTCGATTCCCGCGAAATGAGAATAAAAAATTATTAAAAATTTGACCAAAAAATGACCGAAAAATTTTTGACGGTCATTTTCCATCTAAGTAGTTGAGCAACCAAAATTTGTTTATTATCGTCAGAATTTTTGGATAAATTTTATTTTGAATATTTAAAATATTTAGGTTGCATACAAAATAGGTTGCTTTTTTTGTTTTTAGAGTAATTTTCGTAAAAAGAAAAAAAAATGCTCATGAATTTTTGTGACTGACCAAAAAAAAATGACGTCAATTGACGAGCATTTGCTTTTACCTTGCCTAATTTATATAATTATTTTTCAAAAACTTAATATATATTTTTATGAGTTAAAAAAAATTTTTTTTATGTAGACATATTTTTCAAACAAGTTGACCTATCACTTGGTTAATATTTGGTTTGAGTTATATTTTCCTCGCGTGCACGTAAACGAAGAGCATATGAGGTACTCTCAGTAAAGCATATTTTCAGTGTACCATTGGTACACACACGAACATACACACACGCACATGTATATGTATATATACATATATATTTCGCAGGTTGAATTTACGTAGAAACTCACAAGGAATTTATCATGAGCGAGTGAGCGATATAGTAAATTATGAAAGTTGCTGAGTAGACTGACTGGTTGGAAAATTTTCATGAGTTAGTCATAGAATTAGCACGTCAATTGCAAACGAGAGATGATAACGACGATTGCACCACGCAGTAGGTGTTAAAATTTTGTAAATTCATTGTCATAACATTGTTACGTTGAAAATACACCGAGACAAAATGGCTGACTAAAAAAATTTCATAATTATGCGTTGCTACCGTGTTGATTAAAGTGTTTATTTATTTAGTACCTCACATTTTATCGTTAGACTAGACTTGGAACCTGTTGACAAAGTAAATGTATCAAATGACATGAGAGCTACTTGATATATCAGCGGTTTTTATGAAAAGTTAACTCAATTTCGTATTTCATTGTTGTTTTTATTTTATTTTATTCTGATTAGTCTGATCCTTTTTAAATTTTTTAATTATAGAGGCTTTGAAAAGTGGCTTCATACTAATTGGCTATTGGATTTGGTGCTCTCGTTATTTATCATATCTCAGCAGTAATTAGTAACATTTAGTAAATGAATAAATAATTTATTTTAAATTAGCAAAATAATTATAGGAATGATTACCATAATATATATGGGTGCCGTTCCTATAATCAACATTTCAAAATAATTTTCTCTCCGTGTATTATCTTCCCGTATGAAAAAATACACGGAGAAAAAAATATAGTAAAAATTACAATCTTATAGTAAAGCTTACTAACAGATATGAAAAAATACATTCTGTATTGTAATTATTACTAAACGTTCAGTAAAATTTACTAGTTAGTAATAATTACATAATAAGATATTCAAAATTACTATGCGTAATGTATTTTTTGCTAAGACGATTGTATTTTTTACTATTCGTCTAGTAAATTTTACTATAAGTACTATTAATAAATACTAATTTAAGAAAATTAATTTTCTAATACAATATAGGATTTGGTACTATACAAAATATTAAAAATTACTATATGCAATGTATTTTTTGCTAACACGATTATATTTTTTTACTATCTGTATAGTAAATTCTACTATGTATAGATAAAATTAAAAGTTGGTGGGGATAGCATATACAAATATGTATTACAAGTTCTGAAACTTTTGTCCAAAGGAGACATCGGGCCGTCAGACATAGGAAAGGACTCGCGCGCGGGAGATCAGGGTTCGAATCTTGGTTGAAACCAAGTGATTTTTTAAAAAACAAAAATCGACTCCAACACCAATACAGATGACATAAATAGCAATAATAATCAAAATGATAGTAATAATAATAAAAAGTTAAAAGCTAGTAAAAATTTAATTTTATTTTTTTCCATTCTAATATAGTAAAATTTACTAAACGGAATGGTAAAATTTACTTATCTGTTTATGAATTTTTTATATAAATCATAAGCGTTTCAAGATTACTATCTAAATTTAGTAATTATTCCCATATTTTTTAGTAAATTTTACTATATTTTTTTCTTCGTGTATATATCCGGCTTATATCTTTAGTATTGTCATACGTATGCTATTTTGCCGGTATATATTCCTGGATATATATTTTTTCGTATGGGATCCCACATCAATAATTAAAATAGTAATTATAAATTTAAAATAAAACCGCCAATTAAAAATTAACTCGTTTCTTTGGAGCATGACAAAATTTTAATACCCTTAATTATACTTTATTAAGTAACTAAGAAATTAGGAAAACAACATTAACGCAGTATTAAAGGTACATCGATAGTAGAAAAAAAATATGAACCAAGTGTAAGAAAATTTAAAAAATAAAGCTTTCATCCACGCGGCGAAAGTAGTGAAATAAAAAATTTTGCTAAAAACCACAAGGGAGATGCCACAGTGTAATCAAACTCAAGGGCGTCTGGACTGAGTGCACCGAGGTAACATATACAAAACATATATACAACATATATACAGAGTAAACTCAGACTCAGATTCAAACTAAGACTCAAAGATTTCTCAGTGCATTACATCGAGGTCCGCGGTTCTCAACCACCATCATTCCGCGGATAATTTATACTTAATTGAGAAATTAAATTCAATGAAAATTATTAGTCTCTATACACATATATACGTGTAAATGTATGTATGTAACAGTAAAATAAAAAATAAATTAAGAAATTATAGAACGGAATTTCTCGTTACCACACCCAACAAAAAATATATGTTTTATTCCAGTGTTTTTCTGTTCTTTCATCAATGAGGAGTTACCAACAAGTCTTCATCTTTCATCTTCTATATACATATATACTATCTATATAAATATGTACGTGTGTTAAATTATCTCCATGTTAGTCATTTAAACTCTTACATACAATTTTATGACCTCGAGAGCTTTCTTAGAATAACGACAGTAGAGGCGTCAGAGTCCGCGGCTTTTCTCGTCCTCGCCTTTAATTAATATTCTGCGAATCGCCATAATAATAACTGTCCTATATAGTCAGTATACTTGTTACAGTATAATAATATATATACATAAACACATATACATATAGCAGTATATAGAGTTGAGTACAAAGTAATATCAAGAGCAAGCGCAAAAGCAAAAGTGCAACACTAAAACCGCGAGGAAAACTTGGGCCGTCTGCGAGCAGATCCTTTGACTATTTGATACTTATGAAATTATTAAAAGTCTTAGTTAAAATCTCAATGGAAATCTCGGTTAAATTATACTCATTATATTTAATTGTGTGGATGCATTTAATTTATTTAATAATGCAGTTAATGCCTATTCAGCTGACAGTTATACATTTTATTTGAATTTGAAAACTCTTTATTGTATGTTTAAAGATATTTAAATCTCGGCAATATATATCCAGGTAAAAAAAATTAATATCACTGAAATATACATGAAAGAGTTATTCATCTTGTGGGTAAATCAACCCAGTTTTTTATTTTCAACTTGAATGAGCCCCGGGCATCTCATTACTGTCACTAAAACGAATGGTTTAAATTCCCATAAAGAACCGAAGAATTAATGAAAGTAGGAAAAAAAATTTGTAATTATTTTTTAATTTTCCGTGGATTTAGTGATGAAAATAAATATGTTGTTAAAAGTCGAAGTGAGGATTGAGGATCAAGTTCAGTGATCGCCCGGGTTGAAAAAAAGTCTTGATTATGACTTGAAATTTAAGTGAAAATCCTTCAAATTTCAATTAATTTAATTTTTTTAGTCTGTAAAATCTCCATAACATTTGACTTAGATTTGACTTTTTGTGGCTTAGTTAGGATCGATTTAAGACAAAATAACTCACGTTTAGGTCAAAACTGCTTCAGTTTTACTGTATTTCCTTTAGATTTAAGACAAAAAAAGTCACATTCAAGTCAGAATTTCGTCGATTTAAATAATTTTACTTAAATTTAAGTTAAAAAAAGTTTCATTTAAGTCAAGATTGGTTCAATTGAAATATAGTTTATTCAGATTTAAGACAAAAAAAGTTACATTAAAGTCAGAATAAAACAAAATTAGACAGTTACAACGCAAATTTAAATAATACTTATACTTAGTAACATATAATTAATGATACTAATAATTATTAACGATAGTTATAATAATAATGTTAATTATAATAATAATAATAATAATGATAATAATAATATGAACATTAATAACTATGCCGAATATATTATTTTTATTATTATTATTATAATTATTATTATTATGATTATTATTGTTGTTATTGTCAACATTAATGGTAGTAGCACCGGTAATAGAAGTTAGACATAATGTTATGATAACAGTAATATATTTAATAATAATATTACTAATTAAAAAAATAATTATTATAAATATTCAGAAGTTAAAATTAATTAGTTTTAAGTTATAATTAAGTAAAATATAGAACTAGATTTCGAATCGATAACCAGTTGTTTTTTTAAGACAAAATAAGTCAAATTTAAGGCAATTAAATAATTTAAGCCAAAAAAAGTTAAATTAAAGGAAACTAAACAATTTAAGTCAAAAAAAGCTTGAAAAGTTAAAATGTGGACTACAGTTGTCGGCATATCGACGATTTCAAAAGAAATCAAGTTAAACCAAGTCAAATTTAAGATTTTTTTTTAACCCGGGCGAGTTCTTAGAAAGTATTTCGGGGATTAGGAATCGATTGTCGCGAGTTTAAAATGCGAATAAGTTAAAAGTTTAGTTTTAGCTAAAAAGCTTCGAGCAAATATAAAATCTGGACAAGATTCTGGAGCCTCTGGTGATAGAGGATTCCGTATTATCAACTTGTGAGATACGGATGGGAGGGGGAGGGGGTGGATATGTGGAATAGGAGAGAAAGATTCACAGCGCTCGGCTCCACGGCCCGTTATGGATGCAAATCCACGTAGGAAACGTATAAAAGATTTGCAAGAACAAATACCAGAGCACTGGCCTGTTACGACAGAGTTCCCTACTCTTTACTTTCTCTCTTTCTACGGATTCAAATGAGGATAAATATTTATAAAAGACCGTATAGAAATACTTATTACTAAAACTCAAGCACATTAAGTATATTTATAGTCATGTATGTATACAGAATTTTTTTTTAAATTTTTAATTCTTGGATTAAAATCAACGGAGTGGATTTTTTTATTTTTTAGTTTATTCAAATTTAGCGAAAATATATTTTGAGTTAAAATATTTTTTTAGCATTTTAAATTAATAAAAAGTGATGTAATACATTTTGGAGATGATTAAATATAATTACTCTGGTGAGAGCAGTTAATAGAGTTGAGCAGAACTAAAAGCCTTAAGGAATAATTTTATTGAGTGGGAATACAAGTCACGATGTAGAAAAAAGACGTTAGGTCGTTGGGTCACGTCCTCGAAAATTGCAAGGCGCCGACTTTACTCCCTACTCGGCGAATTCTTTGTAATTTTGTTCTTAAAGTAACCACTGGTCCCGATCACCGTCCTTACGACCCCCGTCCCTACACGGAAAAAAATAAATAGGCGCTGCAACAGGACGCCGTCCTGTTGGTTCGACAGGACTTTGTCCTGCTAATGAAACAGGATTTTCCTGTTGCAGCAACAGGACACATCCTGTGGGTGCAACAGGATAAAGACCTGTTGCAGCAACAGGATTTTCATGTTGTAGCAACAGGACACATCCTGTGGGAGCAACAGGACAAAATCCTGTTGCAACAACAGGATTTTATCCTGTGGGAGCAACAGGACAAAATCCTGTTGCAGCGACAGGATATTTCCTGTGGAAGCAACAGGATTTTATCCTGTTGTGGCAACAGGACTTTTCCTGTTGTAGCAACAGGACTTTCCTGTTGTAGCAACAGGACTTTCCTGTGGAATCAACAGGACTTTTCCTGTAAAATCAACAGGACATTTCCTGTGGAATTAATAGGATGAGAAACTAGTTTTATGCACCAATTGTTTTTGTCCCTAGGATAAAATTTCGAAGTTGGAAAATAAATTAAAATTTACATAAAAAAAAAATCTCTGGTTTTATAGGGGTGGGAGGGGTAAAACGGGGTACTTAAGGAAATACTAAGTTTTCGAGGACTCAAATACGCTAAACTTTTTTTTTTTTAATGATATTTAAAGTAAATAGAAAAAATTGTCAGTTACCGTTAAAAAAAAATAAAATTTTTTATTTTTGCGGGGAAAATGGGGTACCTCTTAAAAAAGATAAAAAAAATTTCTGGATTTTAAATGAATTTGATAAAGTTAAGCTTTTTTGCAAGTAATTAACATAAAGAAAAATTACATTTTACATGACTATTGTATACAAAAGAACAAAAAAAAACAAATTTTTAATAGTTTTTATCATAAAACAGAAGTCATTAATATTTTTCGACTGCGGTCGATTTTTTAAAAAGTTTTACAAAAAAAATTTTAAATAACGCTCAATTATATTTACAAAAGTGATTTTGGAATGTTTTAAAACCATTTAAAATATAAATTTTTTTAAATTATTATTTTGGGGGTACCCCGTTTTGCCTTCCCCTCTCTCCTATATATATATATATATATATATATATATATATATTTTTTAATGATGCCAAAGAAGTACAACTTCTCACGCGCGTACATAAGTACACGCAGCCATTTTTTTTTAAGCTGATGAAAAAATTTTTTTGAAAATTTCAATTTTTTTTAGTCTTGATTTTTTCAAAATTTGGATTTTTTTCATATTGAAATTGATATAAAAATAATTTTAACTAAATAGAAATTGATTTTTATCTCAAAACTCCGTATGTACATGAAACCAGTTTCTTATCTTGTTGATTCCACAGGAAATGTCCTGTTGATTCCACAGGAAAGTCCTGTTGCTACAACAGGAAAAGTCCTGTTGCCACAACAGGATAAAATCCTGTTGCTTCCACAGGAAAAATCCTGTCGCTGCAACAGGATTTTGTCCTGTTGCTCCCACAGGATAAAATCCTGTTGTTGCAACAGGATTTTGTCCTGTTGCTCCCACAGGATGTGTCCTGTTGCTGCAACATGAAAATCCTGTTGCTGCAACAGGATTCTGTCCTGTTGCTCCCACAGGATGTGTCCTGTTGCTGCAACAGGAAAATCCTGTTTCATTAGCAGGATAAAATCCTGTCGAACCAACAGGACGGCGTCCTGTTGCAGCACCTATTTATTTTTTTCCGTGTACTCTACACTGTTAAAAAAATTGTTTGAATTTTCAAAACATTGTATATAACGCAATAAACATATACATTTGTGCTTGAAATTTCATTACTAATTTTACATAGAATTTAAAATACATGCTTTTGAATTTTCAAATCAACACTTTGGATTTTCAAATACTTCGTTTTGAATTTTCAAATACAATTTTTTTAATTTCCATATATATGTATATGAAAATCTGAAGCGTTTATTTGAAAATTCAAAAGCGAGTATTTTAAATTCTATACGATCGTTACAATGAAATTTCAAACACAATTTTATGTGTTTATTGCGTTATATACAATGTTTTAAAAATTCAAACAATTTCTTTAACAGTGTATGGTTACATGGAAATTAAAGACTACTAGGGATGTTAAGTAACAAAATGTTTATTGATAAAACTTCAAAATTTTGTAAGCTGTCATCAATTTCTTATGAACAACATTATAAATTTTTTTTTTTTTATTAACCATTGTTATAATATAATTTAATATAGCGGGTAATTATATTTTTTTTCTTAAACATTTAAAAAAGTAGAAGTTAAATAAATATTTTAGAGTTAAATCACATTTTAATATTTAAATCACTATAAAACTATATTATGTTTATTAGCATTATGCTACACTGTAAAAAATAATTTGAAAATTACAATACAAAAGGTATTGAATTTTCATAACTAGATATTTGAATTGTATTTTCAATAAAAAAAGCTTCAAATTTAATGTACGTAATTTAATAATCAAGCTGGTATTTAAAATTTAGAAAAAAAAATATGAATTTTAATAAACGTACTTAAAATTTATACTTATTCTTTAAATTTTCAAAGCAAGCATTGAAAATTCTAAGACACATTGGATTTTAATAATTCCATTTGAAATTTCATAATATTTATTTGAAAATTCAAATACTTGTATATGAAATTTTTGCGCGTGACGTGCTGCGCGTTCAGTAATCAAGGATTGTGTTTTAATACTAATTAGTTAAATATATAATAAATTTGAGTAATGTGAGCGGTGTACATCAGACTTTATTGTTGTAAAGTTTTTATTTCCTCGATAATATAAAGTAAATAAAACTTGTGACTGAACTGAACAGCATTGACAGTATATGTACTGTATACAGTATTAAATGTGATATAGCATAATGCTAATAAACATAATATAGTTTTATAGTGATTTAAATATTAAAATGTGATTTAACTCTAAAATATTTATTTAACTTCTACTTTTTTAAATGTTTAAGAAAAAAATATAATTACCCGCTATATTAAATTATATTATAACAATGGTTAATAAAAAAAAAAAATTTATAATGTTGTTTATAAGAAATTGATGATAGCTTACAAAATTTTGAAGTTTTGTCAATAAACATTTTGTTACTTAACATACCTAATAGTCTTTAATTTCCATGTAACCATACACTGTTAAAAAAATTGTTTGAATTTTTAAAACATTGTATATAACGCAATAAACACATACAATTGTGTTTGAAATTTCATTGTAACGATCGTATAAAATTTAAAATACTCGCTTTTGAATTTTCAAATAAACGCTTCAGATTTTCATATACATCTATATGGAAATTAAAAAGAGAGTATTTGAAAATTAAATGAAAGATATTTGAATATTAAAAAAATTGTATTTGAAAATTCAAAACGAAGTATTTGAAAATCCAAAGCGTTGATTTGAAAATTCAAAAGCATGTATTTTAAATTCTATATGAAATTAGTAATGAAATTTCAAGCACAAATGTATGTGTTTATTGCGTTATATACAATGTTTTGAAAATTCAAACAATTTTTTTAACAGTGTATATCACATTTAATACTGTATACAGTACATATACTGTCAATGATGTTCAGTTCAGTCACAAGTTTTATTTACTTTATATTATCGAAGAAATAAAAGCTTTACAACAATAAAGTCTGATGTACACCGCTCACATTACTCAAATTTATTATATATTTAACTAATTAGTACTAAAACACAATCCTTGATTGCTGAACGCGCAGCATGTCACGCGCAGAAATTTCATATACAAGTATTTGAATTTTCAAATAAATATTATGAAATTTCAAATGGAATTATTAAAATTCAATGTGTCTTAGAATTTTCAATGCTTGCTTTGAAAATTTAAAGAATAAGTATAAATTTTAAGTACGTTTATTAAAATTCATATTTTTTTTCTTAATTTTAAATACCAGCTTGATTATTAAATTACGTACATTAAATTTGAAGCTTTTTTTATTGAAAATACAATTCAAATATCTAGTTATGAAAATTCAATACCTTTTGTATTGTAATTTTCAAATTATTTTTTACAGTGTACACCCATCTGGAGCAATTATAAAACGAGTGTGTTTAAATTGTGTACCGGTAAAATTATCGTGGTGGAAATTTTTCCAGCGCTATTAAACACAAATTATGTATTTTTTTATTTACACTGTAAAAAATAATTTGAAAATTACAATACAAAAGGAATTGAATTTTCATAACTAGATATTTGAATTGTATTTTCAATGAAAAAAGCTTCAAATTTAATGTACGTAATTTGATGATCAAGCTGGTATTTAAAATTAAGAAAAAGAATATGAATTTTAATAAACGTACTTAAAATTTATACTTGTTTTTTAAATTTTCAAAGCAAGTATTGAAAATTCTAAGGCATATTGAATTTTAATAATTACATTTGAAATTTCATAATACTTATTTGAAAATTTAAATACTTGTATATGAAATTTCTGCGCGTGACGTGCTACGCGTTCAGTAATCAAGGATTGTGTATTAATACTAATTAGTTAAATGTATAATAAATTTGAGCAATGTGAGCGGTGTACATCACACTGTTAAAAAAATTGTTTGAATTTTCAAAACATTGTATATAACGCAATAAGCACGTACAATTGTGTTTGAAATTTCATTGTAACGATCGTATAGAATTTAAAATACACGCTTTTGAATTTTCAAATAAACAGTTCAGATTTTCAAATACATCTATTTGAAAATTAAAAAGAAAGTGTTTGAAAATTAAAAACAAAGTATTTGAATTTTAAAAAAATTGTATTTAAAAATTCAAAACAAAGTATTTGAAAATTCAAAGTGTTGAATTAACCCAAAAATTTATGTCGACTGTTTACAACACACGATCTGGTTGAATTTAATCCAAAATTTCTGTGTAAATAAATATTACTGACGATTTGAATCCCTTGCAAAATTTCAACTTTTCCCGTAAATTATATACTGTCCCGGTTGTTTTTTTTTTTTTTAAATCCAAGTAAATTTGACCTTTTTACCGCGCGTATCTTAAAGCTGAATAGCGTATACACTACACAATTCACAACTCACATGTTTATGTCTGCATTACAACATAAAAATCTACACACGTCGTATACAATACTTACAAAAGTACCACGGAAATAACAACGTCATTTGTCACAGGCATTTGCATATCTCTTAAAACATTATTCTCCCGCGTCAATGAATGTGAACCTTTGTCCACGCAGCTTATACAACGAATAATAATTACAGCTAACGAGAAATTTTTCAGTAGAAATGATGCGTAATATAAACGTCCAAGTATTGAATAATAGAAATAAATAAATAAATAATGAAAAGAAACTAAACAGAGATCTTTTGGCGTCGCGTATTGAGGAGTGTAGGTCAAGGGCAACGACCTGAGGGAATCCCAAATCTCAGTTGCCAAAATGGGTTGCTATGGTGAGATAGTTTTAGCAGAGCGACTGAGACACGTGTCTAAGTCTCTTGATTCACGTCAACTCCTCAGCATTTCCTTCCGTCAACCGACACGAACACGACAACGAACCTTTACACACTACATCACACTACTCTCGTTCACCCTAGTAAGCTCTACACACTCCCAGTTAAGTCTGGTCCCCAGTGACGAGAAACTACACACGACACCGGGAATTGGAAATTGTATCGCGCCCTAAAATCTTTTTACAGTCTGACCCGAACCTAACCCAACAGCTGATGTTTGACAGCTAAAGGCTCAACGCTCTCGGGAGTTCAAGCTTTCATCATTTTTTGTAAACCCGGATCAAAATAACACTGTTAAAAAAATTGTTTGAATTTTCAAAACATTGCATATAACGCAATAAACACATACATTTGTGCTTGAAATTTCATTACTAATTTCATATGGAATTTGAAATACACGTTTTTGAATTTTCAAATCAACACTTTGAATTTTCAAATACTTCGTTTAGAATTTTTAAATACAATTTTTTTAATATTCAAATACTTTGTTTTTAATTTTCAAACACTTTCTTTTTAATTTTCAAATAGATGTATTTGAAAATCTGAACTGTTTATTTGAAAATTCAAAAGCGTGTACTTTAAATTCTATACGATCGTCACAATGAAATTTCAAACACAATTGTATGTGGTTATTGCGTTATATACAATATTTTGAAAATTCAAACAATTTTTTTAACAGTGTAATGTACACCGCTCACATTGCTCAAATTTATTATACATTTAACTAATTAGTATTAATACACAATCCTTGATTACTGAACACGTAGCACGTCATGCGCAGAAATTTCATATACAAGTATTTAAATTTTCAAATAAGTATTATGAAATTTCAAATGGAATTATTTAAATTTAATATGTCTTAGAATTTTCAATATTTGCTTTGAAAATTTAAAAAACAAGTATAAATTTTAAGTACGTTTATTAAAATTCATATTCTTTTTCTTAATTTTAAATACCAGCTTGATTATCAAATTACGTACATTAAATTTGAAGCTTTTTTCATTGAAAATGCAATTCAAATATCTAGTTATGAAAATTCAATTCCTTTTGTATTGTACACGGAAAAAAATAAATAGGCGCTGCAACAGGACGCCGTCCTGTTGGTTCGACAGGACTTTGTCCTGCTAATGAAACAGGATTTTCCTGTTGCAGCAACAGGACACATCCTGTGGGTGCAACAGGATAAAGACCTGTTGCAGCAACAGGATTTTCATGTTGTAGCAACAGGACACATCCTGTGGGAGCAACAGGACAAAATCCTGTTGCAACAACAGGATTTTATCCTGTGGGAGCAACAGGACAAAATCCTGTTGCAGCGACAGGATATTTCCTGTGGAAGCAACAGGATTTTATCCTGTTGTGGCAACAGGACTTTTCCTGTTGTAGCAACAGGACTTTCCTGTTGTAGCAACAGGACTTTCCTGTGGAATCAACAGGACTTTTCCTGTAAAATCAACAGGACATTTCCTGTGGAATTAATAGGATGAGAAACTAGTTTTATGCACCAATTGTTTTTGTCCCTAGGATAAAATTTCGAAGTTGGAAAATAAATTAAAATTTACATAAAAAAAAATCTCTGGTTTTATAGGGGTGGGAGGGGTAAAACGGGGTACTTAAGGAAATACTAAGTTTTCGAGGACTCAAATACGCTAAACTTTTTTTTTTTAATGATATTTAAAGTAAATAGAAAAAATTGTCAGTTACCGTTAAAAAAAAATAAAATTTTTTATTTTTGCGGGGAAAATGGGGTACCTCTTAAAAAAGATAAAAAAAAATTTCTGGATTTTAAATGAATTTGATAAAGTTAAGCTTTTTTGCAAGTAATTAACATAAAGAAAAATTACATTTTACATGACTATTGTATACAAAAGAACAAAAAAAAACAAATTTTTAATAGTTTTTATCATAAAACAGAAGTCATTAATATTTTTCGACTGCGGTCGATTTTTTAAAAAGTTTTACAAAAAAAATTTTAAATAACGCTCAATTATATTTACAAAAGTGATTTTGGAATGTTTTAAAACCATTTAAAATATAAATTTTTTTAAATTATTATTTTGGGGGTACCCCGTTTTGCCTTCCCCTCTCTCCTATATATATATATATATATATATATATATATATTTTTTAATGATGCCAAAGAAGTACAACTCACGCGCGTACATAAGTACACGCAGCCATTTTTTTTTAAGCTGATGAAAAAATTTTTTTTTGAAAATTTCAATTTTTTTTAGTCTTGATTTTTTCAAAATTTGGATTTTTTTCATATTGAAATTGATATAAAAATAATTTTAACTAAATAGAAATTGATTTTTATCTCAAAACTCCGTATGTACATGAAACCAGTTTCTTATCTTGTTGATTCCACAGGAAATGTCCTGTTGATTCCACAGGAAAGTCCTGTTGCTACAACAGGAAAAGTCCTGTTGCCACAACAGGATAAAATCCTGTTGCTTCCACAGGAAAAATCCTGTCGCTGCAACAGGATTTTGTCCTGTTGCTCCCACAGGATAAAATCCTGTTGTTGCAACAGGATTTTGTCCTGTTGCTCCCACAGGATGTGTCCTGTTGCTGCAACATGAAAATCCTGTTGCTGCAACAGGATTCTGTCCTGTTGCTCCCACAGGATGTGTCCTGTTGCTGCAACAGGAAAATCCTGTTTCATTAGCAGGATAAAATCCTGTCGAACCAACAGGACGGCGTCCTGTTGCAGCACCTATTTATTTTTTTCCGTGTAATTTTCAAATTATTTTTTACAATGAAACCAAAAAAAAAATGACAGTATTCAAAAACAATTATTTTTAATAAAATTGTTACCGTCCCATTGTGCCCCGTAGCTTTAGTGCTTGGTGAAGAAAAGTCTAAGGATTGAATTTCACCGAGGAAACTGACTTTGTTCCACTCTCCCTCAATTAATTATATTATTTATTTATTTTCCGAGCTGAAGGATTAAATTATCTGTAAAGCAGACAGGGAACTTTGGCTGAAAACATTAAGAATATTGGACTTTGTCAAGAGTTATTAATTTATAAATTTATTTTAATTACAAGGAACACGACAGTATAGCCAGAGAGTTTTTCCACCAGCAAGTATCAATTATTGCGTATTACGGTGTGCATATCCCTCGACGGTTTTTCATTTGCCAATTATCGGTCGACAACCTGCAATCTTTCACGCCGTCAAAAAATAATAATTAAACTGATGATTAATTAACAAGCCTATATTACCAGCAGATAAATCAATCAATACCTTAATAATTATCATCAGCATCAGCATCATAGTTATCATAAAAATATATAATAAAATAATTTAATGACACAATTAATGCTTAATCTGACGTGATTTGCCCTCGACCAGCATTTGTGTCCAATATAAAAGACAGTTAGTGGCATGCAAAAAAAAAATAAGTGAGTGAGATAGGATCGCGGAGCGCCAACGACAACGACAACGACACAGAGGGGACTCGCGTGCAAACCGGTCGGTCATTACATCCGTAAATATACGAGACGACGCACACGTCAATTAGATTGCTGGTTGCGCAACCGCCCGCGCGCCACCCACTTCGCCGACTACACGTAAACTAATGCGACTGCGACACACCATTTCCCTTTCTACCCTCCTTCCACTGATGATACTTTGATGCATCAACACGTGGTGAATTCCTTGTTGATTAAAAGATACTTTTTATTGCCCTGTGCTGGCTTTTTATAACTATTTTCAATTTATTTAAAAAGCATGGTCGCGGGTTACACAACTCCATGTAATAAATTAACTGAGCTAACAAAAGAATACAAATTAAATTATATTTGTTGAATTTGAATGAGGTCACGGGGACAAAAGAAATAAAGTATTTTTAGCTAAATAAGTGTAGGATCTTTTAAGTTTAGTGAAATTAATGAATTTTGGGGGAATGAGGAATCGGTGACCCGGATATCCTGGATAGGAAGAAGTGACTGCTCCTGTGACCTCGGAAGCCTCGGGCTGAACCGGTTCCAGATCTCGAACTACGAACAACAACAACAACAACAATAACAACAGCAAGAGCGAATCGATTCCGTGAAGAGATGCCGGAATAGAGGAAGACGCTGAATGCTGGATGCTGGATGATCATTGGCCTCTTCCGTGAGAATAAAACTTGGAGCGTTTGTGTAGAGGTTAGCAAAGTGAAATAAAGAGTAGACTGGGTAGTGAGCAAAGTTGGAGCTTTTTAGCGTTGAGCGTTCTTGAACTCTGGTGAGATTCGATTTTGTTTGGGATTGATGAATGGGCGGAGTAGTTTCCTTTGGCGGAAAGTGCCCATCGTCCTTGCTATAATATTTTTATTTACGTCTTGGTCGTTTGCCTCTACCTCTACCTCTTGCTCTGACTCTGATTCTGACTCTGGTTCTGGCTCTGGCTCTGGTTCTAAGTTCCTTTGCTTGTCATTCCCTCTATCTTAAGGCTCGAGGACGACCAAGAATGAGAATAAGATGGAAAAAAATAAGAACAAGGAGATGAAGAAGCAGAAGAAGAAGTAGAGGAAGAAGTAGAGGAAGAAGACGAAGAAGAAGAAGAAGAAGAAGAAGCGTGGTTATTAGCATTAAAGAGCGGACTGAGGACACGGATCTCCTCCCTCTTGATGTCGGCACCTTCCCAGTAATACAGTGCATGCACAAAGCTAAGGCCGCGGCCTCGACTCCTCTCTTACCACCCAGAAAATACTTTCAGACTTGGACTTAAACCAGTTTTGTGGGAATCACTCATCACCCAATACTCAAGCTATCATTAAATAACAATAATCTCAGGGCATTAAAAATTCATTTATTTATAAATCACAGATAAACATCGGAAGTTTGAGTATCCCAGCTCACAGCTCATAGCTCACAGCTCGTAAAACCTGCAGAGGACAGACACAAGTACTTTGACACAATCGTTTAGGACTTTGATGGTGCTAGCAAACAAAAGAATAATAACCTGAGTACAAACCCGAGGGCTATCTGGATAGGGACCGAGGCTCATAGGGAGTAAACGGTTCACAAGCGTTCAAGACCGTCTGGAGATTGCTCGTATCGATAGCTGAGAGTACACGCCGATACCCAGTTACACAATGGACGCTGGAACACCAATTACCGTCCAAACAAAATCCACTCTTGCTTTTATCCAATCCCTCTCTCTGTCTCCTTTTATTTATTTTCTTAACTTAAATCCCAGTCCGGTTAAAGTCTCAGTCTCAGTCTCTGTCTCAGATTCAGTCAAACCTCGTCCTACACAAAGAGTTAACCCGTTTGTCTTCCCGTCATCCACATCAGACTTTAATCAACTCTTGCATGGATTCCACGTCCCATAAAATTTAACCGGTAAATCTAAACTTATATGCTCCTTAAAATTTTCCTTGTCTCTGTCAAGTTTAACAACTACTCAGAACTAAGAACTAAGAACAGAGAACAGAGAACAGAACTTAAAATATCAACAGCATTGACAACAAACAAACGCATAATACAACCGTAATTATAATTGCTAATTTAATTAAACTTCTGACTTACACCGAACTCTCTTTAGCTCTTCTCGGCACCTGTAATTAAGACCTTATCGTCATCCTGTGTTATTACTTAATTTATTGAACGGGTATTAACGATAAATTAAAACTTTACGCAGCCCACATTCGAGCTCCTTCAGCAATAAAACTTTGTCCTCTACAGGATAAAGATATTTGTCAATTAAAAGTATATAAATATAAACATTTGGAGAAATACTCTCGGATGCTCGAGAGCTTCGGGCAATTCAGTCCCAGCAGCCAGTGGCCGGCAGCAACCAGTTATAAGATTCTTTGGTGGAAATAAACTGCAAGAGTCACATGTAGATCCTGATCCAGAGTTTAATCGAGCTCGTGAGGGCTCAGAGAACAAACAGCCTGGTTGGGTGCTAAGTTTAAAGTGTAGAGTATGTAGAGTGTAAAATATATCTGACGGGCACATTTAAATCCACGATAGCAGCTCGTGTCAGTGGGTTATCCCTTTGGATTATCGTGGGACGAAACAACAATAATCCCTGATTTATTCTCGCGTTTATGTAAGCATTTGCTTCTTTAGCTCAAGGAATAGACGATTTGGTTTTTTTCAGAGATTAAGAGTGTTGATGGGATGATGATTCGTAGTAAGCATCTAGAGCGCGACATTTGTCAGATGGGAGACTCTTTTGAGTCGATGATGAAGCGTTTGTTGGGAGGGCTTATGGACCAATTGTAATGAATACCATTTATTTAAATCAAAAATTATAGTAGAATATATAAAATTTTTAGAGGCTCACAATAATCATTATAGTATAGCATACACGGAAAAAAATGACTAGGAGGTGTAACATGAAACAGTTTAGGTGGGTCATCGTGAAAAATAATGTTGGTGCAACATGATTTGTCATGTTTCGCCAACATGAAACAATTCTGCTGAGACAACATGAATTTTCACATTGCAGTAACATTACATTCATATTACAGTAACATGAAAAAATCATGTTGAGACAACATGACATTTATGATGCACTAAAACGAAAAAACCATGTAATGTTACTACAATATGAAACTTCATGTTGTCTCAGCATGATTTTTTCATGTTGCTGCAACATGAATGTCATGTTAAAGCAACATGAAAAATCATGCTTCCCCAACATGAAAAATCATATTAGCATAACATGAAAAATCATGATACCCTAACATGAATTTTTCGTGTTAGCATAATAAAAATTCGTAAATTTTTTTCTCCGTGTTATAAATTAATAAAATCGGAGTTTAATTTTCATTTTTTTTGAGAAAAAAAATTTGGGAAAAAAATTTTTAATTTTAAAAATTAATGTCAAATATTTTCATAATTTTGAATGTAATTTTAAATCACAATTATTTTTAATTTTCTTTTCCAAAGTATTATTAATGACCCATGTAATTAAAAAATTAATTATCTAAAAAATAATGAGGATAAAAAAAAATATTTTAACAAACAATAAACTAGGATTTGTAAATCCTCTTAAAAAAAAACTAAAGCATGATTTAATCGAGGGGTAATCGGGAGTCTAAAATAAATAAAACGCGATATAGATAATAAAATACTTGGGTCTTTTATATTCACAGCAACAGAGTAATCCTGTTTGATTTACGGGGTGCGATGCGCATGGCTTCATCTCCCAATCCGGGTTTATATTTATCGTCCAACGATCGGCTAATAAGCCACGCGCCCGCTTGTCTTCTTCTCCTCTCACTCTCCTCTTCTCGCTCTTTACTTATTATCATTATAATTATTATTATTATTTTTTATATTTATTATAGGCGATGATCCACACTAATGAGCCACGCCTGCTGCCGAGCTTCTTGCCTTTTTATTTATTTACTCATTTCGTTCGCAACCCAGCAATTAGTCACAGCCCGGTGATCCTCAAAATTAATTTCATTTCGATCGCCTCTCTATCGTTATAATTATAATAAAAATAATAATCATAAGTAAAAGCATAACCATATAGATTATAAATATATATATTTGATGGAGATTTAATTTAATAATATTTAATTATCATATTTTAGTAATTGATTGAAGAATAGGTGGGATATTAAAAAAGTAGACCAGAGATAAATAAACCGGGTTATATATACATATACATATACGCACATAGAGACTGACGAAACGGGCGTGTCAGTAAGCACCGTCGGACATCGTTATTAAACGCATATATATAAATTAGCATATAAATTGTCCTGGGTTAGCTCTAGCCCTGGTTCGAGTTCTGGTCCTGACCCTGGACCTGCATCTGGTATCTGCTGTTGCATCAAGTCCACTTTGATAGTGAACTGCTGCTGCTACTGCATAATCTCAGAGAAGAGATTTATTATTTTTATTTAAAGGGACCGCATAATTCAGAGTGTTATTTAAAAATAAACAATTGCTTATTTTTATAAAACATTTTGCATTTATTGAGATATTATTTATTTAAAGTTAAAAATAGTGAGAGCGCCAGGTGTCAATTTCAGTTATCGATTCCCAGTCGACAAGCGCAAGGACTCGCTGCCTTACCGCGAGTCGATGAACGACACTGGAGTAAGAGGTAAAGGTCGAGGGTTATCAGACGACGACAGTGAAACGTTATTTAACGACTTTGTAGTTTTCTAGAGGTTTATAAAGACGATGACTAGATATACAAACGAATTTATTATCCCAAGTAAATTCGATAGACTCCAGACGTCTGGTTCACGACAATGCATCCAATCTTTATGTTATTTTCTTGGTAGACACCCGTCTCATCAAGCGACGATACAGACAGTAATTGTAATTAAAATTATTAATTTAAATTTTGGACGTACGTTATTTATTCAAAGACTTCAAGTCGATGTATCTTTTGAAATATTGAGGCTACGATATTTTTTATTGAGAACAAAGTTGTAGGAAATTTAATTCCCACCAACTTTTGTTTCGGTATAAATGACCGTAAGGCCAATAGTTTTAAAGATATAGCCGTTTGAACAATAACTTGATAATTTAAAATAAATATGTCACTTATTTAAAAGCCTTTAGATGTCCATAAGCTATATCTTTTTAGATATTGATTCTACGACATTTTTACTTAGACTAAAGTTGCAGCAAATTTAATTTCCTACAACTTTAGTATCAGTAAAAATAATCACAAGATCAATAGTTTAAAAGTTACAGCCTTTTAAATGACTTGGCAATTTGTTAAGTGGAATTCCTTCTTTACTTCGAATGCCCATAACTCATATATTTTTAAAAATATTCGTTCTACGATATTTTTTATGAGGACCAAAGTTACAGGAAATCAAATTTCCGTTCCATTGATATACTATGACGTCTAATTACCCCAGTAATTAATGTAAATTCGTAAGTTTTAAATAAATTAATAGCAAAAAAATGGACAGCAGGAAAAGTAAATAAAAAATCTGATGTAATGAGAGACAGGACGATACTGCGAAGAAAAATGTACGTCTTGATAGCTGAAAAGTTCCATCAGGTATCTCATCTAGGAACTGTAGTGGGTCCTCTCCTCTCGCTTCTCCATCTTCCGGTCGTCTATACACATAATAACTTTAAGGATGCTTGACTGGATAATTATTTATCGTCTTATCAAACTTTTATAATCCCTCGTCAGTTTATCCCGACACCAGCAAGTGAATCCTCGGAGGAAGGAGTTACTTTTTAATGAGTTCTTAAACGTCATAAATGATTTGAGAGAATTATAATTTTAAATACTCTATACATAACTGACTTTACTGTATATATAGTGATACTTGAATCGTCTATGATATATAATATATAATGTATATTAAATAACATAGGATAGAAGACGTAAGATGGAATAGCACGATCAAAGTGCAAGAATTTAGAATTGAATGCAGCTGTACCGTCTGGGATCAAAGGCTTCTGGGCTCCTTGACTCGGCTCCAACCAACTCGGCTTCAAGCGACTCGACAACCAGAGACTACTATAACGACTACGAGAACGTCAACGGTTGGTATTACTATCCAGCACCATGCAGTAAGCAGGTACAGCCACGTAGATAGACAGGACATAGTGGTAGTACTCGTTCAAGGGACCAGAATAATTTACAAACGTGAGCAAACCCGTCCTTGGGCATCTCTGAGATAGAGACCGTGGGACGACTTGCTGAGCTCACAACAACCTATTCTCGACTTGCTCATGATAAAATACACTATTACCCCCAGGCCGATTCAATATACTAGTTTTATTATTCATACCTTTGGCCTAATTAATTTTTTTACAAACGAAGGGGGGAAGGGGTGAAATTAACCCTCTAAGAAAAAAATAACAAGGAGTTTTCATGCATAAATATATATGAGAAGATCCATTACCTTTCGACGGAAGCGTGTGAAACACCCTAATATTAATATATAATTACGAGTATTTATTATGATTTGAATAATTTTTCTTGTTTTAAATGAAAATAACTTGAAAACTAATGATTTTAGATGAAAATTTACCGAATTCTTTTTTGTGCAGAATTAAATTTCCTACAAAAAAGATATCAATATTTTTTTTTACAAACCCAATAGTTTACAAGATATTTAAATTAAAAGTAGAGAAATTTTAGTCTCAATAAATTTAAAATTTGTAAAATTAAAATAACTTTGAATATATTTAATTTTATAAAGATTGATATAAATATATTTTAAAGAAAATTAAATTCTCTAGAAAAAATGTATGAGTTATTTTTCACGTAAATTTAACAGCTTCGCAGATATTTTTAATTAAACTAAAGTTAGCAAAAATTTCCGTAATTTTATTATTATTACTATTATATATAAAATAAAAATATTAATAATATTAAAAGTAATTTATGTGTATTAATATTTTGAACTTTGGGATAGTTTTATGGAGCCCGACGAGTAGATCCGAAAAGTTTTTAATATTTTCTGGTGACTCTTTGACTCTTGAGCTCCAAGTAGAGAAGAAAATAAAAGTAACTTTAATTTTACAACTGTACCCAAGTTTACAGTCACATTTTTCTAGTTAAGTAGACAAAGTTGTGCATTAACTAAGTGCATGTATACGTACACCAGACCGTATATAGTTAAAGTACATAAAATGTATGTACGTAGGAAAGGTTGAGTGGGTTGGTTCTCCAGAACTCCAATGTCGACAAATCATTGCTGACCATGAAAATTTACATAATAAACTTTTCTCAACTATACCGATTACTACAATATTTAGTCTCCTATCAGTTCGATAATTCTTAAGCCAGCAATTTACACTGTATTGCTTCAAATAAATTTATCAATATTTACTACACAGAGAAAAAAATACAGTAAAAATTACAATCTTATAGTAAAATTTACTAACAGATATGAAAAATAGTATATTACACACCTAGGGAAGGAAAGTAAGAAATGTCTCAGATCGCATGTGATTGTTGGCCGAGGCGAAGCCGAGGTCAACAAACATGTGATCTGAGGCTTTCTTATTTACTTCCCGAGGAGTGTATACTATTTTTCTCGTCGACGGAGGCGGAAAGCGGCATCTTCGTTTTGCACAGCGGGACGAAAGTTGACGCTTTCCGCCCGGAGGCGAGAAAATACATTCTGTATTGTAGTTATTACTAAACGTTTAGTAAAATTTACTAGTTAGTAATAATTACATAATAAGATATTCAAAATTACTGTGCGTAATGTATTTTTTGCTAAGATGATTGTATTTTTTACTATTTGTCTAGTAAATTTTACTATAAGTACTATTAATAAATACTAATTTAAGAAAATTAATTTTCTAATACAATACAGGATTTGTTAATATACAAAATATTAAAAATTACTATACGCAATGTATTTTTTGCTAAGACGATTATATTTTTTTACTATCTGTATAGTAAATTCTACTATGTATAGATAAAATTAAAAGTTGGTGGGGATAGCATATACAAATATGTATTACAAGTTCTGAAACTTTTGTCCAAAGGAGACATCGGGCCGTCAGACATAGGAAAGGACTCGCGCGCGGGCGATCAGGGTTCGAATCTCGGTTGAAACCAAGTGATTTTTTAAAAAACAAAAATCGACACCAACACCAATACAGATGACATAAATAGCAATAATAATCAAAATGATAGTTATAATAATAAAAAGCTAAAAGCTAGTAAAATTTTAATTTTATTTTTTTCCATTCTAGTATAGTAAAATTTACTAAACGGGATGGTAAAATTTACTTATCTGTTTATGAATTTTTCATATAAATCATAAGCGTTTCAAGATTACTATCTAAATTTAGTAATTATTCCCATATTTTTTAGTAAATTTTACTATATTTTTTTCTCCGTGTACCGCGAAAAAAAAATTATTCAAATTTTTTTAAAATTTCTATCCCAAAGTTACATAAATAAAAATAATATCAGCAAGCTTGTACACAATATCAACAAGAATATATATAATACCGAAGAATAAGTAATACCATTACGTCATAAATATGTATATATATATATATATATATATATATATATATATATATATATATATATATATATATATATATATATATATATATTATATTTATGACTATTACAAATAAAATAAAATAAAACAAAGTGAGTTGACGTGACTAGATCGCCTTGCTCTCAGTAACAAAGGTATACAACACATAACTTGCTGAGTATATATATGTATATAACTAACATACTTCTAGATCGTCTTACATATCATTGAATCCCCATCTCAATAGATAAGAGCAATGTGTGTTCACCTACACATCTAACGCACCAACGTCGATTATCTGGCTCTCGACAGTGAATTACACACGTTAACACGTGACTCTCTTCACGCTTGACAGCTCACCGATTACACGAGCCTCGCCATCACTCTTTCCTTTATTTTATTTCCTTTTCCTTTATATTTTATTTTTTTTATTTTTCTTTCATCTGCCCAAAACAAACTCACTCACTCATTCTCTCTCTTATTTCCTCTTTCTCTTTCTCTCCCATTTATTTTTATTCACGTCTCAGCCACCGCTAAATGGCCTTTGGTTATCTCGCGATGACCCGCGATTACGATTAAAAACATATAACCAGTATTGCTAACTGATAACGCAACTCTAAATAATCATCAGGTAACATACACACTTATACAAATCCATTAATATTTTATTTTAATATTTATTAATGTCGAATGTCTGCCGTTAAATAGAAGCGAAACTTATTATTATAAATAGTGTTTATATATTTTTAATGGCTGAGTAGTTTCGATTTATAAAAATCCTATAGTATAAACTTTTAACGTTTTATGCTCAGTAAATATATGTGATATGTGCTGAGGTATTTATGAAAGTATGTTTTATTAGATGCAAGTTGGAAAAAATTATTAACTATTTATACGTGAGTGGGTTATTAGATACTGAATATTTTACAGGAATTTAAATTTTCAATTTGTTTATCTCCAGCATCCGCGTAACATTTTTATTTTTAAAATATATTTCGCATTGCAGTAATGCGAGACGAAATGAGCTACCCGATAATTTGATGAAATTTTTTTTTTTAAATATTCAAAAATTATTCTCACGTTACTTGTACAATTATTTTTGAATAATTCAAAATTTTTTATTAAGTTTTTAGACTTTCCTTTTTGCAAAAGATATTTTTTTCTGGTAACCTAAAATTTAAAATGTATTAAGGGGACCCGGTGGTCTAGAAATTTTGAAAAATCGACTTTTTTTTTGCATATTTCGAAAGTATAGTATTTCAAAAATATACTGTGAAAATATGGTGATGATATTCCCAGTATTTAATGTTTTAAAAGCTATTTAGCGGGCTGGCCGAGTAAGTAATTTTTATTCTATTGCGCGGCGGAAAACATCTGCTTTGGTTTTTATACCTAAGTTATAATAATGATAAACAAGTCAACATATAATGAAAAACAAGAAAAACCGAAGAAGTGCACAAGAAAAAAATATGGTGCTGAAATAGCTGATTAATCGTAAGTATATGTTCAAATCTAGTTTTCTTCAGAATTTCTTTAACTAAAACTTTAAACGCGTTTATCTCGAAACTACTTTTTTCTGCCTGGCGTAGTTGAAAAAAAAACTATCCGATCGATTGCTTTCAAATTTAAATATGTTATTTAACACACCAACAGCTATAGCTGGTACTAGAATAAAATTTTTGCGTTGAATATTTCTATTTTTTAACATGCAAGATGTTACGAAAAAAAGGCAATTCTTGGACTAAAAATTCCAACAAAGTGCCACTTCTTCAAAAAATAGTTTTTTTTTTTTATTCTAGTACCGGCTATAGGTATATTTATACTGATTAAAAATCCATTAAATTTTTTTTTTTCAGACCCATAGAAGAGCTGAATTGTTCTACGCCACCCGGGTCCCTTTATTTAAAGGAGCTGGCTTCAACGCCATCTTTTATATACTAAAAATAATTTTTTTCTTAGCTATAAGCATTTTTGTATATATTGATAACAATAAAATAATCCCTCAAAATTTCAAAAGGTTTGATATTTATTAACATATAAAAAAAAATTTTTTTTAAATCATGAAATTTTCAGCCTCTAGACCACCGGGTCCCCTTAAAAAGGAGCAGTAGTGTGAAATTTTTAAAAACTCAATTTTTTTTTTTTTGCATATATCGATAGTCTATATTTTCGAAAATAGTATACTAAATTTCTAGTGCATATCTTGAATAGTTTTTTTGAATTAGATCCATCTGAAGAGCAGCCGCTTCTCGGTTCTCAAAAATCCAGTTTTGGTCCAAAAATTTGATCTTATATTCATTACATATCCACAAATATATCCTTAAAACATTAAATCATTCAATGCAATAGTTTTCTCTCAAAAAATTCCTAAAAGCATATTTTTTCAGATTGTCACACTAGTGCTCCTTTAAGAAATTCATAAAAATATTTAAAAATCATAATTTACTATTTTTAATAAATTAAAAATATCCAGCAATGATTTTGTAAAAATTGCTTGCCTAAAAAATTTTCCCGCACTTATTTTTACCCTCATTATATCAAAAACCATCACAAAAAAATTTTCAAAAAATATTATAAATTTTTCGGTAAAATTCTCTTATATCTTTTATCTTTTAATGAAACACTAACTCAAGAATATAATTCCTGCAAGTTCCACCCCTTGAAACTAGTAAATAAATACAATAATATTTGAAATGCAATAGCAATAACCATTTAAATAAAAATAAATATAAATGATCTAGGATTAACTAACGTGGCCTCGCTCCTATTCCACCTCTACCTCCATCTCGCTGTCTTTGTCATGTGGGCACAGATCCTCCATAGTAATGATGTTGACTCAAAGTAATCTTATTTATCATAATACAATAGTACTAAAGAACAAGTTATTTTAAAAACGCAACAAAACTCATCTTTGCAATTGGTATGGCGCGATTGGCGTTCGTTACGGTATGCGGTTGCGAGTGGAGGCCATGACCACTGACCAGTACTTGGTATAGTTACGTGTGCGGTAACGGGTTACACCTACCTACCGAGTTTTCCTATCCGTTCTAACCATGTATATATACATAGATATATATATGTATGTATCAACGACATAGCTTGCATGACTGAGAGTAGAGAGAGAGAGATATTATGTAGATATAAAATGAATTGAGAGAAACGTAGAATAGAGTAAGAGGAAATGAGTGAGCTAGAGAGGTATTATGCTAAAGCTTTATATACTATGGGTATATATATATGTATATGTATATGTATATATTATATATGATAGCCGTACTAGTAATAGTAATGCTGGTAGATAGAAAGAGAAAGAGAAACTACGGTCAGTCTGGATAGTAAATGTCCACATTGGACGTATACTGTAACGACGTTGAATAATAGAATATTGACGTACGTATACCCAGTACTGGTGGATGCAGTATAGCAACAGTAGGAGTAACAGTGCTAGTGCTAAAGCTTGAGAGTTACATCCGATAATTTCTGTACGTCCGTTATACCAGCAGTGAATCAAAGCAAATTAACTTCCAACCTAGTGGTTTAATTTTTCAATTAAAACAAATATCTGGACGCCCGGACTTATTAATTTAATTTATTCCATTCCATAAAACCGGCATTTAAATATTTATTATTATTGTTATTATTTTTTTTTTTACAGCAAATAGATTTTGAATTTTTTTTTGGTTCGGCTGAAAGAGTTTAAATAAATACAGAAAACTTTTTGGCACGAGTTACTCAGAGTTTATGAAAAGGAAGGGATTGAATTTTTATTTTATCCGGTATGTCGATGATTTGAGGATTGAAGACCGTGAATAAAATAAAGGAAGAAAAATAGTAATGGAGGTAGAATGAAGTTGGGTAGAAATGAAGGAAAATATAAATATGATGGATAAAATCGGGGGCCAAAAGACCAGGCGTAGGAAATATTTCAAAATTTTTTAAAATTCTTTTGGCTTACTACCAATGGTAAACATCTTGATATATATTTCCAGGCGCTTAAATTGAATTTCGAATTTTCGAGGCATATATAGGGAGATAAATTTTAGTCAGTAAGCGCGATTTTATTTTTTCACGCGAGTGTAATATAAAATATAAATAATATAAATTAGGACTAATAAATCAATTTCGAATTAAACAGCTGAGGATTTTATATTTTTACGTAATTTCTACGAATATAAAGACAAATATTGACAGCTGTTATCGGTAGATTGGAAAAAAGTATATAATTTGCCAAAGAGACCGCGGCCTTTTTAAATTATTAAAAAATTAAATTTTATAGTCTTGTAGGAAATTTTATTAAAAGGAATACATTTGATATTTTATTAACCTAATTTAATAACTTTCCGACTCGAAGATCAAACGACTCGCGGAAAATTCCGAGTAAATTTTAAAATCCGGTCGCGGCAGTAAATAAATCCCAGTAGGGAAAAAAAGAAGAAATAGGCCCTTCATATAGAAAACTCTCTCTAAATATACGTATGCATGTACGTAGGTATATATTTTACAATTATCAAAATATATATTTTTTTATATAACTTAATAGTATATTTTACACCTAGGGCAGGAAAGTAAGAAATGTCTCAGATCTCATGTAATTGTTGGCCGAGGCGAAGCCGAGGTCAACAAACATGTGATCTGAGGCTTTCTTATTTATTGCCCAAGGTGTCAATACTATTTTTCGCCTCGACGGAGGCGGAAAGAGTCAACTTCGTTTCACACAGCGGGAAAAAAGTTGACGCTTTTCGCCCGGAGGGGCGAAAAATATATTTTGACGCAAAAAAAAATATGTCGGAATATATATTTTATATATACACTGTTAAAAAAATTGTTTGAATTTTCAAAACATTGCATATAACGCAATAAACACATACATTTGTGCTTGAAATTTCATTACTAATTTCATATACACAGAAAAAAAAAAATTCTTGGTTGAAGGTAAATATTCTTAATTCAAGAAAATTTTTTTGGAGACCTAAACTTTCTCAGATAAAGTAGTAATTTTATCTGACCAAGATAAATTCACTTAGCTCAAGAAAATCTTGACTTGGTTCCCGAAAACGGTGGTCTTCAAAAATATTTTCTTGACTCAAGATAACTTTTTTTTCTGTGTAGAATTTGAAATACACGTTTTTGAATTTTCAAATCAACACTTTGAAATTTCAAATACTTCGTTTTGAATTTTTAAATAGTCAAATACTTTGTTTTTAATTTTCAAACACTTTCTTTTTAATTTTCAAATAGATGTATTTGAAAATCTGAACTTTTTATTTGAAAATTCAAAAACGTGTATTTTAAATTCTATACGATCGTCACAATGAAATTTCAAACACAATTGTATGTGTTTATTGCGTTATATACAATATTTTGAAAATTCAAACAATTTTTTAACAGTGTGATGTACACCGCTCACATTGCTCAAATTTATTATACATTTAACTAATTAGTATTAATACACAATCCTTGATTACTGAACGCGTAGCACGTCACGCGCAGAAATTTCATATACAAGTATTTAAATTTTCAAATAAGTATTATGAAATTTCAAATGGAATTATTAAAATTCAATATGTCTTAGAATTTTCAATACTTGCTTTGAAAATTTAAAAAACAAGTATAAATTTTAAGTACGTTTATTAAAATTCATATTCTTTTTTTTAATTTTAAATACCAGCTTGATTATCAAATTACGTACATTAAATTTGAAGCTTTTTTCATTGAAAATACAATTCAAATATCTAGTTATGAAAATTCAATTCCTTTTGTATTGTAATTTTCAAATTATTTTTTACAGTGTAAGTAAAATATATTTTTATGTATGTGACATATACAATACATATATGTTTGCATATATTTTCCGCATGTATATATTTCCATGCGGGAATGCTTTGCTTGGTTATAGTAATGAAGAAATGCGCGGGAGTGTTTCACTAAACAATACAGCTTTTAGGTTAATTTTCGAATAACACAAGAAATGTCTTAAATTCCATATTTTCTGATCATTTAACATAAAAAATCTGTTAAAGTAAAATAACGCAAACGGTTTGGGTTGAATCAACAGCTTTCGGTTGAAAATCAACACAAAAAATTTAACCAAATAATTTTTTAATACAAATACACAAAATTTCTAACTGCAATTTCCCCTTGCCATTTGAAATCATTAGCAAAAATTTTAGTTAATGGATTTTTAAAAGTATATTTAATAACTAGCGATTATCACCTTTGAAGAAAAAGCTGATCATTAATAACGATCAAGAGTTTTAGGTAATAGTAAAACAGTAACACAAATGATCAAAGGGTTGTTTGCACGCAACGAAACACCGTAGCGTGCCACCAGGTGCTCCATTGAATTTAAAACCCCGTTGAGAAAACTGGATGAAGAGTTAAGAGCGAGTTGGTCTTGGTCTTAGTCTTTGTTTCGTTCTTCTCGTGACGGAAATGCGAAGTAATATAAAGAATAATAACAAAGTATAGGTGACCCCGGAAGGTGTCTAGAGCTAAAGAAAGGTAAAACGAATAGTTGAATAACGAATAGGTGAATATAGAAGTAGTAGAGTGAGTGGTATAGAGCGAGTTGGTAGTTGGTAGTTGTAGAGATGGTCGAACGAGAGAAGTGTTCCTTTATGCGAAACTAAAGAGTCTGACCTAGATACGTCGTGGGTGGGTATACTATAGTATTCCTATCGCGACAACTCTTGTAATATAACCTAAGGTACAATACATAACACACACTGATGGTGACTAGTGACTGGTGACTGGTTACCGTGTACTTCCACTATGTGTGTGGATAAGTTGTGGCATTACATGCCGTTACTGAGTGGAGAGTCACTGGCAACAAATGAATGAGTGTGGGCGAGCACGTGACCAGCGGTAAAGACTCAAGACTACTGTCCCTCTTCCGCAACACACTAACAGCTACTATGCAGCTACGGTCAGCTACGGCTGCTAACCAACATATCAGCCCTTTGCCCTCTTTGTCCCAGTGCCCAGGCCACTTATTTCTATATCCCCGTGACCCCTTTATATTCCTTTTAGCTCTACACTGCAATGGTGTAACGAGTCTGTACACTGTAAAAAATTTCGGTGTAAAAATAGACCCGGAGAACTTAACACGGCCGGCTAGTGTAAAATAACGCTGGAAAATTCTCTCGGTGTGAATTTTCCACTCGTTTAATTTTACACGGTGTAATCTACTTTTTTACACTATTACGTGTTACTCGGTATATTTTTATTGAATGATCAACTATTGATTAAAATTGGTATACGACACAATCAGTCACGTAATTGACGATTGTGGAGCTGTTTGAACTATTTCAATTCCAATATTTCATAGGCGGCAGCACTGATGTTCAATTGCTACTATTCAAATAATGGCGCGATATTCAAATGATTGAATTCAATTTCTTAACGGAAAATTACCATGAATTATACATTTACACGTTTGGCGGTAAAAATAGTAAATTCACACCGCCTAAATTTAACACCTAATTTGGTGTAATTTTTACACAAAAATTTTAACATTACACCGGGTCAAAAAATTTTTTTACAGAGTAGTTATAACTGTTTTCATCAAAGCTACGGGTTGGAAAAAATTTAGATGGATTTTTTGTGAAATAATGAGTATGGCTTCTCACCTGAAGGTTGATAGTTTTATTAATTTATGACCAAAAAAAGACGATGTTGAATTGAGAATAAAAAAAAATAAAAACACAAGTGGAGGGAATAAAGTTTTGAGCAATAAATTGTCAAGTGGCTCAGAAAAATGACTCGATTCAAGGAAGATTTGGTGAGAATGAGTAAAAATAAAGTAAATAAATGAAAAAACCAGGGGATGGAAAGAGCGGAGGGATAGAAGTTAAGTTTTCTATTGGTAGAAAAGTGTGTGCGGACTGAAGAGGAGAAATAGTGGTAAGAAGATTGTATACGTGTACGTGTGCTGTATATATATGTATTTATATATATATAGATATACAAAGGTGGCGACGCGGCTGGACGGCGGAAAAATTATAACTCGAGTTTCCTAGACCAGCGACTGATATACAGCAGGTATTCTTCTCGTTATTTCTCAACAAAACTCACACACACATACGTTAACAGCACTTTGGAACAGCTCTCGCCACGTGCTGCAGCAACTCGTGACGCCAAATTCATTCTCAACTACTTTGTAAAATAAATAAAAGACCCAGCAGATGAAAAGTCAAGTGCTACGACTCCTTAATCTAAGTTTTATAATAAGAAAACACTACATATTATCTTTTATCTAAACTTTTAATACATATCCATAAATATATATACATATATATATTTTAAGTGACAATAATTTTCCTTATCTTAAGTTTATCAGTCTCACTCTAAAGTATTAAAGTTAACATTTAAAAAAAAGTCTTGTAAAATTTCAGTGCGAAAAAACCATTGTTAGGGGACATATTTTTTTGAAAATTATAAAAATAATTATTGCTGTAATTTTTGAATAAATTCATACATTTTTAGTCGCGAAAATTTGGGTTCTAAAAATTTTGGCACACGGAGAGAATTTTATGGTAAATACTATCATCCAAGTATTGTAAAAAGGTCTAACATACTTCAATGCTAACGAATACTATTTTCTATTATTATAAATACGATATGTATAATAAACTTTACCACCTATATAGTGATTTTTACTATCTGTTATGTTACCATACCATTGTAACCTTTACTATCAACTATCACAAAATTAAATATCTGAATAATTCACTGTACAGTCAAGATGATAAACCCTAAAATCGAGCGGTCGTACGATTTACGATCAAGATGCTTGCATTTACCATCAAAAGTAGTTAAAGTTACCAATCTTATGATAAAAACTACACAGCAAAGACAAACACTTAATTCTTTAATAATAATGACAATACACGTACACCTACACACACGCACACACAGACATACAGATATATTATTATTAAAAAGTTCAGCGTTCGTCTATACTGTGTACTTTTTATCATGACATTGGTAACTTGCACTACTTTTGATGGTAAATGCAAGCATCTAGATCGTAAATTGTACGATTGCTCGATGTTAAGAATTATCATCTTATATTGTATTGACTATAATATTTAGATTATTATATTTATCATCTTGACTTTTACAAATTTAATTACCATCTAAGATAGTAGAATCTACAAAAAAAAAGCATTGTTAGCGCTAACATAAAATTCTCTCCGTGCAGCAGTGAAGATTTTTACGGTGAAACTAAATATATAAAATAAGGTGAATAATTGTCATCCTGATATATATGTGGATTTATTACGGTGTATTTTATAAGCAAGTCTACTTGAATTTAATAAACATTAAATTAAATAACGTACTCGTTAGTTTATACACAAAATGATGTAGTAGTTAGTAGTAGTGGTGGTGGAAGAAGGGGGTCGACGCGCTAATTGCGGTAGCAAAATTAAGCGAGGCTGAGGGGGATTAATTGCGGCAAAATCCCAGTTGGGATATCTATATACCTGTATATATATATGTATATAAATATATATACATTAGATTTATATCAAGAGAGAGAAAGATTATAAGTATAATATAACGATATCTCGTCTAGTGTAGAGTGAAGAAGACTTGAGATGGAAATAAAAGGATATCATTTAATGGGAACTCGATTAAAATTGTCGCTGGGAACCGGTGCAAATGATCGGCTATGTATGTAAAAGGTATATGGATAATATAGATATTGAGGAGGACAGGAAAAGAGAAAAGATAGAAGAGAGAAGAGAAGAGACGAGAAGAGTGTACACAGAAGAGGTTAGCAAGTGTGGGTTTTTCAAACGATCTGCAGCAGAGATTGGATTTCGAAGGCCCCTGAAAATTTTCCCATGGGATCGTTGACCCAACCATGCCATCCAAATGCAACCCGGCACAAACGATACTAGTAGTAGGAGTAGAACAGCACAAGTAGTAGTAGCCGAGTGTAGTGGAGGCCGATATTGTGCAGAGTAAGAGAGAGAGAGAGAGAGAGAAATAAACCCCATCTATACCGATATGTGCTCGACTTGCAACGAGTGCCATTCTATTCAACGGCAATATCGACGTCGTACGACATCACCATCACGCTCAATCCAATGACCAGTTTAAAACCTACTCTCGCTCTTTTGCTTTCCCGCACTCTTGATACCAACCATTTAGATCCTTTTAACTTTGCTTTAATGTTATTATTTATTTTTTATTGTTTAATTATATGTATATATGTATATATATATATATATATATATATATATATATATATATATATATATATATATATATATATATATATATATATATATATATATATATATATATATATATATATATATATATATATATATATATATATATATATATATATATATATATATATATATATATATATATATATATATATATATATATGTATATATGTATATATATATATATATATATATATATATTTGAGAACTTGGGGTGATAACGACGGGTTATTTCAATTTTATTTCAACAGCTCTAATTTTCAGAATATTGTACTGGGGACGCCGAGGCGAAATGGGAGTTTTGATACATTGGATACTAAATTTAAACTCTGTTACGATTATTAAGTAAATTAATTTTATAATTATAACTCATGTCAACCATCAGTTTATACTCGACGTAATACAAAATTTTAACTATCAAATATTTCATTTATTCAATTAACTTTTAAAAGTTTTAAAATTACAGTTAAATATTTTTTACAAGGACGAATATTTTACACACGGAAAGAAAATTATTGGAACTTTTTCTGTGCATTATGGGTATAAGAATTGTACCCATAATATTATGGGACCCATACGAAAAAAAATATATGTATCAATGCATTGGGTATATGGGACATATATATTATTTATATATTTTTTTGTGCGGGAAACTATTCCCATAATTTTATGGGAACTATTCCTATGATATCATAAAATTTTTTTTTTTTGCAGAATAGTGTAGAAATTTCCCTCATGGTATGAAGAGATTCGAATGTATACATAAAAAAACTATAGTTACTTTAAAATTTAAATTTTCTTAAAATTTGAGATTTTATCGAAATTTAAATTCTTACTTCCGAAATTTGAGATTTTTTCGAATATTTTGTGCTGACAAAAAATTTTTGTTAAAAATTTAAATGTTTTTGCCAAATACGAATTTTTTTTTTCAATGTTTGAATTTTTATTTTTATATTTGATAATATTTCTGTGTATGTAGAAGTGATTCCCACACTTTTCGTTAAATTAATATTTGCAAGATAGTATGGGAACCATTCCCATAATATTATAGGAATGATTCCCATAATGCTATAGGAACTATTCCTATAATTATAGAAACTGCTTCGATAATTTATGGTCGTAGTTTCTATGATGGTGTAGAAAAAAATTCCACAGAATTATGGAAACCGTTTCCATAATTTTCTTTCCGTGCAGGCCCTTAATTATAAAAAATAATTTTCAATCCATAATTTCTACCCTAACAATAATAAATATTAAAAAGTTTACCGGACTTATAAGACTTCGCAATTCCACTTTGATAAATGAAATAAAATCCACAGCTTGATGATCAATAAAACAATAACTTTAGTGAGTAAAACTATTTGTCGAGTAAGAGGAGATAAAAAAGTAAATAACAATAGCAAATACTTAGTTATTAAATATTTGTAAGCAAGTTAATGTAATGAGTAGGATAACATCTGGCAAGTAGTTTGTAGTGTAGAGCTAAGCACGTGATTCGCACCATAAAGACACTAAATACTTGACGAGTAATAGTTATACTAGACATTAAAATCACGACGTGATACGCATTAACTACAATCCGAATAGTACCGAGTACTAGTCAGACTGTTATGTATTATTATTATTATTATTATTATTATTATTATATCTACAACACAGCATCAGACGAACAAGCAGAGAAGAGAAAAGAAGATAAAGATGAGAAAGAGGTGTAGAGACACGCCAGACGTATAGAGTTCTTAGCGTAAACACGCGCATGAAAGGAAAGACAAACAGGGCGACAGCTGCTGAGAAACAAAGATGCCCGAAGAATATATAAGAACTCGACGAGGGATGCTACTTCAGGGCGTAAAAAAACGTTAATGTTGAAACAGTCCGAGACTCTCGGTGACAAGACAAGAGGACTTGCTTGAAAAAAAAAATTGCTAATGTTGGATTTTTTTAGTTTCATTTTATTTTATTTCTTCTACACTCCATAAGCAAATATCTTGGATTGTCAGCTTTTATTTGAGTTGAGACTTTTTTTTTTATAAATATTTAAGCATTTAATAAACGGCTCAAATTGTAATTACACAGTCCTACGCGTTGATAAATATTGTTTTTTATTTTTTTTTTTATCGCGTTAATAAAATATTCAAATCGTGGGAAGAACTTGATTAAAAGTCTCTGCAGGTTTGTTGCTGAGGTGCAAGACAACCAGCTTCAAAAGCCTTGGTAAACATTACATGTATATATACATATATATACATTAAGTAAAGTCTACTGCATGCACGCACGTTTTATATACGTGTACAAACATCTGCACGCATTAAACTTGAGATACCAAAGATTCTTTGCGAAAAAAAAAAAAAAGTTAACAATTTTTTTACAGCCGGTTTAAATGAGTGAGCATAAAATAAAAGGGCGGGCAAAAAAATTTGTTTTTTTTAAATACTCTAAAATAGTAATTATTTAAAAATAATATGAAATATCCGGCACATGGAGAGAATTTTATGTTAGCGCTAACAATACTTTTTTTTGTAGATTCTACTATCTTAGATGGTAATTAAATTTGTAAAAGTCAAGATGATAAATATAATAATCTAAATATTATAGTCAATACAATATAAGATGATAATTCTTAACATCGAGCAATCGTACAATTTACGATCTAGATGCTTGCATTTACCATCAAAAGTAGTGCAAGTTACCAATGTCATGATAAAAAGTACACAGTAAAGACGGTCGCTGAACTTTTTAATAATAATATATCTATATGTCTGTGTGTGCGTGTGTGTGCGTATACGTGTATTGTCATTATTGTTCAAGAATTAAGTGTTTGTCTTTGCTGTGTAGTTTTTACCATAAGATTGGTAACTTTAACTACTTTTGATGGTAAATGCAAGCATCTAGATCGTAAATCGTACGATCGCTCAATTTTAGGATTTATCATGTTGACTGTACAGTTAATTATTCAGATATTTAATTTTGTGATAGTTGATAGTAAAGGTTACAATGGTATGGTAACATAACAGATAGTTAAAATCACAATATACGGAAAAAAAATTATGGGGATGGTTTCCATAATTTTGTGAAATTTTTTCCTATAACAGTATAGAAATTGCGACCATAAATTATGGGAGGGGATGATTATAGGAATGTTACCCCTAACATTATAGAAATGGTTCCTCTAATTATAGGAATGGTTCCTATAATTTATAGGAAGACTTCCTATAGTATTAAGAGAATCGTTCCCATAATATATAGGAATCATTCCTATAAATTAAAGGAACCATTCCTATAACATTACAGGAATGGTTCCCATAATGCAATTGGAATAGTTTCTTTAATAGTATAGGAATAGTTCTCATACCATTATGGAAATGGTTTCCCTAATGATATAGGAATCGTTCCCATAATATATAGGAATTATTCCTATAAATTAAAGGAACCATTCCTATAACATTACAGGAATGGTTCCCATAATGCAATTGGAATAGTTTCTTTAATAGTATGGGAATAGTTCTCATACCTTTATGGGAATGGTTTCCCTAATGATATGGGAATAGCTCCCATAATATTATGGGAATGGTTTCCATATTGATATAGGAGCTATTTTCATACCATTATCTGAATGGTTTTCATAATGGTATAGGAATTGTACCCATACTATTATGGGAACTATTCCCATAATGCATAGGAAAACTTCCCATAATTTTCTTTCTGTGTACTGATGGTAAAGTTTATTATTCATATCGTATTTATAGTAATAGAAAATAGTATTCGTTACTCTTTAAATATGTTAGGCCGTTTTACAATGGATGATAGTATTTACCATAAAATTCTCTCCGTGTAGGTAATTTTTAAAAATAAATTTTTCAAGCTACCGCATTTTTCTGAAAAATGAAAAAAAAAATTTTCATGGCAATCGAAACAGTAAAAAAAAATAAATAATTACTCAGGCCCTTTTTCGGCCTCCCGGCTAGCCGAGTGTTGGAAAATAATAAAAACACGTATCACAGTAATGAGTGAAAAAAAAAGAAAAAAAATAGAGCAAACATTAATCGACACAGTAACATTTTGCGAAGACTATAATACGGCCATTAATCTATATCCATGGATCGGAATCGAAGCGAGATGGCTATTTCCGAGTCTACTGGTAGTGGGTCGGAGAGAGAGGAAGAAAGAGAGGTAACAACGAGAAAGAGCCGGAGTGTTGAACGAGGAGGGAACGAGTCTGGCGGGAAAAATCAATAGCTGTGAGCCGGCGAACCTAACCTTCCCAACCCTCCCTCGCACAGCCCTCCGCATCCAGCCCCTTGCCTCCTCTCTAAGCGGGCTCACCCACACGAGCTGGAAACCTAAACCGCAGTCGCTAAAATCGGGGCCTTATTCTAACTCTGCAACGCCCTTTCGTATTTCAATTATTATTTTCCTTCCTCTAATTAAATATTATTATTATTAATATATTAATAATAGTAAGCATATATGTAAGCACAAATATGCATGCTATACATTATGAATTATACTCAGTAATGTGTGATTACCAACGGTAATACCCATTATCAAATATTATCAGTGATTAAACAAAGTAATGATATATATTATGATATCTGAGTTAAATGTTATATGGTTATATATGGGGCATTCCACGCCAAATCGGACGGTTTCAAAATTTATTTTTCCGATTTTCTTAATTTTTGGGTATTTTTTAGTACCCCTCAAAAGAGGCTTCCTGGTAAATTTTGAGATTTTTTTGATCAATGGTTTAAAAACTATCGAATTTTAGAAAAAACCGCTCTTTTTATGGTTTTTTGATCATAACTTTCGTAATAATGGTCGAAATTCAATGTTTTTTTTTTCAAAATTTTTGTTTTTAGATGGCCTTTAAAGAAAAAAATACAAAACAAATATACGAAATGATTTTAATCGCGATTTTTGAATTTTAAGTTTTCAACTGTGTTTTTAAAAAAAGATGCATCCTTCGATTTCCTTGAAAATTTTCTATTTTAAACTTCTATCCATTCTGCAACTTTTAAGCCCGGTCCGGTAGTGGGCCTTCCATAATTACTATTTTTTCGATTTTTTGAAAATTTGAAATAATTTTTTCGCTATAAATGATTATCAGTTCCGATTTTTGACACTGTATACTTGTTTTTTTTGCATATTATAAATTGATTTCAATATTTTTTGGTTTTGAGTAGGGATTTAAAAGCAGTAAGTAAAAGTTAATGCTATTTATGAGCAGTTATAATGAATGTTTTTATTTATTAAGAAGCAACTATTTCGAAGCAAAAGAAACATTAGATTTGCTATAAATTACAGCTAAGACCATTACAGGAGCTCAAAAATTCAATATAATTATTCGAAAACGCGTAAAGCATGAAACGTTTTTAATTATTTCCGGGTTTTTTCGAAAATTTAATATTAACGATTATTTCATGCTTTGCGCGTTTTCGAATAATTATATTGAATTTTTGAGCTCCTGTAATGGTCTTAGCTGTAATTTATAGCAAATCTAATGTTTCTTTTGCTTCGAAATAGTTGCTTCTTAATAAATAAAAACATTTATTATAACTGCTCATAAATAGCATTAACTTTTACTTACTGCTTTTAAATATCTACTCAAAACCAAAAATATTGAAATCAATTTATAATATGCAAAAAAAACAAGTATACAGTGTCAAAAATCGGAACTGATAATCATTTATAGCGAAAAAAAATTATTTCAAATTTTCAAAAAATCGAAAAAATAGTAATTATGGAAGGCCCACTACCGGACCGGGCTTAAAAGTTGCAGAATGGATAGAAGTTTAAAATAGAAAATTTTCAAGGAAATCGAAGGATGCATCTTTTTTTAAAAACACAGTTGAAAACTTAAAATTCAAAAATCGCGATTAAAATCATTTCGTATATTTGTTTTGTATTTTTTTCTTTAAAGGCCATCTAAAAACAAAATTTTGAAAAAAAACATTGAATTTCGACCATTATTACGAAAGTTATGATCAAAAAACCATAAAAAGAGCGGTTTTTTCTAAAATTCGATAGTTTTTAAACCATTGATCAAAAAAATCTCAAAATTTACCAGGAAGCCTCTTTTGAGGGGTACTAAAAAATACCCAAAAATTAAGAAAATCGGAAAAATAAATTTTGAAACCGTCCGATTTGGCGTGGAATGCCCCATATATGAGTAATTGAAACAGAGCTCTTGAAGTAAAGGTTATTAATAAGAATTAATGTTACTGCTTATAGAAAATGTTAAATAAAAATATAGTGGATGTAAAAAAATAAATGTATGGAGTTGAGTTGAGTTGTGCTGAGGGTACGGTAGTTGAGGAAAGAGGAATATAAACACAGGTAGGTAGTAGATAGGTAGGATGAACGTGAATCACGACGTGAGTACGATCAATTTTTAATTCCTCTTTCTCGTTATACTTTTTCTTTTTAGATATATCTATATATGTAGAGTGGGTGTCTCGCTTGCGCACATGAGCTTGCAAGTGAATCACGAATGCGTGAGCTATAGCTCCCACGCGTCGATATATAACGATGCACCTTGTTCACTTTTCTCTTATGGCTTTTCTTCTATTTATATTTCCGTTTCTATTTATATTTATAGTTTTTTTTTTTTTTTTTTTTCGATTTGGCTATTGCTATATTTGGTGGGTGTCTGTGTGCACTGATAAACTTGTTTCGGAATGTTGCAACTCAATCGATTTTTTGGAGTGAATAAAAAAAATTTATATCAAGGTCAGACTTTATACGAATATATGAGTTAGTAACATAAGATGAGATAAGATTAAATTTTTTTTACTTGTAAAATAACGTTGATATTTAGAGGAATCGTTAATAGAAAGGAAATTTTATTTATTACGATAATTAGGGTACGCAGAAAAAAATTATTGACTGAAGATAAATATTCTTGATTCAACAAAATTTTTTTGAGAACCCCAATTTTCTTAGATCAAGTAAAAATCTCCTCTGCCCCTTGTAGGAAAAAAAAACATTGACAATGGGCCAGTCTTGGCTTAATACTAGGCTACCCAGGCTCGGCCTTCAAAGGTTGGTCCAAGATCCGACCAACGTTCAAGTAACAAGCCTCTGTTTGCCAGTCTTGGGCCAAGATTCAGCCAACACTCAATAGACGCTGGCTTGCCAGTCTAAATAACGAATGGTACCGAAAATCTCTAGCTTCTATGTATAGCGTAACAGCCTAGTGGATAAGACACTTGCCTAGCAGCCATGAAGGACCGGGTTCGAGACCCAGCAAACGTATAAGAAATTAATTTCACCGATTTACGCGATTTCTCTATGTCCAAATTTATTTCCATGTGTTACCATCATGCTTTTCTAGCTACAGTCTTGGAACAATACTAGCTCTCAATATTGGGCCCATACTTAGATGCAGTCTTGGCGCAATACTGACACTCAATCTTGGCTCGGTGTTATCATTTTGATGTTTAGACTTGAGTCAAGCTTGAATTTCAAGCATTCCCTAGAGTAAATAAGTTTTGTGCCATGCCTTGGCCAGGCTTGGGCCTATCGTTTTTTCCTGTAAAATGACCAAGGCGAATTTTCTTTGTTCAAAAATCTTGATTTGGTTCCCGAAAACGCCTATCTTCTAGAATATTTTCTTAACTCAAGACAACTTTTTTTTCTGTGGAGAAGTACCGTTTTCGGTCACTTTAGGCCAGTTTTGGACAGTCCAAAAATGGAGCAGTAGCTACAAATGGTACTTCTACCCTATATCAATAAAAAAACATATAGATTTTTGAAAAGTATTAATTACCGGTTTAGACGGCTGTAACTTTTAAAATATTGAATTTAGGCTAATTTTTATCATGACCAAAGTTGTAGAAAAATTAATTTTCTATAAGTTTGGTATCTATGAAAAATATCCTAGAGTCAATATTTTAAAAGATACAATGATTTTAATTCCTATGCATACAGTATATATTTTTAAAAACTACTTAAATTGTTTGAGTGATTATATCTCGTAAGTTATTGATGTTAAGAAGTTTTCATTAAGACAAAAGTTGTAGAAAATTAAATTCCCTACAACTTTGGTCCTTATAAAAAATGCCTAAAAGTGAATATTTTGAAAGATATAGTAATTCAAAGTTGAAGAAATAAATGATGTTTAAAAAAGAATGAAGAAATTTTACACAGCGCGAACTTTACAGCTATGAATTTTTTAATATTTATTATTATTATTGAAATAAAGTGTTAATGTCCCTACAAGTGTTTAGCAAGTAAAACTGATATAAATACAAAGTATAATTTAAATACAATGAGGTGTTTTAAATTTTTATCGAACAACGATTGTGTGTAGACTGCGTAGCGTATACAGAAGCTGAGTATCGTCGATTCTGTTAGTATCAGCACTCGTGTACTCGGGTTTTCAAACTGGGTTGTATAGACCCATAGCAGAGAGAGCATTTGCCCGCGGCATAAATGCAAATTCTCCCGCGCCAATTAAACGTTAGTCACACTATCCTCTGTCGTACCGCAATGCAGCGACAACACCATCAATGTGTGAATTATCACATATTTTACCTTTTTATTTCCCACAGTATCGTCATTTTTTCAATTAACCTCTTCCCCTTTTTTCTCCCCTCGTAGAAAAAAATAATTTTATTTATTCATTTTTAATGAACAATAAATAAAAATATTTTTCTCTCGATCGCGATGTCCAAATAATTATTTTTTCCATTAACATGAAAAATAAAACAATAAAAAAAGTAAATAAAAAACAGTGAAGAGAAATTAAAAACCGGGAAAAAATAAAAATGCAAATAGCAGCAGACTCGATCGGGTTGTAACGCATACACAGCTATAGAGACCGCAAGTAAACCCGGGGAATTAATTATACAACTTTTGATTCAACTGCGTCGTGAACGAGGGGAAGCGGTAAAGTTGAACCCCCGATAGTCAGCGCAAGGGAGCGAGGGAGATCGTAAGAGCAAGACCGCAGGAAGAGAAAAGACAGAAAGATAAAATTTACAGTGCCGCCGCCGGAAATGCGCGCCCTCGAGAGTCCTCGTACGCGCCTCGCGATCCGATCGATGATTCTCTTTCTCCAGCTCTACATCCTTACGTGTACTTGAGCTTTCGAGAATAGAAACGAGAATTTCTATCCTACACTGAGAAAATTAAATGATTGGAGTTATCATCTAGTGATGGTAAAATTTTTACTATCAATCTGATAGTAATGAATATCATCTAGATGATCGTGTAAATCATCTAGATTGTAATGGTTATCATCTGGATGATAAGTAATACGATCATGGATGTTAACTCGAGTTAATTAGGATTATTATCCTAAATAGTTATATTTATAATTTCTGATGGTAACGGGTACCATCAAAAATTATAATAGTTGCCATCAAAGATAATTAGAATAACAATTAATTCGATTATAATGAAACCATCATTTTACAAGGGTAAAAAAATACTAAATGTTAATAGGGAAGCCTGGGGCACGGTGAACCCTTTCAAAAATTAAGTAAAAAAATTTTACTTTCATTTTCCGTCAAGTTATGACCTCTATATTGTTTTTATCATATTTTTAGGCCAATATGTGATATGTGGGGTGAAATTGATCACTCTAAAATAAATTTTTTTTTTTCGTTTTCCGTCAAATTCTGACCTCTATAATGTTTCTATTATATTTCAGGTCAATATATGATATGTGGGGCAAAATGAACCTCTCGAAAAACAAAATTGTAACTAAAAAATTATTTTTTTTTTCTTTTCCGCCTAGTTAATCTTTTCGTTACAATTTTTTTGAGTGGCCCATTTTGCCCCACCCCTCCACCTCAAACACTTTTCACGTTAAAAATTTTGGGCGGTCCATTTGGCCCCCAAATATTTCGAGGCATCCAAAATTTCAGGGGGCCCATTTTGCCCTCCCTTCCCCTACTCGAAATTTATTGAATTTTCGATCAATTTTTTCATAATAATAATTACCATCCCTGATAGTAACTGTCATCATCCTGATGGTAACTGTAATCATTCTGATGGTAACTGTTATCATCCAATGATTGTTAATCCTATTAACAAAAATTATAACTCTAACTATCTTTGCATTTAAAATCGTTCTTATCATCCTAGATGATTGGGGCTAAAAATTTAGGATAATAAACACAATCATTTAATTTTCTCAGTGTATATATCGAGACCGCCCTAACTTACAATTCACCTATACTACACTTAGGCGTTCGATTAACTTTGAATTCTACCCATCGAACTCATGTCTGACCTCTAAACCACATTAATAAAACCTCTAGCTTCCTCGTCAATAGAACTAACGGGGCAAAATCGACCATCTGGGATAAAGTTTCTCGTTTGTAATTTTTTTTTACTTGAGATGGAGGATATCGAATTTCGAAAAATAACAAATTTTTTCTACTGCCCATTTTACCCCACACATTTACGGTCCTGAAGTTGGCAGACATCTAATAAGTTTTGGATTTTTGGAAAACGATTAATTATTTTTAAAAAAAATATTTTGAAAAATTGCACTTGTAGTTTTTTTTATTTTCTACATGTGCATTTTTTTAGTTTTTTTCTTTATTAAGCTTGAAAAAAAATAATTCAAAAATTGTCGATCGTCTGCTAACTTCTGGATCACCACAAAATTAGGGGAGGAAGGGGGCAAAAGGGGGTACTTAAAGAAATACTAAGTTTTCGAGGACTAAAAGACGCTAAATCTTTTTGTTTTTAATGATATTCAAGGTAAATAGACGAATTTTTAGCTGCCGTTAAAAAATAAAATTTTTGGTTTTGGCGGGCAAAATGGGGTACCCTTTAAAAAAGTTGAAAAAAAAAATTTCTGAAAGTTGATCAAATTTTGGGGTACCCCGTTTTGCCTACCCTACCGCCTTTTGCCTTCCTCCCCTCCCCTGCATCCAATGGCGACTATATCAACAAAAAAAAATATTCATTTCATAAGAAGTAGAAACAATAAAAGAAAAAAAATTCCCATAATTTTTTTCTCAGGACTCAGCCTTGAATTCTTAAAAATAATTATAATAATCACAGGATAAAATAACATAAACAAGAGTATAATTAAAAAGTTGATCAGAGTGATCTGAAAGGCTCAACGACTAACTCAGTACCGAGTATAGCTCAGTCTGATAATAATGCAAAGTAAAGGTAGTTTATATGTTGACGGTTAACTTGCTGACGGTGGTCGTCAGTGCACGACGTCATCTATACGCCAACTAATACGACTTACATCTGAAAACATAGCTAAAGCACATAAACACACATTCACACACCCACACACAACACAAAACAACATCCTGCCTACATTAATGCCTCGTCTACGTCAGGTTATGCACATGAGAGTGGGGCAAGGATGAGGGTGAGGGTGAGGAAGCGGTAAAGGGGGAAGAGTGAACACACATGCACATAATACACCTGTTGGGAGTGCACAGTACGAGACAGCACACTGTACTAGACGACTCTCATATATATTGTGAATATGTGGATGTGTGGTTGTTGCTTAAGCGATAAGACGCAATCAGCGTCGCCAGAGCACCGATTCGCAACAAAATAACACCGAGTTACGCTTGATGCACACGCGTATATGCACACCATCAGCACACCGACACTAATAGATCTGACGTTCGATCGGGACTAACGACCCTCTACTCTACTCACTCGAATTCGTTTACTTCTGTTTACTTTCCTCCTCGTGTTTAGATATATACATTCAATCGATTTCAAAGGCCTCACACACTCACACACACACACACGCTGATACTCGTTATCCTCGTTATGGTTGTGTGTAAAATGCTGATAGTCCATATTCTCTTATTCAGCTTTATCTCCGTTACCTCAACATCAAACATCACTCGCGAGTTTGTCTTCCTTCGGCGATAGATTTACTGGAATCGCGTGCACACCGATAACGACTTACGACAAGACACACAAGAGGCCCTGCAGACTAAGATAAACAAGTCAACGTTATTTCACCTTTTATACTCTTGCTATTTTTTTATTCTTTTTATTATTTTCCTTTTAATAAATGTTTGATCGATTTTTATGCTCATCTATTCAAAAATACTTGCCAGCCGGTAATTTATTTTTTTTTTATTTCATGTCAATTTTAAATTTACGGCGAATTCCGATAAGAATTTCACTTTATTTAGTTACTGATTTAACAAGAATTTTAATCGTTTTTTTAACAGAGCATGTAAATCTAAAAACTGAAGAAAAAAAAATTAACATTTATTTTAAAATTCTTGTAATATTGAAAGTAAACGCCCCCCTAATTATCCATCTGCATAAAAATCTTTTTTTAACGGCCCATTTTACCCCAATAAATTATCCTTGTGGACCCAGGGCAAAATGGTACATCATTTGAAAGAAGGAATAATTGTTTTATTTTTAAGAATACTTAGTCCCTGTATGTTAAAAAAAACATTGAGTACACGGAGAAAAAAGTATAGTAAATTTTACTAAAAAATATGAGAATAATTACTAAATTTGGATAGTAATCTTGAAACGCTTATGATTTATATGAAAAATTAATAAACAGATAAGCATATTTTACAAGTCGTTTAGTAAGTAATTTCTCATATACTGGTTATGGAAAATCTCCTACATTGCATATTAATTTTTAGTTACATTTAGTAAATTTTACTATTCCTGTTTGGTAAATTTTACTATATTAAAATGGAAAAAAATAAAATAAAATTTTTATTAGCTTTTAACTTTTTATATTATTACTATCATTTTGATTATTATTGCTATTTATGTCATCTGTATTGGTGTTGGAGTTGATTTTTGTTTTTTAAAAAATCACTTGGTTTCAACGGAGATTCGAACCCTGATCTCCCACGCGCGAGTCCTTTCCTATGTCTGACGGCCCGATATCTCCTTTGGACAAAAGTTTCAGAACTAGTAATACATATTTGTATATGCTATCCCCACCAACTTTTAATTTTATCTATACATAGTAGAATTTACTATACAGATAGTAAAAAAATATAATCGTGTTAGCAAAAAATACATTGCGTATAGTAATTTTTAATATTTTGTACAGTAACAAATCCTATATTGTATTAGAAAATTAATTTTCTTAAATTAGTATTTATTAATAGTACTTATAGTAAAATTTACTAGACAAACAGTAAAAAATACAATCGTCTTAGCAAAAAATACATTACGCACAGTAATTTTGAATATCTTATTATGTAATTATTACTAACTAGTAAATTTTACTAAACGTTTAGTAATAATTTCAATACAGAATGTATTTTTTCATATCTGTTAGTAAATTTTACTATAGTATTTTAATTTTTACTATAAATTTTCCTCCGTGTAAGTTGACCCGCTCGGGCGCGGCAAATTTGAATTTTTAAGGAAAATAATAAATTTTATTAAAAATATGGTGTTTTATTTTGTCACGTCCCCCTAATTATTCATCAAAGTAAAAATATTTATTTCAACGGCCCATTTTACCCCGTTACTTAATAATTTTATTCTTTAAATATAAATACAATTGAAACATTTGATATTTGAGGTATAGAATATTGCGTTGAATCAAATCACTTCCTTCTAATACACTAACATACATACATACATGTATATATAATATAATATATGTGGAGTAGTCTGAGTGTTGATGAATGTTACTAATTACACAGATAGAGATATATCCCGCAAATCGATTAGCATTGATAGCCAAGCCATTTAAACTATTGTTGTCAGAGAGTTGCCCACGGGCAGTATATCTCATACCTGTTCCTCCTGCTCGTGTGCTTTAACTCCATACTCCATACCCTCCATACTCTATACTACATACTGTATAATATATTCTATATATTCTATACTCCACAATATTCACTCTCCTGACCCTCCACAGCCTCCTGCCCACGTCCTTTCTCACGTGTCCCTATTATCCTTGTGGAAACCGCACACAGAGGACAACACTCTGTACACTCGATCGATTTAAATGGCAATGATGTGAATTATAAATAATTATTCAAGTAAATAAGTACATTACTGAATTTATTATTGTCAATTTAAATTTGTATTAATTATTAATCGCCCTGCCAAATAATACATACATTTTTTTTAAATTTTAAATATTTAAATAATTATTTTAAATTAATTGTATGTGTACTAAATATATTGTACGTCTAGAAAAAATTGATCTATTTAATTAGCGATAAATTAAATCAAATATTGGCTGTATGCAAAATTACAACGAATATATTCTTGACAATTCGAATAAATTATTATCTGAATAATTAATTGCATTTACTCTGGTTCTATTTATATAATACGGGAAATTCAATTATCATTTCCCATGATTGATGTTTAATTTTTATTAAAAATAATAAAAAGATATGTTTTCTGTTTTCTATCAATTTTTAAATTTTGACGAAATTAATGAGATAAATCAACATCATAGGAGGTTTTTAAAAAAGAATTTTGATTTCCTAAAATTTTTGTCTGTTTAAAAAAATTTGTTACATCAATTGTTAAGAAGTTACAGCCGTTCAAGCAATTAGATATTTTTTTAGAAAAGTATATTTTTAAAAATATCGATCCTAGCAATTTTACTTGAAAATATAAGTTTAAATTACTAAATTCATATTATAGTCTTAAAACGCTATTGAAATAGTGTAATTTTTAATTTCTTGAGAATTCAATTTTTAGTTATATTTAGTAATTTTTATTATTTAAATATGGAATTAAATATTAACTGCATTAGTAAACTTAACTATATATTTAATAAATTTTACTATGCCGTTCAGTAAATTTTACTGTATTAGAATGGAAAGAGATAAAATTAAATTTTTAGTAGTTTTTCAACTTTTTATCATTATGATTATTATTTATGTCATTTGAATTGGTGTTGGCGTCAATTTTTATTTTTAAAAAATCACTTGCTTTAACCGAGATTCGAACCCTGATCTCCCGCGCGCGAGTCCTTTCCTATGTCTGACGGTCCGAAGTCTCCTTTGGACAAAGGTTTCTGAACTTGTAATACATATTTGTATATGCTATCCCCGCCAACTTTTAATTTTATCGATCTGCTTCGGAAAAATTACAAGCCGTTTAGTAATTTGTTAGTTGCTGTACAATACTTAATACTACGCTATTCATCTGCTTTACAGAAATTACTAAACAGCTTGAATTTTTATATACTGTAGGATATTTAATGCATATTTTTAGTTAATTTTTATATTTTTGAAGAGTTAAAATCGTTGAACCGCATTATCAAACGTTGTACTAAACGTTTAGTAATAATTTAATATTTTCTTTATGAAATTTGCTGTTCGATTAATAAAGAATACAAATAAATTAGTAATGAAAGTAATAATATAGCAATTTTTCAGATAAACAGTATTAATTACTGTTTTGTGATTTTTACTATACTTTTAGTAATAAATAGTAAAAGTAATCCACTCATTGATTTGCATTAGTACTTAAATATATTAAATATTAAAATATGTTCGAGACTCGTTTTCTTCATGTAATAAAATACAGAAAATTAAATTCCCCTTTTAATGAGCTCATACGATGTCTAATTATCTTGAATAATTGCCAACATATCGTTAATTATAAATTTTTTCACATGCTGTCATTTATAAATAAATTGTTACAAAAAGAAAGAAATGTGTTAAATTTTTTACTTTAAAAGTGTCAGTATAAGCATTAAAAATCCATTTGATTACACAATGGCACAGCTTTATAGTACCCGACTATTTTTAACTTCTCTCAATGTCCACAATATTATTTTTTACCGATAAAAATAACGTCGCCTGAATATATTTTTATACCATATTGTTATCGACATAAATATTTAACCATTTAATAAATAATAATAATAATAAATTTTTTGTAATATTTACAACGTAAAATAAATAATAAAAAATAAAAATAAAAATGACTTTTCAATTTCGGTGTCTGAAGCAAAAGACAAATCTCATCTTTCACACGTAAAGATATCCTGGGGTTGAAAGAAAAAGTCGAAGAGAAATCTCAAACGTATATATTCACGCATCAGAGAATCCTCGACGCTTATATTGATTCCTGGGGTCGACGAATTCGCGCGTGTATGCCTATACATCCATCCATACATTTGTACATCCACACTCGACACCAACTCGACATACGTATGTGCGTATATCTATATATATTTATGGTGGAATCGGACTGGCGTCCCATCATTGACAACATCCACGCAGATATTGGTGTATGAAATGTAATGGCGGGCCACTTCAGTACCAGTAATATCTCACCAGACAAACAAGCCTTTGGCTTTTTTCCTGTTCATCTTTTTTACTTCTTTACATCACGGATATAATATCTCTCAGACGAATATTTACCCAAACATTACAACTTTACACTTAATATAATCCCAAAAAAAATCAGACAGACTAAATCCTTCTTTACTTGCGTCTGACGTCTGAATTATTATTTTATTTTTTTCTTGTTCACCAAAAATTCGAACAAAGTTTCGAAAAATTTAAAAAAAAATTGAACAATTTAAAAAAGGCTATTAATTACCCTGCAGTTTCATGATACTGAAGTTAACCAACGTCTAATAATTTTAGCATTTTTTTAAAAACGATAAATTTTAAAAAAAAATATTCAAAAAAATTGCATCTATGGTTTTGTTTATTTTCTACATGTCCATAATTTTATTTTTGTTTTTATTGTCATAGATTTGTTGAAAAAAAAATTCAAAAATTATTGATTGTCTGTTAACTTCAGGATCAGGAAATATATGAAATCATATAAGAGAAAACATATATAAAAATATAATAAAATCGGCCAAAATCTATATACAGTTATATATAAGATTTCATGTATTGTCACATATATATTTATATCTGTAACATATATTTTTTAATATATGTTTACCATGTATGATATTTTCATGCGGGTACAAACGGTCTAGTATGAACATTAAAAAAAAAAAAAAAAAAAGTAAACAATAGTACAAATGAATAGATAAAATTTTCCCATGAAATGATTAATTTCAATGATATTGATTGAATGGTACTGGTACGTATTATGTAATGTCATTAACGCATCGTGTACACATGCGCTTGAACCTACCGCCGTTATATTTCCTATGCATCATGCTTCTATACTCTCATTCTATGGTATTATATATTCATCTCTCTATACACACAACATGCATATGTGAATGCTATAAGCTACATATCTGCAATATAGAAACACAGCACATATGATCCAAGTATCAAGAGCCGCGCATAATCGTATACTATGTGGACGTATGCACAAGATGATGATGCATTTAAGCTACATCTGTACCACGTGATCCGCATGTGTGCTCAAAATTACGACACGCGGTTACGACTGAGATAATGCTTTTTATGAGCAATGCAACTCCCGTTTTAATTTCTTGGCTATTAAATATTTAGTGGGTATTTCTTCTACTGACTAGATAATTATTCACCCATTAACTTTTATATGACACCTTAAATTTTATTTCTGTCACGGGGCAAAGGGTGATATTAAAACTTTAATTTCGATAAATATTAGCATAATTACAGTGAATGCAGGAAGCCTTTCCTTTGAATTTTTTGAGAAAAATTAAGAATCCTCAGTGATATTTACTGTCGTAACTGAATTTTTGCTGACAAGAAATTTCCGGCGAGCAATTTAAAAAAATGGGATTCAAAAGTTAATAGACAGAATATTTTATAATTGAAGATCTTGTAATTTTTAAATAAAATCTTAGTCACTGAGATAAAATATAAGTGTGGGATAAATTAAGCCGTGACAGAAACTTTAATTTCATCAAACGCTTCGTTAAAACTTAACGGTTTGATAAAATTTTAATTGCGCTATTTTTTTAATTTTCAATAAAATAATTTTTACAAGACAATTTAACGAATACGCTCTTAAAAATTTATTGAGATCAAAGATAATTTTTTTTCTGATAAATTTTCGCGGGAACTAGGGAGGGGGGAGTACCCCCAAAATTTTATAGAAAAAAAAAAAAATTGTTTTTTTTCGTCTAATTACTATAAATCCGATATATTTGCGCACTTTTAGCCCTAGGTATGACACCTGGGGCAAAACGGACCAGCCGGAAATTCTGAAAAAATGATTCTTTCATATTTTTATTAAATTAAAAAAAATTTAATATATTAATCCATTTTTCGGCTGATTTTCTATATCTGGGGCAAATTTGCCCACTAAAAATATTCGAAAATAATATTTTATTTTTTAATTGATAAAATTTTTTAAATAATGCAAAATAATCTGTAATCTAAAAAATCAAAACGACACGTTTTTTGGGTTCAAAATAATGACAAATAAGAAATATAGAATTGTTTTTTTTTTATTAAATAACAATTAGTAAGTAAGCTAATCGAGGGGGAACGATTTATTACAGGTAAACAACTTTTTTTTTGAGTATTTTAAAACCAAAAATAGTTGTCATGAGAAAGAAATACATTCTTAATGATGAAAATAATTAAAAAAAAAAAATTATCATTTTTTGGAGGAGGGCCTCTCTGCCCCACAAAAAAAAAATTCTGCCTTCGTATCCACCGATGATGTGAAATGTAATTTTCCTTTATGTATACTATATATAAAACATTTAATTTAATATAATTTGATCAACTTTCAGAAATTTTCTTTTTTTAACTTTTTTAAAGAGTACCCCATTTTGCCCGCAAAAAACAAAAATTTTATTTTTTAACGGCAGCTAAAAATTTTGTCTATTTACCTCGAATATCATTAAAAACAAAACGATTTAGCGTATTTTAGTCCTTGAAAACTTAGTATTTCCTTAAGCTCCCTCCGCCCCCCTAAATAAAAATTTAAATGGGTAATTAATAATAAAATAAAATAAAAATAGTAATATTTTGAAAATAAAAACAAAAGCGAGTAAATATTATTTTAGAGACAAAGTGTTAAGTGCTTTAAGAGCAGATGGTCTTGAGAATGAACTAGTGTAGAGAATGTACGAGAGTTGATTTAAACTGCTGGTAAAATTTCTACGGAGCGTAAAATTCATCTTAAGCGATTCCGCGGGCCGTTAAAGTTTTGCAACGCATTATTCGTAAGTGTGTACAGCTAGTTTATATACACTGGATAGTAAAAACAGCACACACAACATAACATGGTGACTTAAACCACCGTGTGCCGTAAAGTTACCACCGCACGAGAGAGCTCGACAGTTATTTTCGGCCGCTTTTACAGACCGCAGAGATTTAATTTATTAAGACACGCTCCTCTGGCGATGCTGAAGAATATTTGTGTGGATGAAAATGACGTGAATGAATAAAACTAAAAAATAATTAACTTAGCGAGCTGTGAGATGCAGCTGCACGGTTAATGCAAACTAGACACCTCAAACATATCCATTTTTCAAATAATTCATTTTCTATTCTTTTATTTTTTTTTCGGTATTTATTATTTATTATTTACTGTCTACCGTTTAATACTTTAAATCCATTATTTTTTTTTACTGTCATTCTCTGCGATTTCTTCTCAACCCCGACAGCAACGCTCAACTAAGTAGATTACTCAACAAGTGGTGGCTGGGATTCTGGCCGGTCGTCCAACGAACCAACAAACGTCGAGCATTCACGTTTTAAAATTCCACAAAAACCTCTTGGTAAATGAAAATAAAATTATTCAAACCCTCGAACCAAAGTCGAAAAAATATTTTCATTATTTTCATTCTCTTCACTATTATTTATTTTTCTCTACACTCAAATCTATAATGGTTAATCTCATTTTTCGAAATTCAATTTACTTTTTTTCTTCATCCTAAATTTCGTCGCCCGAACAAATAAAACAACTAGTACTTCTTGGTGTCAGTATAAAACGTCTTAGTTGTATTTCAGGATGTAATTTTTAGAGATTTTAACCCAAGACTATAGTCGTTTAGTAGACGCAGATAATTTTTTAGTAAAAATTACCCATAAAGTTTAGTACTGTAAGGACATCTAGCTAGTAACTAATTTTTTCATGTTCCTGGGTCTAAAAAATAACTTGATTTTGCCTTTTCTGATTTAATTAACTTGAATATGACTTTTTTAGCTCAGAAATTTTATCTGTATCTTAAAATATGAAAACACATTTGGTTTTGACTTGGTTTTGAGTTAGTTGTCTTACTTACCCGAGTCAAAAAACAAATTCGGATTCAAGTCTCAGCTCAATGAGGTTTTTGAGGATCAATTCAGAATTTTAAGATTGACAACAATATAGAAAGTTATCTTAGTTTAATCCTCAAAGTAGTAGTTACGACCAATTTTACCATTGAGGAGAAGACTGGAATAACATAATCTGGAATAGAGCCTCAAAATACTCAAAACATACAGGAATAATTTTATTCACATTTGAACCTCAAAAGTCTCATTCGACGTATTTTCTCTCCTTTTTCTATCTAAAATTTTCAAAAGTCCGAAATATAACTTTCGATTCGTTAAGGATTTTGAGGTCTTAGTTGTAATTTAAAATCGATAAATTATTCGCACTTAGACCTCATATAGTCCTCATTGAAAATTTTGGGTACTAAAGTAGAGTTACTTTCCCGGTGGCAAATAAAACGTCAAAGACATTAAGGCTTTTGAGAACTAAACTATAATTTGTTTTTTGACAAATATATATATATATATATAATATATATATATATATATATACGTATATATTTTTTTATAAATAAATGTACAAAACATTTCAGAAAATAATAATAATAATAATAATAATAATAATAATAATAATTATTATTATTATTATTATTATTATTATTACTATAATTGAATGATAATATTCTTGTTGTTGTTAGCCTAGAAGCAAACTCAATTTGTTGGCATACAAGCAAAGTGGGTTTTACTATGGTATTATGTCAAACTAACGGTATAGTTTGCCTATTCTAAGCTTAGAATCACGTGGACCACCGACAGAACAATAAGGTTGGTGCAGTGTTACATTGATATAACGAAATGAAACGCCTGGAGCTAATTATATATATATATATATATATATATATATATATATATATATATATATATATATATATATATATATATATATATATATATATATATATATATATATATATATACGTCACGGTAATAAACACGTAACTAAACCTGTTGTGAGTATTATATAGAGAACAGAATACACTGAGAGTTTGAGTGTACGGAGGCTAATGCCACTATCATTTCATGTGCCGGCAATTCACTAAAGCATCGACATTTTCGGTAATTAGTCCAGATTGATCCAAATACCAATCACAAACGCACTTCAATACGACTTTGGCCTCCAATTAATTGCCTGGACTCACTATTATTCTGTTTACAGATAGAGTTATCATATTTCCTATCTCAAAGGACTAAATGTACTTTAAATTATTCATTTTTCCTGTTGATATTAGAATTTACTAATAATATCAGCAATATCCACTTGTTTTGATCTTCCAAGTGATTAAATATGATGAAAATCAATTAGAACCATTCAAAAACTCGAAAAGAAACTACTGCTCTACAAACACTCGGACCGCGGTTCGAATCCCGCGCGCGGTAACTTTGAACTTTTTATAAAATTTTTCTATTTATACATTATAAATCTTGAGTCTCGTAAGTAAATATATAAAATGAATATATCAAGGTTATAAATGTTTGTGTTTGAATATAAATTTATAAAGTGTACAGTATAAATGAATTTTTTATGACGTTAAAAGTTATAGAGGTAGTTTATCTCATGACGCTCGAGAGACTGATATAACCTGGCTTCTCAACGTGTAAGGCGATAGCTTCCTTGGACTCCTGAGAAAGGGTTGGGTTACACCAACATAAACGACAAAAAGGACTACTGTTCCAAGTCGCCGCGAGGCTTCAAGAATAAAAGAATAAAAATATAAGATAATAAAAAATAAAAATATAAATAAATTGTGGGATTTAACAGAGTGAGAAGACTTGAGTCTTGAGTATCGTTACTCGATTCAGTTTTCGATTCCTGTCCCATTCTCTTATACTTTTATAAAACTTGCTCTTATTTTTAATTTTCATTTAAGATACTTTTTAAGCTCCCCTTGAATTTTCTTTTCTACTGCATGCCTTGAGCGCGAAGCGCTGAAGCTATGCTCTATACTTGCCTGAAAATGAAAATCTCGATTTCGTCATATTAAATTGTTTCTAAATTTATGAATACACTTAAATAAAATACAATAAAAATATATTGTTATAAAGAAAAATGATTAAACAACAGATTTCATCCATTTTTACGTCGACTTATTACGATTTTTCTATAAAGTTTCTGTTTTTAGTGACTTATAGCGTTAAATTACTCAGGAGTCATGGGCTAGTAAACACTATAACTTCTGAAAAATACAATTTTTCAACTTAATTTTTTTTTTTAATATCTTCGTGTAGTTGATGCGAATACCCCCTTTGAAAATGGCAGCTAAATATCGTATGGTTTAGTTATAATTAATATTTTAAGATAGGCATCACACGACAATTTCTACCCTTTGAGCAGCCATATTACTTATTTTTTTTAAATATACATTTATTTCAAGAGTGAGCATAGCCAAGATTATTTTTTGTACTTTTTGTTTACTTATCGATTTCTATGTATCGATTATTTTTCGATAGTATCGATAGACGGCACGGAATATACCTATACTAAAGTATACATATTAGCAGCTGGCGTTTCTTAGGTAAAATGGCGGGCTATTTAAAAACTTATAATCTAATTGTTTTTAATTAACAGTCGATACAAAAAAATATGTTAAAATTCAAAATAATATAACGGTTTTCAATGAAAAATTGTTGTATGTGTAATAAACTTTTAACTCACTTGAGTATCATTCACATAAATGCTCAAGGCATGCACTTTTGGATTTTCCAAACTTTTTATTTATTTATTTATTATCCAATGTTTGGAGCTTAGATATTTTTATTAAATGACTTGTAAAAAAAAAGTAAATTGATAAATGTCTATTAAAAAAAAAAAGTTTAATTGATGTAATATAGGGAGATAGTTAGAAGCACGAAATGGAGTACGTACATGAAAGTATATAAGTATGCAAAACCAGGGCATTTATTCTAGAGGATAAGGTAATAATTTAAGTTATAACTGGCACGAATAAAGTATATATAGGATAAAAATAATAAATATGGTACCTATTTAGGACAGTATTTTATAAACGATATCTGTAATAATAATAAATTATTTTTTAATGCAAATTATTAAAACCAAACTGCTTTGTTCGACAAATAAAAAAATATTTTTTTCAAAAGAGCTCAAGTCGACTTTTTTTTAAAATTTTTTAAAACCCAAATTTAATGACCGCGAATTTTTAAAACGATAAATTCTTTTTAGTAAACTTAAAAAATTATTTTGAGACAAAACATGTAGGGGTAAGGTGGTGAAGAAATTTTTTTAAACAAAAAATTAATTTCTTAACAAAATATAAAAATTTAAATGCGAATTATAATTTCAGATAATTTGAAAAAAAAAATTCGAAAAAATAAAAAATTTAAATAAAAAGTAAAATATAGATTTTATGAAATTTATGATATGAATATCCACCTGTTTAAATAGTTTAAGTGCACTAAAGACAGAATCTAACTTTCTTTGCATCGCGACTTGTCGCTAAGCCAACAAATCGATATATCTATTCACATATTTAACTTACGTCCCTTCTTATTGAGTAAACAAGTATTATATTTTATTATCAGCATACTGAAATGCACAGATTTAAAGTTTTCATTTTTTAATCAACTCTCATCCTCGTTACCTGTAACTTTTATCGCTAAACTATTAACATAACAATGTACTTAGTATCAGATACGATGCGTTCGTCATATACATTATTTATGTACAGTAAGAAGCAAGTTAGTCACGCAACGATTCAATGAATGCAACAATGTAATAACCGGAAAAAGTTGACAAATTAATTTATCATTATAACATTAATTTATTATAAATATATAATTTATATATTTATAGTAAATTACAATGGTATTTTTTTCTACTCATTATTACAAACGGAAAAATAAAATTACAATTGCACAAGTGTATAAATGCTATGTCTCTAAACAACCATTGCATGCTACGGAAATATGTCACGGTTTCTCAGTAAATTAATAAATACTTATCATTTCCTGCTTTCTTTTTTAACTTTGTTTATTTATTTTTAAATTTGCTCTTATGAATGAATTATCCAAGTTCAAGAGCTTATAGGTCATTGATAACACTATCAATTACTAAATACAATTCTATTGTTTGATATCGATAAAGAGAAATTAGTAACTTTTCACAAGACTCAACAGTTTTTTTTGGTTAATTAAGTGGGGCAAGTTTACCAATTGTGATAAAATGGTCAAAAATTTTAAATTTTAATTTTTATTTCAATTTTATGATTTTTTTTTTATTTTCATGGCCATCAATAATTTCGATTAATTTTTTTCTTAACTTCCCGCTAAGAAAATTTAAAAATTTTTTAAAAATGTAAGCTATTGGTCACGGTTCAATTTTCGAAAAGTGAGTTTTTAACGAATCTCTACGATTTGAGTTACCAGGAAGCTATTTTGACCAATTTTGAGATGATGACCGTGTGTGTACGGATATTGACTGCCCAATTTTAAGACACAGTAACTGGCAAAAAAAAAAACAAAAACATTTTTGAAATATGGACTGAATCATATTCACAAGACTCCATTGTAACTAGAAATACTAAAAAATCAATTTTGAAAAATTTGTCCCTAACTGTGTTTTGAAATTGGACAGCCGATATATATATGTAAATGTTCTATAACTTTTGAACGGAATAACCGGTTAAGATCATAGAGAAAGCACTCGAAGTGTGCATTCTGTACACTGTGGATTGATTCCAAAATCTAATTGGTTTTTAAACTCTATAAGCTGCATCGAATGCTACCTTAACCATCAAAATTGAATCATTTGTTCAAAAAATATTGTTAACGAAATAGTTTCAAAAAAGTATTTTTTTTTTTTTTTAAAATAGAATCAAGACCATTTCATTACTTTCAAAAAATGTGCAGTGTTAGTGGCTAAAAAACTGCGACAAATTCCACCTCAAACGTCAAAATTGGTCTACTAGTTCAAAAAATATCAACGATGAAAAATTAAAAAAATAATAATTGTCCTCATTTTTCCTAGATAACTCCCCATATAATTTATCAAATATACCTAAATTATATATACTATCATTTTATATATTAACGGTCTAATCTGATTAAAAAACTCATTTAACCTTCAATTTTAAAAGCATTTATTAATATTTATCCGAATTGATTGATTTCATTAAGCAAAATCCTGAACTAAAATTAAAAAACCGCTTGTTGAAGCTTGAGCTCAAAAATATGAATGTATTAAAACATATTGTAAAGTACTTTGAGCTCAGATATCTATTATCAAGTGTTTTCAAGCTCTTTGAAATCTACAACAGCGAAAAGTTTTAGGGTTGGAGTGCAGGGTCAGCCGGTTTCCAGATTTTTTTAATTTTGTTTTTTTTAAATTTTGTCTCGCCCATTTTACTTTGCCCCTTTTTGCTGTTATTTATATTAATACTCCATTATGGTAATTTTAATCTGCTTATGCAATAATTGAGGTGGCAATTTTACCCTTTTTTCTATAGTCATTAAAATTTATTTTTGCTTCAGTCTTGTTTATATTCAAATAATTGTAATTTTAATGACTACAAATGTATCGATAGGTTACATAACACTCATATATATATACGATGAATGAATGATTCCTCTCTTGCTTTTACCCTCGATTCCATTCGCACTTGTATATATCTAGTGTGTCACTACACGTGCTGGCTGCCTCAACTTTAAACATAAATACACACTTTTCTCCTACACATAGACACAGACCTAATATATATCTATATATTTATATATTATATAAATTAAATGTGTGGGTGAGAATAACTAGTGAATAAATCGTTCAAGGTCGTCTATTTAAACTCAATCGTATCGGAATGAATGAAAATGAAAAATAAGGACAATGGATATTTAAATATAAACAAACGCATAAATTCAAGTTGAGAATGAATGTTTGTGGCAAAGTACAGTAGATTGGATAATAATTATTGAATGAAGAGTTATAACAACTGAGCAGTGTGACATAAAGCAAGAATGTAATGTTTGGTTTATAACAAACATAATATTCTAAAGATACACCAGTGATGTACAAAATTAGAAGAGATCGCACGCGGAAGAAAGATCGCCGCGAATTATGCGACTCAGTGAGTACAGCATGTTAACAGAGAATGAGTCGTTGACCTCGTGTGTACGTGTTAACGAATATCGTAACAAGAGGTTGCGAGGCCGCAATAAACGAGTCCACGAGACGGCCCCAACAGACAAATATCTATGGCATGGCTTTATTATTTTAAGAGACTCCTAATTTTATTAATTAGAGAAAAAAAAAACCTAAGCTAAGTCATCTCGACGCTAATTAATCTCCAGAGGCGAAGGATTTTTTTCTGTTCTGTATGCTTTTAATTATGGGCGGGAAAATTTAAAAAAGGGCTGGAAGTTTGAATAATATTGATCATTGGGTGGATTAGAGAATATTCTAGCCGAGTGTAGACATTTGTTATTTATTTTATTTGACTAGATGATAATAATATTGATGATGATGATGAGGATGATGATGATGATATTGAATATATGAGCGCAAACTCAGTTGATCTGTTATACGGCCTCGCCCATTAGAAACGGCCGGGTGCAATTACGTTTAAAAATAGCAAAGAGAGCCGAGTATAGAGGATCGTTGGTTGCGAGCGATTGCATCAGACACACGATGAAGTCGGAAAACGTCAGAGAGAGAAAAAGAGACCGCGATATAGTGGATAAAAGGAGATAAAAGAAAAAGAGCGAGCGAGTGAGTGAGTGAGAGGGAAAAGTAAAAAATAAAATAAAGAGTGATGCACACAGATGAGTAACAGTGTCTGTCTGGTGCATCCTGTTCCATTGCTCATTCTCCTGCAGATGCTTGATGCTGCTCTCCGACTCTCTGTGATATGTTTCTTCTTTATTTCTTTATTTTTTTGACTATCTACTCTCTATTCTGCTACGCCTTCTATTGGGGAGCTGACGTGACGAGTCGCGCGCGGTTATACCGCAGCTAGGACCGAGTACGGATAATTACGCAGAGTATCATACGAAAAATGATCTCTGCAGTGTATGTGTGTGTTATGTGTCAAGCAGGTCGTCAACAGTGAGGATAGTCGTCGTTTAGTTAACGAACCCCAATATGATTAACAAACGCCCAGTCTTCATTTTGTTACTTTTAAAAATTTTTATTCGCTATTTAAATTACGCGGTTTTAAATTTATTACTCAAGACATATGATGGTTTTTTTAAGCCTAATAAAATTTTTTTTTTGTAATGAAAGCCGCTTTTTTTCATTTTTATTAAGAGTAATATTTCTTGCTTATAATTAAAAATGCAAGTGAAAATAATATTCTTGATTTTCTGCACGGAGAAAAAAATATAGTAAAAATTACAATCTTATAGTAAAATTTACTAACAGATATGAAAAAATACATTCTGTATTGTAATTATTACTAAACGTTTAGTAAAATTTACTAGTTAGTAATAATTACATAATAAGATATTCAAAATTACTATGCGTAATGTATTTTTTACTAACACAATTGTATTTTTTACTATCTGTATAGTAAATTTTACTATAAGTATTTTTAATAAATACAAATTTAAGAAAGTTCATTTTCTAATATAATATAGGATTTGTTACTATACAAAATATTAAAAATTACTATACGCAATGTATTTTTTGCTAACACGATTATGTTTTTTTACTATATGTATAGTAAATTCTACTATGTATAGATAAAATTTAAATTTGGTGGGGATAGCATATACAAATATGTATTACAAGTTCTGAGACTTTTGTCCAAAGGAGACATCGGGCCGTCAGACATAGGAAAGGACTCGCGCGCGGGAGATCAGGGTTCGAATCTCGGTTGGAACAAGTGATTTTTAAAAAAACAAAAATCGACACCAGCACTAATACAGATGGCATAAATAACAATAATAATTAAAATGATAAGTAATAATAATCAAAAGTTAACAGCTAATAAAAATTTAATTATATTTTTTTCCATTGTAATAAAGTAAAATTTACTAAATGGGATAGTAAAATTTACTTATCTGTTTATGAATTTTTCCTATAAATCTTAAGCGTTTGAAGATTACTATCTAAATTTAGTAATTATTCCCATATTCTTTAGTAAATTTTACTATATTTTTTTCTCCGTGTGAGACTACCCGATTTTGTACAACAAAAAAAATTTTTTTTATCAATTTTAAAATAGTCTTATTTTCCCCATAGGGGTGGGGGGCAAAAGGGGGTACTTAAGAAATATTAAGTTTTCGAGGACTAAAATACGCTAAATCGTTTTGTTTTTAATGATATTCGAGGTAAATAGACAAAATTTTTAGCTGCCGTTAAAAAATAAAATTTTTGTTTTTGGCGGGCAAAATGGGGTACTCTTTAAAAAAGTTAAAAAAAGAAAATTTCTGAAAGTTGATCAAATTATATTAAATTAAATGTTTTATATATAGTATACATAAAGGAAAATTACATTTCACATCATCGGTGGATACGAAGGCAGAAATTTTTTTTTTGTGGGGCAGAGAGGCCCCCCTCCAAAAAATGATAATTTTTTTTTTTTTAATTATTTTCATCATTAAGAATGTATTTCTGTCTCTTGACAACTATTTTTGGTTTTATAATACTCAAAAAACAAATTGTTTACCTGTAATAAATCGTTCCCCCTCGATTAGCTTAATTACTAATTGTTATTTAATAAAGAAAAAAAACAATCCTATATTTTTTATTTGTCATTATTTTGAACCCAACAAACGTGTCGTTTTGATTTTTTGGACTACAGATTATTTTGCATTATTTAAAAAATTTTATCAATTAAAAATTAAAATATTATTTTCGAATATTTTTAGTGGGCAAATTTGTCCCAGGTATAGAAAATCAGCCGAAAAATGGATTAATATATTAAATTTTTTTTAATTTAATAAAAATATGAAAGAATCATTTTTTCAGAATTTCCGGCTGGTCTATTTTGCCCCAGGTGTCATGCGTAGGGCTAAAAATGCGCAAATATATCGGATTTGTAGTAATTAGACGAAAAAAATAATTTTTTTTTTTATAAAATTCTGGGGGTACCCCGTTTCCCCCCTTCCCTAAATAAGAAGCTAGAGTTTTACTAAAAATCAAACTCGAGGCAATTTTCAAAGTTCTAGCCCTCCTAAAAAAATCTCAGGTAAAAGAGGAGCGTATCACCTCCAATTGAAATGAAAAAATTTAAAAATCAATCTCTACGAAATCTTCAGCTCAATACTCTTTGTTTTAAAAACATTAAAGTATCTGAGCACTAATTTAATCAACAGTAATTTAAAAATAGACTAAAAAAAATGCAAATAGCAAATATGCGTAATTAATTTAAATTATTTAACCCGGGAGTATACCTACTGCGACAAGGATTAATCCAAAGAGACTGATAGTAACAGGGTTTGTAAGCCGTTAAAGTTAGTAGTTAGCATCAGCTAAACAGAGACGCACACAGTACAAGTTATGCAAAGAAATGTAGATGCAAGAGTAGTAAGAGAATGACTTATGTAACGATGACAAATAACGCTAATGAGCCTACACCGCCTTCACAGCTCGGCTCTCTTCCTCTCCTCCTCTGACATAAACTACCGTCTTCCATTGTCGCAATACTCAGGCTCTTGAGTTTACTACTATACTATAGTGTACTCCAGTCTCTACTCTAGGCTCCACTATCCGACTGATTACAATCACAACTTAGTCTTATCTACCATGGGCTTACTCATTTTATTTGAAACTGTTTACACACAAAACTCTCAGCTCGAGAGAAGACTCTCGACCTCGTTCGTTACTATTTGTTAAAAAAAAACTTTTATACATTCGCTTATATTTATTATAAATATGTACAGTTTTCAGTGTAAATGTTGGGATTGAGATTGAGATTAAAATTAAAAATAATTATTTATCAGCTCGAGGTATTCGCGTATATTAAGAGATTAAGTCTATTAAATAATTGATTAGATATCGCGGAATAAATTCCCTGTAGATATTTAAAATAAATAATATATATGTATGTAAATCATTATTAAATAATAAATGACTCACCTGGACTGGTCTGCCATGAGAGACCACCGATGAACATTTTCCTGTAAAAGAAAGATTCCATCAGCTCGAATCTTCACTCTTATGATTGATGATGTCTCATTACTTATCATAATTTATTATAAATAAATAAAACTTAATTATAAAACATAAAACTTAAACTAAAACTAAAACAAAATGCCAGCGGAGGGTAACTTCCGGTTAGCACATCCCCCCAGTCTCAGCGCATCGGCGCAAGGTGTCACCACATATCAACCATTTAAAACTCATTAACAAAAAATAATTAACGAATTATTAAATAAAACGTAATTGTGATAACAAATGTCTTTGCCCATGTGCCGCCCCCTCACAACATATATTTATATCAAAATATATCCAACACTTGGAACTTTTTTCTTCACTTAATTTTGCGTAAAATCTAATAAATATTTTTAAAATAAATAATTAAATGGAAAATTATTAAAACGCATGATTAATTAGCGGAAAATTTTTAGCGGGAAATTCAAATTTAAATTTCGCGGGTTATAAATAAAATGAATAATTAATAGGCAGTAATTGACGGATAAGCTAATTATAGTAAATACAAAAACAAACAAATTAAAATTCCCCTCTGGTATTTGAATCGCGGCTTCCCCATGAGCCCCCACCCTTGTGTCCAAGACAACGTGGCCACGTGATCGCGGTTGCTCTCCCCGCATTTGCGTCACGTGGCTGCGCTGACGAAATTCTAGGTCGAGGTGCTACGCGGTGATACAGATAGACACTGAGTAAATAAATAAGTCAAGTATACCTTGCACATTGCAAATAAAATAAATCAGGACTTTAATGCCTCAATAACAAATAATAAATAATATATAAAATTTCAAATTGCATAGACAGTTTTTTTTATAAAATCACTGAAGAAAAAAGCTCCATTAAAGATCTCTTGGGTCTTATCATAATTGTCATTATCACTAAAAAAAACGAGATCACACACAAGGTCGGGGACACAGCGCTCGATAATGACAGCATGTTTTATTATTATTATCATTACTATTATTATGATTTGAAATGACAAATTCCGCGGTATTTCTAGCGGCTCAGATGCGGCTCGCATACGTCGGTGTTGGTATGCGCGGGTGATAGGGGGGTAGTTGTGAAGCGGGGGTGGCAAACGGGCGATGGCGGTGGCGTTGCCGGAAAGAGGGGCCGCCAGGAGGTCCATTGCACGCCGTCTACATATATATATACACATACATATATATATATGAATGTATAGATATATATATAACCCGGCGACGTTGCTCATCTACTCATTGATTCTCTCTAAACGGCTCAGCTCTATCATAGTATAAATTTCCCGGCACAAATAACAATCCTTATAATGAATTGCTAGCTGACGTTTAACCGTACCCTGGATCGTTGGGCACCTCGGCCATGGATCCGCTTGCAACTATTTCTTGACTCTGCTGCTCCATAATTAAATCCTCTCTACAATAACACTTGTTACGATTTATTAATCAACAGTATTTCTTATTGAATCCTTCAACCCTTGGCACACAATCTAATGCTCTTGGGTTATTTTGTTGTTGTTGTTGTTGTTGATGTCTGACTCTAGTCTGACTATTCGCGTGCGCCTGTCCTGCTCTCGTGCAGCCGCCGCGACGAGTTACGCTCTCGTCCTCGTAGTCGTCAGATTCGCCCTCAACTCCCTGGACACCGGGTCAGTCTCCAAGAGGTTTGACGTCAAGTCACCACCAAATCACTTATCGTTTTATTATTTAATATAAATGTCTATTTATTCAGTTAATAAGCAATTTAATCAGTTAATATATCAATCGATCAATCAATCAATCAATCAATCAATCAATTAATTAGTTAATCAGTTCGTTTAAGTCTCTGAGACAGACGACAGCACGGCGCGCGCGCGTCTGCTGCAGGAGTTAACGAGGGCCCGCGTGTCCGCGCCGTGTGCGTCCACAATTTACAAATATCAATTACAATCCCGCCAGTTGCGTAGCAGCACCAGTATCAGGATCAGTTCTCTTTATCCTGTGCAATTGGCTCCTGGCAAATTAGTTTTGTTTTTTAAACTCCAAAGTAGCACCACCAGTAGTAGCAACCGACGACAAATCGGAGTAGTATATATATATATATCTATATCTATAGATATATGTATATCGGAGTAAACAATATTACGATGATGATGAATATTGATGTTATTATTATAATTCCACAGGATGTTATTATATGTGGACACAAGCACAGACAATTGTTATTGCTAGACAAGTGAAACCGGCGGGTGCCCTACTACTGACTACTAAAAACTAAGAAGGTAGAGGTTACGTGGCTGCGCGGTACGGCGACTGATGACGGGCGGCGGCCGGTACTCGGACGTGCGACGCGCTCTGCTAGAAGTTCGACGCGACACTGCGCTCTCCGCAAGGGGCGGCGGGGGGTGGAGTGAGACGCGGTACAAGCGGGATATTCTTACAGTGGGGGATATCGCGAACTTGCTTCAATACCGCGAACAAGAGAGAGTGAGAGGAAGGCGTTTGTGCGGCTGCGCAACTCGCCCGACCGAGATCCACTACACGCAGAGCCGACAGACAGCACACACATCCACCCACTTTCGTGTATGTAGACCGTGGACACAGCGACAAGTTCCGATACTCGAGCCCGCGCTTGCCGAGGGTCCAAGGGGAAAAATAAGGTGGTGGAAAGACAAGTGGGGCACAACCCGGCCCGCCTCTTGCTGTCTGCTCGCCTGCTCTCTCGGTTTGCCGCCACGCCGGGACGTCTGACTGTGTCCGAGCATGCACTACTTGCACTACTTGCTACTAACAAACCCCCTTTCATACTTAACTAGTATACCTTCTATGCTACTGTCGTGTCAATGCTGCATCCATGCTGCAGTATACTTTAATAATTATTTTAAATAAAATAGCATACAAGATATTTTAATATCCAAAAATATAAATTTTTTGTTGACTAAGTCACGGTAAAAATTTTGATAAAACTTGAAATTTATTAGGTCATTGCGCTGTAAAAAATTTTTTTGGCTTGGTGTAGTGTAAATGTCTCGGTGTGAAAATTACACTAAATCCGGTGTTGATCTCAAGCTGTGAATTTAAAAATTTTACACTGCCAAGCGTGTAAATGTTTAATTAATGATAATTTTGCGTTAAGAAAATTACACGGAGAAAAAAATTTAGCAACTTTTATTTAAGAATATGAGTTAAAATTACTAAATTCATATTGTAATCTAAAAACGCTATTGAGATTGTGTAACTTTTACTTTCTTGAGAATTTAATTTTTAGTTATATTTAGTAATTTTTATTATTTAAATATGTAATTAAATATAAACTGCATTAGTAAACTTTACTATATATTTAGTAAATTTTACCATCCCGTTTAGTAAATTTTACTATATTAGAATAGAAATAGATAAAATTAAATTTTTAATAGTTTCTCAACTTTTTATTATTATGATTATTATTTATGTCATTTGTATTGGTGTTGGTGTCAATTTTTATTTTTAAAAAATCACTTGCTGTAACCGAGATTCGAACCCTGATCTCCCGCGCGCGAGTCCTTTCCTATATCTGACGGTCCGAAGTCTACTTTGGACAAAGGTTACTGAACTTGTAATACATATTTGTATATGTTATCCCCGCCAACTTTTAATTTTATCGATCTGCTTCGGAAAAATTACAAGCCGTTTAGTAATTTGTTAGTTGCTGTACAATACGTAATACTACGCTATTCATCTGCTTTACAGAAATTACTAAACAGCTTGAATTTTTGTATACTGTAGGATATTTAATGCATATTTTTAGTTAATTTTTATATTTGTAGAGAGTAAAAATCGTTGAATCGCATTATCAAACGTTGTACTAAACGTTTAGTAATAATTTAATATTTTCTTTATGAAATTTGCTGTTCGATTAATAAAGAATACAAATAAATTAGTAATAAAAGTAATAATATAGCAATTTTTCAGATAAACAGTACTAATTACTGTTTTGTGATTTTTACTATACTTTTAGTAATAAATAGTAAAAGTAATCCACTCATTGATTTGCATTGTATTTACTTAAATATATTAAATATTAAAATATTTTCGAGACTCGTTTTTTTCATGTAATAAAAATATTTAAATGTTTAAAATACTATTCAATATCTAAATAATACTAATATAGATATTGATTAAATAGTTAAAAATAATCAATGATCGTTTGTTGCTCATTAATCAAAATTACGAGTAATACAGAATGGTGAAAAAAAGTAGATTTCACCGTTTAAAATTACACCGATGGAAAATTTACATGTAGCAAATTTTTTTCGAGTCCGTTTTTAAACCAAAATTTTTTACAGTGTAAATTAAAATAAAAAAAAAAACAAGAACTAATTGAATAAACCGCCGAAACAAACTGATGCAGCGAAAAATAACAATAATAATAACAATAATAAATATTGGTCGGAAATTTATAAGAGTAACTGATGGTAAGTGAGCTTTCGTAAGCCTCCTTATCTCATGTCTCTGCTCTAAATCACGCATGGCTCAGAAGCAACGGCCATTTGCATAATCATAATGCCGGTCACGTAACGGCTGCGTGCAACCGCGTGCGCTTCGGCATCCTCTACCTGGTCTTTGATTTATACCAACATATCGAAGCCTAGTCTGCACAATATACACGTATATATACATATATATCTATATACCTGCATATAACAGCCGGGTTACATACGTCTTCTTACGTCCGTCTATCACTATCATATCACATCGCACAACAAACGACTCGGGCGAGCTTAAAGCTTCCTCGCTATCACGTAAATTTCGTTTTAAAGCTCTCGCCCGAGCAAGAAATCGCTCAATCGGTTATCCAGACACGTATTCAGATTTTATCTACCAGCAAATCTCTATCGCATTATCTTCATTGATAACTGTCACACGTCATTCAACAATTTATATTCACATGGATCCAATATTATTAAATATAAATATAAATACTCACTCAAAAATATCATTATTATTATTATTATTATTAGGGGAGACCGGGGCGCGACGGCCCCCTTAAAGCCGGTTATTATTTTTTATGGCTTTTAATCTATAGTTTAACCTATTTTGGTATTTTCTTAAGCAAATCCATTTAAGTTTTACCAAAACTCAAAAAAAAATTTTGTTTGGGGCACAACGGCCCCCGTCAAAAAAAAGCTTAAAAAAAATTTTGTTTTTTTTTTTTTATAAAAAAAAAAATTCAAGCACAAATATACTGTTTCCGTACCTTTATAATCCCATGGACTTCAAATTTATTGAAAAAATTTTATTTAGGATATAACAAGTTTTATTGTTATTTTTTTTATTTTTTTATTTTAACTACAATATTATCTATTGACCTAAAAGAGCTTTAATCAATAAATTTTTCAAATTAATTTCAGTTTAGAAAAAAAATTTTTTTCTGTAGCAAATTTTTTTTCAGGTGGTCCATTATGTCCCAGCTATCGCAGACCAGCCAAAATATCTTTAAAACACCAGAGATAGTATGATTTGACCAAAGATGAAAAAAAAATTTTTTACCAAATTTTTGAGGAGAGCCTTCGTGTCCCAGGTTCCCCTTTTATTATTATTTATTTGTTGAATTAACTCGGTAATAAAATAAACTAAAATCAATTGGCTAACTAGTAGCAGATGTTGGAAGAGTATCAAACCGTGAGACCTCGTTTAGTATCAACATCCACTAGTATTAATACAAGTAGTAGATGTTGCAACAGTAGTAGAAGTAGTAGTAGTAGTAGTTCAGATAGTCTGATAATTTTAACGACAAACCAGTGTGTATGCGACACTCGGTGTTCATAGCATCGCATCCGGCTAATGACGAGGGTGGAAGTTAAAGCGATGGCAAGTGAGTGTACACTCAAGGGTAAAATGAATAAGAGAAGGACAATAAATGTCGTTCGAGTACCTAAAATATATATGTATATATGTATATGGGTGTGTATGTGTAGAAGTATGTAAAGGTATGAAATAGAAATAGATAGAGCTTGTAAATACAATGACACTAGGACACATACGTTTGTCACGCAACACATATGCCGCGTGTTGGTACAGGAGTAACGCGTCCACACGGATCAAGTGGAAGCTCTCAATCAGACGTCGAGTCGGGACGCGACGCGGCAACGAAATCCATCGATCAACTCAATTAACTAATTGCCCTTGCCACCTCCAGGTCTCGATCCCAGAACCACTGGGTTTAATTCTGGACCCAGCCTTAAACCAACACTTTTACATCACTACATAAATCAGGTAGTCGTTGTTTTAGCTGATATGTCAACGATTGAGTTTAGAGATTGAGATTCTAAACGAGACGAGACCAGACGGGTAGATTGATAATTTTTAAGAATAAAAGTTTTCGTGTAAGCACTTGGATAAATAGAGTCTTAAGTGTTGGTAGCAAGTCTGTGGAATTTCAAGGCGTAGGTAATCTTGTTTTTAAATGCAAGACAGACGCACTAATAAGTTGAAAACCAGTCAATTAACGAGCCTGAGTCCTAAGTAAATAAGCCTCAGGTGTCTAAACGATGTGAGGTAATGCATGTGTTTCTTGTACTAATACTAATATCGAGGTTACTAATATTATTATTTTTATATGAGGAAAAGTAAGAGAATTTTTATAATAAAATCAAGAATTGCTAGTTAGTATCTTGAGTAAATACACTCGAGTATGATGTATAATTAGGGGATGGACCTAGTGATTAAAACAAAAAAAAATTATAGGGGATAAAATGAGTCGTTAGAAAAAAAAATTTAGAGAGAAAACTTTTTTTAGTACACGTATGAAGGAGAAGGCAAAATGCGATATGATCTAACGGTTGATCAAAATTCGAACTCTCTTAAAATGAATCAGTGAAAAGTGCTGCAAATCAGTGAATATTCACTGTATAAACAGTTATAAGTATACCACTTATTCAAACAGTGGTATACTTATAACTGTTATTCACTGATTTGCAGCACTTTTCACTGATTCATTTTAAGAGAGAATTAAAAAGCGAAATGTCTTCCAAAGATAAATTTTTAAAAAAAGAGGTGAAAAAGAATTTTCGATCGTAAAGCATTCTCTAATGCCTCGTATTATGAGTCGTGAAATACAAAATTGATTTAAAAAAAAAAAAAACGTTGAATTACTTCTATATATCCCGGGTCGAAAAATTTGATCTGATTTGAGTGTAATTGGACTAGTTGATCTGTTTTTGATCTTTTTAAAAATTTTAAGCTGTTTTTGATCTGTTGTTTTTCAAAAACAATTCCGTTATGGGCAGACAAAATTGGATTAATTCTTGAACTTTTCATATTCAAATTTAGAGATTACATCGATAAAGTACTTCTTTACATGTATACTAAGTTTCAAATCTTAAAGTCGGAAAATCCTTTTTACATTAGATTCGGTCGAACCTCCTTAATAAACTTAAATTAAAGAAAAAATATTTGAATTTATCATTTATTTTAAAACAGATCAAATTTTCTGACCCGGGATAAATTAGAAGGATTGATTGAAATTTTTTGTGAAAAGTTTAATACTTGATGATGGAGAATATAAAAAATTTGTAAAGTGGTAAAAAAAGGCGAATGAATAAATAAATTTGAACAAGTTACACTTGTGTCTTAACTTGGTAATTTAAGGTTTGTATACCGGCACAGTAATTATGATGTTTAAAGCCACTTCAGAAATAGTATATTGTGTGACAAGGGATGAAACAAGACGATTTCAGACTAGGGTGAGGTTGGCTGCCCGAGCCGCAGGCGAGGGCTGACATCACCCGCAGTCTGAAATCGTGTTTTATCCTGAGTCACACACTATATTTTTCATGATTACCTGTATCGGAACTTGAAGATTCAGTGTCAGCAGCCAGTAAGAAACAAGTTAATTTCAAGCAAATGATGCGGAAAACTGTTAGAGAATGAGCACTATGTGATTTACAGTCACTTATTAAATAGTAAATAGTACAAAAATATTATTTTCACTCATTTTTTAGTAATTTCATTTGGTTAATTACAACTGTCACTTAAAAAATGAAATGAGTAAGCTGAAGTGCCAAGTAAACAAATGAGAGTAATAGGGCTGAAAATGAACATTAAATATATCTAGCACAGGGCAGAAACAATTGTGTTTCTTCCCAAGGGAAGAAACACGCATGTTTCTGCCCGCTGTGAAGGGATTTGTGAATTACGAATTCGCTAGCAGTTGTTTGCAGCATCGGTTTGAAATTAGCTTGTTTCGACGGGCTGTAGAAACACTGAAACTTCAAGTTTCGATGCTGGTATCATGAAAACATTTTTAAGTACAAGACTAAGAAGCGTGTTTATGATGTAGTAAACTAAAACCAAAAAGTAAGCTAGAGTGAAGGTAATTACATAAATTAGTAAAACACGGGGGACTCGCGCTAAAAGTTACGTCGCTATTCTCTCCATACACTCGAAGAGAACCCACCAAACTAATTAATTATCCAATTAAACATTAGTCTCGCATACAAATATCGTAAATAGATAAATTAATGTGTTTGTTAATTAATTTAAATACATAGTTTGAGTAGCATAATGTAATACATTACCACTTATTACTCGTCATTCCGAAATATCAGACCATCCGCCTTTTTCAGTCGATTTAAAAATAAAAATTTTGGTTATTACTCAGTAAAAAATATTGTGTATCTGTGTTGAAAACGGTTTGTGTTAAATTTTTTGTGTTACATCAACACATTTCATTGTATTAATTCGAAATTTTTAATCGATCTACTATTTAACACTTTAGCAATGTTACTTCGTACAAAAATTGAAATTGCTGCCATTTATCAAGAAGAAAGGCGGGATATTTAAAAAAAAATGTTAAACTGAAAATAAGAAATAAAAAAATCAAATTGATAATTTATAAATTAAATTGAATAAATTTATGAACTAATCAATGAAATAAATAAATTGAATAAAAGTTCATAATAAAAAAAAAAATTAATTAATACTATAAAGAAGTAATGATTAAAATTAAAATGAACAACTGAGATATGCACTTTTGATTTTTCCAACATTTGTTTTATATTTATATACATATATAAATATAATGATTAATAATGGTTGTAGTACAATCAATAACTCGAACAAACAACAAGCTTTGATAACCCGAACGAAAAGTTTTCTCGATGGAAGAATCTCATTGGGAATAGATCCCACAAGAGTCAAGTGTATATTACTACCTGAAATGGTATTTTCTGTAAGCATTGATACCAAGAGAATAACAATTGAAGGTATAGAAACGCCAATGAAGTATATAGATATAGAAGAAAATAGATTGATCAAGAGAGACAGAGGTAGAAGACAAGAGTCTGGTGCGGGACTCGGGGGTGGATAGTGGCTGCGGTGATAGTACCGGATCGAAAAGACGTACGGGAGGGGTTCGAGTCGGGGTTGGGGGCTATATAGTTTAGCCGGGGGAGGGACTGAGCCTGCACTGCAGGCACATTTATAGAGCAGAGCCGTGGAGACATAAGCACTGGCTCACACCGAGGATATGCTTCCTAATGCGATGGATACTAAATGAAATAAGGCCCCATTACTTGCATGTTCTTCTTTACCTCTATGATTTCGTACGGATTAATCACCATTATCGCATTTAATTATTTATCTGTGTACTAAAGCCAAACAATGGCTCGGTATCAAAGAGGATCAGTATTTAAAAAAGAGGTATGTCGATTTAAAAGAAGCTTAGAAATCTAACAGGCCGGTTTGTAAAAGGAGGAAGGAAGCTCTAGAGATGGGATCGCGTGTCCTAGTTTTCGTGCCGTCTTACCAATGATTTAAAGCTTGAGAAACTATGCAGATAAGGTGTAGTCGACTAAGGAGGAGGCGAAGGAGAAGAAAGAGAGGAACAAGCAGAATAAGAAGAAGAAGGAAGTTAAGATGGAGAAAGACTAGCAGTCGTTCTAGTAAAGACTTGAATGCGGAATTGCGCTTGCAACTTACAAGTGAGTGTGCAATGAGTACTGACTACCAGAGTGAATGCACAAATTTCTTCATACGTTATAATATTTCCATGTCTTGTCTTTTTACAATGCCGTTGAGACAACGATAAACAAGTTTAAATCATATTCGCGGATATTTCATCCTACAAAAATATATTTTATTGCGCTCCGTACTAGTGTCGCCCGAACCATTGACTTCCACTACTTTATTCACTTACTTCTTATTCATACGCCCAATAGACTAAAATATATAAAAATGTATAGAGTGGAATTAATCTAGTAAATGATTCCTGTCTGGTGTTTTGGGGAAAGTCTGCAGGGTTTACAAATAGCTATTAATATTTGTTAATAGACAGCTATTTTAGAGTTATGGCTTGCAACCATAAAAGTAAAAAAGAAAAAATAAAGATGTATAAAAATATCTAAAAGATGGATTGATGGAAATGTTAAAATTTGTTTCGTCTTTCTTAAGCTATTGAAGTGAGGTGATTTTATATTTCAAGAGACTGCAAGTACAATATGTTTGACGAGGGTGAAAAAGTGCTGACGATATTCACACTACCATCGAAAACGTAACTCTCTTTCTTTCTTTCTTTATTTTATTTTTTTATTTCATATATCTCTATCTCTATTTCATTCTTTTATTCTCTGGTTCTTGCTTTATGCAGTGGTTATACTGATGTTGTGGTCGTAAAAATAGAAGATATTGAAAGTCACGTACACATAGCCACTAGAGTGCGAAGACTTTGGTTGGGAGCGTGAATCGTGAAACGAAAAGTAGCAGAGAAAGAGAAGCGTTTTACGCCAAGTTGAATCTCGATGTGGATGCCACGTCAGGAATTTCATTGAGAGTTCGATGCGTTAACGTGGCATTTTTTTACCAACCGAAATCAATTTTGAATTATTTATTATTTGTAAATATAAATATATATATACTGCATTCAACACCTACTACTCGAGATCTCTGTCATGATTTTTCACCAGATCGGAATCAATTAAAATAAGAAACGTAAGAGAAGGATGCGAAGAAAAATAATAAAATATTCAATTGATATCTATTACTGTCTCTTTTGAGGCATTAAGTTCATATATATCTATATATGACAAAAAATTGTTACTTTCAATTGAAGAAAATCCGAGATTAAAAAAGCGCTCTTCATCAGTCATCCTTTTCTAACTCTGTGAGATTTATCCAATTGAAAAGGCTTAAGCCAGTAATCCTGTCTCGCAGCTTGCTGGTGACACACATGAATCACAAATAATATAATACATTATCATACCCTTCAATATTATCCGTATTACATTTTTTTTTATTTTTTTATTTCCATTATTGTTAAATTTTTTTAAAAAAGCACTTGCTAAATAATTTTTGCTGAAAATGTAGAGAACTTCATATAAGAAAATTCCTTCCAAAAATTTTCCTGACGATGAACTTTCAAAATTGAGACAGTTTTGAACTTTGAATTGATTATTTTTTGGGAATTTAAAATAGTTAAAAGAGTGAAAAATTTTCAGGTAGTGTGGGCTTTTCTTGCAGGTTCTTTTTTTTTTTGAAATTTTTTAAACAAAAATGATTTGAATTTACAATTTTGTGAGTTCATAATAAGTTCATAGTTAGACGGAAAAAAGATTTCTTGGTGCAAGCAAAAGTTTTCACTACGAAATAAAACCAAAAATTTTTTGCGCCAAGAAATCCTTTTTTTACGGTGTAGTTCCAATCATTTTTTGGATTTTTTTTTAACGTCATAAAATTCAAGAAACTAACCTTCCCGAAAAATTCTAATAAAAGTCAAAAAATGTTTATAAAATTTTTCAAATCATATTTTTTTTTGCCTCATACCTGAATAAATTCTGGTAAGAGTAGAAAATTTTAATAATTTCTACTTAATTCCTTTTTTTTTAAATGCTTTCAAACCCAAAAAATCCTCAAATCAAATTATTTTTGCTCAAAAAAAAAAAAAAACGCGCGAGAAAAGCCTATTCAGTTGCATATTGTTAATTTTCTAATATTTCCAAAGTTCCAAAAACGTTAAATTCAAAGTTCAGAATTGTTTTAATTTTGGAAGTTCAGTGTTAGAAATATTTTTGGAACGAATTTTTTTTCCATGGATCAAGTTAAGAATTATTAAATTTTGAAAAAATTTGAAAAAACTTTTATCGGCAATTATCTGATTTAAAATGAAAGCGAAATTTTTTCATTTCCTCTGGCTCTTCTCTTTCCAATAAATTAGTTGATATCAATAAATAATGCAATAAACCAATTAATGAAAAGAAAAATATAATTTCGAAAATAAAAGATATTTGCTGGTTAAACAGGAGTTTTGTTTGTTTAAATGGTGAAGTCGGTATTAAATAAATACAGGAGTAAAGAATGGCAGAAAACCTAATATACGAAAATTTTATCGCAAATAAACCACTGGAACGAGCTCGCGGCGTATAGATCTGACACTGCGATGGGATGTTTTACTTTTTTGGTGGTCACAGAAGTTACTCAAGTGAAACAAACATGTCGTCGTCACATCGCGCCTTTTTTTACTACCGGTTTTTTACCCTCCGTTTTACCGAATAAAGGGTCTAGGTGGCGCCACTTGACGACGTTGAATTTTTTGCTTAAATTTTTAAGTCTCCTTCTACAAAACGCTCACTTTAACACTCGATATCTTTCTAAATAATCAATTTATGACAAAAAAAAATACTTGAACAAATTATTTACTTTATCTGTAGAATAATAACGTCGTTAAATAATTTATGTATCAAGATAAATATATATATATATATATATATATATATATATATATATATATATATATATATATATATATATATATATATATATAATATTAGCCATAAAAATGATTGTGCTGTCGGTGCCTGAGCATAGGCAGATCTAGAAGCACATCCAGAGCTAGAGCCAGAGTTATTTCACAGTGTAGAGAGAGTGGAATGATCGTCTTATCTGGTCGTTTCCGGTCCAACGAGTCGGAAATGCGTAATAGGAGAATGAAAGAAGCACGTTGGCTGGATCCAGATCCCAGAGCCGAGAGACCAGAGAACTCACACAGTTGATGCTGGATCCGAAGTGAATAAGGGGACAGCAGGAAGCAGGACGCGTGGCTGCGGATTCTCTCCCTAAGGCCAACGGGTTACGACCGATTACGCCTTGTCGTCTCTTTTCTTCTCTCGTATACATCCAATGCCCGGTGTCATTTTACTGCTATTTGATAGCCACATCAATTGCTAAAACTATCCCACTAAAGTACATAAAACTATCTAGAAAAATAATAAATTTATTTCTGTAAACTCTATTTGAAAGGAATTGATGAGTAATTTATATTAATTTTAAAAATCCATTCTGTTGGAGTTACTGGTCAATTGAAGCAGCTAAACATCAGTACGGTAGACTGGTAGACAAGTAATTGCGTCCACTCGATCTAACATGAGAGTGTAGTATTAGTAGTTGTTGTTGTAATGAGTTAATTCACATGTCCCGATAATCCAATGATTTCTACTCTACATATCCTTCTCACTGGCTCTATAAATCCCCATATACGCGAACGATATCAATAGGGGCCGCAATCCATTTGGATGATCCGCCCGATTGGTTATAAAGCCGTATATGATATCCACCGGTTTCAGGATTTCAGGATTCTAGGCTTCCAGCGAAACTTGCATTACACGAACATCAAATATCCCTATTCGTCTATTCATTTAATTAATAGAGTTAAAAAAATACTGATTAACTTAAGTAGGTAGTTCTTTTAGCCGTGACTCTTGATATTTTTCTTTATTCTTCATGCGCATGGTGCACTTGTTAAAAAGCTTGTTCATAGAGTAGTGTAGTGGTCCACACTGTCGCGGATGAAAGCAAGTGTGTCTAGATAGCGTTGAGGAATTTACACAAAGGGAGAACATCTACGTTCTCTTCTTCTTCTTGTTCTTCTTTTCCTTCTCCTTATTCTTCTTAGTCTTGTCACCCTTCAGTCATCCACCTTGTTCGGCACTTAAACTTGTTCATCATTCCCGTCGTTGTCATTGTCTACTTCAGGGAGGTCTCTAACCGTCTTGCTCATCAACTCACCACTCTACTCACCGGCACCACCCTCGCAACCTCTCTTTAACTCTTACTCAGTATACAGCAGTAGTCTATAGTTATATTAGCAAAGGTAGTTGTGAAAATTTAGTTGCTATTGTCTCTCAGAGGAACGCCCGATCACGCCCGAACGTTCTCGTCGAGCTGCTGCCAAACGCTGACTATCGGGCCGTGACACGAATTTTATTGCGTCCTCTTATTTCCTTCCCTCATTCCACCCCACCCTCTTCTTCTTCCTCAATAAAAGTATACAACAGCCTATTGCCAGTAGTTTTGCCTGTCCCTTGAGTGTAATACAATTGCTCACGTCCTTGGGTAATTTTTACTCACAACCCAACAGCCAAGTGAACCAAAAAACTTACAATAAAACAAATAATCTCAATAAATAAATCAATAAGCCCATTAACAACGAGTCCAGTAACCCGTGTTGTAATTATAAAGCTTATATATATAAATACCTTCTTTAATTAATTTCTATTTTATTATCGTATAATCAGCAATCTACTCAGCTGGGAGTGAACCTCCGCCTTCACCCCTGCCTCTGCCTCAACTCGACATCGAAAAATTTATATAAAAAAAAAGGTATGACTAAAATAGATATAAGAACAAAAAAGGTGTCCGGAAGTGAATGCAACGCCTCATTGTCGTCGGTTGGATCGATGATGGAAAGTGTAAAGAGACCGAGAAGAGAGAATAGAGAAGAGAAAAGAGAGAAGAGAGGAAAAGAGAGGAAGGGTTCTTGTCATGCACATTGGTATTGAGCTTGAGCTGAACCACGGCAGTAGTCGAGAGTGCTGCATAAGCTTATTAAACCGAGGATAGTTGTATAGGTGTTTCGAGACGTGTACGTGTTTTAGGGAACAACTCTTGGTATGGATAGCTTTTGCGAGCATCTCCGTTGGCCCGAAGCATCTGCGACACCAGCAGCAGCGGCAGCAGCATCATCACCCGGTACTTGGACCTGGATGCTGTCAGAAGAGTAGAGAAGAGGGACTGCCTGAGGAGGATGGGAGGCTGTTGTTATTGGTCGTAGTGCTGTAGCTGAAAATGTAGTTGTGAACTGGTGGTGGTGCGTCAACTGTAGATCTGCGACAGAATAAAAAAGGAGGGCAACCAACTCATCCTCACGGTCTCCTCAGCACAGGTTGCGGTGGGGTGCTGGATGCTACTGCGGATGGGCGCGGAGCCTCTCCAGAGACAATGAGGCCGCTCACGAGTGTCGCCACGAGTGGGTACTCAACTATTGCCAACTCAGACCCTTCAGCCAGTCCTTATAGCTTCGTCGTTGCTTGGTGATGCCGGGTTCGCTAGATAGAGGATAGACTCGGTATTGCTACTAGCTACTAGCTACTAGCTGCTAGCTGGTTCTACAGCTTCCACTAAACCCCAGGCTAAAACCACTACCACACTAGGCGCTCGGTAAAGCAACTTTTAATTCACTTCCGACTACTACTTGTTCTACTCTCTTTTCTCTCCTTCAATCTTTTATTAATTGCTGGCTGCCATTACAAATTAAATTATTTTTTCACGCATAGACTAGTGCATGAGTTCGATATTTATTAATTGGTAATAATGGTGACGATGATGATGAGGGTGAGGATAATGAAGATGATGGAAAAAATTATCAAGTACGAAGTAAAAAATAAGTTGGTAAATTATTTGGAGCGTGTCCTATCCAAGTCTTGGTACTTCTCGTCTTTAGCTGTCTCAGTGGTTGTCGTCCAGTGGCGCCGTTTCACGTAAGACGCGACAAGAGGTAGTGAGTAATGTGTCTTCATTCCGTTTGTATTTAACTTATTCGAAAGTTTATCGTCAACTCTGCAAGAAGCATCCGTTCTCTACTGCTGTCTTCCAGAATACAACTCAGCGTCCTCTTTTGTGTCTTACGTATGTGCCGGCCTCGCTCTAGCTTGTTCAAGGCATTATTTTTATTTCTATCCCTTTTATTTCCCGGTCAAGGCAGAGAGATGCCACTGGACATGTCTCGCTAACATCCATAAAACACTTGGACAAGAATAAAACTTTTGCCAGTTGTATGAGTCGCCTGACTCCTGACGTTCCGCAATATACGCTCGATCTTATCCCTTCATAAAAACCCATTTCGATATTGTCCATCCTACGGAACCATACATGTTTTTAAATAATAATAATAATAATAACAATAATCATTGTTACAATTCTAAATAAATAAACAAGTATAGCGATGGACGAAAAACGCTTGAGAGCTTGCAAAAAAAATCCTAATTAAATAAGCCAAAAATTTGATATAAATAATAAATAATTTCGTATTATTCAGCACATAAATACACTGAAAAAGTGGTTTTCTGAACTATGAAAAACATTGTTCAACATGGAAAAAAAAATATTGTGCTCACCACTCAACGGTATCGTGATATTCACTCTCCTCGGTTGGTTATACGTTGTATACGGAAAGCCTTGGTCTATTGGATCATGATTATCGCGATCCAGGCGGATCCCGAAATCATAAGATCATTTGAGGAAATCATAAAAACATTTGAGGTTAAAATAGATGAATTTTTAACTTTAACTTCATTACAATTTTATTTTTAGTTGGAATTAATAATTACATGTTAATAATTCTAATAAGCGCAATAAAAAATGATTATTTAATATGAAGAAATGTAATCAAGTAATAGAATATACGTAAGTAATTGATGTAAATTTTTTATTAAATAATTTGGTTATGAGTGGTGGCGCTTGAGAAGTAGATCGCGATAATCACGATCCGTTTTAGTATTATATGGATACGTTAACTGACGATCACTATACATTTAAGTATATTCACAATCCGTAGGGTCATTATAATAAGTATCTAGTGTTTCATTCATATTGATATATATATCGTGAAAATCAAGTAACAATTTAGTACTAAACACGATACAACTGTCGCTCTCCGTTGGTGAGCGATAAGCGCAATATTTTTTTTTCCGTGAATGAAGCCTCCACTATTCCCCTCAGTTCAGATAACTAATATATAGTTGTAAAATGTACGATGATATCACAGTTGTTTTAACTGTGTTATAGTTCAATGAACAATGGCAATAGCCAACGTAACTAACTAAAGAATGCTATTCTTATTACAAAAAAATAATCAAGAAAAATCCTTAATTATATCCGTCGACGACTTGAATGATGCTAATTTCATGAAATCATAATCGTACAATTGCTGAAACATTTGTGATTCTGCTGAAGTATAAGTTCTGAGAAATAATATTAAATAGTTAGCACAACAGAACAGATGCTTAGTTAAAACTACTACTTTCCCATAGTTTCGGGCACTATGATATAGTTCAAGAAACTAGAAATATTAGTTAAGATGACTATTTTTTCATTTCGATCCCTTTCTAGTTACCACAACCATGCACTTTTCTCTCAGTGTAAAAACACACTAAATATAATGCGGAAACAAGCCTGTGATTGGCCTAAATAGAAAATTCCTACATAAAATAAATACAATTAGAAACAAAATATTTGGATTTGCCATTTATTTTGAAACAGATCTAATTTTTCCACCCGGAAATGGTTCAGTTGATGCAAATAAATGTAAGTTGGGCCGTGTGCTTCAAATATTTATGAAGTATCGCCAAATTTACTACCCTTACCACAAATATATCATTTACTTACTACAAATAAATAATATATTTCAGTAAAATTGTAAAATTATTTGAATCAACTGTCATATTTAGTTGTACCAAATATATTTATTTGCCATCAAGAAATATTTTAAAAAAGCTGAAAATAAACTGATTTATTTGGGAGAAATATTTCTTTTTTTCAGTCTATGAATATAAATATTAATAATAATAATAAAATGACAAATAGAAAAAATTTCCAAACGGAATTCCCATATATCAAAAACGTCATTCCTTACATAGCCCAAGAAAAACGCTGATATTATCAAATGCTCGCATTTGGCCATACAATAAATTAAGCATTCAATCCCGCAATTTTTTCCGCTAAAAAAAAAAGAAAGAAAGAAAAAAAAATGATAATTCTCGTAATATTTATACAGCCCCATATATATGACGATCAAGAGATATGATTGTATCTAACACTGAGCAGTAATAAAAAATTTATGCGCGGTCATCTATATCCGTGAATAATTTTTTGTTAAGTGTAACATTTATAGAATTTGTTAAAAAGAATAAGAAATGGTAATGGAAGCAACTTGAATAGAACTAAGAATGAGTATAAGTAGACGAAGAAGCTGGGCTAAAGAATCGTATAGGTTATTTATCGAGACAGTCGATAGCGATAAGGATGGCAAATCGAGCGAACTTGCAACCGACCCAAGCTGTATTCAATTCCGGCTCATAATTGTTAAAGTGGAAAAGTTTCCAAGCGTCGCCTGGCTGCTTCGAAAGCACCCGAAACATCTACTAGTGTTGTAGATGCTGCTATAGATTTTATAACCTTTCCTAGCTACGTATTCCTGCTCCCATTTCGAATCCTATTCCCGTTTTCGTGTACCAGCATGTTGATGAAAATACATGTATATGTTTGTGTCTATATCAACTTCCACTTCTTCTGCTTCTGCATATATACAGAATATGAAACTCTAATACTTATGTATTGGCTGTTAGACTATTAGACTAGTTTTCGTACTGTCGAGGCGATCCTTTTCCAAGTTGACGACTTCCGTCGAGGTTCGAAGCGGCCGACGCTTCCGGACTGCTGGCCCTTTTCCTTATTCGGGCCTGTATCCTGTAGTCATTTAATGCCATTCAGCAACCACTCAACGATCGATCGTTATGTGAACACGTGTACGTCTGTACAGGGTATAGAGTTTTCAGTATTGAATATTCAGAATGAAATAGCAGAGTGTGTATATGGAGAAATAAAAATATCAATTTCGATTGCGGTGAAATTCGATCAAACTGATAATTACCTGGCTCGCGATTGGGATTTTAGTGGGCGTAGTGTTGATGAGTGTAAAAAATATTTTTAAAAAAACCAATGAACCATCTGGAGTATCGATCGTTAGTTTTTCTGTCGACGTTCATCGTACCGGGTGATTGAAATCGACGCGTCCTAGGGATTTATACTTACTTAGTGTATTTCAGTCTTTTTCTCCTGTCTTATCACGCTAGACGATTTACGTCGCAAACTCACTCACGTGTCGAGTATAACGGCTCGTTACATTAGTTTTAAAGTTTACTTGAGCTTTGACAACATTAACTTTATACCTAATTACAATAAAGCTCCTTATATATTGTAAGATATTAAATATGTTTATCAGTAACTTTATCATGGTTATCTTTACAACTTAAATTTTAATTTGTCGAACACTAACATCGAAATTTATATAATTCGGTATATAAATAAAATTAATTTTTATCCAATCGGAAATCCTAATTTTTTAGAACTTTTGATAATCAAGCAGAAGTGTGGCTGCTTTTTGACAATCAAAGATCCAATTTTAGACAAATTGCTTTGAATCAAACTTGATCAGCAGGCATTTGTCAACGGATTGAAGATACATTTGTTTAATTAGGTGTTTTTAATTAATTTAATTTTCAGGTTATCTTTGAAATTTTATAATTACGTGCCACACTACACTAATTGACCCCCAAGCTGCTCTAAGCTTTGATTTGGCTTGAATAATTAGTGTCTCACATCTCGGAAATTAAAAAATCTATCAAGGAATGAACAAGCGGAAAATAGCTTGCTGGGAACCCGAAAGAGAACAAGTGGAAGAAGCCCTTTACATAGGGTATGGGGAGAAGCGTCCCACCACTTATCTATAAGCAACCATGTTGACCATAGCTGGGAGTCTGGTACCACGGGACCACTTTCCAAGCCTACTGCGGCCGGAGTCTTTTTAGTTGCTGAGAAGGTAGAAGTGTTTGGTCCAAAAGAGGTAGGACTCGTGGTGGCTGAGGTTAGATACCACGCGCAATGAAGATTTTTGATTACACCTCCGATTAATGTCCAGTTTAGTCACTTGATTATATTTTTCGGCTAAAAGTGTCATCTGGGTCGGAAGATGGGAATGACCTCACAGCGCGTGTACACCCAAAAGGGCGCAGAAACGGCTTTCGGTAAAACGGAGGTGGACTTCGGTCCCGTTACATTAATTAATTACTCCACTAATTGACATAATTTTCTTACTTGTCTATGCATTAACTCTGAAGTCAACCACCAAAACTTATGATATATGCCTATGTGCCATAGTAAATAGTAGTTTCATCCTGAGTACAATAGTAGATTCATCAGTAAGGCTACGTTAGCGTATTCTTGCCTTAGACTACGCCTTATACTAGTACGCAGCGAACTAAAACAGTGTAGCGGACTTCGTTCAACACTATACTAGCAAAGGGAGGTGGATGCTGTCCAACTACTTGCATCCAAATGTTAGGTGAACAGTTGTACACCATAAAAGTATAGAAATAACAGAAATATGACAATTTTGAAATATTACAAAAGCTTCAATATCACTAGTTCTTAGATAAACCCATAAAACTCAACCGTCCATCTTACGATATTATAAAAAAATTGTAATTATATACATGAAAATTTGCAAGATTTGCATGCCATCTTTATCAATTTTGTACACTGGAGATGCAAGGCCTAGATAGGCATCTAGTGTTAAAGACAAAAATATATACAGAAAATTTAATATGTCTTGTAGCTGAACACGTGGAAAAAAGCTAAGTATAGATATTTAAGGTGTAAGCACTTGGAACTTTGAAAAAGGTGGGCAGCCCTATATCTACATAAATACCGATTTTTTTTTTTACATTCAAGCGAAGAAAAATTGAGTGAAAATTCATGTTCTATTGACATTAGAAATACTTATTACGAAAAATGAAATTATTCACACTGGAGAAGTTGCTTGTACGTGATAGAAAGCAAGACAAAGGCCAATAGCTGAATAAATCGGCCAAATCTCTTATTAAATTATTGATTATAATTAAATTACAAAGATTTCAATAATGAATTTTTCTAGGGTCATGCTCTGGCGTGTCCTGGAAATAATTTGAGAGGAATTAAATTGATTGGTTGCGTATTTTGGATTAAATTTTGTTTACGCCCCTACGAATTAACGACCGGATTCGAACGGAAAAGATGAAATTCGATGTTTTTAATTAAAAAATAAAAATAAATCGAGGTCACGTCCTATGACTCTTATCATAGTATCTGTTGAGTGAAGAAAAATGAATAAAAGTTAAGTTTTGACAAACAAGGAAATGGCGGGAATGGAGCCAATAGCTTAGACAAAATGATGTTTTGCCAATCCACAAATATCCGACGTCAATTCTTTTCGAAAATATGTCTAGCCAGTTGAAATATACTCAACCTGTAGTACTGGACGTCAATACTCACTCGTTTAAACTTCATCCTACCTTCGATTTATTTATTTATTGTTTTGCAATAATACCCGCCAGAGCTTCACTCATTTAAATTTTATTCACATTTATCTCATATGATAATTATTATGTTTCAGCTAATAATTAATTCACAGTCAAATTAAAATACGCTTTACATTTAAATTAATAGTCAATTATTGAAATATCTATAATTAATTTTATTTTAATTTATATTATGTTATTTACCGACTTTTTCGGAAATATAATTTAAAATAATTATTTATAAAAAAATTAATTTATATATTTTAGTACAGTTAAAGGTGTGAAGGTTGTAATTTAAAAAACGTTGAATATATTTATCATCAAGATCAAAAGACACTTGAAGGAAGACGAGTAATGCATTTACTTTGAGCGAGAAAAATATTATTTTTATCTCATCGTTTATGTACGTTAGCAGAAACATTTTTTAGAATACATTAATTTTATTTATATAAATATAAATAAATATATATGTATGTGTTTTTTTATCACACCCCTTTATTCTCTCCATGTTTCTTTATATTTTTAATTTCAATGAAGAAAACTCTATGCGACATTGTCAGCAAAACTTCAAGGTGTGTCTTATCTTCATCCGAAGTGACACTCTGTTAATTAACAAAGTCTTACCCATCTGACGACATCTTGGCCTAGTACAAATTTACTCACTAATTACTTACATGTAGCCAACAGTCAAGTTGGTTCTTTGTAACACTATCATCATTTTTTTTAATCGATAAAACTAGTCTGCTCTCTAGTTGCATAAGCATATTTTCATTTCTTTTCTTTTTATTTTTTATCATTTAAATTCATGTAGAGAGGAGACAAAATAGACACCACTTTTCATAATTAATTATTTTGAATTTTTTAATATTTTTAAAATTATTTTAGAGAACGGGGGAAAATGATCATTCTACACGGAAAATAAAAAATAGTAGTGGCAACTCTCTGAGATAGTACTGAGTACTTTCTGGAAAAAAAAAAATTTCAGAAAGTACTGTATGCTATCTAGACTGTATTCACTACTCTCTGGACAGTGCTGGTTACTATCCCAGACAGCAACCACCAATATCTCATATAGTACACTCTTAGATAGTAGTCAGTGGCATCTGTAAAGTAACGAGTACTCTGTTGGAAAGTATAGGCACGTTTCTAAGATATTACAAGATACTATCTGCAGATAGCACGTGTGTCGATCTGTAGATGACAGTGGTTACTGCGCAAGACAGGACTGTATACTTTCTGAGATAGTAACCAGTACTTTCTCAAATAGTTTTCAGAAATATCCAAGACAGTAAAAGGAAATTACGATTTTTAATTTATTATTTCATCAAATTAAGCCGAATCGAAATCAATTAACATTAATTCAAGGAATGAAGTCGTAATAGCTAAAAATAACCTATAAATAACTAAAAACTAATTGTGTCGAACAAATTTTTTTTAACATTCAATTTTATAAAACGGTATTAATAATTATTAATACCGTTTTATAATATCTTATATATTAATAATTATTAATACCGTTTTATAAAATTGAATGTTAAAAAAAATTTGTTCGACACAATTAGTTTTTAATTATTTATAGGTTATTTTTAGCTATTACGACTTCATTCCTTGAATTAATGTTAATTGATTTCGATTCGGCTTAATTTGATGAAATAATAAATTAAAAATCGTAATTTCCTTTTACTGTCTTAGATATTTCTGAAAACTATTTGAGAAAGTACTGGTTACTATCTCAGAAAGTATACAGTCCTGTCTTGCGCAGTAACCACTGTCATCTACAGATCGACACACGTGCTATCTGCAGATAGTATCTTGTAATATCTTAGAAACGTGCCTATACTTTCCAACAGAGTACTCGTTACTTTACAGATGCCACTGACTACTATCTAAGAGTGTACTATATGAGATATTGGTGGTTGCTGTCTGGGATAGTAACCAGCACTGTCCAGAGAGTAGTGAATACAGTCTAGATAGCATACAGTACTTTCTGAAATGTTTTTTTTTACAGAAAGTACTCAGTACTATCTCAGAGAGTTGTCACTACTATTTTTTATTCTCCGTGTACATTTTTTACTTTTTTGAATGTAATTTTAAAAAATTTTTGAATGCCCGAATTGCCCTGTCACAAACTTAAAAATCCGTATATTTATAAAAAAAAAAAAAGAGCCATCCGACCTTACCCGGAATGGAAAGGTAGATTTCTTATGTATGTAAATACAATAAAGCTACAATAGTGTAATTAATACTTTTTTTGCAAGCTTAAACATGAACTTTAAGGAAATGGGGTATGCCTTATTATTTAGAAGTTATTAGACGACTAAGCTGCAAAAATAACCTTTTTGTATTTTTTGTAAAATTTTTGATATCATCAAATTGTTAGAAAAGATGTTTCAAAAAATCAAGTAAATCTGTTAAAAGTATTTGTCATGTTCGAAAGAATTTTAAAATTTCAAAATCATAAAATGCATTAAATTTCATGAAGATACAAAAAATTTCACTTGGTCATTCCATTTGAAATTACTTAGAAAAATTATTTGAAGTCAAGTGTGAGAAAAAAACTGATAGCGCGGGTGCTGAAGGGTGAAATAGTAAGACAAAAATATTTTCACTCATTTTTTAGTAATTTTATTTGGTTAATTAAAACTGTTGCTGAAAAAATGGAATGAGTAAACTGAAATGGCAAGCAAATAAATGAGAATAAGAAAGCTGCAAATGAACATTAAATATAACTAACACGCATGTTTCTGCCCGCTGTATGAAGGTATTTGTGAATTACGAATTCGCTAGCAGTTATTTGCAGCATCGGCTTGAAATTAGCTTGTTTCGACTGTCTGTAAAGACACTGAAACTGTAAGCTTCGATATTGGTATCATTTTAAAAATTATTTATGAAATTGCGTCAAAACTGGTCCTAAAGTGGCTAAAAACGGTACTCTACCCTATAAGTAATATTTCTGTCTCTGCTCTTACTTAAAGAGGAAAAAATTAAGTTGACGCAAGAGTGAGTAAAGCGCTCTATGTAACTTATAACCAAATTTTACTGTATGTCATTTAACCCCGTTCTCCCCTACTTTCTTTACAACATATTTAGCATAGACGTAATCTCAGTTAAATTTTTTTTTATTTTAAATATATCTCGAAAAAAAAAACTTGGCAAGACTATCGTCTGTCCAACAAAGTCTCTTTCTACTTATCTTCTCAACTCGTGTTTCGGGACCCCTGCCGTCCGTCGGTTGTCTCTTAGATCGACAGTCGACCGGGGAAAGAAACAGAGAAAGCTCGAATGCACCGTCAGCATCAGCGATCTCTCTCACAGCTTTTTTTTTCCTTATCCCCCATTCCCTGTCCCGCATCCCCATCCTCCTCATTTTCGTCCTCGTCCTCGTCCTGGTGCTCGTCCTTTTTTACTCCTTGTAATCAGCAAATCGGTGAACGTTGGCAGCTGGGCGGTGGCAGAGGAAAGCAATGATGACGGGACAGCGTCGGCAAAGATAGTAGCAGGCTCTGCTGGGTACATAGTGCTCCAGGCGCAAAAGAACGTCGATATAACAACTCGATTACTTCACCAAGTGTCACTTTTCTCTCCCCCTCCCCCTTCCACAAGTTTAACACCCGAGTAAGATGCGAATTTCGTTATAGTCATCAGTCTCAAGTCTCAAGTCAAAGAACCACCGGGAAGCAAAAGTAAACCGTTATAGGCAGTAGAAAGAGTATAGACAGTGAATCTTGCCGGTGTCTCAACAAATTTACCCCATTATTGACACCCACAAGATTTAGTCTCTATTTCTACGTCAAGTCTCGTCGAATTGACCCATCGACTCTGTCCATTTTTATACACTATCATTTTTACCATCTCCTGACACTAAATGTCTATTTTATTTCACTCGATTAACTCCCTGTCGATTTTTTAAACCCTCAATTCTGAAAGCTACAAAACTGTCGGTTAAACATTTTAAATCCTCTGGTCTCTGATTTATCCGCAATAACGACACCGACACCGAATTTTAGTTAACTAAAACGCTTCTGTTACTTTCCGATTCTGCTTCTAAATAAAATATTAAAATTCAAGGGATGAAAGAGAAAGAGCTAGAGAAAGGGCCGGGGCAGGAAAAAAAATATAATAGAGAATATGACGGACATCACCAGCAGCAATTACGCTTGCGATAATCGTCCGAGTTGAGAGAGAAGGAAATCACATAAATATATGACGCGTGGATGTAAAAGAGGAAGAGAATGGGGACGTTAACGGGCACGGAAAGGGGGAGAGGAAGGGGTTGAAGCAGCTGGAAGACCCGTCTGGCTTTATGACAGATTATAACGGGTGACCCAATTAAAATCCGCTGCCAACGTATCGTTTATGCCTGCATAGTTCATATACGCTTTATCTCTCTCTCTCCCTCGTGCTCTCTTTCCTCAACCGACAGTTACTGCTGAAACAACCGAGCTTAAAATATATATAGTTGGTTTATTTGTCGTCAAGTACTGCAACTTCATTGCGATGATGATGCACAACCGAGCTGATGAAACAGCTTCCGCAAGATCCATGAATATTAATCATACCAAATCTCATCATTCCTGGGATTTCGATACTTTTTATTGTTCTTTTAATATTACGAAGATTATGATTATATAAGACTGAAGATTGTGTAAAGTTTTGAGACTTTAGGGCTTAGTTTTAAATTTATTATAAATTATTTATTATTATTTTTGTAAATTTTCAATTAATCCTCCCAAAGTATTAAAGTTTACTTTTTTTTTACCTATTGGAAATTAAATTCTGCATATCTTTTACATTATTTATGCTAATATTTTATGCAAGAGTCAGAGAGAATTTGAAAAGTCGAAAAGTGTTAAGTTTAAGTTATTCAAACTGATAAAAAATTATTTATAGCTTCTATTCATTTTTTTTTTTTTTTGAACTAAAAAGTAAAATTTAATTTACAAAGCATTTTATAATTTTTACTAGAAACAACACCACACTGAAAAAAAAATATTGCTGTAATACACTGTGAAAAATTCCCAATAAATTTTAGTATGGGCGCATAGTAACACCGGATTATAAGAAAACTGGTACAAAATTTACAAGTGTTCCATAGTAAACGTATGCGCATAGGCCACAATCGTGTAGTCTGCGCATACGTTTACTATAGGACACTTGTAAATTTTGTACCAATTTTCTAATAGTCCGGTGTTACTATGCACCCATAGTAAAATTTATTGGGAATTTTTCACAGTGAAGCAATACTGTTAGGTTATAGTAACCATCTAAAGTTTTGAAAATCGTAGATTGTTAATATAGCATGAATTTATTCACGCAAAGGTTAAATTGCTATTTTACCTATACAACGCTTCGTTACATCAACTAGACGGAGAAAAATGAACTATATAAATTGAGAACGATAAGTAATATCATGATAAAGGGATCAATAAATACTATCATTCTAAATAGTAATTTTTTATTTTAATTTATGATTAAAACATGAATAATTACAGGATAAGCATGAAAATGTATTGCCTATGCAAGAAAAATTACTATTTAAACGTATTATAAAATTTATTATTTGGAATGTTAAAATTCCCCATATTGACATCCTGGTTCCGGGTTATAATTTCAAACACTAATTTTTAAAGTTTATTTTTTTCCGTGTATTTATATAGATGGTTGCTACACAGTAAAAAATATTGTGTATTTGTGTTAAAAACGGTCCGTGTTAATTATTTTGTATCAAATCAACACAATTCTCTGTGTTACTTTAAAATTTTCAATCGATTTACTAATCAACACTTTAAATGTGTTACTTAGTACAAAAATCGAAATTATGAAAATTTCTTAAGTGTTACTTCAAAATTAACACAAAAATCGGTCTGTCGGTTGACCCTGCGGGCCAGCCCCAAAACTTCCCGCGTATTTCGAGCTCCTTGAGCTCGATAAATTGTAGTAGATACATTTTTGAGCTCTTCGAGCTCGAAAATACTTTTGTATGCTTTTGTTTTAAAAAAATAACGTTTTTTACAATTTTTTCTACAACGATATCTCTCGAACGAATAAACCGATTGAGACGTTTAAGGTGGCAGTCGACGCGTTTCATTGAGTTCTATAACTGATTAAATTTTGAAATTGATTCATCGAGTCATTTTTGAGAAATTTTCAAAATACTAAAAAAATTTTTTTTTTTAATTCTTTCGACAACGGTTTCTCTTGAAAGAATTAACCGATTTTGATGTTTGAGGTGGCATTCGACGCGGCTTATGAATCTCCAGAGCCCAGTCCATTTTGGAATTAATCCATCGAGCCCGTAAAAAGTTATCCAAAAAAAACATTTTTGAAAAAAATTTATTTTTGGAATATCTCCGAACGAGCCCTACCCATCAAGCTCAATTTTTTTCAGCTTCAAGATATTAAAAAACTGCGTCGAATGACACCTTGACGATCAAAATCGGTTCATCCGTTCAAAAGTTATAGATATTTACATACGTACGTACATACATACATACATACACTCGGACATCATCGTGAAATTAGTCAGAATAGCTTTCTAGGACCTCAAAACGTCGACATCTGTTTGAATTTCGATTTTCACAAATCGGACTGAAACCAATAACTTCCCGAATTTTTGAAAATTTGCAATTTTCTTAGCGGGAAGTTAAAAAAGTGTTGAAGCGACAGTTGAATTGTGTTAAAAAAATTTCTTACTTCATTGGTTTTATTTATTTTCAATTGGACATAAAAAAATTAAGTTGACAAAGTTCATGATTCGTATAGTTGAAAAAAAAAAAATTGCATCTATATGTACCTGAAGATCGGAACGTTTTTCACGCAACGAAAATGAAAAATTTATGTAATTTGACTGCCTAAGGGGTAGTTCAGGGTGGTCTGAAATTTTCGGCTGACATACTAGCACGTGTACGAAACATTTAAATTCCTAGATCCAATAGATTTCTTACTTTTCATTTTGTTTTTTTTTTATTTTCGTTTAACAAAAACGTTCCGATCTTCAAGTACATGCATCTATAGCTTTTGACATTTATATCAACTACGGAAATAATTACGAACTCATGATTTTTTAAAATTATAAGCAGCTGATACTGAAACTTTATCAAATATAATTCTACTGTCACAAACTGTCGTGTGACTTACATCAACCATACCACGAGATAACATTTCATATTCTATCAAATTATTAAATATTCCCATAAAAACTATGTCACTAACTAGCTATATTCAATAATCTAATATTTTCACTTTGTATAATACCTATGAAATTATGATTTCGTAAGTTACTAAAACACTTTATAAGTTAAAAACATATATTTCAAGTTTAATTATTAATATTTGAATTAATTATTTATCGAAAATAATAGTATTTCTACTAAATAAAATCCGCGTGACTCCGAAATCACTCCGCCCATAAAAAAATCTCGATTCACTCCCGATTTTTTACAATCTACTAAAAGCAACATCAGGAAGCAAAACAGAATCAGAGTAAATTGTACCGTTTTTGATAAATCGTTTTTGTTTAATTTCAGTTTTTACTGGACCGATTTTACCTCATATGGATTAATTTTATGTTAAATCAATAAACTGATTATTATCATAATTAAAATGTAATTTAAATGAAATAAATCACTGTATTTAATTCAATCCTCAGGCAGCTCAAATGCTCAATTAGTCTTCGTCATATCCCAAAATGTAAATAAACAAAAGCAAACAGTTTATACAAGTAAAATCAATACTGTGACAACAAACCAAGAGCGAACCATTTGGACGGACAATTCGGCAAAGTAAGTCAAACATGTTGGTTGCCACGCGCCTGCGGTAGCTTAAAATACGCTTCTAAATTCGACAAAGACAGCAAGAACGGAACGTGGCCTGGATTCACCTTAGATTCTCTCTCCATACACCAGTAAGTCTGCAGACAGCAGTGCAAATACGGTTAATATTAGCCATACCCAGAGATTATAGTTTCTGCACCATGGAGCTGAATATCTTGGTTGTTCGGTTGTTCGACCTAAAAGCGAGCAAACATCTTCATCCAGCACATGATAATTCACCGACTCATTTGCTCAATACTTAACCCCTTCTATCCCATCGAAGTCTGCGCAATTCCTATGATCCAATGCTACGTAAATGCAACTTGTGTTAATTCTCTTTGATATATGCTCTCTCTACATCTCCATCTACATCTCCATCTACATCTCCATCTATATCTCAAACTCCACTCTCTCATATTCATTCTCATCCCACGCACACATCCAGTCCACATTTATCTCTGACTGTTTTTACAGTCAGCCAAAAGTTTGGCGCCTTTTCCGTAACTCTCAACGTCTTTAACGTAATTCCTCCAACAACTACCAGTACTCGGCGATGAAAATCCACCGCTGAATATATTTTCCGCAGTTGCGTGTTTAAGAAAGAAAAAAATTGAAAAGAATAAAATAATAAAAACATCAGGCGAAAAAAAGTCCTATAAAGTTTAGCATTGAGGTTTTGTAGCAGCAGCACACTGTTGTACGATATTGTAAGTAATAAGAAAGATGAATAATCGTTGAGTATAACACCCGAGATATGAAATTCGTCCCGGTATTCTCAACAGCTCTACAGCTTTAGAGATCTGCTCTCTTCTCTCCTCTTCTATAGTCTAGACTAGTCTAGTCTAGTCAACTATTACACACAACTCTACACTACTCAACTCTAATGCGTTTTCACCGAGGACAAGCATTTTCAGGATATTACCTGCAAGTTTGAACGTTACTTGAGTTTACCAACCACATAGACTTGTCTAAATTCGTTGGATTGGTGCCACCGAAATTAGAGAGACGCTTTGCCGATTATGGCTAGAGGATGCACTTAACGCTTATAAAACCATTCCGACTTACTTTTAAACTAGTTGATTATGCACTAGACCATTATTGTCATTACATCCACAACACATCCGTACATACATATATTTATAAATAACGGACACTAGGTACTAGGTAGGATCCAAAGTGAGGACACTGGAGCAGAATGAGTGAGCAAGTGATTAAGCTGAATAATTAATATGCAATCCGGCAGTATCGTCGCCCCGTTGAATAAACTTCAAACATGGACGCTAATTGAGCATTATTTTTCGATTAGACTTGCATTTAAACCAAAAACGATCAAGAAACACCAACATCCTAAGAGACTGACGACTTATCGGATTCAAATTAGTCCCTCGACATCTGTCGCCAGTATACTATTAAATGTCGTTTGTCACTGGGGGAGAGCAACCGAACTCACTGGATTATATATTCGACGGACTGTTTACGACAAATTATTGCTTATAATAATAACAATAATTGATGTAATCTTTAGCATAGAGTAGTATCTGAAACCCCTGGTGATTTTCTCATTTGCGAGTATCAACTCGATGAAAACGATATTACGACACCGTGGGGATGACCGGGACTGTGTTGTACGCCAACGCTGGACATATTCTGGTACTTTACTTGTACTACTGCGACTGGTGCTCTGCTCCTGGCAGCCGATTAAACCTCCACTTACTCCCTTAACTATAAAAATCCTCGGCTCTTTATGGTTTCTGTTAAATAACCCAAGGTAATAGTTAAAATACGAGTGTGATGAGTAGACGTAAACTTTGTAATTTAACGCTGTCATTTATATTTAACCCTCAGATGTTGAGGGATTAGAAATTAACTTTTATTTGAATTATTATCTATTTATCGGGAATTATTTATGAATAGCTATGGGATTCAAGTGGAGGTTTGTGTCGTGAAAGCTGGGATTTTAGTTTTCGCAGGTTTTTACTTTTTCTTTTTAAGAATGTGGCTGAGTCATCTCTTTCTTAAGCGATTATTTTCTCATTTTTCTCTGGTAATCTGTACATACCCATGTGCATTCACTCCATTACTCTGATAGTTCTCTCAATCTTTTTCCTGTAGACACGAATGTCGAGGGAAAATAATGAAAAATAAATAAAAAGGTTTAGTTTAGTCTTTTTTTTTTTGTTGAGAATCGTACAATTATTAAATTGAACTCGGTGGTTTTTCGCTGTCGTAACGGTCATGCACTCAGTTATCCTCCTTTGCACGTATCTCAAGGATTTTCTTTTGTGCACGGCAAATTATCCGAGATAGAGACCATAAGAGTATCAAGTATTAAAGGGAATACGAGTTATGTATTTTTTAAAGACGACGTACTTGTATTTATCAAAATTCATAAAATGTATATTTATGGACTTTTTTATTTGTAAATTAAGATACCTACTCAGAGAGAATTTTATAGTAAAAGTTATCATCTAGTTATAGTATAATTTTTAAGCTAAATTCGATGGTAGTGAATATCATTTAAATTATTAAATGAACTATCTAAATTATTAGATAAACAACCTGAATTGTAGTATCTACCAACTATATATAGCTAAATCTACAATTATTGATGATAATCAGAAATTCTAATTTCTATTCTTTTCTACCTTCACGAAGAGAAATTTATAATAACCCAACACGGAAAGAAAATTATAGGGAGTATTCCTATGCATTATAGGAATGGTTCCTATATATTATAGGAACCATCCCTATACCATTATGGGAACCATTCCTATACTATTATAAGAACAATTCCTATAATAGTATAGGAACCATTCCTATACACTGTAAAAAATTTGATGGACCCGGTGTGGTGTAAATGCATCGGTGTAAAAATTTTGGTGTGAAAATTACACCGAATCCCGTGTGAAATTGAAATAATGTGAATTTTTATTTTTTACACCGCCAAACGAGTAAATGTATAAATGTAAGGGAAGGGCGGGGTAAAATGGGCTCCCCAAAATGGTTGACGCCTCGGAATATTTAGGGGCAAAATGGGCCCCCTAAAATTTCTGACGCCTTGATATATTTGGAGGCAAATTAGGCCGACCAACATTCTTAACATGAAAAGTGTTGGGACAGGGAGGGGCAAAATGGATCACCGGGGAAAATGGGCCACCAGGGCAAAATGGGCCGCTGAGGCGAATTGGGCCCGCCAAAAATTCATAACATGAAAAGTGTTGGGAGGGAGAGGGGTAAAAAGTGTCACAGGGGAAAAATGGGTCACTGAGGTAAATTGGGCTCGCTAAATATTGTAACATGAAAAGTGTTGGGAGGGGGAGGGGTAAAATGGGTCACTGGGGCAAAATGTGCCGCTGAGGCGAATTGGGCCCGCCAAAATTCGTAACATGAAAAGTGTTGGGACGGGGAGGGGTAAAATGGGTCACTGGGGCCAAATGGGCCACTGAGGCAAATTGGGCCCGCCAAATATCGTAACATGAAAAGTGTTGGGACGGGGAAGGGTAAAATAAGTCACTGGGGCCAAATGGGCCACTGAGGCAAATTGGGCCCGCCAAAATTCGTAACATGAAAAGTGTTGGGACGGGGAGGGGTAAAATGAGCAACCGGGGCAAAATGGGCCACTGAGGTGAATTGGGCCCGCCAAATATCGTAACATGAAAAGTGTTGGGACGGGGAAGGGTAAAATGGGTCACCGGGCCAAAATGGGCCACTGAGGCAAAATAGTCCCTCCAAAATTCGTAACATGAAAAGTGTAGGGAGGGGGAGGGGTTAAATGGTTCACAGAGGCAAAATGTGCCACTGAGGTAAAATGGTCCCTCCAAAATTTTAAAGGGACGATTTTGCCTCTGTGACCCATTTTACCCCTCCCCCTCCTAACACTTTTCATGTTACGAATTTTGGAGGGACTATTTTGCCTCAGTGGCCCATTTTGGCCCGGTGACCCATTTTACCCTTCCCCGTCCCAACACTTTTCATGTTACGATATTTGGCGGGCCCAATTCACCTCAGTGGCCCATTTTGCGCCGGTTGCTCATTTTACCCCTCCCCGTCCCAACACTTTTCATGTTACGAATTTTGGCGGGCCCAATTTGCCTCAGTGGCACATTTTGCCCCAGTGACCCAATTTACCCCTCCCCCTCCCAACACTTTTCATGTTACAATATTTAGCGAGCCCAATTTACCTCAGTGACCCATTTTTCCCCTGTGACACTTTTTACCCCTCTCCCTCCCAACACTTTTCATGTTATGAATTGTTGGCGGGCCCAATTCGCCTCAGCGGCCCATTTTGCCCTGGTGGCCCATTTTCCCCGGTGATCCATTTTGCCCCTCCCTGTCCCAACACTTTTCATGTTAAGAATGTTGGTCGGCCTAATTTGCCTCCAAATATATCAAGGCGTCAGAAATTTTAGGGGGCCCATTTTGCCCCTAAATATTCCGAGGCGTCAACCATTTTGGGGAGCCCATTTTACCCCGCCCTTCCCTTACATTTATACATTTACTCGTTTGGCGGTGTAAAAAATAAAAATTCACATTATTTCAATTTCACACGGGATTCGGTGTAATTTTCACACCAAAATTTTTACACCGATGCATTTACACCACACCGGGTCCATCAAATTTTTTACAGTGTAATATTATAGGAACCATTCCTATAATATTATAGGAACCATTCCTATAATATTATAGGAACCATTCCTATAATATTATGAAAATGGGAATAGTTCCTATAATTATAGGAATGGTTCCTATAATTATAGGAATGGTCCCTATAATATTATAGGAACTATTCTTATAATAGTATAGGAACCATTCCTATAATATTGTAGGAGCCATCCCCATAAATTATAGGAACTATTCCCATAATGGTATAGGTATCATTCCCATAATTATAGGAACTATTCCTATAATTATGGGTAATATTCTTATATCTATATGATGTGTTCCCATAATTTATGGTCGTCATTCCTATACTGGTATAGGATGAAATTTCACAAAATTATAGGAACCATTCCCATAATTTTCTTTCCGTGTAGTACGTTTATACTGTAAAAAATCACCGGGGTAAGTTTAAGTGGTGTAGGTGTTAAAATTGGCGGTGTTAAAATAACACCGTCGCCGATGTATAGAAAAGGATGGAAATGAAAACCAAGTTGACACACGCCCACATGGTCCGTAAAATATTTTTGATCAGTATGTTGGTGATAAAGTGCTTGGTGGATACAGCGACGAAGGTAACGTGTTACTGTTCCTTCTTTGCCCCAAGTCCTGATAGACAGTGGAAGAAGCCCTTTTTGGGGTAAAGCGTGGAGGCTGCGACTCACCGCTAATCTTCAGCATGTTCACCAATACATGGAATTGATACCATGAGGGACTCATTCCAAGCCCCACTTCGACCAGAGTCTCTCTATTTCCCGAGATGAGAGGAGTGTTTGGGTCCAAGTGAGGTCGGACTCGTGGTGGCTGTTGGTAAAGCACCCACATGCATTGCATGCCTAATGGGTAAGATAATGTGAGCTCATGCTCATATTTCGCTTTTATAATATATGGTAGTGTCATAATATACAAATAGGGTTACGCAACGGAAGTGTGCCCAAAAGGGTGTGGTATCGGCCTCCCGTCAAACGGAGGTGGACTTAACCGTCCCGTTATACTAATTTTTTTAACTAATATTTCTAGTTTCTTGAACTATATCATAGTGCCCGAAAATATTTGGAAGTAGTAGCTTTAACTAACCATTTGTTTTGTAGTGGTAACTATTCAATATTATTTCTCAGAACTTATACTTCAGCAGAATCACAAATGTTTCAGTTTAAATATTCGTAAGGCTGATAAATGACACCAATAAAAATTCTGAGTTTATAATTTTTTTTGCTCGTTTGTTTTTAACTATAAGATTACTGTGCAAATATGGAAACCAATAGGTTATTTTTGTGTTTAAATATTTTGTTAAAATAAAAAAAAAAATCTGGGCGTCGGTTGGCCCTGCGGGCCAGCCCCAAAACTTCCCGCTGTTTTCGATCTCAAAGAGCTCGAAAATGCTATCACATGCGATTGTTTTTTTACGATCTTCTTAAGCTCTAACAAGTTGCCTGTTATGCTAAAGTTTTAAAATTTAAGAATCAAGAATGGTTAACGAAGCGGTTTTTAAAATTTAATCCCTGATTATGTTCAATAAAATAAGTGTATTCAGGCAGAAATCAATGCCAGGGATTCAAATCAAGATTTAAATGAGTTTTGACTCATGTGAGTAACAATCAAATATAAATATCCGAGAAAAATATTAAAAACTACGTTTTATCAATTTTATTGTTGGTACTATGATTTAAACTAAAAACCAAGTTCGATGACATTATGTATCGAAAGTAACCATATAAAGGATGAGTTGGTATGACTTTAGACACATTTTCGTAGGTTATATTATGATTTATCCGGGAAAAATAACATAAAATGTTATTTTTTTAATTTTTCAACGCCGATATCTTTCGAACTAATTGATCGATTTTGACGTTTGAGGTGGCAATCGGCGCGTTTTATTGAATTCTAGAGCTGATTAAAATTTGGAATCGATCGCGTCAATCGTTTCGAAAATATTTCGAAAAAACCGTTTTTCATCATTTCTTTCTCCCGCGATAACTCTCGAACGAATTATCCGATTTTGATGTTTGAGGTGGCAATCGACGCGTTTTTTTGAGTACTAGAGCTGATTAGATTCTGATATCGATCGTATAAGTCGTTTCTAAGAAATCAATAAAAAACTAAAAAAAAAAATTTTTTTTTTTTCGTAATTCGCAGATATTTTCGAGTCTATATGATCCAATGATCTGAAATTTTCAGAAAAGTTGATGGCCAACAAGCTCTTTCAATCGCCGCCTTAAACATCCAAATCGGTTCATTAGTTCAAAAGTTACAAAGAGTTTACATACATACACACACACACACACATACATACACACACTCGGACATCATTCTGAAAATAGTCAGAATAGCTTCCTAGGACCTCAAAACGTCGACATCTGATGAAAACTCGATTTTCGAAAATCGGGGTGAAAACAATAACTTCCCGAAATTTTCGAAAATCGTCGATTTTCTTAGCGGGAAGTTAAAAATTGTTACAAATAGAAATTTGTTTGGGCAGAAAAGTTTATAGTGAGTAAATAAAAATTTTTGATTAAATTTAAAAATTTAATTGGACCATTATAAGTTTTATTTCAGTATTTATGGAAGAATATTTCAGGTGAAGAATATAAATGACCGTATTAATGAATAACACCCATTTACGCATGATATTAAATTACGGTAGTAACCGCAGTAATTAAATGCCTGGTAATTTTTTAAACAAAAAAAAATCATTTTTATCAGAGCAGAATCAGAATCTGCTGTAATTAAGACTTTACACAGAAATTGTTTCAACGCCGAACGAGAAAATCTCTCGATGATTTTGTAATTGAATTAAAAAACAAATAAATTTTAGCCTTTCAAACGTTGAAGGAATTATCGCAACGAGATCTAGTAGACAAAGGAGAAACTAACTCGAAGTCATTAAAATTTGTTATCGTGTTTGATAAGAAAAATTCTTCGTTGTCAACACAAGGTCGAGAATGAATCCTATGGGATTACAGATCACAACTTACGGTCGGTAATAGAACTGCCTTTAAAATTTTTTTTTAAATTTCCCGCATTTTTCAAACCCGTCCCAATAATGGCGGCAATAACATTATTATACGTTGACAAAATAATAATAATGAATACAAATATATGTAAAAATTCATCAGACAGGAATGATAAAAAATTATTGATAATGTTCCGGTTATCGACATAATTTATCAGTACGGAAATCAGTTTAAATAAAATTAAATGAAAATAATAAATGTATTGACAGACTCACCACTTCAGCAAATTTCCCGAACTTGATCATTTTCTTAATATTCTAAAAAAAAAAAAAATACATTTGTCGTGAAAAATATATTATTATAAATATTTTTTAACAGAAGTCAAAATGTCAATGAGTGTAGATGTGGCAGACAAACGACAGTTTTTTCATTCCATATAAAAAAATTAAAGAATTAAAATAATAAAATCTAAAAAAATGCATGCACTGAAGTTTAAATTGTCTCAATGTGCATTTTTTAATTTTTATTTTATAAACATTTAAATTTTTTATTTAAAAATTCAAAAAATTGTCAAATGACCACTAACTTTACGTAATAGAATATCAACAAAAAAAAGTGAGATTTCATTTTGACTTCTTGATTAAAAATTAAAAAACAAATAAATGATTACCAGAGACTAATAAACTCAGCGATTTAACATCAGTTCCAACAAAATCACAATCACTTCACTTTATCACTCACCACTCAATTGTTTTTCACTAGTCACTATTTACACATGAGATATGATTCTGGTTATTGGACAATTAACAATTTTTGATTTTTTTTTCAGCGATTTAATTAAAAAAAAAAAAAACTAAAAATATGCATGTGTAGAAAATTTAAAAAAATAGAGATGCAATTTTTTAAATATTTTTTTCTTTAAATTTATGGTTATAAAAAATAAAGCAAAAATTGTTAGCCGTCGAATAAATTCAGTATCATCATCAGACACTAAACTGCACAGAATTTAATCACCAATAAAAATTAAACAATACAATGACAATTACAAATGACACTACAATAATTTTTGAATAATAAATGTTCGAACATCGTCTGTAACTGATTAATTTTCTGACTGCTAGCAGCTAGCCGTTACAGGTTCAAGTGCAACCAGCGCCACGGTCTTTTTGCAAACTAGTTCCCGCTTGCGGCCATTTTAGTTTTTAAAACTCGCGCACGCGCACTAGCGGCATAATTGAGAACTTGTATTTAGTAAAATAGTTATAATGATAATAATAATAATTAGACGAGACTTTAAAAATAAATTCCGTGATTTAAAAAGTAACTCATAAAAAATAATAAAAGTAAATTATTAATAAGTGTGAATGTAGCATGATACTGTAGTTAGCTGACGTCTAATAATTTTTGAATTTTTTTTTACCGGTAAATTATAAAAAAAAAAATATTTAAATAATTTCACCTGTAACTTTTCAAATTTTCTATATGTGCAATTTTTTTTTGTAATTTATTTGTTGAAAAAAAATTCAAAAAATGACTAATTGTCTGCTAACTTCAGGATGATTACTTCACACTCAAAAAAAAACTTATGCAATTATTTATAAATATCATTAATTAATTAATAGACATCGCCGAGACTGTCAAGAACCTGCTAGAAGTCGAGCATCAGCTCGAACATACGCACCGGCCATTTTAATTTTTAATTAACATTCAAAACTTTATTATTTTAAATTACTTATTATCCACACACTTTAACATTCACCAACACACTGTTGCTATCACTAATCACAATTTAATAATTCACTACTTATTACTAAAATATTGAATCAATAATTAGACATTCTGGCATCATGACTTAAGTGCACGGACTGAGTAGCTCTGACCGTTACGATTCAAAATGGAGCTACTGCGCAACTGACTGACGCTGAGTTCTACCGCCCCCTGTTTTTCAAACTTCGCGCATGCGTATCTATTTTTAAAGCTTTTATTACGACAGCCCATCACCTGGACAATCTTTTTACTACCAGTCGGTTAGAGGACTATTTTAAACTGAAAATTTTCTTAATCCTGCACTTACTGCTTATTAAAAATTATTTAATAGACATTAATTAATAAATATTTTCTACACCCCACTAAGAAAATTTAAAAGTTAGAAACTAAAAAACTGCGTTGAATGCCACCTCAAAGGTTAAAATTTGTCTATTCAAATGATATCAGCGATTAGATATTTAAAAAAATAATGATTGTCCTCAATTTTTATGAGTGTGAATGTAGCAGACATCAGACAAATTTAAAATTATAAATAAATAAAGTATATATTAAAAAAAATAATATTTATAAGAAATGCACTTATCAATTTTTTAATTTTTTAAATGCCCATTTTTTTTAAATTTTATGTTATTAATTATTTAGTCTATTTATTAATAATTTTAAATTTGTCTGATGTCTGCTACATTCACACTCATCGTTTTTTCAGCGAAATGTATATATTTTTTATTAACGCGTTTTTTAAGCTCAAAGAACTTAAAAGTACTAATAACAACGTTTTTGAACTCCAGCTTGAAAACAGCGGGAAGTTTTGGGGTTGACACATAGTATCAATCGTTTTCTAGATTTTATTTATCGCTACTGCAATATTTACCTCTAAGTTTTTAAAACTTTTATAAATAATCCTGAAAAATATTTTTCATTGTTATCTCAATTTGTGCCTAGAAGTTTTTAAAATTCTGATTAATTCTGAGAAATTTTTTTTCAATGCCATCTTGTTTCATCCCTTGTCACACAATGTACTATTTTATTACTGAAAATTGTATTTTATTAATTATTATTGTAAGTAAGGTACAGGAATCATGATTTTTTATTTTATTTATCAATTTGTATAGAATGGTTCAATCTCAAATCACTAAAAAGTGACCGGACAGAGGTTTGCTAGCTTATATTAAAATATATTCAAGTAAAAAATCGTAATATTATTTCTCAAGCAATAAACAATGTTTTTTCTTTATTCAATACAAACTATATGGTACAAAATTTATACACAACAACGCACAGTTTTGTTTTGTTCTTCATCATTAATTCTATTCCTATTTACTCAATTATTTAGTCATCATTATCACTCGATTCAATAAATCTTTCAACCTCATTAAATCCTTTCTCATCACTCTACCAAGTTCAATAAACTATTTCACATTCAGATAGTGGGTACAAAGGGCCAGAACTTAACAGTAGATTACACTTGTTAAAAAAATCATAAAAATAATCCTTTTTATTTTCCTTTATTTTGTTTTTTTTCTTTCATTATCGCTGAAAAAAAAAATATTCGACACTACTTAATAAACTAATCAGTCGATTAACGGACTCGGTGGAGAAACGTGGCCTTTATTATCATAAATTATCATCGTCTATTCATATCAATAATAACTGTCATCATGTATCTGTTGGAGCCACAATCAACAGGTTTTAAAAAGTGCCCAAATTAAAAATAAAATTGTTTTTTTTTAACTTGGGTTGTTCAGAGATAAAACATTTAAATCGTGAATGGCTCGATCTACGAGCTCAGCTGACAACATTTAAAACCAATTTCGTATTTAATGTTAACTCTCCAGTCTTACACAATTATCTAGATAGTACTAATACAATATATCTAGTGACAAGTTTACGAGGATATATATATATATATTTAGACACAGTAAATACATTTATTTATTTATTATTTAACATTTATTTTCTTATCCTCGCTCTATCATGTCATTGTTTACTTTTTGGTTGAAATATGTAATAAAATATAGTCATTGTCGATGTGTTTGCTTAATAGTAAAAATTTTATTATTTTAGATTTTTACTTGACACAATAAATCGGTTATTTACTCCGTCTATTTTAATCAAATCTATTTTTTTTGAGCCTCCAAAGATAATCCTGTCGTTAATGACCTAGAAGTTGACAGACTATTAAAAATTTTTGGATTTTTTTTTCAACAAATGAATTACAAAAAAATAGAAACTAAAAAAATGCACATGTAGAAAATTAAAAAAACTATAAGTGCAATTTTTAAAAATATTTTTTTTTTTATAATTTATCGTTTAAAAAAAAATTCAAAAATTATTAGACGGTTTTCTTGAGTATCATCTTCACTTGATCATTTAAAAAAATGACTGAATAAAATAGATGGAGTTTACCAAAATATATATATTTATGTTAAATTCAAAATTTAAATCGCTGGAGTTTTACAAAATTGGTCAATATCTAAATTAATTTTTTATATTATCATATTATTTAAAAGTTATTTGTTCAATACGATAGCCACTTTGACCCTCCAATGCGCGTTTACATTTTTAAAAAAATTTGAAAGCTAGCAAGCATTTTATTTTTCTTGATATGTACTCATTACATGAGAGTCGCATAGAATTGTACGTCTGATATTTTAAAATTACTAAGAAAAAAAAAATAATAATAATAATTACAATAAATAAAATTGTTATTACTTTTGTCATGATCAACTTAAAACTAAAAAAAAAATATTTATATAACATAACATATATAAATATATAAAAAAAAAATTTCATGCATTCACGATTAATTTAAAACAATTGATACTAGTACATTCAGCAGATAATGACGACGTAAACGCGAATGCGAAGCCGGCGATGATAACAGTGGCACAGAAATTTAATAATTATAATTATAATTACATTATAAAAACTTATTCAACTTTTTATACGACAATTAGGTAATTACGCAGACTTAATATATTTTAGACAACATATTTTTCTTATGAGTGTGAATGTAGCAGACATCAGAAAAATTTTAAATTATTAATAGAGTAAATAATTAATAAAATAAAATTTTTAAAAAATGCGTATTTAAAAAATTTAAAAATGAGTGCATTTTTTTTTTCTAATTATTTACTCTATTTATTTATAGTTTAAAAATTTTTTTATGTCTGCTCCATTCCCGCTCTTTTTTAAAAAATTAAACAGCTTAAATTTTATTTATTTTTCACTCAATTTGTGAAAGCAAATTTTAAAATCAGCAGGCGCGTCAAAATTTAAAAAAAATATAAAAGATTTGCCGTGAAAAAAATAAAAAAAAAAGCTACATAATTACCGACAATTATAAATATAATTATAATTGTTATTATTATTCAATAGGAGTATAAAGAGTAGGATTAATACACTCATTCTATTTATATACATACACTTGTACACTTAGATTAATAATAAATCAATGAAATTTATTATAAAATATTAACCGCTCAAAATATCTATCTCCAGTGCACTCCCGAGTGCTTTCTAATCACATTAATAGTCGTTTTAAACACTAACAATACACAAAAGCTAGACATCTTATCCAAATATTATTTTATTTATCACTGGATTTTAAATTACAATCGAGAGCTCAATAAAATCAACAGTTTTTTATTACTTTTTAGTTTTATCTGAACACGAAATTAATAGCTGGATGAAAAATTATCACCGATAATTATATTTAATCAATTAATCAAATGAAAACAAAATATATTTTATAGTAGAACAAGCTAGAACACACGCGAGCCTCAGACGTTACATTCACAGCCTGACCGAGTGCTCACCAATCAACGATTTTAAATCATTTATTTAATTGTACGTTTATTTATCCGTTATTTTTTATACTACCAGAGTAAAAATAACTTTCTTTTTTTTTTAATTATTATTTTAAATTCAAAAATCCGATTTTTTGCCACCGGTTATTTTTACTCCGGTCGGGTTCCGTCGGTAATTTTTTCACCGGTTGTTTTTAGGGCTGTCTCATATTAAAGAAAAAATAAAAATTCAATTGAATTTTTGTCCATTTCACGTGAAATGAAATTTAAATAATGGCGCGAAAATTTAAAATTTTTTATTTGTTATAATTTTTCCCGCCATTTATTAAAGACATTCTGACAGTACCTACTTTTTAAAAATATTTAATAACCCAACTGTCATAATAATTAAAATTTTATTAATTAATTTAAAAAAGGACAATGTCGAAGTAATTTCATCAAACTCCTAATTAGTATCGACTGTAAATTATTCTTTTTTGAATCTATAGATAAAGTTTTTTTAATTAATTATTTAAATTTTAATGTTCCTGAAGTTAGTAGACAATTAACAATTTTCGGATTTTTGTTTCAACAAATCATTTAAAAAAAAAAAAAAAACTAAAAATATGCACATGTAGAAAATTTGAAAAATTACAGATGCAATTTTTTCAAATAATTTTTTTTTTATAATTTACTGTTAAAAAAAAATCAAAAAATTTCCTAAATTTTACCCTACTAAATTTGAAGATTTTACTGTAATTTATTTTCCAAGTTTCGTTTAACTCCTTCTTGACATCAACTGTAAGTATTTTTCAAAAATCTGCATCCCCGTGAAATTGTCTCCTTTGATTAGTGCTTAAATTTTTTTAATTAACATAAAATATTAAATAAAATTTTCCTTTTATTTTTCCATTAACATGAGACACTTTTTACCCCAGTTATTTAACTTGTTCAAGTAATCACGCGATACACAAAAAGCTATTATTCCGTTAAATTCCCGCTTGTTTAAAATAAATATCGAGCTCATATATTTATTACCAATAAAAATATTAAAAATAAAAGCAAAGCTACATCTATAATTACAAACAATCATTACAACTAAACACACACTTACAATAATAGTAATAGTATTTATTTATATATATATTTGTCCACTTTACCGTGGATTTGAGTATTAATGACTGTAAAATTAGCGCTGACGAGATCACACAAGACGAAAAGAAAAGTCAGTATGTAGCAAAATATTATTCGTCGGTACTAAAAGTGTATATATAATATATAATAGAAAAAGGAAAAAAAAATAAATATAAATTTACATAGTATTGTAGACGGGGCTGCTGTGCCTAGGCCTGACCTGCAGCCTGGTGAGTGGATGAGTACGGCCATGCTGTTGCTGTTGTTTTTTAGCGGCTTTTGCTACGACACTTGCGACAACAACACTCGGCGATGGTACCATTGGAGGCCTACCGGGTGCTTCGACACCCACGGCGCCGCTCCCTTCCGCCATGAACACCGAGGAGTTTATAATAATTGGCGCGGATCGACGTGCGAATTCTTGGGGTGCGATTCTGGACTTTGCCGGGGGGTGGACTTCCAGTCCGGCAGTAAAATCTCGGTCCTTGTGCGAACGTAATTGAATGGCCTCGGTCCTTCGTAAGTCACCGGGAGGTTTAGCGACTTCGTATTTACCTACAAGTACTTTAACTGATAAATCTTCAGAGCTGTCTGGTCTTGAGTCTGGATCATCGTCTTTGCCCATCATCGAACTGCTGTCACGGCAGGTGGCAGTGATGCTAGAGGACGTCCGGATTTTCGACTCGCTGTGAGCGATAACCGGAGAAGAGGGAAGACTCCGTATGATTTTTGAGTCTCTTTTTGGCCAGCCTTCGGCGATGTTTTCACCCGCTGCGGAATTTGTGTCAGGACTTTTTTCAAATTTGCTTTTAGCTTCGAACTCTTTCTTGAGATTCTTTACAATTCCCGCTTTGTTTCGCGAGCCTTCAGAGGACGACGATGATGAAGACGAAGATGAAGAGGAAGCTGAAGAACAGGGTGGCTCAGGCGGCGAGTCGTCGACAGAGAGACAACGTTTGCTAAAGTTCGGTTTATTATTTAAATTCTCTAGGATCATTTTGTGGTGCTTGACAGACGGACACTGGGGTGTATTAACAACACAGGGGCTCGAAGTCTCGCTCTCAGATCTACAAGTTCTCAATAATGAGCCCGATGGCAAGTCGGTATCAGTCAAGAGAGCTGAGGGTGCTGGTGCGCTAGTCGATAGTCTTCCAATTTGTCTAGTGACTGCCGCCGGTGAAATATCGATTCCCCTGACAGGGCTGTCGACTGTTTCTTTATGATTGTCATCAGTTGGCGAGGAGTCTCGCCTTTGTGGCGTAGGCGAGGGGTTGCACTGCTCGAGCAATACAGGATATGACTCTGCATTGCCATCATCAGTCGGCAGTCTTGAATTATTAATATTACCATTAATATTACTACTATTATTTACCATCAATAATTTTTCCTCATCGCTCTGTGTGCAGACACGTTTCACAGTCCCAGTTCCAGTCCCTTCTTCCAGTTTTTGTTTCGTGCGCTTGACCGTTCCCGGATGCCAGGGTATTTCTTCCCTGTCATAAGGAAACAGTCCGCTGGAACCCAGAGGGTCTGGATTCGGACGCATGTCATACGATCCCCAGGAACTGTTCCTCGATGGCAACGTCGCCCAAGAACTGTGAACAGAATTATTGTCAAGTACAACAGCACTGTCGTAGCTGCTCCAAGAGCTCTGACGACTTGGTAGCTCGCGCGGTTCCCGTCTTTCTTCACGATCAAATACTTTGTCTAACTGTGCGCTAAATAAATCACCGTCTTTCTTAGTCCTTCTTCTTGTATTGGTGTTGCTACTAGAACTTGTACTTGTACCCATTCCAGTATTTAAACTGATAGTCATACTTGTACTTGTACTTACACTTGTATTAGTATTGGTATTGGTATTAGTATTAGTAACACTAGCAGAAGCAACAACTTCACTTGTATCACTAGTACCTCCAGAGAAACTATTTTTATTGCTACTTAATAGATTACTAAATTTATTATCAGCTGTTGAAGCTGTCCAGACTAGACAATCATTAACTCGCGTATCTTTATCATCAACTTTTTGACGACATGGGTCCAGGCCATTTTCAACCACACGTTCATCTGAAGGACTACTCAGAGGCTTGACACCATCATCGGACTCTGGAGATGAAGGTTTGCTACCCGATTCAAATTGATTTGTCAAATTAAGAACCAGACCGCGTCGTCTGTGGCCCTGGATCTCGAGCTTGCTAAGACACTTGCTGCTGGGAGTTGTGTCAGGACCTGGTAGATGGACTATCTGGTTCTGGGAGACGCTGTAGGACTGGCCATTGTCACAAGGCATCAGAACATTCCTCGCCTCCTGCTCAACCGCTGGCTGTTTAACATTTGCCGCACGCAGCAACTCCTCCCGCGTTATCTCCGCGACAGTTACTGCTGTCGCAGTCTTGTCGATGCTCTCCAGCGACTGTGACAAAGGAGCTGGTAAAATATTATCAACGATCTCGACATATGGCGACCAGCTCTTGGGCCTCTTGCCAGTTTTTTTTAACTCCAATCCTGATGCTTGATTAGTTATTCCGTTTCGCGTCTCGTGTTTGTCTTCCTCACACTCGACGCTGTTTCCCTTCGTTCTGCCCGGTCGCGCGTTGCTGGTTGTCATCGCCGCTGACGTTGTCGGTGATTTTAAATTTGTGTCAGATTTAGAACGCTGTAATTTTTCTTTGTTTTTCATTGCGTCTAAAATTCCTTGATAGGTTTCCAATTGCAGGAGAAAATTATTGTTTGGTTTAATACAATTCCGTTTATCTTTGACGTGTTTCCATGCTTGAGAAAAATCCCAATTGTAGGCTTTCATTGCGTATGCTATCACTACAGAAGCTGAACGCGATACGCCCATTTTGCAATGCACCAACACTTTTGAACCCTCTTTGCGCGCTTTTGTTATGTACTTAAATGTGTCGTCCCAGTGCTTAAGCAAATCCGTTTTCTCATCGTCGTACACTCGTACATTCAAATAATTGAACATACCCGGGAAAAAATTGTCAATCTCTCTTGTCACGTTCAAAATATGTTTTACCCTTGAAAAAAAAAAAAATACAATCAATTACATTAAGATTTTTTTTTTAAATTACGGAGTGCTCGTAAAAAAATCTAATAATTGTTTGGTTTTTTTTTTAAGCAATAAATTATAAAAAAAAAAATATTTGTAAAAATTGCACCTGTAGTTTTTTTAATTTTCTACATGTGCATATTTTTAGTTTTTTTTTTTTTTTAATTGACTCATTAAAAAAAAAAAAAAACCAAAAATTACTAATTGTTTGTTAACGCCAGAATCATCATAAAAAAAAGATGTAATAAAATTAAAATGACTTTAACTCGGCTAAAATTGTCTGGTTACATAGAAAAAAAAAACAAAGTCATTTCGAAGCTTTAAGTCCCTACTTTAAGATGACATTGGTTATTTTTATAAAAATATTTATTTTAAAATCTCAGATCGCTAAACATAAATTTTTAAATTTTCGAATTTCGGGTTTGGGGCTAAAACTCTTTAAAAAAAAAAAAAATTAATTAAAGGCATTTGAAAGCTTTGAGTTTTAGAATGACCGGAAACTGAGGCTATGACTTTTCTTTTTGTACGATAATTGAAAGGGAAAGTGGATTTTATGCCGGGTCATTAAATGAAATGAGAACAAATTGTCGTAGAAAATCAATAAACAAAAAAAGAACTAAATTGTAGTTAAAAAAAATTTTCAAGGATTTTGCTATGAAATTTGGAACTAGAGATTTTAAACTTTTAAATAATTTTTTTTATTCTCTTTGGCACGCGATAACTTTTTTGAATGTCGATGATTTGATTGCAACAATAAATTTCACAATATAAATAACGGCTTTTAATTTTATTATTTTTTTTTTTTTTATGATAAAGATAATAAATAAAAGTAAAGTTACCCATTCTTTTGTAATTCCTCAAGGTTGCTGGCATTCCACTCGCTACCAAGATAAACATGATCAAAAATTTCCGTAGGCGCATCCATTTGTCCCAAAATAGTGAGCATTTCTTGATCAATAAATGGCTTGAATTCACCGAGATCCATATCAAGATCCTCTTCAAGTCTGCCCCGTATATATTTCGAGGTCACTTCATCCAAGTCCACGGACATCATTATTCCTTTCAAGGTATCACGGATAACACATTCTGTTTCTTCACGCTCACGTGGCCTGTCAACCAATCAAATATTTAAATAATAAAGAGCTGAGATCAACGCAACAGATACATCAGATTACACGCGTGTGAAGAAAAAAAAACGCTCATATAAGAGACTTAAATTTAAATAAATACGCCGAAAATAACAATAAAAAATACACACACACTATAAATATATATGTATTTATTGTAAATATATATTTAGGTAAAGATAAAAAAAGGATCGTGTATTGTAAACGTCAACAAACTATTTGTTGGCACTTGACCAAAAAGAAAAAACACGACGGGAATACTAAAGTTGAATTTATAAATGTAAATACTTGTGTCCGATGGCCTCATGTTTAACTATTATATTAATCGATTAAAGTTTAAATTACTACAATAATACGTGGTGTGTATTAGTTTAAGTGTTAAAAGTGTAATTTATAAATTATTTGTCCAAATCAATAAACTTATCATAGTTTAAGGGGACCCGGTGGTCTAGAAATTTTGAAAAATCGATTTTTTTTTTTGCATATTTCGAAAGTATAGTATTTCAAAAATATACTGTGAAAATATGGTGATGATATTCCCAGTATTTAATGTTTTAAAAGCTATTTAGTGGGCCGGCCGAGTAAGTAATTTTTATTCTATTGTGCGGCGGAAAACATCTGCTTTGGTTTCTATACCTAAGTTATAAAAATGATAAACAAGTCAACATATAATGAAAAACAAGAAAAACCGAAGAAGTGCACAAGAAAAAAATATGGTGCTGGAATAGCTGATTAATCGTAAGTATATGTTCAAATCTAGTTTTCTTCAGAATTTCTTTAACTAAAACTTTAAACGCGTTTATCTCGAAACTACTTTTTTCTGCCTGGCGTAGTTGAAAAAAAAAACTATCCGGTTGATTGCTTTCAAATTTAAATATGTTATTTAATACACCAACAGCTACAGCCGGTACTAGAATAAAATTTTTGCGTTGAATATTTCTATTTTTTAACATGCAAAATGTTACGAAAAAAAAGGAAATTTTTGGACTAAAAATTTCAACAAAGTGCCACTTCTTCAAAAAATATTTTTTTTTTTTATTCTAGTACCGGCTATAGGTATATTTATACTGATTAAAAATCCATTAAATTTTTTTTTTCAGACCCATAGAAGAGCTGAATTGTTCTACGCCACCCGGGTCCCTTTTTTTAAAGGAGCTGGCTTCAACGCCATCTTTTATATACTAAAAATAATTTTTTTTTTTTAGCTATAAGCATTTTTGTATATATTAATAACAATAAAATAATCCCTCAAAATTTCTAAAGGTTTGATATTTATTAACATATAAAAAAAAATTTTTTTAAAATCATGAAATTTTCAGCCTCTAGACCACCGGGTCCCCTTAACTAATATTTATCAAGTACAATAGTCAAAATTATTGGTACATTACAATTTATATTTGTCGCTAGTAAATTTTATTTGGAATGCAGTAATTTTTATAATCAACAGAAATTATTATTCTAATCTAGTTAATATGTTGTAATTTTTACTTTGAGTTTCGTACAAGTTGATTTTTTTTAACGTTTCGAGATTACTTTTCGGATTGTAATTGTTTTTTAAAATTCAGTAAAAATTATTTAATTTTTTTCTCCGTGTAGTTAAATTTTATCTATCATTTTATGGGCTTTAGTATCAGTTACAAGATCGGAAGGACAGATGAAGATGGAGACGAAGATTAAGATTAAGATGGAAACTCACTTGCTCCGAACGCTGTCTGGCGAGGGCGGCCTTCGCGATTCGAGATTGTCCATCGCGTGCCATTCGTTGAGACACGACCGATCACTCTCGATTCTTTGCTCATAGTAACTGACCCAGTCATGAGACAATCCTCCCAAAAAGTAATTTTGTTCTCGTGCTTTGCTTGATACTTTGTGCAGAGTCTGCAATGCTGACCTGTAAAATTGAAAGTAATTTATAGAAAGTTTTTTTTTTAATAGACTGGCTTTAAAATTTTTATTTCAGAGCAAGACATCTTTACATTTAAACGAACTGACGAGACTTGGATTGTAACTGCAGCGAGAAAAAGATCTCACATTCCATATAACTGACGCGTTTGTAATTTTATTCACGTAATCAAATACGCCCTCGACTACTCTCGTCATCGCATTATCATACTGACAGTTAAATAACACTAGCATTTTGTTCCCCAGTTAATTAATTATCATCATCATCATAATCATCCTGGTAATAAAATAATTTAACGTAGATTGTGAACCAAATGTCTGTTTTAAGCGATTGTGAGGCAAATGTGTTTTGAACCACTTTGTTTATGTATCATAGATATTTATTATCGCTTCCGGTTTCTGTAAGTTTATCAGGGGAGTAAGAAGGCAGGAAAAACCACAAGATTCCGCATTACTTTGACCTAACCTTGCTATAATCTAATCTACGCCGTAACATTGTTCGCCCAGGCCGCTATTTTACTTAAGTTTCTCCGCGAAATTGTTTGACAATAAAATAAAACAATAAAATTTATATATTTTAGCTTTCAAAAAATTTTATTACGATTCGAAAGTACGGTTCAATTTGATTGATTTTTTTTGTACAGTAAAAACATTTATCCTGATAACTTAAGTGGCAATAAAAACTCACATAAACATGGAAAAATTTTATTGTATGCAATTTTTTTTTGCCCTCATGCTATAAGTGCATTTTTTATAAATATTATTTTTTTAATTATTTACTCTACTTATTTATAATTTTAAATTGTCCTCTATTACATTCACATTGATTTTTTTTTTTGTGTAATAAAAATAAGGTGAATCTTAACGTAACCAATTAGCACATTCGCCTGAAGAAAGAAAAAAATCAGTGTCTGATAAAAATGAAGGTAAATAAAAACGAAAAATTGATTATTTCCAAGGACTATTCTATGTATTCTGTCAAGTCGTCATTAATTCGCGTCAACTGGTATGCAAGGTAAAATATTTTAAAAATAAATAATGATATATTTATATGTTGAAGTGAAGACGATTGTTAAAACGATCTTTCGATGGAACGATAAATCACTAGGATGGAATCTTTTAGTTTTGTTGTTGCTTTTGCTGCTGCTGCTGTTAGTTCACTTGTATATATACTTATGCACTCAGTGGTTCAATCTTTCAGAGACTAGTCGACCTTGGTGCACCAGGAATGACGGAGAATGTGAAAACTCATGGATATATATTTATATACACATATATATAAAAGAGCATAGTACTCTGGGAAAAGATCCACATCATAGAATACACGAGAATTTAAAAACAAAAACTAAAAAAAAATTTTTTTTTATTTTTAACAGATAAATCTTTAGATAAGTTGATATTTGTTGGTTGTATAATGAGCAAATACATTAACAAATAACAAGACAGGAGCAATGAATTTAAATATAAGCTGAGTATAAGAGATATTGAACTGCAAACGATATTACGATTCGATAGTTGTCTCTATATACGTAAAGATGCAACACTAATTCATGTCAAGATCCGAGACTACAGATTGATATCACGATTAAAAAGACCAAGTGCTAGTAAATTATCAAGTGAGAGTAGTTCTTTTTTAAATTTAATTTCGTAATTAAAGAACTAGGAATAGGAGTGGCTGGAAATGACAATAAAGTAAAAAAAAAAAGACAAAGGAACCAGTTGATCTTCCTCAGCAAGTCTAGAGTCTTTACGTGAACATAAAGCGTGACATGACCTGTCCAGCAGAACTAGGATCCAGTCCAGAGGCAACTTTCACCTGATCCCCATCAAGAGTATGCACGTGATTCATCAACTGATCTTGGCATTAACCAGTCAGACGCGACAAATAGACAATTTCTAACTCCATAAAAAGTTTGGTCATTAAAAGTAAATAACTTGGGGTTTTGTTTCTAATTGGCAGTCTTTACTTGGAGAGTTTTAAATTATTTTCAAAGGGAAATTTTAGTAATAAATAAATTGTGATAAATGTGCAGAGTGGGTATGATGCTGCCGGTAGCTAAACACCGCGAGCTATTCTCGGATCATCGAGGTCTTTATGACCTCGCCTAAAAGACTATTTCTCCCTTCCCATCAAACTTTATTTAATATAGTTTACTCTATTATTAAAGCACTATTTATTTTCAGCACCGTTTCATATTTAAATAATACATTTATCATTTATTATTTTTTTATATATATACACGCAAAAAAGAGCAGTTGAAAAATTACAGTTTCTACTGTAAATCAGGCTTTCCGGGTAAAAATCTGTAAACATTAAAGTTCAAACTGTAATTTTAGAAATTTGTTGTAGCAATAAAATTAATACAATTTTAAGCAGCAAATTTTACAGTTTAAATCGACAATATCGAGTTTGAAACTGTAATATTTGTTATTTCTGTAAAATTTACTGATAAAAAATGTAATTTCTACAGTTTCAGACTCGGAACGCTATAGTACTAATTAATACTATACGAAACTGTAATTTTTCAACTGCTCTTTTTTCCGTGTAGACTAAAAGTACCATTTGTGGCCACTGCTACATTTTTTGACATTTTGCACGCTCATTGCGTGAACGATTTTTAAAAATTTTAACGGAATTGACAGCCCTGGTTTCTTGAGTTAAAATAATATATTTCAAGCTAATAAAATAACGAATCGAGTTAATATTAGGTTCAAATTGTTCCTTAATAAATTCTATATGCTAGTATACAATTTGGTTTATTTTGGTGTAATTAAAAGACCGCAGAACTATTTTGGTGTGATTAAAGTAGCCGAAAAAAAAGAACTGTTTATAAAGCATTCTTAGCGCTTTTATTTCGCGCTTGAGGTTTACAAAATGAGGATCGTGAAAATGTACTTGAAGATTGGAAGGTTTTTTGTGCAACGAATATGAAAATATTCATGTAATTTGACTGCTTAAGGGTGACTTTAGAGGTAGTTGAACGTGGCCTACAATTTTCGGCTGACATCCTAGCACTGATGTGAAACATTTCAAAAATCTAGATCCAGTAGATTTTTAGGTAGATTTCTTTAGAAATCGGCCTATTGCAATGGGTCTCATGATCGAATTATCACAGAATTTTGTGAACATATGTCATATTTTACCTCGTAGAGGCAAAAAATACCATCCGCTCAAAAGTTTATATATATATATACAATATAACGCGCCTTGTCATCACGATAGCGCCCGCAATTCTTAACGGATCTTAATGAAATTTTATACACTTATTTATTGGACGATTACCATGATCAAGTTCGAAGATGAGCCCAATCGGTCGATTAGTTTGGAAGTTGTGGGTGTTTCAAATTTTTTTTGATTTTCATAAAAATGAATTTTCTGGCTTTATCCTAAAATAACTTTTGAACCGAAAATGATAACTCAATTCTGTAAAAAGTATCTTAAAATTTGAACGATTATCTTTAATATTCACTGCAATACTTGATTTTTTGAAACATCTTTTCTAACAATTTGATGACATCAAAAATTTCACAAAAAATACAAAAAGCTTATTTTTGCAGCTTAGTCGTCTAATAACTTCTAAATAATAAGGCATAACCCATTTCCTTAAAGTTCATGTTTAAGCTTGCAAAAAAAGTATTAATTACACTATTATAGCTTTATTGTATTTACATATATAAGAAATCTACCTTTCCATTCCGGTAAGGCCGGATGGCTCTTTTTTTACTTTTCATTTTCCTTCCGCGAAAAACGTTTCGATCTTCAGGTACATTCGTGAAACGAGTATAGTGTATAATTGAGCTTGTAATTTATTTAATAAACTTCAATACCAAGAGTGACGGAGGATCCATATATAGTATTGGCTACTCAATGATTTATTCGTGGGATGATGTAGGTGTCGGGCGTTTTATTTTGCACCTGTTTCTATGTTTCATTTAATATAAATACATAATCCAAGTTACAAGTTAACTAGCTATTAATGCAAAATCTCACGGGTGTACTACCGCTAAAAAATTTTACCGTCACGCTCACTTTTAATCCTATTTACAACGCATAAGTTTAAAAATTTAAACGAATCTGATACAGTTTAAGCTCGATTTACTTTAATATGAATGTTCAGTTGTACAGATTAAATGTACGGGCGCGCGATTTCGCTTACCACAGAAAATTATGGTATTAAAAATTCTAAATTTAATATATTCTTGGCGCAAAAATTTGAAAATTTCATTCAACATAATTTTCTCAAACCCAAGTTTATTTCAAGATATTTTGATTTTCTTTTTTTTTGCAGTAGTATAAATAAATTTTAATTTTCTCCAATTCAAAAAACCATAATTTTCGTTAGATATGAAATTAATGCAATAATTTATATCGATTTATAACTCAAAAAATATTGTTTTCACAAAAGTTATTTTTTTTTCTCAGCGTACGAAATAAAACTCCGACTCGTTTGGAATTATAAAATATAAAAATAAAATTGAACTTGAAAGAACGATGGCCACATATTTTATATAAATTTACAAGGGTAATAAACTCTTAATATTTATTTGTTCGTAAATAATATACAACAGCTTATGATTTACTAAGTTTGTTATTACGAATACAATATGTCATCTGCAGTTAAACAACTTCAAAGACACCGTAAAACTCATCGAGATTATACATTTTTAAATTTAATATTACTCTCTCGTTCTCCAGCAAGATAACAGTCTTCAGTATACTCACGTACACAAAATAACGGTTTGAACAGAAAACAGCTTTGTTAAAAAGCTGAAAACCTGCTCGCTAGGCCTGCGAAATTCGTCAGTACCGGTAAGATTCGAACCAAAATCAACTCACCCGCATGAAAATATTATATTAAAAAATATAAGTTACAGATACAAATATATATGTGACAATACATGAAATTTTATATAGAACTGTATATAGATTTTGGCCGATTTTATTATATTTTTATATATGTTTTCTCTTATATGATTTTATATAATTCCGTATAACTTCAATATATTATTTATATATTTGAAAACTTATAATTTCAATATATTCAAACATAAATGTTATTTATATATGAAAACAAATAAGAATACATATATAATTCATCATTATATGGCACGATATATGTATCATGTATTCAACTTCATATATTTTTCGATATATAGAACCATATAAGTCTCCCCATATATGTAAGAATAAATAAAATCTATTCTTTTCTGTCTTTCTCTCTCTGTTATAAGATTCAAACATTGTGTTCAGAATATATATGTGTGCTAGCTTACCAATTTACATATATAATTATCAATATATGTAATACATATATGTGCTAACTTATAAGTTTACATATATGATTATAAATATATATAATACATGTATTAATTTATAAACTTACATATATAGTTAATTATATTAAAATTTACTATATTATATATAAGAAAACATATATCGTTTTGGCCACTTATATGGTCCCATATTGATCATATATTTATCATATGTCATTTTCATGCGAGGCAGTACCGGTTCTAAAACCCAAATCGAGCGAATGAAAAAATAATTAGGCCTCGATTCTTTAAGTGGTGACCCGGATAAAGCAAAATAACGCAAAATAGTTATTGAGTTAACTCGTTGGTAGTCTTATAGTATAGTTGCCCGGTTGCTTCTTGTGGTGTTTTTTAAAAATATTTTTCTATACCCACGTAACCTCCTTTGACGTTTAGTTACAGGACGGGACTTTCGATCGAGCATCAACTTTACTCGCAACTCGCGTGGGTTCTCTTTATATATATTTACTTCTTATATTCCATTCCCTTGTACTTATGGACGTTGTCGTAGTCGCCGTAATGTCTCAGGGCAACTGTCTGGTGAATGGAACATACTCAACAACCGGCTGACCCACTGCCCGTATATACATTTGTACTAAATCTTTGCCATATTTATTCTTTTATTTCCTCTTTCCTCATTTTTATTTATTGTTTTTTTTTTCTCTTTTGAACTTTTTCCCCTGCTTCTTTCTTTCACCTTTACACACTCGCTCTAGTTTCTTTGGCTACCAAAGTAATCATTTATATTCTCTTCAAGTATAAAAATAAAACTAAAACTAAAACATTTTTTTTCAACTGTCTCTTGGCTTTCATTTAGATTGGGTACATTATTATTATTTTTAAATATTAAATGGCCGCTTTAAAAATAGCAATCAGAAATTTAATTACAGTGTAGGAACAATTAAATGGTAATTAACTTTGACCTCGTCTGACCCTCTGCACTCTGCACTTCGTTTAATTTAACAGTGTACTTAAAATAATGGACAATTGGCTTGTACCTTGTGATGGACGTTTTATTGTAGAATTGGCCCGCGAACGTTATCGCGCCCATAAATGGCGCGGGCGTTGGTTAGTGTACGCTGTCATCCCCCCTCCCCCCTACTTAGACTTCTGAAGCCACGTGGTGATGCCAAGTTAGTGGCGGTCGTCATCGGACCTATCGTTACCTATCTACTACTCCAAAAATACCACCGACTAATGTAACGGACATCGATAATTTATTTAAATTTACTACAAATTATATTGTAGTAAAAATATATAGGGGACGGGGGGAGGGGACGAAATGGGCTACTCCCAAAATTTTATTAAAAATAAAAATTTCTTTTTTTAAATGATCTTTAAATATTTCAAAATCACTTTTGTAAATATAATTGAGGATTATTTTGAATGTTTTTTGTTAAATTTTTTAAAAATGTTAATGACTTTTGTTTGGTGATAAAAACTATAAAAAAAAATTTTTGTTCCTTTGCATCTAATAATTATATAAAATGTAATTTTTCTTGGGGTAAACTACTTACAAAAAAATTTAATTTAATCAAATTTATTTAATATTCAGAAATTTTTTTTCATCATTTTTAGGGGATAAAATTTTGCCCCATTTTGCCCCGAAAAAGGAAATTTTTTTTAACGGCAACCGAAATTAAAAAAAAAAAAGTTTTGCCCCCCTATTTAAATATATAACACAAATTTGCATTCACTAATATAAATTTTAACCAACAACTTTTCAAACTATTATTAGATTTGTTTTATTCTTGAGTGCAGTCGCGATATTAGCAGCTCTGATTAATAACCAAAAGGATCACGGATCGAACCCGGTGTCACGCTTAAATAACCGCAGACAAAATAACCAAATGACAAAATAACCAAATGACAAAATAACCGAATGACCAAATAACCGAGTGACAAAATAACCGACGACAAAATAATCAAATGATAAAATAACTGTTTAATGGAATATTTGCAAAAAATTCAAATGTTCAGAATGAAATTTTTGTACTTTATTAGCACATACGATAACAAGCTTATGTGTTGGTCTAATCTCGGATAAACACACACAAAAACCATGATATAAGGGCACAACACGGTAAAAAGATTATATGCTGGCGTATATTTCAATAAACACATACAAAATAAATGCGGATTTTTTATAAACTTTGATGTTATGGATAAATTCTAGATGAATTTGGATGTATTTATGTGTCACTCTCACAATCACATGAAAATTGGTATGAAAATTTTGAATATAGTTTTCTATCTAACGTTATTATGTTATTATATCATTATTTTTGAATGATAATTAATTCAATAAAATTGCGATGTGTAACAATATTTTTTTTTTTTATGTTAAATTTAAAAATAAAATATTTTAAATATTATACGAAATGTTGAAGAATTTATTTAAATGTAATAAATATGTTGGTTATGAAAATAATTAATATGTGGTGTTATCGTGTTGAATGATTATTTCGTCATTCGGTTATTTTGTCGTCGGTTATCTTGTCACTCGGTTATTTTGTCATTCGGTTATTTTGTCGTTGGTTACTTTGTCGTGGTTATTTTGTCGCGGTTATTTTGTCTTTGGTTGAACTGTTACGCAACCATCGAACCCAGCGGGCGGCAATTTTTTTTCGATAAAAAAAAAATCTATTTTAATTATGAAAAAAATAATTCTTTTATATTGAGACGTATTAAAAATAATTAAAGTTTGAGTAAAAAAATGAAATAGATTAATTATATATTTGAGATTGAACTGCGCGGAGACCAATTGCAAGCATTAAAAATGAATATTTATATTTGAATATCAAAATAAATGGAGTTTAAATTACACTGGCCTTTAAATAAAAAGGCCAAGGATTTAAATAAAAATTCATCAATAAAACCACGTATTAGTGTCCCAAAGCTAATTGTACATAAGTTAAGTCTACAAATTGCATACGTAGAAAAAATAAAATTAAAATTACTATTTTAAATAATAATAGAGTAAGCAGGAGCTCATATGAGACATTTTTACGATTCATAAAAATAATTATATAATTTTAATGCTTTGAATCGAGTTTCCGTACATTAAAACATAAATAAAATCAATAAAAAATTTCAGTTACACAGAAAATGTTTGAAATACACAATATTTTCCAAACAATTTCGTTGTATTTTATCGATGGTAAATTCTCAAGGAAGTAAACCCACGCTCATATTCTACGAACGTTGTTGTTGTGTATAACACTTCCGGGAGATTCTCGTGATTACGAGATGAAGGATGATGGAAGTTTATTTATATATAAAAGTTTATAAGAAATTTAAGTAAAACTTATTGTAACTTACCACATCGCTTGAACAGACACAGGTTTAAAGATGTGCTGACAACCGCATACGCTTACGCTGAAGCCCCTGAAAGTGTAAGAAAGTAAAACCGGAAATGAGAACCAGTGATCCATGTAGGCGTTTTATTTTTATTTATCTCCAGTAACAACTAATTCTACATAAATTAAACGCCAGATAAATACCCAACTCAATCGATCGATCAATCGACAGATCAATCCATCAGTAATTGTATAATAATAATAATAATAATAATAATATGGTAAAATCATAGGGAAGTAGACAGTAATTCAAAAATAATAATTAATTTTTACCATACATTGGACGTTTCGTCCCTTAATTGGGACTTTTTCAGCAACTAAAAAAAGTCATTATAAATAATTTACAAAATTATATAAATAAACAATCAATTTTACAATCACATGGTAGAACATAACCAATTACAAATATGATCATGCCTACCTTGATCATAAATTCTATCGTCTACTAGATGTTTTTGAGACATATGCCACTTTGTTTAAAGACGTTCGACCGAATCTAATGTAAAAAGGATTTTCGAACTTTAAGATTTGAAACTCAGTATACATGTAAAGAAGTACTTTATCTATGTATTCTCTAAATTTAAATATGACCCACCGTCTAGTTTTTTAGAAAAAAAGCTTTAAAAATGACGTTTTTAAAGTTCTTATACACAGGCTCTTATGGCGGACAAGCTCCCGTCATGACTTGTTCGATTATTTTCATTATTAACCTCCCAAGTTTAAGAAATAAAAAACCAGATGCCATAAACTTGAATATTTATAGAATATGATAAGATTTTAACAATATAGTGTTACCATTGTAATTATTTAAATAATTAAAGTTAAACTTTATTATTTAATCTCGTTTATCGACAGAGATACATATTATCGAGGGTTTGAAAACGTTTGAATACATTAATAAGAGATACGAGATTAGAAATACATTTTTCCCGCTTTAATTTGAATATCGATGTGTAAGAAGTTAGAGCGCGCTGTTGCCAAATCTTTTTATTAAATCATATGTCAAAAATAACCAAGTAATTTCATTACTTTCTTTAATTAAACAAGCAATAAGTAATAATTTATGAATTCGTTATGTTATGCCTCATATACCTTCAACTAGTGTATAATATTCAAGGTATAATTTATTAACAGTGATATTTGTTAATTAGTTTTAGTTGCTGAAAAAGTTTCAATAAAGGGACGAAACGTTTAATGTATGGTCAAAATTAAATTATAATTTTTGAATTACTGTCCACCTCTATGATTTAACAATTTTATTAAGTCGATCTAGACACGATTTTAAATTAATATAATAATAATAATAATACTAATAATAATAATAATAATAATAATATCATATAAAGATAATTAACCATTAGTTAGCCGTCTAACATTATAAAAATCCATTAACCGATATTTTATTATCGATTAAGTAACGTTTCCTGATTGCATCAATCAATAAATCGAGATTTCTCTCTGAGTAATTTAATTTAAGACCGCAATTTCCTTGATTAGAGGACACAATATTAAAGACCCTCTATGGAATGACACGAACCTGAATTTAAAATAACGGATATATAATAATATAAAACGTAATATATTATGTATTATGCCGAGTTTGAATTAAAGGTATAGTCGCATATATTGTAGACTGCATTGAGTTACGAGTACGGCATCCGTTGCTGCTGCATCGACTTACATACTATGCAGCTAATTACAAACTCGCATACGCACACACACATACTAGTTACATAAACTCTTCATTTTTTCTCTCTCTATCTCCATACAAACTGATATGATATAGAGACCGAGTATAGAGTACCAGAGTATGTATTACGCGGTACACCACGGGGGTCACGTGTGTTATGAGTCTAGTCAGCAACTTGCAATGAATATTACGCTTTGCTTGTGATATATGTCTATTATATGTCTGTGTATATCTATGTGAGCTAAATAAAATTATATTGAAAAGTTGATAGTTGAACTTTCACAGCGGCATTAAATTAATTTGAATAATTAGTGGAGTTGATGTTATTTTTTAAAAAATAATAAATAAATTTTGTTTTATTTAGTAAGTGATAATTTAAAATGTGGACGGCATATGTAAAGGTAATTTACACATTAATAGATGCGTGTAATGTAAGAAGAGATGCATTACATAGTAGAGAGCATGACTGCATGACGGTTGGGTAGATGAAGAATGGAATAAAGAAACGGAGCGTCCTGGGGTTCGTTGACATCGAGCGGAACGCAAAGTGACCGGCGCATTCATTTTCTTTACTCTCGATGTGCCATCATTGCTTATAAGACTCTGTATTATTTATTATGTATGCACATCTGTTACTATCTCTTTCTCTGCTATTTTATATTTATTTTTTTTTTATTATTATTATTGTTATTATTATTAATAGTTTCAGAATATATATGTCTGTTAAACATATGTAGTCGTTTTGATCGGTACTTATAACTTGAGTGTAATTAAAGGTACATCTGATCCTTGTCAAAACTTTTACAGCATACAAAAATTATAAATTTATTTTTAATTATTGTATGCTGTACGCCCCAAGAAAATTTTTGTATTGAATTTATGGTGCATAAAATTTATTGGTGCAAATATAGTATATTACATGCCTAGGGAAGTAAAGTAAGAAATGTCTCAGATCACATGTAATTGTTGGCCGAGGCGAAGCCGAACAAACATGTGATCTGAGGCTTTCTTATTTACTTCCCTAGGCATGTAATATACTATTTGAGGCAATAAATCGTTTTCTTCTGAGTATTTTATAAAATTAGTAGTGATATTTGGGGAGTCACGTAGTGATTGCAGGTTGCTTGTTATCAATTATTATTATTGAATATGAGTGTTTAAGCCGAGTGGACTCTGCTATTTGATGCCTGATTATTAAATTGTTTATTTATAGTAATTTTATGTGTAATATAGTGGAACTGGAGAATATAATAAGTATTAAGTATAAGATTAAAATAGTAAAATACAAACCCGTCACCGTCGAGGGTTATTGCAGTGTCAGCCAGTACCCGGAGAACGAGACCGACAGTTGCTCTAGCATGACAGTCGATACCGAGCAGACAACTCTCTTCAGCATCCTGTCGACCATTGCAGGACACAACTACCAAGTAACGTGTTCTTCCCGGATGCACGGACTCCAGCTTCACGGCCTGCAAAACGATGAATAATTTACACATCATTTTAAATACAACATCTATCATGTAATTTTATTATTATCTTAAATAATATACCTTGAACATGTCAATAATTATAGATAAATAGGGTTTCAATAAAACTACACAGCTTGCATTTTAATGGAAATATCAATCTTCTATTAAACGGAACTATCGTGTTTTCAAAACTAGTTTTGTTTTATTAAATATAATCAACTTGATTTTTTATAAAATTTTTATTTTAATACCGGTGGTTATTAACCTCCTCGTTGGTTTCGGAATTCTTATATAGATTTGCTCCTGTTAGATATAACTCCTCACAATATCAGAGTTTTTTGTTCTTTATGATGTTCTTCAGAAGAAAGAAATACGAAAACTCTAAAAAGAATTTAATTTTTTTCGTAATCGACGACGAAAGATGCGAACACATGAGGCTGTCTATGAATTTTTATCAAGAGTGGACCGTAACTTTTTTTCTGTTAGGGATAACCACAAAATATTAACATTTTTTGTTCATTGTAGTGTCCTTTAGTAGGAAAAACCCCAAAAGGTGCCTAAAAAATTTTTTTTTACATATGCGTCATTGAGGGGGATCAGGGAGGATGACGCTGTATATATTTTTATGAAAAATAGCCCGTAACTCTGCTGCTGTCAAGAATAACTCCACAAAATATATTTGTTTTTTGTCCTTTACGATGTTCTTTTACAGAAGTCACTATAAAAAGTCCCACAAAAAAATTTAATTATTCTATCATTTCATTAATGCAAACAAACTAAAGTTCTTTAATTTCCCGCTATGGAAATTGAAAATTTTCAAAAAAGGGAAGTTGTTGATTTCAGCTCAATTTTCGAAAATCGAGTTTTCTTTAGATCCAAGTGTTCAGATCAACCGATTTAAGCGTTTTTAGCGACAACTGAAAAAACTCACCAAGACTTAGAATAGTAGATTTTTAAATCGGTCAAGTAGCTTACAACGAAAGCTTATACGAAAGCTAAAAATTGAAAAAAGTTTTTTTAGGTTTTTTTCGTATAACTCATAAACCATTTGTCCGATTCGCTTGAAAATGCATTAGGTTCTAAGTCTTGGTGAGTTTTTTTGATTGCCGCCAAACCGTCCAAATCGGTTGATTCGTTCCAAAGATGTCGGACAAAAAAAATTTTTTTTTTCAGTGCAATGTATGTTTTGTCGGTGTAACAGTTTTTTGAGTTTAAAGCGCTCAAAAATTTACGTAATAAAATTTTCGAGCTCCTTGAGCTTGAAAACAGCAGGAAGTTTTGGAGTTGGGTCAACTATTTTTCATATTTTTTTCATATAAAAATCAAATAAAAACATCGAATTAAATTATAATTTATAATGAGACGCTCGGTAATTTACAGAAAGTAGTTACGATTTAATCACATTTTCATGTGTAATAAAAAACATAATAACAACAACAATAACAACTTAAAAATTACTTAATAATATATAATCATCATTATAAAAAGTGACAGGATGTATATATTTGCTCGTTATATTTAATATTTCACTTTCATTAGACTCGTACAGGATTTCCTGATTTGTAAACTTTTTATCTAATTTTATTTTCTCAAGAAAAATTTCATGATCATGACTAAACATATACATTAATCGACCATAAAATAAATTTATCTTTTGAGAATTATTTATATCTATAAGCACGTACACATGTATTTAATTTCCTAGTTCCGCATTGAAAGTTACGTTAAGGATTATAACTCATAACTGTAACTATAATTGTACATTTAATATATACATATATATAATATATATGCCGTAAGATGCTTTCAATTTCAACAAATATTATGAATAAAGTTACGCAAAAACAACTACTCATCATAACTTACAGTGTTAAAGTAATAAAGTATGGGAGAGTGTACATCTGATACCATAAATGGCTGCGGGTTAAGGAGACGAGTAAACTCCTTTTATAAAATAATTAATAAAGGCGTATGCTACTCGTGTTTCCTTTAACGGTTATAATTATCCCAAGATGTATTAATAGAGATAATTAATGCAACGAGTTAAGAGACCCTCACTTTGGCTTCCCAATCCATAATATCAACATATGTATAAATTACTATTGATGTCATATAATAATAACCCGACTCAAATAACATCACAATGTCAATGAATGAATTAATGCCCCAGACGCGACAATTGCTTCAACCATCTTACAGCAAATAATAAAATGACGCCTATTGTATTCTTTGACTATTCACATTTTATCATAAGATCTTACAAGACCCCAATGGTTTTTTTTTATTTAATTTCCATTAAATATTTACAGTCAGCAGACCGTTAATCATAAATTCTATATCTGGTCAAACGACTTCTGCCTCATAATTAGTGAACAGCTGATATGAAAAAATTACTTTACATTTTAGATCTTTAACAGAATGAGGCGATCGAATGAACCGTTTTGACGAATTAAACTCTTAATCATTATATTAAATATTATCATTTATCTAATACAATTTCACGAGTTAGAAAATTTAAATCCATTTCTAAAAATGGTTTTAATGGGCTAAAAGTCCTCAGAAATTCAAAATTAATTCAACACAAACTATTTGTGTTATTTTACTTTAACAGATTTTTTATGTTAAATGATTAGAAAATCTGTATTGTAAGACATTCTTGTGTTGTTCTAAAATTAACACTAAATTTGTGTTGTTTAGCGAAACACTCTCGCGCGTTTCTAACCAAGCAAAGCATTGTAGCAGCGTTGTCTGCAAGGAAACTTGGATTATAATTGATTTGCAATAAAATATAATCATAGATAACTTTAATATTTTTATAATCACACGGAGAAAAATGTTGGCTCAAAATCTACCAATTTTTATTATGCTGCCGACTAAACTTGAAACAGGAAGGGAAGCACCCAAAAAATTACTATGCTCATACGAAAATTATTATGCCGCATCACAATTATTATAATGTATAAAAGTAATTGTTATTAAATCTTATCGATAAGTTTCTCGCTCGTAGTAAGTATTGTGATACAGCATAATAATTTTTCGTATGAGCATAATAATTTTTTGGATGCTTCCCTTCCTGTTTCAAGTTTGGTCGGCAGCATAATAAAAATTGGTAGGTTTCGAGCCAACATTTTTCTCCGTGCAGGCTTAATGATTTTTTATCCTCATTTTACGGGAGGATAATTCATAGCTGTTTTTTAGAAAAATCACTGAAAATCGGACTAATTGTTTGCTAAATTGACAATAGTTGTGCTAAGGTTAGATTAGTATACTTGAGTTAATAAGGTTATGTGCTTAGATTTATTAGTTAATTTTAACACGAAAAGTCTGTTAAATTTACACAAATTTTCTATCAAAATAACAGTCTTTGTGTTCAATTATCCAACATAAAATTTACGTTAAAGATCAACACAAACGCAATAAATTGAATTAAACCCAAAATTTTGCATGGCATCAAAAATAGATAAAATTCAATTTTCTTATTATAATTAAACCAACCCGATCATCTATTGGGTGACTTATATTCTTTGCGTTCCCTATTTCTGGAGACTTGGCCGAAACAAGAAAAAAATCCATTAATGAATGAACTTATTACAATAATTAATATCAAGAATAAGTTATAGTTTAATTAGTAAAGCGGAACGTGGCAATGATTCTCCAACGTCCTCGTAACCTTTGAGCACTTGAGCTTATTAAATAACTAATTAACACACATACTTCTACGAAATAATTATTGTAATGCGTAGTGATCTTACTTGGTCTACAAAAGTATAGTAATAATTGTATTTATTATTAATATATTTAATACTCAAACTTTCTCATTTATTGGAACCAATAAATTAGTCAGAAAAATTGACAGAATTTAAATTCAATTCATGATAAATTATAATAAAATGATGCATCAAAACGCCTACACAGTAGAGAAAGTAATCGCCCACAATTTGACTAAAATATTAAAATATCATATTAATATAATAAAATTTATTCAGATAAAAATAGTGGACTATATCCTATCCTACAAAGACGGGAAAAAGTAATGAAAGACAAAAGAACCTACTTCCCATCATAACTCGTTGTTAAAATTAAAAAAAAAAAGTAACAAAGCAAAACGTGATAAAAGCTTATGAATAAATATAGATGTGCATTCAAGTACATCGTATGATCTCTTTTGAACCTGTGATGCATTTAATAATTTCCACACACGCTATACTTGTTAAAGCCGTGTGTATTTAACTTTAAACCTATTTTCCGTCAGATCATTGAGGTTACGCCTACATAATAATATCACACATATATACATATAAATATAAACATAAACGTATGTATCGTCTGTTAGATTGGTTATAGACATATACCACGGAAGTGTTTCCGCGAACACACCCACGTGTCTTTCTCTGAATAAAATGAGCTGAAAAATCAGTGACCAGTCAACCAGCCAGTTACAATTGATGTCAAGAGAGCTTGCTAAGGTAACATCTCTCTTGATAGAAATATTTATCTCGAGGTAACACGATCATGACTTGGCAGTCTACACCACTGTGGTGGTTAACTTTGACGCTTCTACCTGGAGTACAACACCACCATCACCACCATCACCAACACCACCAACAATAACAACAACAACACCAGTGTGTATATGCATTCTGCAACTGGTTGGTTAGTCTGGAGGATGATAACATCTCCAGACGGTCGTTCCTCTTGACTCGTTCGCTCTTTTGCTCGCTGGTTATTCGCAACTTGTGTGTATGTGTACATTGTATTGGATAGTTGTGTGTTGGTTGGTACTCTGTTCGCTCACTTGACGGTCTATCGACTCACCGGGCTTTTGCAGATGCAGCAAAGCAAAGGCAACATGCCTGATATGCCTCTTAAGTTATAACCGGTACCAATACACTTACACTCATAAACTCAGTTACAAGTTATACATTGAGTTTGCTACCCATATGGACGTCCCCTTAAGACACTAATGCAACCTGGATGAGTGCAGTCCGCGTGGTAGCGCAGCCGCGTTACGCATACTCCGCTCCGGTTGATTAACACGGAAAGCCACATGTTTAAAGAGCCATTTTATAGTCGCGGATGAGTTGCGTCAAATGGCGAACCAACTAACCCAAGACATGACTAGTCGATGAGTGCAATAAGAACGTAGTCATATATATATATTACATTATACATGTGAGAAAAGATAGTAGGGAGCGCCCGTGTACGCAATCTAGGAGCCGGGAGTTTGCTGGATGAGAGTCCAACGTTCGGCTGAGGCCAACCGGTCCAACCGGGCGTTCGCCAATAAGAAAACATCCGAGATCAACCTGAGACAAAAAGTTTATGGTACCTGAACCTGAACCAGTCGACGCCTCTTTTTAAATAATCTTACAACATTTATTTTTATTTTTATTTATACTTTTATATATTTATTGTTTTACAGAGAAACTAATTATCTGCTTTTATTTTATAATAATTATTGTAATTATTGTTAGTGCTCTTATTGATGTCGGGCTAATAAACTAGCGAATAGTATGACCCCATTTCCATATTTAATTTGAGGCTAGTTTACAGCTAAGCCTGGAGCAAACGGCAACTTGAGATATTATATCTCTCAATAGGTATAATAATATGTAGTGTTGTTGTTGTTGTGGTGGTGGTATAGTAGTTGTGCCAGTGGGTTGATGTTGCACATAAAACAGCTAAATGTCATGAAATAATATCGAGTATCGATCGCGAGAACTGAGGACTATCCTCAACACGAGAGATTGGAATGGAAGGGCAAAGAGGAATTTGTGGTTTAATATCTATCTATATATGTATATATATAAATATATGTAAAGATTTATAAAGGTATATGTGGTAGAGTTGGAGTTTTAGTTGAAGTTTAAGTAGAATGTTGTACCTGTAGAGTTTAAAAACGAGGCCACAGTCTCTAACCGATATCTGCACGTGCAATAGACATCACGATACGACAAATGTTATTCTATACCAGCAGCAGCATCCAGGATTATATTCACTTGTATGAGAAGATTTAGAAGCACGTTATTTATAGATACTTGTGAAAGTACTTAAATGTAATCCCAGTTATTTTAAATGAAAGTGAATCCGTCAGAATATCATTACCATTATTGTAACTTATAACGAAAATTATATTTATTTAGTTTTACCATAACTACGCATCGCTAATTATTTTCTCTTTGACACCTGTCATAAAAAACAAACGACACATTTTAAATACTAAATGATAGAAACTAAATATTTGTAACCGTTATCCTTAGCTGTTATTGTGAAAGTGTCGTCGCAGCACAATCCTGTCACAGAACTATGCACATCGTCTAATATAAGAAACCAAACTAATGCCATGAAAGTAAAACCATGAGTCGACTTACACTAGAAAAGTCGCAAAGTGAAACCGATTCTCAATCATATTTCTATTCAAATTTATTTTATATACACGGAGAAACTATTCTTTTTTGAAATGCTATGGTATTATAATAATGCCGGACCATGTTGGTCACTTGACGGAAATAGGAATAAACATTGCAAAAATAGCTTCTTTTTTCGCACCCTCAAAGTAGAATACTGCCTTAAGACACTTTTAAGTACACGCACAGTCTTTTTGAGTAAAAATTACCCATAAAGTTTGGTACTGTGAGGACATCTAGCCAGTAACTAAATTTTTACTTTGTTGCTAGTAGAAATTGCACTTCATGTACATGCTATCGAGTAATTTTTACTAAAAATTTCTCTGCGTGTAGTGAAATTACATAAATTATTTTCATTTTCGTTACGATCTTCAGGTACATGACAATTGTTGTCAATTGACCAGTGAAAAATTGACCAACGGTTATTTTTTTAAAATTAATTGTGGTGTCTGCAACACCTTGATTTCGCTCAGAAAATTATTTTGTAACGAAATTGACCGAAAAATTGATCAAATTATTTTTGACGTCAATTGACGAGCAATCTTCAGTCAATTGCTCGTGATCTGACTACATAAAAATGACAGTCATTTCGTATCACTAGCTGTGAAAAATTTTTGGTGTGAAAATGCTCTCCGAGGACCATTTTCACACGGTCTGCTCGGTGTGAATTGACGGTGTGAAATATCAAACCGTGTACTTTTAACACGGTATGAATGTTTTTTTCACACCGCTCGGTTAATACCTCAAATATTGTCCGATAATATAATCGGTAGTCAAAAATTTTGAAATAATATACAGACTGTAGCACTAGTATCTCATCATTATTATTTATGTAGATTATTATAAAATAAAAATCAAATGTCTACTGTCAAAGTAATCGAGAGTTTTAAATAAATAATTTCTACATTTGTGAACGTTCTAATTTACACGGTTCAAAATTTAACACCGTGTGTCGTGAAACTTTCACACCGGCAGTGTTGAAAATTTAACACCAAATCATTCACACTACACTGCGGATTCAAAATTTTTTACAGTGTACAATGACACCATAGCATTTTATACAAGAATAATTTATCCATGTACTTATATCTAATTTTCATATAATCCAGATAATAAGAGGTACTGAAAATTCTATTAATCAAGGCCTTAAAATTGTTGTATAATTTATTGTTTATAAGTAAAATGAGTTGTTTGTTATAAGAAAATAACAGGCCATCGTTATTTGATAGGATAAGATTTTTTTCCCGCAAACCGCCAAGTCTCTAGTTACACAATAAACTCGTAACTGCCGACATTGTGTGTTTAAATTCTCGTGTGGTCCTTCTATATTCTGCTATTATTAAATTTCATAACAATCCTTAGTTATTATTACAGTTACTATATTTAGCAATTAATGTAACAACCTCTACTTGTTTTGCCGTATAATTTTTATTTCTTTTTCGATCAAACTCTTAGCCTCGATACATATAACATACAACTGTAAACAGTTATCTTGCGCAAACATAAACCGCCGACTATCAACTACCAACAACTTTTTATTACACTTAATATTCAACTATTTAATCAATAAATCAAATAAAAGACAAATCATTCATTGTAAGGATTGAAAAAAAAAAAATTGTAATTAAAATTTTTTATTTGATCAAATGATAATATAAGAAAAATATGAAATAATATTAATAATAGTCTGTTGAATACCAACAATTCATTTATCATTACGCAACACCTTTAGTCATTGTAACAACAAAATAATTATCTGACAGTGAATAAGTTTTCAATTGTTCTCTTGACAAAACTTTACGGTCTATGTGAAAGATAAATGTTTAGTTATATTATATACATTTACATGCGTAAATAATTGCAATTTTTTATAATGTTCTGTATAAATAAATAGTGAAGGTCATAAGTAATTAATTGTCTACTTTCAAATGTTTATTTGAATTTAATAAGTCCTTTTCACTATATTTCCTTTTCATACAACAAGGCAATTTATTTGCCGTGTCACTTCTGATAAACCAACTAGTCATTTGTTTAACATTATCTAGCGCACATACATGCTGACTAGGATTTTCGTGAAAAACGCACTCTGTTTTTGAGACGAATTCGTGGATATAACCAAAGTTGTAAAGAGGCGAAATTTCGCAACCGGAGTACAGGTGCTTGAACTGTGTTTCTAACAAATATTTTATTTTCGGATCCTTTACATATATGTGTGTCGCATTTTCTAACAGCTCTTTTAGCTGCGCAAGGTGGATGTCGTAATCCAGATTGCCCTGATCCCATGCGATTCCGAAATCCTGTGACTCGATAAAATAACTTATTTTATAGTGTTCCGGTAATTCATTCCAGTTAAATGGTGATTTAAAGACTCCGCTGACGTAAGATGGTGTTGTACTAAATCCACCACGCAGTAAACTCATTACACTGAATTCTTTTATTGTAAATTTATTGTCTGGAATAAAGTACCCACTAAAATCTATTATTACGTCCATTTTTATTGGCTATTATTCTATCTTCTAATAAACGTTGCAGTAATTTAGAAAAATGTTTCTTAACAGGAGGTTTTCAGATATTGTCGACTCAGTTTTTTTCGGAAACAAATCCGCATGAAAATACCATATATAATAAGTATATATGGAAAAATATATGATCAATATGGGACCATATAAGTGGCCAAAAACGATATATATTTTCTTATATATAATATAGTAAGTTTTAGTATAATTAACTATATATGTAAGTTTATAAATTAATACATGTATTATATATATTTATAATCATATATGTAAACTTATAAGTTAGCACATATATGTATTACATATATTGATAATTATATATGTAAATTTGTAAGCTAGCACACATATATATTCTGAACACAATGTTTGAATCTTATAACAGAGAGAGAAAGACAGAAAAGAATAGATTTTATTTATTCTTACATATATGGAGAGACTTATATGGTTCTATATATCGAAAAATATATGAAGTTAAATACATGATACATATATCGTGCCATATAATGATGAATTATATATGTATTCTTATTTGTTTCCATATATAAATAACATTTATGTTTGAATATATTGAAATTATAAGTTTTCAAATATATAAATAATATATTGAAGTTATACGGAAATATATGAAACCATATAGGAGAAAACATATATAAAAATATAAAAAGTCGGTCAAAATCTATATACAGTTCTATGTAAGATTTCATATATTGTCCATATATATTTATATCTGTAACATATATTTTTTAATATATGTTTACCATGTATATTATTTTCATTGAGAATTGATGCAAGTGATCCAGCGACTTTATCAGTAAATTAATGACACCTAGGAGTGGAATAAGTCCTAAAAGCAGCCTGGGACTAACACAGAGTCGATTCAAAAAATTCAGAGTTCGTTCATTTCACGATATATGTCTGTATAGGTCTAATTGATGCCTTTGCACGTCTAAGTATGTTCAATTCAACCCTTTGTAAGTCTAAGTTGCTTCATTTCAAGCTCTTACATTGATCATGCCCTACAAAGTCTGATGTAGGTTTTCAAAACTCATTTAGGTTCAAAGTATGCCTTAGATTTCGACTCGGATTGTTGAAGAGAAAAACTCAGCCGAAGTTTCCATTTACTGCGCAAGTGCAACAAAGATAGTACCGTTCATAGACTTGAGTACAATAGAGAGAAAAGTGCAAAACCCTCTTAATACATAAAAAAAATTTCTCTTGCCGGTCTGTCGGTGTCAATTATCACACAGCAGGAATAGAACTATTCGTCAACCAGGTTATATATTTAATATGACATAAGTATCAAAGTACTAATTTTGAAGTGCATTAAACTTGCTAATTGGGCCATCAGAACTCAACTATTTTTTTTTGGTTTCTAGGTAAAGGAAGCTTATAACTTTTTTCATGCGGTAACAGCATATCTAAATTTTGAAATACATCACGTTCAATGACCCATTGATACATTTTTTTAGCACAATCATAAGCGCAAATATTATTTTCTGGGTTTTCATGATAAGGGCAATCAGTTCCCAAAGTTTCGCTCTGACGAAAACCAAAATCAGTCAAACAAGTAATAAATTTTGCATAAGAATTTCCAATTATTTGTATCAAATTTTTTTTAGCCATCGGACTTGCGACGTAAATTAAATTTCCATTAAAATAATTTTCTAAAATTTCTTTCTGCCGGTTGACATCAAAAGTGTTTAATTTCCATGGTATTCCATGTTTTTCTTTCAATTGATTGTAAAAATTTTTGTGGACTACCGTTAATTCCTTCCAGTCACACGGAGGTCCAAAAACACCAGTTATACCCAACTGATAACCCGCAAATTTATTATCCAATTGCAAAGAAAGTAAGCCAAACTCTTTGATAACAAATCGCGCGCTCGGTACTGCAAAGTAACCGAGAAAACTTATAATAACAACTTTTTGTTCACGCTCAGGTAAATGATTCATTGTTATTACGCTACTCGTGTGAAACAATTATGACGTTTAACTAGTTATTGTATAAACCTAATTAAATATGTAATACCTACGATTATCCCATCTAATAGATAATAAAAACTAATTAAAATTTAAAATTAATAATAACAATATTATATTGTTACACTCGAACGGACAACGAAACTCGTATGTATTTTAAAAGGTAACTGTAAAAATAGCTATCTTAGTAGATATATATTGCGCTGTTGGATTTACTCACCATTTTTAAGGTCTCCTCGGGTCTGAGCAGGTAAAACATGGACTGCAGATGCTGCTGTATATCACATCCTGCTGCGGATACCCGCCGTGATGGTCTGGCTCGTTCATTTGGTGGCAGGACCAACGCTGCGCCTTTTCCCGCGAAATAACACTCGCTTAAACTACAACAGTATCGAATAAAATAACAAATAAATTATGAAATACAATAAACAATTGTATATTTAAATGACATTTATCACAAAGCCTCGTCTTGGAAAAAAAATTTTTGTAGAATTTATTGCATATTTTAGATTTTATCAGATTTCTGTACATTAACAGAAGAAAAGTTTATAAAAATTTTAAAACTTAATTATGATTTCGCAAACTTGTGCATGTTATCAATTGGTGAATCAACAAAACAATAAAAGTTTTCATTAAAACGCACGTGTTTTGTGATAAGCTTCTATTGTTAAGTTATCGCAATGTGTTTATAAATGTTAAAACCAAGATATTTATTAATAAAATGTCACGAACAAAGATATACACAGACGGATTGACTTATAAATGAGTAAGTAAGAGTTTGGGTGACTGTTAAGAATGAAATTTTCTCGAATGCCCCATGAAAGGCTTCTTTTTAGTGAAAAAATATGTTGGGAATTTAGTTCTTTCTTTTAAATTAAAAAAAACACGTGCTTCAAGATCAAAGTTCATTTTTCGATACGATCGCGGTTTTTTTCAAATATCTTATGAAATATGCAGATTAAAGGAAAAAATCATAGGAACAGTTTTGTGAGAAATTAAATTCTTGACAGAAAAGGTCAGATTCATTTTTTTTATAAAATGTGTATTTATGAAGATATTTTAAAAAAACTTTTTTTAGATCTGATGAATTGTGCGTTTTAAGAATACAAATTTTGAAAATAACATTTTTCTAAGTATATAGAAACTATAACAAGCATTAATGATTGATGTTACGAGTTACAAAATTGTCTATAATTTGAAAAAAATTTATTTTTAACATTCGGAATCCTTTAAATACTTAATTGATAAGATTTAAAAAAGTTTTTTTAAAATATCTTCATAAATACACATTTTACAAAAAAAATGAACATGACCTTTTCTGTCAAGAATTTAATTTCCTACAAAATAGTTCCTATGATTTTTTCCTTTATTCTGCATATTTCATGAGATATTTAAAAAAAACCGCGATTGTATCGGAAAATGAACTGTGATCGTCCTGAGGCACGTGTTCTGTTTACTTAAAAAGAAAGAATCAAATTCCCTACATATTTTTTTTCTAAAAAGAAGCTTTTCATGTGGCGTCTGAGAATTTAATTTTCAACTACCCTAGTAAGTGCAAGTACGAAAAAGACAATAAGCACTATCGATCTTAAAGTATCCCCTTGCTCGTTTAAAGCCGCTTCATTATGCATTCGCACGGATTAAATAGGAATCCTGACGTTTAAAGTTCCACCATATGGATTTAGTATACAAAAAAAAATGATAAAATTATTTCTAAAGCAACTCGATGTTCTACGTATGGTTTATGCATCCTTTCGCCTTGACGAGCAATCGCTAATGCGATTGTGCAATCTCTTGGACCCGATACCCAGACAATCTCTTGCAATCACCATCAGCTATGAATAACTTGTATAAAAGAAAATAATAAAAAATAAAGAGATAAAGAACAAACCAGACATATCGATCGTACAACTAGAACTACCCTTTCTCAAGCGAACACCCTCAACTCTGTAACGCTTTTCTACACCCTAAACGTTGTCTCTTGATCCAATAGATCTCTGTCAGGGAATAAATAAACCCGCGAGTTAAATTAATGGTTTGCAATTCCGATGTACGAAACAACTCACTATTTTTTTCGCAGTTTTTTTATCCTAAAAAGTGAAAACTCTTTTTGGGTGAACTCGACTGCAGTGAAAAATACCGATAAATATTAAATATAAATGTACATGTATATAAATTTTTTACTCTAGTGCAGATCATAAAACTCAGTATAATAGTTCTGATGTTATGGCTTCTGTATCCAAGCAACCATGTCCGGTTATTTCTCCAACACAACCACTCACGTGTGTGTTGAGACTCGTTTCTTATACTTGTACCTATAAAAATATAATAAAAAAAAAATTGTCCAGGTTAATATATATACACTATATAGTATATATATGTGTATATAGAAGAAGGTACAAAACAAGTTTAAAAGATATCTCGAGCTGTGAATTTAAAAGCTAAAAAAACGTATGGTAGGAATCTGTATGGTTGTTAAAATTATATACAGCTGGATTCTTAAACATGGAGATATTAGTCCCTCTTTTATAATTTTGAAATGTTAAATAAATTTAAATGGTTTAAAATCCAGCTGCATTTACACTGACAAGTGCTGAGTACTCAGTGAGCTATAAAAATTCATAATTTGTAACTAATGAAGAGAGGAAAAAAACTAACGAATGAGTATAAAAAGCCGGTTGTTATTATTATGCATTTTAAAAATAAAAAAAGTAATGGATAGATGGCATTCTCTTGAAAATTAGCAGACTATTCTCCAGGGAAAATTGAGCTCAAGGTCTCCACTTCATCTCTCTAATCTTGCTTTTGCCCCACGTCTCTTTCTCCCGTGTTATATTATACTGTGCGTTCCTATGCGGAGGAACAAAGGAAACAAGGCTACGACCTTCCCTTAATGTCGATCTCTCGTACAACCAGACTAAGATACTGTCACAGACACGTGGCTCCGATGAATAAGGGATCAGACTCCAGAGAAAGTTGCGAAAAATTAGGGTTAAATCACCGCCAAAAGAACAAAATATCTTTTTTACTCCCATTGTCTGCGAGTTTATATTCTTTAGAAAAATTAAATAGACCGAGATTTCAACGGCTGCCTTTCGGACTGAAATAAAAATCAACAATTTCGCAAGGGTCCAGACGAAATCTACTCGGAATCTTATTGCCTACATTCAGAATCCCTAACTTTGGGACAACGTTATGTAGAATATATATATATATATATACATACATATATATATATATATATATATATATATATATATATATATATATATATATATATATATATATATATATATATATATATATATATATATATATATACATACATATATATATAGACAGAATCGTTAAATTCAAAGATCCTCAAACGGATATGCTTTATATTACACTAGAGGTTTACCCAACCGTAGAAGGTCATAGCGAAAGTAGTTTGTGATTTCAGAATAACCAATATCCTTTTTTTTTACAATAATTCCTTTTTTTATTCACTCAAATTTTTTTTTCGTCTATTTTCTCTATAATTTATTTTATTACTTCAATTTTTTATACTCATTTCAATAAAACGCTCTCTCGCAATCTAAATCCATAAATAAATTCTATAAAAAATCCTTCTCGATCCATTTCTTCAGTGAAAATCACTGCATTAGCATTAAAAAAAGACCAACATAATTAAAATTAAACTTGAATCCCTTTTCAATTCAAATGTACAAACAAAAAAAATCTCCCTAACCTATTTCTCTACTAAAAGCCGCCAGATTACCATAAGAAAGGGTTGCCAACTCAATTAGATCTTTTCCTAACCCCTTTTTCATGTTAAATATGTAAATAAAATGTAAATATGTTGGTAACCCTGACTCTTTTTTTTACTATACACAGTAACTTATAAGAATGAGTGTGGATATAGCAAAAGACAAATCTTAAATTATTAATAAATAGAGTAAATAATTCATAAAATAAAATTTTTTAAAAATGCACATTTAAAAAATTTAAAAATTAATAAGTGCATTTTTTCGAAATAGTTTTTTTTTAATTATTTTCTCTATTTATATATAACTTTAAATTTGTCTTCTGGTACATTCACACTCATTTATAAAAAGTTGTTATTTATTACTGACACAAAAATTCAAATCAGCAATTTTTTACTTTTCAAGTAAATAATTTAGCTTTTAAACCTGTTCGCATAAAAAAAAATTGTATAATTTAAATTAACACTGCAATAATTTTATGAAACTCGTTTATAGAATTGCAACATAATTACATAAAGTAAATAATGAATAAAAATATTTGTTTATTGATAAAAAAAAAAAAGAGTTACCTAATATATTGAATGTATCCATGTCTTGCGTGTTCAAAAAGGAATCCGGGATTCCTCATGATGTTTTGAAAAACCATTTGATCGAATTTCAATTAACTGATAACATCCATAGTAACGATAAATATAAAATATTTAATTTCAATGCAACCATTTTTTTTTGCGTTGCATCACTATCTTAACAGATAACTTTTAACTATTTTAACATCAACACGCGTAATTACTTAAGATCCATCAGCTCTTTTTATACATCCAAGCGTGGATATTAATTTAATAAACATACAAAACACTTTAAATGGAGCACATATTTTTTAAAAATCTGACAACTTGACACAAAATATTTTCAACTAATCACATAATGTACTAATTATTTTTTTTTATTAATGAAATCACTGAGGAAAGTGAAATTGAAAATATAATTGGAGTAATTATTGTATATTCTGTGTTTTAGATTAAATAAATATGAATAATAATATATGTGTACAAAGCGAACGTTGCAAGGCGACTGATGACGAAGGGAAAAGGCTAAAGACGAAGAACTGGTATACCCAGATCTAAAGTTGTATTGTATAAAATGGAGGGAGAAGTTTTAACCAACCAGCCAGTCGGTCTGTAAGACTACATATAAATATATATGAATATACAATAATATAATACAAACAACTGTACAACCCCCCTTAAAAAATATATCTATATATGAGAGCTTGTAAAACATAAGATACCAGTGATAATTATTGACCAGGTCACTGTTATTCTAATTGTTATTGTTATTATTATTGGGGTAATTGACCTTTAAATCAGTGAGACGGTATTTGAGTACAAGGAAACCGATGACCGATGAGTCAAAAAAAAAATAATAATGATAACAAGACCGAAAAAGAATGAGGAAGTGGGTAAAAGATTAAAAAGATAACGGTTTCGCGAATTTGGATAAAATGTTTAGCGGGAGTTCATTGGCTTTTTAAAAATAAAATAAATCGGGTATTTAAAAATCCAATATGTATAAGAGGTAAAATAAAAAAGTATTAAATGTTGAAGAGATAAAACGTGTACGGTAATGACTATTATAATAACCGAGTAATTGGACTTTCGCTTTTGTCGAGTTTTTAAAAATCTGGTGTGGACATAACTTACTTTTAATACTTTTTGCACTAAAGTTTTCTCGCAGCACTTATTAGCTAGTTTAAAGAGTTAACTTTTAAGATATTTTGCGGTGGTTTAAGAAGTTATACCGTGACGTACAAAGCGATTGACGTTTGAGAGTATAATCAGGCATTAAAAGGAGACATTGATGTGAGTGAATCATCATCAAGACATGACGCTAATTAAATAGCACTATCATTATCAGATATTTTTAATATTTTTAGCCTTGTCAATAGATAATGATCCATTACAAGTAAGATTTTTTTTTCAGTTTAGCTTACCTTGTAATTTAATAATTACTCATTATTATCTATAAATATTTAGTTTTTTTTTAAATTATAGAGAATAGAAAGCTACATTGGGTTATTTAATAAAATAATTTATTCATGCATCTTTGATTCGAGTGATTATTTAAAAGATTTAAATCGACAAATATAATGACTATTTCTTTACTGACTTTAAATTACAATAATGATAAAATTATTTATTTTAACTGCCACTTTTTAAGTTATCAACATTAATAGATACTTTCTCTTTGAATCTACAGATCAATTTAGTTTATTATACTAGTTGTTTCAATCTATTTTTTAAAACAAAAAAAGAAAATTAAAATTAACAAAGAAATGAAAGAAAATAAATATTTCAAGTTTAAAACAACAATGTATATTATTTTTAAAAAATTATTTTCGTAAATTCTATAGTAAAATGTTTTTAATTTAAAAGAATAAATATTTATACAGCAATTATTTGCAAAGCGGAAATTAATTACAATTCACTTAATAATTTTTTTACGAGTATGAATGTACCAGACATCAGAAAAATTTAAAACTATAAATAAATTAAGTAAATAATTTTAAAAATGATGTTTGTAAAAAATGCACTTGTTAATTTTTTAAATTTTTAAATGTGCAATTTTTTAAATTTTATTTTATTAATTATTTACTCTATTTAATGATAATTCAAAATTTGTCTGATGTCTGCTACATTGACACTCATGATTTTTTTTAAAATCACATGAAAATTTTTTTTGCTCAAATTTATAATAAGTAAATGTTTAAATTTCTCTATTATTTGAATGATAAATTGAAATAATTACAATAATTTATAATTTGAAATTTAAAATAAAACGCGCCTTTTTTAAGTGATAAGGTAAAAGCCCCTATACCCGCTCACTTTTCATTGGAGTGAGATTAAATCACTCAATACAAATTGATAAATAAAATTAAAAACCATATTCTTTTTTTTATAGTTATTTTTTGAGGTTTCGAATGTTAGAATAAAATTTTAGTTTGAAGAATAATGTTGATAATTAATTATTAGTTTTTCAAATAAGGTCTTGAGTGTACCCATAGTCGCTCACTAAAAGTTGTCATGTACCATTACTCGATCAACACATGGCCCTATAGTCGCTCAAAGACAACATCAATTAAACTATGATAAGTTTATTGATTTGGACAAATAGTTTATAAATTATACGACTTTATTCTTCTTTCATATTATAAAATTTCATGAATTTTAAAAATGAATTTAATAAGATATAACTCTTAAAAAATTTGACGAAACCTAAATTCAATCTAACGAATGAATGTTAAAGTAAAAAATGCCCGGCTAAGTGCGATTTTGAAAACAATCACTTAATTTAAATTTATAATCTACGAGCAACTTGCAGTCACTACGTGACTGCCCAAATATTACTGATTTTATAAAATACTCAGAAGAAAACGATTTCTTGCCTCAAAAAATTTTATTTGCACCAAGAAATTTTATGCATCAAAAATTCAATACAAAAATTTTCTTGGGGCGAGAAAAGATTATTTTGCTCAAGTAATGATTCCTTGCACCAAAAAATTCATTCTAGTTCTAAATAACTTTTTCGTTTTAATTCATAATGCGAAAAATTTTTTGGGGTAAGTAAAAATTTTCTTTAGGCGAGCAAAGATTTTTTGTGTCAATGAATCCTTTTTTTTCTGTGCACACTTTTTTGGCTTTGAGAAGCTTCCTAAAACCAAATGGAAATATAAAACTGTCATTTTGGAATAAGTAACGCGATATAAATAATATAGTATATATTCAGAGACATTCAGTCATATTTAGTGACAGAATAATTAGAATACTAATTTATTTAAAGAAAATAATTACGATCGTATTTTTTCTCGCGTAATTTAAATGTAATACGAATGATACAGATAAATCGATTTTTCTCAATGATTGATAATAAAAAAGTGTTGAAACTATAAAAAAGCACAAATTCAAGTCAAATCCTCTCTAACAATACCATATTTAATAACATTTACCAATACGATCATACAGATACGCCGGGAACAAAATTTTCCTTATTCTCTTAACAATATAGATTATAAAATAATTTGATGCATGATATTTTAATATATTTAGTTCCACAATTACTTATTTGTCAATAATATTTTTAGTTGTAATTTTTTTTATAAAAATTATAAAAAAACGCATTGAACAGTTAAAGTGAGCGACTAATGGTACTGAGCAGTTATAGAAGCTTTTATTTTATTTAAAAAATAAAATCTCACCTTTTACAACCACGAGCATCCTCTTCATCAGTCGGCGCTCCAGCTCCAGAATCCTTGAAGAGTAAAAAAAACCAAACATTAAATAAAATATATAAATATATAGATATATGTATATGTATATATATATAAGTAGGTCAAAAAGTTACGACGATTGAACGGATTATAAATATCCTACTAGGTTAAAGACAATTTTAAATCAACCTGGATTCAATCAGCTCTCAATCATTAATAATTAACTAAAAATAATTTATACAAAAAAGTTATTTTACATTTATTTCCAAAGTGTATCTCAGTTGGATCGTATGTGACCGACGTACCCGTCGACACCCTACATATCTATCATAATTATTATTTTTATAATTATTTAGATGATGACAAGAATGTAAACATGAAACATCTGGACTCGGTAAAAGATAAACCATCACATAATTATTTCTCAATAAAATCATTGTCTTTCATTGACAATTTAAATTTAAATAAAAACTAATAAACATTTTTTATAAAAAAAAAAAAAAATAATCTGTCACTAAAATTTTATTTATTTTTTTGCATTGCCACAAAACATGACTCGATTTATTACGTAGCGAATAATTATTTGTTAATTAAATACACAAATGTAATTAAAATAAATTAGTATCGTCGATAGATCCAATAGCGTTAAGCGCAAACTGATTTAAAAAACAAGAACAAGAACAAGAAGAATTAAAAAAAGACAAAGAGAAAAAAGTTTACTATGCTCGTGCGCAATTTTAACGTACTCATATGTTTAATGTGTACAAACGAGTGTTACATACTAGAAATTGTCTTGTAGATTTAACTTGAGACAACGCCAAACAATAATTACGTCATTTGTAAAAAAAACAACATGCGTTTTCAAATAACAGACATTTAGCAGTTTTATTTTATTTAAATTAATTCAAATAAAATATTTCATTATTTGTATAATGAGACATATTTATTTATATATTATTTTTTAACAAATTTAATTTTAATGATACTTGGCATTAATAATTATTTATGCCTGCCAAGTTATCAATATTTATTTATTTCTGTCTCTGTTTCATTTTGTTTATAACATATATTTATTTAAGTGATTTAAATATATATATTTTATAAATATATACGGTGCAGAGTTCCAATATTAGAATCTCCCTTTTCCGCGAATGTAAAATACGTTAAATTTAAAAGTAAAAATAATAATAAAAATAAAAGGATTTTTGTTTGGGGCGTCGGTTTATAAAAAAAAAAATTATGACATTCCTGATGGCGCCTTTGAACCGGCCGGTTGTTAATAATTATTTAAAATTTAACTCACAAGTTAATAAATCTATAATAATAATAATAATAATTAATAGCAAGTCACTGTCAACAAGTCGATTAAAAAAATCAATAAAACCAGAAAAGGAATAGGCCTTTGTTTCGAATAAAACCTGAGCGCGAAACAAGTTGGCATCCTTTGTCAAAACACCTGGTGAGATTTAAAGCTCCCGGTTTTTTTTTTAAAATTTAATTATTTAAATAGGAGACTGTTGTCTGTCAAGGAAGCGGAGGTTGGGTCTGAAATAATTACGGGATGTTAAATTTATTATTAAATAAATATTTAAACTTACAGAGCTCTGGGGCGAGCTGGAGACACTCGGCGAGCGTTGCACTGTCACCAAAGCCATAACTTTATTATCCACTTTGACAGTAATCACAATATATTTTAAGCGCGAATATTTATCGCACTAAAATTAACTTACGTCAGGATAATTTAAACGTCAGGACTAATAAAACTATCATATTTCGCGGACGTCAAACGGCATCACGTCTCCAACGTCCATCTTTCATTGGATCCGTAGCTTTCAACTCTCTCGTTAGAGTCCGCCAGCTGACAGGCGACGCGCATGCGCGCTAACTATTTTTAAAATTCTCCCGCTAGAGATGCGCAGTAAGATTCAAAAGATATTCACACTGCGCATTACGTCGTCAATTGTTTTTACTAAAACGTGCTAACCAATAATACGTACCAGCTAAAATAAATACAAACTCACTTAAATTTATTTATTAAATAATTAATTCAAATAAACTCTAGCTGTCACTTTAAATAATTTATTATTTAATTTTAATTTACGGAAATATTTTCCTTTGTCGTCATGTCGAAAATTTTCACACCGACGAATCAAATAAGATTAACAAATGTCGCCGTTGTTAGAATGAAAAAAACTGGGAAACGTTTTGAAATCGCTTGTTACAGAAATAAAGTCATTTCATGGCGTAATAACTTGTAAGTTTAATTTATTTATTTACTTTATTTAATAATTACACGTTTGTATCTCCGTCATAAGTGCGCACAACTCCTGGATCCACTCTACCATCACATTTTATGTCAACAAATATTTTAATCCAATCACAACTCCACCAAATTAATAAAATTTACAGAAATGAATTTTATAATAGTGAAGTTAACCGACGTCTAATAATTTTTGAATTTTTTTTTAAACAATAAATAACAAAAAAATAAATATTTGTAATAATTGCACCTGTAGTTTTTAAAATTTTCTACATGTGCATATTTTTAGTTTTTTTTTCTTGCAATTGATATGTTGAAAAAAAAAAATTCAAAAATTGTTAACAGTCTGCTAACTTCAGGATCATTAAATTTTTTTATTCACTAGATTTTGTCTGGCAGATGTAGATCAATAAATTTAGTATTTTGTCCTGCTGTCTGCTACACTCACACTTATTCTGAAATTAGCAGACAACTAACAATTTTTTGATTTTTTTCAACAAATCATTAAAAAAACTACGAGTGCAATTTTTAAAAATATTTTAGCTAACTTCAGTACCATGTAATTTGTTGCAATAACTTATTTTTTTATTTATTTTCATGATGATTAATTGGTACCAGATACTTAATACCTTGTTACTAGTAATTATTGGTCTATTTATTTTATCTATTCTAGAGAAAAAGATATTGATGAAGTTTTACAGACACACACAGTATTTTCAAATGTCTCAAAAGGTCAAGTTGCGAAGAAAGAAGATTTGATTGCAGCCTTTGGTAACGACAATCAGACAGAGATTTGCAAAGAAATTTTATCTAAAGGAGAACTCCAAGTGTCTGATAAAGAACGTCATTCAGCATTGGACTCAAGTTTCAAAGACATTGCTACTATAATTACCGACAAGTGTGTAAATCCTGATACCAAACGCCCGTACCCGGTTTCGATGATTGAGAAGGCGATGAAAGATGTTCATTTTTCAGTGAATCCAAACCACAACTCAAAGCAGCAAGCGCTGGAGTTAATTCCAAAGCTTAAGGAAGTTTTGCCTCTGGAACGCTCGCGAATGCGAGTGCGCGTTATAATTCACAGTAAGAACGCTAAGAAACTGAGGGAAAAAATGGGACCGCTGATGAGCGAAGTCGAGAACGAGGGATGGGAAGGCGGGAGCTTGAACTTGACTTGTCTTATTGATCCTGGTCAGTACCGAGAGATCGACAAGCTGGTGAGAGCTGAGGCCAAGAGCGCGGGTACCGTCGAGCTGCTGGATTTCAAGGAAGTCACTGAAGGGGATAAAAAGTTGGATTGAGTACTGAAAGTCTAACGGAGAGATTTGTATTTGATTTAAGTAATAAATATTTTATACAGAATCTTCTTGATTAATTTACTGCTCATTTATAATGATAATAAATTATTGACACTAATTAATAAATACTTTTATTTATAATTAATTTGATAAACTTAATCAATAGAATTGATGATACATTTAATTGGTTACGATTCATAATTGACGGTATGTTTGATAAAACATCTCTAGTCTTTTAGTCTCGAGCGTCTGACACTAGTGTAGATTAAAGTGGATAAAAAAAGTAATAGAAATAAATATAAAGACTTAATTGGTAATTTTATATTTCTTTTTATTTGTTTTAAGCTTCGGCGGGTGGTATATAAATACTCTCTGTGCGTTGATCACATTTAGCAGCGATACGTGATACGGTGAATAAAAATTCCGAGAGACGATTTAAATAATTTTGAGCTTCTTTATCTAAAAATCCTTTATAAACTAGTGGCGTTATACTTCTTTCAGCACGTTTACATATTGTCCGCGCAACATGAAGAGACGCTGATGCTTTTCCACCTCCCTAGATAAATAAAGTCGGAAATTTTAATATTATTTTATTAAAATCTAACAGTTTATAAATGATACTGCAGTTAGCCGACGTCTGATAAATTTTGAATTTTTTTAAACGATTAATTATTAATGAGTGAATGTAGCAGACGAGACAATCAATCGACGTTCTAATTAGCAAATTGTCTAACTTAATATTTTGCAGTATGATTCTGTGCGATTTTCAGATACTATTATTAATTTTCAGAATTATACATATAGCAGATGTGGAATGGATTTTTAGATGAAAAAAATATTTTTAAATTACATTTTTTTCACGAGTGTGAATGTAGCAGACATCAGACAAATTTAAAATTATGAATAATTTTAGAAATGTACTTATTAATTAGAAAATTTTAAAAAAATTTTATTTTACTATCTAAGTAGCACAAAGTCAACTTTAAGATGTCTTTTAGAAGGACAAGTCAAATTTTTTAACTTCCCGCTAAGAAAATTGCAAATTTTCAAAAATTCGGGAAGTTATTGGTTTCAGTCCGATTTGTGAAAATCGAAATTCCAACAGATGTCGACGTTTTGAGGTCCTAAAAAGCTATTCTGACTAATTTCACGATGATGTCCGAGTGTATGTATGTATGTATGTATGTACGTACGTACGTACGTATGTAAATATCTATAACTTTTGAACGGGTCAACCGATTTTGATCGTCAAGGTGTCATTCGGCGCAGTTTTTTAATATCTTGAAGCTGAAAAAAATTGAGCTTGATCGGTAGGGCTCGTTCGGAGATATTCCGAAAATAAACTTTTTTCAAAAATGTTTTTTTTGGATAACTTTTTACGGGCTCGATGGATTAATTCCAAAATAGACTGGGCTCTGGAGATTCATAAGCCGCGTCGAATGCCACCTCAAACATCAAAATCGGTTAATTCTTTCAAGAGAAACCGTTGTCGAAAGAATTAAAAAAAAAAAATTTTTTTAGTATTTTGAAAATTTCTCAAAAATGACTCGATGAATCAATTTCAAAATTTAATCAGTTATAGAACTCAATGAAACGCGCCGACTGCCATCTTAAAAGTCTCAATCGGTTTATTCGTTCGAGAGATATCGTTGTAGAAAAAATTGTAAAAAACGTTATTTTTTGAAAACAAAAGCATACAAAAGTATTTTCGTGCTTGAAGAGCTCGAAAATGTATCTACTACAATTTTTCGAGCTCAAGGAGCTCGAAATACGCGGGAAGTTTTGAGGCTGGCCCGCAGGGTCAACCGACAGACCGATTTTTTTGTTTCAGAGTCATCTTTTTTGGTATGAATACGACATTCAAGTGTTGGTTCCAGAGACAGAGACGAATTGTGTTGTTTTTCCTATCTCATGTCAATTGAAAAGTTGTTTAAATGACTTTTTTATCACTATTTGTAATTTACTTTTTGTCGTCACTTGTTTTAAGTCTTTTCGGTAACATAAATTTCTGATCGTTTTGTCAACATATTGATGCTTTGACAACTGAAAAAGTATTCTACAAACTGATATCTTATAGATGTCATAAAGGCAAGTGTGCTACTTGGGTAATTATTTACTCTATTTATTAATAATTTTGAATTTGTCTGATGTCGCTACATTTATACTCATATTTTTTTCGCATAAATGGAGAATTCGTTGAAATTTAGTAAGACAGTTTGCTGAATTAATTAAAATAAAAAAATTGTAAAAGATGCACGCATTTAAATACGCATTTTTTAATTTTTATTCTACTTAAATTTTACTTATTTCAAAGTTTAAAAAATTTACACTGATTGTCACTTACATTCACACTTATAATAATTTTAAAAAATTCCACTTGGAGTTTTTTAAATTTTCTATATATGCATATTTTTAGTTTTTTTTTTTTTTTAATTCATTTAGTGAAAAAAAAAAAAAAAATTGATTGTCTGTTAACTTCATGATATTAAAAGTAACAGACGTCAAAAATTTTTAAAATTATTATCAGCTAATTAGTTTTAAGTAAACAAAAATTTTTATAAATTACACAAAAAGATTTTTAAAAGTTTTTGATGTGTAATTTTTAAAGTTTTCCCTACAAGTATTTAATTTCTTTAATTAAACTAAATAATTTTTTTTAATGTCTGCTACTTTCAGTATCATTAAACTTCCGGATGTTTATAATTAAATAATTAAAATTTTCAAAATTCGCGCGCTAAAATAAATTTAAATATGAATTTATAACAACAATAAAACAATTACCGGTATAATATAATCTTCTGGTGGAGGTAACTGATTAGCATACTCAGTGATCCATTCTTCAAGATCTTGGGTATGTTTTATTTTAAAAGAGTTGACTTTATTTGATTTTTGTAGCTTGGTAATCGCATTGTTGATATCAAATAATATCATCTGCACTCGTTTTAATTTATCAACATAAGGATGTTGAACTGTCGTTTCGCAAGCAAACTCACGTGCAAGTCCAATGAACGAAGACAATTCATCAGTTACACCTATCGCATTAAATATGACATCATCTTCCATCAACTTGTCATTTTTATTTGTTAATGAACTTGTATCCCTTGATATAAATGCTTTATGAAGATTTATATTGTTTACTCTATAAATATTATTAAATTATTTAATTTCATAATCAATAATGAGTTATTTTGTTTATCTAGGTTATATACTCACTCCAACAAACTTACCGCTGTTTTATTAATGGATTCAAGTGTGGATTATATAAAAATAAATATTTTTTCCACGAATGTTTTATTAATTCCATTATTTATATACTTTATATTTATTTATATTATTTTTATTTAACGACTAAATCTCACGTTTTTACGTCACCTTTTTTTATCCTCTTCAAATCTATTTTATCGACTGAATTTTTAAATATTATTTGCTATCATTTAAATTTCATTCAAATAATTTATTTAATACAGCGCGAAAAATACTCAATCGTCATCACTTCTTCTTTGTATTTAATTAATTAAATTATGTTAAGACATATAATTAAATTAACAGACCCAATTATCAACAAGACATTAATTAGTGACAATTTAATTTAATTAAAGCTTTCTCTGAATCAAAAAGTGGAAAGACCGCCATTTCCTCATTTTAAGTCTACGTGATTTTTATCATAAAAATTAATATTCCTCATTTATTTAATATATAAATCTAGGATAGCTCAAAAAACCGGCTATTTTTTTTCGAGTCTCTTATGAAAATTTGTTGGCTTACGATGTTTTCAGAAGCCTCTCCAAAAATCAGCTCGATAAAAAATTTTTAATAGGTCGCTCACGAATTTTTAAAATATCAAAGATGATTGAAGTTCGGATTTTTTACTTCTCAATTTTTTCTTTCTGGCAGCAATAGTTTTTATTTATAAACTCATGTCTATGCTGAAAATTTCAGCCCAAAATTTAAATATTTAAGCGGCGCTCGGAATTTTGAATATTAACTGATAATATGTGACTAATACTTTGAATTAGTTTTTATATTTTTTTATAACTCAATTATTGTCATTTCACTGAAATATAACTTTTGCATTACCAAAAATATATAGGACAGTCTTTAACAATAAAATTTGGTAAGTTTTGAATAAGCGAAAAAACCTAAAAATTGAATTAAAAAATAAAAAAGTATGTGAATAACTTATTATTTATATTTCTCGGGTTATATTTTCATTCATCGTGATGCAAATTGATGGTGAAAAAATCGAGAAGCTTTATTATTAATATTCAAGGGTCGCTCGAAAACGTTCAAAAGACAGCATTCGGAAACATTCAAAATTCTTGAGCGAGGTTTAAATATTTAAATATTGAGCTCAAATTTTCAGCATAATCATTATTTTACGAATATAAACTATTGCTGCCACGAGAAAGAAAAAAATTATAATGAAAAATTCGAATTTCGATCATTTTTGATATTTTTAAAATTCGTGAGCGACCTCTTGAAAATTTTTTATCTAGATTTTTGGAGAGGCTTCTTAGAACATCGTAAACCAACAAATTTTCATAACTCGGAAAAAAAATAGTCGGTTTTTTGGGCAACCCTAATATAATCATTTATTTATCAAAAAATAATTTTAATTTTTTACAATTAAATATTTACAACAATTTAAATAATTAAAATAAATAATAATCAATTGTTTTCTTGACTCGAGTCGATGGTGTCAGGGAAAACTGGATCCCAAAAACCAGGCGGTGTATAATATCGTTCATTAAATTTTGATCTGTGACGTGAGCATTGATTTTTACGTTCTCTTTTTTCTTTTTCACTCAATCCTATAGTATTGTAATACTGAAACAAATTTAATTACTCATTAAATAAATAAATTTATTAATAATTAAATTAAATTAAATTATTGATAATACCTTTTCGCAATCAGAACAATCCCAGCCACGTAATTTAGCTCTCTCATCTTTCTTACGAACTACGTCACCTTTGTAAGCATTTTGTGGACTGGTTTTTTTCTTCTCTGGTATTCTAAAAATAAAAGTAGTTTAATTATTCATTTATTTAAAATATTTATTGAGCAACATACAGTCATTACGTGACTGCGAAAATATTACTGCCAAAATTTATTAAGTATAATTTGAATTTCACTGCTTATTAAAGCTTTACTCTAAAATCTTTTGTTTATTTTTATTATCATTGAAATTTAATGAGACAAATTTCATCATTAACTCGTAAATTTATTGATTTTGATGATTGTATAATCATGGTATTCTTGAAAAAAAATCTACACGGTCAAATTTTTTTTATTAGTCGTCTAATATATTTTTTTTACTGATACCAAATTTAATTTTTTTATTTTTATTATCATAGAAGACATGACATAGACTAAATATTTTTTATTTTCTCTTAATAATATATATAATAGTTATTTGCGTTATATATGAATATATATATGAATATACTTAATATATATATTTAATTATTAATTTATATATATTTAATGAATATATTCAATTATTAATTTTATGGGGAAAAAATTTAGAATAAAAATTTTTAAGAACCAGTTAAAAATAGTAAGTCATGATTTTAAAGGAAAAATAAATTTTAAAAAAATATTTAATAAAAGTTGATTAGAAAATATTATATACTTGGAAAAAAGTTAAATATGAAGTAAATAACTTAACTCTATTATAATGAGCTAAAATTCTTATGAATAATTCTAGAATCCATGAATTTAATGGATAAAGTTGAAAAAGTTATTAAAAAATTATTGAAATCAGAAATCATTGGGGTTTGGATACGAATATCTTTTAAACGGTTGGAGTAATCAATTAAGTACATCAATCCTTTTTTGTAGAGCGTTGAATTTCCTACAAAACTATGACATGCTCATTTGACAATAATAATTTTTCAATGAGGTAGAAAATAAAAAAAAAAAAATTTTTTTTCGATAATTTCTTTAAACTTTGATCTCGGATATCTTTGAAATGGTGAAAGTAATCGCTTACACATATTAGATCTTTTTTGTAGATCATCCAATTTTCTACAAGAATATGTATGAAGATTTAATTAAAAAATTTATTCATAATGAGATATGATGTTTTTTATAAGGTACTAAAGAAAAAATGGAAAACTGTGATGAGGAGGATCTTCCTGTTAATATTAAGAGCTCAAACTTGGTGAGTATTTTCTAGAGGTGCCAGAGAACCAACTTTTCAATGTCGGAAGTTAAAAAAAAAAATATTCGCTTTTTTTGAATCACCCTAATATATATATATATATATATATATATATATATATATATATATACATATATATTCAGTCATATTCAGTGACAGAATAATTAAAATATTAATTTATTTAAAGAAAATAAATAAGATCGTATTTTTTCCCACGTAATTTAAATGTAATTCGAATGATATAAAATTGATTTATCTCGAAACTTGGCAATAAAAAAGAGTTCAAACTATAAAAAGACACAAATCCAAATCAATACCTTTTTAAAAATACCAAATTTAAAAAAAGAAATTGAAACTTTAATTTTAAAAAAGGACAAAGTAGAAGAAATTTCACCGAGACATTGGATTTTTAAAAAATTATTTTCAGTTGATGTCAATTGGGAGTTAGATGAAATTCATTGAATAAATTCTAGCCTACGAAATTCAAAAATTCAAGTTAAAAAATTCACATGAAAATTTTACTGAAATTTTCTTAACAAATTTTGTTTAACTCCCAATTTATATCAGCTATAAGTAATTTTTTAAATTCTATATCTCGGCGAAATTATTTCTACATTGTCCTTTTTGCCACTCAAGTTTCATTTTTTTTAAAATTAATCAATTGAATTTTAATACAGTTATGACAATTGAAAATCATTGCATATTTTTAAAAAGTGCAGGGTACTTTCTGAAAATTCCCTTAATTAAAAAAAAAATTAAAGCATTAATTGAAAAAAGGACAACGCAGTTACACTTTTGTCCAGATATAGATTTAAAAAAAAATAACTCGCAGTTGTTATCAATAGGGAATCAAAGGAAATTTGGTAAATAAATTTTAGCCAGAAAAATTTGACAACTTTTTGAATTATAATATTGACATGAAGATTTAATTGAATTTTATTTTTCAAATGTCGTTTAACTCCTAATTCACGTCAACTAAAAAATAATTTTTTTAAAAATCTATGACTTGGCGAAATTGTAACTGCGTTGCCTTTTCTTCAATTAACGCTTAAACTTTGCTTAAACTGTAATTTTAATAAAATGAATAATAATAACAATAAATTTACCGATTAAAACTATCAACAGGAAGACGTTTTTTCAATGGAGTACTTGGCCATTTATCACTCGAAGTATCAGTGTCCCAGTCGCTGATATTAACGACTTCCAATTCTTTCAGCTCTTCTGGCGTTAATTTATTACTATTATTGTTATTATTATTATTATTATTATTATTATTATTATTATTAATTTTATTATCAACCTTTGACGGACCAGCAATAGCCTCAAACTTTCTTTTAATTCCACTAGTACCCGCATCATTATCTCTATTATCACTAACAGCCTTTTTCCTTTTCAAAATAGACTCTGCGTCATCGCAATAAGTTTCATCAGGTGACAAAGTAAGCGAGTCCAAGTCCTGGGACTCAAAGTCAACGTTATTATCAAGAGAAAAAAAATCCGATTCATTTATATTATCAGTCTGGTTCAACTCCTGAGTGATGCAAGTCGCGATTTCACTCTGGGATGTTCTCTCCATTGGTTTTTTATTAACCGACCTGATGAGCGACTGAGACTCATCCACTCGGCCGGTTTTATTTCTATCACTCGCATTATTTATTTTAGGAGTAGATTGATTTTTAAAAGGATTATAATTTTTTGCTACTACTTTTTCTTCCTCTCGATGCTCCAGTGATTTTTTTTCAGGAGTTTTTTCTTGCGTGAAAGGAATTTCGAACAACGTTGTATCAAAATTTAAATCATCTGGATTTATTATTGATTTACTATAAATAGTACTGTCATTGTTATGATTATTATTAGTATGAGATTCCTCTGGATTAGTCAATAACAATTTACGTTTAGGTTGCGTCAACACCAATTTACTTTGACGTGAAATTTTTCCAGAAGGTGTCAAACTTATTTGCACATCAGTCTTACTAAGTCCTAGTTTACCAACTTTCGAGTCCGATAATTTTTTATGTTCAGATGTGATACGATTTATAGTCAACTCTGGTATTCTATTTTCCTTGACTCCACTTTTACTAGGACTTTTATTACTTTTAACAGGACTCTTAATTTTAACTGGACTTTTTACTTTATTATTTAATTTTTTTTTATCCAAAAGTTTTAATTTAACTTTAGAGCGACATTCTAACTGAGTATTTTCGACAACTCCTGGTGAATCTGATTCGATAGTGAAATCATTTATAAATGATTTATGATTATTGTTATTTAGTATGTTAACTGAAGTATCAGATTTTTTATTCCCATATCCACAAATATTTTTTTTATCTTCTTGAAATTTTTGTAAAGTTAATTTCATTTGTTGGTGATCTTCTAGTAGTGACAAATAATCATCTTGAAAACCTGTTGATAAAATAATTATTAAATTTTACTTTCTTAATTTTTTGGGCACTCGGGATTTTTAAAGATTTTAAATTATAAATAAATGAACTTGACACTTAGAAAGATTAAATTTTTAAAAATGCATATACTAATTTTTAAATTCTGTGATTGTGAATTTTTTTATTTTTATTCGATATACATTTTGATCAATTTATTTCAAAATTATAATAATTGTTGGATGTCTGCTACATTCGCACTTATAAATATAAATGGTTTTTTAAAATCTGTCTATCTTTCAAAGAACTTTTTTTTTATTTAATTTAGTTTAAAAAATTGTCATGATCCTGAAGTTAGCAGACAATTAAAAATTTTTAAACTTTTTTTTTTAACAACTTAATTACAAAATAAAAAAAAAATTAAAAATTGCACATGTAGAAAATTTACAAAACTACAGGTGCAATTTTTTAAATATTTTTTTTTTTTTACGATTTATCGCTTTTAAAAAAATTCAAAAATTGTTAGATGTCAACTAAGCAGTATCACAAAATTGTTAGCTATTTTTAACGATCCGAAGTTAGCAGACAATTTTGTATTTTTTTTGCAGCAATTTTATTTAAAAAACTAAAAATATGCACATGTAGAAAATTCAAAAAAAACTATGTGTGTAATATTTTGAAATATTGTTAGATGATCCGGAAGTTAACATACAATTTTAAATTTTTGAATAAATTAAAGAAAAGGAAGTAAAATAAAAATTTTAAAATACGTATTCAGATAATTGCAAAATCAGTACACGAATTTTTTTAAATTTCACTATTTTAGTCAATTTATTTATTTAAAATTTATAAGTTGTCACATATCTGCCACATTTACATTCATAAGAAAAAAAACGAATGTGAATGTAGCAGACATCAGACAAATTCAAAATTATAAATAATTAGAGAAATGAATTAAAGTTTTTGAAATGCGCATTTTTCAAAATTTTATTTTATTAATTATTTAGTCTATTTATTAATAATTTTAAATTTGTCTGATGTCTGCTACATTCACACTCATAAAAAAAAGATGATTCAGAAGTTAAGAGACAATTAAAAATTTTTGGATTTTTTTTCTAACAAATGAGTTACAAGAAAATAAAAACTAAAAAAATGCACATGTAGAAATTTAAAAAAACTATAAGTGCAATTTTTTCAAATATTTTTTTTTTATGATTTACTGCTTTAAAAAAAAATTCAAAAATTATTAAACGTCGGCTAACTTCAGTGTTATAAAAAAAGACAAAAAATGCACATGTAGAAAATGAAAAAAACTCTAGATGGAATTTTTTAAAAATAATTTATCGTTTTTAAAAAATCCAAAAATGATCAGACATCAGACAATTCTAGTATCATTATTTTTAAACGATACTGAAGTCAGCCAACGTCTAATAATTTTTTGATTTTGTTTTAAATGATGAATTACAAAAAAAAAGATTTTTAAAAAAATTGCATTTCTAGTTTTCAAAATTTCTTCAAGTGGATATTTTTATTTTTTTTGTAACTGATTTGTTAAAACAAAAATCCGATTGTTAATTGTCTGCTAACTTTAGGGTCATTATGTTTGGTAAAATGAATTTTTACAGATCATAAAAAAATATATAAACTAACCTTTAAATGTATCCGAAATAATTTTCAAAGCTTGTTCAACATCAGTACTAGCTTTCAAAATCGCTTGACGTTTATTTAAATAATTCAAATTATTATTCATTGTTTTAAAACCTTCAGATCTTTTATTAAAAAATTAATAACAAATCTTCCATATGTCCATAAATATATTAAATTATCATTCTTATTTTAATTAAATTCCCTACGACTCTTTATTTTAAACTATTTATTTTAAATTTCAACAATCAAATAAATATTTACTTGAACTCAATTTTTTCACCTGTTTACAAATAAAAAAAAAAAATAAACCAAACGAGCCTCCATTTTGATTAAATTTATAAATATATGAATTACCAACATAAAAATTTATAAAAACTTATTACTCGTACCAAGATTTTTAACCTCTCTTGCACACAAGAGTAAAATAAACACAACTCCAAGTCCAGGTAATTAAAAATATTTAAAAACAAACAATTATTATTTTGAATTATTTATTTATTATAAATCATAGTCTAAATAAAAATATCTCATACTTAGATATATATTTACAATTTTATTTATTTATTATTATTATTAATATAAGTATTTATATTATATTACATGATTGGTTTATTAAAAATTAGTGCATTGTAATTAAATAATTTAAGTACTTGACAAATAAAATAATAAAATTCGCGTTATAAATGTCTTATATTTTTTTTCCATAGACAATAATTTATATAAGTGACGTAATAACCGTAAAAATATATAATATATTATAAATAATATTAAGAACCAAATGCAGATTGCGTAGACGAAGAGGGTGGCGGAAAAATAGCCTGTGACTGTGACGCTCCAGTCAATTTACCTGAATGCTGGATGCTCGTCACCGGGGATTTATAATTATCCATAGCGTAACGTGACATAAGAGCAGATAATGCTGTCTTAATACCAGCAGTTGCAAGCTGTGACCATCGCCCTAAACTTACGGCATCATCTCCAGCGTAAACTGCATGGGCATCAAAATTACCTTTTTGATTTGAATGAATTTCTATTTAAATTTTAATTTAAATTTGAATATTAGTAAGACATCAGTAAGATATAATGAAATAAATAACTTACCTGCTTGAGGAATTAATAATGGCAAGTGTGCTTCTAGTTGACCAGTTGGTCGTGCATTTGCTACCAGACGTAATTCTGTATGTAATTCTGACACCAATTGTACAGCTTTTGGATCACTCTGCAAATTATCAGTATATTTATTTATTTTGTGAAAAATTTAAAGTTGCTGAGCTTAAATCAATTGCGGGCATGATAAACTTATGAAAAAAAAATATATAAGGGTATTGGTTTTAAATTCACCTGATTGTCAACGCGGAGAGACATCAAGTCATCAACACGAATGGGTTTACCTTGACCCAGAGCGCCAGCTAGGGAATTCAATTTCCTGGCAAGACTATCCTCCATATCATGATTAAAAGCATCTTTGACCCCTGGTCCAGCTCCAGTTCGCTTGGCTGGACTGTAGTAATAAGCCGGCGAGACAGCAAAAGAACTCTCGAATAAACCTTCTAAATTTGACTGCGAATTGTATCCCGCCTCTAACTTAAGTCTTTTTGATGATCTGTAACCATTAATATTTATAATACCCATTAATAATTAACTCTAATTTTGTCAATATCTTTAATTGTTTATTTATTTTATCCCTTATAATTAAATTCTTTACAATCTTTTACAATTTATGTTATTGTTATTATAAAAAATTTAGAGAAAAAGAAAAAGAAAAAAATAATAAAACAAAATAACTAATTACCTATTTACATATTTAATAAAATACGTTCCATTAGAGCCAAAATATATATACATATTTTATTTCCTGAAACATATTGTTTGCTTTTACATATATATAAATAAAACCAAAGCTTTATTTAATATTTCATAATTATATTAATTAAGTAATGATTTACTTTTTTTTTATCGTCCACAATTAAAATAAATACGTGTATTATTTTATCATTTATTATTAATTTATTTATTATTGATAATAATAATAATACATAATAATAAAAAAAACACTTAATTAATTATTTATACTTCCCATATCCATTAAATCTTCAGCGGCACAAATATAACTTATATATTTATATGTTTATTTACATTTGTTTATTATCAATTTTTTTTTTATAAATTAATTATTTCCTCATTCCTTTTTCGTTTAATCTTTCGATTAGGGAAAAATGGAGTGGAAAAGGTAATGCATGTATTAATTTAATTTTAGAAAAATATATATCATATATGTATATATATTAGGGTGGTTGTTAAAAATTAAATTTTTTTAGACGCTCCATAAAAAGCTTTTTAGTGAAAAAATACGTTGGGAATTTGGTTTTTTTCTTTCTAAGTGAAAAGAACACGTGCCGCAGGACGACCAAAGCTCATTTTTCGATACAATCGCGCTTTTTTTTTAAATATCTCATGAAATATGCAGATTAAAGGAAAAAATCATAGGAATTATTTTGTAGGAAATTAAATTCTTGACAGAAAAGGTCATGTTCATTTTTTTTATAGAATGTGTATTTATGAAGATATTTTTAAAAAACTTTTTTAGATCTTATCAATTGAGTATTTAAAGGATTACGAATGTTAAAAATAAATTTTTTTCAAAATATAGACAATTTTGTAACTCGTAACATCAATCATTAATACTTGTTATAGTTTCTATATACTTAGAAAAATGTTATTTTCAAAATTTGTATTCTTAAAACGCACAATTCATCAGATCTAAAAAAAGTTTTTTTAAAATATCTTCATAAATACACATTTTATAAAAAAAATGAACATGACCTTTTTTGTCAAGAATTTAATTTCCTACAAAACTGTTCCTATGATTTTTTCCTTTAATCTGCATATTTCATGAGATATTTTAAAAAAACCGCGATTGTATCGAAAAATGAACTTTGATCTTAAGGCACATGTTCTTTTTAATTCAAAAGAAAGAACCAAATTCCCAACATATTTTTTCACTAAAAAGAAGCCTTTTTGGAGTGTCTAAGAAAATTTAATTTTTACCAAAGATTAATTAACTAATTAATAGATATAATTATTTAATTTGTGGAGACAAAAAAAGTATATCACGTACTTAAAAATAATTACACGATCCATTTTTTATTTATATATATACACATATTTATGTATATATATATATATATATATATATATATATATATATATATATATATATATATATATATATATATATATATATTCATAAATTTATATTGATGAAGGCGCTAATTGGACTGATGAAGTTATATCCAGATGATAATTGAATTTATCCAGCAAACTCTTGCATACTTGTCTCAATGGCTTCAATTTAAGCTATACAAGAAACAAAAAATATAAAACAAACTTAAACTCAACCAAAATAAATAAAACTTATAATAATAATAATTAACATAATTAAATATATATAATTTCTTTCATAGTCAACTATTAATTCGTACGCTTTCATAAATTTAAATAAAATTGTTAATTTATAATAAGAAATAATTTTATTAAAATCTCATATTGCAAATTAACAAAATTATTAGCGTATAGATCCCAATAATTATGTTAAAATTTTCTAAAATAATAATTAACAATTTTAATTACAATAACATAAATATTGGTTTATTAATAAAACTTGATTACACAAGTTCTTTTAAATCTCTTATTAATATACTTAATATTTATAAATTCTACATATATCAAACAATATTGTTCCTTATTTACATATTTATGAGGCCTTAAATATTACGTGTAATTCTCAATTACACTTTTACATTTTAAAAGTTATAAACATCTATTTTTTTCCATCCACAATATTTACACTTTTACTTAAATACTTTTTTATATCAACTTATATATTTATTACAATTAATATTAATCCTAACTATTGTCTATTGTAAATATACATTACAAATAATTTCATTATTTAAATATACACTTTAAATATAGTATATTTTTTAATTATTTTATTTGTTCCTGTTTCATAGATCAATTTTTTCATGTTTATTTTAATTAACTAAAGGTAATTACTAAACTAATTAAATCAAATCAAATTTAAACAAATTTATATTAAATCTAAACGCAAAAAAAAATTTATCGTAATTTAAAAAAAAAAATAAATGCCAAGTAAAATTAAAATTTAATAACAATACAACCCAAGTAAGCAAATGGGTGAGTATATTTATTGTAAACAATAATATATGTCATTGATATATTAAATTTACTCACCCTTTAATAAGTAAAAATAATAATAATTAAAAATCTTGGCATTATAATTTACATATAATTAACAATAGCCATTTATATAAAATATATAAATGGCAGGTACGATAACTTACCCCGCATTCTCTTGTTCTTGTAGCTGCCGACGTCGTCTTTTACTCCAAAGTTCATGACAGTCTTGCCATTTAGGCAACTCAGGAATAGGCATACTAATTTATTTTTAAAAAATTATTTAATAATGATAATTTATATTAATTATTAAAAATAAATAAAATAATAACATACCACTCTGGTTCAACATTCTTTAACCAGGCACTTTTAAGAGCATCAGCAGCAGTGATACGTTTTTCTGGATCCAACTCTAACATTTTGTCTAAGAGATCGAGTGCCGTCGACGGCATAAATGAAAAGTCTTCTCTCAGCCGTCGACGGTGGGTCTTTTTAACTTTAAGAGTATGCCACAGTGGAAGTTTTATCACAGAAGGCCATACTGCTGGCGTTGGTGTACCGCAAACACGTGAAATCATTTCTAGTTGCATCACTTCCATGTTTGCCTTTAATGACAAATTAATTTTCGTTGGTAATAGAAAAATTTTAAATGAAGAATTTTAACTGGGGTTTAATTTTTACCTTGAAAAGTGGTTTCTTCCAAAATAATTCACCGAGTATGCAACCACAACTCCAGACATCTATGGCGGGACCATAACGCTCTTCACCAAGTAGTAACTCGGGTGGTCGATACCACAGAGTTATCACTTTATTTGTGTACGGTCGCTGACGATCTTCCGCGTTGTAAAGTCGAGCTAGACCGAAGTCTGCTAATTTAACTTCCCCGCTAAAAATTAAAAAATATTTAAATCACCTCCTGCTTAGCGCGTAAATTTATTTAAATTAAAAAAATAATACATACCGATTATTCATCAAGATATTGGAGCACTTGATGTCACGATGCAGAAAATTTTTACCATGGCAATAATTGAGGCCATCCAGCAGCTGCTTCATTATACTGGCGTTGTTCATTTCATTGAAATCAACCATTCCCGACTCCAGCAGACCCATCAGATCGTGGTCCATGTACTCGAAGACCAAATAAAATGATCCCTTGTCTTTTCTAAAATCTTTAGCGTCTTGTTTGTCCGTGACTATTTCCCTGAGGTTGACAATATTTTTATGATTAAGCTGTCTCAGGATTTTAATTTCCCTGACAGCAGTTATTGGAAATCCTTCTTTTTCATTTTCCAGCCTGACCTTTTTCAGCGCAACAAGAACCCCCGCGCGTTTGTCCTGTGCCTTGTAGACCTGACCATAAGTACCCTCACCAATTTGTGCAATAACTTCGAAGACGTCAACGCACCGCTCGCCCCAGTCTTTCCCGCCCGAAGCAGACATTGGCACATGACAATTACGAGAATTTCTCTTCTTCAGTATTTTAGGTCGCTTGAGCTTTGGCTTGGGTGCAACGCGGTCCAGCTTACCTCGTGGTGGCGTCGCATTAGGGTCGTCCTCGCCGCTGTAGTCATCAGTACCCTGGACAACCGGCGGCATCGGCAGCTCCGTTATACTTTTCTTGACCCCCGGTTTTGTCGGAGTGGCGCCAACTTTAACAGAAGATCTTTGGGGACTTGGCGATCTACTTGGCGGAGAATCAATGCTCTCTAAATCATTTTGATTTATACCAGGTGGTAAAGGAAGTTTTGATAACTTTGCTGTTTTAAATTGAATGAAGGGTGTCTTTGGAGGATCTATTGATTTAATAGGTACTAAATTATTGGGAGTATTGAATTTCGCAATGGCATTTGTTGGTGTCAGTGGTAATGTTGATGCTGATGATGGTATCGTTGGTGTCAGAGTTGGTGTCGATGTCAATGACAATGAGGTGACTGCTGGAGATGTAACAGCGTGACTTGCTGCCGGAGTTGCAAGTGAATTTCCAGTGATAACAGGTACTGTCGTGGTTATTTGGGCTTGACCAGGGTGAGTTGACTCTGGTTGTGGTGGAGGCGGAGGAGGAGGTGGAGTTTTAACTGGAGGATTAACGACATTGTTAACTGGTAACAAAGGACCATTGTTGGGAGGCAAAGGTGAGTTATGTACACTAGGCGGAGGAGCCTGAAGTGCCGAAGCTGGTGGAGTAGGAAGTGGAGGAGTTAGAGCTTCGGTGGTGGTCTCAGCGGACCCGGGAATCGGCACAGGAATATCAACAACTTCAACAGATTTAGAATCCGCGCGTCCGTTGGACTTGTCTGTAGTTTTGCTGTCGAAGGACGTGCTGCTGCCGTCTTTCTCGTCAGTTCCTTCAATTATCTGTACGTCGTCCTGGCTGTTTACCTCCTTCTCTTTAGCTGCCTGATACTTTTTGTAAGCCAATTCCTTGATATTTCTGTCCTTTACCATCTCAGCAAATAAAGTCGTTTCATTTATTTTGGCCTGACTGCGTAGATTTATGGCCTTCAGACTCATGGGACTTCTGGCGCGTGTGCGATGCTGCGTAGGCGAGGGTATTCTGTTGCGAGGACTCTTTGACCGTTTTCTTACCGAACGCTGCAATTTCCCCGGCGAGCGAGACCTCTTTGGAGTACGACTACGTCGTCTTGACCTAGACCGTGACCGTGATAACTTTCTCCACCTGCCGGGACTGCGAGATCGGGAACGCGACATCGTCTGAGGCAACCCACGACTCATAGGACTTCTCATTACTCTCGTCTTCCTCTTCTCCTTGCGCTCACGCTCATGATGTCGATGTCTCATCATGTCTTCGCGCCTCCTCCGTTTGCTTGCGGGTGACCCCGAAGATCGGGGATCACGACCGCGACGATGTCCAGTAGGACTGGGACTAAATTCACGGCGTCGTGGACTAGGAGAGTGTCGTATTCTGTGTATTACAGGACTTGGACTGAATTCTCGTCTTCTCGGCGGACTGTGGTCCCGTCGTCTCGACGCAGGACTGGGACTGTGTCGCCTACGAACGCTGCTGGTTGCCGGCGGACTGTCATTGTGATGAATACGATGTACATTAGGACTCGTTTTAATTACCTCAGGACTCATATGCTTCGAGTAAGCCTTCTCCGGGGAAATAGGCCTCGGTGGCAGCAGCGGAGTATGAGGAGACTCAGTTCGTCTGGACATCATCATCGACGTCGGAGGTGTTACGTTGTGTTCGTCACGTTGCGGTGACTCAAGATCCATATCACTGGGCGACCTCTGCTGATGAGGTGAATATTTAACTGGTGTCGCGGGTGATATTGGTGATGTGTCGTCTTTTAAAGGCAAAGGCGGTGACTCCGGCCACTTTTCCATTATTTTATCATGCACCGGACTCTCCTCAATAATAACATGATCTCTCTCGTCAATAATCTCTGGACTGAGACTCCTTGACGCACGTTTCGACTTTCTCTTCCTCTTCTTCGAGGTACTCGAGCTACTAGGACTAAGACTTATTTTCTTCTTTTTCTCCCTTCTATGCTTCTTCTCTTTTCTCCTCGAGTACCGGCGCGTTTCCTCCGGATATTCCGGGGACTCGTGTACAACCTGCTGCTGAGGTTCTTCAACCGGGGAGTAATGTCTCTGATGGCGATGCATCGGGGGTGATGGCGATATGCTGATCGGAGATGCCCTGAGATCAGTTCCAGCTCCAGCTCCACCTCCAACCGGTCGTTTTGGGCTGTTACCATAGTACCGAGCTCTCAACAAACGTTCCCCCAATTCACCGTCCGTGTAACTATTGCCACCACGACTTTCTTCCGACTGTATTTCACCAGCTTCCGGCTCCGACAAATCTTCACTACTTACATCCGAGTACTCAACAAGCGGCTTAACAACCGATGAAGCGATTCGCGGAACTCCACCGTCTAAAGATTTGTCTCGCGAACGTTTTTTCTTTTTCTTACCAGAACTCCTGCCACTTTTACCATGTCTACGATGTCTCTTTTCATTATTATCAAAACTATGTCGATTTATATCACTACCAACACTGTCACGTCGACGTGATTTAAATCTTCCATTACGATCCGCGCGTTCAATGTCGCGACTGCTAGGCATGTCACCTACTGTAACAAATTCAATTTTTTTAAAAATAATTATTATTGTAATCACTTTCAAATTTATTAAATAAAATAATAAATAATTATTTCAAATATTTCATTTTATAAAACATCAAGACTGACTAAAAAATTAATATCAGCTATCAGTACCCGTATGTACACATATATTTATATACCTATATGTATAGATATAAATATATATATATATATATATATATATTTACACGTATACAATATACTTACAGTAGCTAATACACATACATTGCACACAGAGACCGACAGTGCGGTATATTAAATAATAATAATGATATAAAATAAGTAAATCAAGGATTTAAATAAAAACTAGGACACTTTGGGGGAATTTAAAAAAAAACTAACCAACAATTGTTGAGGATGTCAAGAAAATGAGGTTTTAAAAAAATATATATAAGATGGGTTTTTACGGTTCGGGAGAAATGAGAGCCGCCATTGCTGAATAGTGGAGGTATAGGATATATAAAAAGGGAGTAGCCCGATGGTATTTAAATAAAAAATATAAAAATTTGAAAACTAATTAAACTGTAGGTAAATTTATGAAAATAATGAAGAAGCGACTTACGTGCAATATTTATCCAGTGATAAGGTCCCGTGGTTGATGATTACTCGCATCGGGCCAGTATCCAATGGTGATTGATGATTGTGAACGGTTATACGTTCGTAGATGATTTCTTATACGTTGTCCAAGTAACACACGTTTTTAAATAATGCCGTACTGTTACGCGGTTGTATAGATTTGTTTTAGTGCTTTTATTGTTAGATAATCATGTTTTCATAAGTTTTATACAATTGATTGCATCATTAATCATGGATTTTATTCTTCATATGAATTTAGTTGCTGGTTTTAGTGCTGTGCTGAGCAGCAGCCATTAACCATTGATACGTCGTCATCGTTTCCTCGTCCAACCAAACGACCCTGCTGCCATCTGATATTTCTATCTTACATCACTTTTGTTATTTTATTTTTTCAACTTCAGTTTTTGAATTTTTGATTTTTTTTTAAATTGATAATTAATAGTATTAATTTATTATGAATTTATTTAAAATTTTTTAAATTTTTTCTTTTAATATTTAAACATTTTTTGTGAATTTAAAAATTGGCGGGATTTTTTACTGACATTTAAATTCCCGGCATATCTATATGATCGTATTGGTAAATGTTATTAAATATGGTATCGTTAGGAAGGTTTTGACTTGAATTTGTGCCTTTTTATAGTTTCAACACTTTTTTATTATCAATCATTGAGAAAAATCGATTTATCTGTATCATTCGAATTACATTTAAATTACGCGAGAAAAAATACGATCGTAATTACTTTCTTTAAATAAATTAATATTCTAATTATTCTGTCACTAAATATGACTGAATGTCACTGAATATATACTATATTATTTATATCGCGTTACTTATTCCAAAATGACAGTTTTATATTTCCATTTGGTTTTAGGAAGCTTCTCAAAGCCAAAAAAGTGTGCATAGAAAAAAAAGGATTCATTGACACAAAAAATCTTTACTCGCCTAAAGAAAATTTTTACTTACCCCAAGAAATTTTTCGCATTGTGAATTAAAACGAAAAAGTTATTTAGAACTAGAATGAATTTTTTGGTGCAAGGAATCATTTCTTGAGCAAAATAATCTTTTCTCGCCCCAAGAAAATTTTTGTATTGAATTTTTGATGCATAAAATTTCTTGGTGCAAATAAAATTTTTTGAGGCAAGAAATCGTTTTCTTCTGAGTATTTTATAAAATCAGTAATATTTGGGCAGTTACTTAGTGACTGCAGGTTGCTCGTTATTAATTAATTATCAATAATTAGTTTGTTTTATTGTAAATAAAAAATTATGTAATTGAAAAATTAATAAAAAATTAATTTTTGACAAAAGAGAGTCCATAATTTATTTATATAAATTTTTTTAAAAACTCTAAACCATTTTTTTTAAACTTATAAATTATTTACCCTAATTTAAAAAAAAATTATTTTGAAAATTAAAATTGCACTAAATGAATTTATATTTACAATAATAATTGAATATTAAAGTAAGTATTAAATTTATATTAATTATTTACAGTTTAAATTATTCAAATTTGAAAATTATTTACCCTGACTTTGATTAAAAAAAAAGTTTATTTTAAAAATTTAATAATTAAAATTACGATAAATAAATTTATGTTTGTAGTAATTATGAAATATTACAATAAGTATTAATTTATATTAATTATTTGAAATTGAAATTGAAACTTATGTGAAAAAAAATTTTCATACTTTTAACTATAGTTATATAGCATATATATATGTATATTTTTTAAAATTATTTATTAAATTATAAAATAAAAAAAATAATAATCAATAATTATTTATATTTAATAACATAAAATGCATTTGTTTGGTTAAGAATGATAAAAACAAAGTATTGATATAAGTAAATATATATAGGTAACTAGGTAATGACCTAGTTTTTATATTTTGATGCAGGAATAGATTGAAGTAAGCCCTAGAAACGCCAGTAGTCTACATGCAATTCAATAATTGCACATAATGTATTTACTACTTCGTTAAATTATTAGTCAATGAATAAATAAATTAACAAATAAATATAAATTTAAGTTTAAGTATGGAGGAATTAATCGAAGAAATAAAAAATAAAAAAATCTTACACTGGAATTACCGCGGGTTTAATGAATTACCTCAGGTGTTTAAAAATTACGGTCACGATGTACGAGAGATATATTTGAAAGAAAATAAATTGACGTGTTTACCTCCATGGATTTGTGATTTTAATAATTTAACAAACTTATATTTATCTGGTAATAAATTAAATATATTTCCTGATGAGTTATGTCAGATGAAACAATTATTAGTTATTGATCTGTGTGATAATAATATCGAGTTACTGCCAAATAGTATTCAAAATTTATGTAATTTACGACAGTTGTTATTAGATGATAATTATTTAAACCAATTACCTAGTGGTAAATATTAATAAACTTGACTATTTTTATTTAATTACTTTTTATATTTCAATCTAATTAATTTTTACCAATTTTTTATTTACTGTTTTTTTTTTTAGAATTAATGAAACTTGAGTGCTTGGAAATTTTGTCATTAGCACGAAATAATTTAATATCACTACCAGAATGGTTGGGGTCATTAAAAAAATTATCTAAATTAATTGTTGATAATAATTATTTAGAAGAAATACCAAATCGTCTTACACTAGCCTGCTCACTTACAACTATTTCCATTAAATCAAATAGGTAATTAATTAATTACTCACTAATTATATACCTTAACTTTATGTAGTTCTAATTGATATAATAATTAATTTATAGATTGAGATATTTACCTTTGAATTCATTTATATCACCAGTAAACATTTATTTCGATTGTAATCCAAATGTTAATTATTTATCGTATTCGATTTTGTGCCAACTACTGGAACTCGGTTGGGAAGATGGAAAAAATTGTCTGATAAATGAGTAAGAGTTTTATTTAAGTAAATCAATTAGTTAATGAAGTGTGTTCTGTTTGGTTGATTAATAAAATATTTGTTGCAGGTGTAGACTAGTGATGAGTGCTAGCAAAAATATAAAACTGTTAGTTAATTTATGTGGAATCAAAGGGGACAAAAAAGATATTATTGAGTTACCAAGGCAACTGTTCCAGGTGTTTGGAGAAGATATTAAAATACCGGTGTCTTTATGGGAATTGTCGTTACGGAATTTATATAAAAATAAGTATGTATTATTTTATTTTACTTTATATATATTTTTTTCTGCAGTCTTGGGAATTTTTTTTTTAAATTTTTTGACGCGACTAGAAAATAATAATATAATGAATCAGTAGTATAGATTTCAAAGCTTAAAAATAAATATCTTTTTATTTAAATATTTTAAATTTAAACCCACACTGCCATTAATTTATAAATATAAATTATTTCAGAGAAGATGATTTCTTTGAAAAATACTACACATTAAAACACGATATTTTTTATAATTTACTATCGAATGGCCCCATAAGTATTTGTTTAAACAGCCATTGTCGAGAGCCGATTTTCACCGAGGCCTGGATTGTCGTCGGGAAAAGCGAAGAGTGTGTTTTTCTAGTCATCACACTATTCTGTTCACAAAAGTAAGTATTAAGGAGGGAAAGGGGTCCGAGATACAAAAAAAAGAGGATATTTTTGTGATTTTTTTTAGAGTACCTTCTTTACTAAAATTCTTAAAATTTGTGACATTATTAAGCATCATTTCAAGAATATTCTGCTAAATTTTCATTAAAAAATATTGAAAAATAAGCCAGTGATAGTGGGGAGAGATGAGTCACTTTAAAAAAAAATCAGAATCTTTTGATTGCATCTTTACCAAAAACTCAAAAATGAATATTTTGTTTATTCATTCATTTTTTGATTTCAAATAAGGCAGTCATGAGCTATTCTGCCTACGACATGGAGACTTTTTTTTTATAAAGTGACTCGTCTCTCCGCACTACCACTGGCTTATTTTTCAATATTTCTTTATGAAAATTTAGCAGAATATTCTTGAAATGATGCTTAATAATGTCACAAATTTTAAAAATGCTAATAACGAAAGTACTTTGAAAAAAAAATTACATAAGCATTATCTTTTTTTGTATCTCATACCCCTTTCCCCTTATGTAAAAAAAAAAAAAAAAACTGAATATAAGAAAATTATAAATATTTTTTTCCAACAGCTGTGCCAGTAGTTTTGATTTTACATCACACGGAATAGAAACACTGTCCTGGGATTATTACGACGGTTAACTTTTTCCGCAATAAAAAAAAAAAAAAAGAAAAAAAAACCAAAGAAAACGTGATAAATTATTTTTTAGAAAATTATAAATAAATATTAAATATTATATAAGTTTATTTATTAATTGATCGATTAATTATTTATATTTATATATATTATATATATATTTATTTATAAAGATTGTCGGTGAATGTACAAATTTAAAGCAATTAATCAGCCTTTAGTAACTACTCAATTAATAATTAAACAGACGTCTATTAATTTATTTATTATTTAATTAATTAAATAATTAAAAATACTAAATATCGCAATTAGCATTTATTGGTCTCGTACAATATGACCGTGTTTAATGTCTGTAGACAAGTTAGAGTAGCATCAAAGCTGTTTAATTTTAAAATCAGTGCTAATGCACAAATATAATGACTTTAGACCGTTTAATTGTTTGAATAAAAATATAATTATAATAAATAGCTACGCACACAAATAATCTAGAGCTTTATCGCGGTCAGTATCAAACTTGAGCAGAGCTTTAGAAGCCTCGTCCTCAGAAAATCCAAGATCTTTGAGAGTACACAAGTTATCGTGATACTTTTTCGCTCTCTCTTGATCATAATCATTAAGCGCCAGCGCTTTCTCAGCATCATCACCGGGTAATCCTAATTCCTCTAACCATTGGACGGCTAATAAATATTCAACAACTTTCTTATTATCCTTACCACCTAGATCACCAATCGCCCGGGCAGCACGCGACAAAGGAAATCCCATATCACTTAAATGTTTAGCTAATTTTTTATCCTCCTCCGAAGACAAACTCTCCAGTACGTTTGTTATTTTCACTGATTCTTCTGTATTGCTGCACAAATCTTTGGTGTTTGTGTTGGATATACACTCCGGGCTCTCTAGATCTGGCCACGGTTTCCAGTTCTAAAAATTTTATTTTTTATTATTGATAATTTATTTTTTTAAAATAAAGCAATAATTACAATTTATATTTTTAATTACAAATAAATAATAATAAAAATGCTTTTTGCTTTCAAACTATCGATAATTTATTTGTCTACCTTCTGATCAATCTTCATGGTGGCCACTGATTTTTCAAACTGAAATTCCCTGACTTTTCCAGGTATTCCAGTAAAATCATTCAAAAGTTTCCTAACCATGTAGTAATATTAAATCAGTTATGACAGAAAACTAAAATTTATCGGATTTTTTCAGTCAAAAGAAAAGAAAGTAAAAATTTTTTCAGCTTTGTGACGAAATTCCCTGACTTTTCTCTGATTTTTCTAGTATATTTATAATTCCCTGACATTTCAAGGTTTTTTCAGATATGTGGCCACCATGATCTTTTACATTCAGTTCTCTATATATTTAATTAACTAAAAACTTGTATAAAAAAAAATTCGCGATGAACGTAAATTTAAAATTGCAAAATTCCAAGTTGACATTTTTAAATTTTTAAAATCAACTTTTTAAATCATTTAGAAAAATTTGAAATAAAAATGATCATGAAGTTAACAGACAGTTAAAAACTCTTGGAATTTTTTTCAACAAATCAATGACAAAAATATAAAATATAAAAATATGCACATGTAGACAATTAAAAAAACTACAGGTGCAATTTTTTCAAAAATAATTTTTTTCATAATTTGTTTAAGAAAAAAATCCAAAAACCATTAGACGTCGCTTAACTTCAGTATCATAAATAAAAACCCCGAGTTGTCTCAGATTTGAAACTTTAATGCAAAAAATTTAGCAAAAGATTTTTTAAGAAACAATTAAAATAAAATGCTTACTTCCATATGCGGGCGCTCTAGTTCACGCTGAAGTTCTTCAACAATTATTGAAATATTCCGGCGCTTAGATTCAAAATGATTATTATTATCATTCCGATCATCTATTTTATTTACAACACCCGTATCTCTGTCATCATTATCACTTTCATTTATTTTATTTTCTAAAGTTAATTCTTTAAGTATATTTTCAATTCTCGCTGGCGGTGCCCACTGCGAAGGTTGCAAAACCTTTTAATAAATAATAAATATTAAATAACGAATAAAATTTACTAATGAATAATAATTAAATTAAATACTTGTGCAAGCTCTTCCATATCATTTATTGTTTTTAATTCCATGTTATCAAACGGACTAGACGTGTCATTATCAAAATCCGCGTAGTCTAGCCCATTTGACTTGACATTAAGATCAATATCATGGAGATCACCCGGTGGTGACAGCGGTTGGGGAGTAAGTATTGTCGTTTTAGGTGCTGGAGCAACTTTAACTGGCAGTGGAAGTGCATCTGGTGATGAAGATGAATTGCTTTTATTTAAATCTTCTTCTTCTTGCTCACGTTTCTTTCTTTCCTCCATACGCTGCTTACGTGCTTCGTTGTTTTCTTTTCTTACTTTCCGCCATTCCTCCAACTATTTATCAGTAATTATAAATTAGCATCAACGGCATTATGACAAGTCGCTCCAGAACCTCTCTATGCACAGGCAGCTTCATTGTATTTCTCTACAGGTAGTACTGCTAGACTTTAGTGTACCAGACATTAATGACCATATCTGTACCTAAAATATGTCGATTGTAAAACAAAACTATCTTTGAATTAGTTCCTCCAAAACATTTTAACTCAGAGTAATTCTTAGTAAGTTCAAACTTTACTTCGAAACTTGTTTATTCAGTGACAAGATTATTGGAAATAACATTATCCATTATTAAGTCAGCTAAAATATGATCAGTAACTGGGAAAATCTGTTAATTTCCTTGGTCACTAACGGGTTTTTTCAGTTACCGATGATTTTGTAGCTGTAAGTCAATTCGAGCTTGAGAAGAATTGCTTTGGGTAAAGATGTTTTGAAGGAATCAATTTAAGGATAGTTTTGTTTTACGATAGACATATTTTAAGTAGAGAAATATGATGGAGCTGCCCGTGCACTAGGGTGGTCATTAAAAATTAAATTTTCTTAGACATTCCAAAAAGGCTTCTTTTTAGTAAAAAAATATGTTGGGAATTTGGTTCTTTCTTTTGAATTAAAAAGAACATGTGCCTAAAGATCAAAGTTCGTTTTTCGATACAATCGCGGTTTTTTTAAAATATCTAATGAAATATGCAGATTAAAGGAAAAAATCATAGGAACAGTTTTGTAGGAAATTAAATTCTTGACAAAAAAGGTCATGTTCATTTTTTTTATAAAATGTGTATTTATGAAGATATTTTAAAAAAACTTTTTTTAGATCTGATGAATTGTGCGATTTAAGAATACAAATTTTGAAAATAACATTTTTCTAAGTATATAGAAACTATAACAAGCATTAATGATTGATGTTACGAGTTACAAAATTGTCTATATTTTGAAAAAAATTTATTTTTAACATTCGTAATCCTTTAAATACTCAATTGATAAGATCTAAAAAAGTTTTTTAAAAATATCTTCATAAATACACATTTTACAAAAAAAATGAACATGACCTTTTCTGTCAAGAATTTAATTTCCTACAAAATAATTCCTATGATTTTTTCCTTTAATCTGCATATTTCATGAGATATTTTAAAAAAACCGCGATTGTATCGAAAAATGAGCTTTGATCGTTCTGTGGCACGTGATATTTTTACATAGAAAGAAAAAAACCAAATTCCCAACGTATTTTTTCACTAAAAGCTTTTTATGGAGCGTCTAAAAAAATTTAATTTTCAACGACCACCCTACTGTGCATAAAAACCTTCTGAAGCGACTTGACATAGTTCCGCATCACCATTTATTAAAAGAACTACAAGTAGATAAATGAGTGATACCTTTTCTAAAATAGATTTCTCTAAGCTGAAATCGTAATTATAACGATCGATGTCAGGAAATTTGTTATTGTAAACTGCTGGAAGTGTTACTTTTCTAGGTGGCTTATACGCTTCTGCTATTTTTACATTGACACCATCCATGTATGATGATACTGGATCTTGCGTTGACATTGACGCTCTTGCCATCATTTATTTGACATCACAAAAAGCTTTAAGAGCGATAAATAATTTTAAACTAAAAATTATTAACTCTGCTGATTGTTTAATGTCGCCTTGTGATTTTTTATGACATCATTGTCACAACGTCAACACTTACGTCTAGTTACTGGAATTTTTCTGCCATATAAATATTTTGAATTGATTTTTATTTATTTTTTATAGGAAATTGAAAATATTTTAAACTTTTAATTTATATTAGATAAATTTATGTTTTTATTACACTATGTCAACTTTCCATGCTCAATGTGGCCATTGTTGTTTTTTTATCCACTAAATAAGAAATCTATTTTACCATCAGAAAATTTATTCTACCGCCACCTGTTTCCGAATGATAATAAATTTTTCCTAAAACTTTCGGCAAATACTCAACTCTACTAAAAATTTCTTTACTCGAGCACACAGACAACGTATATACTCAGTGACAAATATATTCGAGAACAACTGTACTCCATTATAAATTTGTAATCATCTCATCTATATTATGTTTAATCAAGGTCTTCTATACTCAAAGGCATGTTTACTCAATAATCCACACATAAAAAAGATTGTCGACAATGAAGTAATACATAGATAAGACTATTCGGAAAGTCAATAACGAAAAAAATTAGAAAAAGTATTTAAATATTAAATAATGGAAAATTACTTTCTCAAATAAAAAATGAAAAGTTTTCATCAATTTTTACTTTGATAACGGTTTAAAAAATATTTTAAGATAGCGTTTTTGTTAAGCTTTTTATTTCTTTATAACTAATAAGTCATTTATGATTTCTCATGATGTATTGGCCTAAAATATATAGAAAAAAAAATTCATAAATTAAATTTTATTTATTAAATTAAAAATTTATTCAACATCAACTAGGTAGTACTTGACACTAACACCAAAATTTGATAAAAAAATAAAAAATTAATTGCGCTGAAATATCACTCTCATATATAACAAGTGAGATATTGAGTAGATCAAAAGTTATTTCAGTTTAAAGGTGATCGTCTACAGGGGCTGCATTTCAGCCCAAATATCATCTCAGCTACATTGGTCGCAAATGTCAGGACAGCGTGCGAAAAAATCAATCATAAATAAGAATTGTAGGGAAAAGTGTCAGCTACAAGATAGGCGGACGGAACAAGTGAGATATTGAGTAGATCAAGAGTTATTTTAGTTTAAAGGTGATCGTCTCCAGACGCTGCATCTCAGCCCAAATATCATCTCAGATACATTGGTCGCAAATGTCAGGACAGCGTGCGAAAAAATCAATCATAGATGAATGAGAATTGTAGGGAAAAGTGTCAGCTACAAGATAGGCGGACAGAACAAGTAAGATATTGAGTAGATCAGAAAATATTTCAGTTTAAAGGTGATCGTCTACAGGGGCTGCATTTCAGCCCAAATATCATCTCAGATACATATGTCACAAATGTCAGGACAGCGTGCGAAAAAATCAATCATAAATGAATGAGAATTGTAGGGAAAAGTGTCAGCTACAAGATAGGCGGACAGAACAAGTGAGATATTGAGTAGATCAGAAAATATTTCAGTTTGAAGGTGATCGTCTACAGGGGCTGCATTTCAGCCCAAATATCATCTCAGCTACATTGGTCGCAAATGTCAGGACAGCGTGCGAAAAAATCAATCATAAATGAATGAGAATTGTAGGGAAAAGTGTCAGCTACAAGATAGGCGGACGGAACAAGTGAGATATTGAGTAGATCAAGAGTTATTTTAGTTTAAAGGTGATCGTCTCCAGACGCTGCATCTCAGCCCAAATATCATCTCAGATACATTGGTCGCAAATGTCAGGACAGCGTGCGAAAAAATCAATCATAGATGAATGAGAATTGTAGGGAAAAGTGTCAGCTACAAGATAGGCGGACAGAACAAGTAAGATATTGAGTAGATCAGAAAATATTTCAGTTTAAAGGTAATCGTCTACAGGGGCTGCATTTCAGCCCAAATATCATCTCAGATACATATGTCACAAATGTCAGGACAGCGTGCGAAAAAATCAATCATAAATGAATGAGAATTGTAGGGAAAAGTGTCAGCTACAAGATAGGCGGACAGAACAAGTGAGATATTGAGTAGATCAGAAAATATTTCAGTTTGAAGGTGATCGTCTACAGGGGCTGCATTTCAGCCCAAATATCATCTCAGCTACATTGGACGCAAATGTCAGGACAGCGTGCGAAAAAATCAATCATAAATGAATGAGAATTGTAGGGAAAAGTGTCAGCTACAAGATAGGCGGACAGAACAAGTGAGATATTGAGTAGATCAGAAAATATTTCAGTTTGAAGGTGATCGTCTACAGGGGCTGCATTTCAGCCCAAATATCATCTCAGCTACATTAGTCGCAAATGTCAGGACAGCGTGCGAAAAAATCAATCATAAATGAATGAGAATTGTAGGGAAAAGTGTCAGCTACAAGATAGGCGGACAGAACAAGTAAGATATTGAGTAGATCAGAAAATATTTCAGTTTAAAGGTGATCGTCTACAGGGGCTGCATTTCAGCCCAAATATCATCTCAGCTACATTAGTCGCAAATGTCAGGACAGCGTGCGAAAAAATCAATCATAAATGAATGAGAATTGTAGGGAAAAGTGTCAGCTACAAGATAGGCGGACAGAACAAGTGAGATATTGAGTAGATCAGAAAATATTTCAGTTTGAAGGTGATCGTCTACAGGGGATGCATTTCAGCCCAAATATCATCTCAGCTACATTGGTCGCAAATGTCAGGACAGCGTGCGAAAAAATCAATCATAAATGAATGAGAATTGTAGGGAAAAGTGTCAGCTACAAGATAGGCGGACAGAACAAGTGAGATATTGAGTAGATCAGAAAATATTTCAGTTTGAAGGTGATCGTCTACAGGGGCTGCATTTCAGCCCAAATATCATCTCAGCTACATTAGTCGCAAATGTCAGGACAGCGTGCGAAAAAATCAATCATAAATGAATGAGAATTGTAGGGAAAAGTGTCAGCTACAAGATAGGCGGACAGAACAAGTAAGACATTGAGTAGATCAGAAAATATTTCAGTTTAAAGGTGATCGTCTACAGGGGCTGCATTTCAGCCCAAATATTATCTCAGATACATATGTCACAAATGTCAGGACAGCGTGCGAAAAAATCAATCATAAATGAATGAGAATTGTAGGGAAAAGTGTCAGCTACAAGATAGGCGGACAGAACAAGTGAGATATTGAGTAGATCAGAAAATATTTCAGTTTGAAGGTGATCGTCTACAGGGGATGCATTTCAGCCCAAATATCATCTCAGCTACATTGGTCGCAAATGTCAGGACAGCGTGCGAAAAAATCAATCATAAATGAATGAGAATTGTAGGGAAAAGTGTCAGCTACAAGATAGGCGGACAGAACAAGTGAGATATTGAGTAGATCAGAAAATATTTCAGTTTGAAGGTGATCGTCTACAGGGGCTGCATTTCAGCCCAAATATCATCTCAGCTACATTAGTCGCAAATGTCAGGACAGCGTGCGAAAAAATCAATCATAAATGAATGAGAATTGTAGGGAAAAGTGTCAGCTACAAGATAGGCGGACAGAACAAGTAAGATATTAAGTAGATCAGAAAATATTTCAGTTTAAAGGTGATCGTCTACAGGGGCTGCATTTCAGCCCAAATATCATCTCAGCTACATTAGTCGCAAATGTCAGGACAGCGTGCGAAAAAATCAATCATAAATGAATGAGAATTGTAGGGAAAAGTGTCAGCTACAAGATAGGCGGACAGAACAAGTAAGATATTGAGTAGATCAGAAAATATTTCAGTTTAAAGGTGATCGTCTACAGGGGCTGCATTTCAGCCCAAATATCATCTCAGCTACATTGGTCGCAAATGTCAGGACAGCGTGCGAAAAAATCAATCATAAATGAATGAGAATTGTAGGGAAAAGTGTCAGCTACAAGATAGGCGGACAGAACAAGTGAGATATTGAGTAGATCAGAAAATATTTCAGTTTGAAGGTGATCGTCTACAGGGGCTGCATTTCAGCCCAAATATCATCTCAGCTACATTAGTCGCAAATGTCAGGACAGCGTGCGAAAAAATCAATCATAAATGAATGAGAATTGTAGGGAAAAGTGTCAGCTACAAGATAGGCGGACAGAACAAGTGAGATATTGAGTAGATCAGAAAATATTTCAGTTTGAAGGTGATCGTCTACAGGGGCTGCATTTCAGCCCAAATATCATCTCAGCTACATTGGTCGCAAATGTCAGGACAGCGTGCGAAAAAATCAATCATAAATGAATGAGAATTGTAGGGAAAAGTGTCAGCTACAAGATAGGCGGACAGAACAAGTGAGATATTGAGTAGATCAGAAAATATTTCAGTTTGAAGGTGATCGTCTACAGGGGCTGCATTTCAGCCCAAATATCATCTCAGCTACATTAGTCGCAAATGTCAGGACAGCGTGCGAAAAAATCAATCATAAATGAATGAGAATTGTAGGGAAAAGTGTCAGCTACAAGATAGGCGGACAGAACAAGTAAGATATTGAGTAGATCAGAAAATATTTCAGTTTAAAGGTGATCGTCTACAGGGGCTGCATTTCAGCCCAAATATCATCTCAGATACATAAGTCACAAATGTCAGGACAGCGTGCGAAAAAATCAATCATAAATGAATGAGAATTGTAGGGAAAAGTGTCAGCTACAAGATAGGCGGACAGAACAAGTGAGATATTGAGTAGATCAGAAAATATTTCAGTTTGAAGGTGATCGTCTACAGGGGCTGCATTTCAGCCCAAATATCATCTCAGCTACATTAGTCGCAAATGTCAGGACAGCGTGCGAAAAAATCAATCATAAATGAATGAGAATTGTAGGGAAAAGTGTCAGCTACAAGATAGGCGGACAGAACAAGTGAGATATTGAGTAGATCAGAAAATATTTCAGTTTAAAGGTGATCGTCTACAGGGGCTGCATTTCAGCCCAAATATCATCTCAGCTACATTAGTCGCAAATGTCAGGACAGCGTGCGAAAAAATCAATCATAAATGAATGAGAATTGTAGGGAAAAGTGTCAGCTACAAGATAGGCGGACAGAACAAGTGAGATATTGAGTAGATCAGAAAATATTTCAGTTTAAAGGTGATCGTCTACAGGGGCTGCATTTCAGCCCAAATATCATCTCAGCTACATTAGTCGCAAATGTCAGGACAGCGTGCGAAAAAATCAATCATAAATGAATGAGAATTGTAGGGAAAAGTGTCAGCTACAAGATAGGCGGACAGAACAAGTGAGATATTGAGTAGATCAGAAAATATTTCAGTTTAAAGGTGATCGTCTACAGGGGCTGCATTTCAGCCCAAATATCATCTCAGCTACATTAGTCGCAAATGTCAGGACAGCGTGCGAAAAAATCAATCATAAATGAATGAGAATTGTAGGGAAAAGTGTCAGCTACAAGATAGGCGGACAGAACAAGTGAGATATTGAGTAGATCAGAAAATATTTCAGTTTAAAGGTGATCGTCTACAGGGGCTGCATTTCAGCCCAAATATCATCTCAGCTACATTAGTCGCAAATGTCAGGACAGCGTGCGAAAAAATCAATCATAAATGAATGAGAATTGTAGGGAAAAGTGTCAGCTACAAGATAGGCGGACAGAACAAGTGAGATATTGAGTAGATCAGAAAATATTTCAGTTTAAAGGTGATCGTCTACAGGGGCTGCATTTCAGCCCAAATATCATCTCAGCTACATTAGTCGCAAATGTCAGGACAGCGTGCGAAAAAATCAATCATAAATGAATGAGAATTGTAGGGAAAAGTGTCAGCTACAAGATAGGCGGACAGAACAAGTGAGATATTGAGTAGATCAGAAAATATTTCAGTTTAAAGGTGATCGTCTACAGGGGCTGCATTTCAGCCCAAATATCATCTCAGCTACATTAGTCGCAAATGTCAGGACAGCGTGCGAAAAAATCAATCATAAATGAATGAGAATTGTAGGGAAAAGTGTCAGCTACAAGATAGGCGGACAGAACAAGTAAGATATTGAGTAGATCAGAAAATATTTCAGTTTAAAGGTGATCGTCTACAGGGGCTGCATTTCAGCCCAAATATCATCTCAGCTACATTAGTCGCAAATGTCAGGACAGCGTGCGAAAAAATCAATCATAAATGAATGAGAATTGTAGGGAAAAGTGTCAGCTACAAGATAGGCGGACAGAACAAGTGAGATATTGAGTAGATCAGAAAATATTTCAGTTTAAAGGTGATCGTCTACAGGGGCTGCATTTCAGCCCAAATATCATCTCAGCTACATTAGTCGCAAATGTCAGGACAGCGTGCGAAAAAATCAATCATAAATGAATGAGAATTGTAGGGAAAAGTGTCAGCTACAAGATAGGCGGACAGAACAAGTGAGATATTGAGTAGATCAGAAAATATTTCAGTTTAAAGGTGATCGTCTACAGGGGCTGCATTTCAGCCCAAATATCATCTCAGCTACATTAGTCGCAAATGTCAGGACAGCGTGCGAAAAAATCAATCATAAATGAATGAGAATTGTAGGGAAAAGTGTCAGCTACAAGATAGGCGGACAGAACAAGTGAGATATTGAGTAGATCAGAAAATATTTCAGTTTAAAGGTGATCGTCTACAGGGGCTGCATTTCAGCCCAAATATCATCTCAGCTACATTAGTCGCAAATGTCAGGACAGCGTGCGAAAAAATCAATCATAAATGAATGAGAATTGTAGGGAAAAGTGTCAGCTACAAGATAGGCGGACAGAACAAGTGAGATATTGAGTAGATCAGAAAATATTTCAGTTTAAAGGTGATCGTCTACAGGGGCTGCATTTCAGCCCAAATATCATCTCAGCTACATTAGTCGCAAATGTCAGGACAGCGTGCGAAAAAATCAATCATAAATGAATGAGAATTGTAGGGAAAAGTGTCAGCTACAAGATAGGCGGACAGAACAAGTGAGATATTGAGTAGATCAGAAAATATTTCAGTTTAAAGGTGATCGTCTACAGGGGCTGCATTTCAGCCCAAATATCATCTCAGCTACATTAGTCGCAAATGTCAGGACAGCGTGCGAAAAAATCAATCATAAATGAATGAGAATTGTAGGGAAAAGTGTCAGCTACAAGATAGGCGGACAGAACAAGTGAGATATTGAGTAGATCAAAAAATATTTCAGTTTAAAGGTGATCGTCTACAGGGGCTGCATTTCAGCCCAAATATCATCTCAGCTACATTAGTCGCAAATGTCAGGACAGCGTGCGAAAAAATCAATCATAAATGAATGAGAATTGTAGGGAAAAGTGTCAGCTACAAGATAGGCGGACAGAACAAGTGAGATATTGAGTAGATCAAAAAATATTTCAGTTTAAAGGTGATCGTCTACAGGGGCTGCATTTCAGCCCAAATATCATCTCAGCTACATTAGTCGCAAATGTCAGGACAGCGTGCGAAAAAATCAATCATAAATGAATGAGAATTGTAGGGAAAAGTGTCAGCTACAAGATAGGCGGACAGAACAAGTGAGATATTGAGTAGATCAGAAAATATTTCAGTTTAAAGGTGATCGTCTACAGGGGCTGCATTTCAGCCCAAATATCATCTCAGCTACATTAGTCGCAAATGTCAGGACAGCGTGCGAAAAAATCAATCATAAATGAATGAGAATTGTAGGGAAAAGTGTCAGCTACAAGATAGGCGGACAGAACAAGTGAGATATTGAGTAGATCAGAAAATATTTCAGTTTAAAGGTGATCGTCTACAGGGGCTGCATTTCAGCCCAAATATCATCTCAGCTACATTAGTCGCAAATGTCAGGACAGCGTGCGAAAAAATCAATCATAAATGAATGAGAATTGTAGGGAAAAGTGTCAGCTACAAGATAGGCGGACAGAACAAGTGAGATATTGAGTAGATCAGAAAATATTTCAGTTTAAAGGTGATCGTCTACAGGGGCTGCATTTCAGCCCAAATATCATCTCAGCTACATTAGTCGCAAATGTCAGGACAGCGTGCGAAAAAATCAATCATAAATGAATGAGAATTGTAGGGAAAAGTGTCAGCTACAAGATAGGCGGACAGAACAAGTGAGATATTGAGTAGATCAGAAAATATTTCAGTTTAAAGGTGATCGTCTACAGGGGCTGCATTTCAGCCCAAATATCATCTCAGCTACATTAGTCGCAAATGTCAGGACAGCGTGCGAAAAAATCAATCATAAATGAATGAGAATTGTAGGGAAAAGTGTCAGCTACAAGATAGGCGGACAGAACAAGTGAGATATTGAGTAGATCAGAAAATATTTCAGTTTAAAGGTGATCGTCTACAGGGGCTGCATTTCAGCCCAAATATCATCTCAGCTACATTAGTCGCAAATGTCAGGACAGCGTGCGAAAAAATCAATCATAAATGAATGAGAATTGTAGGGAAAAGTGTCAGCTACAAGATAGGCGGACAGAACAAGTGAGATATTGAGTAGATCAAAAAATATTTCAGTTTAAAGGTGATCGTCTACAGGGGCTGCATTTCAGCCCAAATATCATCTCAGCTACATTAGTCGCAAATGTCAGGACAGCGTGCGAAAAAATCAATCATAAATGAATGAGAATTGTAGGGAAAAGTGTCAGCTACAAGATAGGCGGACAGAACAAGTGAGATATTGAGTAGATCAAAAAATATTTCAGTTTAAAGGTGATCGTCTACAGGGGCTGCATTTCAGCCCAAATATCATCTCAGCTACATTAGTCGCAAATGTCAGGACAGCGTGCGAAAAAATCAATCATAAATGAATGAGAATTGTAGGGAAAAGTGTCAGCTACAAGATAGGCGGACAGAACAAGTGAGATATTGAGTAGATCAGAAAATATTTCAGTTTAAAGGTGATCGTCTACAGGGGCTGCATTTCAGCCCAAATATCATCTCAGCTACATTGGTCGCAAATGTCAGGACAGCGTGCGAAAAAATCAATCATAAATGAATGAGAATTGTAGGGAAAAGTGTCAGCTACAAGATAGGCGGACAGAACAAGTGAGATATTGAGTAGATCAAAAAATATTTCAGTTTAAAGGTGATCGTCTACAGGGGCTGCATTTCAGCCCAAATATCATCTCAGCTACATTGGTCGCAAATGTCAGGACAGCGTGCGAAAAAATCAATCATAAATGAATGAGAATTGTAGGGAAAAGTGTCAGCTACAAGATAGGCGGACAGAACAAGTGAGATATTGAGTAGATCAGAAAATATTTCAGTTTAAAGGTGATCGTCTACAGGGGCTGCATTTCAGCCCAAATATCATCTCAGCTACATTAGTCGCAAATGTCAGGACAGCGTGCGAAAAAATCAATCATAAATGAATGAGAATTGTAGGGAAAAGTGTCAGCTACAAGATAGGCGGACAGAACAAGTGAGATATTGAGTAGATCAAAAAATATTTCAGTTTAAAGGTGATCGTCTACAGGGGCTGCATTTCAGCCCAAATATCATCTCAGCTACATTGGTCGCAAATGTCAGGACAGCGTGCGAAAAAATCAATCATAAATGAATGAGAATTGTAGGGAAAAGTGTCAGCTACAAGATAGGCGGACAGAACAAGTGAGATATTGAGTAGATCAGAAAATATTTCAGTTTAAAGGTGATCGTCTACAGGGGCTGCATTTCAGCCCAAATATCATCTCAGCTACATTGGTCGCAAATGTCAGGACAGCGTGCGAAAAAATCAATCATAAATGAATGAGAATTGTAGGGAAAAGTGTCAGCTACAAGATAGGCGGACAGAACAAGTGAGATATTGAGTAGATCAGAAAATATTTCAGTTTAAAGGTGATCGTCTACAGGGGCTGCATTTCAGCCCAAATATCATCTCAGCTACATTAGTCGCAAATGTCAGGACAGCGTGCGAAAAAATCAATCATAAATGAATGAGAATTGTAGGGAAAAGTGTCAGCTACAAGATAGGCGGACAGAACAAGTGAGATATTGAGTAGATCAAAAAATATTTCAGTTTAAAGGTGATCGTCTACAGGGGCTGCATTTCAGCCCAAATATCATCTCAGCTACATTAGTCGCAAATGTCAGGACAGCGTGCGAAAAAATCAATCATAAATGAATGAGAATTGTAGGGAAAAGTGTCAGCTACAAGATAGGCGGACAGAACAAGTGAGATATTGAGTAGATCAAAAAATATTTCAGTTTAAAGGTGATCGTCTACAGGGGCTGCATTTCAGCCCAAATATCATCTCAGATACATTAGTCGCAAATGTCAGGACAGCGTGCGAAAAAATCAATCATAAATGAATGAGAATTGTAGGGAAAAGTGTCAGCTACAAGATAGGCGGACAGAACAAGTGAGATATTGAGTAGATCAAAAAATATTTCAGTTTAAAGGTGATCGTCTACAGGGGCTGCATTTCAGCCCAAATATCATCTCAGCTACATTGGTCGCAAATGTCAGGACAGCGTGCGAAAAAATCAATCATAAATGAATGAGAATTGTAGGGAAAAGTGTCAGCTACAAGATAGGCGGACAGAACAAGTGAGATATTGAGTAGATCAAAAAATATTTCAGTTTAAAGGTGATCGTCTACAGGGGCTGCATTTCAGCCCAAATATCATCTCAGCTACATTGGTCGCAAATGTCAGGACAGCGTGCGAAAAAATCAATCATAAATGAATGAGAATTGTAGGGAAAAGTGTCAGCTACAAGATAGGCGGACAGAACAAGTGAGATATTGAGTAGATCAAAAAATATTTCAGTTTAAAGGTGATCGTCTACAGGGGCTGCATTTCAGCCCAAATATCATCTCAGCTACATTGGTCGCAAATGTCAGGACAGCGTGCGAAAAAATCAATCATAAATGAATGAGAATTGTAGGGAAAAGTGTCAGCTACAAGATAGGCGGACAGAACAAGTGAGATATTGAGTAGATCAAAAAATATTTCAGTTTAAAGGTGATCGTCTACAGGGGCTGCATTTCAGCCCAAATATCATCTCAGCTACATTGGTCACAAATGTCAGGACAGCGTGCGAAAAAATCAATCATAAATGAATGAGAATTGTAGGGAAAAGTGTCAGCTACAAGATAGGCGGACAGAACAAGTGAGATATTGAGTAGATCAAAAAATATTTCAGTTTAAAGGTGATCGTCTACAGGGGCTGCATTTCAGCCCAAATATCATCTCAGCTACATTAGTCGCAAATGTCAGGACAGCGTGCGAAAAAATCAATCATAAATGAATGAGAATTGTAGGGAAAAGTGTCAGCTACAAGATAGGCGGACAGAACAAGTGAGATATTGAGTAGATCAAAAAATATTTCAGTTTAAAGGTGATCGTCTACAGGGGCTGCATTTCAGCCCAAATATCATCTCAGATACATTAGTCGCAAATGTCAGGACAGCGTGCGAAAAAATCAATCATAAATGAATGAGAATTGTAGGGAAAAGTGTCAGCTACAAGATAGGCGGACAGAACAAGTGAGATATTGAGTAGATCAAAAGTTATTTCAGTTTAAAAGAGATCGTCTACAGGGGCTGCATTTCAGCCCAAATATCATCTCAGCTACATTAGTCGCAAATGTCAGGACAGCGTGCGAAAAAATCAATCATAAATGAATGAGAATTGTAGGGAAAAGTGTCAGCTACAAGATAGGCGGACATAACAAGTGAGATATTGAGTAGATCAAAAAATATTTCAGTTTAAAAGAGATCGTCTACAGGGGCTGCATTTCAGCCCAAATATCATCTCAGATACATATGTCACAAATGTCAGGACAGCGTGCGAAAAAATCAATCATAAATGAATGAGAATTGTAGGGAAAAGTGTCAGCTACAAGATAGGCGGACAGAACAAGTGAGATATTGAGTAGATCAAAAGTTATTTCAGTTTAAAGGTGATCGTCTACAGGGGCTGCATTTCAGCCCAAATATCATCTCAGCTACATTAGTCGCAAATGTCAGGACAGCGTGCGAAAAAATCAATCATAAATGAATGAGAATTGTAGGGAAAAGTGTCAGCTACAAGATAGGCGGACAGAACAAGTGAGATATTGAGTAGATCAAAAAATATTTCAGTTTAAAGGTGATCGTCTACAGGGGCTGCATTTCAGCCCAAATATCATCTCAGCTACATTGGTCGCAAATGTCAGGACAGCGTGCGAAAAAATCAATCATAAATGAATGAGAATTGTAGGGAAAAGTGTCAGCTACAAGATAGGCGGACAGAACAAGTGAGATATTGAGTAGATCAAAAGTTATTTCAGTTTAAAGGTGATCGTCTACAGGGGCTGCATTTCAGCCCAAATATCATCTCAGCTACATTGGTCGCAAATGTCAGGACAGCGTGCGAAAAAATCAATCAGAAATGAATGAGAATTGTAGGGAAAAGTGTCAGCTACAAGATAGGCGGACGGAACAAGTGAGATATTGAGTAGATCAAAAGTTATTTCAGTTTAAAGGTGATCGTCTACAGGGGCTGCATTTCAGCCCAAATATCATCTCAGCTACATTAGTCGCAAATGTCAGGACAGCGTGCGAAAAAATCAATCATAAATGAATGAGAATTGTAGGGAAAAGTGTCAGCTACAAGATAGGCGGACATAACAAGTGAGATATTGAGTAGATCAAAAGTTATTTCAGTTTAAAGGTGATCGTCTCCAGACGCTGCGTTTTAGCCCAAATATCATCTCAGATACATTGGTCGCAAATGTCAGGACAGCGTGCGAAAAAATCAATCATAAATGAATGAGAATTGTAGGGAAAAGTGTCAGCTACAAGATAGGCGGACGGAACAAGTGAGATATTGAGTAGATCAAAAGTTATTTCAGTTTAAAGGTGATCGTCTACAGGGGCTGCATTTCAGCCCAAATATCATCTCAGATACATATGTCACAAATGTCAGGACAGCGTGCGAAAAAATCAATCAGAAATGAATGAGAATTGTAGGGAAAAGTGTCAGCTACAAGATAGGCGGACATAACAAGTGAGATATTGAGTAGATCAAAAAATATTTCAGTTTAAAGGTGATCGTCTCCAGACGCTGCGTTTTAGCCCAAATATCATCTCAGATACATTGGTCGCAAATGTCAGGACAGCGTGCGAAAAAATCAATCATAAATGAATGAGAATTGTAGGGAAAAGTGTCAGCTACAAGATAGGCGGACGGAACAAGTGAGATATTGAGTAGATCAAAAGATATTTCAGTTTAAAGGTGATCGTCTACAGGGGCTGCATTTCAGCCCAAATATTATCTCAGATACATATGTCACAAATGTCAGGACAGCGTGCGAAAAAATCAATCATAAATGAATGAGAATTGTAGGGAAAAGTGTCAGCTACAAGATAGGCGGACATAACAAGTGAGAAATTGAGTAGATCAAAAAATATTTCAGTTTAGAAAAGATCGTCTACAGGGGCTGCATTCCAGCCCAAATATCATCTCAGCTACATATGTCACAAATGTCAGGACAGCGTGCGAAAAAATCAATCATAAATGAATGAGAATTGTAGGGAAAAGTGTCAGCTACAAGATAGGCGGACGGAACAAGTGAGATATTGAGTAGATCAAAAGATATTTCAGTTTAAAGGTGATCGTCTACAGGGGCTGCATTTCAGCCCAAATATTATCTCAGCTACATTGGTCGAAATGTCAGGACAGCGTGCGAAAAAATCAATCATAAATGAATGAGAATTGTAGGGAAAAGTGTCAGCTACAAGATAGGCGGACATAACAAGTGAGATATTGAGTAGATCAAAAGTTATTTCAGTTTAAAAGAGATCGTCTACAGGGGCTGCATTTCAGCCCAAATATCATCTCAGATACATATGTCACGAATGTCAGGACAGCGTGCGGAAAAATCAATCAGAAATGAATGAGAATTTTAGGGAAAAGTGTCAGCTACAAGATAGGCGGACATAACAAGTGAGATATTGAGTAGATCAAAAGTTATTTCAGTTTAGAAGTGATCGTCTACAGGGGCTGCATTTCAGCCCAAATATCATCTCAGCTACATTGGTCGCAAATGTCAGGACAGCGTGCGAAATAATCAATCATAAATGAATGAGAATTTTAGGGAAAAGTGTCAGCTACAAGATAGGCGGACATAACAAGTGAGATATTGGGTAGATCAAAAGTTATTTTAGTTTAAACGTGATCATCTCCAGACGCTGCATCTCAGCCCAAATATCATCTCAGCTACATTGGTCGCAAATGTCAGGACAGAGTGCGGAAAAATCAATCATAAATGAATGAGAATTGTAGGGAAAAGTGTCAGCTACAAGATAGGCGGACATAACAAGTGAGATATTGAGTAGATCAAAAGTTATTTCAGTTTGAAGGTGATCGTCTACAGGGGCTGCATTTTAGCCCAAATATCATCTCAGATACATATGTCACGAATGTCAGGACAGCGTGCGGAAAAATCAATCAGAAATGAATGAGAATTTTAGGGAAAAGTGTCAGCTACAAGATAGGCGGACATAACAAGTGAGATATTGAGTAGATCAAAAGTTATTTCAGTTTAGAAGTGATCGTCTACAGGGGCTGCATTTCAGCCCAAATATCATCTCAGCTACATTGGTCGCAAATGTCAGGACAGCGTGCGAAATAATCAATCATAAATGAATGAGAATTTTAGGGAAAAGTGTCAGCTACAAGATAGGCGGACATAACAAGTGAGATATTGGGTAGATCAAAAGTTATTTTAGTTTAAAGGTGATCATCTCCAGACGCTGCATCTCAGCCCAAATATCATCTCAGCTACATTGGTCGCAAATGTCAGGACAGAGTGCGGAAAAATCAATCATAAATGAATGAGAATTGTAGGGAAAAGTGTCAGCTACAAGATAGGCGGACATAACAAGTGAGATATTGAGTAGATAAAAAGTTATTTCAGTTTAGAAGTGATCGTCTACAGGGGCTGCATTTCAGCCCAAATATCATCTCAGCTACATTGGTCGCAAATGTCAGGACAGCGTGCGAAATAATCAATCATAAATGAATGAGAATTGTAGGGAAAAGTGTCAGCTACAAGATAGGCGGACATAACAAGTGAGATATTGGGTAGATCAAAAGTTATTTTAGTTTAGAAGTGATCGTCTACAGGGGCTGCATTTCAGCCCAAATATCATCTCAGCTACATTGGTCGCAAATGTCAGGACAGCGTGCGAAAAAATCAATCATAAATGAATGAGAATTGTAGGGAAAAGTGTCAGCTACAAGATAGGCGGACATAACAAGTGAGATATTGAGTAGATCAAAAAATATTTCAGTTTAAAGGTGATCGTCTACAGGGGCTGCATTTCAGCCCAAATATCATCTCAGATACATATGTCGCAAATGTCAGGACAGCGTGCGAAAAAATCAATCAGAAATGAATGAGAATTGTAGGGAAAAGTGTCAGCTACAAGATAGGCGGACATAACAAGTGAGATATTGAGTAGATCAAAAAATATTTCAGTTTAAAGGTGATCGTCTACAGGGGCTGCATTTCAGCCCAAATATCATCTCAGCTACATTGGTCGCAAATGTCAGGACAGCGTGCGAAAAAATCAATCATAAATGAATGAGAATTGTAGGGAAAAGTGTCAGCTACAAGATAGGCGGACATAACAAGTGAGATATTGAGTAGATCAAAAAATATTTCAGTTTAAAGGTGATCGTCTACAGGGGCTGCATTTCAGCCCAAATATCATCTCAGCTACATTGGTCGCAAATGTCAGGACAGCGTGCGAAAAAATCAATCATAAATGAATGAGAATTGTAGGGAAAAGTGTCAGCTACAAGATAGGCGGACATAACAAGTGAGATATTGAGTAGATCAAAAAATATTTCAGTTTAAAGGTGATCGTCTACAGGGGCTGCGTTTCAGCCCAAATATCATCTCAGATACATGTGTCGCAAATGTCAGGACAGCGTGCGAAAAAATCAATCATAAACGAATGAGAATTGTAGGGAAAAGTGTCAGCTACAAGATAGGCGGACATAACAAGTGAGATATTGAGTAGATCAAAAAATATTTCAGTTTAAAGGTGATCGTCTACAGGGGCTGCATTTCAGCCCAAATATCATCTCAACTACATTGGTCGCAAATGTCAGGACAGCGTGCGAAAAAATCAATCATAAATGAATGAGAATTGTAGGGAAAAGTGTCAGCTACAAGATAGGCGGACAGAACAAGTAAGATATTAAGTAGATCAGAAAATATTTCAGTTTAAAGGTGATCGTCTACAGGGGCTGCATTTCAGCCCAAATATCATCTCAGATACATATGTCACAAATGTCAGGACAGCGTGCGAAAAAATCAATCATAAATGAATGAGAATTGTAGGGAAAAGTGTCAGCTACAAGATAGGCGGACAGAACAAGTAAGATATTGAGTAGATCAGAAAATATTTCAGTTTAAAGGTGATCGTCTACAGGGGCTGCATTTCAGCCCAAATATCATCTCAGCTACATTGGTCGCAAATGTCAGGACAGCGTGCGAAAAAATCAATCATAAATGAATGAGAATTGTAGGGAAAAGTGTCAGCTACAAGATAGGCGGACAGAACAAGTGAGATATTGAGTAGATCAGAAAATATTTCAGTTTGAAGGTGATCGTCTACAGGGGCTGCATTTCAGCCCAAATATCATCTCAGCTACATTGGTCGCAAATGTCAGGACAGCGTGCGAAAAAATCAATCATAAATGAATGAGAATTGTAGGGAAAAGTCTCAGCTACAAGATAGGCGGACAGAACAAGTAAGATATTGAGTAGATCAGAAAATATTTCAGTTTAAAGGTGATCGTCTACAGGGGCTGCATTTCAGCCCAAATATCATCTCAGCTACATTGGTCGCAAATGTCAGGACAGCGTGCGAAAAAATCAATCATAAATGAATGAGAATTGTAGGGAAAAGTGTCAGCTACAAGATAGGCGGACAGAACAAGTGAGATATTGAGTAGATCAGAAAATATTTCAGTTTGAAGGTGATCGTCTACAGGGGCTGCATTTCAGCCCAAATATCATCTCAGCTACATTGGTCGCAAATGTCAGGACAGCGTGCGAAAAAATCAATCATAAATGAAGGAGAATTGTAGGGAAAAGTGTCAGCTACAAGATAGGCGGACAGAACAAGTGAGATATTGAGTAGATCAGAAAATATTTCAGTTTGAAGGTGATCGTCTACAGGGGCTGCATTTCAGCCCAAATATCATCTCAGCTACATTGGTCGCAAATGTCAGGACAGCGTGCGAAAAAATCAATCATAAATGAAGGAGAATTGTAGGGAAAAGTGTCAGCTACAAGATAGGCGGACAGAACAAGTGAGATATTGAGTAGATCAGAAAATATTTCAGTTTAAAGGTGATCGTCTACAGGGGCTGCATTTCAGCCCAAATATCATCTCAGCTACATTGGTCGCAAATGTCAGGACAGCGTGCGAAAAAATCAATCATAAATGAATGAGAATTGTAGGGAAAAGTGTCAGCTACAAGATAGGCGGACAGAACAAGTGAGATATTGAGTAGATCAGAAAATATTTCAGTTTGAAGGTGATCGTCTACAGGGGCTGCATTTCAGCCCAAATATCATCTCAGCTACATTGGTCGCAAATGTCAGGACAGCGTGCGAAAAAATCAATCATAAATGAAGGAGAATTGTAGGGAAAAGTGTCAGCTACAAGATAGGCGGACAGAACAAGTGAGATATTGAGTAGATCAGAAAATATTTCAGTTTGAAGGTGATCGTCTACAGGGGCTGCATTTCAGCCCAAATATCATCTCAGATACATATGTCACAAATGTCAGGACAGCGTGCGAAAAAATCAATCATAAATGAATGAGAATTGTAGGGAAAAGTGTCAGCTACAAGATAGGCGGACAGAACAAGTGAGATATTGAGTAGATCAGAAAATATTTCAGTTTGAAGGTGATCGTCTACAGGGGCTGCATTTCAGCCCAAATATCATCTCAGCTACATTGGTCGCAAATGTCAGGACAGCGTGCGAAAAAATCAATCATAAATGAATGAGAATTGTAGGGAAAAGTGTCAGCTACAAGATAGGCGGACAGAACAAGTGAGATATTGAGTAGATCAGAAAATATTTCAGTTTAAAGGTGATCGTCTACAGGGGCTGCATTTCAGCCCAAATATCATCTTAGATACATTGGTCGCAAATGTCAGGACAGCGTGCGAAAAAATCAATCATAAATGAATGAGAATTGTAGGGAAAAGTGTCAGCTACAAGATAGGCGGACAGAACAAGTGAGATATTGAGTAGATCAAAAAATATTTCAGTTTAAAGGTGATCGTCTACAGGGGCTGCATTTCAGCCCAAATATTATCTCAGATACATATGTCACAAATGTCAGGACAGCGTGCGAAAAAATCAATCATAAATGAATGAGAATTGTAGGGAAAAGTGTCAGCTACAAGATAGGCGGACGGAACAAGTGAGATATTGAGTAGATCAGAAAATATTTCAGTTTGAAGGTGATCGTCTACAGGGGCTGCATTTCAGCCCAAATATCATCTCAGCTACATATGTCACAAATGTCAGGACAGCGTGCGAAAAAATCAATCATAAATGAATGAGAATTGTAGGGAAAAGTGTCAGCTACAAGATAGGCGGACAGAACAAGTAAGATATTGAGTAGATCAGAAAATATTTCAGTTTAAAGGTGATCGTCTACAGGGGCTGCATTTCAGCCCAAATATCATCTTAGATACATTGGTCGCAAATGTCAGGACAGCGTGCGAAAAAATCAATCATAAATGAATGAGAATTGTAGGGAAAAGTGTCAGCTACAAGATAGGCGGACAGAACAAGTAAGATATTGAGTAGATCAGAAAATATTTCAGTTTAAAGGTGATCGTCTACAGGGGCTGCATTTCAGCCCAAATATCATCTCAGCTACATTGGTCGCAAATGTCAGGACAGCGTGCGAAAAAATCAATCATAAATGAATGAGAATTGTAGGGAAAAGTGTCAGCTACAAGATAGGCGGACAGAACAAGTAAGATATTGAGTAGATCAGAAAATATTTCAGTTTAAAGGTGATCGTCTACAGGGGCTGCATTTCAGCCCAAATATCATCTCAGCTACATTGGTCGCAAATGTCAGGACAGCGTGCGAAAAAATCAATCATAAATGAATGAGAATTGTAGGGAAAAGTGTCAGCTACAAGATAGGCGGACGGAACAAGTGAGATATTGAGTAGATCAAAAGTTATTTTAGTTTAAAGGTGATCGTCTACAGGGGCTGCATTTCAGCCCAAATATCATCTCAGCTACATTGGTCGCAAATGTCAGGACAGCGTGCGAAAAAATCAATCATAAATGAATGAGAATTGTAGGGAAAAGTGTCAGCTACAAGATAGGCGGACGGAACAAGTGAGATATTGAGTAGATCAAAAGTTATTTTAGTTTAAAGGTGATCGTCTACAGGGGCTGCATTTCAGCCCAAATATCATCTCAGCTACATTGGTCGCAAATGTCAGGACAGCGTGCGAAAAAATCAATCATAAATGAATGAGAATTGTAGGGAAAAGTGTCAGCTACAAGATAGGCGGAGGGAACAAGTGAGATATCGAGTAGATCAGAAAATATTTCAGTTTAAAGGTGATCGTCTACAGGGGCTGCATTTCAGCCCAAATATCATCTTAGATACATTGGTCGCAAATGTCAGGATAGCGTGCGAAAAAATCAATCATAAATGAATGAGAATTGTAGGGAAAAGTGTCAGCTACAAGATAGGCGGAGGGAACAAGTGAGATATTGAGTAGATCAGAAAATATTTCAGTTTAAAGGTGATCGTCTACAGGGGCTGCATTTCAGCCCAAATATCATCTTAGATACATTGGTCGCAAATGTCAGGACAGCGTGCGAAAAAATCAATCATAAATGAATGAGAATTGTAGGGAAAAGTGTCAGCTACAAGATAGGTGGAGGGAACAAGTGAGATATTGAGTAGAGCAAAAGTTATTTTAGTTTAAAGGTGATCGTCTACAGGGGCTGCATTTCAGCCCAAACATCATCTCAGCTACATTACTCGCAAATGTCAGGACAGAGTGCGGAAAAATCAATCATAAATGAATGAGAATTGTAGGGAAAAGTGTCAGCTACAAGATAGGCGGAGGGAACAAGTGAGATATCGAGTAGATCAGAAAATATTTCAGTTTAAAGGTGATCGTCTACAGGGGCTGCATTTCAGCCCAAATATCATCTTAGATACATTGGTCGCAAATGTCAGGACAGCGTGCGAAAAAATCAATCATAAATGAATGAGAATTGTAGGGAAAAGTGTCAGCTACAAGATAGGTGGAGGGAACAAGTGAGATATTGAGTAGAGCAAAAGTTATTTTAGTTTAAAGGTGATCGTCTACAGGGGCTGCATTTCAGCCCAAACATCATCTCAGCTACATTACTCGCAAATGTCAGGACAGAGTGCGAAAAAATCAATCATAAATGAATGAGAATTGTAGGGAAAAGTGTCAGCTACAAGATAGGCGGAGGGAACAAGTGAGATATCGAGTAGATCAGAAAATATTTCAGTTTAAAGGTGATCGTCTACAGGGGCTGCATTTCAGCCCAAATATCATCTTAGATACATTGGTCGCAAATGTCAGGATAGCGTGCGAAAAAATCAATCATAAATGAATGAGAATTGTAGGGAAAAGTGTCAGCTACAAGATAGGCGGAGGGAACAAGTGAGATATTGAGTAGATCAGAAAATATTTCAGTTTAAAGGTGATCGTCTACAGGGGCTGCATTTCAGCCCAAATATCATCTTAGATACATTGGTCGCAAATGTCAGGACAGCGTGCGAAAAAATCAATCATAAATGAATGAGAATTGTAGGGAAAAGTGTCAGCTACAAGATAGGCGGACAGAACAAGTGAGATATTGAGTAGATCAGAAAATATTTCAGTTTAAAGGTGATCGTCTACAGGGGCTGCATTTCAGCCCAAATATCATCTTAGATACATTGGTCGCAAATGTCAGGACAGCGTGCGAAAAAATCAATCATAAATGAATGAGAATTGTAGGAAAAAGTGTCAGCTACAAGATAGGCGGACGGAACAAGTGAGATTTTGAGTAGATCAAAAGTTATTCCAGTTTAGAGGTGATCGCCTAGAGGGGCTGCATTTCAGCCGAAATATCATCTCAGATACATATGTCGCAAATGTCAGGACAGCGTGCGAAAAAATCAATTATAAATGAATGAGAATTGTAGGGAAAAGTGTCAGCTACAAGATAGGCGGAGGGAACAAGTGAGATATTGAGTAGATCAAAAGTTATTTCAGTTTAAAGGTGATCGTCTACAGGGGCTGCATTTCAGCCCAAATATCATCTCAGATACATATGTCACAAATGTCAGGACAGCGTGCGAAAAAATCAATCATAAATGAATGAGAATTGTAGGGAAAAGTGTCAGCTACAAGATAGGCGGACATAACAAGTGAGATATTGAGTAGATCAGAAAATATTTCAGTTTAAAGGTGATCGTCTACAGGGGCTGCATTTCAGCCCAAATATCATCTCAGCTACATTGGTCGCAAATATCAGGACAGCGTGCGAAAAAATCAATCATAAATGAATGAGAATTGTAGGGAAAAGTGTCAGCTACAAGATAGGCGGACAGAACAAGTAAGATATTGAGTAGATCAGAAAATATTTCAGTTTAAAGGTGATCGTCTACAGGGGCTGCATTTCAGCCCAAATATCATCTCAGCTACATATGTCACAAATGTCAGGACAGCGTGCGAAAAAATCAATCATAAATGAATGAGAATAGTAGGGAAAAGTGTCAGCTACAAGATAGGCGGACAGAACAAGTGAGATATTGAGTAGATCAGAAAATATTTCAGTTTAAAGGTGATCGTCTACAGGGGCTGCATTTCAGCCCAAATATCATCTCAGCTACATTGGTCGCAAATATCAGGACAGCGTGCGAAAAAATCAATCATAAATGAATGAGAATTGTAGGGAAAAGTGTCAGCTACAAGATAGGCGGACAGAACAAGTGAGATATTGAGTAGATCAAAAAATATTTCAGTTTAAAGGTGATCGTCTACAGGGGCTGCATTTCAGCCCAAATATTATCTCAGATACATATGTCACAAATGTCAGGACAGCGTGCGAAAAAATCAATCATAAATGAATGAGAATTGTAGAGAAAAGTGTCAGCTACAAGATAGGCGGACAGAACAAGTGAGATATTGAGTAGATCAGAAAATATTTCAGTTTAAAGGTGATCGTCTACAGGGGCTGCATTTCAGCCCAAATATCATCTCAGCTACATTGGTCGCAAATATCAGGACAGCGTGCGAAAAAATCAATCATAAATGAATGAGAATTGTAGGGAAAAGTGTCAGCTACAAGATAGGCGGACAGAACAAGTGAGATATTGAGTAGATCAAAAAATATTTCAGTTTAAAGGTGATCGTCTACAGGGGCTGCATTTCAGCCCAAATATCATCTCAGATACATATGTCACAAATGTCAGGACAGCGTGCGAAAAAATCAATCATAAATGAATGAGAATAGTAGGGAAAAGTGTCAGCTACAAGATAGGCGGACAGAACAAGTGAGATATTGAGTAGATCAGAAAATATTTCAGTTTAAAGGTGATCGTCTACAGGGGCTGCATTTCAGCCCAAATATCATCTCAGCTACATTGGTCGCAAATATCAGGACAGCGTGCGAAAAAATCAATCATAAATGAATGAGAATTGTAGGGAAAAGTGTCAGCTACAAGATAGGCGGACAGAACAAGTGAGATATTGAGTAGATCAGAAAATATTTCAGTTTAAAGGTGATCGTCTACAGGGGCTGCATTTCAGCCCAAATATCATCTCAGCTACATATGTCACAAATGTCAGGACAGCGTGCGAAAAAATCGATCATAAATGAATGAGAATTGTAGGGAAAAGTGTCAGCTACAAGATAGGCGGACAGAACAAGTGAGATATCGAGTAGATCAAAAGTCATTTCAATTTAAAGGTGATCGTCTACAGGGGCTGCATTTCAGCCCAAATATCATCTCAGATACATATGTCACAAATGTCAGGACAGCGTGCGAAAAAATCAATCATAAATGAATGAGAATTGTAGGGAAAAGTGTCAGCTACAAGATAGGCGGACAGAACAAGTGAGATATTGAGTAGATCAAAAAATATTTCAGTTTAAAGGTGATCGTCTACAGGGGCTGCATTTCAGCCCAAATATTATCTCAGCTACATTGGTCGCAAATGTCAGGACAGCGTGCGAAAAAATCAATCATAAATGAATGAGAATTGTAGGGAAAAGTGTCAGCTACAAGATAGGCGGACGGAACAAGTGAGATATTGAGTAGAGCAAAAGTTATTTTAGTTTAAAGGTGATCATCTCCAGACGCTGCATCTCAGCCCAAATATCATCTCAGCTACATTGGTCGCAAATGTCAGGACCGCGTGCGAAAAAATCAATCATAAATGAATGAGAATTGTAGGGAAAAGTGTCAGCTACAAGATAGGCGGACAGAACAAGTGAGATATTGAGTAGATCAAAAGTTATTTTAGTTTAAAGGTGATCGTCTACAGGGGCTGCATTTCAGCCCAAATATCATCTCAGCTACATTAGTCGCAAATGTCAGGACAGCGTGCGAAAAAATCGATCATAAATGAATGAGAATTGTAGGGAAAAGTGTCAGCTACAAGATAGGCGGACATAACAAGTGAGATATTGGGTAGATCAAGAGTTATTTTAGTTCAAAGGTGATCGTCTACAGGGGCTGCATTTCAGCCCAAACATCATCTCAGCTACATTACTCGCAAATGTCAGGACAGAGTGCGGAAAAATCAATCATAAATGAATGAGAATTGTAGGGAAAAGTGTCAGCTACAAGATAGGCGGACGGAACAAGTGAGATATTGAGTAGAGCAAAAGTTATTTTAGTTTAAAGGTGATCATCTCCAGACGCTGCATCTCAGCCCAAATATCATCTCAGCTACATTGGTCGCAAATGTCAGGACAGAGTGCGGAAAAATCAATCATAAATGAATGAGAATTGTAGGGAAAAGTGTCAGCTACAAGATAGGCGGACATAACAAGTGAGATATTCAGTAGATCAAAAGTTATTTTAGTTTAAAGGTGATCATCTCCAGACGCTGCATCTCAGCCCAAATATCATCTCAGCTACATTGGTCGCAAATGTCAGGACAGAGTGCGGAAAAATCAATCATAAATGAATGAGAAATGTAGGGAAAAGTGTCAGCTACAAGATAGGCGGACATAACAAGTGAGATATTCAGTAGATCAAAAGTTATTTTAGTTTAAAGGTGATCATCTCCAGACGCTGCATCTCAGCCCAAATATCATCTCAGCTACATTGGTCGCAAATGTCAGGACAGAGTGCGGAAAAATCAATCATAAATGAATGAGAATTGTAGGGAAAAGTGTCAGCTACAAGATAGGCGGACGGAACAAGTGAGATATTGAGTAGAGCAAAAGTTATTTTAGTTTAAAGGTGATCGTCTACAGGGGCTGCATTTCAGCCCAAACATCATCTCAGCTACATTACTCGCAAATGTCAGGACAGAGTGCGGAAAAATCAATCATAAATGAATGAGAATTGTAGGGAAAAGTGTCAGCTACAAGATAGGCGGACGGAACAAGTGAGATATTGAGTAGATCAAAAAATATTTCAGTTTAAAGGTGATCGTCTACAGGGGCTGCATTTTAGCCCAAATATCATCTCAGATACATATGTCACAAATGTCAGGACAGCGTGCGAAAAAATCAATCATAAATGAATGAGAAATGTAGGGAAAAGTGTCAGCTACAAGATAGGCGGACGGAACAAGTGAGATATTGAGTAGAGCAAAAGTTATTTTAGTTTAAAGGTGATCGTCTACAGGGGCTGCATTTCAGCCCAAACATCATCTCAGCTACATTACTCGCAAATGTCAGGACAGAGTGCGGAAAAATCAATCATAAATGAATGAGAATTGTAGGGAAAAGTGTCAGCTACAAGATAGGCGGACGGAACAAGTGAGATATTGAGTAGATCAAAAGTTATTTCAGTTTAAAGGTGATCGTCTCCAGACGCTGCGTTTTAGCCCAAAAATCATCTCAGATACATTGGTCGCAAATGTCAGGACAGAGTGCGAAAAAATCAATCATAAACGAATGAGAAATGTAGGGAAAAGTGTCAGCTACAAGATAGGCGGACATAACAAGTGAGATATTGAGTAGATCAAAAGTTATTTCAGTTTAAAGGTGATCGTCTACAGGGGCTGCATTTTAGCCCAAATATCATCTCAGCTACATTGGTCGCAAATGTCAGGACAGAGTGCGGAAAAATCAATCATAAATGAATGAGAAATGTAGGGAAAAGTGTCAGCTACAAGATAGGCGGACATAACAAGTGAGATATTGGGTAGATCAAAAGTTATTTTAGTTTAAAGGTGATCATCTCCAGACGCTGCATCTCAGCCCAAATATCATCTCAGCTACATTGGTCGCAAATGTCAGGACAGCGTGCGAAAAAATCAATCATAAATGAATGAGAATTGTAGGGAAAAGTGTCAGCTACAAGATAGGCGGACAGAACAAGTGAGATATTGAGTAGATCAAAAGTTATTTCAGTTTAAAGGTGATCGTCTACAGGGGCTGCATTTCAGCCCAAATATCATCTCAGCTACATTAGTCGCAAATGTCAGGACAGCGTGCGAAAAAATCAATCATAAATGAATGAGAATTGTAGGGAAAAGTGTCAGCTACAAGATAGGCGGACATAACAAGTGAGATATTGGGTAGATCAAAAGTTATTTTAGTTTAAAGGTGATCGTCTACAGGGGTTGCATTTCAGCCCAAATATCATCTCAGATACATTGGTCGCAAATGTCAGGACAGCGTGCGAAAAAATCAATCATAAATGAATGAGAATTGTAGGGAAAAGTGTCAGCTACAAGATAGGCGGACGGAACAAGTGAGATATTGAGTAGATCAAATGTTATTTTAGTTTAAAGGTGATCGTCTCCAGACGCTGCATCTCAGCCCAAATATCATCTCAGATACATTGGTCGCAAATGTCAGGACAGCGTGCGAAAAAATCAATCATAAATGAATGAGAATTGTAGGGAAAAGTGTCAGCTACAAGATAGGCGGACGGAACAAGTGAGATATTGAGTAGATCAAAAGTTATTTCAGTTTAAAGGTGATCGTCTCCAGACGCTGCGTTTTAGCCCAAATATCATCTCAGATACATTGGTCGCAAATGTCAGGACAGCGTGCGAAAAAATCAATCATAAATGAATGAGAATTGTAGGGAAAAGTGTCAGCTACAAGATAGGCGGACGGAACAAGTGAGATATTGAGTAGATCAAAAGTTATTTCAGTTTAGAAGTGATCGTCTACAGGGGCTGCATTTTAGCCCAAATATCATCTCAGCTACATTAGTCGCAAATGTCAGGACAGCGTGCGAAAAAATCGATCATAAATGAATGAGAATTGTAGGGAAAAGTGTCAGCTACAAGATAGGCGGACATAACAAGTGAGATATTGGGTAGATCAAGAGTTATTTTAGTTCAAAGGTGATCGTCTACAGGGGCTGCATTTCAGCCCAAATATCATCTCAGATACATTGGTCGCAAATGTCAGGACAGCGTGCGAAAAAATCAATCATAAATGAATGAGAATTGTAGGGAAAAGTGTCAGCTACAAGATAGGCGGACGGAACAAGTGAGATATTGAGTAGATCAAAAGTTATTTCAGTTTAAAGGTGATCGTCTCCAGACGCTGCGTTTTAGCCCAAATATCATCTCAGATACATTGGTCGCAAATGTCAGGACAGCGTGCGAAAAAATCAATCATAAATGAATGAGAATTGTAGGGAAAAGTGTCAGCTACAAGATAGGCGGACAGAACAAGTGAGATATTGAGTAGATCAGAAAATATTTCAGTTTAAAGGTGATCGTCTACAGGGGCTGCATTTCAGCCCAAATATCATCTTAGATACATTGGTCGCAAATGTCAGGACAGCGTGCGAAAAAATCAATCATAAATGAATGAGAAATGTAGGGAAAAGTGTCAGCTACAAGATAGGCGGACATAACAAGTGAGATATTGAGTAGATCAAAAGTTATTTCAGTTTAGAAGTGATCGTCTACAGGGGCTGCATTTTAGCCCAAATATCATCTCAGCTACATTGGTCGCAAATGTCAGGACAGAGTGCGGAAAAATCAATCATAAATGAATGAGAAATGTAGGGAAAAGTGTCAGCTACAAGATAGGCGGACGGAACAAGTGAGATATTGAGTAGAGCAAAAGTTATTTTAGTTTAAAGGTGATCATCTCCAGACGCTGCATTTCAGCCCAAATATCATCTCAGCTACATTAGTCGCAAATGTCAGGACAGCGTGCGAAAAAATCAATCATAAATGAATGAGAATTGTAGGGAAAAGTGTCAGCTACAAGATAGGCGGACAGAACAAGTGAGATATTGGGTAGATCAAGAGTTATTTTAGTTCAAAGGTGATCGTCTACAGGGGCTGCATTTCAGCCCAAATATCATCTCAGATACATTGGTCGCAAATGTCAGGACAGAGTATGAAAAAATCAATCATAAATAAATGAGAATTGTCGGGAAAAGTGTCAGCTACAAGATAGGCGGACGGAACAAGTGAGATATTGAGTAGATCAAGAGTTATTTTAGTTTAAAGGTGATCGTCTCCAGACGCTGCATCTCAGCCCAAATATCATCTCAGATACATTGGTCGCAAATGTCAGGACAGCGTGCGAAAAAATCAATCATAGATGAATGAGAATTGTAGGGAAAAGTGTCAGCTACAAGATAGGCGGACGGAACAAGCTAGATATTGAGTAGATCAAAAGTTATTCCAGTTTAAAGGTGACCGTCTACAGGGGCTGCATTTCAGCCCAAATATCATCTCAGCTACATTGGTCGCAAATGTCAGGACAGCGTGCGAAAAAATCAATCATAAATGAATGAGAATTGTAGGGAAAAGTGTCAGCTACAAGATAGGCGGACGGAACAAGCTAGATATTGAGTAGATCAAAAGTTATTCCAGTTTAAAGGTGATCGTCTACAGGGGCTGCATTTCAGCCCAAATATCATCTCAGCTACATTGGTCGCAAATGTCAGGACAGCGTGCGAAAAAATCAATCATAAATGAATGAGAATTGTAGGGAAAAGTGTCAGCTACAAGATAGGCGGACGGAACAAGTGAGATATTGAGTAGATCAAATGTTATTTTAGTTTAAAGGTGATCGTCTCCAGACGCTGCATCTCAGCCCAAATATCATCTCAGATACATTGGTCGCAAATGTCAGGACAGCGTGCGAAAAAATCAATCATAAATGAATGAGAATTGTAGGGAAAAGTGTCAGCTACAAGATAGGCGGACGGAACAAGCTAGATATTGAGTAGATCAAAAGTTATTCCAGTTTAAAGGTGATCGTCTACAGGGGCTGCATTTTAGCCCAAATATCATCTCAGCTACATTGGTCGCAAATGTCAGGACAGAGTATGAAAAAATCAATCATAAATAAATGAGAATTGTAGGGAAAAGTGTCAGCTACAAGATAGGCGGACGGAACAAGTGAGATATTGAGTAGATCAAGAGTTATTTTAGTTTAAAGGTGATCGTCTCCAGACGCTGCATCTCAGCCCAAATATCATCTCAGCTACATTGGTCGCAAATGTCAGGACCGCGTGCGAAAAAATCAATCATAAATGAATGAGAATTGTAGGGAAAAGTGTCAGCTACAAGATAGGCGGACGGAACAAGTGAGATATTGAGTAGATCAAAAGTTATTCCAGTTTAAAGGTGATCGTCTACAGGGGCTGCATTTCAGCCCAAATATCATCTCAGCTACATTAGTCGCAAATGTCAGGACAGCGTGCGAAAAAATCAATCATAAATGAATGAGAATTGTAGGGAAAAGTGTCAGCTACAAGATAGGCGGACGGAACAAGTGAGATATTGAGTAGATCAAAAGTTATTCCAGTTTAAAGGTGATCGTCTACAGGGGCTGCATTTTAGCCCAAATATCATCTCAGATTCATATGTCACAAATGTCAGGACAGCGTGCGAAAAAATCGATCATAAATGAATGAGAATTGTAGGGAAAAGTGTCAGCTACAAGATAGGCGGACATAACAAGTGAGATATTGGGTAGATCAAGAGTTATTTCAGTTTAAAGGTGATCGTCTACAGGGGCTGCATTTCAGCCCAAATATCATCTCAGATACATATGTCACAAATGTCAGGACCGCGTGCGAAAAAATCAATCATAAATGAATGAGAAATGTAGGGAAAAGTGTCAGCTACAAGATAGGCGGACGGAACAAGCTAGATATTGAGTAGATCAAAAGTTATTTCAGTTTAGAAGTGATCGTCTACAGGGGCTGCATTTTAGCCCAAATATCACCTCAGCTACATTGGTCGCAAATGTCAGGACAAAGTGCGGAAAAATCAATCATAAATAAATGAGAAATGTAGGGAAAAGTGTCAGCTACAAGATAGGCGGACATAACAAGTGAGATATTGGGTAGATCAAAAGTTATTTTAGTTTAAAGGTGATCATCTCCAGACGCTGCATCTCAGCCCAAATATCATCTCAGCTACATTGGTCGCAAATGTCAGGACCGCGTGCGAAAAAATCAATCATAAATGAATGAGAATTGTAGGGAAAAGTGTCAGCTACAAGATAGGCGGACAGAACAAGTGAGATATTGAGTAGATCAGAAAATATTTCAGTTTAAAGGTGATCGTCTACAGGGGCTGCATTTCAGCCCAAATATCATCTTAGATACATTGGTCGCAAATGTCAGGACAGCGTGCGAAAAAATCAATCATAAATGAATGAGAAATGTAGGGAAAAGTGTCAGCTACAAGATAGGCGGACATAACAAGTGAGATATTGAGTAGATCAAAAGTTATTTCAGTTTAGAAGTGATCGTCTACAGGGGCTGCATTTTAGCCCAAATATCACCTCAGCTACATTGGTCGCAAATGTCAGGACAGAGTGCGGAAAAATCAATCATAAATAAATGAGAAATGTAGGGAAAAGTGTCAGCTACAAGATAGGCGGACAGAACAAGTGAGATATTGAGTAGATCAAAAGTTATTTCAGTTGAAAGGTGATCGTCTCCGGACGCTGCATTTCAGCCCAAATATCATCTTAGATACATTGGTCGCAAATGTCAGGACAGCGTGCGAAAAAATCAATCATAAATGAATGAGAAATGTAGGGAAAAGTGTCAGCTACAAGATAGGCGGACATAACAAGTGAGATATTGAGTAGATCAAAAGTTATTTCAGTTTAGAAGTGATCGTCTACAGGGGCTGCATTTTAGCCCAAATATCACCTCAGCTACATTGGTCGCAAATGTCAGGACAGAGTGCGGAAAAATCAATCATAAATGAATGAGAAATGTAGGGAAAAGTGTCAGCTACAAGATAGGCGGACATAACAAGTGAGATATTCAGTAGATCAAAAGTTATTTTAGTTTAAAGGTGATCATCTCCAGACGCTGCATCTCAGCCCAAATATCATCTCAGCTACATTGGTCGCAAATGTCAGGACAGAGTGCGGAAAAATCAATCATAAATGAATGAGAATTGTAGGGAAAAGTGTCAGCTACAAGATAGGCGGACGGAACAAGTGAGATATTGAGTAGATCAAAAGTTATTTCAGTTTAAAGGTGATCGTCTACAGGGGCTGCATTTCAGCCCAAATATCATCTCAGCTACATTAGTCGCAAATGTCAGGACAGCGTGCGAAAAAATCGATCATAAATGAATGAGAATTGTAGGGAAAAGTGTCAGCTACAAGATAGGCGGACATAACAAGTGAGATATTGGGTAGATCAAGAGTTATTTTAGTTCAAAGGTGATCGTCTACAGGGGCTGCATTTCAGCCCAAATATCATCTCAGATACATTGGTCGCAAATGTCAGGACAGAGTATGAAAAAATCAATCATAAATAAATGAGAATTGTCGGGAAAAGTGTCAGCTACAAGATAGGAGGACGGAACAAGTGAGATATTGAGTAGATCAAGAGTTATTTTAGTTTAAAGGTGATCGTCTCCAGACGCTGCATCTCAGCCCAAATATCATCTCAGATACATTGGTCGCAAATGTCAGGACAGCGTGCGAAAAAATCAATCATAAATGAATGAGAATTGTAGGGAAAAGTGTCAGCTACAAGATAGGCGGACGGAACAAGTGAGATATTGAGTAGATCAAAAGTTATTTCAGTTTAAAGGTGATCGTCTCCAGACGCTGCATCTCAGCCCAAATATCATCTCAGATACATTGGTCGCAAATGTCAGGACAGCGTGCGAAAAAATCAATCATAAATGAATGAGAATTGTAGGGAAAAGTGTCAGCTACAAGATAGGCGGACAGAACAAGTGAGATATTGAGTAGATCAGAAAATATTTCAGTTTAAAGGTGATCGTCTACAGGGGCTGCATTTCAGCCCAAATATCATCTTAGATACATTGGTCGCAAATGTCAGGACAGAGTGCGGAAAAATCAATCATAAATGAATGAGAAATGTAGGGAAAAGTGTCAGCTACAAGATAGGCGGACATAACAAGTGAGATATTCAGTAGATCAAAAGTTATTTCAGTTTAAAAGAGATCGTCTACAGGGGCTGCATTTCAGCCCAAATATCATCTCAGCTACATTAGTCGCAAATGTCAGGACAGCGTGCGAAAAAATCAATCATAAATGAATGAGAATTGTAGGGAAAAGTGTCAGCTACAAGATAGGCGGACATAACAAGTGAGATATTGGGTAGATCAAGAGTTATTTTAGTTCAAAGGTGATCGTCTACAGGGGCTGCATTTCAGCCCAAATATCATCTCAGATACATTGGTCGCAAATGTCAGGACAGAGTATGAAAAAATCAATCATAAATAAATGAGAATTGTCGGGAAAAGTGTCAGCTACAAGATAGGCGGACGGAACAAGTGAGATATTGAGTAGATCAAGAGTTATTTTAGTTTAAAGGTGATCGTCTCCAGACGCTGCATCTCAGCCCAAATATCATCTCAGATACATTGGTCGCAAATGTCAGGACAGCGTGCGAAAAAATCAATCATAGATGAATGAGAATTGTAGGGAAAAGTGTCAGCTACAAGATAGGCGGACGGAACAAGCTAGATATTGAGTAGATCAAAAGTTATTCCAGTTTAAAGGTGACCGTCTACAGGGGCTGCATTTCAGCCCAAATATCATCTCAGCTACATTGGTCGCAAATGTCAGGACAGCGTGCGAAAAAATCAATCATAAATGAATGAGAATTGTAGGGAAAAGTGTCAGCTACAAGATAGGCGGACGGAACAAGCTAGATATTGAGTAGATCAAAAGTTATTCCAGTTTAAAGGTGATCGTCTACAGGGGCTGCATTTCAGCCCAAATATCATCTCAGCTACATTGGTCGCAAATGTCAGGACAGCGTGCGAAAAAATCAATCATAAATGAATGAGAATTGTAGGGAAAAGTGTCAGCTACAAGATAGGCGGACGGAACAAGTGAGATATTGAGTAGATCAAGAGTTATTTTAGTTTAAAGGTGATCGTCTCCAGACGCTGCATCTCAGCCCAAATATCATCTCAGATACATTGGTCGCAAATGTCAGGACAGCGTGCGAAAAAATCAATCATAAATGAATGAGAATTGTAGGGAAAAGTGTCAGCTACAAGATAGGCGGACGGAACAAGCTAGATATTGAGTAGATCAAAAGTTATTCCAGTTTAAAGGTGATCGTCTACAGGGGCTGCATTTTAGCCCAAACATCATCTCAGCTACATTGGTCGCAAATGTCAGGACAGAGTATGAAAAAATCAATCATAAATAAATGAGAATTGTAGGGAAAAGTGTCAGCTACAAGATAGGCGGACGGAACAAGTGAGATATTGAGTAGATCAAGAGTTATTTTAGTTTAAAGGTGATCGTCTCCAGACGCTGCATCTCAGCCCAAATATCATCTCAGCTACATTGGTCGCAAATGTCAGGACAGCGTGCGAAAAAATCAATCATAGATGAATGAGAATTGTAGGGAAAAGTGTCAGCTACAAGATAGGCGGACGGAACAAGTGAGATATTGAGTAGATCAAAAGTTATTTCAGTTTAAAGGTGATCGTCTCCGGACGCTGCATTTCAGCCCAAATATCATCTCAGCTACATTGGTCGCAAATGTCAGGACAGCGTGCGGAAAAATCAATCATAAATAAATGAGAAATGTAGGGAAAAGTGTCAGCTACAAGATAGGCGGACATAACAAGTGAGATATTGGGTAGATCAAAAGTTATTTTAGTTTAAAGGTGATCATCTCCAGACGCTGCATCTCAGCCCAAATATCATCTCAGCTACATTGGTCGCAAATGTCAGGACCGCGTGCGAAAAAATCAATCATAAATGAATGAGAATTGTAGGGAAAAGTGTCAGCTACAAGATAGGCGGACGGAACAAGTGAGATATTGAGTAGATCAAAAGTTATTTCAGTTTAAAGGTGATCGTCTACAGGGGCTGCATTTCAGCCCAAATATCATCTCAGCTACATTAGTCGCAAATGTCAGGACCGCGTGCGAAAAAATCAATCATAAATGAATGAGAATTGTAGGGAAAAGTGTCAGCTACAAGATAGGCGGACAGAACAAGTGAGATATTGAGTAGATCAGAAAATATTTCAGTTTAAAGGTGATCGTCTACAGGGGCTGCATTTTAGCCCAAATATCATCTCAGATTCATATGTCACAAACGTCAGGACAGCGTGCGAAAAAATCGATCATAAATGAATGAGAATTGTAGGGAAAAGTGTCAGCTACAAGATAGGCGGACATAACAAGTGAGATATTGGGTAGATCAAGAGTTATTTCAGTTCAAAGGTGATCGTCTACAGGGGCTGCATTTCAGCCCAAATATCATCTCAGATACATATGTCACAAATGTCAGGACCGCGTGCGAAAAAATCAATCATAAATGAATGAGAAATGTAGGGAAATGTGTCAGCTACAAGATAGGCGGACATAACAAGTGAGATATTGGGTAGATCAAAAGTTATTTTAGTTTAAAGGTGATCATCTCCAGACGCTGCATCTCAGCCCAAATATCATCTCAGCTACATTGGTCGCAAATGTCAGGACCGCGTGCGAAAAAATCAATCATAAATGAATGAGAATTGTAGGGAAAAGTGTCAGCTACAAGATAGGCGGACAGAACAAGTGAGATATTGAGTAGATCAAAAGTTATTTCAGTTTAAAGGTGATCGTCTCCGGACGCTGCATTTCAGCCCAAATATCATCTTAGATACATTGGTCGCAAATGTCAGGACAGCGTGCGAAAAAATCAATCATAAATGAATGAGAAATGTAGGGAAAAGTGTCAGCTACAAGATAGGCGGACATAACAAGTGAGATATTGAGTAGATCAAAAGTTATTTCAGTTTAGAAGTGATCGTCTACAGGGGCTGCATTTTAGCCCAAATATCACCTCAGCTACATTGGTCGCAAATGTCAGGACAGAGTGCGGAAAAATCAATCATAAATAAATGAGAAATGTAGGGAAAAGTGTCAGCTACAAGATAGGCGGACATAACAAGTGAGATATTGGGTAGATCAAAAGTTATTTTAGTTTAAAGGTGATCATCTCCAGACGCTGCATCTCAGCCCAAATATCATCTCAGCTACATTAGTCGCAAATGTCAGGACAGCGTGCGAAAAAATCAATCATAAATGAATGAGAATTGTAGGGAAAAGTGTCAGCTACAAGATAGGCGGACAGAACAAGTGAGATATTGAGTAGATCAAAAGTTATTTCAGTTTAAAGGTGATCGTCTACAGGGGCTGCATTTCAGCCCAAATATCATCTCAGCTACATTAGTCGCAAATGTCAGGACAGCGTGCGAAAAAATCGATCATAAATGAATGAGAATTGTAGGGAAAAGTGTCAGCTACAAGATAGGCGGACATAACAAGTGAGATATTGGGTAGATCAAGAGTTATTTTAGTTCAAAGGTGATCGTCTACAGGGGCTGCATTTCAGCCCAAATATCATCTCAGATACATTGGTCGCAAATGTCAGGACAGAGTATGAAAAAATCAATCATAAATAAATGAAAATTGTAGGGAAAAGTGTCAGCTACAAGATAGGCGGACGGAACAAGTGAGATATTGAGTAGATCAAGAGTTATTTTAGTTTAAAGGTGATCGTCTCCAGACGCTGCATCTCAGCCCAAATATCATCTCAGCTACATTGGTCGCAAATGTCAGGACAGCGTGCGAAAAAATCAATCATAGATGAATGAGAATTGTAGGGAAAAGTGTCAGCTACAAGATAGGCGGACGGAACAAGTGAGATATTGAGTAGATCAAAAGTTATTTCAGTTTAAAGGTGATCGTCTCCGGACGCTGCATTTCAGCCCAAATATCATCTCAGCTACATTGGTCGCAAATGTCAGGACAGCGTGCGGAAAAATCAATCATAAATAAATGAGAAATGTAGGGAAAAGTGTCAGCTACAAGATAGGCGGACATAACAAGTGAGATATTGAGTAGATCAAGAGTTATTTTAGTTCAAAGGTGATCGTCTACAGGGGCTGCATTTCAGCCCAAATATCATCTCAGATACATATGTCACAAATGTCAGGACCGCGTGCGAAAAAATCGATCATAAATGAATGAGAATTGTAGGGAAAAGTGTCAGCTACAAGATAGGCGGACATAACAAGTGAGATATTGGGTAGATCAAGAGTTATTTCAGTTCAAAGGTGATCGTCTACAGGGGCTGCATTTCAGCCCAAATATCATCTTAGATACATATGTCACAAATGTCAGGACCGCGTGCGAAAAAATCAATCATAAATGAATGAGAAATGTAGGGAAAAGTGTCAGCTACAAGATAGGCGGACATAACAAGTGAGATATTGAGTAGATCAAAAGTTATTTCAGTTTAGAAGTGATCGTCTACAGGGGCTGCATTTTAGCCCAAATATCACCTCAGCTACATTGGTCGCAAATGTCAGGACAGAGTGCGGAAAAATCAATCATAAATAAATGAGAAATGTAGGGAAAAGTGTCAGCTACAAGATAGGCGGACATAACAAGTGAGATATTGGGTAGATCAAAAGTTATTTTAGTTTAAAGGTGATCATCTCCAGACGCTGCATCTCAGCCCAAATATCATCTCAGCTACATTGGTCGCAAATGTCAGGACCGCGTGCGAAAAAATCAATCATAAATGAATGAGAATTGTAGGGAAAAGTGTCAGCTACAAGATAGGCGGACAGAACAAGTGAGATATTGAGTAGATCAAAAGTTATTTCAGTTTAAAGGTGATCGTCTCCGGACGCTGCATTTCAGCCCAAATATCATCTTAGATACATTGGTCGCAAATGTCAGGACAGCGTGCGAAAAAATCAATCATAAATGAATGAGAAATGTAGGGAAAAGTGTCAGCTACAAGATAGGCGGACATAACAAGTGAGATATTGAGTAGATCAAAAGTTATTTCAGTTTAGAAGTGATCGTCTACAGGGGCTGCATTTTAGCCCAAATATCACCTCAGCTACATTGGTCGCAAATGTCAGGACAGAGTGCGGAAAAATCAATCATAAATAAATGAGAAATGTAGGGAAAAGTGTCAGCTACAAGATAGGCGGACATAACAAGTGAGATATTGGGTAGATCAAAAGTTATTTTAGTTTAAAGGTGATCATCTCCAGACGCTGCATCTCAGCCCAAATATCATCTCAGCTACATTGGTCGCAAATGTCAGGACCGCGTGCGAAAAAATCAATCATAAATGAATGAGAATTGTAGGGAAAAGTGTCAGCTACAAGATAGGCGGACAGAACAAGTGAGATATTGAGTAGATCAAAAGTTATTCCAGTTTAAAGGTGATCGTCTACAGGGGCTGCATTTCAGCCCAAATATCATCTCAGCTACATTAGTCGCAAATGTCAGGACAGCGTGCGAAAAAATCGATCATAAATGAATGAGAATTGTAGGGAAAAGTGTCAGCTACAAGATAGGCGGACATAACAAGTGAGATATTGGGTAGATCAAGAGTTATTTTAGTTCAAAGGTGATCGTCTACAGGGGCTGCATTTCAGCCCAAATATCATCTCAGATACATTGGTCGCAAATGTCAGGACAGAGTATGAAAAAATCAATCATAAATAAATGAGAATTGTAGGGAAAAGTGTCAGCTACAAGATAGGCGGACGGAACAAGTGAGATATTGAGTAGATCAAGAGTTATTTTAGTTTAAAGGTGATCGTCTCCAGACGCTGCATCTCAGCCCAAATATCATCTCAGATACATTGGTCGCAAATGTCAGGACAGCGTGCGAAAAAATCAATCATAGATGAATGAGAATTGTAGGGAAAAGTGTCAGCTACAAGATAGGCGGACGGAACAAGCTAGATATTGAGTAGATCAAAAGTTATTCCAGTTTAAAGGTGACCGTCTACAGGGGCTGCATTTCAGCCCAAATATCATCTCAGCTACATTGGTCGCAAATGTCAGGACAGCGTGCGAAACCATCAATCATAAATGAATGAGAATTGTAGGGAAAAGTGTCAGCTACAAGATAGGCGGACGGAACAAGCTAGATATTGAGTAGATCAAAAGTTATTCCAGTTTAAAGGTGATCGTCTACAGGGGCTGCATTTTAGCCCAAATATCATCTCAGCTACATTGGTCGCAAATGTCAGGACAGAGTATGAAAAAATCAATCATAAATAAATGAGAATTGTAGGGAAAAGTGTCAGCTACAAGATAGGCGGACGGAACAAGTGAGATATTGAGTAGATCAAAAGTTATTTCAGTTTAAAGGTGATCGTCTCCGGACGCTGCATTTCAGCCCAAATATCATCTCAGCTACATTGGTCGCAAATGTCAGGACCGCGTGCGAAAAAATCAATCATAAATGAATGAGAATTGTAGGGAAAAGTGTCAGCTACAAGATAGGCGGACGAAACAAATGAGATATTGAGTAGATCAAAAGTTATTCCAGTTTAAAGGTGATCGTCTACAGGGGCTGCATTTCAGCCCAAATATCATCTCAGATTCATATGTCACAAATGTCAGGACAGCGTGCGAAAAAATCGATCATAAATGAATGAGAATTGTAGGGAAAAGTGTCAGCTACAAGATAGGCGGACATAACAAGTGAGATATTGGGTAGATCAAGAGTTATTTCAGTTCAAAGGTGATCGTCTACAGGGGCTGCATTTCAGCCCAAATATCATCTCAGATACATATGTCACAAATGTCAGGACCGCGTGCGAAAAAATCAATCATAAATGAATGAGAATTGTAGGGAAAAGTGTCAGCTACAAGATAGGCGGACGAAACAAATGAGATATTGAGTAGATCAAAAGTTATTCCAGTTTAAAGGTGATCGTCTACAGGGGCTGCATTTCAGCCCAAACATCATCTCAGCTACATTACTCGCAAATGTCAGGACAGAGTGCGGAAAAATCAATCATAAATGAATGAGAATTGTAGGGAAAAGTGTCAGCTACAAGATAGGCGGACGGAACAAGTGAGATATTGAGTAGATCAAATGTTATTCTAGTTTAAAGGTGATCGTCTCCAGACGCTGCATCTCAGCCCAAATATCATCTCAGCTACATTGGTCGCAAATGTCAGGACAGCGTGCGAAAAAATCAATCATAAATGAATGAGAATTGTAGGGAAAAGTGTCAGCTACAAGATAGGCGGACGGAACAAGCTAGATATTGAGTAGATCAAAAGTTATTTCAGTTTAGAAGTGATCGTCTACAGGGGCTGCATTTTAGCCCAAATATCATCTCAGCTACATTGGTCGCAAATGTCAGGACAGAGTGCGGAAAAATCAATCATAAATAAATGAGAAATGTAGGGAAAAGTGTCAGCTACAAGATAGGCGGACAGAACAAGTGAGATATTGAGTAGATCAAAAGTTATTTCAGTTGAAAGGTGATCGTCTCCGGACGCTGCATTTCAGCCCAAATATCATCTTAGATACATTGGTCGCAAATGTCAGGACAGCGTGCGAAAAAATCAATCATAAATGAATGAGAAATGTAGGGAAAAGTGTCAGCTACAAGATAGGCGGACAGAACAAGTGAGATATTGAGTAGATCAAAAGTTATTTCAGTTGAAAGGTGATCGTCTCCGGACGCTGCATTTCAGCCCAAATATCATCTTAGATACATTGGTCGCAAATGTCAGGACAGCGTGCGAAAAAATCAATCATAAATGAATGAGAAATGTAGGGAAAAGTGTCAGCTACAAGATAGGCGGACATAACAAGTGAGATATTGAGTAGATCAAAAGTTATTTCAGTTTAGAAGTAATCGTCTACAGGGGCTGCATTTTAGCCCAAATATCACCTCAGCTACATTGGTCGCAAATGTCAGGACAGAGTGCGGAAAAATCAATCATAAATAAATGAGAAATGTAGGGAAAAGTGTCAGCTACAAGATAGGCGGACATAACAAGTGAGATATTGGGTAGATCAAAAGTTATTTTAGTTTAAAGGTGATCATCTCCAGACGCTGCATCTCAGCCCAAATATCATCTCAGCTACATTGGTCGCAAATGTCAGGACCGCGTGCGAAAAAATCAATCATAAATGAATGAGAATTGTAGGGAAAAGTGTCAGCTACAAGATAGGCGGACAGAACAAGTGAGATATTGAGTAGATCAAAAGTTATTCCAGTTTAAAGGTGATCGTCTACAGGGGCTGCATTTCAGCCCAAATATCATCTCAGCTACATTAGTCGCAAATGTCAGGACAGCGTGCGAAAAAATCGATCATAAATGAATGAGAATTGTAGGGAAAAGTGTCAGCTACAAGATAGGCGGACATAACAAGTGAGATATTGGGTAGATCAAGAGTTATTTTAGTTCAAAGGTGATCGTCTACAGGGGCTGCATTTCAGCCCAAATATCATCTCAGATACATTGGTCGCAAATGTCAGGACAGAGTATGAAAAAATCAATCATAAATAAATGAAAATTGTAGGGAAAAGTGTCAGCTACAAGATAGGCGGACGGAACAAGTGAGATATTGAGTAGATCAAGAGTTATTTTAGTTTAAAGGTGATCGTCTCCAGACGCTGCATCTCAGCCCAAATATCATCTCAGCTACATTGGTCGCAAATGTCAGGACAGCGTGCGAAAAAATCAATCATAGATGAATGAGAATTGTAGGGAAAAGTGTCAGCTACAAGATAGGCGGACGGAACAAGTGAGATATTGAGTAGATCAAAAGTTATTTCAGTTTAAAGGTGATCGTCTCCGGACGCTGCATTTCAGCCCAAATATCATCTCAGCTACATTGGTCGCAAATGTCAGGACAGCGTGCGGAAAAATCAATCATAAATAAATGAGAAATGTAGGGAAAAGTGTCAGCTACAAGATAGGCGGACATAACAAGTGAGATATTGAGTAGATCAAGAGTTATTTTAGTTCAAAGGTGATCGTCTACAGGGGCTGCATTTCAGCCCAAATATCATCTCAGATACATATGTCACAAATGTCAGGACCGCGTGCGAAAAAATCGATCATAAATGAATGAGAATTGTAGGGAAAAGTGTCAGCTACAAGATAGGCGGACATAACAAGTGAGATATTGGGTAGATCAAGAGTTATTTCAGTTCAAAGGTGATCGTCTACAGGGGCTGCATTTCAGCCCAAATATCATCTTAGATACATATGTCACAAATGTCAGGACCGCGTGCGAAAAAATCAATCATAAATGAATGAGAAATGTAGGGAAAAGTGTCAGCTACAAGATAGGCGGACATAACAAGTGAGATATTGAGTAGATCAAAAGTTATTTCAGTTTAGAAGTGATCGTCTACAGGGGCTGCATTTTAGCCCAAATATCACCTCAGCTACATTGGTCGCAAATGTCAGGACAGAGTGCGGAAAAATCAATCATAAATAAATGAGAAATGTAGGGAAAAGTGTCAGCTACAAGATAGGCGGACATAACAAGTGAGATATTGGGTAGATCAAAAGTTATTTTAGTTTAAAGGTGATCATCTCCAGACGCTGCATCTCAGCCCAAATATCATCTCAGCTACATTGGTCGCAAATGTCAGGACCGCGTGCGAAAAAATCAATCATAAATGAATGAGAATTGTAGGGAAAAGTGTCAGCTACAAGATAGGCGGACAGAACAAGTGAGATATTGAGTAGATCAAAAGTTATTTCAGTTTAAAGGTGATCGTCTCCGGACGCTGCATTTCAGCCCAAATATCATCTTAGATACATTGGTCGCAAATGTCAGGACAGCGTGCGAAAAAATCAATCATAAATGAATGAGAAATGTAGGGAAAAGTGTCAGCTACAAGATAGGCGGACATAACAAGTGAGATATTGAGTAGATCAAAAGTTATTTCAGTTTAGAAGTGATCGTCTACAGGGGCTGCATTTTAGCCCAAATATCACCTCAGCTACATTGGTCGCAAATGTCAGGACAGAGTGCGGAAAAATCAATCATAAATAAATGAGAAATGTAGGGAAAAGTGTCAGCTACAAGATAGGCGGACATAACAAGTGAGATATTGGGTAGATCAAAAGTTATTTTAGTTTAAAGGTGATCATCTCCAGACGCTGCATCTCAGCCCAAATATCATCTCAGCTACATTGGTCGCAAATGTCAGGACCGCGTGCGAAAAAATCAATCATAAATGAATGAGAATTGTAGGGAAAAGTGTCAGCTACAAGATAGGCGGACAGAACAAGTGAGATATTGAGTAGATCAAAAGTTATTCCAGTTTAAAGGTGATCGTCTACAGGGGCTGCATTTCAGCCCAAATATCATCTCAGCTACATTAGTCGCAAATGTCAGGACAGCGTGCGAAAAAATCGATCATAAATGAATGAGAATTGTAGGGAAAAGTGTCAGCTACAAGATAGGCGGACATAACAAGTGAGATATTGGGTAGATCAAGAGTTATTTTAGTTCAAAGGTGATCGTCTACAGGGGCTGCATTTCAGCCCAAATATCATCTCAGATACATTGGTCGCAAATGTCAGGACAGAGTATGAAAAAATCAATCATAAATAAATGAGAATTGTAGGGAAAAGTGTCAGCTACAAGATAGGCGGACGGAACAAGTGAGATATTGAGTAGATCAAGAGTTATTTTAGTTTAAAGGTGATCGTCTCCAGACGCTGCATCTCAGCCCAAATATCATCTCAGATACATTGGTCGCAAATGTCAGGACAGCGTGCGAAAAAATCAATCATAGATGAATGAGAATTGTAGGGAAAAGTGTCAGCTACAAGATAGGCGGACGGAACAAGCTAGATATTGAGTAGATCAAAAGTTATTCCAGTTTAAAGGTGACCGTCTACAGGGGCTGCATTTCAGCCCAAATATCATCTCAGCTACATTGGTCGCAAATGTCAGGACAGCGTGCGAAACCATCAATCATAAATGAATGAGAATTGTAGGGAAAAGTGTCAGCTACAAGATAGGCGGACGGAACAAGCTAGATATTGAGTAGATCAAAAGTTATTCCAGTTTAAAGGTGATCGTCTACAGGGGCTGCATTTCAGCCCAAATATCATCTCAGCTACATTGGTCGCAAATGTCAGGACAGCGTGCGAAAAAATCAATCATAAATGAATGAGAATTGTAGGGAAAAGTGTTAGCTACAAGATAGGCGGACGGAACAAGTGAGATATTGAGTAGATCAAGAGTTATTTTAGTTTAAAGGTGATCGTCTCCAGACGCTGCATCTCAGCCCAAATATCATCTCAGATACATTGGTCGCAAATGTCAGGACAGCGTGCGAAAAAATCAATCATAAATGAATGAGAATTGTAGGGAAAAGTGTCAGCTACAAGATAGGCGGACGGAACAAGCTAGATATTGAGTAGATCAAAAGTTATTCCAGTTTAAAGGTGATCGTCTACAGGGGCTGCATTTTAGCCCAAATATCATCTCAGCTACATTGGTCGCAAATGTCAGGACAGAGTATGAAAAAATCAATCATAAATAAATGAGAATTGTAGGGAAAAGTGTCAGCTACAAGATAGGCGGACGGAACAAGTGAGATATTGAGTAGATCAAAAGTTATTTCAGTTTAAAGGTGATCGTCTCCGGACGCTGCATTTCAGCCCAAATATCATCTCAGCTACATTGGTCGCAAATGTCAGGACCGCGTGCGAAAAAATCAATCATAAATGAATGAGAATTGTAGGGAAAAGTGTCAGCTACAAGATAGGCGGACATAACAAGTGAGATATTGGGTAGATCAAAAGTTATTCCAGTTTAAAGGTGATCGTCTACAGGGGCTGCATCTCAGCCCAAATATCATCTCAGCTACATTGGTCGCAAATGTCAGGACAGAGTGCGGAAAAATCAATCATAAATGAATTAGAATTGTAGGGAAAAGTGTCAGCTACAAGATAGGCGGACATAACAAGTGAGATATTGGGTAGATCAAGAGTTATTTCAGTTCAAAGGTGATCGTCTACAGGGGCTGCATTTCAGCCCAAATATCATCTCAGCTACATTGGTCGCAAATGTCAGGACCGCGTGCGAAAAAATCAATCATAAATGAATGAGAATTGTAGGGAAAAGTGTCAGCTACAAGATAGGCGGACATAACAAGTGAGATATTGGGTAGATCAAGAGTTATTTCAGTTCAAAGGTGATCGTCTACAGGGGCTGCATTTCAGCCCAAATATCATCTCAGATACATATGTCACAAATGTCAGGACCGCGTGCGAAAAAATCAATCATAAATGAATGAGAATTGTAGGGAAAAGTGTCAGCTACAAGATAGGCGGACGAAACAAATGAGATATTGAGTAGATCAAAAGTTATTCCAGTTTAAAGGTGATCGTCTACAGGGGCTGCATTTCAGCCCAAATATCATCTCAGCTACAATGGTCGCAAATGTCAGGACAGAGTGCGGAAAAATCAATCATAAATGAATTAGAATTGTAGGGAAAAGTGTCAGCTACAAGATAGGCGGACGGAACAAGTGAGATATTGAGTAGATCAAATGTTATTCTAGTTTAAAGGTGATCGTCTCCAGACGCTGCATCTCAGCCCAAATATCATCTCAGCTACATTGGTCGCAAATGTCAGGACAGCGTGCGAAAAAATCAATCATAAATGAATGAGAATTGTAGGGAAAAGTGTCAGCTACAAGATAGGCGGACGGAACAAGCTAGATATTGAGTAGATCAAAAGTTATTTCAGTTTAGAAGTGATCGTCTACAGGGGCTGCATTTTAGCCCAAATATCATCTCAGCTACATTGGTCGCAAATGTCAGGACAGAGTGCGGAAAAATCAATCATAAATAAATGAGAAATGTAGGGAAAAGTGTCAGCTACAAGATAGGCGGACAGAACAAGTGAGATATTGAGTAGATCAAAAGTTATTTCAGTTGAAAGGTGATCGTCTCCGGACGCTGCATTTCAGCCCAAATATCATCTTAGATACATTGGTCGCAAATGTCAGGACAGCGTGCGAAAAAATCAATCATAAATGAATGAGAAATGTAGGGAAAAGTGTCAGCTACAAGATAGGCGGACAGAACAAGTGAGATATTGAGTAGATCAAAAGTTATTTCAGTTGAAAGGTGATCGTCTCCGGACGCTGCATTTCAGCCCAAATATCATCTTAGATACATTGGTCGCAAATGTCAGGACAGCGTGCGAAAAAATCAATCATAAATGAATGAGAAATGTAGGGAAAAGTGTCAGCTACAAGATAGGCGGACATAACAAGTGAGATATTGAGTAGATCAAAAGTTATTTCAGTTTAGAAGTAATCGTCTACAGGGGCTGCATTTTAGCCCAAATATCACCTCAGCTACATTGGTCGCAAATGTCAGGACAGAGTGCGGAAAAATCAATCATAAATAAATGAGAAATGTAGGGAAAAGTGTCAGCTACAAGATAGGCGGACATAACAAGTGAGATATTGGGTAGATCAAAAGTTATTTTAGTTTAAAGGTGATCATCTCCAGACGCTGCATCTCAGCCCAAATATCATCTCAGCTACATTGGTCGCAAATGTCAGGACCGCGTGCGAAAAAATCAATCATAAATGAATGAGAATTGTAGGGAAAAGTGTCAGCTACAAGATAGGCGGACAGAACAAGTGAGATATTGAGTAGATCAAAAGTTATTCCAGTTTAAAGGTGATCGTCTACAGGGGCTGCATTTCAGCCCAAATATCATCTCAGCTACATTAGTCGCAAATGTCAGGACAGCGTGCGAAAAAATCGATCATAAATGAATGAGAATTGTAGGGAAAAGTGTCAGCTACAAGATAGGCGGACATAACAAGTGAGATATTGGGTAGATCAAGAGTTATTTTAGTTCAAAGGTGATCGTCTACAGGGGCTGCATTTCAGCCCAAATATCATCTCAGATACATTGGTCGCAAATGTCAGGACAGCGTGCGAAAAAATCAATCATAGATGAATGAGAATTGTAGGGAAAAGTGTCAGCTACAAGATAGGCGGACGGAACAAGCTAGATATTGAGTAGATCAAAAGTTATTCCAGTTTAAAGGTGACCGTCTACAGGGGCTGCATTTCAGCCCAAATATCATCTCAGCTACATTGGTCGCAAATGTCAGGACAGCGTGCGAAAAAATCAATCATAAATGAATGAGAATTGTAGGGAAAAGTGTCAGCTACAAGATAGGCGGACGGAACAAGTGAGATATTGAGTAGATCAAGAGTTATTTTAGTTTAAAGGTGATCGTCTCCAGACGCTGCATCTCAGCCCAAATATCATCTCAGATACATTGGTCGCAAATGTCAGGACAGCGTGCGAAAAAATCAATCATAGATGAATGAGAATTGTAGGGAAAAGTGTCAGCTACAAGATAGGCGGACGGAACAAGCTAGATATTGAGTAGATCAAAAGTTATTCCAGTTTAAAGGTGACCGTCTACAGGGGCTGCATTTCAGCCCAAATATCATCTCAGCTACATTGGTCGCAAATGTCAGGACAGCGTGCGAAAAAATCAATCATAAATGAATGAGAATTGTAGGGAAAAGTGTCAGCTACAAGATAGGCGGACGGAACAAGCTAGATATTGAGTAGATCAAAAGTTATTCCAGTTTAAAGGTGATCGTCTACAGGGGCTGCATTTTAGCCCAAATATCATCTCAGCTACATTGGTCGCAAATGTCAGGACAGAGTATGAAAAAATCAATCATAAATAAATGAGAATTGTAGGGAAAAGTGTCAGCTACAAGATAGGCGGACGGAACAAGTGAGATATTGAGTAGATCAAATGTTATTTTAGTTTAAAGGTGATCGTCTCCAGACGCTGCATCTCAGCCCAAATATCATCTCAGCTACATTGGTCGCAAATGTCAGGACAGCGTGCGAAAAAATCAATCATAAATGAATGAGAATTGTAGGGAAAAGTGTCAGCTACAAGATAGGCGGACGGAACAAGTGAGATATTGAGTAGATCAAAAGTTATTTCAGTTTAAAGGTGATCGTCTCCGGACGCTGCATTTCAGCCCAAATATCATCTCAGCTACATTGGTCGCAAATGTCAGGACAGCGTGCGGAAAAATCAATCATAAATGAATGAGAAATGTAGGGAAAAGTGTCAGCTACAAGATAGGCGGACGGAACAAGTGAGATATTGAGTAGATCAAAAGATATTTCAGTTTAAAGGTGATCGGCTACAGGGGCTGCATTTCAGCCCAAATATTATCTCAGATACATATGTCACAAATGTCAGGACAGCGTGCGAAAAAATCAATCATTAATGAATGAGAATTGTAGGGAAAAGTGTCAGCTACAAGATAGGCGGACGGAACAAGTGAGATATTGAGTAGATCAAAAGTTATTTCAGTTTAAAGGTGATCGTCTCCAGACGCTGCATCTCAGCCCAAATATCATCTCAGCTACATTGGTCGCAAATGTCAGGACAGAGTTCGGAAAAATCAATCATAAATGAATTAGAATTGTAGGGAAAAGTGTCAGCTACAAGATAGGCGGACGGAACAAGTGAGATATTGAGTAGATCAAATGTTATTCTATGTTAAAGGTGATCGTCTCCAGACGCTGCATCTCAGCCCAAATATCATCTCAGCTACATTGGTCGCAAATGTCAGGACAGCGTGCGAAAAAATCAATCATAAATGAATGAGAATTGTAGGGAAAAGTGTCAGCTACAAGATAGGCGGACGGAACAAGTGAGATATTGAGTAGATCAAAAGTTATTTCAGTTTAAAGGTGATCGTCTCCAGACGCTGCATCTCAGCCCAAATATCATCTCAGATACATATGTCACAAATGTCAGGACAGCGTGCGAAAAAATCAATCATAAATGAATGAGAATTGTAGGGAAAAGTGTCAGCTACAAGATAGGCGGACGGAACAAGTGAGATATTGAGTAGATCAAATGTTATTCTAGTTTAAAGGTGATCGTCTCCAGACGCTGCATCTCAGCCCAAATATCATCTCAGCTACATTGGTCGCAAATGTCAGGACAGAGTTCGGAAAAATCAATCATAAATGAATGAGAATTGTAGGGAAAAGTGTCAGCTACAAGATAGGCGGACGGAACAAGTGAGATATTGAGTAGATCAAAAGTTATTTCAGTTTAAAGGTGATCGTCTCCAGACGCTGCATCTCAGCCCAAATATCATCTCAGCTACATTGGTCGCAAATGTCAGGACAGAGTGCGGAAAAATCAATCATAAATGAATGAGAATTGTAGGGAAAAGTGTCAGCTACAAGATAGGCGGACGGAACAAGTGAGATATTGAGTAGAGCAAAAGTTATTTTAGTTTAAAGGTGATCGTCTCCAGACGCTGCATCTCAGCCCAAATATCATCTCAGCTACATTGGTCGCAAATGTCAGGACAGCGTGCGAAAAAATCAATCATAAATGAATGAGAATTGTAGGGAAAAGTGTCAGCTACAAGATAGGCGGACGGAACAAGTGAGATATTGAGTAGATCAAAAGTTATTTTAGTTTAAAGGTGATCGTCTCCAGACGCTGCATTTTAGCCCAAATATCATCTCAGATACATATGTCACAAATGTCAGGACAGCGTGCGAAAAAATCAATCATAAATGAATGAGAATTGTAGGGAAAAGTGTCAGCTACAAGATAGGCGGACGGAACAAGTGAGATATTGAGTAGATCAAAAGTTATTTCAGTTTAAAGGTGATCGTCTCCAGACGCTGCATTTTAGCCCAAATATCATCTCAGATACATATGTCACAAATGTCAGGACAGCGTGCGAAAAAATCAATCATAAATGAATGAGAATTGTAGGGAAAAGTGTCAGCTACAAGATAGGCGGACGGAACAAGTGAGATATTGAGTAGATCAAAAGTTATTTTAGTTTAAAGGTGATCGTCTACAGGGGCTGCATTTCAGCCCAAATATCATCTCAGATACATTGGTCGCAAATGTCAGGACAGCGTGCGAAAAAATCAATCATAAATGAATGAGAATTGTAGGGAAAAGTGTCAGCTACAAGATAGGCGGACATAACAAGTGAGATATTGAGTAGATCAAAAGTTATTTCAGTTTAAAGGTGATCGTCTCCAGACGCTGCATTTTAGCCCAAATATCATCTCAGCTACATTGGTCGCAAATGTCAGGACAGCGTGCGAAAAAATCAATCATAAATGAATGAGAATTGTAGGGAAAAGTGTCAGCTACAAGATAGGCGGACGGAACAAGTGAGATATTGAGTAGATCAAAAGTTATTTCAGTTTAAAGGTGATCGTCTCCAGACGCTGCATTTTAGCCCAAATATCATCTCAGCTACATTGGTCGCAAATGTCAGGACAGCGTGCGAAAAAATCAATCATAAATGAATGAGAATTGTAGGGAAAAGTGTCAGCTACAAGATAGGCGGACGGAACAAGTGAGATATTGAGTAGATCAAAAGTTATTTCAGTTTAAAGGTGATCGTCTCCAGACGCTGCATTTTAGCCCAAATATCATCTCAGCTACAATGGTTGCAAATGTCAGGACAGCGTGCGAAAAAATCAATCATAAATGAATGAGAATTGTAGGGAAAAGTGTCAGCTACAAGATAGGCGGACATAACAAGTGAGATATTGAGTAGATCAAAAGTTATTCCAGTTTAAAGGTGATCGTCTACAGGGGCTGCATTTTAGCCCAAATATCATCTCAGCTACAATGGTCGCAAATGTCAGGACAGCGTGCGAAAAAATCAATCATAAATGAATGAGAATTGTAGGGAAAAGTGTCAGCTACAAGATAGGCGGACGGAACAAGTGAGATATTGAGTAGATCAAAAGTTATTTCAGTTTAAAGGTGATCGTCTCCAGACGCTGCATTTTAGCCCAAATATCATCTCAGCTACATTGGTCGCAAATGTCAGGACAGCGTGCGAAAAAATCAATCATAAATGAATGAGAATTGTAGGGAAAAGTGTCAGCTACAAGATAGGCGGACATAACAAGTGAGATATTGAGTAGATCAAAAGTTATTTCAGTTTAAAGGTGATCGTCTCCAGACGCTGCATTTTAGCCCAAATATCATCTCAGCTACATTGGTCGCAAATGTCAGGACAGCGTGCGAAAAAATCAATCATAAATGAATGAGAATTGTAGGGAAAAGTGTCAGCTACAAGATAGGCGGACGGAACAAGTGAGATATTGAGTAGATCAAAAGTTATTTCAGTTTAAAGGTGATCGTCTCCAGACGCTGCATTTTAGCCCAAATATCATCTCAGCTACATTGGTCGCAAATGTCAGGACAGCGTGCGAAAAAATCAATCATAAATGAATGAGAATTGTAGGGAAAAGTGTCAGCTACAAGATAGGCGGACATAACAAGTGAGATATTGAGTAGATCAAAAGTTATTTCAGTTTAAAGGTGATCGTCTCCAGACGCTGCATCTCAGCCCAAATATCATCTCAGATACATTGGTCGCAAATGTCAGGACAGCGTGCGAAAAAATCAATCATAAATGAATGAGAATTGTAGGGAAAAGTGTCAGCTACAAGATAGGCGGACGGAACAAGTGAGATATTGAGTAGATCAAAAGTTATTTTAGTTTAAAGGTGATCGTCTACAGGGGCTGCATTTCAGCCCAAATATCATCTCAGCTACATTGGTCGCAAATGTCAGGACAGCGTGCGAAAAAATCAATCATAAATGAATGAGAATTGTAGGGAAAAGTGTCAGCTACAAGATAGGCGGACGGAACAAGTGAGATATTGAGTAGATCAAATGTTATTTTAGTTTAAAGGTGATCGTCTCCAGACGCTGCATCTCAGCCCAAATATCATCTCAGATACATTGGTCGCAAATGTCAGGACAGCGTGCGAAAAAATCAATCATAAATGAATGAGAATTGTAGGGAAAAGTGTCAGCTACAAGATAGGCGGACGGAACAAGTGAGATATTGAGTAGATCAAATGTTATTTTAGTTTAAAGGTGATCGTCTCCAGACGCTGCATCTCAGCCCAAATATCATCTCAGATACATTGGTCGCAAATGTCAGGACAGCGTGCGAAAAAATCAATCATAAATGAATGAGAATTGTAGGGAAAAGTGTCAGCTACAAGATAGGCGGACGGAACAAGTGAGATATTGAGTAGATCAAGAGTTATTTTAGTTTAAAGGTGATCGTCTCCAGACGCTGCATCTCAGCCCAAATATCATCTCAGATACATTGGTCGCAAATGTCAGGACAGCGTGCGAAAAAATCAATCATAAATGAATGAGAATTGTAGGGAAAAGTGTCAGCTACAAGATAGGCGGACGGAACAAGTGAGATATTGAGTAGATCAAATGTTATTTTAGTTTAAAGGTGATCGTCTCCAGACGCTGCATCTCAGCCCAAATATCATCTCAGATACATTGGTCGCAAATGTCAGGACAGCGTGCGAAAAAATCAATCATAAATGAATGAGAATTGTAGGGAAAAGTGTCAGCTACAAGATAGGCGGACGGAACAAGTGAGATATTGAGTAGATCAAATGTTATTCTATGTTAAAGGTGATCGTGTCCAGACGCTGCATTTTAGCCCAAATATCATCTCAGCTACATTGGTCGCAAATGTCAGGACAGCGTGCGAAAAAATCAGTCATAAATGAATGAGAATTGTAGGGAAAAGTGTCAGCTACAAGATAGGCGGACGGAACAAGTGAGATATTGAGTAGATCAAATGTTATTCTAGTTTAAAGGTGATCGTGTCCAGACGCTGCATTTTAGCCCAAATATCATCTCAGCTACATTGGTCGCAAATGTCAGGACAGCGTGCGAAAAAATCAGTCATAAATGAATGAGAATTGTAGGGAAAAGTGTCAGCTACAAGATAGGCGGACGGAACAAGCTAGATATTGAGTAGATCAAAAGTTATTTCAGTTTAAAGGTGATCGTCTCCAGACGCTGCATTTTAGCCCAAATATTAGATAAAGATGGTACTGAGTAGAGAAGTTTGGAGTAAACTTGTCATAACCGATGATCATGGCCGAGCGGTGTAAGGCGCAAGATCTAGGCCTCTCGAACTTGATCACTGGCCAGGCGTGGGTTCGAATCTCAGCGGTTGTCGAAAGAATTTTTCACACAAAGAGTGTGAGGTCTTTCGGCTCTGAGATTCGTTTTGTCGCCGACATTTGAAGATCGGTACAAAGATAAAGAATTTGATTTGATTAGGTGTTAAAAACAGAGTAAATCTGTGGAATGGGCATTCTTAGGCCTAATGGAACTGTGTTCCCGAGCGTTCTCGTAACTTTAAAGTGACTAGGCTCACTTCAAGTATTAAAAAAAAAAAAAAAAGTAAAGTTGTCGCACTGCCGTTTATTTGGTATAATATACTGCTGCCACAGAATCGCACGAGAATAAACCTCTACTTGCTACAACTTTCGATGCTGCCAAGTTTGTTGGCAACATACAATCGCTGACTCGAAATTATTGTCAACTTAAATATGGCTAGACAAAAATTTAACTAGCATTATAAGTAAATTGCTTTCAATCAATTTGACTTATTTTAAAAAAAGTATCAAATACTAATGCATCAAATTATCGTTGTTTCGATTGATTAAAGACTATTGTTCATGGTAGCAACAAATACGAATGTCACATTTTATATCCGACTTAATCACTGTATGCAAATACATGACATCAGTTCGACGTACAACTGTTCATAATTGGAAATCTTTCTACATTACTAAGTCACCATATCGTAGTGCTCTTATCAGCCATCTGTATTTAAAGAAAACAACATTTAATACAACTGATTAATTACAAATCTGTCTTAAATATCTACTTGAAATAAATACAGTCGTTATTAACATCATTTGACTCTTAACTATACCGGAAATAATATTTAATCGAAATATTTTCCAACTCGAAAGAACTTGTTGTTAGGACAAAAAGATGGCACCCGAATCGAAAAAATTCAGGCTTACCAATTAGCAAAAAAAAAAAAAAAATGAAAACAGCTGTATTAGGACGGTAATGTGCAAGCGCTCCTCGTGGAATAAATGTACGTATAATGTACAGACATATCACCATCCATGTTAATTTTACTTAGATATATATATGTATAGTTATACAGCCTTTTTATTCTTTTATTAATTGCAATTAAACGACACTGAGTTACCTAGCCATTTTCAATAGGGGATCTACAAATCTTTCAAAGAATTTAAAAAAAAAAAATTTGATTCAATTACTGGATTTTTTCGCAAGTTATCGTGTATACGGAATTCATACTTGACGAACAGGAAAGTTTTTTAAACTATTTCGATGTTTTTTTATTTTTCATTGAACTGATTAAATTTTTGAAAAGTATGGAATTAATCTCCATTAAATTATCTTCAAAATGGTGTGCAACATATCTTAATTCCGTGAATCAACAAAGGTATAATAATTGAAATAGTTGCCGAAGTGAGGCGAAAAAAATTTTTCGATCGTAAAGCACCCTCTGATGCTTCGCATCATAAGTCATGCAAAAATCAGGAGCATAAAAAAAAATTAGTTAATTAAAAATACAATAAATTATTAATTAAATGTATGTTTTTTATTTACTCCATAAAGTTACAGTAAATTTATGTTTTTTGTTTACTTATACTTAAAAATCATGTGACATATTTTTGAACTTGATTAATCGTATAAATTAACTAATAGTTAATAATACATTAAATAATACCCTAAGATAAAAAAAATTACTAATCTCTAATTTATAAAATAATTATACTTTTACAAATAATAATTTAAAAAATTACATCCATTTTATTGTCTCTCATTCGGAGATTTACAACTGTCATCAATACTCATTCATTAATATAATAATAATAATAATTAAGGGAAGTGAACTTACTCATTAAATCGGAAGAAAGTTAAGAAAAAAATCACTCAAAAAAAAAAAAAACATCGTTCTATCCTTAAAAAAAAAATATATATGTATGTATATTTATATTCCTAAGGTATTAATATTTTATGAAAATGTCAGTATTTACATTTAATTTATAACTAACAACAAATGTCTGAGGAGTTAAAAAATCTTTATAATTATTAACGCAATTGATAATCATCAAGATGTTTTTATTTTTATCAAATAAAAAAAAGAACAACTTAAGGGCATTTTCAGACATTGCCTTACCCCACTTTTTAAAAATATGCAATGACTAATCTGTCATAATTGTATTTAAGTTTTATTAATCAATTACAAAAAAATTAAAGTTTTAAGTTAAAAAAATACAATTTCGCTGAAAGAGAATTTAAAAAACTTGCAGTTGACATCAATTAGAAGTCAAGCGAAATTTCCCAATTTTTAATAAATCTCAACCAAAAATTTCGTTCATCTTCCAATTGATGTCAACTGCAAGTAATTTTTTAAAAATTCTGTATTTCGGTGAAATTACGACTTCGTTTTTTTTTTTCTTTGAGGTTTTAATTTTTTTTTAAGAGCATTCTCAGATAGTAATCCATACTTTTTAAAACTTTCAACTGATGAACTGTAAGAGTATTAAAATTAAATTAATTTTCAAAAAAATTAAAGCATTAATTGAAGAAAATACAACGCAGTTAAAATTCCTGAGATAGATTTTTAAAAAAATTGCTGACAATTGTTATTAAAATGTTGACATGAAGATTAAACTGAAGTTTATTTGTCAAAATTCGTGAAACTCCATTGATGTCAACTGTAAATAATTTTATTAAAAATCTGTCTCGGCGAAATTGTAACTGTGTTTTTTTTTTTCAATTCATGCTCAAACTAATTTTTAATTAATTATCAAAATTTCAATACGGTCATTGAATATTTTAAAAAAGAGGGAACACTGTCTGAGAAGTATTGAAAAAAAATTTTTAAAATTACGACAGAATTTTTAAAAAATTTCTCGAGTTAAACGAACCCGTAAAAAAATTTTTTAAAAAAGATTGAAAAGGTGATGACTAGTTTAAACTTCAAAACGTGATAGTGTAACTTTTTTCAAACTGGAAAATGCAGAGAAAAAAAACTAGACAAGATTATAAATTGATGTTTTTAAACTCTGCTTTAAACTTTCTTTAACACTCCATTAAAAGAGTAATAATTTTTTGCAGTGCAAAATACCTCCAGAAAAATTTGAAAAAAAAAAAAATTAAAAATATGCACACGTAGGAAATTTAAAAAGCTACAAGTGCAACTTTTAAAAATATTCTTTTTTTTCTAATTTGTCTTTAAAAAATCAAAAAACATTAAACGGCAGCTAACCAGTATCATAATTTTTAATGATACTGAAGCTAGCCGACGTCTAATTCTTTTTGGATTTTTTTAGAAGCGATAAATTATAAATAAAAAAATTTTTCAAAAAATTGCACTTATAGCTTTTTAAATTTTCTACATGTGCATATTTTTAGTTTTTTTTTTTCCTAGTTAATTTGTTGAAAACAAAATCCGAAAATTTACAAATGTCTACCAACCAGGATCATAATTTTAAACTATTTCTTAACGATTTTTTTTATCATAGTTTAAAAAAAGTTGATCGTCGTTTTGAAATTTAAAATAGCAAACTCGATAAATTTGTAGAATAAATTTCAGTCAACTAAATTTTAAAATAAAAATTTAAAAATTTACATGAAAATTAAACTGAAATTTATTTTAAAATTTAAATTCATCTCCTGATTGATACCAACTGCAAGTAATTTGTTTAAAAATTCCATCGGTTAAATTACTACGTCATCTTTCAATTAGCTTTAAATTTTTCAAAAATTAATGAATTAACCAAATTTAAACACTGACAGCTGTCATTTAAATTTTCCAAAAAAGTGGCGGGAAGTGTCTGCATGTCCTTAAAATAATAAATAAAATTAAACCAAATCTTAACTATTTTCATGTATTTTAACATAATGAATTTTCATAGCTTTGATATTAGGATAAGTAATATTACAAATCGGACATACGCGTCCTTCCGCTCCGTGAACTTGGTAATTACTGAGGTCAGTTTTTTTGTATAGGCTTTTTTCAGTACCCGGTGAGTAGTCATTTTTATGCTCCGTAACCAGATGCTGGATTATCGCACTGCGTAAAAACATGTGCCGCGAGCATATAGTGCATCTGTACAACACATTCATGTGTGATTTTTCATGTAACTGTTTAGCCAAAGGTGAGTTAAATAATTGATTGCAACCGTCAGCGCTGCAGTAATATTTGTTCCCATTCCCGTGTACTTTCGTCAGATGCTGCTTCATATTCGACATATTAGAAAATATTTTATCGCACTCAGTGCAAGGCACCCGGGACTTATCAACAACAGCCTCGTCATCATTATCATGCTCGTTGTGAGCACGTGCACTGTTGTCGTCATTATTGTCCAATGACTTGCTAAAATTTTTATGGACATTCTGCCGATGTTTGTACAGTGAATTCATACTGGGCAGTAATTTTTTACAAATTCCACAAGACACCGGTTTCTTACTGTTACTGGGGCCCCCACTGACCTCAGCGTTATAATTATTTGGCTCAAGATTGTAAGCTTTTCTGATGATATCAAAATCTAGTTTAGGTCTCTTGGGTTTAACTTCATCGTCATTCGAGGATTTGCGTGACGTCACTTTGGGTGTCGTCGTTGTCACAACGGAGACACTGCGACGCGCATAATGAGCCGCGGCTTTGTGTTTTTTCATTGAAGTTTCATTCCCGAATACTTTGCGGCAAACCGGACACGGGTACTGCGCAGGCTGTGATTTTTTAACCGACTGAAATTTAATAGTCACTCCAGTTTTGCTGTGCAATTTTTTGTGCTTCCAAAGAGCCTTCGTCGAGCTGTAAAATTTACCACAGACGTCACAGGAAATGTCAACAGGCCGCTGCAACCCGTCAGACAAAATGGGATTGTCTTTGTGCCACTTCATGTGTTCCTCAAGACTCTTGTCATCCGGCAGGAGATTTGTACACAATTCGCATTGCAGATTATTGTCGTCGATAAAAGATTTCTCGGGTTTATTTTTAGCGCAATGGACATCCCATAGATGCTTACGTAGATCGTGGACGTCAGTGAATTTGTCATCGCAAACTTGACACTTTAATTCCGATGAACTTTTCGGCGAAGAAGACAACGAAGTATTCGACAGAGATTTTCTAGCCCGTCCGGGTCGGGTACTGATGACAACTTCCGGTTCTGCCTCGTTTATTTCAACCTGGACCTGGTCCATCGGGTGGGGCATGTTCCGGATACTGAGTCGCGAGTCGCGCCGGAAGTGATGACCGCGATGGATTTTCAGTGAGGTCTCGTTCCCGAATTCTTTGCCGCAGATATCGCAGGCCAATTTGCTGTCAGTTATTCCGTGAGCGTTGCGCTGATGGACGTCCAGCCCATGCTTGCTGTCAAACTTTTTCTTGCAGTAATTGCAGCGGTTGCTAACCTGCTCGGCATGTGCGCTGTCGGTGTGTTCACTCAACTCAGCGTCGTTGCTAAAAGTCTTGGAACACTTGTTGCAGTTGAAACGTTCTTCGGCAGCGTGAACCGAGCGAATGTGCCGGCGTAAATTCGGGTAGTTCGCGAATACTTTCCCGCAAATCGTGCACTCGGTGCTGCGCACCCCCGGGTCAGTGTTCACGGACCAGCTACTGGTGTTTGGCAACTCAGTGCTTTGGTCAAGAAAATCAATTGCTGATATATTCGGGTCCACTTCAAGTGCGTGGTCTTCATTGACGTGTTCTTGCAGCGAGGCCGAGTTTCCGAACATCCGACGGCAAATGCTGCAGGAAAATATCTTGAGCTTCAGGTGAACTGACCGGTGGTCATTCAGCTCAGCCTTGGTGTCAAATTGCTCTGGACAAACCGCGCAGCCATATTTCATCGTCACCGTTTTGTTCCAGTGATTCAACGCGTGAGTTTCCGCGGCTTTGTTTATCATCCGATGCTTCTGGTGGTGGATCAGATATTCATTCGAGTACCGGAATTTGCCATTACACACAAAACAAATCAACTCTTTTTTGTTGTGCTCAGTGGTAATGTGGGACTGGAATTTCTTGAACACCAAAAATGTCATTCCGCAGTGGACGCACCGGTAAGAAGTTCGTTCCTCGGGAGGCAAACGTTTGCACAGGTCCTGGTGTTTTACCATATTGGGTTTGTACCGATAGATCATACCGCAGTAATCGCAAGTGTGGTTGTGAGCTGGGTCTCCATTTCTGTAGGGTCCGATTGTCGTCGAAACGGCGGCTGTTGATTTAGCGGCTGCAGAATTCGAATTTGAAGTTGAGGCATTCGCGGATCCAGAATTAGAACCAATAGATTTTAACTTTGGCGGTTTTTTTGAACCGCCGGTACCTGATGGTGCTGTCAATTGCTCGTACTGACGATCTGAGTGTTTTGACAAATGACTTATCAGTTCTTTGCGGTTCGGCATCGGTCTCAAACACATATTACATGTGAAATATTTTTCCGTACCGTGTTTGGGCACCACGAGTGCTATTTTCATCGCGCATTCAAATGAAGCGCCGCAGTGCAATTTGTAAATCGAACGATCGGGAAACTCAGTGAGACATGCGATGCATGTGTAGGGTCTCAAGTCGGGCATGTGCTGACGTATGTGATTCAATGTACTGCGCCTGTCATTGAATGATTGCTGGCAGGCGTAGCAAGAAAAGGTTTTGAGTTGACTGATAATCGACTCCTGGACTTGAGTCAGCGGCGCGTCTTTTTCCAGACTCACCAGCTCGTCTTCGACGTCTTCTATTTCTTCGGCTGCTGAATTGTCGTCGTCTTTTGAATAGGGAAGTCCGTTGTGTGATACCTGGTGCTGTTGATGTTGAGAATTTCCTCCAATGGAATTATTGACGGCCGTCACTGCTGACGGAAGTTGGGCGTCGTTATGATAACGATTTATGTGACGTGCGTATGAGGATTTTGAGTGCAGTGTCAGCTGGCAATGAGGACACCGACGTTTGAATACTTTCGGGCCTCGGAAATGAGTGTGCGGCCCACGGCGGACTTTTTTTTTTACCGCACGTACGTTAAATTTTTGGGTAGAGTCTGGTTCCATGTTTTTGCTGGCACCGAGTGCCATTGGATTTAGTAATAGTTCACCTTCATTGTCATTTTCGTTTATTGACTCAACATCAACATTACAATCGATATCGTCCTCGTCGTCGTCAGTTGGTTCTAATTTTATTTCATCATTATTATCTGATACTAAACCTTGGTTATATGAGTTTATATATTTATTGTTATCTTTACCTGTGTTGTTGTGTAAATTTATGTCTAATCTACGACGGCTTCCGCGCATTGCTAATTCTGGAAGAGCGTTATCATTTGGTAGTTCTGTACTACGGTTTGATAACTCGTTATGCAATTCATCCTCGGACATTTCAACGATCTCGATATTGTCTTCGTACACTTCTATGTCCAGAGGCTCGGGCTTTATTGTTGCGACCTGTTTTAAAAGTATATATTTTGTTAATATGATTTATTAAATATGACAAAGTCGCTACTGAAAATGTAAATGATACTAAAGTTAGTGGATGTCTACTAATTTTTTTATTTTTTAAAATGATACGTTGAAAAAAAATTTACCTTTAATTTTTGAATTTTCTACATGTGCATTATTTTTTTTTTTTTTAAATTAAATTGGAAAAAAAAAATTTGGAAAATCCAAAAGTGCACGACTCATAATGCTCATTTATTATGAAATAATAAAATAATGGCGGGAATCACGAATTAATTTAAGATATATATAATTTTCTGTCATTAAAATTTGTTGTTTTTTTTTTTTTTTTTAATTATATTTGTAATTTTTTATAGTTATAAAAGAGTTTTCTCAAAATATCTCGATTAATAACAAAAAGAAAATATATGTAAATAAAAACAAATAAAAAAAAAGAATTGAATTGAAAAAATTCAGGCTCACCAATTAGCAATAGCACAAAAAAAACAGCTGTACGAGGACGGTAATGTGCAAGCGCTCCTGGTGAAATAAATGTACGTATAATGTACAGACATATCACCATCCATGTTAATTTTACATAGATATATGTATAGTTATACAGCCTTTTTATTTTTTTATTAATTGCAATTAAACGACACTGAGTTACCTAGCCATTTTCAATAGGGGATCTACAAATTTTTCAAAGAATTTAAAAAAAAAAAAATTTGATTCAATTACTGGATTTTTTCGCAAGTTATCGTGTATACGGGATTCATACTTGACGGACAGGAAATTTTTTTAAATTATTTTGATGTTTTTTCTGTTTTCATTGAACTGATCAAATTTTTGAAAAGTATGGAATTAATCTCCATTAAATTATCTTCAAAATGGTTTGCAACATATCTTAATTCCGTGAATCAACAAAGGTATAATAATTGAAATCGTTGCCGATGTGAGGCGAAAAAAATTTTTCGATCGTAAAGCACCCTCTGATGCTTCGCATCATGAGTCGTGCAAAATTTAAAATTATTAATTGGTTGCTAACTTCAGGATCAAAATTTTAACGAGGGGCAAAATTACAGCAAAAAAAAATTATTTTTGTTTATTTAAAAAAAAATATCCATCAATATTTTTGATAATAAAAATTTCAATAATTCTGCAGTTAGCCGACGTCTAATTTTTTTTAAAAAATAATCTTGAAGTTAGCAGAGAATTAAAAATTTTTCAACAATTTAGTTAAAAAAAAAAAAAAAGTAATTAAAAATACACATGTGAAAAATTTATTGAAAAATAACTGTCAGCTGTCAATTTGCTTGATCATAAAAATGTATGTCAATAATTTAAACATTAAAAAAAAGTTAAAAAAAATAAAAACAAAACTTACAACAGCAACAGAAGAATTAATTTGCTTGACAAGCCATCGCTGGAGTTTTTCCTGTGACTTGAGACATGATTCCTTGTAATTATGCCACTGATTAACACTTTTCAGGCAATTTATACATATTAACTTTGATAATTTGTCTGTCAACAATATCTGCAATCCATAAAACAATAATTATTAAAATAACAATTGAGTAAAAGATGGCTGGGCGTCATTTTGTTTTATGATGAAATGTTTGGTTCAGTTATTGATGTTGGAGACAAGACTCAGCAGAGATGATAAAGTATTTAAATACCCACTAATAAATTACCTCGATTGATAGACAAGCCTGAATTTTTTCAACCAGCGAAACTGGAGACTCCTGGAGCCCGAATATCGGAGACTTTGGATCCTCTGTTGATAGACAAAGTCTACAGAGATTTTCAATGTTATTCAGCTCCACCACATCATCATCCATTGTGGATGATCAGATCACCACGAGCTGCAATTCAAATAATTGTTTATCTATTTTAAATTCTGTATAGTTTTTAAATTTAAACAGTTCCTAATAAAAATTATTTGAATAAATAATAATAATTACGTACAGCGACAGTAACAATGACAACAACTGCGATAGTTAAAAACACTCGGGATCAGATATTGGCGGCAGGTTAGGGACGCAACGTTTTGTTTGCAGGCCGACATTTGCCGAGCCGACAGAAAAAAAGTTTGAAAGCGACACAATCGAACCAACGGTTCTGTTCCAAACCATTCCTGTGGTTTTTTTTATAACAATTGGTGCGCTTGCGCTTGTTTATATCTGGTGTCCAGTTCCGTCATCGGCGTATTTTCTCTGATGGTAATTTTTACTGTAGAGCGCTTACTTATTGAGTGGGGGTTATTGTTGTTTGATATTTTCATTGTAGAGTGCGCTACTGGGATTAGACCATCGTTTTGACCTTTTTGATATTTGGCATTAAAGGAAAAGCTACTGGACCTTTTTCTGAAACTCAGAAAACTAAGCGAGACTGTCGTTGTTGCACTCGTAGAGTAAAGGAGAATTTAAAAACAATTTTTTTTGGAGAAGAATTAGAATTTTTGAAATTACAAAATTTTTAGCTCTTTGTGAACACGGAGAGAAGTGAAATATAACTTTTGCATAACCAAAAATATACAGGACAGTTAAACAATAAAATTTGCTAAGTTTTGAATAAGCGAAAAAACCTAAAAATTGAATTAAAACATAAAAAAGTATGTAAATAACTTATTATTTATATTTCTCGGGTTATATTTTCACTCATTGTGATGCAAATTGATGGTGAAAAAATCGAGAAGCTTTATTATTAATATTCAAGGGTCGCTCGAAAACGTCCAAAAGACAGCACTCGGAAACATTCAAAATTCTTGAGCGAGGTTTGAATATTTAAATTTTGGGCTTAAATTTTCAGCGGTCATGATTTCACAAATATAAACTATTGCTGTCACAAGAAAAACAATTTTGAAATAAAAAATTCAAATTTCGATAATTTTTGATATTTTCAAAATTCGTGAGCGACCTCTTGAAATTTTTTTATCGAGCTGATTTGTAGAGAGGCTTCTTAAAACATCGTAAACCAACAAATTTTCATAAAAGACTCGAAAAAAAAAATAGTTGGTTTTTTTGGGCCACCCTAATACATATCTATTTATATCGTGGTACTAACCCAGATACTCTGTAAACATGAATAAATGAAATTGGTGAAAATTCACTAATTTTAAGTGCAAACCGAACCACTTTTTAAAATAAGTGGTTCGGTTTGCACTCAGAATTAGTGAATATTCACTTATTAATTTTTATTTCACTTATTCATGTTTAGAGAGTAGCAAAATGACGTCTTAATGAGTTCTGAATGAGTTCCTATTTATGATTTGGACGTCTCATCAACATCTTAAAGAAGTCTTTAAGAAGTTCTCAAGATGTCGAATGAGCCACCTAGCGAACTCAGTAAGACGTCTTTAAAAACAGTTCTCAAAGAGTTCTTTTTTCTGACTTCGTAAATAAGACTTCATTATGAATTTACCATGACGTCTTTAAGGAGCTCTTAGTTTTGACTTCATAAAGAAGTTTAAAAAAGAATACATTTAGACATCAAAAAACTGACGTCTTATTTATGGAGTCTTCAAGAACTCTTAATTGTTCTTAAAAATGACATCTTTAAAAAGTCATCATAAGACTTCTTGATGACTCCTTCAAAAAGACGTCGTAAAGCAGTCATTCCGACTTGAATGCTGTCTGGGAACACACACACACACACACAAAGACATACTTATTTTTCAGGAATTTATATAATTTTCATTAAAAAAAAATATTTTAAAGTAGAGAGCTGCAGATACCTGCTATAGCTTTCATATAACGGTTTTTGAATATCTTGAATTTTATGTGAAATAGCCATTAAAATTTCTCTTTTAAAATAGATAAAGAAAATAGTGTTCAATTTTTCGTATAAAAATGTATTGATAGTTCAAAATTTTTAAATTTCTCTAATGAACCCGACCGATAAATGAATATTTCGTTGTCTACTAAATTAATTATTTATTCATCAACCGTCAATAGCGCAATTTAGAATTAACTATCAATAAAAATATAATTTTATCCATAAAAGAACAGTTATTTGCATATTTAATCTTCTTTTTGCCAGTGTTTAGACAGCATTCTATAAAAGTCAAATTTTAATCTCAGTACTTTTTTTTCGGTATGATAATTAAAAATTTAAAGAAATACCATCTACTGAAATGAAAGTAGATTTCGCTATAAAAATAACTTAGAACTTCAATCGAACCGTTAAAAAAATTTATGCAAATAAAAAAGAAAATTGAACTTATTTTATCAGCATTAACTTCTCTTTCACAAAAATAAGCTGCCTTGTTTTTAAAAAAAAACTTCTATCAGTGTGTACTAAGTAAAAATTTAATTTACCACGCTTACCATCGAGTACTTTTTTTCACAACGTTCTTTATCGAGTTAAATATCTATTTCACGAGGTAAAAAAACTACTGACGTCAAGCTTTAAAAAAAATTTTAAACTGGATCTGAAGAAGTCCCGTAGATTGTGACCGGTGATGACAAAATTAATAAATTAATTATCAACTTAAAAGCATCGGATTAAATACAAAATTAATTATTTCAAAGTAAAACTATACATTTGTTCATTAGATTTCCTTTAAATTATTTATTATTCTATATTAATTTTCTTCTAGCTACAGGAACAGAACAGTTGTACGGATAATTTATTCTCTTGCAATTATAAGACTAATTTTGTGCCTGGAACTTAACTATAGTCACACAAATAACCAGATGTTTCTCTGTATCTACAAGAAATTTAAATTTAGTATTCACTGGGAATCCCGTTGGATTGCCTAGTTTTTTCGCATACGTGACCAATTGACTTCTAGACCTAGCAGCTTCATTAACTAAATAATCAATTATTAATAAAGCGATGGCTAGTATTTCAAAATTAATAACAGACATTTTAAATTGAAATAAAAATTTTTATTTACTTTTCGAATATAAGTATTTACGTAAATCACAAAATTATGAGTTTGCTTATTGATAAAAAATTAAATTATAAATTATATTTTTTTTTTTTTTTAATTTTCACTTTTTTTTACGTAAAAATATTTTGTATTTACTTTAAATATATATTTATAATCAATTATTAACAATATCATAATTTAAATATTAGGGGAGGGTGGGGCAGAGTGGGCCCCTTAAGGAAAATAATTATAATATCGTTTATTTTTTCATCACGTTTACTTATTTTTAGACCCTTGATACTTATTTTCAATTCATTATGCTGCGTCGATTAAAATTGAAAAATCGAAAATTAGGGGCAGAGTGGGCCCCTCACGAAAATTAGGCAAAAAATTGATGTATTTTATTTTCCGTCAAGTTATGACCTCCATAATGTTTTTATCATATTCTAGGCAAATATGTGATATGTGGGGAAAAAAGGACCACTCGGAAAAAAAAATTGTAACGAGAAAATTTTTTATTTTTCGTTTTCAATTTTTTTTGAGTGGTCCATTTCACCCCAAATATTACATATTAGACTTAAATATGATAAAAACGTTATAGAGGTCATAACTTGACGGAAAATAAAAAAAAATTTATTTTTTATAATTTTTTGAGAAAGGGGCCGTCGTGCCCCAAGCTCTCCTATCTTTAACTTTCTTGATAAATTATATTTAATGAACAGTTTTGGTGGTCTATTTTATCCCTCATTATATAAGAAATTTCATTAAGCTTATTATCCGTCCGAATTTATTGACACATAGAAAATTTTGAGGGGCCCACTGTGCTCCCATATTTTTTTAAGTTTTTAAAATTTTAAGGGGCCCACTCTGCCCCATGGGGCCCACTTTGCCCCTCCCTCCCCTATTTAGGGGAGGGTGGGGGTAAGAAGGTCCCCAACAGTTTAATAAAGAAATTTTTTGTTTTTAAATTTCGGCAAAATGTCATGGAGGCCATTTTGTCCTACCCTTCCCTATGTAAATAATGAGTGTAAGATTATAATTATTAATTAATTAAAATTATCAACTAATCGCATCTTCTTCAAAAGTAAATAAATTTAACAAAATAGTGAAAAACATCAGTAATAAAATGCAAATTTTTAAAATACATATTAATAATAACAATAAAATTTTTATATTAATATATGTGCTTATATCTTTTGTACGCTACATTATTACTTTATCTATAATTATTATTATTATTCTGATATATATCTCATGGCTGTGACAAATTGTGCACTCGTTTAAAGCTAATGAGAATAACATTGACGCAAATCGTCTACATATATCTCTTGTTTATTATTTCAATGCATGAAAAAAAAATTCTTTATAATTTCAATTATTTAAAAATAAAAATCGCTCATGAGTTATTTCCTCTCAGTATATTCTTCAATGCCGACAACTAAATATATATGTGTTATATATTTTTATAAATTTATATCATGTATAACTGAATCCAAGAACCTGTCCTAGATTTCGTTTTATATAATTTAAATTATATGTTGAATATACATATAGGCATCCTGCACCTTTTAAATTTTATTTCTGATATATTTTATATTTTATTTATAATTATAATTGGAGTATTACTGTCGTTACAAGCCAATCAATTATAATATATATACGTGATCCCTTTTTTACTATTATATATATTTATATATATACCCGAGTCGAAATTTTAGCCCTCATTTCATACTATTTTTTGGGTTTTGCCCCTCAATTCATCCTCAAAAGCGCAAAGTGAATCTCATCTCGCCCTCAATGAAGTTTACTGATCCTCATTTCATACTCAGAAGCCTCATGCGACTAAACTGAACCTTATTTCAAACTCATAAACCTCACACTGACCCTCATTTCATACTCAGAAACCTCATGCGACTAAACTGAACCTCATATCAAACTCATAAACCTCATTTGAAACTCATAGAACCCAGGCACCTATTTATGTTATAACTCACATTTGTGACTACCACTTAGAATAAACTTGATTAAATTACAGTATTACTAAAGAATTGAAATTTTTGAGATAAAAATACTAATTATATATGCATATAATGTATTAAATATGGTCAATACGTGTAGTGTTAAATACACAAGATGTAAAATAGATTTTAATTTAATAAAACTATATCTATATAAATACAGTTAAACTAACACTTATTAACATCAGATTGCATTGTCTACTAATATTCTATGATACCTAAGTTTTTGACTGTAGCAGAAACCTTTATACCGAGTGGTTAAAACGTTCGACTTATACAGCTAATACTTTTAAAAGAAATGTGTATGAGTTTGTTAGCAACCTACCCTGTATAATTTTAAACGCTATATTGTAAATAGTGAAATGTGTTTTCCTTTTTATGTATACTATCCTGGATATTGAATGTAACCCGAGCTATGTAAAAAAATTTTCGAACAACATGAATGGGTCATAAAATTTTATGTTCGAAATCCTTAACACATGGCTCAAATATTTCTAAACTTTTCATCATTCAGTCTTCAAACGCTGGCCTGTTAACAGCAATAGTGGAAATACAACAGTCATCTAAAAATTAACATTCAAAAATTAAAAATTGTTAAAATTAATTATTTCTTATTACAATGCCTAAATTAAGACAGTATGTGCTTATTTATTGAATAGAAAGTCAATCAAAAGACGTTGTTCTCCTATCAGTGGTTCCAAGAATCAAATGCGTGGAAAGAAGTGTGGTAAAGTTGTCGTGGAAAAGCTTTGTGACAAATAAGGAAACAAAAGCAGTTGCAAAAATATTAGCTATTGATAGTAAGTATAGTATTTAATTACTTTTTTGCTATAAAAATTTTTTAAATATTATATAAAATGAAGTAAGCTTATAACTTGAGAATTATAATAATTTTCTATCTAACTTAAAGTTTATTCTTTTCTAAAATGAGTAAAGCAATAATATTTTATATTTACATTAGATTTTGATGACCAACAATGTAATGAACAAGAAGACAACGAATCGAGCAGTGATAAAGACGAAAATGATGATTTAAATATTTAAATAACGTCCTAAGAAAAATATAAATGTAACTAATATTAATATTAATTGTTTTGAAACTGTAGTTTTAACTCAATAATAAAGTAAAGAATTTATATTTTGTAGAAATTTATTTTGTAGAAATTTCTAGAAGTATATATATGTATATAACGCATAACTACACATACGCATACACTACTCACACCTACTACACACACAGACAAAAATAAATAAAATGGTATGAGGCTGAAGAGGGTTGTATGAGGCTCAAAATTTCGCCCTCATATCGTCCTCACTATGGTATTTTGTCCGATAACTACTGCATTGAGGATCAAATGAGGAGCAAAATTTGTATGTAATTTCACTCTAATTTGGCCCCGCACAACCTCACCAAAGTTGGTTATTTGAGGTTGAAATGGGGGCTAAAATTTCGACTCGGGTACGTGGCTATTTTTGACATATGAAAGAAAAAAGATCGCTGTTTATAACGCTACTGTTATTTTGCAAATAAAAACCAGTCGTTATACAATTGTATATATATGTATATATAGAGTAACGATAATTCAGGTCGTCTGGCAATTTGAACTGAAGCAATTAGTTCTTTTTTGTTGTGATTCCTGTCTTACGTAATCATGTACATTGAATTTAGTATCATCTGGATTCCCACTTTTATGCGCTTTCAATTGTCTGAAAAATAAAAAAAAATATCATTTTATAATTTTTTTATTAATAAGAATTTTTTTTAATTTTTTGATTCGCGTTATTGTCTAAGATATGATTTTTTATGACTGTTACCTTAGGGTTGCCGAAAAAAACCGACTATTTTTTTTTTTCGAGTCTCTTATGAAAATTTGTTGGCTTACGATGTTTTAAGAAGCCTCTCCAAAAATTTAGATAAAAAATTTTCAAGAGGTCGCTCACGAATTTTGAAAATATCAAAAATGATCGAAATTTGAGTTTTTTATTTCAAATTTTTTCTTTCTCGTGGCAGCAATAGTTTATATTTGTGGAATCATGACTACCCTGAAAATTTAAGCCTAAAATTTAAATATTTAAACCTCGCTCAAGAATTTTGAATGTTTCCGAGTGCTGTCTTTTGAACGTTTTCGAGCGACCCTTGAATATTAGTAATAAAGCTTCTCGATTTTTTCACCATCAATTTGCATCACAATGAGTGAAAATATAACCCGAGAAATAGAAATAATAAGTTATTTACATACTTTTTTATTTTTTAATTCAATTTTTAGGTTTTTTCGCTTATTCAAAACTTACCAAATTTTATTGTTTAAGACGGTCCTGTATATTTTTGGTTATGCAAAAGTTATATTTTAGTGCAATGACAATAATTGAGTTATAAAAAAATACAAAAACTAATTCAAAGTATTAGTTACATATGATCAGTTAATGTTCAAAATTCTTGAGCGCCGTTTAAATATTTAAATATTGGGCTGAAATTTTCAGCATAGTCATGATTTTATAAGTCTAAACTATTGCTGCCACAAAGAAAAAATTTATAAGTGAAAAATCCGAATTTCAATCATTTTTGATATTTTAAAAATTCGTGAGCGACCTCTTGAAAATTTTTTATCGAGCTGATTTTTGGAGAGGCTTCTGAAAACATCGTAAGCCAACAAATTTTCATAAGAGACTCGAAAAAAAAAAATAGTCGGCTTTTTCGGACCACCCTACTGTACCGATAAATTACACTGTAAAAAATCAGGAATGAATTCAGTGTGATTACGGTCTTATTTAAATTCGAATTTACTTCGTCACTTAGAGTTTTCGAGTTTTTAGAAAAAATCTTCTTCTTTAAAAAATCAAAGTTTTTTCTCTTGAATCAATTCTTTTTTTTTATCAGTGTAGAAATTTTTTTTTCCGCGGCGTAACTTCGGACTGATGTGAATTTTATTTAAATACGCATTCACTCTGTACCCAATCTGCGTTCACTGCAAATTTTTTACAGTTATATAAATTTTCATATGAATTTTTATTAATATTAAATCGGGAGTCAAATTATCCATTTTTTTTTATAATCCCTGGGTCTACATTTTTTTCATTTATTTTTCATAAATCGGGATTAAATCGAACTTTAATTGTTTAAATATAAATTGATTTTAAATTTAAACGAGACAAATTACCATTTTTAATTATAATTAAATTTTTACATTAATTTAATTACTTATATAAATAAATCCATTACTTAAAAAAATTGTTTTTTTAATGAAAAAATTTTTTTTTAAGTATAATACTGATAATAATAATAATAATAATAATAATAATAATAATAATAATAATAATAATAATAATAATAATAATAATAATAATAATAATAATAATAATAATAATAATAATAATAATAATAATAATAATAATAATAATAATAATAATAATAATAATAATAATAATAATAATTACTTAGCAATTGCAAGAAAGGCTAACTCGACATTGAGGCCAGTCTTGGCAGAAGTTTCCATGAATGGAACTTGATACTCATCCGCTAGACGCTTACCATCTTCTACCTTTATTACACGTTCATTACCGCAATCTGACTTATTACCTGAATAATTTTAAAATAAATTGCGATTAAATTACATTATCTTTTTAAATGCATTAATATCAATTGTCCATAGAAATTAAATAATTTTATAAAAAAATTTGGAAAATCCAAAAGTGCACGACTCATAATGCTCATTTATTATGAGATAATAAAATAATGGCGGGAATCATGAATTAATTTAAAATATATATAATTTTTTGTCATTAAAATTTGTTGTTTTTTTTTTTAATTATATTAGTAATTTTTTATAATTATAAAAGAGTTTTCTCAAAAAATCTCGATTAATAACAAAAAGAAAATATGTAAATAAAAACAAATAAAAAAAAAGAATTGAATTGAAAAAATTCAGGCTTACCAATCAGCAATAATACAAAAAAAAAAAACAGCTGTACGAGGACGGTAATGTGCAAGCGCCCCTGGTGAAATAAATGTACGTATAATGTACAGACATATCACCATCCATGTTAATTTTACATAGATATATATATATGTATAGTTATACAGCCTTTTTATTCTTTTATTAATTGCAATTAAACGACTCTGAGTTACCTAGCCATTTTCAATAGGGGATCTACAAATCTTTCAAAGAATTTAAAAAAAAAAAATTTGATTCAATTACTGGATTTTTTCGCAAGTTATCGTATATACGGAATTCATACTTGACGGACAGGAAATTTTTTTAAACTATTTCGATGTTTTTTCGGTTTTTATTGAACTGATTAAATTTTTGGAAAGTATGGAATTAATCTCCATTAAATTATCTTCAAAATGGTGTGCAACATATCTTAATTCCGTGAATCAACAAAGGTATAATAATTGAAATAGTTGCCGAAGTGAGGCGAAAAATATTTTTCGATCGTAAAGCACTCTCTGATGCTTCGCATCATGAGTCGTGCAGTATGTAAGAGCTGGAATGCTAAATAATCAAATTAAATATCTATGGGATCAAGTTATCAACTTACAGATTTAATAAATTAATATGTTATATTATAATGTTATAAAAAATATACTAACCGAGAAGCATTATAACTACGTCATTCTGTGCGTACTCCCGGATCTCGCCGAGCCAGGCCCTGATGTTATCAAAGCTAGTCTTGTTCGTCACGTCATAGAGCAAAAGCAACGCTGAAAAACCAGTCACTCATCTATTATGCATTCATATCTTTATGTCTAAGAATTATCATAGTACAAACTGTTATTAGTTATTAAACTATAAAATATATTATAATAGCACAAATAAAAATTTTTTTTAATTTTAGAATTTTTTTAGAAAAATAGTATTATAGTATACGCATCTTGGCCAGTAAAAAAGAAAGCCTCACTCTCTAAATCTGAAGCAGTGAAAACCATTGAAAAACCCCGGGTCATAATATCTAGCCTCAATCTAGCCTGATCGAACCTAAGTAAGCCTCAATCAAACCTCATTGAATAAAAGAGCATTTTGAGCCTTAAATGATGTTCAAAAAGTCTCAATGGGCCTCAAATGATGCTTAAACATACTCAATAAGCGTTGATGAGCCTCAAATGAACCTAATCTCGACTATGTAACTTAAAATCTAATTTTAATTCAATTTATATTATTTGAGGCTCTATGATCACCATTTGAGGCTCACTGAGGCTCTGTGAGCATTATTTGAGGCTCATTGAGGCTTTTTGAATATCATATGAGGCTCAAAATACTTTTTTTACTCAATGAGGCTTGATTGAGGCTTTACTTGGGTTCGATGAGGCTAGATATTGTGGTATACTTGGAATACTCATAACTATGAAACAGTGAAAATTCACTGTTTCAGATTTAGACAGCAGATCGGCTTCGCCTCGGTCAACAATTACTTGTGATCTGAGACATCTTTTTTTACTGCCCTAGGTATGTAATATACTATTTTGCATAATTGCATTGTTTGAGGTCAACTTGCTCCCATCAACTCCTAGAAAATTTGCGAATCAAAATTTTTGAATAATAAAAAAAAAATTTCTTCTATAATGTAGAAATTACTCGGAATTATATATTAAATAAGTTTTCATATTTAATAATAATAAATATACTACCATGAGCATCTCGATAATAAGCGTGGGTCACGCTTCGAAATCTCTCCTGTCCTGCGGTATCCCATATCTGCAGTTTAATTCTCGTATCGTCCACGTTAACCACTTTGTTCTGTAATTATATCATCAAACCATCAATACCTCACGGTTACTAATGCGCGTTAAATATTTCATTATAGCCATGAGTTATAAATAATAAATAATAATTATTTTATTGCATAATAAATGACAAATTTGTGAGCAATGCATTATTTCATACATGTATATATTTATTTATTCAAATCAATAAATATATTATATCTTACCCTGAAATCAATTCCAACGGTACTAATGTGATTCCCAGATAGAAAACGACCATCTCGAAATTGTGTTAGTAGGCATGTTTTACCAACACCGCTATCACCCAATAGCATTATCTATTATAATTATATATAAAATTTAAAATTACATAATTTGAAATTTAAAGAAAATATTTTCAACAGGCATCATCAGATATTATTTTCGGCTGAGTTTTTCTCGGAAACAAAACTATACTGTCTAATCTAACGAAGTGCGCTTTAATTTTTTAACAAGAAAAAGTTTTATATGTGAAAACATATATGATAAAATATATGAATGTTATAATGTGATATATTGTATAGTATATAAAATAATATTAATTCTTTTGCCGTATTAATATGTGATAATATATTGAATAAAAATATATTGCTAGAATATATTACCAACATATTTATCAATATATGACTTTTTTATGTTTTACATATATATTTTAATATATCTTTTTTTATATTGATATATTATATTGAAAGTAGTTATTAATTGATATATAGTATTTTTTGTATTTTTTATATATGTTTTCCAGTATATTGCAAAATATATGGTTTCCAGTATATTGTAAAATATATGGCACTTTTTTTACTTTTCTTAGGTTACTGCGTTAGTTAATCAGTAAATGTAAGGTCAATGAATAGAAAAAAAATAATAAACTTAACTATTTTTTTGTGGAATTGTGTAGAAATTTAAAAAGTATATTGAAAAAATAAAATTTTCAATATATTGCGAAAAATATAAGTTTTAATATGTTGGAAAAATAAAATTCCAATTTACTGCGAACCATATATTTAAACATATAAATTCTTTCATATATAATCAATTATATAGAGACCATATACCACTAATTATATGGATCAAAATATATGGAAGTATATATCAAGTTTATTATATTATCCTTATAAATTATATATATACTATCCATATATGGCAAGAATATATTGAGCATTATATGAGATAATATATATAGAAAAATACAAAATATAATATATGGGTTAATATATTATTATAAATATATAGTCCAATATATGTAAAAAACATATATTTTTCAGTATAGATATTTTTGCCGCTATATATTTATCACTTATTCACCATATATTTTTTTATATACTTTTAACAATATATATTTTTTTCCATGTGGGTAACGTTCGTTTGTTTAAGAGAAAAACTTGGCAAAAGTTTCTGATTACAGTATTAGTGCAATAAAGATAATACCGTTCGCCCACTTGGGTGCGAGAGAGAAAGAGGTAAGAACGCCTGTTGTTGTTAACCTTTAAACAGTAACCTCGGTCTGACATACCATTAATCAAATTTAAAATCAATGAAACTTTTTTTAATAACTGTATCTTAAGATATTAATTAATCTGATTTTTCAAAACAAATAAAGTTTATAATATCATTAAATCATGTCTTTTTCATGAAGATATAGTTTTATAGACCGGCTTTAACGTAGCGTGCAAATTTTTAAGGTTACCGTTTAAAAGTTAACCTCAACGATATTAGGGCAGCTCAAAAAAAATTTTTTTTTAACACCCTCTGAAAAGTTAATGTATGGCAAAAAAAAAATTATCACCAAGTTTGAAAGTTTGAATTCAAAAATAAAAATTTGAAAAGTCGCTCAAGAATTTTTTAAATTTTTTAAATTAATTTTTTTTTCCTGTGGCGCTACTACACAGAAAATAAGGATTTTTTGGTTCTGATTTTTTTGATATGAATTTCCGAAGGTTCAAAAATATAAAAATTCCAATAATTTAAAAAATTTTTGCACTTTCTTTTAAAATTTACACTCAATTTTAATGACAACTATCTGAGAGTGAAAAAATTTGTCACCAGCGCACGACTTAATTTTAAGTTACACTTCATAAAAATTAGTTTTTAAAGATCTAGTAGATTTATTATTTGCAATTATTGAAAAAATGTCATGATGAATAATTTTAAAAATTCCGATTGTAGGAAAAACGAGAAAGTAAATTTTTAAAGATAAATAAAAAAATTTAAGACATCGCGATTGAGTAAAAGAAGAATAGAATGCAAAAGACGCATAAATCTTGCGGCAACTTTTAAAGCCTTTTCTGAGAAGGATAATCGTAGGAGCAGATAAGTTATATCTACTTTTATATGTCTCCAATAAACTTTTGCTAATCCATCTCCGCTAATGTAAGAGTTAAAAAATAAGCTCTCATAACAAATTGATCGTAATAAATAATAAATTCCTTGGCGATATTTTAACAAATTTTAAGAGTTAGTTCACTAAAATAATGATAATACGGAGTAATTTATTTTTAAGATAAGAAGTTAGAAAAAAAACCATACAAGGTTACCAAAAAAAAATGTAATGTTTTAAATAAAATGAATCAGGGCCAAAAGAAAAGATAAAAAAGTAAATTGAAACGTCACGCTTAAATTAGAAAGGTATCAGGATAGTAAGCTAGACCTTGAAGTGGAGTTCTTTCGTCGTTTCGGGTGGGGCCTGTGATGAATTGGGACCCTCGTGAGACGTCTGTCGACGCACTGGGCCTTGTGCCCCCACTCTAGTTGACGGGCCCGCTGCTGTGGCAGTGGCGGGGGTACCTGGGCCCCGTGAGGCCGAGTGGGTATCAGACGAGGACCAATCGGACGAGGTCGTTGCAGAACCGCGCGTACGTGCGGCTCGATTTGAATCCTCCATTCTGCTCATGGGTTCCTGCTACCAGGAGCACCAATTTGCTCTTCTTCTTCTTGGCCACTCCTCGTCGCCGCCGTTGTCGTTGTGCTTCTTTACCACTTTTGCTCGGGGTCACTCAACTCCAAGCTACTTTGTCGAGTTAAAAGCATGTCAATGTAATTGAAACAGTTTTTAAAAAAATATGAGTTAAATTACTCAAATGTAAAATGAATATGAAAGTTTTTATTTTGCTATAGATACTGTCTTTTGTTACTAATTTAAAATAATCTATAATTTATAAAATTAATAAATATAAATTGTAAAAATGAAGTATTGGAAAGTTGGGGAAATCGACGGTAGAATTGATTAAATCGCATGAGAATTAAACGGAAGTAATTATTAACTTGTTTTAAACTGTTGGGAAAACGAATACACATGAGGTCGGTAGAATGTAGTAATGAGTAAAAGGCTTTTGAACTAACTGAGCTCTGTAGAATAGTCTCTATGTGACTTTTAAAACAAATAATTTACTCTGTAAGCTAATAAATGTCGACTGAGTAAATAAAAAAATAAAAAAAGAGATAAAATATATGAGATCAAGAGGAATCGAGGATAGGTCAATTTTTAGGACTCAAGGCGGGACTAATCCACAGATTTCGGGTCCACCCACGTGACGAAGCGAACAAGAGAAAGGAGAAAGAGAAAATGAAAAAAGATAAAATGTATTATATTATACTATAGCCAAATAAAAGAATAAACAAGTTTTAATGAAGTAACGACCCGACTAGTGGCGCCCTGACCCAACGTTTTCGTACAGGACTTTGTATGTGAACGAGGGCTTTGTGCTCGGGCACTGACACCATCTTATCACGTGATTCATACCACTAAGAACGTGTGCAGTTACGTCACACACTAAAAAAAAAAAATACTGAATACAAAACATCGATATTACTCTCGCGTTTTTTGTTCTCTTGCTCCGAAAAATAACCTAAATATTTTTAAAAATAAAAATTGTCTGTCAACTCAAAATTCAAGCTGGTCGGAAAATTTTTATTGAATTCTTATACTAAAATATGAAATTTTTTCGCGTAAATTCAAAAAACCAAATCCACGGAATTTAAGATAGGTACCAATTTTGGCCACTTTGGGGCCAGTTTTGGACCCTTGAAAAACTGAAGTAAAATAATTTGTAAAAGACGCAATGACATAATTAATTTTAAAAATATATAAAAAGATATTTTTATCACACTGTTGCAATAAAAATTTTATTTTGTGGTCCAAAAATGGAGCAGTGACCACAAATGGTACTTCTACTATATAAAGTGGTTTATTAAATATATATAATTTGAAGCAAACTTTAAATTAGCTTTTGGCTTAGTAAGTGAAGTTATTGCGAGAACAAAAAACTGAATGCTTCAAGAACCCATACTAGACCAAATTTCGAGTGGCAAGTTAACTAAACGTTAATTATTAGCGTGTGTCCGCCATTATGAAAATTAATCACGCCCTTTGAGAGTCCGCTATTGGTCGTTATACACGCATCAAAGTTAGGTCATTAACAATACCAGCAATACCATATATAGATATACATAAATATAAAGATGTACATATACATAACCGGACCGGGTGATGGGGACTCGTCGCTAATGGGTGATGGGATCTGACAATGAAAGGATAGCGTAGACCATATGTGCTTCACCGAATATCGCCTTGAAACGTACGACGTATATGGATTACGTTCCTCTGAATCTTGTTTCACTGCTTACATATATTATATTATATATATGGCTGCACAGAATTTAGATTGTATGTACAATATATACATATATACTCATGTAAGTGCGATCGCGATATATAAACTGATAATTAACATACTAATTAACGCTTTGATTGTCTCACAAAGTTGCCAACAATGTCTATATATATATATGACTAGTTTGTAGCCGTGACAACCTATTTGTAGGGAATATTCCCACTACGTCCTCTATTCTATTCCACTAGATTGTACCTTTAACGGCAACATGGACTGTTATTCACATGTTCTCAGTTGTTTGTTACATATGTTACTAAGTTGCTGCGTCATGAATACAAACCACAAGCCCAAACTATTGTTAAATTAATATTATAGACACATATTTTATTATTCTCAGAAACTAAATATAACAAATTTTGCATAATCATTATTATTAATTTTTTACATTTATGCACTGAGAAAAAATACTTTTGTTGAGAAAATTTACTTGATACAAGAACATATATTTTTGAAAATTTTCTAGAATATGTAATTTTTTGTTTCAAGAAGTCGTCGAATTGATGGAAATAATTTTTATTTAATTGATCAAGTAAAGCTATTTTTTGTTTACTTATAATATAACAAATGCATATAATAACAAGATTAAATATTGATGATTTTCAGTACATGGAAAAAAATTGAGTAAAAAAATGACAGCTCGAACTTGGAATAACCTCAACCTGATTAAAAAAAATTATTTGAAATGATTAATAACAATTTGAATTGGGTAATATATATATTAGACTGGATCAAAAAAATCGACTATTTTTTTTTCGATACTGTGAAAATATTCCTGATGACCAAAAAAAATTATTGTGCAAGTTTGAGCCCTTAATATTGATATTAAGAGGTTTATCGTTACTACTATTCGTTTTTTGATAGAAATTTCATTTTTTACCCAAAGCTCGTAAATCATCTATCGGAAAAATTTGAGCAATGTATATTCTTAAAGGAAATTGAATTCTCTACAAAAAATCTCTCTTAGTAAATTTACGTAAAACAAGCTGTTTCCTTGTAACCGTGCCTTGAACGTTGATTTGTTTTTTAAATTCTTTGTTTCTATCTTGGATTTTTGTAACTACTAGAAATATTAAAATTTTTCTAGTTAAGGTACATATTCTTAAAAGAAATTTAATGCGCTACAAAAAAGGTCTCTTAACATTTTTCGCTAAATTCACTCCTTCAAAAGTTATTCAAGGTTAAAGTTGAGTCAAAACGATTTAAATAACCTGAATAACTTTCGAAGGAGTGAATTTAGCAAAAAATGTTATGAGACCTTTTTTGTAGAGCGTTAAATTTCCTTCAAGAATATGTACCTTAACTAGAAAAATTTTTAATATTTCTAGTAGTTACAAAAATCTAAAATAGAAACAAAGAATTTAAAAAACAAATCAATGTTCAAGGCACGGTTACAAGGAAACGGCTCGTTTTACGTCAATTTACTAAGAGAGATTTTTTGTAGAGAATTCAATTTCCTTTAAGAATATACATTGCTCAAATTTTTCAGATAAATGATTTAAGAGTTTTGGGTAAAAAATGAAATTTCTGCCAAAAAAACGAATAGTCGTAACGATACACCTCTTAATATCATTGTTAAGGGCTCAAACTTGCACAATAATTTTTTTTGGTCATCAGGAATAATATTCTCACAGTATCGAAAGAAAAAAAAATATATTTTTTTGGTCCAGTCTAATATAGATATAAACAGCATAAATTAAATCATTTTTTTTTAACCAGGGCAATCACACGTGTAGTAACGCAAACTAGAATCATCAATGCTTACTACAATATTTAGTTGTCAGTATACTATTCGCATGTGTATCCTTTGCTATACATTAGAGTATTCGCTACTACAATGTTTTACTACAATATTGTGGTCAAAAGAACCAAATTTTGTTTTTCCGTGTAAGACAAAAGATATACTTTTCTTTATTTGTCAATTACAAAACATTTTTTCTTTAATAATAATTATTAAAATTATTTTTTTACACTCAGAGTAACTATGACAATGCAATTCATAGACTAACTTGATTTAGATCAGTACGATCTAAATCAATTGGTGTTAATCTCCGCAATGTTATTTAATCATCATCGTGTAAGAAAATAAATAATGGTAAAACTTTACCCGCCGTGGGTTTCGAACCCACGACGTTCTCGCAGTGGCTATGAAGCTGACGCTCCAGCCACTACGCCAACGAAGACTTATAGGCACCGCAACAAATATGACGGTATAGATTTATTATTATGTATTGCGTATTTTATTAATGCAATGATTAATTTTCTTTGTCGCAAAAAGAAAAAAAAGTGTAAATGTATACATGCAGTGAAGTAAATAATTTGTGTAATAAACTATAATTTGTAAAAGTTTTCCAACGTTGAGAGAAGCTGATGCTTTGTAAAATTTTGATTGTATGGAAGCTCTATAATATAGCTAGAGTTTGCATTGAAAGTACTGACGAGCTTTCGCTGTCACATGAATTAGTTTTATAACGGTGACCCTTTTTCGGTTAGTATTTGTTACAAAGTTTTAAACAAAATATTAAAACATTGAAATTTACTCTGTAAACATCAATAAGTGAAATAGGTGAATATTCACTAGTTCTGAGTGCCAATCGAACCACTTTTTAAAGTAAGTGGTTCGGTTTGCACTTAAAATTAGTGAATATATTCACCGATTTCACTTATTCATATTTACAGAGTACTTCATATATAAACTACTTCTTTGTTTATTTTATTTTAGAATGTCTTAGAGTATATAGAAATTTAATTTTTGATTTTTAGAAATTTAAATTTCCCTAGTAGAAATGAAATCGAGTTTTTGTCTAGTAACTGGCCAGTTTTACTAGACTTAAACCAGAAACTGGCCAGTGGGATATCGAGTTTTTGTCAAGTAACTGGCCAGTTTTACTAGAGATCCGAGAGAAACATGGCGGCTTTGAAAAAACTGTCACTTTAAAATTTTAGGTTTTGAGGTTATTAAAATTATCAGTTCCTCGGAAAAATAAAACGATTTTCTAAAAAATACCCAGGCAAATTAAAAATTATTTTAAATTAATGTATCTTTTTCTAAATTACTCCAAAAATTTATATGTGATAGATAAATCTAACCTGAAGCATCGATATATATAGATCAATAAATAAATATTGACCCGCATTGACAGACATCAAAAATTAATTAATTTAAATAAATAAATTATAACTTATAATAAAAATAATGATTGACAAACAAAATTACTATAAAATTTATTTATTGAGCCTTTCAATGACTTAAATAATCCAAGTTTAATTTATGAATGTTAAACTATAAAGCCGGCAACATCATTATATTTTAAAAATAAATGTCATCATTAAATCGTACTTTCAAAAATTAACTATAATTAAAATTTCATTATTAATAATGTATAAAATTTTTTCTTTTTAATTATTCCTTTTTTCGACATCTTTCTTCCCAGTTTTTAATAATTCGTCTGAAGGACAATTTATAATATTTGCTTATATTGCCCATAGTCGCAATTTACTTATTGTATTCATTTTTTTCATTGATCCCATTTTTTAAAGTGTATATTATTAATTATTGATCATAAAATTATTTACATATTAACACATACGTTGAAAAATAGAGGTTAAACAGGAAAAAAAATAAACACACACATACACACTAGTACAGAAAATATATTAGTGTGACTAATGTGTACGCCTTAGTTGTAGGTGGCGCGATTTCTAGTTTTTAGCCGGGATTACTGGCCAGTTACTGGTCTGAAATCGAGTAAACTCTAGTTTATTTCTACTAGGGTTGAATAAAAAATTTTGTAAAAATTAACACAAAACTATGAGTTAGAACAACATTTTATATAATAAATTTTTCTTGTTTTAACATTACTCATATGTGTAAAAAAAATTTTGAAAAAAGGTTGACCCTGCGGACCAGCTCCAAAAATCGTTATTGTCAATTCATATTCGAGCTCTTTGAGCTCAACAATACCTTTAAAAGTATTTATTATATACTTATAACGATGCAAATATAATTTTACAATGAACTGTGTGGTTTATACATATATTATCAGGAAGTCATCGGAATTTATTGATAATGTCAACGAATTTGATACACGCCAAAAGAAGAACTGTCGCTGCAACAGGACAGTTCTGTTACAACTACAGGACTTCCCTGTGGCTGCAACAGGAAAGCTCCGTAGTATATTAACAAGATCGGTTCTGTTGCAGCAACAGTTCTTTTTTCCCGTGTACCTTTGAACGTAGTTTACTTATATTTCATTATATATCTTAATTACAAAAAGTTGTAATCTGAAAACATACAAGAAAAATATTTACAAATGGATGGAATGCTTATAAATAATTACGAGTATTTACACTTATGGAAAAAAAAAATATTTACGATTTTTTTATTTTTTTTAATAATAAAAAGCTGGAAAATTTTTTTATGAAACATTTTCAAGAGCTATAAGTCTGTACAATTTTCAATACTAGCATTTTTGTATAATATATATACTATATTTGATAAATAAACCCTCCTTGTCTATATATATATAATCCCCTAAGGGTAGATATCTCCCTTTATCATTTATTTATAGAGGGTGGAACGTTTCTCGCATCATAAGAGATTAAAGAGAAAAAAAAATGTTTAAAAAAATCTATCATGGATATTATAACTTTATTTTACATTCAGTAAAAAAGGGTGTAGATTTTACTCTGAGTCCTCAGTCAAACAGTGTAGAAATAAATTGACATATTCATTTATATATTTTTTTTTTAATCGAGAAAGAGCGAAATATAAATGCACAGAAAATATTTGTTTTGTGAACACAAACAAAAAATATTGAACTTTTTTAAATTTTTCTGCAGAATTTACATACATTTTTTTATAGTGATACATAATAGTCTATTGTTATTATCATATGATTTTAAATTTCATATCGGAAATAATTGATCTGCGGAAAAAAATGCTGGAGTTAAATTTACCACACCAAACTAGTAATAATTGAACTACTTTGTGGTCATCGTGTCTACAAATGGAGAAGCATGAATGACACTGTATAAGATTAATCTCTACTGTACTAGTTCTATTTACTATTCGACTGGGGTAAAAATTTGTAGGCTCAGTAACTACTCAATGTAGTATGGAAAACTCATCCTGTGGTTTCTTTAACCACACAATTTTATAAGGAGTAGTTGGTATTACTATTTTTGGAGTACACAATATCACATAATTCGTACAATCTACTCCAATGAGGAGTGAAATGACTGACAAACGAAAACGACAGCGCCACCTTCAACTTTTTTACCCCACTGTGGTTGTACTAGCTCCACAATTGTAGTTATAATTACTACATCTTTAAATGTGTCAATTATAACCTTCAAAATTACGTGCTTGCATTTTATATCAACAAAAATTAAATATTCAATGAAACTATGTTAGTAATACAAGAATTAATTTGTCATAAAGATAATTCTAAATGAAAAATAAATATCATGACGTATAGAAAAAACAATGTACTTTAAAAATTAAGTGTGTGTGACATTTCGAATTAATTATTTACAAATCCATTTAAATATATTTAAAAACTCTTTGTAAGAACAATATGATATAAATTTAAAAATTTTTAAAACTTTTAAATACCATGAAAGATAATAAATATCAATTAATATATATTTAATAAATAAATTAAGGATAAAAAACTATAAACTATGATGTGGAGTAGTAAGAACCACAGCTGTCATTTACCAAGGAGTTGTTTTAACCAACGACAGTAGTAGATGTTACTACAGTTTGTGTACCACAATAGGCTAGTAGTCATCACTAGATGTGTAGTGATCCTATATATTACTACTCAGTGTAGTATATGTATCTCCGATTGTGGTAAATTCGACTACACCTTTTTTTAACATGCATTAGTAAATTAATCAAATCGTGAGTTTAATTCTCTAAAGCAGATTTTTGGGGGCTTTAATTATGACCCCCACCCCCTACTGCTCCCATTACCTAGTATCAAAGCTTCATTGCATGGTGAGAAAAAAGTAATCAATATACTAATAAAAAAATAAAAAAAGTCTTTAAAAAAAAGTTTCGAATCCACTATATTTTATTTCATAAAAGCTGTAGAGAAAATATGTGATTTAAACTTTCAAACGTAAAAGTGTTAGACTTTTTACCCGCGAAAACGGAAAAACTGTTTTAGAGGATACAGAAAGTCTCATAGTTAAAGAAAGAGAATGAAGTCACATAAAATGACTCGTACAATTTGCTACCCTCTTTTGCTTTTATTTGTATACATGTCATATGATAATAAACGCCGCTGTTATTTTCTCGTTGGCACGTTGCCTCAAGGTTCTCTCTCTCTCTGAGGTCAGGGTAAACATATGATAAAACTCGCGGGTCATTATTAGCAATCCAATAATTTGAAATCTCACGTTTTATGATGACGAAGCTCTGAACTTTTATTATTATTTTATAATAATAATAAAATGAGTCCTTTAATCTCATGTGGGTGAATATTTTTAAAAAATATTATATCGTATTTCCGGATGCTTTTGACATGAAAAACTCATTTAAATACTATTATTATTATCAACTTTTTTCTTTTCGTAAGAAGAGAGCTGAGCCCAAATAACATTATTAGCGCGTCATTATTAGAATTTTTCAAACTATAATTTTTTTTCGAACTCGTTAAAAGTTGTCAGCTCTAATCCCCCTGATTATCTATAACCGGGAACTTTATCTGATATCTGTCATAATGCAATCACTTGCATAATTATATCTGAAATAAACTTTTTTATAGAAGAAAGTCAGGTAAAAAAATTTACGGTTCGAGAAAAAAAAATTGGGACAAGTTACTCCGATTGAAAAACAGGACCACTTGAAAATTTTCGTGAAAAAATAATTTTAAGATTAACTGTAACGTTATAACGTGTAGTTGAAATAGTACTCTGTAAACATGAATAATTGAAATAGGTGAAAATTCACTAATTTTAAGTGCAAACTGAACCACTTTTTAAAATAAGTGGTTCGGTTTGCACTCAGAATTAGCGAATATTCACTTATTCATTTTTATTTCACTTATTCATGTCCAGAGAGTAATTAATTTATTATTTGAACTATTGAACCGACCCGCACGAAAAAAGATATATACTCGGGTGATTCATTTCCGCAAAAGTTTTTTTTTTTAAGTGCTCAAGCAAAATCTCAATCTACATCGAAAAACAAAAATTCTCACCAAATATGAGCTCTTAATTCCAATGCTAAGTACTTACTATTTGATTTCAAAGATTTCCCATTTAAAATACACGTAAATTAAATTACTTTTTTTTTAACTTTCTAATACTCAGCTGTGTTTTATGATATCAACAAGGTTTTGGTCGCAAATTGTAGGGCATTTGGTGTTCTTCAAAAGTGCTCATAGTTACTTAGCTGTTATTCCAGCTGTTTCACTTGTGTCCGCTGCGGAACTCACTTTTCCTATGAAATTGACCTTTATTGGCTTGCAGAACGTAAACCAATGAAAGTACACTAAAATCGCTAATAGGAATTTTATAGGAAATTGTATTCCCTTCAAAAAAAGTCCTATGAGTCAAGCCGCTAAAGTCCATAGTTTCCGAGTTATAGTCATCTTAATAATTTGAAAAATATAATGTAAAAAAAAAAATTACAATTGCTATTTTATTCTTTAAATTATTAAGATGATTTTTAGGTACCATTTGTTATTTCGACTGGCAAACCAAGGCTTGTCACTTGAGTAATGGGAATCTTGTCCCAAGACTGGCAAATCAAGGCTTGTCACTTGAGTATTGGCTGAATCTTGGCCCAAGGCTGGCGAACCGAGGCTCGTCACTTGAACGTTGATCAGATCTTGGACCAACCTTGGGAGGCCGAGCCTCGGTAGCCCAGTATTGTGCCAAGATCGGCCCCGTTGTCAATATTTTTTTTTCTACAAGGGAAGATCCATACATAAACATGATGGCCTTATTTCGAAAAATGTAAAGGAAAAAAAAATAAAAACATATTTATTTATATCATATTAATGAAACGGATATTAATTTTTGAATATAAAAAAATCTATATTGGATATAAAAGTGATTTTATGATTTTAATCACAAGTTTATAGTAGAACTCGTTTGGATTAAATTCATTTCGGCGAGAGCGCGCTTCTCCCCTCACGCAAACAAGCGTCCGATATTGCGCGAAATATGTGCTTATCACGAATGAGTTTACACACGACTGGTTACTATGTACAACAGAGTTATCAGTTGTGTGCTAATAAAGTAATCATGTTATAAAAAAAAGATTTATTCATGGATGCGTCGCGGCCACAGACTCATAAGCTCAAAGAATTCTATTAATTATATCGGTAAGGTTTTTAGAGGCCTGTTTAAAAGCTGTAGTATTATGTATATATAGCATTTTATCTATTAATGTATTCAATTAACCTCTAATAGCATAACAAATTATTTCTTCATTTTAGTATAACTCTCTGTAATGAATTATCCGCAGCAACGCGTTGATTACTCTTAATATATTGACCACTTGTGGATCCCGTATAACTATAATTTATGTATCAGCTGTTATAAATTTTTGTATAATTTTTATTCTTTCTTATAATGCCTTTTTTAGACAAATAATTTTCATGACAATTTATAAATAAGTTTTCTCTTTCTTACGATTATGTGGTCGGAATCAGCATTTTTGCCCACTTTTGGCGAGATATAGCTCTTCTGCTTAGACTCCGTGGCTTTTCTTACTTGCTATTATATTTTTTTTAGTGCAGGGGTTTTATCAAGCTCACTTGAGCAGTTGTTGCCCTGTAATTCCATTTTCTATATATTTATCTTACGACTAAATCACCGGAATGAGTTGCCTACTTTGAAGTAAGATGATATTTGTATAATGAATATAGTGTACTACTGAATAACATTGTTAACACACTGAAAAAAATAATCGGTAGCAGCTACCGATTATGTTTTGGTAGCCGCTACCGATCATTTTTTAGTAGCCGCTACCGATCATTTTTTAGTAGCTGCTACCGATTATTTCGCGCACACACGTGCACAGGGGAACACATGCACACGCACACGTACACTCGTACATACATCCCGTGTAACATCCCTCAAAAATAGTTTTTTTATGTCCGTTGAAATTTTTCAGTAGAACCGAAATAATCGGGAACTGCTACCGATATAATCGGTAGAGGCTACCGAAAAATAGTCAGTAGCGGCTACTGGTTGCCAGTTGGTAGCTGCCACCGATTATTTTTTTCAGTGCAAGTCACAGAAAAAAAAATCCATTCTATCATTCAAATACACGACTTTTTTTGCCTCAAAAACAACATAAAAATTTGAGGCTCGCTTGCAGGATCAACTCTTAATAATTTTTCATTCCATCAATTAACTGGAATATTTTTTTTTCAAGTAGACAAATGTCACCATGTCACAGTGTAAACATCACTCGATAAAACTTCATTTTTCATGTAACTCTAATATAATTTATTCAGGTTTTACTATCCGCAGCATTTCACTGCAGTCATTTTTCTCGAAAAATTTTCAAATGATTTTATTATTTATTTTTTCGTCGCAGTTCCTTTATGTATGAGATTTACATTGGAACTTGAAACTTGAATGAAAAAATAATAATAGAATAATTTTAAAAATATCAAAGATTATAATTTCAACTAAATAAATTTAAATGTAAAAAAAAAATTAAGTTAAAAGCTATTGTTGATACGAATGTTGTTGGGTCACTCGAGTGAACGATATTGAGTTTTCAAAGGCAGTCACGTGGAAAAAATTGGTTATACAAGGCCACTTTTTTGCATACGGGACATTCAGACTGAGAGACAAGAGTAGAAAAATAAAAAGCGTTGTCTATTTTTTTTTATTAAAAAAAAAAAAAAAAAAAAAAAAAAAAAAAAAAAAACTTTAATTCGCATATATTCAGCTTTCTTATTTTTTATATTACATATTATTCTCATAATTCTTAATTAAAAAGTTACGGTTTACATGGCTAACATTCGTATAGAAATAAAAGTATAATTAATGAGGAAAAAAATATAAAAGGATTGCAAAAAGAAAAAAAAACGATGAAATTTCACGTGCTAATAATTAGTAAAATTAAAAATCATACCTTATTAATTGACGAATTTATTTAATTAAATAGCACTACACATTTTTTTCCGCTAGAACTTTTAAACTACAGGATCTGAATAAAAAAAAAAATATCAAAACGTCAAATCGTTAATCATATTTGAGAAAAAAAATTCTATTCAAATATATATTGCGACGAATTAAATAAATGAACTACAATTTGTCGACTGCTAGAGTTATATTATTGTGAAACAACAAAAGACGGTTATAAAGTTTATGAAGGAAATTGCGATAACGATAAACCGGAAGTTTGAGCCAAGCTATGGTATTGGTCGCGTACACAAAAAAAAATATTATATTTTCAGGAAAGAAAAAAAAACTTCAATTTAAATTGTTAAAATTTAAAATAACTCACAAATTCATAAAATACATAATTAATATTTTGGGGTAAAATGGCCTCTCGGAAGACATTTTTTTAAGTAGGATTTAAATTATTTTAATACCCGTAAAAAAAAGTTAAGATTTGACCGGATATACTCAGACATGATCAGATCTGTTGATATATATTAAACACTTTTAATACTTATAAGATCTTGTAAGTAGAGAGATCTTTTAAGAAGTTTTATAAGATCTTTTTGGTAGACAATTATATTTCCTACAAATTATTTTCAATAAAGTTTTTTGAAATTCCGCATTGTTTTCGAGTTATTTTCATTTTAAAGCCAAGCTCGTAAAAAAAACTAGTCTTCTAATCTATTCTGAGAACTTAACATTAAAATGAAAATAACTTGAAAACAATGCGGAATTTCAAAAAACTTTATTGAAAATAATTTGTAGGAAATAAAATTGTCTATAAAAAAGATTCTATGATATTTTTTAATAAGTCTGATAGTTTTGCTGGAAAAGTAAAAAGATCTGGAAATTTATTATAGATTTGAATTCCAGCTCTAATAACTTTTGAATGGATGGATTTATCAAAAAATGATAAGAGAGCTTTTTTGAAGAGCGTTCAATTCTCTATAAGATCAGCTATGGACTTATTTATATGAGGTGCGTATGCCGAGCTAGAAAAATAAAGAAATAAAATATTTTTTTCCCCATGATATTTAAATGGGAAATGAAAAATTAGAGATAGGCATCTCTAAATATTAATATTAAGAGCTCCGCTTTTAACAGGCTTTTTTTCTTACCTGCGAGTTTTCAGCCTGTTTTTTTGCTGAAAAAAAAAAGTACCCTAGTAGAAATAAACTAGAGTTTACTCGATTTCAGACCAGTAACTGGCCAGTAATCCCGGCTAAAAACTAGAAATCGCGCCACCTACAACTAAGGCGTACACATTAGTCACACTAATATATTTTCTGTACTAGTGTGTATGTGTGTGTTTATTTTTTTCCTGTTTAACCTCTATTTTTCAACGTATGTGTTAATATGTAAATAATTTTATGATCAATAATTAATAATATACACATTAAAAAATGGAATCAATGAAAAAAATGAATACAATAAGTAAATTGCGACTATGGGCAATATAAGCAAATATTATAAATTGCCCTTCAGACGAATTATTAAAAACTGGGAAGAAAGATGTCGAAAAAAGGGATAATTAAAAAGAAAAATTTTTATACATTATTAATAATAAAATTTTATTATAGTTAATTTTTGAAAGTACAATTTAATGATTAAATTTATTTTTAAAATGTAATGATGTTGCCGGCTTTATAGTTTAACATTCATAAATTAAACTTGGATTATTTAAGTCATTGAAAGGCTCAATAAATAAATTTTATAATAATTTTGTTTGTCAATCATTATTTTTATTATAAGTTATAATTTATTTATTTAAATTAATTAATTTTTGATGTCTGTCAATGCGGGTCAATATTTATTTATTGATCTATATATATCGATGCTTCAGGTTAGATTTACCTATCACATATAAATTTTTGGAGTAATTTGGAGAAAGATACATTAATTTGAAATAATTTTTAATTTGCCTGGGTATTTTTTAGAAAATCGTTTTATTTTTCCGAGGAACTGATAATTTTAATAACCTCAAAACCTAAAATTTTAAAGGGACAGTTTTTTCAAAGCCGCCATGTTTCTCTCGGATCTCTAGTAAAACTGGCCACAGTTACTTGACAAAAACTCGATATCCCACTGGCCAGTTTCTGGTTTAAGTCTAGTAAAACTGGCCAGTTACTAGACAAAAATTTGATTTCATTTCTACTAGGGTATCAAAATGGTACACCCTACTGAGTATATATGTATCAAAGAGAAAATTTGGCAAATATAATTAGACTTGACAAGATATATGATCAGGTCCAAATTCAATGAATCTTGAAAGATTTAATATAAGTAGCGACAATGAACACATGGAATAGAAATAGTGGCAATAAGAGTAACCACAATGTATACATCCCATCTAATACCATGTGAAAATGTCCATCTATATGACGCATATTGTATTAAATGGTGACTAGTTGTATATGTAGTAATGTTCACACAGCCCTTATCAATTACGCGGGGAAGTATGTCATAAATTATATGAGAATTCACCGAGTGTTCATATGTAGTAGACTAGTCAAGAGCATTGTCGCGTGACGAATTACATTTCATGTAGCAAATTTTGATCACACACACACACAAACATATATATATATATATATTGATATATGCGATCGAAAACATGTGAGTGTGAATAATTGAAAAAAAAAGTCATATATCTTGATAAAATATTTTCTTGCAAAAACGTTCAAATTAATGCATATTTTTTCATCGGCTGAATAACCACTAGAATTAATGAATTATGAATATATGAAAAGAAAAAAAAAAATTGAGAAAGAAAAAATTTGTCAGGCGAAAAATTAAATGCACATTTTCAGTTAGCAGAATTAGTTGTGCTCATCAAGGTTATGTTCATCCCGCGGCTTTCCGTAACATTGCAATATAGAAGGAAGAAAAAAAAATTTACAATTTCCTCGACTCTCAACGGATGTTAAATGAAAATAACTATATTTATAACTGCATTAAAATATTGAAATGAAAAAGATCTCTAGTTGTTAATATGATATATTGATTTTAAATTTGATACCGGCTATGGGGAGCTTTTCTTATTTAAATTTGTACATGTAAATAATCTTAAAATAATATTTCTGTTAATTAACTTTTTACAGTAAACTCGGTCGTAGCTTAATTAAAAATTCAAAAAAATTCTAGGATATTTTATGATAGCTCGTGAACTCATCATTGCTATTACTATTATTATTATTCTTTTTATTATTTATTATTTTTTTTTAAGTATTTAGTTTAAAGTAAAAACGAGAAAATATTTATTTTTTCTAAAAAATTCATAACTTTTGAATATTAAATGACTACAAGAAGAAGTTCTTGTCGAATTTGTTTCTGGATTATGTATATTTTGTAGAATAAAAAAATTACTGAGACTTGTGTCGGCTAAAAAAACTACAGTAAGAATACTTACAATAATTAAAAAATTATAATTCAAAGGAAAAAAAAAGTTTAAAGGATGATTATTTTTTTAATAAAAAAATTAAAAACTTGCTTACTTCATAACTTGATAAAAAATTGTATAGGCGGTTCAATAAAAAAAAAAATTTGGAAACCCCAAAAGTGCACGACTCATAATGCTCATTTATTATGAAATAATGGCGGAAATTACGAATAAATTTAAAATATATATAATTTTCTGTCATTAAAATTTGTTGTTGTTTTTTTTTTTTTTTACTTATATTAGTAATTTTTTATCATAATAAAAGAATTTTCTCAAAATATCTCGATTAATAACAAAAAGAAAATATATGTAAATAAAAACAAATAATGAAAAAGAATTGAATTGAAAAAATTCAGGCTTACCAATTAGCAACAATACAAAAAAAAACAGCTGTACTTAGGACGGTAATGTACAAGCGCCCCTGGTGGAATAAATGTACGTATAATATACAGACATATCACTATCTATGTTAATTTTACATAGATATATATATGTATAGTTATACAGTCGTTTTATTCTTTTAGTAATTGCAATTAAACGACACTGAGCTACCTAGCCATTTGTAATAGGGGATCTACAAATCTTTCAAAGAATTTAAAAAAAAAAATTTGATTCAATTACTGGATTTTTTCGCAAGTTATCGTGTATACGGGATTCATACTTGACGGACAGGAAATTTTTTCAAACTATTTCGATGCTTTTTCGGTTTTTATTGAACTGATTAAATTTTTGAAAAGTATGGAATTAATCTCCATTAAATTATCTTCAAAATGGTGTGCAACATACCTTAATTCTCTAAATCAACAAAGGTATAATAATTGAAATAGTTGCCGAAGTGGGGCGAAAAAAATTTTTCGATCGTAAAGCACTCTCTGATGCTTCGCATCATGAGTCGTGCAATTATTGTTAAATTATGGCATACGGTCTGAAAATGTTAACATGTGTAAAGAATTTTTTAATTAAAAAAAATAATGTAATTCTGATCTTTTTTATTTTTTTTTTCTAACTACAAAAATAATGATGTATTATTCCAAATAAATATTATTATAAATAACTTATCTGATAAAGAGAAAAAAAATTAAAGTTGAAATTTTTTTAAACGGAATTAAACTAATTGGAAAAAATAAAAAAATACGAAATATTGTACACAATAAAAAGATTATTAGTACAAATTATTAATGTACTTTTTTTTTAGATTCAATGTCATTATGACTTCATAGTTTTAGAAACGGAAAAAACAACTTTTTATCAATAAAATTCTTTTTATCGATTTATACAGCAATTCGATAGGAGTAGTAGCTATTAAAAAATTCCAAAATTTACGTGGCATCAGTGTCATTTTACATCAACTGTATATAAATAGGTTGAGATAAATTTTTATCACACAGAACTAGATATTCGTATCAAGAGCTCAGGAAACTTTTAATTCAAGAAATATTTTAAAATTACATTGCATACAGATTGTATACAATAGTAAAAATTAAAAATGTTAATTATAACGTTATTTTTGTTCTTCACAGTAACTCATTCTCATGTTGTAAATCCTGACGATGAAAATAATCAGTGCCTTGAGCATGGCAGTTTTGTGAGTATGAAAACCTCTCAAAAATTAGAGCTCGAAAAATTTACATAGCAGGGGAGACCGGGTATGGTTGTCTCATGGGTTGGTTGTCATAGTGGTACCACAAATGACGTCATTTGTGGCGATCGGTTCATCGGTTGGCGCCCAAGAATCGCGAAGGCATCACTTCCCTTTCGCCACCGATTTTTCGACGTCGATCAATGTTCGTATTTCATTCGTTAAGTTGTCTGCTATGACCGCTGAGACAACCAACCCGTGAGACACCATACCCGGTTTACCCTACTAAATATAATTATGGTAAAAGACCCAATATCTGATCAAGGACTAATGTAGTCCCTGATCGGGTATTAGGTCCCTTTCATCTCGTATGCATTATCTCGCTTTTACTGAAGTTCAAATTGTCTCTGTAATTAGAGATAACACAAAAAAATTGTTTGTAATTCCTCGATTTTCTAATTTCTACACTCTAAAACCAAGTATACTATACTACATATATGTAGTCAAAATTAGCACACTTCCCTTAATCCTTAACACAAAAAACTATAATTTCGCTTATGGCCTTAAACGTAGAACACATTTAATGTGTTAAAATATATTTTGTTTAATTTTTCAATTCAAAGTTATAACGTAAACCGTTTTTCTTTTCGCGACGGAGACGCGAATAAAAATCCGGAGTCGTATGTGGTCACCCAAGTGTATTAACAATTAAAAATAAAAATAATAAATATAACTCAAAATAATAAATAATTATAAATAAAGTAAAGTTGTGCCTGGACCAGCTCCTCAGGCTGGGTTAGTGCACGAGGGCGCCATTCCGTTTTTATTAAAACGGACAAAAATAACAACAATTCAGGGGAGAGATCACGGGACAAAATCTTGAGCGAGAATGCATGCACCAAGCGAAATGACAACCAAATAAATATATAATGAATAACAATAATAATAAGAAATAATTACTATTAAATATATCCAGGAAATAAACAAATAAATATTGGCTATCACTGGATTCCTTTTTCTAAATTATTTAATTCAAAATATATTTAAATAAACTTTTAAATTATTACAATACCCAAATATTGTTTAATATAATTAACTCTCTATAATAAATTTTTATCAAATTAAAATATACTCATTACAATCAAATGATAATAATAATAATTCATTTAAATTATCCACTGGGGAATTCAAATACAAACTTAAAAATAATATAACATATAAATTGTAAACTAATAAAATAATAATAATCTTTTTCCTTTATTTTAAATTATTTACTCTGGGGAAAGAAAGACGCGGGTACTCAATACATTTGGCAACACTGGGTTGCATACCATCAAATTATAAAATAAATTTTACCCAGAGAAATAATATTTAATACTCAAATATACTTTTCAAATCATATGTAAAATACTAGTGTAAGACAAGGAGCCACACTTGCTATCCTTGTCTAATCCTCTAAGGAATTTGCTCGACGCGTCTACGTACTTGAAACGCACGCCGGACAAATTCAACTTATTATGACAATATAACTCAGGTTCAATTATTTATCAATTAAATACCGCGATCAACTCTACTGAAGGACCAGCGATAGCCGATGCAACAAATGAAAATACCAATTGACTTACCGGCGTTGATAACAATTTACTTCTTGAGTTTATTAATAATAAATATCACAATCCAAATTAAATACTTTAATTATGCAATTATTTTATTGCGGCACCTGGGCCAGAACAATTTACTCAAAAATAATCACGGACAACAACACGTCCTATCTTTACAAAAACCCGGTCCTCTCTGACTATATTTTCGTTGATTTTTCCGAGGGAGGGGTATCACTCACGTGTTATCCCCTCTAACGACCTCGGACCCGAAATTATCAATAAAAATAAAATATTTAAATCATTAAGCGACCTGAGTTATACCATAATAATAAATTAAATAATATTTTCTATATATAAACATAAACATAATGATTATTAATCCTTTAAACAATAAAATAATAATTATTTCAGTACACCACGTGGCTGGAGAAAAATATCGATTTTTATCCCCACTATATCGACTTACTCTCCCTTCGGTCGATATTTTTATGTGTGTTCTACAACACGTGTGCTACTGACAAAAATGAAAATATCGATTAAGTACATAAAATTCAAAATAATTATCAAAACATAAATATAAACATAATAAACAATAATATCAATAAATTCATAATTAAATCATAATAAAATAATCCAATAAAATAATATAAATATTTAAATAATAACAAATTATAATAAATAAATGCGCTTAATTTGAGCTAGGAGGTGTTGTTAAAATCACGGCGAGATGGGAAAGCGCGCGCAGCGATTCACGTTTGAATCGCTACGTGACACCCCCCCACCAGGCCGTGCTTATCCCGCGGGAAACACAGGCCGAGAGACCTCGCATTTCCACTCGCCGTTAACAACTGCATCTCAATTGCTGCGCCATTTATCCATCTACCACCTGGATATTAAATTTACACAGAAAATCAAACAATAAAAATCATACCGCTTGTCACCTACCTTCTCGCTCAAAAATCTACCGCGAGGGGGACAGGGTACTTATTTACCAAATAACCAAATCATATTACAAAATAATTCTGACATCAGCCGACCTGATGACGTCCAAACTGTATCAAACGAGTATCACTGAGAAACGGATAACCATCGTTACTTTTCGCTCGCGAACAGTTCTCACGTTCGGTTATTTTCGGCTTAATGTCGACTGCAATCGTTTTACTATCTTTTCTTCTAGCCCCGGCTCTCGACTGTCCACCGCGAAGTCGTAAAATCGAGTTGTTTACTTCATCTACTCGTTTCGTATTCCACACTGGTACTATTCTTGAATCAACATCTACCGCAGATATCACATCCATCGTGGCATCTTCTTCACAACGGGGTACTGGTGACATTGACGACTGTACAGCATGGATATCAACTTCAACTTTCACCCGGTGTTTACTCACCGGACTGGACTTCCGAAAACTCATCAATAGAGGGGTAGATATTGCATGAGTACCGCTACCCTCTAATTGCGGCCTCTCATGTAGTTTTTTGGTTGCTGGTAGAAATGTGCCCGAGTCCCGGGATAGCAAAAACACGTCCTCGTTGTTTTGCCAATCAGACCGCATCTCAGACATACATCTCGTCTGGGTTCACGACACATATGACACAAGTGATCGCGTGAACCACAGTTAAAACAGAACCTCATTCGCCTCAGAGGTCTGTCAATATTATACCGGATACCAGGATTATCTACCACTGCGTTCAACGGCCTCTGGATGCCCACGTTGACCGCGTTATTTTGTAGTGAGGGTCCACCCACGTCACTTGAAGTACTGCTGAGTACCTTATCCTCATCGGGAGTACTTCCACTCCTATCGATGGTAGTTTGACCCGCTGGAATGACATCAACGGGTGAAACTGGCGCGATATTACGCTTCGCAGCATTTTTCCTACGCCGACGAGGTTTTCTTCGGCGTCGAGATCTACCACTGCTCGACTTCGAACTGCCCATCGAGTCGGTTCCAGCCGTTGACTCAAGCGCATGAATCAACACCGCGTGTTCCCTCGGGTGATTCGACTCTCCAGAATACGAACACTCCTTAACGTTCGATTCCTCCCTCGAAGGTGGCTGACGATGATTACGAGCAGCTCTCCATCTCTCTTCAAGGTGAGTCGCCTGCGCGAGTAACGACTGATAGGTATCATGTTCGCCTACCAAACAATAATCCCAGTATTTTGGCAACAACCCTTTTGTTGCACGTTTAACTTGAGATTTCTCCGACGGCGGGTATCTCAAACGCGAGTACAGATTCTGCATGCAAATCAAATAATCCCGGGCATTTTCATCGTGACCTTGATTCCTCATGCGAATGTCGAAGCGAATCTCACTCTGACGGCTTCCAGCTTTAAACCAACAACGGAAATCTCCTTTGAATTCTCTCCAGGTAGTCCATCGCCGATGATTTGCACTGAACCATACTTCAGCGACCCCTGTGAAAACTTCCGGTAGCACTGAGAGCCGATCAGATCGTCGAATTCCTGCACTACGCATCATACGCACTAGACGACGCAAAAATTCGTCACACGTCACAGATCCATCGCCAGAAAACAACAATCCCCAACTCCGGGCAATTGCACCATAATCTCTGGAATGTGAGTGTGTTCTCTGCATTCTGCCACTTGTAGAGCTCCGATGAATTTTTGAATTAACTGACGATGACGAATGATTATCATTAAATACTGGCTGACTATGAAGATCGTTTTGATACCTCGGTGGATCACGGTGACGGTCTCGATCTCTATTTGGAATACCATCAAATTGGACTCGAGACACCGGTGGATTTTCACAACAATCCGGCAACTCTGAAGTTCTGTTTGAACCACTGTCGGGCGATGGAACTCGTATGCCAACATCCACTGGTAGTCTTCTTATCAATCGAAGAAACTCTTGCTGCCTACGGTCTATCTTATCCTCCAACATTTTCAGTGCCTGGACGAAAATCCTCTCCGTGACGTAATCAGTCATGTCACCTGGTATCTGACTTGGCAGAAGTTCAGCGACAGGCGATGGAACTTGCGAAGCTTGAGATCTGTCTACCTGGTTCGTCCGAATCGCGTCCTCGCGTCCCCGAACCCTAGACCCAGGGTCAGTCGCATGGGCTAGTTGGCTAGACTCACTCAAAGCTGCAATTCCAGCCGTGTGTGTAGCTGAAACTCGCAAATATTTTGCGATCGATCGATCGTTTAATACTTCATCATTCCGATGAACTGAAAAATCCGATGGGCGCTCCCACTCGATGACTTCGTCGTCTTCATTACCACTAGCGCCACCGCGTAACCGCAATAACGACATAATACCAATTAAACGATCCGATTCCGCGAAAATTTCTTGCCACGATTCCATAATATCAGTAAATAAATAATATACCCAAAAATACAAATATATACAAAATACGATTCAACAATATATTAGAAGATTTAAATCGGTGTCAACTCCGCAGAAAAAAATAATTCATACACTCGATCACTCCTCCGTGGAAAATCCCGTGACTCTATTATTTACTCAAAAATTTAAACGTTAAATCAATGACCCCCTGGCCCCACTGGAACCTAGTAAATTTCTATTTTTAATCAAAAATTTATTAATTTAAATTTATTGACCCCCTGGCCCCACTGGAACCTCGTAAATTTTTAATTTTATTCAAAAATTTATTAATTTAAATTATTGACCCCCTGGCCCCACGTTGGGCGCCATATAACGTAAACCGTTTTTCTTTTCGCGACGGAGACGCGAATAAAAATCCGGAGTCGTATGTGGTCACCCAAGTGTATTAACAATTAAAAATAAAAATAATAAATATAACTCAAAATAATAAATAATTATAAATAAAGTAAAGTTGTGCCTGGACCAGCTCCTCAGGCTGGGTTAGTGCACGAGGGCGCCATTCCGTTTTTATTAAAACGGACAAAAATAACAACAATTCAGGGGAGAGATCACGGGACAAAATCTTGAGCGAGAATGCATGCACCAAGCGAAATGACAACCAAATAAATATATAATGAATAACAATAATAATAAGAAATAATTACTATTAAATATATCCAGGAAATAAACAAATAAATATTGGCTATCACTGGATTCCTTTTTCTAAATTATTTAATTCAAAATATATTTAAATAAACTTTTAAATTATTACAATACCCAAATATTGTTTAATATAATTAACTCTCTATAATAAATTTTTATCAAATTAAAATATACTCATTACAATCAAATGATAATAATAATAATTCATTTAAATTATCCACTGGGGAATTCAAATACAAACTTAAAAATAATATAACATATAAATTGTAAACTAATAAAATAATAATAATCTTTTTCCTTTATTTTAAATTATTTACTCTGGGGAAAGAAAGACGCGGGTACTCAATACATTTGGCAACACTGGGTTGCATACCATCAAATTATAAAATAAATTTTACCCAGAGAAATAATATTTAATACTCAAATATACTTTTCAAATCATATGTAAAATACTAGTGTAAGACAAGGAGCCACACTTGCTATCCTTGTCTAATCCTCTAAGGAATTTGCTCGACGCGTCTACGTACTTGAAACGCACGCCGGACAAATTCAACTTATTATGACAATATAACTCAGGTTCAATTATTTATCAATTAAATACCGCGATCAACTCTACTGAAGGACCAGCGATAGCCGATGCAACAAATGAAAATACCAATTGACTTACCGGCGTTGATAACAATTTACTTCTTGAGTTTATTAATAATAAATATCACAATCCAAATTAAATACTTTAATTATGCAATTATTTTATTGCGGCACCTGGGCCAGAACAATTTACTCAAAAATAATCACGGACAACAACACGTCCTATCTTTACAAAAACCCGGTCCTCTCTGACTATATTTTCGTTGATTTTTCCGAGGGAGGGGTATCACTCACGTGTTATCCCCTCTAACGACCTCGGACCCGAAATTATCAATAAAAATAAAATATTTAAATCATTAAGCGACCTGAGTTATACCATAATAATAAATTAAATAATATTTTCTATATATAAACATAAACATAATGATTATTAATCCTTTAAACAATAAAATAATAATTATTTCAGTACACCACGTGGCTGGAGAAAAATATCGATTTTTATCCCCACTATATCGACTTACTCTCCCTTCGGTCGATATTTTTATGTGTGTTCTACAACACGTGTGCTACTGACAAAAATGAAAATATCGATTAAGTACATAAAATTCAAAATAATTATCAAAACATAAATATAAACATAATAAACAATAATATCAATAAATTCATAATTAAATCATAATAAAATAATCCAATAAAATAATATAAATATTTAAATAATAACAAATTATAATAAATAAATGCGCTTAATTTGAGCTAGGAGGTGTTGTTAAAATCACGGCGAGATGGGAAAGCGCGCGCAGCGATTCACGTTTGAATCGCTACGTGACAAAGTATTGCTTATATAATCTAACTATCTCCATTCGTTATTTATGTTAGTGCCACCCTATTTTTGAAAATCAATGTTGTGATGAAGAGCAGTCGTGCAGAATAATTGAAAGAAATATGGGCTCAACCACATCTTTATGTTTGAGAAAAGGTATTTTTTTTTCACAATTTTTATTGTGATAATTTTTATTATTGACTTTTTATTAAAAACATAAAAAAAATTTAATTAATCAAACTTTCAGCCAGAATAGGAGAAACTTGTGAAAATAATCTCGATTGCTTAGATCTCGATTTTGCAGTATGCAATAAAAATAAAAAATGTCAATGCATCAAAAATTACACTTCATTTTACGGATTTAAATGTGCAACTCCTTATTTAGGCAACCGTTGTACGCAAGATGTTCACTGTAGGGTTGATAATTCAATGTGCATTGATTCTAAGTGTAGATGTGCTGATGGTTTTCAACCTCGATCTAATAATGAATGTATTCCAAGTAAGTTTATGAGATAGCGAAATAAATTTGGAAAACGCAATTAAATTTCAGAACATGAACATGAACATTAATCTTAATTATTTTACCACACGTAATTATCACATAATTATAAGTTCTTAATTTTGACCCTCCAAGCGACTCTGGGTCAAAGTTGTGAAAATGATGACGATTGTAGAGATCTGATGCATATGAAATGTTCATATAATGATCTCGATAAAATAAAAAAATGTGTCTGCAGAGAGCATAGAATTTTAAAAAATAACTTTGAATGTGGATCATTATTAAGAGGATACTGTGAGAATGACGATCGATGCGCAGTTAATAATTCTGTTTGCATTGATAATATGTGTCAATGTAACAATAATTACATCCTTACGGCAAGTGATAGATGCGAACCAAGTAGATAAAATTCTTTAAATAATCAAATATTTTTTTAAAACATATTAGTAATGTTTTTTTTCATCATTTCAGCATCGCTCGGAAAGTCATGTGAATTTGATTTCGAATGCGAGGAAAAAGTACTTTACTCAACATGTTCTGAACAAAATATATGTATTTGCAAAAATCATTATGTCAAAGTAGACAACTCAAAGTGTATACCACTTTTGGACGAATTTTGTTTTTATAATGAACCATGTGCGGTTAATAATTCTGTTTGTATTAACAATACATGTCAATGTAACACCAATTACACAGCTGCATCGAAGTATCAATGTATTCTGCAAAACTAACATTTTTATAAAAATCTAATTGAGATTGAGATTTTAAATTTTTAGGATGTTTTATATTTTGAATTAAAAATAGTAAATTTTTTCTTGTATACCATTTTTATATGGCTATTTTACATTAATAAAGACTATGAATTCTGAGTTGTTTTATACATCAACAAATTAATATAAAAATAATATGTGAACATTAAGTTCTGCGCGAGTAAAATTGTTTAATCAATTATTTAAAGCAATTAAAAAGTATATTAGTTTGAATTTTGATGCAGATAAATATTTTTTTTTTAAAAATATGACCATTACCAGCGGATAAAGTTTTATATATATTTTTAGATAAAAAAAATTAATTATATAAAAATATAACTAAAAAATATTATTATTGTGAAAAAATATAAACACCGTTCAATTATAACTGAAATAATATAAAAACATTATCAGTCAATTAAAATATTCATCACTCGTCAGCTGCAGCTTCGCAAATACTTTTCTGTCTAAACGCGCGCTTATGCTTATATTTTTTTTTTTTTGGCTTTTTTGATTTATATCAAAGGAAAAAAAACCTGAAATAAAAATATTTTCATAGAACGATCAAACTTGTCAACTATTACTACAATTTTAAAAAATATTCAATTTCCGTCGTTGGTAAAGAGAAAATACGTCTTCTTATATTTTATATGCAAATATTAATGATACGAACAAATAATACTTCTTTTGCACACCTCGAACGCGAAGCAGAGCGGTAGTGCTTTACTGTTACCAATTTTAGAAATTGAGGTTATTTGGTCAACTTCAATCATCATCAGTAATTTTATATAGCACTTAATTTAAAAAAAAACACATTAATAGCAAAAAAAATTCCAATGAATATTTCTGAAATAGTTGTTTTTTTTTTTAGATTGTTATTAAAAAATAGTTAATTGAAAAAAATTTTACTTAGACGTCAGTTGGTCTGTACGTATGTGAGCACAATATCTCTTGAACGAGTTGATGAATCACTTTGATTTCTTTTTTATTATCTTCGACTTTAAATTCTTGGGTACCTTTTCAAATATCATTATTGTAAACCGTCACTGTCATTGCTAATTAAATAAAAATTCAAAATTGATGGTTTCAACTAATAACAAATTCGCCATTTTGTCTTCGCAAATAGGAATACAGTTTTTAGTACATCTCAATTCCACTCTTCGCGAGCGCTTATTTTTTTTTTTTTACTGTTGGGACTTGATCACTTTTAAAGTGACCCCTCATGGTGCCATCTAAAGCGGCAATTAAAATTTTAAACTGAGACAAAAACTATGAGTGACATCTAGCAGAGCATTTAAATTAAATTAAAAATGGAACGTAATGAGGTTGGTTTTCTTATTTTTTTTTTTTTGCTATTATATAGTTATTTAACTTTTTTCCTCAGTAGGTAAATAAGAATTGTCCGTACCCTACTGTAAAAAAATATTTTATGTTAATTAGACAATTAAAACTTTTTTTTAGCTTAAAAAGAAATACATGGTACAGTAATTGAAAAAAGTAAATTGATTACTAAAAATATTTCATGAACGTTTGAAGTGTGCGCTTTAGTATTTTCCAAATACTTTTTTTCAGAGTATTATGGCATGTATTTGAATTTTTCCATAATATTCATTATTATATTTTTAAACGTGTCAATGATAACTTGTTTTCAATTGATATCTATAAATAACAGATAATTGATGTTATACCTATTGCCTTGAAACTTTTACGTTATTACATACGTTGTACGGCTGAGTTTCTATTTTGAACAATAAATTACGGATATTTAATATTAAAATACAACTTCATAATGTAATGTAGTAAATATGAAATGTAATTATAACTTTGAGATTTAGTTACATTATAACGTTTCGAAAAACTGATTTTTTTTTTTCCTACGAATTGGGGACTAGCTATCACAAAACCTAATTAGGTTTTATGGATTGATAAATTATATAATGAATTGATTTTAATTAAATATATAGTCAACTGATATTTGAATAACATTATATCATCTTTCTCAGTATCAATACATCTATCTACACCATTTTTTTTTCATTTTACTTTTTTTTCATTATCTCGATTCGAATCCAGCAATTGAGGTTATTAACAATTCAAAAACTTTCGGATAATTTGAAAAGTTTTGAATTACCCTGAAATATAAATAATATGATTTTATCGTATCATTCGAAAATTTGAATTATTCTATTCAAATTTCAAATCGAATAGTTATATTCGATTCGATTCGAACACGATTCGCACACCCCTAAAATTTATATTAAAACATCAATAGGAAAAAAATTGTCGATCTCCTAACCACAATATTGTAGTAAAACATTGTAGAAGCGGATGCTCCAATATCTGGTAAAGGATAACTACATATAAAATAATCCTCTGACAAGTAAATATTTTAGTACACGTGAAAAAGTGATGGAGTAACAGTTATTCCAGTAAATTTGTATGAATTGAACTACATTGTGTGTTCACCTAACCTCAATTTGTGGTAACTTTAGTAACAATATATAGTATTCACAATAGCCCGCTTGGTTATGTCTACTAATCAGCTGGAATATAAAAATCTGTAGTATTTACAACTACACTTATGGTCCTAGCAACTACACTGTATGCAACGATTACTGCTCGAGTGGACCTTGAACAATTTAATGAAGCAAATTTTACTACATTAGTATAAAATAATTACTAGTATGTGTAGTTGAGATGTCTCCACTCTCTTAGATTTGAAACATTGAAAATATTAGTGACTATTTACTGTTTACTAGTGAAAAGTATATCACTAATTCAAATAGTGGTATACTTTTGACTGGCAATAAGTGACTATTCACTACCAAATAGTGATTGTCACGTGATTTTCACTAATTCGTTTTTAGAGAGCAATTGTAGTAAATTGGACCCACTTTTTTTTACGTGTAAATATTGATGACTGTAATTAGCGTTACTACATGTGTGGTCGAGACTATTACAAATAATTGTGGGCATTTTCTTACTTGAACTTGTAGTATCTTCAACTACAGTTGTTGTTGTTTTAGCAACTACAATTCTTTTTCCGTGGTATATTTATGAGACATATGCATAAAACGAGGGTTTGCGGCATAAATAAGCTTATATTGGCGACAAAAGTTTTTGGTTATGACACATTTATCAAAGAAAACTAGCAAAACATATGTCTGTTTCGCGCGAGCGAAATGCAGAGTGGTAAGAAAAAATGTCAAAAATTAGCTAGAGACCTCAATAAAACTTTTTTGAAGTATAATATCATATCATAAATCACTAAAATTATTATTAAGTCCACTGAGTAAAATATGATATTTTATGAAAAAATCAAATTTTTTAAAATCAACAAATTTTTGTATGCAGGCGTTTAAATACGCCGAGCCCCATTGGATTTTTTAATATCACCCATTACACTTTTAGCAAACAAAAAAGAACAATTAAAAAGTCAAGATTCTTAAAACGCAATTACGTCTTTTTAAAATTATTAACAAACTGGTATTTGCTCTTTGTAAAAACTTTTTTAAATATTTTCTTTTTCTCTTTCTTTATTCTCATTTGCAAAAAAAAACGATCATTTCATACCATCTTTTTTAAAACAAACTTATATAACCTTCTGCTAAACTTGAGCAATAATGCAGTCAAATAAAAATTAGATTCGATCATATTGTGTCTTTTGATAAAAACTCGAAGTTTAAAAGTCTAATGAGAATACACTAATTTATTTTTTATGCTTGCACGCTCACTATTTAACTGTTAATATGAATCCGTGAATATCGATTAATTGCCGCGTGTTTGTGTGCGTTAATCGCTCGTCATCAATATATTTGATATAATATCTACGATCTTTTCATGGTAACCGGGTCAAAAAAAAATCTTAAATTTGACTTGATTTAACTTAATTTCCTTTGAAGTCGTCGACATGCCGACAACTGTAATCCATATTTTGACTTTTTAAACTTTTTTTGACTTAATATTGACTTAATCTTCACTTTTTTTAACTTTTTTGCTTTAGGTTAGACTTTTTTTGACTTAAATTATTTCATTGCCTTAAATGTGACTTATTTTGTCTTAAAAAAACAAATGGTTATCGATTCGAAATCTAGTTCTATATTTGACTTAGTTTTAACTTGAAATTAATTAATTTTAACTTTCGAATAATTATAATAATTATTTTTTTAATTAGTAATATTATTATTAAATATATTATTGTTATCAGAACATTATGTCTAACTTCTATTACCAGTGCTACTAGCATTAATGTTGACAATAACAACAATAATAATCATAATAATAATAATAAAAATAATATATTCGGCATAGTTATTAATGTTCATATTATTATTATCATTATTATTATTATTATAATTAACATTATAATTATAACTATCGCTAATAATTATAACTATCATTAATAATATGTTACTAAGTATAAGTATTATTTAAATTTGCGTTGTAACTGTCTAATTTTGTTTTATTTTGACTTTAATGTAACTTTTTTTGTCTTAAATCTGAATAAACTATATTTCAATTGAATCAATTTTGACTGAAATGAAACTTTTTTTAACTTAAATTTAAGTTAAATTATTTAAATCGACGAAATTCTGACTTGAATGTGACTTTTTTTGTCTTAAATCCAAAGGAAATACAGTCAAACTGAGCCAGTTTTGACCTAAACGTGACTTATTTTGTCTTAAATCGATCCTAACTAAGCCACAAAAAGTCAAATCTAAGTCAAATGTTATGGAGATTTTACAGACTAAAAAAATTAAATTAATTGAAATTTGAAGGATTTTCACTTAAATTTTAAGTCATAATCAAGATTTTTTTTCGACCCGGAATACTTATAAAATATAAGTGGGAGCACGCGAATAGTCTGAAATTCCGCGACTGAATAAAAATCATTAAAAATAGGAATTATTTTTGTCAAATAATAACAATAAATAATTTGACACCATAAAAAATTGATAATCATCAAAAGTTAAATTAGTTTTTAAAATTAAATTTTTATATTAAAAAATTTCTTGAGTTGGCAAATAGTCGCGGCAGAATAAAATAATTTATTAAAACCGTCAGGATAAAAGTGAATTCGGGGGAACCAAAATGAAATATTGATATGATGGTGAAATAAAAAAAATATAATAATCTAAGGGTGAGAGCATGCCACGAGGGTTTTTCGAGATAATACTTTAGGCAGTTTAAATTTTATGAAACGCCAGTACGGTGGTTAAAGCGATTAAAGGTCGTCGTTCTTATCTGTACTTACTCGAGTATATCAAGGTCAAACTTTACGATGTGCCAAGAATAATAGCCTAATTATCAAATGGATACATCGATATATTTCATACGAATTTACTATTTCATTTATACATTTCACTGGATATTTTGATGGCCTTATAATTAATACATCTTTACATTCCATCCATAAACACCAATTAATTTTCAGTGCAATTATAAATATAATTGGAGATAACTATTGTCCATTAATTTAACGTATCGATAATTTTTCAATTATGTCATATCTATAATTAATTTTTATTCGTCAAATTCTTCATTTTATTTTTTTTTAACAGAAACGTTAATTAAAAACTTTAATTTTTTTTCGTTAAAGAAATAGCAAACAATTTTTTAAAATTCAAATACTTTTCACTTTTAAAAAATTTTTAATTAAAATTTTTACTGCCAAATGAACTTAAAAAAAATTTCATTAAACATCACTATAATTTATTTAAAAAATTACGTTTTTAATTTTAAATTCTGCTAAAAATAAAAAAAAATAAAATCGAAATCGTAAATTCTTGTTTTCACAAAAAATTATTTTCCCGCGTTTAAAATAAGATTACGAACGACAGAGAATTCAATTTAAAACACAGTGCGGTTAGTCACCGAAGCACGCGGTTCGGAGAAACGCTCGAGACTGCGTGACGATAGCTGATGAGGGTGTTTTCCAACCCCCGACACAGTACCTGAAAGCAAAAGCAGTAGCAGCAGCAGGGGATCTCTACTCTACTACTACGGTCCTCTCTGTCCTTTACTTCTATTTTATCCACACTCTTCGTACAAGTTTCTCGCTGCTGCGTTCTCGGTTATATTCAGTACATAAGCGGCAATAGATACCATAGTAACGGGCGCGTGCTAACTCGCGCATGTGTGTTATATGCACCGATTTTTTATTTAATTTTTTTCAACCTTTTTTTAACACTTTTATATAATATCTATTTTTTCGATAATAATTTATCTTTATTTGTCAGCTGGCAGCAAAGATATTCTGCACTATATCTTCAGGAATAATTGTTTTTTATACAATAAAGATCGATTACCAATACTATATTATTCTATGATATTATATTTTTATATCGTATTATAAAATAATTATTTTTAAATTTATTTAATACTATAATAAATAGACATTAAATATCAACATGGAGAAAAAAATGTTATCGACATAATTATCCCAAGTACCTGCAAGACTCAATGGTCTTATTAGGGGAGAGTGGGGTCAATTGAACCAGGGGGCAATTGAACCAGTAAGCTTAAAAAATCGAAAAAAATATAAAAATGAGTCTTCCTCTTGGAATTATATTTTAATATACTAAACCTTAGTCTGACCAAAATTTCGAACCAATATGATGATTTAATTTTAAAAAATTCAAGTTTTTGTGTTTTTAGGTATCTGAACTTTGATTTCAGCTCTTGGTAAATTGTTTAATAACTTTTTAATTTTCAAATGAAATTTAAAAATTTTTTTTGTAATACCTTCTTACATATATTAGTCATAAATTTCTAGCTTTACTTCTAGTAAAATAGTTCTTGAATATTTTTTTTAAACTAATTATTTCAATAAAATCTCATGGGGTCAATTGAACCAGTATTCTCGGGGACGGTTGAACCACACGAATCAAACTGTGGGCATCAGACATGCGCGCGCATCTTGACAAAATATGAAAACAAGCTAAACTAACCAAGAAAAAAAATAATTATATTGACAGAAGTTTTAAAAGTGATTGTTATAACATATAATATTATAAAAAATAATAAATATGATTAGAAGTGTTGTAATTTTAGTTTTAAGCTGTAATGAATAGTAAATTATTCGTTAAAGTCATTCGTTTGTGGTTCTAATACTCTTGGTTCAATTGTCCCCGACTAGTGGTTCAATTGCCTCCGCAAAGGGGACGATTGAACCATTTGATGCAGTTGCACAATTTCGTATTTATTGAAAATTTTCATCATTCTTTAAGTTATGTGCTTATGAGAAATGATAGTCTATATAATAAACTATAATTTTGTAAAAAAAAAGTTATCATTTTGCTTTTATTCATATAAAAAAAAATGTCAAAGTATTTTTGGTTCAATGACCCCACTCTCCCCTATAGTATTAAAAGTCAAATATAGGGGAGACTGGAGTATGACCGACCACCTCAAAAATTTGCCAAAAAAATAATTTATAAAAATGATATTTTAGAAAAGACCATTTGCTCAAAAACATGATTTTTTTTTTGTCAAACATCGATTAATTATCAATTTTCTTTATTCAATACAGCTACAATTAAAAGATCGTTATGAAAAAAGAAAATTTTTTCAAATTTCTGTCTTTCATCATTTTCTAGAAGTCATCCATCGTGCCCCAGAAATTTTTTTTTTTAAATAATGGGAATATTATGATGGATTTGTTCGAGATACATCAAAACAACTTGTACTCGGTGCTTGGAAGCCATAAAAAATAATTAGTGGGTTAGGTGGCCCGTCGTGCCCCAGTCTCCCCTACTCTCTAAAAATGAATTAGTGAAATTCACTGCGAATTAGTGAATATGCACTGGAAACTAGTTACAAACATATCAATGGTTGAATTAGTGGTATACTTAGAGTCATGTGGGGTAAGTGTGATGTGCACGAAGAAAAATTTTTAGTAAACATTACCCTAAAAGTTTGATACTGTGGAGCTTGTGGTAAATATCTAAATTTTTCCCATGCACATTGTAAAATATATTATTCGATGTGCAACTACTAATAAGTAAAAATTTAGTTACTGGCTAGATGTCCTTACAATACCAAACTTTATAGGTAACTTTTACTCAAAAGTTCTCTACGTGTGCAAATCCATGCATTTCAGTCCTTAAATGAATGGGTTTGCGCACACTTGTCCCACATGACATTTCACTAATTCATTTTTAGAGAGTATAGATGTTAGAACTAAAAATTTTTGCTACTATATATCATTATAGTTTTTCGTAACTCAATGTGTTCATTAATCATTTATAGGTTAGCTAGCTAACCTAGGTTAGAAGTACAGTATAGCGATAAAAGCAATCTTACAGTAAACGGGAACAAATGGATCGGAACCGTAACCATACAAATTGCTATTGGAGCTATATACAGATTACTTCTCTATCAAACTCGATGTAACGATACTATCGTGGCTTTAATGGCAACACGTAACACTTCTACTACAAAGTCGAGAACTTTTCCTTCATTCGGGAATCTCTCTCTCTTTCTCTCTCCCTTTCTTTCACACTACGCTTACTTTCATAGATATCGTTAATATAATCTAAATTGCGAAATGTCGATTTAACTCCATATTGATGTTTTGTGAGCTATGGAATATAATGATTCTAATAATGTAGACCGAATCTAGAACTAACCCTCCCAGCCAAATGTACGAATTCATTTCCACAGGATCTAAGCACTTAGTTTGACTCATGTTTAACGAATTCTTCCGCAGTACTAACTCTATACTCGATCAACATACCGCTGCTTGCTAATATAAAGAGAGAATGTGGTTTCTATTTCTAGCTCCTGTACGAAGCGTCTGAATTTCGAAATATAAATAACAACTTGCAATAGGTTGATTTTTTTTAGCTGATAATAATTCGCCATTTTCTCGGCATCTTCACTCGCATGACTTGAGGGAAAATTTTATAGTAGAAAATCAATGAGAAGATTTTAATTTGATCATTTATCAGTTACTCACTCGCGTAATATTTAATAGCACTTCCAATATCCTTTAGCAGGACTACGTTTTACGACGAAATAAACTAAGATAGACGGGTCCATTCTCTGGTTGATTTAATATTTAACATTATGATCCTTATACTTTTTATAAATTTTTTATTTAATCGTAAATACATCATGTGTATTGTGCTGTATAATGAGAAATAACGCTACAATACATGTAAAGTAAATTAAGAACTTTGAAATAATTTTAACAAAGGGCAGAATAACTACGAGGCAATTATTTATTCAACATAGAGAATAAAGTGATATTTGTTTGGGTTATCAAACATACTAATTAACGTATTCAAGAAAATAAAACATTAATATTCAAATTTTAATTCTATTAATTTATATATAATTCTAATAGTGATTCAGTTTATCTCATTGGTTCTGTAAAACATGGACACTAATAGTAGCTTATGCTACATATTGTCGCGACATTAGTGTAATCGCGTGATAGTCGTTTACCTACGGCTCGTAGCGGTGACCATTAACTCATCTTCATGTCAATGTATCATAATCTTAAAGTGAATGACGTGATCATAATTGTCATGTTCGCTTCTTAGTCCATCTGTCAGACACGGTATTTTTTGCAAACCCTGCTATGAAAGTTCAATTTTTGTGAAGTAAAAAATTAAAATTTTATTTTAAAACAAGTTTCTCGAGGATATGATAATTTTTAACTTAATTTATAGTGTATAAATGCTTGTTTTTTTATTTCAATAACCATAACCTGACAAAATTGCCTATCGTGTACGATATCACATGAAGTAATGCGTTGTCGTAACGTATGGTGGCGTTTTACTCGCTTCAAGTACAATCACGTCATTATAGTTATATAGAGAGCAAAACTAGATAAAATCACTTGTTGTGACATCTGATTACTACGTAAGTATAGTAAAATTTGAACTGTAAAGTTATAGGTTATTTAGCACACAAGTGCGGTTAAGTAAAATGTATAGGTACACGGAGAGAAATTTCAAGTAAATATGCCTATGCAGTATAGTAACAATTACATTACTCTATAGATTGTGTCACGCCACTTTTATGTAATTGCTTATACAAACTATAGAGTAATGTAATTATTACTAGGCTGCATAGGCATACTTTCTTGGCGCTTCCGACACGACTTACAGTGCTCGGAAATTGAACTTTTAAAGCAGGTGTTGCAAAAAAATTATTTTTTCGCTAAGTAAGAATGTATTTTTGTTTTTTTTTTTTTTTTTTTAAATTTATTGATTTCCCGGGTCGAAAAATTTGATCTGATTTTAGTCTAACTGGACTGTATTTGGACTAATTAGTCTGTTATTGAACTTCTATAAAAATTTTGTACTGTTTTTGGTCTACTGATTAAAACATATTTGATCTGTTTTAAGTCTGAATGATCTGTATTTGGACTAATTAGTCTGTTATTGAACTTCTATAAAAATTTTGTACTGTTTTTGATCTACTCAGACAGAAAAATTTAATCTGATTTTAGTCTAGTTGGACTATTTGATCTGTTTGTGGTCTTTTACAAAAATTTTAAGCTGTTTTCGACCTGTTATTTTAAAAAACAATTGCGTTACGGGCAGACCAAACTAGATTAATTCTTGGACTTTAAAAAATTTTAGTTATGAAAATTTACAAGGACAAAACTAGATTAAATCATGGACTTATAAAATTTTTATTCATAGGCAATATTTATAAAAAAAAATATTAAGTTGCAGAATTGATTATGTTTTGTTTACTATTTATTTAGTATCTTTTGTTTAAAAATGTCGGCAGTTAATGATAATTTGACAGCTTAATTTTTAGTTGTCTTGACTGAATATTTAGAGCAGTGAATAAAAGTCATAAAACAACTCTTAAAATGTCAAGAAATTTTTCTTATTTATTGGATATAATCGAGAATATGTTGGCATCACAAAACATCAAAATTCATGTGCCGCGGAGAAAAATTTTGGCCCGCAATCTACCAATTTTTACAATGCTGTCGACCAAACTTGAAACCGAAAGTAAAGCATCTTAAAAATTACTATATACTCTTATAAAAACTTATTATGCTGCATCCAAATTATTGTAAGGTATAAAAGTAATTGATATTAAAGCTTATCGATAAGTTTCTCGGGCGTAATAAGTATTGTGATACAGCATAATCATTTTTTATAAGAGCACAATAATTCTTTGGATGCTTATTCACTTCCTGTTTTAAGTTTGGTCGACAGCATTGTAAAAATTGGTAGGTTTCGAGCCAACATTTTTCTCCTTGTGACATCTTATTTCAGAAGCGCATTAGCATGTTTCAAATACCAAGAAGATTGAAATAAATTAATAAATTTAGATTATTATTATTATTATTATTATTATTATTATTATTATTATTATTATTATTATTATTATTATTATTTATATTTATAAAAAGTCCTGTTTTTGTCCTAAAAAACAATTGAATACAGACTAAAAATTATAGCAAATAAAGTCTGTTTTTGTCCTAGAAAACAATTGAATACAGACTAAAAATTATAGCAAATAAAGTCTGTTTTTGTCCTTAAAAACAATTGAACACAGAACAATAATTATAATAAAAAAGTCTGTTTTTAGTCTAAACCAGATTTAAAACAGACTAAATATCATACGAAAATAAGTCTGATTTTGTCCTGGATAATGACTAGTACGGACAAAAACAGATTAAATTCCTATATAAAATAAATACGATTTATAAACTTGAATTAAAGAAAAATATTTGAATTTATCATTTATTTTAAAACAGATCTAATTTTTTGACCCGGGTTATTGTTTACAACTGGTATGAAGTATTACGGGGGTTTTTTTTAAGTCTTGACTCACAAAAATTGCTAACTGTCAAAAATTAGTTCAATGTTAAACAATAATTTTTATCCCTTTTGATAACCTCAAAATAATATATTAATTATATTTAATGAATATCTATGGTATAAAAATATAATTTGAAAGTTAACATTTTTTTTTGTATTGCTACTGACATTGAAAAAGTGTTGAATTAACATCATCTCGTACAATACCTGGTATTATCCGAATTTTGTATTGATATTTTAAGACAAATGGTCTGTGTTAAAATGTAACACAAATACTGTGCGGACCGATTCTAGCACACCGATTATGTTGACTATAACACAATATTTTTCACTGTGTGATGCATAGAAAAAAAGAAGTTTTATTTCGTTAGATTTATTAACGGTTGAACTTGTATTATATAGACCGACTAGTAATTTATAGGATAGTTGATGATGTATCGGTTACAAAGTTGAGGATAGTAAACAAACTGTAACGATATTTACCATACCACTACATGAAACGGTTAAAGCATCTACACGAAGAGTATTAATACCACAGGTAATAATAATCACTGTGCACACAGTATGGTTGTTTAAGTACAAGTACATCCATCGATATTATAAACAGATTTTTATTGACGGTAATATATAATATAATATAAGCAATTACTTATATTGTGAGAATTTATAATGTTTGTAAGGGTGATCCGAGCAAAGAGATAAAATATTCTGGTGAACTATAATTTCGAAAAGTGGTTCGATTTGGCACTCAGAATTAAGATACCCGCGGGTAATAAGGCCTGTCGGGTAATGTCCTAAGTGACAGAAATGATATTTTAAAAAATCACTTTCGCTAAAGGCTAGTTTAGTAGAAGGGTCTTGCATAGAGATGTTACGACAAGTTTATAGAGTTCCGAGACCCCATTCCCTGTCTTCTACTACATTTCGTCATCCGTCCTATGCTGTCGTAGCGCAAAAGAAATTATAAAAAACAATCTAGTCTTCTGACTCTTAAAAAGGATACTGATAGTTTTAAATGCTGTTGAGCGAAGCAATCTAGTCTTCTGACTCTTAAAAAGTATTGTTGCTAAATTTAAGTGATGACTCATCTCTAATACCAATTTTATTAAGTATACACAAAGAGAAAATTATGGTAACTGTTCCTAGTACGTTTATGAAATATCATCCCATACCGTTATGGAAATGATTACTTGGGATTATGGGATATAGACCCATATTTTCCGGGAAAAGTTTCCATAAGTATGGCAACAATTCCTATCATTATGGTAACAGTTCCCATATCGCATGTGAAAGAATCATGGTAATGATTACCACACTCATGGAAATAGTTCCCATAAGCAAATAGTAACCAATCCTATAACCACATTGTAATGGTTCCTAAGTCTATATGGGAATAAGCCCTATATATTATGGCAGTCATTACCATAATATTATGGTAACCATTATCATAGTTACATGGTAACGATTACCATAATTCCATAGGAACTATTCCGATACCATATGGGAATTATACCCATAATTATAGGAATGATTACCATAATATATATGGGTGCCGTTCCTATAATCAACATTTCAAAAAAACCGGTTACCATGCATTATGAGAACCATTCCCATAATATATCGTAACTGTTACCATAATTTTCTCTCCGTGTAGTTAAACTATTCCAGTTTTATTAACCCGCAGACCTTATTACCCTACCGTAGTAAAATAAGGCCTATTTGTATGATTTTTGTAAAAGTATAATTTTTTGTTTATCTATGGTAAAAATTACCATTACTTTGTTACATTTTATGGCTAATGTATTGAAATAAAGATTATTGATACATTTCGATAGTTAAATGCAATATTTTCTAGATTCTATTCGAAATCTTCCTTAGTTAGGCTTTATTACTCGCCGATACCTTAGTGAATATTCACTTATTCATGTTTAGAGAGTATAAAATTGAGAAAAATAAGATTGCGTATAATTATAAGCAATTGTAAAAATAATATAAAATAATTCAGAATGTGTTACTTTTTCTGAAGATGGCTAAAAGGAACTAAAAACAAAGTTAGAACTACTTTAATGGAAAAAATTTAGCTTTGTCATTCTCTCACGAGTTTAGGGAGTGCAAGACGAATGAAGTTCGACATAATAAAAGGTCTTGAGAGCTATAAGCCGTGAAAATTTGATCCTAAAAGTACTTTTTACTTTCTTTGTAGTAAAGAAAAAACGAGTTTAGCATATTGATAGCTCACAATACTATGAAATCACTCGAGTATCTTTGATACGAGTAATATTTTATTAGATTTTTACCACCATATCAATTTATTTTATTCAGTATCTAATTTATTGTCAAAGAAATAGATAAATTTTATTATACACAGAAAAAATTTCTTATACATTCAAAAGGACAAGTCGTGGTTTAAATAAATAAATATAAAATCAATATGACATAATTATCAGATAGAGAATTAATTAAAATCCAGAAAACACTTCGTAAATAATAATAGGAAATAAAATCCATTCTTGGATTTTCAGCTTAAAACGTTGACTTGCAAGCATTCATACTGTGAATAACAAACAACAAAATATCCGTACAATGTAATATTAATATTGTAAAACTACTTTAGCTGACATATATTTAATTACGCTGTCGTAAGTTTTTCATATTCTGAACAATTGAATATGTGTCAAAGCTTCTAAACTTTATATAGATTCGAGAGTTGTTATAGTAGAGTTTGCAAAATTTACACTGTGTTTGTAAACACTTTAAAGTGTATGTATAGGAGTCGATACGAGCTAATAATTAAAATGCCACGAACAATAAATGACCCGCTTGTATCAAAATTCGATAGTACTAAAACGTTATATGCTAGTAAAAGGTTTTATTAAATTTGTAATACTCGGTAAAAAAATTTTGATGTGAAAATGGTCTTCGAGGACTGCCTGGATCGAAAAAAAATCTTGATTATGGCTTAAAATTTAAGTGAAAATCCTTCAAATTTCAATTAATTTAATTTTTTTAGTCTGTAAAATCTCCATAACATTTGACTTAGATTTGACTTTTTGTGGCTTAGTTAGGATCGATTTAAGACAAAAAAAGTCACGTTTAGGTCGAAACTGGTTCAGTTTGACTGTATTTCCTTTAGATTTATGACAAAAAAGTTACATTCAAGTCAGAATTTCGTCGACTTAAATAATTTAACTTGAATTTAAGTTAAAAAAAGTTTCATTTAAGTCAAATTTGATTCAATTGAAATATAGTTTATTCAGATTTAAGACAAAAAAAGTTACATTAAAGTCAGAATAAAACAAAATTAGACAGTTACAAATTTAAATAGTACTTATAGGGGAGAAGGGGGTCAATTGAACCACGGGGCAATTGAACCAGTGGGCTTAAAAATTCGAAAAAATCAAAAAAATGAGTCGTCCTCTCAAAATTGGTTTCAAATATGGGACAGCTCGGTTTGCACAAAATTTCAAATCATTTTGATAATTTAATCTTTCAATATCGAGTTTTCGTGTTTTTTGGTATGTCAAAGTATTTTTTCAGCTCTCGACAAATTTTTTTATAATATTACAATTTTTATGTATAATGACAAAATTTTTATTTTTATGTCTTTATACATGCATATTATTAAAGTTAACTATCGATTCTTTGCAAAATAGTTCTTTTAATAATTTATTTTACACTAATTACTACAAAATCATCATATGGGGTCATTTGAACCATCAATGTCAGGGACGATTGAACCACTGTGAGCACCAGACTTGCGCGCGCATCTCGGCTTCCAAATGAAAATATTTACTGGAATAAAAATGTAGTGTTTGTTGTTGTAATGTAACAAAGTAATTTATTTATTTATTCCAGGTTGTGAAAATTATTCGTTAGTTGTGGTAAGTAGTGAAACATCAAACTATTATTTATAGGGGAGAAGGGGGTCAATTGAACCAAAAAAACTTTAAGAATTTTTTTTTCGATGAATAAAAACAAAATAATAATTTTTTTTTTCATGGAACGATAGTTTATTTTATCCATTATTATTTATGTTATGTGAATTAGTCAACAAATAATAAAAATTTTCAATAAAAATTCAATTGTACAACGGCGTCAAATGGTTCAATCGTCCCCCACCTGGGGGCAATTGAACCATTAGTCGGGGTCAATTGAACCAACAGTGCCTAACATACAAACAAATATTTTCAATAAAGATATGATTATTTATTTAATATTTAACCTTATATTACTTATTTTTAATGAAATTTATTATATTATATATTATAATAATCAACACTTTCACAAACTTTTATCAACAAAATTATTTTTTTTTATTAGTTTTTCTAACTTTCTTTGGCTTTTCAGTTAAATTCATTTTTTTTGGTCTTTTAATATCATTGCTTTTCATTTCAATTTCCAATTTTTCAGGACTATCAGTGTATATTGCAGTTTTGCCTCGTACACGACTCTTTCTAGTATTTTGACTAGGTGTAGCTTTAGGTAAAGGACGTATTAGTGAGGGAGCAAGAATAACAGCTTCTTGTATTTGATTAGTTTTATCGTGTAGAATACCGTTGTTGCTATCATTTGGAGATAATACATTCAGCTGAGAATTATTTTGGCCGGAAGCTAAATTTTCTGTTGATTGAACAACCGATTGGTTAGCACGCTCAACTGTACGGTTTGGTTCAGGCATGTCCGTAACTGTTGCAGGTGCGAAATCTTTGTCGGAGAAAATATCTGGGTTTAAGGGGTAAATACCGGTGCATTTAAAGCCAGCTGTTACATTATCTATTGTTACTGATGACATGGCCGCTGCAGCTACTTTTGGTATATCATAAATTGTCATACGCACTCCAGGATGTAACCTGCACCAATTATCCGATTCACTATTAAAACGACGTTTAAATGGGCCGAATACACTTCTATCCAGTGGCTGAAGCTTATGAGATGTATGTGGCGGAAATGACAGCATGGTAATGAAGTTATCACGACAGTAATTTATGGCAGCAAGAGAGATGTGCGAACTATGATTGTCAAGAACCAATAGAACGCGCTTTTTTTTAGAAGGCTTGGCATGTTTAACAAAATGTTCTAAATATTGCAAGAAATCCGCTTCTTGCATCCACCCTGATTGATTTGCTGTGCCAGTGCATCCAGTAGGTCCACCATTTAAAAAGTAATTTTTAAAATTTTTCCTTGGGAAAATGAAAAATGGAGGAACTGAGTTGCCGATAGCACTGACAGCTAAGCACATTGTTACCAATGTGCCCCTTTCATGAGAAGTAATAGATCCAACTTGTTTTACTCCTTTTGCGGCAATAATAGCTACGGGCTTTTGAGACGTTGTCAATGCACATTCATCTAGGTTCCATATGTTATCTGGAGTAAAGTTGTAACGCTCTTGAACATTTTTTAAATTATTAAAAAACTTGGTGACATTGGGCTTATTAAAGTTCATCGCACGTGCAAGACTTGTAGCTTCAGGTACTCTTATCGATATTTCTGGATGTCTCTTCATTATGTCTTTGGTCCAATCAACTCCAGCTTGTTTGTTTGTGTCCCAAGATGAAGGATGTTTTATTTGATTCGCTACTGCAAATTCATAAGCTAACTTTCTGAGATCAATTGTAGTTAATCCGTAATACAGTTGAGCAGATGATAAACAATAGTTGACAAGTAGATTTTCTTGAGCAGTTGAGAAAACTTTATTGTGAGGATGATAGCCAGCACTTAAATTGTCACCATTTTTAAATTTAATGAAGTATCGTCGTAGCGTTGGGTAAGAAATATTGAACATTTTGGCTACACATCTTATTTTTTGTTTATTTTCTACAATTTGTTTGCAAGCAGCTTCGTAGGTTTCAGTAGAAACTTCACCTCGATGCGTCTTTTTTATTCTTCGACGAGGCATTTTAATATCTATAAAAAAAAAAATAAAACTTTATTTAATTTTTTTAGATGTCAAATATTGAAATTAACTCACATTAAAATTTTTTTCTTATTTTTATTTGACATTGATATGAGTAACTAGTTAGGTTATAATTTCAACGCAGTAAAAATAATTAAATGTAAGCAAAGTAGTGAATTATTGAAGATTATTTTTAATTAGGGGAGAAGGGGGTCAATTGAACCACGGGGCAATTGAACCAGTGGGCTTAAAAATTCGAAAAAATCAAAAAAATGAGTCGTCCTCTCAAAATTGGTTTCAAATATGGGACAGCTCGGTTTGCACAAAATTTCAAATCATTTTGATAATTTAATCTTTCAATATCGAGTTTTCGTGTTTTTTGGTATGTCAAAGTATTTTTTCAGCTCTCGACAAATTTTTTTATAATATTACAATTTTTATGTATAATGACAAAATTTTTATTTTTATGTCTTTATACATGCATATTATTAAAGTTAACTATCGATTCTTTGCAAAATAGTTCTTTTAATAATTTATTTTACACTAATTACTACAAAATCATCATATGGGGTCATTTGAACCATCAATGTCAGGGACGATTGAACCACTGTGAGCACCAGACTTGCGCGCGCATCTCGGCTTCCAAATGAAAATATTTACTGGAATAAAAATGTAGTGTTTGTTGTTGTAATGTAACAAAGTAATTTATTTATTTATTCCAGGTTGTGAAAATTATTCGTTAGTTGTGGTAAGTAGTGAAACATCAAACTATTATTTATAATTAAAAATAATCTTCAATAATTCACTACTTTGCTTACATTTAATTATTTTTACTGCGTTGAAATTATAACCTAACTAGTTACTCATATCAATGTCAAATAAAAATAAGAAAAAAATTTTAATGTGAGTTAATTTCAATATTTGACATCTAAAAAAATTAAATAAAGTTTTATTTTTTTTTTTTATAGATATTAAAATGCCTCGTCGAAGAATAAAAAAGACGCATCGAGGTGAAGTTTCTACTGAAACCTACGAAGCTGCTTGCAAACAAATTGTAGAAAATAAACAAAAAATAAGATGTGTAGCCAAAATGTTCAATATTTCTTACCCAACGCTACGACGATACTTCATTAAATTTAAAAATGGTGACAATTTAAGTGCTGGCTATCATCCTCACAATAAAGTTTTCTCAACTGCTCAAGAAAATCTACTTGTCAACTATTGTTTATCATCTGCTCAACTGTATTACGGATTAACTACAATTGATCTCAGAAAGTTAGCTTATGAATTTGCAGTAGCGAATCAAATAAAACATCCTTCATCTTGGGACACAAACAAACAAGCTGGAGTTGATTGGACCAAAGACATAATGAAGAGACATCCAGAAATATCGATAAGAGTACCTGAAGCTACAAGTCTTGCACGTGCGATGAACTTTAATAAGCCCAATGTCACCAAGTTTTTTAATAATTTAAAAAATGTTCAAGAGCGTTACAACTTTACTCCAGATAACATATGGAACCTAGATGAATGTGCATTGACAACGTCTCAAAAGCCCGTAGCTATTATTGCCGCAAAAGGAGTAAAACAAGTTGGATCTATTACTTCTCATGAAAGGGGCACATTGGTAACAATGTGCTTAGCTGTCAGTGCTATCGGCAACTCAGTTCCTCCATTTTTCATTTTCCCAAGGAAAAATTTTAAAAATTACTTTTTAAATGGTGGACCTACTGGATGCACTGGCACAGCAAATCAATCAGGGTGGATGCAAGAAGCGGATTTCTTGCAATATTTAGAACATTTTGTTAAACATGCCAAGCCTTCTAAAAAATCGCGTTCTATTGGTTCTTGACAATCATAGTTCGCACATCTCTCTTGCTGCCATAAATTACTGTCGTGATAACTTCATTACCATGCTGTCATTTCCGCCACATACATCTCATAAGCTTCAGCCACTGGATAGAAGTGTATTCGGCCCATTTAAACGTCGTTTTAATAGTGAATCGGATAATTGGTGCAGGTTACATCCTGGAGTGCGTATGACAATTTATGATATACCAAAAGTAGCTGCAGCGGCCATGTCATCAGTAACAATAGATAATGTAACAGCTGGCTTTAAATGCACCGGTATTTACCCCTTAAACCCAGATATTTTCTCCGACAAAGATTTCGCACCTGCAACAGTTACGGACATGCCTGAACCAAACCGTACAGTTGAGCGTGCTAACCAATCGGTTGTTCAATCAACAGAAAATTTAGCTTCCGGCCAAAATAATTCTCAGCTGAATGTATTATCTCCAAATGATAGCAACAACGGTATTCTACACGATAAAACTAATCAAATACAAGAAGCTGTTATTCTTGCTCCCTCACTAATACGTCCTTTACCTAAAGCTACACCTAGTCAAAATACTAGAAAGAGTCGTGTACGAGGCAAAACTGCAATATACACTGATAGTCCTGAAAAATTGGAAATTGAAATGAAAAGCAATGATATTAAAAGACCAAAAAAAATGAATTTAACTGAAAAGCCAAAGAAAGTTAGAAAAACTAATAAAAAAAAATAATTTTGTTGATAAAAGTTTGTGAAAGTGTTGATTATTATAATATATAATATAATAAATTTCATTAAAAATAAGTAATATAAGGTTAAATATTAAATAAATAATCATATCTTTATTGAAAATATTTGTTTGTATGTTAGGCACTGTTGGTTCAATTGACCCCGACTAATGGTTCAATTGCCCCCAGGTGGGGGACGATTGAACCATTTGACGCCGTTGTACAATTGAATTTTTATTGAAAATTTTTATTATTTGTTGACTAATTCACATAACATAAATAATAATGGATAAAATAAACTATCGTTCCATGAAAAAAAAAATTATTATTTTGTTTTTATTCATCGAAAAAAAAATTCTTAAAGTTTTTTTGGTTCAATTGACCCCCTTCTCCCCTACTTAGTAACATGTAATTAATGATAGTAATAATTATTAGCAATAGTTATAATAATAATGCTAATTATAATAATAATAATAAAAATGATAATAATAATATGAACATTAATAACTATGCCGAATATATTATTTTTATTATTATTATTATAATTATTATTATTATGATTATTATTGTTGTTATTGTCAACATTAATGGTAGTAGCACCAGTAATAGAAGTTAGGCATAATGTTATGATAACAATAATATATTTAATAATAATATTACTAATTAAAAAAATAATTATTATAAATATTCGAAAGTTAAAATTAAGTCAAATATAGAACTAGATTTCGAATCGATAACCAGTTGTTTTTTTAAAACAAAATAAGTCAAATTTAAGGCAATGAAATAATTTAAGCCAAAAAAAGTCTAATCTAAGGCAAAAAAGTCAAGATTAAGTCAATATTAAGTCAAAAAAAGTTTAAAAAGTTAAAATATGGACTACAGTTGTCGGCATATCGACGACTTCAAAGGAAATTAAGTTAAATCAAGTCAAATTTAAGATTTTTTTTTGACCCGGGTTATTGAAATGAAATAAAAGAAAAACCATTGTGATGTTAGTGCTTATGACATTTATGACTTGGAAATTTTAAACAACGTAGAAATAAAGTTTAAAAATAACTTAATTTATATTTTATATTTCTGACTGATTCAAACTTGTTAATTATTTCAAGTGATTCGATTATAATTTCAGACGAAATTTCCACCACTGTACATTATTTACAGTTTTAATAGCAATCAATCGAAATATTTTATGTCACCCATTATCATTATTATAATTTTAGGTTTGCAACGACTTAATGTGTCATATATGTAATATGTCTCAAGTAGCATAACTACAATATCGCGTGTCGTCTATATATCTACAATTATAATAGTATATACATATGTATGCAATATTAAATATATCCTTTGAATTTTTATTTCTGATTCTCTTTCTGTACAAAAGTTGCAGCATGTTTTTTAAAAAAATAAATATGTGTTCGTATACTATTATATAACTATATACGAATATGCAATATTTTACTTGATTGCACTCGATGATAAGTTGCGATTTAACTTCAAAAGTTGATATAGCTCGGAAACTAGTAGATGAACAAGAGAACATATGTAAAGTATACGAGTGTGGATAAATGGGTGTATATATAAGCCACTAGTAGAAAAGATATATAGTGCGACTAGAGAGCTAACCATAGCATCGTCCCACAATAAACGGACCCTGGAGGCTGGAGTTTATTAGCTCAACCCCTCTATTGCATCAGGAAAGTTCGCTCGAGTCGCTGATTCATCCTAACGCCAAACAACCCTTTCACACTTCAATTAAGCTATTAACACGACATTGGCACTCTAGTTGACAATGTATCTGTAGATTTATGTTGAAAAATATTATTACGGGAAAGTTATGTTTAATGCTGATATTGCTGATGGTGTATTTGTTTTGGGGTGAATAAAAGAGATTCTGTTGGTAAAGTTGTTATGTTCGTGTGTGACTTAAAGCTATTGCTAGGTATGTATGTTGGTCACCCCTCAACCACATTATATGATGCGTGATGCTGGAAACATAAGGGCGCCCCAGTGTATATATTGAACTCTGCTGGATATGTCCTAATGCTGCTGCCGCGTGCGGAAACATTATAACCGCCATTACACGGACGTTTATGTGTGTTATTTAAGAGGAGAAAAACTTCATTCTATGTAGACGACAGATTTGTTTACTTTTTAGGGGAAGGTGGGTAAATCGGGACCGCTAAGGGAATAATGGAATTTCGTGCATTTGAATACGGTGAATCTTCTTTTTTTTTTAACTTAAATTTCAAATATTTAAACTGAATTTCCAGTCACCATGGAAAAAATTAATATAATTTTCTCACCAGCAGTATTTATACGTCCTCACAATATATTTTTTTGACTTTCCCTTCTTACCCAAAATAGATAAAAAAAATTTTTTATGCCGAATGCGAACTCGTTTTATTTATTTGAAATTTAAAGTAAAAAAATGAAAATATTCAAAGATTGAGATTTATTATTATTCAATAGAATACCAGAAGACCCTTAAGAAGCCACCACCCACAATGAGAAAAAATTTCTCTTCGGACAATTAAATTGGTTTTGTTAAATTCTGTTAAACTAATATTTAATTGGGACAACTCAATTTTATTACGTCAACAGAATTTATTTTGTAATTTTTAACAAATGATTCAATAGACTCTATTTGGTTGACATTAATATTTCTCTTGCTACGATAATAAAGTCATTTGGTAAAATTAAGAAGATATTTATTTGATAGACAACTAAATTATTTAGTAGTGCCAACAAACTCAAATATTAAAGCAAAATATTGTTATATTAACTCTAATAAATATTACTTAGACACAAAAAAATATATTCATTTAGAATAAATTTATATATTTGTTTGATGTTAATAAATATACATTAAAACCTAATGATTATTGACTTAAAAAGTTATGGTGCTAGGCAGCAGTAGCGGGAGTAGTTCGGTGCTCGTCACTAGATCGCGCCCACCTTTTGTAGTGTCCCTGGTAAGAAACTTATTTCAGATTTATTATATTCAAAACTTGAAGCATTTATGAGACGGACTCTCCGCTGTTAATTAGCAGAGTAATGATAACTCTTTTTGATAGTAATATAGGAGTATCCTGTATTACACTATGACATTAATGTTTAATGTTAATGTTTTCCTGAACAATTTTTGTCACAGTACATAAAAAAAGTACGTGTCAAGGAAATAAATTATTTTTCTAAATATGCATTTATTTAATTGTTAAATAAATTTTCTGTCCTTTTAAAATAATATTTAATTATTATTAATAACTAATTTTCTAACGCTCACGAATATATTTCATTATGCCTACTTCATAAGCTCTACAGGTAATCAATTTGATTTTATGCTTGCTACTTAACGCGTAATTATCTTTACTAAATATTTTGCAGTCTCTTATAATTTGTTTTGCTGGTGGATTATAAAATATTTAGTTGAAAAAACCAAATATATGATTGGCAATGGGCAATAAAATTATTTTGTTGTCATAACTAAAATTTAGTTGTCAGAAGAAAATTTTTTTCTCAGTGCAATCTAACTTTTAAATACATTATTATTATTATTCAATAAAATATTAAAGACTTCGAATTTCGCCCATCTCTTCTCATATTAAATTTTAAAAGTATTAAAAATAAGAAAACAAAATAATCGATTCTAAAACTTCTGTAATTGAAATAATTTTTTTTTTTTTTTTTAAACACAAGTGTAAATGTATAAAAGTTTAAATTCAAATTTAGCTAAAAATCTTTCTGCTGCAAGTTTTAATTATTTCAGATGTACATAGATTATTTAATTTTATTCAACAAGTTTTAATTACGACTAATGACAGAGAGAAGCTCCAATGAATTCTAATAGAACGGCGATGTTAATTTAAATGTGTTCAGTGACGTTATTATGTAATGCCAGTGTGTCGAACAAAGCATTTCGTGCGTATTTGTGGAATTACTCCTCTACATAACTCTCCATATAGGAGTTAGATATCCCGCGGATACGAGAATCAAAGTATAGAGTCGTGTAATTGCTTGATGCATGCGACATATGTACATATATATGTTCCACTAATAATTTACATCAAAACGTGATTCATTTTCGTCGTGGAATTTAAATTAAATCAACTTTTATTTAAAATTTAGTTAATATATGTTGGGTTTTTTAATATTATATGAATTTCTCAAGATTAATCGGATTTTTCACATTTTTATAAGATATCCATGTCGTTGATATTTAAAATAACCAAACAAAATATTTCTTCAATTTTTTAATACAGAAAATTTTTTAATAAACAAAAGTATGTTCCCCTATAGATTTTACACCGGATACAAGTTTGTGAGGCTAAAATATACTGTCCTTAGTTGCACGATAGGCGCTTGAATCGAGATATAGTACGGTGAGTTGAATGAAAAAAACTCAAAGAAAAAATAAAAGCTTTACTTAGAATCAGATATTTCGTCCGACGTCGAGCGTTAAATTACAACCCGTGAAAAAAAGTTTAGATCTGACTAATGGATCCACTCAGAGATATTGGCAGGTTCTTTAAATTGTCTTTATATAACAGATATCTGGACGATTTCAAGAGAAAAATTTTTCTATAGATGACTATTTGTCATATAGATGTGACGAGATCTGAACAAATATAAAAAGATCTGTTTAAATTTTAATGGAAATTGTCTTTACAGGCAGCACAGTGCCTGGAATCCCTTGTAGGAAATGACGACACGCGCAGGCTTCGTGGAGACGGCCCAATATTTACTAATTCTGGGACAAACTATAAATTCAAGCCTGACCCAAGTTTATTTGAGTACCTATCGGAATGATAACTTTATGCCAGGCTTGACACTTTATCCTGGCCTAATATCGAGTGTCAGTATTGTGCTGAGACTGTATCTAAGTATTGGCCCAATATCGAGTTCCAGTATTATACCAAAACTGTAGTTAAATAATGAAGCGATAATAAAACTGGTTCTTCATGGCTGCTAGGCAAGTCTCTTATTATCCACTAGACTGTTAGGCTACACGGAAAAAAATAATTGGTAACAGCTACTGATTATTTTTCGGTAGCCGCTACCAATTAATTTCCGGTGACGACTACCAAAATATTCGGTAACTGTTATCGAAGATTAATTAGTAGCAGCTACCGATTATTTCGGTAACTAGTTCTAAAATAATCGGTAGCAGCTATCGTAAAATAATTGGTAGCAGCTACTGATTATTTTTCGGTAGCCGCTACCAATTAATTTCCGGTGACGACTACCAAAATATTCAGTAACTGTTACCGAAAATTAATTAGTAGCAGCTACCGATTATTTCGGTAACTAGTTCTAAAATAATCGGTAGCAGCTACCGTAAAATAATTGGTAGCAGCTACTGATTATTTTTCGTTAGCCGCTACCAATTAATTTCCGGTGACGACTACCAAAATATTCGGTAACTGTTACCGAAGATTAATTAGTAGCAGCTACCGATTATTTCGGTAACTAGTTCTAAAATAATCGGTAGCAGCTATCGTAAAATAATTGGTAGCAGCTACTGATTATTTTTCGGTAGCCGCTACCAATTAATTTCCGGTGACGACTACCAAAATATTCAGTAACTGTTACCGAAAATTAATTAGTAGCAGCTACCGATTATTTCGGTAACTAGTTCTAAAATAATCGGTAGCAGCTACCGTAAAGTAATTGGTAGCAGCTACTGATTATTTTTCAGTCGCCACTACCAATTAATTTTCAGTAACAACTACCGGTTTAAATCGGTAATGGCTACCAAAATAATCGGTAGCTGTTCCTGAAAATTAATTGGTAGCAGCTACCGATTGTTTTAGAACTAGTCACCGAAATAATCGGTAGCGGCTACCGTAAAATAATCGGTAGTAGCTACTATCATACCCTTAGGGGGTCTGTGTCTTAATTAGCACCTCCCTTATAAATGTATTTTCATCGAATCAATACAATTGATATTTGAGGAAAGAGAAATTACAGAGATATATGTATATGTCATATAGTATTTGATATATTTTTATCTTTATATATTCTCGTCTTCTACTAATTAACTATATATTAGAGAAAGCTCGAGAATAATTTTATTGAAGTACCCGCAATGTATTTACTCAACGTACGTTTAATTAAGTTGTACGCAAAGGCATTTCAATCAACTACCCGCCATTACAATCGAAGAAATAAAAAATAAAAAAAGAATTTGATATAAAAATATACGCTTATTAAAAAAATTTCAAGTGATTTAGTAATTATTAAATATAACTTATTCCGATATTATTTTATTGCGATATTTTAATTTTTTAATTCTAAATAATGATGATTGAATATCTGGTTTTATTATCTTAGGAAGAGAATCAGAAAAAAACATTGAGAAAAAAGTGAAAGAAGCCTGGCCACTCGTCCACTTGCTACTGTCAGACTCGACTTGATTTATTACCCATCTCACCCTTTTTACTTACATATATATGTATAAACTTCTATTTTTTTTTTTCCCCGGGATCTCAACAAGTTTATTTTTTTTCTCTATCCACTGCAATACCTTTCATTGTCAATCTTATGATATATTAAAACCTGAACGATCGATTTTACCATCTCGTTAATTATAAAAGTGTAATTGAAAAATTATATTTATTTACAAAGCATGAAAGAAAATATGATAAATTTATTTATAAGAATATTAAAATTCTTCTATCAGTGTATATATAGAGAATATATAAACAATTTTATATAAGCTATTTATCTTATACATGCAATGCATTGCTCACATTGTCATCGAATAATATAGACATTTGAATATAAATATAAAAATTTATACATTATTTATTAAAGAAAAGTATATAAAACAATCATAAATTTGCTTACCGTAAACCCAATACCGACAGTGGCAGCAAAATTTCCACTAAAACTTCCTGTGTCGAATTGAACTAACAATGATGTTTTCCCAACTCCGCTATCGCCAAGAAGTATAGTCTGGAAATAATCAAATGTTACTCTGTACGATAATATTTTCGTAAATTAAATTAATTATGTATAATAATAAACTTGAAATCAGAATACCACGAACTATTTTATTACATCGTGAATAAGAATATAATAGGACAAAGAAAACTTTTACTAAAAAGTTATTTACATGGCAGGTGTAGAGTATCAGCTCGTAAAAGTAGCAAACAATGTATGAGAATGTAATAGTGTAAAGATAAAAAAATATATAAGCTGAATATAAATAAGACTTCGAATAGTTTTTGTGGATTGAAAAAATAAAATAAAATAAAAAATTGAATCCTCCTGTCTCTAAATTACGTAATCGGTCTTAAAGAAAAAGTAGAGTCAATTGGACGGATAAATCGATGGTATTCGTCACGTTTCAAGTAGATTAAAGCTCACTCTTCTTTGCTATTGAACAGTTAATTTCTCCACTAGAAAAACAAAAGACGTAATTTTACTTTAACGAAGTTTGATAATGATTGATTTTGAATTTAGCTTTCATCTATTTTAAATATTTTTCCTTTCATACACAGTGAAAAATATTGTGTTAGAGAAGGTCCGTGTTGAATTTTTTGTTAAATCAGTAGATTTCACTGTGTTTATATCGATTAACTATTTAAGACTTTAGAAGTGTTACTTACATGCTAAGAATTTTATGGTAATGATTCTCATCGAGGATTTTTAATAGTTACCATACTGTATAGTAATTTTAGAATTTTATACAATAATGCTATTAAAAACTATCATATGATGCTAACTATTAAAATCCCCGAATAATAATCACTCTCACTAATAATAGTAATCACTCACATCACAGATAGCAACATTTATAATTTTCGGTAACAATGTTAACTATACCGCGATGGTAATAGTTACTATCGCGTATGTAAAAGTCACTTAGCAGCTTTTTAATTATACACTTAATTATATATATTATTATAAGCGATTATATATATATATGTATACATATATAGATGTTTATATATACATATAATTTCTAAGCATCAAAATGGAGAAAAATTTTTGTTTTATCTTAGTCTTTTTTTTTCTTTAGTCTAATTTTGAATTTTATAACAATCATTCTCATCGGGGATGATAATACTTGCCATACAAAGTTGTAATGATTACGATCACAAGATAGCAGCCACTACCATCACTCTGTTGTGAACAATATCATCGAGTGATTATATAATTTGTTATGGGATATGTTAATAGCTACTATTTTTGTGATAATGATTATTATACTAATTTAACACCCAATATGGTAACTATTGCCATCGTGTATTTTAATTAATAACATATTATATTGTGAATCTTACAATAATTATCAGATTAATCGATATCACAAGAAAAAAATTAATTTTTCCATCATGAGATAGTAATCATTACCATAAAATTCTTAGCGTGTAGTACAGAATTTGAAATTAGAAACATTTATTGAGTGTTCCCGGGTCAAAAAAAAATCTTAAATTTGACTTGATTCAACTTAATTTCGAATGATTTGAAATGAATGACATAAATGACATATCTGTGCAGAATTTGCGGCTTCCTGACACGCGGTTAGTGACCTCGTTGGCATATTACGCGTCGCGCGACGATCTAACCGGAAGTCAACGGTCTTCTCGCTGCCCCGCACATCCGTCCAAATGAAAACTAAAAGACGATGAATTCCATAAACTTCCTACTGACTTAAATTTTTATTGTCACTCAAAATTTTCTAAAATTTGAATAAAAAAACAATCATTTTATTATGACTATTCATTTTATTAGTTAATAAAAAAGCTGTTAAATCAAATTTACAACTAAAATTTATTATATAACAGCAATAAACTTATAAATTACGCTTACAATTCCTAAGGAAATAATGTCACGTGAATAAATATGCAATTTGGAACGTGGATCGCATTACACCCAAACTGATGATGAAGGTCGAACTTAAATGCTCAAAGAAACGTCTTAGGCTACCAAGTGTCCGTGGTTCTCATTCTTTAATATTTTTAATAAAATAAATGAATAATTGATAGTAGAAAAGAAATTTTCTTTAATTCATGAAATGTAATATTTTATTTAGACCGATCTACCCCAAAAGCTAATCAATTCTAAGTTTTGGTTTAGGACCTCACACTGTCGACATCTGATGAAAACTCGATTTATGAAAATCGGACCGAAACCAGTAACTTGCCTTTTTTTGAAAATTTTCGATTATCTTAGCGGGAAATTCAAGAAAAGTTTTAAAATGAAATTTATTATTACCAAAATTAAGTTTGATTTTTTTGAGTAATTACGAAATTAAAGACATTATCACGTCACAGTAATTACACGCACATTAAGTACATTAATAAAATAAACTAAAAATAGTTAATTACACGGAAAGAAAATTATGGAAATGGTTCCTATAATTTTGTGAAATTTCATCCTATACCAGTATAGGAATGACGACCATAAATTATGGGAACACGTCCTATAGATATAGAGATATTACCCACACAGAAAAAAAAAAATTCTTGGTTGAAGGTAAATATTCTTAATCCAAGAAAATTTTTTTGGAGACCTAAACTTTCTCAGATAAAGTAGTAATTTTATCTGACCAAGATAAATTCACTTAGCTCAAGAAAATCGTGACTTGGTTCCCGAAAACGGTGGTCTTCAAAAATATTTTCTTGACTCAAGATAACTTTTTTTTCTGTGCATAATTATGGGAATGATATCTATACCATTATGGGAATAGTTCCTATAATTATAGGAATGGTTCCTATAATTATAGGAGCTATTCCCATTTTCATAATGTTATAGAAATGGTTCCTATAAAATATAGTAACCATTCCTATAATATTGTAGGAATGGTTCCTATAATTTTATAAGAATGGTTCCTATACTATTATAGGAATAGTTCCTATAATGGTATAGGAGTGGTTCCTATAATTTTATAAGAATGGTTCCTATACTATTATAGGAATAGTTCCTATAATGGTATAGGAGTGGTTCCTATACTATTATAGGAATAGTTCCTATAATATTGTAGGAATGGTTCCTATAATTATAGGAGCTATTCCCATTTTCATAATGTTATAGAAATGGTTCCTATAAAATATAGTAACCATTCCTATAATATTGTAGGAATGGTTCCTATAATTTTATAAGAATGGTTCCTATACTATTATAGGAATAGTTCCTATAATGGTATAGGAGTGGTTCCTATAATTTTATAAGAATGGTTCCTATACTATTATAGGAATAGTTCCTATAATATTGTAGGAATGGTTCCTATAATTTTATAAGAATGGTTCCTATACTATTATAGGAATAGTTCCTATAATGGTATAGGAGTGGTTCCTATACTATTATAGGAATAGTTCCTATAATATTGTAGGAATAGTTCCTATAATATTATAGGAATGGTTCCTATACTATTATAGGAATGGTTACTATACTATTATAGGAGCCATTCCTATAATATTGTAGGAATGGTTCCTATAATATTATAGGGATAGTTCCTATAATTTTATAAGAATGGTTCCTATAATATTATAGGAATAGTTCCTATAATAGTATAGGAATGGTTCCTATAATATTATAGAAATGGTTCCTATACTATTATAGGAATGATTCCTATAATAGTATAGGAATGGTTCCCATAATGGTATAGGAGTGGTTCCTATAATATATAGGAACCATTCCTATAATAGTATGGATACAATTCCTATACCATTATTGGAACTATTCCTATAATGCATAGGAATACTCTCTATAATTTTCTTTCCGTGTAATAAATAATAATTATAATTTATTAACATGTTAAAAAGTATTAAATTTAATATCGAGAAAACTAGATATGCAACAACATAACAAGACAAGAGACATCCTGTACTTTACACAAGGCCGTGATCATTTGTATGCTAATCGCAACTAGTATGCAGCAGTATCGGTCCACACGCGTAAAGCGTAAACGTCAAAAAAACAAAGCTTTCAAAAATTATTACTCCAAATATATATGTTATTTAATATGATAAATAAATATAAACTATAATTAGACATCTAATTTATATGATTATAAATTTTTTATTTTAATAATTTATATACATTCTTTTGGTATTATTAAAATGTAAAGCTGAGTATATAAAGAGATAAAAGTATATATGTACGTTTCGTTATATATATTATCAGCAAAATGTGCATACATACGTAATATAAAACATAAATAAATTTCAACATTATTCAGTAGAGGAGATTAAAAAATAATAACTTTTTATATTATTAAAATATTTATATTTTGTAAAAATTTATTTAATATTTATAAAATATGATAGCATAAAAAGTTAAATGGATTGCAAATAGCTGATGTAATCGAATACAAGTGTTAAATTTTATATAAATATAAAAAAATAGATTGATCTCAGAGGTGAATAAAAGTGAAAAAAAAAAATAAAAAAAATGTATAATCTTTCCCTTCGACATTATGACGAGGACGCTAACTCAATTTGTATGCGGGTATGCAACTCTGCCAGATGCTTGCTTAAAACCAGACAGCCTTGCTCGAACCTCTTGTGTGTATACATACGAGATATACCTTTACAAAATGTTATTTGGTGTATAATCCATTACTATATTTTAACAATAGTTTAATTATTTATTTTGGAAATTTTTACTAACTTTGCAAGGACACATTATTTTGAAATATAGTTCATCGATCGTAATTATTCATTTATTTAATTTTTTATTTTTTTTCAATCAATATTACACGGAAAAAAAAATATAGGGAACTTTATTTAAAGAAATCAGTTGAGAAATAAATTTTTATTTGCATGCATTTAGTATTCTTGATTGTTTGAGTATACCAATAAATATAATCTACATTAGTAAATTTGACTCTATATGTTTAATGAATCTTACTATAGGGGAGAGTGGGGTCAATTGAACCAAAAATACTTTGACATTTTTTTTTTATATGAATAAAAGCAAAATGATAACTTTTTTTTTTTACAAAATTATAATTTATTAAATAGACTATCATTTCTCATAAGCACATAACTTAACGAATAATGAAAATTTTAAATAAATACGAAATTGTACAACTGCATCAAATGGTTCAATCGTCCCCTTTGCGGGAGCAATCGAACCACTAGTCGGGGACAATTGAAGCAAGAGTATTAGAACCACAAACGAATGACTTTAATGAATAATTTACTATTCATTACAGCTTAAAACTAAAATTACAACACTTCCAATCATATTTATTATTTTTTATAATATTATATGTTATAACAATCACTTTTAAAACTTCTGTCAATATAATTATTTTTTTTCTTGGTTAGTTTAGCTTGTTTTCACATTCTGTCAAGATGCGCGCGCATGTCTGATGTTCACAATGTGATTCGTGTGGTTCAACCGTCCCCGAGAGTACTGGTTCAATTGACCCCATATGATTTTATTTAAATAATTAGTTTAAAAAAAATATTCAAGAACTATTTTACTAGAAGTAAAGCTAGAAATTTATGACTACTATATGTAAGAAGGTATTACAAAAAAAATTTTAAGATTTCATTTGAAAATTAAAAAGTTATTAAACAATTTGCCAAGAGCTGAAATCAAAGTTCAGATGCCTAAAAACACAAAAACTTGAATTTTTTAAAATTAAATCATCATATTGGTTCGACATTTTGGTCAGACTAAGGTTTAGTGTATTAAAATATAATTCCAAGAGGACGACTCATTTTTATATTTTTTTCGATTTTTTAAGCTTACTGGTTCAATTGCCCCCTGGTTCAATTGACCCCACTCTCCCTTACTAAGATTAGAATTAAATAAAATTCAATTTTCGCGGGACCCATTATGCCCCCCTCTCCCCATTTACGAACTGTTAGTTCTCTCTAAACATGAATAAGTGAAATAAAAATGAATAAGTGAATATTCACTAATTCTGAGTGCAAACCAAACCACTTATTTTGAAAAGTGGTTCGGTTTGCACTTAAAATTAGTGAATTTTCACCAATTTCACTTATTCATGCTTACAGAGTTGTTTTGTTTGTTAGTCGTATAGCTGTTATTAAACGAAAATTATAATTTTTTTTGATCATCTAAATCTATTTCAATACGTTTGAGTGTGCTTTTTTGTTCTACCTCAATGAGCCTAACAGATTATATAAATTATTAAAAATTTTTACTCATCATTTACGATTTAATATTAATCGGATAATGCATTATTATATTCAGAGTATATTGGCGGATTTTCATGAACTTCAGGTGGGTATTACTCAATAATTTTATGAATAGCACGGACATAATATCAATTTAATATAAAAACTACATCCGAATAGTGGAGTATGATTATTGATATTAATAACTATAAATCAAATTCCTCGTCTTGTTTCCTAATTCATTTGCTATCATCAAAATAATTTTTTTTTCTTCTCTTAAAAAAATTTGACTGTTAAATATATAGTTACTTGAAATAATTATGAAATTTAAATAATTCTGATCGAAAAATATTTATGTTAAAACCCTGTTTTCCCAACATTTACTGTCACGATACGGGAAAAAATAGAGTATACTATAGAAGTATCATTTGTGGACACTGCTCCATTTTCAGACATTAAATACTTTATTTTAGTTAATGAAAAAGTGTAACGTCAAATTTCCTTCGCAACAGTGTGATAAAAGTATACAAGCGAAGACTGAAAAGTGATACTAGCCATGGCTATAGTAGCACCCCTTTGTCACTACTACCATAGCTGGATAGCTGGAATTATTTTGCCCAAGATTCCTAACCTAACTAACCTCTAAATAGTTGACTAAGTATCATTAGCATGTATGCCGGAAACTGTTTCGTTATTTTCAAAATATTCTTTACGTACTTTAAATGATAGTTTAAACAAAAATTAGTAATAAATTATTTTGAACTCTCTAAACCCGAGTCGAAATCTAAGGTCTGTTTTGACCGTAAATTTTTCTCGACTTAATTCCAGAAAAATTTACGGTCAAAACAGACCTTAAGCTATTGGGTACTGTATCAGCGTACGTCTGGTTTAACCGTAACTCGGGGAGTTTTGTCCCAATATTCCGAGTTTACGGTGAAACCAGACGTTGAATAATCATAATATTAAATATAATAATAACAATAATAATGTTAATATTATTTCAGATCGGAGGGCGCGGGTTCGAATCTTACTCAGGCTCATTATTTCTTTTTTTTTTTTTTAATAATATTACTATTATTATTAATAATAGCAATAAAAATAGTAATTATTTATTATAAAAAAAGTAAAGAAAATAAAAATGCGCCAACACGTTAGAAGCGACAGCATTGTTTTAATTATGAAATCATAATTATTATAAAATTATAAATACAGAATGAAATAATTAAATTTGAATCAAATACAAAAAAAAACCTAACATAGAAATATTTTTATTCTGAAGTTCGAGAAACTTCCGAAGCTAGGATCTGGAAGAGGCAGGATATCTACTAGATTCTAGGACTTAGTACACTCATGCTATTAATTAAATTAAAATTACCGAAGAAAGAAATAATCGACGAAAAATCGCAACTCCCGGGATTCGAACCTATCACCTAACGCTCGCCAGACTTATGTAATAACCGCAACGCTACGAAACCACTATGCAAGCGAAATCTTTAGTTAGCCCATATAACCGAGTCGTAAGCCACGCCTCTACAAATGACAGTCGATTGGGTCGAATATTTAAGAGAGAGATCTTAGCCAAAAACGCGGGATTTTTAGAAAAAAAAAAAATTAAACTGAAAATAAGAATTCAAAAAAAAACATAATTAATAATATAAAAAGTGAATCGAAAAATTCATAATTAAAAAAAAAACTAATGTTATTAAGTAAAAATTAAATAAAAGTAATAATTAAAAATAAAATGAGAGATTGAGGTGTGCACTTTTGAATTTTCTAACTTTTTTAGTTTTTAGTATTGAGTATAGATAGTATCTCCGGATATTATCATGATTATTGAATTGGGAAGAATCTTATACAATAATATTATTAGTATTAATAATAATTGTTTTATTATTAATATAATATTTTATGATTATTTTGATATATTAAAATAATGATTTATTAATTTATTATTATATAAAAGAATAAAAAAGTGACTTAAAGTAAGACTCGAACCCGCGTCCGTAGATTTCAAAGACTATTTGCATACTCATTTTTATTATCCTTACTATGATTATTATTATTATTCTACGTCTGGTTTCGTTGTAAAACGGTGTTGGAAAAATAATAACAATAATAACTATTTGGATAACATTTACGGTCAAAACAGATCTCAGAAGGCCTGTTTTAACCGTACTTTCTATCTAGGCTGTCTTCTACGGTCAAAACAGGCGTAGTCTAAGGCGGTAAATCGAACTTCAAAGGGTTTGGAAATTTCTACGGTTAAAACAGTTCTTATATTTCGACTCGGGAACATGAATTAGTGAAAAAAGTGAATATTCACCAAATACTAAGAATACTTTTAGGAATTTCACATCATAGCTACTTTCATAAAAATTATAGATTTTAGTTTGTATCTCAATTATTATTTCTCTGAAGTAGAATTCGTATCTACATACCTTAGAATGATTTTTTTTAAATTTTAAGTCTATAACCATAATGTATAAAGGGCCAAGGATCCAGAGCTAATATTAATCATGGGCCTTCGATACTTATCATATGCGAATAGACTTATTGAAGATAAACCATCTGGAATATCGGGAATTCGGTGATAGATTGACGTGAGCTTCTATAGAGGAAATAGAGAGTACTATTATATAGGCTATCATCAAAGATATATTGCAGTCAACACAAGCGTTTGATGGGCATAATCAGATTCCAATAGACCATTCACTCTATTATATACCACTACCATTGCTGCTGCAACTATCAGCATAATACAAGTGCGTTTATCGTGAGTTAATAGCAAATATAGAAGTATCTTAAGGAAATTATCATCATTCCTCAACCCACTAGTTGAGATAGTTAAGTAAATAAATAAAAATTAATTATTACATATAAATCTGTCTCATTTGACACGAGATTTATTATGAGACTTTAAAACAATTGAGAATATAAGGTAAGATATGAAATTGTTGAGTAACCATGTAACCAAGTACGCAATTATCCCTTATAAGATATAATATACACAGTTTTCTATATATCGTAAAAGAGCCAATAAGGGAGTACAGGGTAGCTGTGTATGGGCAGTAAGCACCAAAGACCGGTATCAGAAAAAAAACAAGAGAGAGAGAGAGAGAGAGAGACAGTGATAAAGAGTGAATATAAAGAATGAAAGAAAAGAGCAAATGAAAGAAAGCGCGGTAAAAACCGGCTCATGACGATAAGGGACCCCCTACCGGTTCTATGCGCCAGGTACCTACTTTGGATCATTCCAAAGAAGTCAGGATTTTGCCGCTTACGCCTCTCTTTTTATATTCTTCTTTATTTCTTTCGCTTGTTCAGATGTTGTATTTGTTGAAAGTTGAGATCCTTTAGCACATATATAAATATATATGTGCATACACACGTAAATACACAACAGGGTATGTGTGCCTTAAAAATACTGTGGTACAGAAACGAGCCGACTAAGCGGCGCCCCTTGCAAGAGAGTACATAATCTCGATGAAATTATAGACGACAAGCTTGAAAAAGGTATATGTGTATACGTTTTAGTTTTGTAGGTAGAGTAAGAAAATAAAAGAGAAATGAGAATGAAGAATGAAAGAAAAGAAGAAGAAGAAGAAATCGTTTACTGTGGAAACGTGCAGTGTTGTCAGACAGCAAGGCGAGGCTAAAGAAAAAGACAAGGATGTAAAGAGATACCGAAGTATAGAGTAAGAAATATATATATAAGAGAGAATTCAAAAAAAGGAATAAGAAAGATATAAGGGAGAGAGAACAGAAACAACTTGGGGGCCGTACCGGACCATCATGCCAAGTATTCGCGATCATTATTCCACTTGTTTTACTCTATAACACCAGAGGGAATAACCTTGAAAGCTCGGGAATAACAAAAAATGTTTATAAGCTGCAAGAGTTTTCGTATATGTTAAGTGTTGTTTTATTTTATGTGTAATATTTCGCTTGTACAACCATACAATTTTCTTAGAACTCATATAATCATTTTTGTATTCTATTCATGAAATATTCTTGCATTCTATTTCAGTATGACTTTTGAATCCGATCGTTATTTCGAATAACGATCGCTTGATGCAAATGTTTTTACAAAATTCCTTCTCATAATTTAGCATGTTTATAATAGTCGACTTTTATAGATTCTTGTTATTCGTATTGAGGATTTAAATAAATTTACTTTTTTGATCTGCGTTTTACGGCTACATTTGTTATAAAAATATTTGATATAACAAAACTGTTAAAATACCTTGTGAGCAGTATCTTCAGCATCTCTACCAAATTCACGTCTTGGACTAGTTTTTGTAAAACTCCTGTTACCCGTAGACTGATATTTACTGTTTAAAAGCTCAGCAGGTGGTTTGTAATCTCTATAACCTGTTGGAGATGGTGTTGCTACTGGCACTTGATCTCTTGGAGTTAAAGAATGTTCATTTGAGTCGTTCATCTCTAATGCATCGTCATTAATGTCTTGAGTCATGATCTGCAATAAAAAAAAATAACAAGATATATACATTTTTTTCCGATAACATACAAAGTAAATTATTTATAGATAAACTTTATCTTATTTCGCTTATTTTAGCTCTAAAAAACATAACAATAATAATAATAAATCTGTCGATACTTTTTAGAACCTATCAAAGAAAAATAAGAAGCTTTCAATGCAAAAAGATTCAGTAGAAGAAGAAATGTTGAATGTTTCAAGAAAACGAAAAACTTTCCAATCCCGTATTACTTTTTTTTTGTAGAAATTTTTTTCTTTGTTATTCTTACATATATTCCCTCTTCGGAAAACGAATTACATCGGATTTATTCAACATCTTTACAGGAGTAAACCTTTCTCAAAGTACTATTATAAATCATACATGCATTTAAGTGAAATTTCCGTCACTACATTTTTTTGATCATTACAAAGGAAGAAAGACACTTTGAAAAATAGTGTTTGAAATTATAACCAGGAACCTGGGTGTCAATACAGGGAATTTTAACATTCCAAATAATAAATTTCTAATTTATTGCATACTCTCTTAGAATGAATCATCGAAAAAAACTACAAATCAGTGAATTATTCACTACGAATCAATTCCAAGTATATCATTGATTGAATTAGTAATATACTTGGGACTATTAGTGCATTAAATATTCACTAGTTGGAGCACTTTTCACTGAGTCGAAATTTAGCTTCGCTTTAAGTACTTAATATAGTTGAATATACCTATTTTAGTGATTGACATTCTTAAGCGGACCTAAATAAGTATTTTTCATACTTTATACTCTTATTAGTTCTTACTCTCTGAATCTGAAACGGTGACTATTCACTGTTTCACAGTTATAAGTATACCAAGTGGTATACTTATAGCTGTAAAATAGTGCATATACACTGTTTTTCAGTCGTTTTCTCTGTTTCAGATTGAGAGAGTATGGATTTAAAAAAATTTAACATCTCTTTAGAACCTATAAAAAGCATTCATTATCATTTAGTGAGATAAATTTTTAAATTCCTGATTAAAAACTAAGTATTCTACGAATGACCAATTCCCAACTTTTACATTAGTTTTTTGAATTCCAATTTACTTTTTTCTTCAATTTGAAATCTTTCGGTGGACCTATCGAAGCCATATTAGCACTCTATACGCTTGATAACTGATAACGATTCTATATCAGAAAAATATCATCTTCTTTTTAAATTTAAATTAATAGGTTCAAATAAATATGTTAAAACTGTAGGTCATCGAAGTCTTAATAAATAGTGTAAGATTCATAGGCCTAAATAAACTTTTATGGTATGTTTAGACTCTGATAAGTATTAATAATTTAAAATTTTGACGCCTATTTAACAATTATATAAACAAGTCATTTTCTCTTGTAACTGACATTTGTAGGTTTTATATCTATCTGTCTATATGTAGATCAATGTACATAAATCAATTACTTGAATCTACATAGATATATGTAAATCTTCAAAATGGAACAAATTAAATGTACGTGAACCTAATCCATTTTTTCACGGGTAACTAAATAAGCTATGTTCTATAATTACATTTCTTAATCTAAAAGGCAATAATCGCATTCAAGTAAATGAAGACCAAGCAAAGCAAAATTGAATTAGTTACTAAAAAGTGTACTAATTAAGAAAAAACGATGGCCAAAAAGAAAAGTTAAAAAGAAAAGTATGTCTTAATAGTGTAGAAAAAAAAATAAAGTCTTCTTTAGTCTTTATAAAATCTGAGATACAACACGCCACCGCCCTCCATTTCATTTCGCCCTTCAGACCGCCCCATAAAACCCTGGGGAAAATACAGGGGTGGCCCCACCTCTCTAAAATATAAGACCTCGAGTTACTCTCACGTTTTATTTCTCAATTGCACTCTCGCAGCCCAACAATAAAAGTCAATTAATGTCTCTTCCTCCAATTAAATAATAAAAAAAATTTATCCTCTTTTTATAATCATCTCTTATTTTCTTATTCCAAATATCGCATGCGGAATCGAGTTTTTTTACAAACAATCTAAGCAAAATAGCATCATTTTGTTTTGTACAATAAAAAATAAAATTATGCTGAAAATTGGAACCCAATGCGACGTACGTGATCGAAAAATATATACGTCTATATACACATATATTTGTGACGATACTTTTTGTGACATATAAATTCATTTTATACACCCTCAAGGAATAAAAAGATCGATGGTTGTTAGAGAATTTATTCACAAGAGATGAATCGAAGAAGACAAACGATTTATTTTATTTTGAAATGAATGTATAAAATGGTAAAAAAATATATTATTATTATAAAGCTCTAATGCATTATCGATCATCACTTGTTGACATATTAAAAATCGTCTGCATTACTGCAAAACTATATATATTTTTAGACTGCGTTATTAATATATATCATAAAAAATATTGTTTATATTCTAAAATGTCAATGATAGCTTTACTCGCACATACAGTGCAAGTGATATATAATGTCAATTGGCGGTATTGTATTTGTACATATATATATATATATATATATATATATATATATATATATATATATATATATATATATATATATATATATATATATTTGGTCTCTAATTCTATATAGTGAGAATCAAGTGACATACTGGCATCAATCGATCATTTGATAGCCGATATTGCTAACTACCAGCCACAAAACACATCGAGTATCACGTTTATGAACATCGGAAACGTTAATACAAACGCTGTCGATATTCCCAGGGCTCGGATGGGATCGACCGCCTGTCGGTATCTAGGATTATCGGCATTTCCGGGCGACGTATACTCTTCTCTACTCTACTCTTTACTCACTTTTGCACGATGGGATAAATTCAAAAGGGACAAAGGCCAGTCCAGCCGTGAACGCTAAAAGAAAAGCCGATAGAGATAGAGACTAAGCCATATAAAAAAAAAAAAATATATATATATATATATATATACATATTTACAGAGGGAGATAGACAAAGAAAGAATAAAAATAAAATAATGTAAAAAAACGAACAAATAGGGAAATGAAAAAGTTAAACAAAACAACTCGTGTAGTTTCTTGCTCAATTAGTCTTTTTAAATTTCTTTATTAGTTAGTCACTTTTACTCTATATTTAATTGTTAGGTGATACACGTACACTAGATCAAAGGAAATGTTAAATATTATACGAGAGCAAATGTGAGGTAGATCATTTTTGAATTAATAAACTCATAATTCAATCGTGAAATATGCTGTGGAATTTTTCACATAAATAATAAAAAATAAAAACACTGGTGATGATGTATAAAAAATATAGGAATATATGAAAGTATATATAAAAATTAACAAACTGGTGATAATATTTCTCTGTTATTTCCGTGATGAAAATACTATGCAAAATTGTCCTATTTGTAAAAATTTTAAAAGAGTAAAAAAAGTTATTATATTGTTACTATGAATTTATTACATTTTATTTATTGATAAACTATAAATTCTATATATATATTGGATTTTTATTCGTGGTGAAATTTCCAACACCAAATTCTATAATCTCGTGATGAGAACTTTCTACTTCAGCGTAATAAGATTTTATCCCATAAATAGGTTTGCTATCTACGTTATTGGCGTTTGAAAGCTTATTTTCTATAGATAATTAAGCAAATCTTCGACACTAAAAGTAAGCAAAATAAATGGATGATAATTTTTAAGTATAAAACAAATAATAAACATTTTCTAGGATAACCTTTAAAGCCAAGTATGCATACTACATGTAGTCGTAATTAACACACCCGCCAAATAACATTGAAACTTTATCGAAAAAAATTAACTATATAAAATGAGAAACGGCAAGTAATATGATAAAGTGATCAGTAAATACTATCATTTATAACACGTTTTATAAAATTTATTGTTTGAAATGTTAATATTTCCTATATTCACTAAACTGGGGTAAAAAAATTGACGATTTTTTTTTTCATCTAAGTATATTGAAAATATTATTTGAGATGACAAAAAAAAAATTACTGTGAAAATTTGAACGGTCTATTAGAGGTCTATTAAGAGGTCTATCATCGCAATTTTTTACTAAGCGGGTTTTTGTCTCATAACTCCCCGCAGCCATCGACATAAACGAAATTGACTTGAATACGCTCTACAAAAACGGTCTGATTGAAATTTTTCGTCAGATAATAAACCGTTTCCATATAATCATGCCTTGAACATTGGTACTCTCTAAACTTGAAATAGTGAATTATCACTAATTCACAGTGCATATTCACTATTTGCCACAGCTAAAAGTCGACCACTTGGAATTAGTGCATATACACCCGTTTACCCAGTGAACTGATGCTTTTATGAAAACAACGAAATTCGCTGTAATTATTAATAGTAAATAGTTTTAATGATAATTACTTATTAAAAAGTAATGTTTTAAATCTACTCTGTAAAAAGTAAAATTTTCACTATTTATACATGAAATTCTCTTTTTTCCAGTGAATTAGTTGATCACTAGGAAAAACAGTCACTAAAGCCTTGAGCTCTTATAAGGACAAGCAGAGAAAAAAAAATTTTTTTCAATTATATTTATGCTCTTGTATAGTATTGAGTAAACTATTTGTTTAATCTTAGTGAAGATGTACTTCAACCAAGTACATATTTTCTTTAAGTACACCCATAGACAAATCTATGATTATTCTCTTCGATCCTTATCATACTTGAAAATAGTAAATTTTCTAACTTATCTTCAGATTCTTCCTGATTCAGAATATATCTCAGAAGTATAATAAATAATCTATTATCAAGTTTTCTATATTCCTCATCGTCACACCAGTAAGTTATTGCTCTTCAACTTCTTCTGAGTCAAAATTAACAAATTAATTCTTATTATTATCATTATTTCGTTTTGGACAGTTTTTTTTAGATATAGTCAGTTCCGGTGAGGATTGCTCATAGGATGTAACTGGGATAGCTGCCCTTATGGAACTTTGCCGGGATTGCCTTATTGGGATGCCGTTAGATATTAAATATTTTTGTCAAGTATTATTTATTATCCTGGTATAATCCATTCATGCTGTTTTTTTCAATTTTAAAATTATAAATGCGACTATATTCTATATATAGACTAAAATGCAAATTGACCCATCGACAGAAAATCCACCTGTGTTATATATATTATATATTGTATGTAATACAACTTTTATTGTTTTACGTGAAATATTAGAATATATTGTATATTTTCAATAGTTCGTTTTTATCATGCAAGGCCATAATAAATCATCGATGGTTACTGGAAGAAACGTTTATATTAACACATCAAAGTTCAATATTATATTTACTGCATATATTATAAAAGAAAATTGTTTTGATGAAAAATTAACATATGAATATTATCAATGTGTTTATGAAGAAGAAAAACATACCATTACAATCAACAAAAACAAGTATATTAAATTTTGTATACGCATATAAAACTATACCGTGCATAAAAAATATTGCACACAATAAATTAAAACAACAAAAAAAAGAAACAAATATTCCTGTTGCTCTATTATTTGGTATTATTTCTGCATAAAATAAACCTTTTTTATTTGAACAAAAAGTCATAACAAAACAAATAAAAATGTATTCATATTTTTTCAGTTCCGAAATTAAATATGCGATCAACGTATTTTGAAAGTTTTTATTAATTATCACGAATGGTGTGATTTAAAAGGCATTGTTTAGTGACGAGTGAAAGGGCTTATTAAGAAAAAAAATTCCACAATATTTAGAAACTGATTCGACACGTAGGTTATGAAGGATTCAAAAAAAAAAAAAAAAAAAAAACAAAGAAAATTAGTTGGAATTAGGAGTTTTTAATCAATTTTGGACCAACCGATCTTTAATGTGGACTAGTTTCAATGGCTTATAAACTTTTTGGATGAACTCGAAGATGATTTATATTGAATAAGCTGACTGAAAGATAGAGAATATTATACGCACCCAATATCACTTGGACATTATCCTGGAGATAGGATGTGTATACATATAAAATATAATAGTTTTCTGCATAATACCTGCACTTTAAAGTCATTAGCGATTTTTTACAGTTTACAATGGAAGTTCTAAGATCCTGATAATTTCGGGCCTCAATTATTGACAAATTTAAAAAAAAAAAAATCTGGGCGTCAGTTGGCCCTGCGGGCCAGCCCCAAAACTTCCCGCTGTTTTCGACCTCAAAGAGCTCAAAAACATTAGTGTAGATATATTTTCGAGCTCTTCGAGCTCGAAAATGCTATCGCATGCGATTGTTTTTTTACGATCTTCTCAAGCTCTAACAAGTTGCCTGTTATCCCGACTAGAAATTGTAGTGAGGCGGTAGTTTGCTCCAAATGAGGCAAGCCGAATGTCAAACTTGTGGCAAGTGAGGCATCCAAACGAGGGCCATGTTTGGGATGTAACGCAGTTGCGAGACTCAGCCTTACTTGGCTTCCAAATTCGGTGGCAGTTTGGAAGCCACACTTGCTGCAAGGATCCTAAGCCTAAAGTGCCCTAAGCTTAGCATCCGAATTCGGTGGCAGTTTGGAAGCCAAACTTGTGGCAAGTAAGGTATCCAAACAAGGGCGATGTTTGGGATGTAACGCAGTTGCGAGACTCAGCCTTACTTGGCTTCCAAATTCGGCGGCAGTTTGGAAGCCACACTTGCTGCAAAGGTCCTAAGTGACTCTCAAGCGACCGAGTATAAAAATTTAAACTAAATTAAAAAAAAAATTACTCGATTTCTGATTTTTTTTTTTTTTTGAATAATTATTTTGGCTTTGCGGAAATCGTCAGTTATGTGATTAATTTGAGTCCTAATCTAGTAGAATTTTTTTATTTCGGGAAAAAACGCTATAAATATCAACTAACCGCGCACGCTTTAGTGGGATTCGAACCCGGGACCTAACGAACGAAAGACCGACGCATTAACGACTAGGCTACGCTACCGATAGTAACTACTAAGTTTATTTGTGCTACATGAGATTGAAAGAATACATCACTTTTAAAACAGCAAAATATAATTGAATATCTATTATTAGTAATAACGAAAACATTTCTTATTTTTTTTTGTCCACTATAAAATCTGGTATATCAATAATTGTAATATGTGTAATTTTGATTATAGTGTTATGTATAAAATTGTTAAAAAAGTATATAGGCTCTACCCCCATCAAAAAAGTATATAAAAAAAATTTATTATTCATTAAATATAAAAAATTAATCGAATAAAGTTGTCAATTAAATCGAAATTGTCCAGCAGTACTATTATGAGTAGATTAAAAGAAGGTTATGAGTACACGCGAAAGATTTACATTCAAGTACCGAAGTTCGGCTTGCCATAGATGTCCCTAGTTCCCCTTAAGCTTGGCAAGCCAACTTCTAGAAATCTTTGGAACGCCTAACTTGTAGGAAGGAACGGTAACCGAAGGTTTACCGAAGTTCGGCTTGCCATAGATGTCCCTAATTCCCCTTAAACTTGGCAAGTTAAACTTCGAGAAACCTTAGAAACACCTAACTTGCAGGAAATAACGGTAACCGAAGGTTTGTCGATGTTCGGCTGGCCATAAATGTCCCTAGTTCCCCTTAAGCTTGGCAGGTTACACTTCGTGAAATCTTAGGAACGCCTAACTTGCAGGAAATAACGGTAGCCGAAGGTTTACCGAAGTTTGCCTTGCCATAGATGTCCCTAGTACCCCTTAAGCTTGGCAAGCCAACTTCTAGAAATCTATGGAACACCTAACTTGCAGGAAATAACGGTAGCCGAAGGTTTACCGAAGTTTGGCTTGCCATGGATGTCCCTAGTTCCACCTAAGCTTGGCAAGCCAACTTCTAAAAACCTTAGGAACACCTAACTTGCAGGAAATGACGGTAGCCAAAGGTTTACCGAAGTTCGGCTTGCCATGGATGTCCCTAGTTCCCCTTAAGCTTGGCAAGCCAACTTCTAAAAACCTTAGGAACACCTAACTTGCAGGAAATGACGGTAGCCAAAGGTTTACCGAAGTTTGCCTTGCCATAGATGTCCCTAGTACCCCTTAAGCTTGGCAAGCCAACTTCTAGAAATCTATGGAACACCTAACTTGCAGGAAATAACGGTAGCCGAAGGTTTACCGAAGTTTGGCTTGCCATGGATGTCCCTAGTTCCACCTAAGCTTGGCAAGCCAACTTCTAAAAACCTTAGGAACACCTAACTTGCAGGAAATGACGGTAGCCAAAGGTTTACCGAAGTTCGGCTTGCCATGGATGTCCCTAGTACCCCTTAAGCTTGGCAAGCCAACTTCTAAAAACCTTAGGAACACCTAACTTGCAGGAAATAACGGTAGCCGAAGGTTTACCGTAATTCGGCTTGCCATAGATGTCCCGAATTCCATCCATATTTGGCAAACCGATCTTCGCTTTGCCTAACATGGATGTAATTAGGCGCATATTAGGCTTGCCTAAGTTAGGCAATCCAAACTTGCCCCTCACTAATTCTTCGGCATTCCTCACTATAATTTCTAGTCGGGATGCTGAAGTTTGAAAATTTATATAAGAATCAAGAATTGTTAATGAAGCGGTTTTTAAAATTTAATCCCTGATTATGTTCAATAAACTAAGTGTATTCAGGCAGAAATCAATGCCACGGATTTAAATGAGTTTTGACTCATGTGAGAAACAATCAAATATAAATATCCGAGAAAAATATTAAAAACTACGTTTTATCGATTTTATTGTTGGTACTATGATTTAAACTAAAAACCAAGTTCGATGACATTATGTATCGAAAGTAACCATATAAAGGATGAGTTGATATGACTTTAGACACATTTTCGCAGTCTATATTACGATTTATCCGGGAAAAATAACATAAAATGTTATTTTTTTAATTTTTTAACGCCGATATCTTTCGAACTAATTGATCGATTTTGACGTTTGAGGTGGCAATCAGCGCGTTTTATTGAATTCTAGAGCTGATTGAAATTTGGAATCGATCGCGTCAGTCATCGTTTCGAAAATATTTAGAAAAAACCGTTTTTCACCATTTCTTTCTCCCGCGATAACTCTCGAACGAATTATCCGATTTTGATGTTTGAGGTGGCAATCGACGCGTTTTTTTGAGTACTAGAGCTGATTAGATTTTTATATCGATCGTATAAGTCGTTTCTAAGAAATCAATAAAAAACTAAAAAAAAAAATTTTTTTTTTTCGTAATTCGCAGATATTTTCGAGTCTATTTGATCAAATGATCTGAAATTTTCAGAAAAGTTGATGGCCAACATGCTCTTTCAATCACCGCCTTAAACATCCGAATCGGTCCATTAGTTCTAAAGTTACAAAGAGTTTACATACATACACACACACACACACACACACATACACACATACATACACACACTCGGACATCATTCCGAAAATAGTCAGAATAGCTTCCTAGGACCTCAAAACGTCGACATCTGATGGAAAGTCGATTTTCGAAAATCGGGGTGAAAACAATAACTACCCGAAATTTTCGAAAATCGTCGATTTTCTTAGCGGGAAGTTAAAAAAAATAAATCAAAGAATTATTTTTTCAGGATCGAGTTGAATCGAATTAGAAACAAAAATAAAATAAAAATATCTTTAATTTTTAACCCTTATATTTTTGAATATCAATTTATATTAAATTATAAAACTTTTATACATTATAATTTTTTAATATGCATGAATTTGATTAAATAACTCGAGTTAATTAATTATTTCCCCTTTAAACTTTATCTCCATTTAACATACAAAAGAAATCTTTTTAAAAAAGCCTTGCTCCGACATAACTCATCAGTCTCTCGCATAGAAACTTGACTTTCATAATAATTTCCCGCACAGATTTCAAATGAAAATCCCACAGTCTTTTATAAATGTCAGCAGCAAAACTTCTCTTAGTCCAGAAAAACAAGTAATATAATTCATTTCAGGTGCTGAAATTTAGCAGCCTTTACTCTCATACGTCAAACCCAAATTTATCGCAAAAACTTACATATATTTAATTTATATGAAAAATTTATTGCTAAGTAATAAACATTTAATTTGAAAAAAAATGTTTTAAATCTAAAATAAAAAAATATTTATCTTGAATAAAAAGAATCCATAGATATACGTCTATATATTATAGATATATGTCAAGAGATCAATGACAAAAAAGGCTAACGAGCTTCAAATGCATGACTGCAGCATGAAGCGGCAACATAAAGCTTCAGTTAAATCTACTATAACTATAGCTATCATTATATAGTTTCCTTTTCTCTTTCGTCCCTTGCAAGCGTATGGAGCTCGCCATCAAAGCGCTCTCTATATTTAGCTGAGTCGCCCGCCCACGAGCATCAACCAAGCAAGCAACCACCAACACTATTAAATAAATACATATACATATATACACATACCAATACATAGATATTATATGCAGCCACCGTACAATATATCACACACATGTCCATATCATAGTACAGAATATAAACGCAGCAATATGTATGTGTAAAGAGTGCAGTTACAGATTGTGATCACATGCATACATATGTTCGTATACATGTATGTGTATAATGCGTATATATCTATTGTTGACCCTTACACGCTATATTTGATGATACTGGGTCTCAGAGTCAAGGATTTATTGGAAAATTCACCTCTCGAAAAAGGCTTATATTCGAATTCTAGAACAGAAAATACATAACGTAAATTATATATACATATATATGTATAATCCTTGATACACGGCTTTGAACTTTGATGGTGAGAGATAATTAATACGTTAGTGTAGCACGCGCGGGATTTAATCAGCGTGTAATCAAAGGCTTGAATAGTTTGACGTATACTAAATATTTAATGGAATTTTCTTTTATAATACTTTGCTTATAATGAAGTTACTAAATAATGTAGTATTTTCTTCGTTTACTGTATAATGTAGTAATGAATTACGTAAAATAATGTAACGTAATAAATTTTTCTGATATAAATTTTATAACGTCTACCTTTTATATGGAACAAAAGAAATGACGGTAAAAATATTGTTTTTTGAATGACAATTTTAAAATAATAAATTTTCATACAATAAATCAGGTTATGTCGTCTAATTTAAATTTTGGGCCTTATCTATATATACGTCAGGTCACTAATATTTTCTGTTATATTCCTTTCTTCTTCTACTTTGACGCTAAATATTTTAACGAAATATGGAAAGGTTTAGTAAACTAATGTGATTGACAGCACTATCTTTTGTTATCAATGCATGTGATTGGATTATAGCTTTCATTGCTTACAAACAAAAGCGATAATATATTATGTGATAAGGGAAGAAACAACAAGAATCCATACAATGGAAAGTTAGCTACCCGAGCCGCGTGTCACATTTTGTTTTGAAACACCTTTAATTCATTCAAAGTATATGTATATTTTAATAATAATTACTCAGATCGAAGTTTCAATGCCTCGTAATACTCATCTCTTAGATATTGTTTTCAACTTATTGCTCATATTTAAAAATTATTATTTTTAAGTTCAAAAAGCCACTTGAACACTCTGCGAAACCAAATGTATTATTTTAACTATACGTTAAATGTCTTATACTTACATCGCGCCTGTCTTCGAGTACGAAATAAGGTTTGTATGAGGTTTATGAGTTTGAAATGAGGTCCAGTTTAGTCAAAGGAGATTTTCTCCTATGAAACGAGGATCAGTTACCTTCATTGAGGACAAGATGAGGCTCACTCTGCTATTTCGAGGATTCGGTGAAGAGCAAGACCCACTCTGTAAACATGAATAAGTGAAAAAGGTGAATATTCACTAATTCTAAGTTTCCATCGAACCACTTTTTAAAATAAGTGGCTCGGTTTGCACTTAAAACTAGTGAATATTCACCGATTTCACTTATTCATGTTTACAGAGCAAAAATAGTGTGAAATGAGCGCTACAATTTTAACTCGGGATAAGTAATAAAACCATAGTTTTTTGTACTGTAGTCACCCAAAACCTATTTCACACTGTGTTAAACATCTATAATTTGCTTATAGCTGTTCAGTATTATTTGGTTCGACTATACACTTAGTTTTAGAATGAAAAGCAGCTTATTGAAGTTTATATAATGATGCATATTAGCATATCTCATGTATGACATTGACATTATCCATTTCCCTGACTAGGAATATCATTATCAATTATTCAAAGTTATCAGAAATAACATACAAATGTATACCAAGAAAATTGAAATAAATATTCTTAATAATCTCAAATGAAAGGGTTAAATGTTTTCAATCCACCGGCTTGTAGAAATCTAAGATTGGTCCGAAATTGGTTTGTATACACTCTAAAGTTAAGTGTCTTATTTGAAATTAAAATTTTTAGCATATATTAAAATATGCATGTTTAAGACCATATGACCATATTACCCGAGCAAAACTATAGTTTTTTGTAGTCACTAAAAAAATGATTCATGGTGTATTAAATATTTAATTGCTCATGGCGTTTCAATAAGATTGACAAACACTCTTGGGCCAAGACTATAGCAAACCGAGGCTCGGAAGTCGAGGATTGGCAAACTCTTAAGCCAAGGCTAACAGTCCAAGGCTTGAAAGTCGAAGATGGGCATAAACTCTCGGGCCAAGACTTGCAAACCAAGGCTCAGTGGCCCGATATTCTGCCGAGCAGGTCCCGTTGTAAAAAATTTTTTTCCTACAAGGGTATTATGACACCATAGCATTTCAAACGAAAATAATTTCTCTGTGCATTGAATAAAATCATGATTTCTTATGAATGACAAAAAAATTTTCTCATAAATCAAATATACAAATTTAAAATAGTTATTTACATTCAAAAGTATTAACAGAAAAAAATAATTAACTCAACCAAAGAAAATATAATATCATAATTTTTTATTCGTCAAAATATATATAATATTATACTTTGAATATATTAATAGAGCAGCATAAAATTTAAATTAAATTAACATAGTAAATGTTGTTTGTTTAAAAACTTTATTCAACAAGTTAATATATTATATATAGTATGTAGTTTGTATGAATAAATGAACATAAATCCTAAGATAACAGAATAAAAATAGATTAAACTACAACAGCAATTAGATATACCCCTCAAACTGTTTTTCAAACCGCAATCACGGGGTTTTATTATTCTACCACTCGTTGATCCAATAAAACTCTGTCGGCAAGCTCATCAATGTAAAATTGGATCGATGGGATTCCCCCATTCCTCTTTTTTATTCCCTATTATATATACCGTTACATGAACGTCACTCGCAGCACGATAATAATGCAAAGAATCGTGGATCTACACACAAAGTAACTAATCTGATGCATAACTATATAACCTTCTATTATGACGTTACTGTAAATGCATAACCCTGATAAAACTGTTAACCTCTGCCTATTTATAAAAAGCTTCAGAACAATTTTAAAAATCTAAATTTGTTTATAAAGTCTCATCAAATTTTTTTTATAATTTAAATGAACTTTAAATTACATAAAAATATTTACCTAAATGTTGTATTTTATAAAATATTTAAATATAGGTCGAGGTCTACTATATTGCTTTCCTTCTCTGAAATTGATCACGTGACACCAAACCCACTCACAAGTAACACTGTAATGTTTGTTCAATTGTCTATAAATTTAACAGTTAAACTTAAACAATAATATAATATCACAACAAAGCAATTTAAATCTCAAGTTTGTAAGCTCATTAAACAACAACAGCCACAGAACATGTCTTTGTTTTATTATAAAATAAATTTATTATAAGCTTTCGTACTACTGAAGCTTGCGGGTTATTCTATCTCTATATTCACACAATATACGAAGGACGAATCCGCGGGCATGCGCAATTTTATAAATTTCTCTGTACAACTCGATATCGTCGTTGCTACGTCACTGTTCGGTGACGTCATCAGATTTCGTCATCGATTGTACACGTGTCTAATTGGCGGGAAATTAATTTCATTATCAATTGAAATAATTTACAATTTATTGTCATACATATGATACATATAATATGTATTATAAATGCATTTTCAGAATATAATATTCTCATTTCCTTGAAAGAAGTTTCTTAAGTTTTATTTTATGACACGATAAAAAATATGTCCAATGGTAAAATCAATTTTTAAAATCGATAGACATTCGTTTCGTACAGTTGGAAAATTCCCACGCGTGACGTATAATTTACTCGAGTGTTATTTTTATACCAATTGATCGTTAAATATTTATCAATGTCACAGTTTATTGATCAAACATCAAATTAAAAATTTTTTATCATTATAACAATTGAATTTTTATAGTAGAATATTCAAAACAGAGAATCGTTGTAACTTTTGTTGAAAGTGTTCGAAGAGTTATTTAAAAATTTTATAAACTGTTATCTTGGATAGCAAAGCAGAGCCATGGTAACCCTTCCGTGAAGTATTGGCAACAGAATATACAGCACGGAGTGAAGATAATATAACTTTGCAGCCGATAAAATCACACTCCGTGACGTTAAATTACCAACCCTCTGAGGGGTATATTGAGGGAAAATGTGAGTTTAGCGTGTGATAAGGATAGTTATAGTTGAAGTGAAAAAGAAATATATATGTGGGCGGTTTAATGATTTTGACCTGCGCGATTATACAATCTGATCCAGCAGCTTCGCAAGCTCAACGCAAGATGGCAACTGTGCTTTGCGTTACGTAAAGTCTTTGTCCGATACCCGTTTTTTGCCATCGTATAAAACATGTAATTTTCAATTTCCGTTTTACATTTGGGAAGTAGTAACAATCAGCCCTTACGCTAAATATTTTTCATCTACATAATTTATCACAATTTTTAATAATTGAACAAGTTGTTTTTAAACAATAACAGTAAGCCATCGATAAATTTGTTTACAAAATATAATATTTATTGTTTAGTTACAAAAATCTATCAGCAAAACTGTTTTAGAACATCATAAATTAATTTGTGGACTTCAGAATGTTCGAGAAGCTTCGTCGAGCTCTTGATCGGAAAAAGCAGCTCCTGATACCCGTAGAAATGGCGTCTGTACATTAAGCTTCGATATAGGTTAAAACCAATCTGTAGCAACTGTTAAAATCAACAATCGGTCGGATTTTTCATAAACAAGCCAAGCGTTTTTTCAAAAGAACATCGAACCATGGAAAATTTTTCTCTTTAGACGTCTGTCGAAGCCAACAACGAAAATCCGAACATTTTCGAAAATCAAAACTTAAAAATGATTAATTTAGTGTCAAAAGTTGCCAAAAATTTAATACCGCTAAGTAACAAAAACTGTTTTCAATCATTATAAGAGGTATTTATTCGAAGAAGTAAAATTCGGTCCCCGCCCTCGGATCTCCTGATCTTTTTCCCCTCGTTACTAAGAATTCCCCTAATCGTTCGTCCAATCTAACCATACTCATTCAACAATATAAGGAGGTATTTGTCTCCTGATATTGCTTTATAACGGTTACGATTCGCTGAAATTTCAATAATAAAAACCTTATTAACCATAATTACACCGTGTTTTAATGAAAATCGTCGTTAACTACCAATTTGCTTACAGTTCATTAGTACTTATGTCGAATAACTATTGAAAAAAGTCTTTATCAGTGAAATAATACTACTAAATACTTTTTTTGCTCCTGATATATTTTCTAGCTGATGTTCAACATCGAACTGTACCAGGAGGTGTATTTTAGTAATACGTCTGTAAAAACATAAAGCAGTTCAGCGAAATATCCTGATACATTCTCCGGGGAAATTAAAGACAGAACCAAGAAGAGAATACACAATGCTGTTTAAATTTTCTACCTCTTTGATGGAATGTAAATCGTAGATTCTTGATACATAAGCGGTTAACAGCTACGACGGCGTCTGCGTTACTCATTTATTATAAAACGACGCGCCATCTTGCACGTCTGCGTCTCGCCGCCCATGTAATCAGGATAACATGATACTTTTATATGGTAACGCCGTAACGCAGGTGGCGTCAGTGTTTGCGTCTCTACGATATTATATTGCAACATATATATATATATATATATATATATATATATTTATATATATATTTATATAGTTTGAGCCGTACGCTTACTCACACTAAACTATATATAACGTCACTTTCTTTAATCCAGTATACGGTGTTTTATTTTATCTCTTTCTATCCTCGGTTGTTGTTTTTTTCTTTTTTTTTTCGGTTCTGTAAGTCCCTTGTCCCTTGTCTGTACCGGGAGTGACTCCACTCCACTCTTTATATGCTATATATATATTTTAGTACAGTAAGAGACGGTGAATTCTCGTGAGAAGCGTCAGTTGGGTGCAAAGGAGAGATCCGCAAGCCATTTATGGAAGAAACGAGGAGAAGGCTTTGTAAGTATTAGAGTAACATGAAGATGAGAAAGTTTATCTTTTCAATTTCAATGGAATTGATATAGCAATTTAATCTAATGCTCCGTGATTGAATTCAAGGACAATTTACTTAAGATTACAGTTATTAATACTGGAGGCTTTATTACAGTTAGAAATATACATTATTATTGTTTTGTTTTAATATTTATATTTATAATGTTTTCTCTTATGTTTTGTTCAAGATGAAAATGGGAACTTGAGTTAAGTCACGATTCATGAGTATAGCACAGAACACAGGCACACTGAAAGAAGCCACGTGCAGATAGATAATCGTGAGTTCTCCGCGGTACGCCGCGAGATTCTCAGCGGATGTCAATGAACTCTGGATAGGAGGGAAACCAAGGGCTGATGTGATGGGATATCGATTTGTCTATTCGAGAAAAAAAAAACGGTTACTAGTTTTCTCGTCACTACAACCTTCTATTTAAAAAAATAATGAATTACAGTACATACTTATAAGTAATTATTTCGGTAAAATAAAAATACTCAAAGTGAATTAGCAAAATTCACTAGCAAAAGTGAGTATTCACTAATTTTCACTAATTCAGTTTTAAAGAGTAGTTTTTGCTGTGAAAAAGTTATGTAGAATATCAGCCTGTGGTGCAGATGGAGTTTTATTAAAATGGAGGATGTAGATAGGTCGGCAACGGGACGAATCTCAGGTCTGAACGACCTCACAGCTTTTTTTTTGTGTGAAAAATTCTTTCGGCTTCCACTAGGATTCGAACCCACGCCTGGCCAGTGATCAAGTTCGGGAGGCCTAAGTCTTATGCTAGGTAATGTTAAAACATGTTCGTTTTGCATATTACACACAAATATTGCCATTATAGCAACTTATCGCTTCGTCAAACACGTTTAGTTAATACGAGAGCGAACCACTTACCGGTTGGTAGCTGTCATCGCTAATGGGATTCCTAACATAACTAACCTCTAAATAATTAACAGAATATTACGATGTCGAGGTAAAGAACATCATTAAAATTAACATAGAGTACTCGATGGCGAAAAGTTTCGGCACTCGTTGAAACTACACAGAAAAAAAGAATTTGTTGGCGAAAAATTTTACTCGCTTCAAGAAAACGTTTGCTTTCAATTCATAATACAAAACATTTCTCGCGCCAAGATATCCTTTTTTTGTGTATAAAGCTTTTCTGAACCATAGATTAAACTAATTTAGATGAATTGAATTGTAGCCTGCTAGCCCTAAAAAATGTAGTGGAGTCGCATGGAAAGAAATGTATGGCGTTCATCACTATATTGTACGGGTGTATTGTATTGGTGTTATGTACTATACACCATAGTAGAAAACACAACACAAGTATGGTGTTATACGCCATACTTATGGTACTCACATGTTACCGCACATGACTCTATTCGGATTTCGACACTTTTTGAACACCTCGCTAGTTGCTTAAGTAGATTGAAGTTATGCTGAAACCGCCACGAGACTCAACAACATCAAATCCTTAATTCAGTTGAGCAAGTGAATCAAAATGAAAAATACTCTCAATTCATTTGAACTAGTAAACATGTGACCATTCATGATAGTGGAAACAATAAAATATTAAATAGTTTTATTTGAATAGATAATTAAATTTCAATAGGATGATTTCGTCTAATAAAATTTTCCGAAAGTAAAAAGGGTTGAATTATAAAAAAATGTACGGGTAAGTTGTAATCACACAGTATATTTAACAGACGGTCAAAAACTCGCAGAAACAGGCCTCTTATAGTCTTTTATTTTTATTTTTTTTTCTCTCCTCTTTCTTCACTCTTCCAGTTCCCCGGCCGCCTACTCGACGATCCCACTCATTCATTCCAACTTGCTATTGCGCGTCCTTCCAAACCCACCTCAGCTGTACGGATTTTATCCCAGCACTTAGACTCATCTTCTTTGTTCATATACGTGTTCTTCATTGCATTACTGAGAGGGCAAAAGATATTCAGGTTCTACTGAATTTTAATGGCTTTACCACCTTTATTATTCAACAAAATTCTTAAGATTTACTTTTTTGAATTATACATTGCAGTAGTCCAAATTATTTATATAAAACGTGTTCAAATATTTAGCAGAATCAACTATCGATCGTAAAATATACAACTAATTTATAAATTTTTATGCTTGAACTCCGGAACAAAAATTTTTTTTTTCGATTCTCAAACATTTGTATAGGTGAACCAGTCGCTTGAGATATCGATTCGCAGGTGGCTACTATGGCCCTTGAGAATTGCTTACAATACGATTTATTATGTGGAACCACCTGCTTGCTACTACTCTTTTCGAAATCTCAATCGACGCCGACGCGACTATAACCCCGATTATGTATCTGCGTTCGAGGATGCACTAATACTGCAAGACACCGGATATATATAACTTCTTTTTATTTTCATTTATCTCTCCTTCAAAATACATAGAATTAAACAGAACAACTTTAAGCGAGTTCCTTAAACAAGGGTATTTTTTATCATGAGAATGTTACCATTAGCGTTAATAATGAGAATGAATGTTAAATCAAAAATCTCTTATAGTCATATGGGACAAGTGTGCGCTGTGGGTAAGTGTGCGCAAATCCATTCATTTCGGACTACAATGCTTGCTGCGCGCACTTATCCCACATGGCTCTAACCACAGAACTTTCAATTTTTAATAAAAATAGAGTATTTTCAAAAAGGCCATCCGCAATGAATTGCACTTTTTTTGCCCGGGTCGAAAAATTTGATCTGATTTTAGTCTAACTGGACTGTATTTGGACTAATTAGTCTGTTATTGAACTTCTATAAAAATTTTGTACTGTTTTTGATCTACTCAGACCGAAAAATTTAATCTGATTTTAGTCTAGTTGGACTATTTGATCTGTTTGTGATCTTTTACAAAAATTTTAAGCTGTTTTCGACCTGTTATTTTAAAAAACAATTGCGTTACGGGCAGACCAAACTAGATTAATTCTTGGACTTAAAAAAATTTTAGTTATGAAAATTTACAAGGATAAAACTAGATTAAATCATGGACTTATAAAATTTTTATTCATAGGCAATGTTTATAAAAAAAATATCAAGTTGCAGAATTGATTATGTTTTGTTTACTATTTATTTAGTATCTTTTGTTTAAAAATGTCGGCAGTTAATGATAATTTGACAGCTTAATTTTTAGTTGTCTTGACTGAATATTTAGAGCAGTGAATAAAAGTCATAAAAAAACTCTTAAAATGTCAAGAAATTTTTCTTATTTATTAGATATAATCGAGAATATGTTGGCATTACAAAACATCAAAATTCATGTGCCGCGGAGAAAAATTTTGGCCCGCAATCTACCAATTTTTACAATGCTGTCGACCAAACTTGAAACAGAAAGTAAAGCATCCTAAAAATTACTATATACTCTTATAAAAACTTATTATGCTGCATCCAAATTATTGTAAGGTATAAAAGTAATTGATATTATAGCTTGTTGATAAGTTTCTCGGGCATAATAAGTATTGTGATACAGCATAATCATTTTTTATAAAAGCACAATTATTCTTTGGATGCTTATTCACTTCCTGTTTTAAGTTTGGTCGACAGCATTGTAAAAATTGGTAGGTTTCGAGCCAACATTTTTCTCCTTGTGACATCTTATTTCAGAAGCGCATTAGCATGTGTCAAATACCAAGAAGATTGAAATAAATTAATAAATCTAGATTATTATTATTATTATTATTATTATTATTATTATTATTTATATTTATAAAAAGTCCTGTTTTTGTCCTAAAAAACAATTGAATACAGGCTAAAATTTATAGCAAATAAAGTCTGTTTTTGTCCTAGAAAACAATTGAACACAAACTAAAAATTATAGCAAATAAAGTCTGTTTTTGTCCTTAAAAACAATTGAACACAGAACAATAATTATAATAAAAAAGTCTGTTTTTAGTCTAAACCAGATTTAAAACAGACTAAATATCATACGAAAATAAGTCTGATTTTGTCCTGGATAATGACTAGTACGGACAAAAACAGATTAAATTCCTATATAAAATAAATACGATTTATAAACTTGAATTAAAGAAAAATATTTGAATTTATCATTTATTTTAAAACAGATCTAATTTTTTGACCCGGGTGTTTTTATCAAACTTAGCTTTTATAGCTTTTACGTATTTCGAACATGAAATGGCAGATGAATTTTACTAGTGCTTAAAATTTCTTCACTCTCTTTAATCTATTATCGTTAATAAAAAAAAAAGTTAACGCTGCCGTCGTTGGCTGGATGCCGGGAGGCATTTGGATACAGCGAACTAAACAAAACACTTCTCTGAAAGAATCGCCATCGTTGGAATTACGGGTTCTGTTAATTTTTAGCTTTAGCTATAGCTGAAACCGACTAATTTGAAACCAATTTCAATGAAAAAAATTCATTGTATTTGTGTTGTCTTATTTACTATAATATCACTGCCTAGGTCCAAAAAATAACTTGATTTCGGCGTAGTTTTAAAAATTGAAAATAAAGCAAGAGCGAGATGAATGCATGAAGTCAAGTATAAAGTTTGTTTTTAATATTATGTTTTAAACTTCTATGATCGGATGATAAGTAATTTTATAATTATTTTATGTTTTATGGCCTTGCCGGTCTTTTATTGACTATTTATACACTTATTTTGTCCAATGTTTCGCATATAGTATACCTATGGCATCTTCAAAGACCTATTAACATTATTTTGAACATATAATTATAACAACAATTTTTACAATATTCTAAAAGACTATTTTTTTATTATTTGAAATCTATCTATATACTCAATTACTTTAAATGGTATAGTCATAAATCAATTTAAATATAACAATTATTGCAAATGTTTAGTTGTACAAGACTACTTGAAATCAAATTTTGATAGTTATATCTATATCCCGAGTCGAAAAATAATTCCGGTTTTAGACCTCAAATGAAAGATTTTGAGGCTTGCTTCAATTTGTCCTCACCATTTAAAATTCATATAAATCTGAGATGAGGTTAGTCTCATTTTGTGTGACTTTTGCAACTTTTAGGCGTACATGAGGTTAACCTTATGTGTATATTTCTTATCGATGAGACCAATATGAGGTTTATCTCACGTATATTTCTTGTGGATTAGACCAAGATGAGGTTAACCTTACGTATATATTTCTGATAGGTGAGACCAAGATGAGGTTATCCTCACGTCTCGATGTTTCGAGTGTATTTTTTTCTTCAAATCTGAATAAACAAATTTATTTTTAAATTACTAACCATTTATTTGAACTGAAGTATATGCCCGACTAGAATTTTTCATAAGGACCTCACAAGGTCCTTATCAGGTTAACCTTATTTCAAATAAGGTCCCGATCGGGGTATCCTGACGAGGATCCTGATATGGATGTAACGCTTAAGACCCATGAGGTCCTTATCGGGATTGCCTTATAAGGTCCTTATCAGGATATCCTCATCAAATCCTTATCAGGATTACCTTATCAGGTCCTTACCAGGATATCCTCATCAAATCCTTATCAGGATTACCTTATTAGTAATTATTTAAAAAAAAATATTAAATTGCAAAAAAAAAATAAGAGAATTTTAATTCGATTGAGAATTTTATCTATTGTACTGAGAGCACTGATTAGAGAAAGTAAACATGGTTTTTATTGATGAAAAAATCCCGATGACTGCTGGGCTCGAACCTGCGTCCTTCCGATTCAAAGTCCTCGATGCTATCCATTGCGCTGAGATACATATGTGATCTCGGAAGTGTAAATATAATATACATTGTGATGTCAAAGAATAACTGATAAAGAAGTAAAAAATCCGTGTTGCAATGATCGACGTGATTTTTATACAATATTCTTTTGTACTTTGTTTAATTTTTAGTCTGTAAATAAAATACTTGAAGGAATGGGATATTTTGTTCTTTGAATAAGGATATCCTGATGAGGTCCTGATCAGGAACTTGTCAGGTTGACCCGATGACAAATAACTTTTTTTTGAATAAGGATATTCTGACGAGGTCCTGATCAAGAACTTGTCAGGTCGACCCGATGACAAATCACTTTTTTTTGAACAAGGATATCCTGATGAGGTCCTGGCAAGGAACTTGTCGGGTCGACTCGATGGCAAATAACTTTTTTTTGAATAAGGATATCCTGATGAGGTCCTGGCAAGGAACTTGTCGGGTTGACCCGATCGCAAATAACTTTTTTTTGAATAAGGATATTCCTGACGAGGTCCTAATAAGGAACTTATCAGGTCGACCCGATGGCAAATAACTTTTTTTTGAATAAGGATATTCCTGACGAGGTCCTAATAAGGAACTCGTCGGGTTGACCCGATGGCAAATAACTTTTTTTTGAATAAGGATATCCTGATGAGGTCCTGGCAAGGAACTTGTCGGGTTGACCCGATCGCAAATAACTTTTTTTTGAATAAGGATATTCCTGACGAGGTCCTGATCAGGAACTCGTCAGGATGACCCGATAGGAAATAACTTTTTTTCAAATAAGGAGTTCCTGATGAGGTCCTAATAAGGAACTCGTCGGGTTGACCCGATGACAAATAACTTTTTTTTGAGTAAGGATATCCTGATAAGGTCCTGATCAGAAACTCGTTAGGCTAACCCGATGACAACTAACTTTTTTTTGAATAAGGATATCCTGATGAGGTCCTGACAAGGAACTTATCAGGTTGACCCGATGGCAAATAACTTTTTTTTGAGTAAGGATATCCTGATAAGGTCCTGATCAGGAACTCGTCAGGCTAACCCGATGGCAAATAACTTTTTTTTGAATAAGGATATCCTGATGAGGTCCTGACAAGGAACTTATCAGGTCGACCCGATGGCAAATAACTTTTTTTTGAATAAGGATATCCCGATGAGGTCCTGACAAGGAACTTGTCAGGTTTGCCCTAATAAGGCAAACCTTATATTAACCTGATAAGGTCCTTATGGTACTTCAGGCAAATCAGGAAGAAATTCTAGTCGGGTGTACATTGTAAACTTTAACATATATTTTAACCATCAATTATTATTATATTTGTTAAAAGATATACTTTCCTAAATTACAATAGCTATATTCATTCTTCGTCGAAAATAAATGAATATTAGCTCTATCAAAAATAATAAACCAATCTTTTTGATCTTTCATTTTGTTGTTTAAATTGTTGTTTTCGATGCTGGTTTTACTGTTGCTGGTTTTGTCCGGGTTCTACTGTAAAGTAAATTGAAACTCAGGTTATTTATTAAAATAAAGAAAAATAAAAATGTCAATAAATAACTGAAGTATTTCTGAGCAGTTCTCAGTTATTGATATCAAATCCATGGTTCGTATAGAATTTAATTTAATTCATGAAGAATCTGGAACCAAATCAAATTTTATTAAAATATTGAACAATTTTGATCTAAACCAATTACTATGCGATGTTTTTATTGGTCAGCTAACATTGAATGAATTTCCTTGAAACAAACCTTTATTTTATTTCATTTTAAAAATTCACGTATGTCTATTATTTTTTAATAACTGAAAAACATGTTTTAAGATAATGAAAACACATTTGGTTTTGACTAAGTTGTCTTACTTAATACCGATTTACATTAACTATAAGTCAGATTGAAGTTAAGTTGTCTTAGATTTGACTTAGTGGTCTTAAACTTTAATCATTTTAGTTAAATCGAAGTCAACGTGTAAGTTAAATCATTTTAATTAAGTCGAAAGCAAGTTATTTTTTTGACCCGAGTGGCTTAACAAAGTATACACATACATAAAAGCGAATAAAACGATGAAGAAGGTGTCACAAGGCTTAAAATTTCGGCCTCATTTCACCCAAACTATGGTATTTAATCCGATAATTACTGCATTGAGAATCAAATAAGAAGCAAATTTTGTATGTAATTTCATCCTCAATTGTTCCCTCACAACCCCACAAGTCAGTTGTTTGAGGTCGAGGTGAGGCCCAAAATTTAACTCTGTTCTTTCAATATAGAACTTTTTGTACTAATGAAAACATAGATACAAAATAATTATTTTTGAAAATCTATTAAAATAAAAAAAAAATGATTCTATCTATTGAGCTAACAAATGATAATCTAAGTATATAATACATATGTATTACTGCTGTGGATGTGTTATGTATCAGGTATTAACTAAATCTACTTTTCTTAATTTATTCTTGATTCAAAATACTAAACATCAAACAAAATAAGTTTTTTTATGGCTTATAATTTATAATCATTTAGAATAATATCTACACGTCCTACTTATTGACATCGCATATCTAAGTTATTCATTCACCTACGATTTTGTTCCCACGCTCGTACTATTTTAAAACCCATCTTATTTCTCTACACCGACAGAGTTTATATTTTTTCGAACTTTTATTTAAATTCTTTAAAACTGGGCACTACTGATTTTTCTTTTTATTGTTTTTAAATATATATTTAACATATTTGAATTTCTTGACTTTTTCTTAAACGAAATTATATTGAATAATATTAACAAAAATAAAGCTTAAATATATAGTTTATTTTAGTAAATCATTTGTAAAAGCCTCCAAGGTCTACTTAGTAACGCGCGCGAGACTCGCATAAAATAAATCACAAAGCTATTTTGGTGACTGCCTACTCGGCCAACTACTATTATCTTACATGCCATATTGCATCGTACAAAATTTATAAATTATTGTACATGCATCAAATGTAAAAATTTATTATGTACATAAAACCTATATTTATATTAGCAGTATTAAAAAAATATAAATTTTATAAAAGAATTAAAAAAAGAAAAAAAAAACAATTTTACTTCTTTATTCACAAATATTACATATACATGTACATGGAAAAAAGCGGATCTCAAAATTTAGCTATAATTATTATGTGGAAAGTAACCCGAAACCATTAATGGTTGGGATAGCTTTCACTTTTGGCGTAAGGAAAAAATTACTATTTCATAAGTAAAAGATACAAACGCTTAGTAATTTTTGGTTTCGGGTTACTTTCCATATAGTAATTTTTGCTTAATTTTTTTCCGTATAAGATAATTTATTTTTATCTTTTATAGAAATATACCGGAAGTGAAAAGGTGCGGTTGTAGAAGTCTTTCTACCTCAGTTGTGTATCTCCCGCGCTTCAAAAACGAGGAGGGAGAAAATGAAAAGCAAATGAATAATAAACCGTTGAATCCCCATATTAGTCGATGAATTTATTCATAAGTTTTTATATGTCACTTATGTATACCCTTTCATTAAGGTGGCCCAAAAAAACAAATTACTTTTTTTTTCGAGTCTCATACATGAAAACTTGTCGGTTTAAGATGTTTTAAGAAGCCTCAAAAAATCAACTCAATAAAAATTATGTAAGGGGTCGCTCATTAATTTGGAAAATTCAAAAGATGGTTGAAGACGGAATTTTTTCATTCTTGTGGCAGCAATAGTTTATATTTGTAAAATGATGGCTACTCTGAAAATTTCAGCCCAAAATTTAAATAGGAGAGGAGAGGGCAAAGTGGGCCTCTCAAAATTTTGTTCTTGTGACAGCCAGAATACTGCATCGTGCTATAGTCACGATATTTTTTTCGCCGTGTACAAGGCTCTACTCTCTAACCATGAATAAGTGAAAATAAGTGAATATTCACTAATTTCAAGTGCAATCCGAACCACTAATTTCAAAAAGTGGTTCGGTTGGCGCTCAGAATTAGTGAATGTTCACTTATTCATCTTTACTCTCTAAACATGAATAAGTGAAATAAAAATGAATAAGTGAATATTCACTAATTCTAAGTGCAAACCGAACCACTTATTTTAAAAAGTGGTTCGGTTTGCACTTAAAATTAGTGAATTTTCACCAATTTCACTTATTCATGTTTACAGAGTAGAGAGTAGCATTCTTAAAATTTTACACTTCATAAGAGGCACTGCAAAAAAAGTTTCACTGGCACTTGTTGATGATCATCACAGCTTTACTGAACTAGTACTGAATTTAATGAGAAATTGTCTCCTTGTATAAAACTGTTCATAGTAATATTTACTATATTAGTTCGAAACTTAAAAGTCTTGCTCTAAAATCTACAGCGCACAAGTCAGTCCAACTCTCTTAAAATGAATCAATGAAAAGACCTGTGAATCAGTGAATATTCACTGCGAATCAGTCTCAAGTATATCACTGATTCAATTAGTGATATACTGAGGACTATCTGTGCAATAGATATTTCCTGATAGCCGAATTGGTGACAACCTGCGACAATCTACTGCCGCAACCTGTCGCCAAGTTGTCACTTCCATAAGTCAATTGACGGCAACTTTCCGAGAATCTTGTCAACAACTTTCAGGCGTGTGTACACCAACTTTCTGATGATCAGAAACTCTGGCTATCAGGGTTCACTAATTAGAGTACTTTTCACTGATTCATTTTAAGAGAGAAAGGTTTCAATACTTAAAATTATCTCTCTAAAAGTGAATTAGTGAAATTCACTGCAAATCGGTGAATGCATTCACCATCATGGTCACTATTTCTTCAGCTATAAGTATACCACTAATTCAACCAGTGGTAATATACTTATAGCAGGTTTCCAGTGCTTATTCATTAATTCACAGTGAATATGCACTGGGATCCAGCTATAAGTATACCACTGGTCGAATTAGCGGTATATACCTCAATAATAGCTGTATAAATAAATATTCTTCACTAATTCATTTTAAGTACTTTTAAATCTTGATAACGATAGTACATCTATTAATATTTCGATTTTTACAAATGAAACTGATGATAACATTGTAACGAATGTGAAACTGATGTTTTAAAATATTTGAATAACTAGAAAACAAATGCCTTCTTCTCTTGTTTTATAGATACGTGACTAGTCAGTCAGTCTTACATTGACAACTAAACAGCAAACCTCTGTATTCAATAAACATATCTCTCTCTTGCTTTATTTTACTGCTGTTAATTGTGGTGTTATTATTTCTAACATAAGTGTGTTATTATTGTAGTGTATAAGTGATATTAATTTAAAATACCAATTACTACAATTTGGTGTCAGAAGTAGGATCCGAACATACGCCCACAATGTGGACTTTTATATTTTACTCTTTAAGCATGAATTAGTGAAAATAAGTAAATATTCACTAATTTTAAGTCTAAACCGAACCACTAATTTCAAAAAGTGGTTCGATTGGCACTCAGAACTAGTGAATATTCACTTATTTCACTTATCCATGTTCAGACAGTAAATTATTCAAATGGCAAATTAAAAAGTTAGTAAAATAAAAAAAATGTTACAAATTTCACTTCAGTTTAAAAGTAATAGAATTATTTTAAAAAAATTATCAATATGTACATGAAAAAATAATGTCATATACGTAAGGGAGAAACTTAAGCGCCGGCGCCAAGTAAAAAGAGTACAGTTATAGAGTAGACAGTCGATAAACACTTGGATACCCCCTTATTTCACAGTCTACTGTAGTCGCCTGACTTATTCCCCTTACTTTTATTCGTATTCTCTTATGATATGAAAAAAACTTAACACCCCCGTGAAGCTTAATGACATACAACACGGCAGGGCTGATATGTTCTATCTGCAGGACATTTTGTATATATGTATGCATATAAATATATATTTATGTGACATACGTGCTGCACAGCAAAAGGCAAAATAAGTCGTAAATATAATTAACGAGTAAAATATATTTATTTGATTATCGTGTCTATGATAAAATTTAAGACTACATATCAGTTAATAACCTGATACTCATAATTTTATCCAAGCGCGCCGAGCAATAACTGACGAAAAAAGGCACACTCTATAGAGTAGACATTGTTGCGATACCAGGACTTAGGTATGTACCAACGTAACATATCTGCTTCTCGGGAACTCGAGCGCCAGGATATACCAGGAAAGTATGTATTGTCCTTAAGCAAGGAGGATGTTTGCGCTTGAGTGACGTCATGTTACGTGATCAAGTTGAATTATACGAAGACTAAAGAATATATATAAGTAGAATTTTTCAGGTATAGTACGTGTAGAAAGTCAGATATTCGAAAATAAAAAGTAACTAATTAAAACTAATTGCTCTACGTTATTTTCAATATTCTTACAATTTATTGTGCTCTACTGGATCTATTGATGAAAACAAATCTGCAATAAGATAATTTTATTTTACTGCAAATTCATTCGGTAAAAGAGCATATTATTTTAACACACATTAAAAGAGTTCCAGGTTTTCCATAAGCAAACCATAGTTTTTTATAGTCACTATGAACACATTTCAAGGTGTGCTAAATATCTATAGTTTGCTTATGGTGTTTCAATGTTGTTTGGCAAGTGTATTAATTTCGACTCCAAAGCTGCTATTTTCTAAAAACGAATTAGCGAAAATCACTTTTTGGCAGTGAATAGTCACTTATTCACTCTAAAACCAAGTGTGTTACAAGTGTATTGTTCTAACACGTATTAATTCTATGTTTAAGGCCATAAGCGAAACTAGTTTTTATAGTCATCTAGAACACGTTTCACGGTGTATTAAATATCTGAGTATTGCTTATGGCGTTTCAACGTTATTTGGGAAGTGTGTTAATTTTGACTACCCACTTGGTTTTAGAGTGTTGCCAGAAAGCACTATTTGAATCAGTGACATATTTTTCACTAGTAAACAGTGATTAGTTACTATTTCAGATTTAAGAGAGTACATTTACAATTAGTCTAATAATTCGAGTACACAAAACATCAACATGAAAAAATTTCATGTGAACTTGATAATTTCAAAAACGTATTCTTAAAACTGATGATTATGGTTGTTAATAGTATCTTTCATAAAGTTTTATGGATTGCAATTTTATGGAGTATGCGATAGTTGTGATAATCAGTATGGTTGGTGTAAAATTTTATGAATACAAAACAGGATAATTATGACGAATGCTTGAAATATTTTGATTATTATTATTGGTGCATTAGTACTAATATAATCATTAAGACGCTTTATACTTTATTTGATGAAGCAAAAGTAATAGTTGCAACATATTCAACGCGTTGTAGAACAATCAAGACTAACGAGAAACAATCGCGTGATTAGAATAAAATAGTAATTTAAATACAGTTTGTTTGGCTGATTATTACAGGTCACCAAAAATAAGATAATTTGAGAAGATGTATGATTTACTATTAAATTATAGACTTGTAAAGTATATGGCGCAGTTAAAATATTTGAAACTGGCTATACAGTAGAGACTATTTTAAATTTTACCTTTAACTGATATACTTTATGTATGCATGCATTATAGGTAAAAAGGTATAATGCCGTAGAGATATATTAGAGAGTGTGGTAAATGCAAAATACGTTGGCAATATAAAGTGGCGATGTATGTATGTATAACTATATATAAGAGGGGAGAACACGTTTTCAGGACGAAAGGACTAGCGGTGGCGCCAAGCGTAGCCTTTGAGGCGCGTAGGACAATGGAGTCTTCGAATAAGGAGCAGAGTAACAGAAAATCCGGGTAGTGTACAGAATCGCGTGCGCTACACTCTCTTTCTCTACCCCCGTACGGTGATTTTATTGTGGGAGGCGAACGTGAGAGTGCCGTACCTGCGACACGCGACCAAGTCATATCACGCAAACAGACAAACAAAAATAATAGTAAAAAATTATCAACTGAAAATCATTACTCACTTTATACAACACATTGTTTTTTTGTTTTTTATCTTTAAAAATATTTCGATACGCACAATATTAACATATTTTCAAATTAAGTTTTTAAAAATATTAGAATCTCGGCTCACTTATTTATAAATCGAAAAGAAAACTATAGCATACGTTACACTAATTTAACATAAATAGGCTTACTGTCAGATTTATGTTAAATTAAGTCATTTAATTTCAAAATTTTTGTATTCTGCCTGGTTATCTGCAGCTTAAATTTGAAGACTTTACTTATTGTAATGTTACATTTCTGTTCATACTGTTAATTCTACAATCACATATACATATATCCAAAAAGGTACACATTGATCGGTTACTGCGTGACACAAATAATCGAATAACTTTTAGTTCAAGAGCCAGTAGCGCAGTACATGATCGAACCGTCCGCACAAATAATAGGTTATGTACTAAACATACTAATTTATGTGCAACGCAATAATCGATGGTGTGCTAACGATAATTATCGTTACTAAATGAAACTCAAAAAAGAGGAAAAAGGCGCAGCAGAAATCCACTGCAGAGGTCACTGAAGAGAAAAGGGCCAGAAAAAACGACGAAATCTATAAAAAGATTATTTTCATACAGAAAAAACTACTGTACTGTGATTTTTATCGGTTTTTTGAGATCTTGTCGAATATTTGCTGTCAGACCCCCTATTCTGACTTGTGTTAAGTAGGAAAAAATACGCCTGAAAATCAAAGTCTGACACCCAGCACACACCATTTTTTTTTTGTGGACATGTGTCATAAAACCACCTTCTGTAAAGTCAGTACAATGCTGCCTCATTCTAATAATATAAGTATGTGTTTCTGAACAAATAAATGAATCTCTATTAATTGAAAACAAATTTCCTGTTGAGGTGAAAATACCTGAGTCGAAAAATAATTCCGGTTTTAGACTTCGAAAATGGAAGATTTTGAGGTTTGCCTCAATGTGTCCTCACCATTTAAAATTCTCACCATATAAATCTGAGATGAGGTTAGTCTCATTTTGTGCGACTTTTGTCCCATTTAGGCGTACATGAGGTTAACCTCATGTGTATATTTCTTATCGATGAGACCCATACGAGGTTTATCTCACGTATATTTCTTGTGGATGAGACCAAGATGAGGTTCACCTCACGTATATATTTCTGATGGGCGAGACCAAGATGAGGTTATCCTCACGTCTCGATACTTTTAGGATGAGGCCAAAATAAGGAATGTCTCGAGTGTATTTTTTTTTTTCAAATTTAAATAAACAAATTTATTTTTAAATTACGAATCATTTATTTGAACTGAAGTATATCTACATTGTAAACTTTAACATATATTTTAACCATCAAAGTAAGAAAAATTTTCATACGTCGGACTACTGTGATATCTATACCCCCCGAGTCGAAATTTTAGCCCTCATTTCATACTATTTTTTGGGTTTTGCCCCTCAATTCATCCTCAAAAGCGCAAAGTGAATCTCATCTCGCCCTCAATGAAGTTTACTGATCCTCATTTCATACTCAGAAGCCTCATGCGACTAAACTGAACCTTATTTCAAACTCATAAACCTCACACTGACCCTCATTTCATACTCAGAAACCTCATGCGACTAAACTGAACCTCATATCAAACTCATAAACCTCATTTGAAACTCATAGAACCCAGGCACCTATTTATGTTATAACTCACATTTGTGACTACCACTTAGAATAAACTTGATTAAATTACAGTATTACTAAAGAATTGAAATTTTTGAGATAAAAATACTAATTATATATGCATATAATGTATTAAATATGGTCAATACGTGTAGTGTTAAATACACAAGATGTAAAATAGATTTTAATTTAATAAAACTATATCTATATAAATACAGTTAAACTAACACTTATTAACATCAGATTGCATTGTCTACTAATATTCTATGATACCTAAGTTTTTGACTGTAGCAGAAACCTTTATACCGAGTGGTTAAAACGTTCGACTTATACAGCTAATACTTTTAAAAGAAATGTGTATGAGTTTGTTAGCAACCTACCCTGTATAATTTTAAACGCTATATTGTAAATAGTGAAATGTGTTTTCCTTTTTATGTATACTATCCTGGATATTGAATGTAACCCGAGCTATGTAAAAAAATTTTCGAACAACATGAATGGGTCATAAAATTTTATGTTCGAAATCCTTAACACATGGCTCAAATATTTCTAAACTTTTCATCATTCAGTCTTCAAACGCTGGCCTGTTAACAGCAATAGTGGAAATACAACAGTCATCTAAAAATTAACATTCAAAAATTAAAAATTGTTAAAATTAATTATTTCTTATTACAATGCCTAAATTAAGACAGTATGTGCTTATTTATTGAATAGAAAGTCAATCAAAAGACGTTGTTCTCCTATCAGTGGTTCCAAGAATCAAATGCGTGGAAAGAAGTGTGGTAAAGTTGTCGTGGAAAAGCTTTGTGACAAATAAGGAAACAAAAGCAGTTGCAAAAATATTAGCTATTGATAGTAAGTATAGTATTTAATTACTTTTTTGCTATAAAAATTTTTTAAATATTATATAAAATGAAGTAAGCTTATAACTTGAGAATTATAATAATTTTCTATCTAACTTAAAGTTTATTCTTTTCTAAAATGAGTAAAGCAATAATATTTTATATTTACATTAGATTTTGATGACCAACAATGTAATGAACAAGAAGACAACGAATCGAGCAGTGATAAAGACGAAAATGATGATTTAAATATTTAAATAACGTCCTAAGAAAAATATAAATGTAACTAATATTAATATTAATTGTTTTGAAACTGTAGTTTTAACTCAATAATAAAGTAAAGAATTTATATTTTGTAGAAATTTATTTTGTAGAAATTTCTAGAAGTATATATATGTATATAACGCATAACTACACATACGCATACACTACTCACACCTACTACACACACAGACAAAAATAAATAAAATGGTATGAGGCTGAAGAGGGTTGTATGAGGCTCAAAATTTCGCCCTCATATCGTCCTCACTATGGTATTTTGTCCGATAACTACTGCATTGAGGATCAAATGAGGAGCAAAATTTGTATGTAATTTCACTCTAATTTGGCCCCGCACAACCTCACCAAAGTTGGTTATTTGAGGTTGAAATGGGGGCTAAAATTTCGACTCGGGCCGATTCGAAAAATAATTCCGGATTTCGGCCTTAACAGTGGATCTTGAAATTATGTCGTCCTTCTTCGGTAGTTTTTGTCGGATGTCCCAGTTTAGTCTCAATAGCTTAATTAATTGGTTGTCTCATTTTGCTCTCAACATGCCATTGAATACCATTATATATGAGGACAAAATCCGTTGAAAATGGGGACCTAGAAATAATTATAGAACCAGTATTATGTCAATGAAAAATTATAGCGCTGTAATATATAAATATGTTACTCTTAATATAATAGTCAATGGGCACGACAGAACATCCAGAGATTTGTGCGGCACATTAATTTGTGCCCAACCAGTTATAAGCTCAGGCAACACGTATCATTCGTGTGCTGTAGTGTCATTAATCATTTATGCGCCCACCAGCCATTAATATCATATGCTGCACTGATGCTCTCAGAACTTTCTGATACCACTTGTTGTGCACGGTAGTGCTTCATCATGTATTTTACATAAATAAACAGTAATAAAACATATACCTAATTAAAATTAAATCAGATTTCACTTCCAATGAGTTAATAATGATCTCTGCAAATCGGCTTGTAATATAAAAGTATCATTAAATTTATGAATTTATTTCCAAAGAGTTTAATTGAGTCAAAATTCCGTTCCTTGTAAAGCGCTTAAGCAAACTAAGTATATTTAATTAGACCATAATTAGAGCCGACGAAAGAAATACTCAATGAAATTATATAGTTCACCGTGAATGCGTCTTAAACACATAGATCGCATGGCATAATGTTGTGTATACTAGAGTATTTTGTATCTCTACGTTCTAAATACTGAACCTTCATGAAAATTAAGAACATTAAATAGTTCCAAATGATTCCAGGAACTCATTCTTTTTCGCTCCAGAAACGTTTCAGGTTCAATCCGAATGTTCCCGGAACTACCTACCTCTATTTCAGTGCTTTAACTAGATTATCGTTAACCAACCATAATTTCCTATTGATAGTCATTAAATTTTAGATAACTGATAAAGAATAATAACTTTGACAAAAGTAGTGACAAATGATCGTGGTGTCACGCAGTAAATTAGTCGCGTGGGAATATTACTGTGCGGTACCATAATACATTTAGTCACTAACCCAATGACGTTATTATCCGATTCAAAAGCTGTACAGATAATGATAAAAGAAAGTTTTGTTACTACACGATTTTCATTGGGCTATTAATCGACATGGACATAATTTCGATTATTAACAAAATTAGTACATAATAATCGATCATATTTATTACGTAGAATATATAAAAAATATAATGAATTAAAAATATATATATATCGAAAGAGACATCAATGAATTAAATAGTGCGTATATAACATGAAATGATTCTATTCATTCGTCGAAATGGCTTCCCGCTGAAGGATACAAGGGCATTGTAGGATACCCTTATCCGGCCTCAAGTGTCCTCTTCTCTGAAATTCTTATTCTCGAAAATCTTACCCTTCTAATAGAACTATATCCGTATAATTCAAAGCTCCTAGATCGTGTGAATCTGTCTAAAAACAACTTTTTTTTCTCTTTTCTATAGACTATTGACAAACGAAATTGAAACGCGATATTGAATCATTAAGTGAACCTCACAATATACGTCAACCGATGCATCGGAAATAGAAAAAAAAATACATCAGCATTGTGCTGCGCCCACTATTAAGTATTGTGATAATTATCTAGCGGCAATTTTACTAACATTTATGCTATAATAATATATACTGTTATTAGTTATGAAAATATCGTTAAAAGAGCTCGTATAAATATTTAAACCAAAAAAAAGTTTAAAGTGTACGGTAAAAGTACTTTTACAGATCGAGTAAGAATGCACGAATATAAACTCGATGACCTTCGAGTTCACTTATTAACTTTTCTTAAGCGTACTCTCAACTTACTGAGACACATTCATGTACACATTACAAGTATACAATACTTGCTTCAACACGTTAATTTGCTGCTAAACAAAAGAATAAATCGCCGGTCTAAATCGTCAAGGACGTTTTAAATATATGATGCAATCATGGAACGTTTGTGGTTTTCTTCTACAGATGCCACTTTAACCAACGTTGACGATAAGAAAATTGAAATAAACCTTCATTTGAATTGTGATTAAAGGTTATAAAAAAATCCATAAGTGGACCAGGTAGCTATAGTAAGTCATAATAATCTAGATTAAATACAGAAATAGACGTCAGTTAGGATGGCTAACGCCTCATGTCGTAGGCTACACCTTGCCGCGTGTGAATTTTACAAAGCTGTCTTATGCGACCAGGTCTTTTTGGACATCAGTTAGTACTTAGACCCAATGTTGGATCTCGTTGTGATTTCACTAAAACAGATACTCTTTTAGTTCCATTTGATCACACATCAACTTATCAAAGATCATTCTTAATTACGGGTTGCAATTTTTGGAACTCTCTTCCACTCGAAGTTGCATCAGAAACTTTAGATGAATTCCGAAGTAAATCCTATTTATATTTGATGAATCTGAAAGAAAACCAGTAAACCCTTAAAAGAGTTATCTCTTGTATGTGTTGGGATGAGAGAACGCTGTCTAAAAATTCTGTAGCTGGTAAGCTTGAATTAATATTGTACTTTATTGAGCTTATTATTGTAATTGCCCGAATCGAAATGTAACTTCACTTTGAGTACTAAATATACTTGGATAGACCTATTTTAGTACTTGAAATTTTTAAGTGGACCTAAATAAGTATTTTTCATACTTTATACTCTTATTAGCTCTTATAGATTCTAAAAAATCAAAATTTAACATCTCTTCAGAACCTATAAAAACTGTTCATTCTCATTTGGTAGGATAAATTTTTAAATTCTTGATTAAGACCTAAGTATTTTACGCATAACCGATTCCCAACTCCTACATTGGTCCTTTAAATTCTAAATTACTTTTTTCTTTAATTTAATCTTTCGGTGGACCTATAGAAACCCTATTAGCACTCTATACGCTTAATAACAATGATTCTATATCAGAAAAATATCATCTTTCTTTTTAAATTTAAATTGATAGGTTCAAATAAATATGTTGAAACTGTAGGTCATTAAGTTCTTAATAAATAGTGTAGGATTCATAGGCCTAAATAAGCTTTTATAGTGTGTTTAGACTCTGATAAGTATTAATAATTTTGAATTTTAGCGCCTACTAGTTGTTCTTCTATAAAAATTAAGTACTCAGTGTTCTTTTCTTTCTTGATCCTAGGATTTCTAGGTTCTAGCAAGGTTTTAAATTTCTACTCGGGTCTACTCATTATTATTAATAATAATAATAATATTTATATTGATCTGTGATCTCAAGAAGCAGTAGCTCCACGAACCTCAATAAATAAACTTGAGATCATAAAAATAAATTTCAGTATCGATAAGCGCTTGATGACATTCCACTTGCAACTAATTTACCAACCTAATAAAGTCATTAAAAAATAAATAAATATCGCGACTGAAAAATAAAAAAATTACCTTTGCCTTATTATAAATCATTCTACCCTTAAAAGATCCGTTCTGCTTCAAGTGCAAGGGTCGCGCTTATTTATCGAATCACGAGGGTGTCAAGTACGTACCATATATACCGTAGTTATACTCCACGCATTCTCTAACCCCTCATTAGTTTTATATAGTTAACACACAATTATAAATACATCCGATCGCAAATAGTTTTTATTTCTATTTCTAAGCCCACAAATTTAACCACTTAATAATGCGTCAATGCGCTCATCATTCATAAGTAGAATTTTTCCTTTATGTTATATATGCATGTACATTAATAATAATAAAATGTTCCTAAGCATAGATAATAATTTCCATAAAATTATAAATACGATCAAAAGTTGTCTTTTCTTTACCCTTGAGATTTTTAAATGAGGGTCAAAAGCTCCCTCGTAATCTCACAAGGGCTTGCAAGGGGATAAGTAATTCGCGATCTCGTTCATTACTTTATTGGGGTCTCTGTCATATGTAGATATATACATACATTACATACAAACATACGCAGTGTACGTGCATTTACAAGCAATATGGCTACCACACAGAGAATGCACGCGCTACAGTTCGTCCCTTACTGATGAACGAAGGGTGCATGACGATCAGCTGCTACTCGATCATATATACAGAGTATACATAATACAGTATAGCGTAGCTTTTAGATTTTCCACTACTCATACATCACCGCACTGTATAGCAATACATGAATCAAACCTTTCATGCTATCTTGTTTCACACTATAGCTTTCTCTCGGTCTATCTCTTTGTTCAAAGGTTGTTCTGACAGTGCTGCCATCTATGGATCTACTGCTCATCTATCTCACTCTTGTACATAAAATACAACGATTGAGTCGTCTCGCTTGTATTATCGCTTTGTGCGGTGGTTTAGGTCTTAACTCTCTTGCCCTTCAAAGTGGTAGTAACTCTTTTAACGTTTGTTAGAGTATTTGCTTTATAGTCTAGTCTGGCTATGCTACAGCTACTTGTAGAGCTACCAACGAATGAAATAATTGTTGCGCTTGACGTCTGTCGACTATTGAGATATAATCGCGTTGACACGACAGATAAATGTATATATCCCTGTAGATCGGATCTGTCGAAGCCTTGGGTTATTATATATATTAATAATTAATATGCCCTACAATAATTATCATATTAAGTATTCATTGCATTATTCTTGCCAATTGATACAGACTTGAGAAATTGTTTTTTCATAATTTTTATTATTATTATTAATTTAAAATTGTTTTCAGACGAAATCGGGGTAAAGAAAAGTAGGGTGTTGTGCGAATAATATTCAGGTATGACTGACGTCTGTCAAAAAATGTCTCACGTTCTTCAGGGCTTATTGTAATAGATCCTTATGCTTATATTCTTTGTATAAATTTTGTTAAATGTATATACATATACATATATATATATATATATTCAATTTCACACGATGTCGTAAGGGGAAAGTGGAGTAAGACTACACCTGAAATAGAATTGAATATGAGAAAAAAAATTCTTTAATTTTTTTTTAAGACTTATATGACTTATTAATTGCTAATACGCAATATAATTTAATAATCTGACAAATATTTAACTTATCACTTATCATTAATCAAACAAAAATTACTGTTTAAAAATTTTATATATATTTTATTTAATTGTGTTTTACAAAAAATTTTTGAAATTCTATTTAGATATACTTTGCCATAAAAAACCTAAACATATTTATATATATATTCACTGAAGAATCCACAAGTCACGCGAAAGTGTCCAGGCATTGTATATAGAATCGAGTAAAGAAACTTTCTCGACGCTTTCACGTGACTAAAAGTGTCGATCTCTATAAGTTCTACTATGTTGCAGTAAAAAATTTTTTTCGCACTATTCTAACATCATAAAAACACACTTGAAATACAAAAAAATCGATACAAAAATATTCATAAACACATCCTTTAATTAAATTAACTTAATAATAAAAATTTATATAAAATGTGATACAAATAATAATTTTTTTTCACTTAATGCAATGAAAATGATTATTATAAAAAAACAATTTATTAAAAAGATAAGTATATTAAAAGTGCAGCTGTTATGGCACAGTAGCTGCCTCGAGGGAATAAAAACAATTAGTCGATAATAACTAATTTCAACATTAAACATTTTAATTCATGGGGATATATTCAATGGTATACATATATGTTCTAGTGTTGTGGATTCCAATCGAACAAATTGTTGGATTTATCTGATTCAACGCGTGATTATCACGACAACAAGTTCGATATACGTGTTGTGATGATGATAATAAGCACGGGATCAAAATATACATATACATCTATAAATGTATATAAAGACTTATATCTATATATCATCGAGTGACTGGTAATCTTACATGCGAGCATTTAACGCTCAAGAGCTTGTACTCGAGACTTGCATATCAATGAGACGCCGGGGGAAAGATAAAAGCAGGTTTCACAATATAAGAATATCATTATTCATAATGTGTTTTTTTTTTTTTTTTTTTTTTTTATTTATCAAAAAATATTTTTGCGAAAAATAATCATAATATTCCGTAATAAGATGGAAGAAATATATACTTTCAATTTAATTTGGTTTTTTATGATCTATAAACACGTTCATGCCGATGAACATGATTATAAATTCGTAATTGTAATAATATAGCATCAAATGACGTGCTTTCATTTAATAAAACAGTGTATCACGTAATAATCATGTGTTTTAGTAGATGAATCTAATATATTAGATTATTGTATATAATTATGTATAACAAGGCCGTTCGATATTTTTTCTATTATTTCACATACACGCTAAGAATTTTATGGTAATGATTCTCATCGAGGATTTTTAATAGTTACCATACTGTATAGTAATTTTAGAATTTTATACAATAATGCTATTAAAAACCATCATATGATGCTAACTATTAATATCCCCGAATAATAATCACTCTCACCAATAATAGTAATCACTCACATCACAGATAGCAACATTTATAATTTTCGGTAACAATGTTTACTATACCGCGATGGTAATAGTTACTATCGCGTATGTAAAAGTCACTTAGCAGCTTTTTAGTTATATACTTAATTATATATATTATTATAAGCGATTATATATATATAAATATCTATATATGTATATATATAGAGTATATATATATATGTATACATATATATATATATATATATATATATATATATACATATATATATATATATATATATATGTATATATATATATATATACATATATATATATATATATATATATACATATATATATATATATATATATATATGTATATATATATATATATATATATATATACATATATATATATATATATATGTACATATATATATATGTATACATATATAGATTTTTATATATACATATAATTTCTAACCATCAAAATGGAGAAAATTTTTTTTTTATCTTATTTTTTTTTTTTTGTCAAATTCTGAATTTTATAACAATCATTCTCATCGAGGATGATAATACTTGCCATACAAAGTTGTAATGATTACGATCACGAGATAGCAGCTACTACCATCACTCTATTGTGAACAATATCATCGAGTGATTGTAATATTTGTCATGGGATATGTTAATAGCTACTATTTTTGTGATAATGATTATTATACTAGTTTAACACCCATGATGGTAACTATTGCCATCGTGTATTTTAATTAATAACATATTATATTGTGAATCTTACAATAATTATGAGATTAACCGATATCACAAGAAAAAAATTAATTTTACCACCATGAGATAGTAATCATTACCATAAAATTCTTAGCGTGTACATTGTTTGAATCATTAAATAAAAATTTATTTTCAAATAATCATCTGGAAATTTCGATTATGATATGTCTTATATGATAATATGTTTTCACAATTAAATTTCGTTGATGACAGTCATAATTCATTTTTCAAATGTTTATTTGGTTATGCCTAACGTTGAGTTGAGTTGGTTAAGGCGGACGCAACACGATGCCAATATATATAAATGCGGGATCGACTGTTACGTCTGAAATAAAAAAACTATACTGTGCATACATGGAAAGAAAATTCTACCAAAATTTACGATGTTAACATCGTAATTGTGGACTAGACTTTCATTGACGTCAATTTTTAAATGTCTTATTTCAAAATTTACTATAGCCTTTGTTAAAGTTACGATGTTAAATAGTAAAGAATATAGCCTACATTGTAATTTTAACAAAGACTATAGTAAATTTTGAAATAAGACATTCAAAAATTGACGCCAATGATCCTGTAGAAAAAGCTGCAAAACCTGCCTCGTTACAGCTACAAGATCAGTCGTGTTGCAGCTATAGACCTTTAGCTGCAACAGGACTAATCTAGTGAATACTACGGTGCTATCATGTTGCAGCTACAAGGTAAGTCCTCTAGCTATAACAGAACTAACGTTTCAAATTTTCGGGTACAGTTTTGTCTATACTTTCTTAAATTTGAAATCGTTAAAGTCGGGTCGAAATATCTAGCCTCAATCTAGCCTCATTGAACCCAAGTAAGCCTCAATTCAGCCTCAATTCATTGAGTAAAAGAGCATTTTAAGCCTCAAATGATGTTCAAAAAGCCTCAATGAACTTCAAATGATGCTCAAAAATCCTCAATAAGCCTCTATAAGCTTCAAATGGTGACCAAAGAGCCTTAAATAATATTAATCGAATTTGAATTACACAGTCGAGACTAGGTTCATTTGCATAGTGACTATTCGCTATTTACTAATGAGGAATATGCCACTAATTCAAATAATGGTATACTTTTCACAAGCAATGAGTGAATATTCACTACCAAATAGTGATTTTCACTAATTCGTTTTTAGAGATTACCCGAGAAGCCTTAGGCACGGGTCGCAAACACACGGATTCAAATATCCTACCAGCCTTCCGGTTGATTTAATATCACGTGCATTAAAAGTACGGGTTGCTATGAATGTTTAGCTCAATTGAAAGAAATCAATATCAGTTCAATGCGTAAATTATAGCGAGTTAAAAATAATCAATTTCTTCTCTAAATCTTCTTCTTGATTTCTTTTTAATTGCACCAGTGAGATAAATATAGAAAAATTTCAATTGTAAATTTACTCTCTAAACATGAATTAGTGAAAATAGGTGAATATTCGCTAATTCCAAGTTCAAACCGAACCACTAATTTCAAAAAATAGTTCGATTGGCACTCAGAATTAGTAAATATTCACTTATTTCACTTATTTGTGATCAGAGAGTACATATATATACATTTTGCAGTTGAATAGATTATATTATGTTATATTTTTGAATAGATTATATTTTGTGGGTGATTTTTAATTTAAATATTAAATATTGCATACCAATATTCTAAAGTAATGAATATCGATACTGCCATTCTAATATGCCTTATCCCACATTTGGGAAATTTTTCAAGAGACGATAAAAACGTTCCACGGTCGGCAAAGAAAAATTATTTGTATTATGTTAACATTGGTATAACCTACAAATTTATTTTCATGTTTTCATAAAATATAAGCACTTGTAATGAATAAATAATTTTGAATTATATGCTGTAAGAAGAGTCAAAAATTATGCATCATTACCTTCTTACTCATGTCGTTAATTGCTTCCTTAAAATTAACTTAAAATCAAAAATGTTAAGCGTGACTAAACCTATGAATGTGGGATGCGACATATTAGAATGCGCGAAAGTCTGCGTGTGAGATACGACATATTAGAATATTTATTTAAAAATACTAAATAAACAATTTGACATCTAAATTTTTACATAAGCTGCACATTGTTACAATGATTCCATTTCTCAAAAAAAGTAAAAATGTCAAATTTTGTAGGATACGACGTATTAGAATGGCAGTATCGATATACATATTTTTTATTCATGTTACAATCGAGACCCCCTATTTTGAAAATAGAATTCCGACAGAAGTCGACTATACTCTGTAAACATGACTAAGTGAAATTTGTGAAAATTCACTAATTTTAAGTGCAAACCGAACCACTTATTTTAAAAAGTGGTTCGGTTTGCACTCAAAATTAGTGAATATTCACTTATTCATTTTTATTTCACTTATTCATGTTTAGAGAGTAAGTCAATCGGTTTCAACTGAAGTTATCACAACACTTTTACGATGTCCTCAAGTCCTAATCGGAATCACTCGAAATTTTTAATTATAATTCTCACACATTGGTCTTAGATCCGAAAAAATCAAAGAGAAAAAGAAATCGTTAATTTATTATTGTTATATATTTTACAAAATTTGTAACGAACTATAAAATGCTATTTATATGGAACGCTCATAATGTGACAAAACTATTCATAAGCAAACATATAAACGTATCGATGTATTTTTATTTTCCAATAAATTGAAAAATGTGTCATGTTGTAAATAATATACCCTTTTATGTTCTGTATGTCACATTTTTACTTAAAATCAATATTGGGAGATACATATAACCATATACAAACTAAAAAAGTAGCATCACGGAAAATTCAACACGATATAAAGTATCATAAACGTAAAGTCGAACCATGTTTTTGCAAAATGCACTTTTCCATAATATAACCGATATAATTAAATAAAACATTGAACATTGATACAATACACCGAATAAAATTTTTAATTTTATTAATTGAAATAAATTGCAAGTACATTTAATCAATTAGTTTCATTTTATTCTAATATATAATAAAAAAAAAAATGAATCATACTTTATATCAGTATATAAAACGTACATTTCAAAAATAGACAATCAGTTCTCTGGATGATGCTCACGTCATTCAAACTCGGTAAAAATTCTCCCCTCGCTTTTTTTCCATACGCCGTGCAATTACAAATTCCCACAGTGCCAAGGGGGATTTTGAGGCCCTCTTATAGCACCCTGGATACATACACATCCATCTCTATACATATATGTACTCATATATATTCTATATATACATATAGAAATGGTATATATAAAAAAATATACACTCATACACACCCAACACCCTTTGCACACCCTTGGCCATGCATGAAACGGGCAATCCGTTGTCCCGGGACCTGCTGATGTATAATGCAACCTCTAAAACTTGTACTCAATCTTTCATATTTTTTCTCCCTTATTTATGCTTGTCAAACGTTTTTAATATCTAATACACAGTAAGCAGGTGTCAGGATCACAATTAAATAACAATTAATTTAAATTGTTTCCTTCGGCGATCTTCACACTCTCAACCATAAAATTTATTATTTTTATATTTTTTACACAACAAATTAAAACATCCTCTAACAAATTTTTTATCCTGCTTTAGATAAAAAGGGTTAAAGAGGAGGTGATAAAATTTTTTTAACGAGCCAATAATTATAAATAAATATTGAGAGAAAAAAAATTTTTTATGCACTATCTCCAACTCCCTAGTTCTCATAAATTGATGGAGGGAAGGCGTAACCTAGATTACTGTTCACTGGACTATAATATCACGTGAATAGATCGTTTGGTTTGTGTAACGGGTGTCCGCTAAATAAAAGAAATTACTAGAAAATGAACTCTTTTTTTTTAATTGTTGATGTAACCCTACAACGGTTTTATTTTTTAATTATAATGGTTTATCTTTTCTTATTATAGTGTTTATCTAAATCTTTCGCAGTATGACGCATAACTAAACGTCAACTAATAATGTACGATTCTCTTACTAGAACTCTGGACGAAGTAGATAGCATTTCAGGTAGAACCGTCGGGGTGGGAACCCTCGAAGGTCTCGATTCCCAATCTCGCATACTTTTTAAACTGTTGGGTCTTTAAAAATTTCCAATATTTCAATGGCAAAAAAATTTCTTTTCTCTGTTGAATATAAATATATATATGTGTATATCTATACATATATGTATATGTATATATATATATATATATCGTAAAGTGCAGTGTGTGAACACACGAGGCATTTATGAAACAGACGTAAAAAATGCTTGTTGTCGACGATGAGGGTCATGTACTCGACCCAGATACAGTTCGAGTGGACATTGAGTATTCAAGAAAAGTGTTTAATGTTTTAAATTATCGATGTAATATTTAACTTACTTAATATACATATTTTGACTAGACAGTTTATTTATTTACTATTAGAAATTGATTTTTACTGACTTTTATGGTAGATTTGTTTTTATCAACCTGATGTAAAATTGATAAAAATTAAAATCTGTGCTGGTCTGATAACAGAAATCCTACTGTAAGTTATTCAATTTCGAAAGATACTTGATGCTGTATAATAATAAAAAATAAGGATCATTTTCAAAAGGTTTAATTTATTAATTGGAGTACACGCGTTTACAAGAATGCATATTTAGACATTAAATATTCATAATCATGATGATATATAATCGTGGTGTAATTTACAATAACGAAATTGCGTGTTTCATTTAAATTTTTTTATCTAAACAATCTTGGTCTTTCTATAAAAGTTTGGTTGTTTCTGTTTACTTATAAGTTTCATTGAATTATAAATCAGTTTATAAAACTTGCCTAATTTTTTATGATACTGAAGTCAGTCGTGACCTAATAGCTTGTGGAATTTTTCAAAACGATAAATTATAAAAAAAAAAAACAAAAAAAAATATTTTAAAAAATTGCCCGGGTCAAAAGTAAAACTTGATTTAGACTAGGTTCAGCAAGTCGAAATTTGGAGCCTTTTTTCACAAGATAAACTCGACTTTTTTTACGGAGGTATGAAATCCATTGAATTCGCCTTGGTTTGGACTTAACTGGCTTACATAGTCACGATTGAAGACGAAAAAGTCTCAATCAAGTCGAAACTTGGTTTAGACTTACTCGACTAGAATTATAAGGCGAAAATATCAAAACTAAGGTGAAACGCGAAAAACACATTTAAATGTAAATTTACATTAAAAAATACTGCTTGCTTTTGACTTGGTTGAGTAAGTCTAAAGTAAGGAGAATAACTGTCATGCTCGAGATGAAAACGAATAAGTTTGAACTAAGATCAAAAAAGCTCTAAAAGTTGAAAAAAATCAATGTAAGTCAAACAAGTCAAGATCTAATCAAATAATCGGCAAATCAATAACTTCAAAAGAAAATAAGCCCTGATTAGAAAAAATGATTTGAAATGATTCAAAACAATTTGAATATACTAATATACACGCGAAAAAAAATGATAATATTTGCATCTTAACGAAGTAACTATTCTCATCGTTACATTTTAATAGTTCTCATTCTTTCATGTTAACTTTTCCTATCGGAGATGGTAAGCATTCTTATCTAGATAATAACCATTCTTATTCGTGATGATTATCATTACTATCTTAGAAGGCAAAATCGAAAATTTTTCATACATAAGAAATATTACTGTTTAGATGGTAACTATCGGCAATAGTAAGTATTACTATACGAAAAACGAATAGTTAACATAAAAGCATGATAATGATTATCCCATACAGATGGTAATCATTCCCTATTGCAAGATGGTAATAATTAGCATTTTTTTTAGCGTACTCTCTAAACATGAATAAGTGAAATAAGTGAATACTTACTAATTCTGAGTGCCAATTGAACCTCTTTTGAAATAAGTGGTTCGGTTTGACCGTGGAATTAGTGACTATTCATTTATTTTCACTAATTCATGTTTAGAGAGTATAAATATATACTTAGCATGGATTAAATCACTTTTTCAATCAGGAAAGCGAAGTGAGCCTAAATCAAGTTTTATTTTTAACCCGGGTGCACCTGTAAAAAATCCGAAATTTGTTAATTGTCTACCAACTTCAGTAGTACATTTTTTACCTTCAAGCTATGGCTTAACCTATAGGCCTAATAAAAAGTCAAATTTGATATAAAATGTATTGTCCTACTGATTATGGAACTAATCCCCAATGTGTTTAATCTAAAACATACCATAAGTTACAATTACTTGGCGAAGAATCAAACGTTTGAAATAATAAGACTTATTGGCCACAGTGTTATACTGTTATAACCCATTATTACAGATAAAAAAAACATGTACATATTACATATTTAGCGCACGATATCAAATATAGTCTGCATAAGTTATATTAGATCAAAAGCCAGCTAGGCTTTACAACCTTGCAAAAAAAAAAATCTATGAATATACTGTTAAATCACATAGCTCATAGGTCATAACACGTTTACTACTTTTTTCTTTTTATTCAATACAATATCTATCATAAATAATATTTGCTGAAAATATGGATTCCAAGGATATGATTTTTGTCGTGTTAGTAAATCAGGTTAGAGTCAATCAGAGTCGACATACGATAACACGAGGGAGAAACGAAACGAAATGAGAGAAGCTTACACGCACTCATCTTTCGGCATCAGGGATGAAATGGGGCGGGTTTCTATTTAAGCAGATTTATCGTGCTCACTCTCACTCTCTCTATCTTTATCTTTTGCTTTTACTTCCATTACTATACCTCCCTTTTACTAGTATAGTGTAAAGCATAATGTAGAGCATAGTATAGTTATATAAAGAGTGGGCTTCGATGTACAGCTGTAGCTGTTAGCTGTAGGATTGCGGCACGCACCAGCGCTTTGCTAATTCCATTAGCCGGGTATATGTGACGTTCCCCCGCGCATCTAATGAAACCAAATAACCGTGCAATTATTACTTTTTTTTCTATCTCCTTTATAACACAAAAACTTTTTTACTTAAAATGCTAAAAATTAAATAGGATAAACGACATTTTGTCTATAACATCCTACGCTCAAAAAAAAAATTATTTTTTCTGTATTAACGTCGTCACTATTCATACGTTCATTTACGTTCAGTAGTATAATGAAGGAGTAAACATCTCTATATAAGTATAGGAACTATCTCTAACATAACTATTTTATATAAATAATTGATAATATAAAAAAAATTGTGATTACAACAGCCCATTGTTTTGTCAAACACGTTTAGTTAAGAGTTATTTCGTATGGCTGTAGTAGCAATCTGTTATAATTTGCGACTGCTTGTTGCGGGATAGCTGTTAGTCATCACTCTACGAGATTCTTAACCTAACAAACTTTTAAATAGTTTGCAGACTATGACAACAGAGAGAGAATACTGTTCGATTATAATTGGAATATTTGCCTCCGCACATGTATAGCAGAAATTTTGCTGACTCCAAAGTTGTTTTTAATGACAGAATAAATTCTTATAAATTAAGTAGTAACTTTTCAGGTAAGGCAATATTCAAGGAATTTTATTTTCAAACATCAGATATTTCAGCTGAGTTTTTTTAGAAAAAAAAATCTCTAAATACAATTTACGGACTGCACATTCATGCACTACTATCTAATCTAGTAAAGTGTGCGTTTTGATGTTCTTTGGCAAGCGCGTTAATATTTGGACAACACAGTTGGTTTTGAAATGAAACAATTGTCAAATTATAGAATACAATTCAAAAGTAGTTGTAGAAAAGAAAATAAAATTTTACTGATATCTTTTTAAATTTAACATCAAGGTTCAGCCCTCAAAGTTTTTATGTGATGTAGAAAGCAGCAGATAAAAACCTTTTTCATTCTATAATATTCCTCAAAGATGTACAAGATGTTAGCACGAGAAGATTAAGATAAAAAGGATCTTGAAAGAGATTAAGTTTAAAAACGCCTTATACCTAAATCGTTTAAACTGCAATTCACACATCTCAAGTTACTAATATACCATCATCAACATCGCGCAGATACATATATATATATATACATCTCGAAACTCTCTCACAACAGCCTTTTACGTCAGAGAATATAGACATAATTGGCAGCAAGTGGGTTGCCCCGCAAATGGGCTTTAATTCCATTTGCTCAATCAATCGACTGTAATAGAGTGAGAGATGCCGTGTATCGATAGATCCTTCATGCTTCACTGAATTTAATTTCTCGTATCAATATGAAACATATACATAAAATAAACTCAAACCAACACTAAAACATACAATAAAATTCAATTAAATATCATAACTCTATTGTTATAGATTTATTATATATACTTTTAAATTTTATTTCATCCTTGAAATTACATCAGTGCATAGTGAAATTATTGTTTAAAAAAAAAACTATTTTTTTTCGTCGTCTCGAAATTATACACCCACTCCAGTTCCAGCAACGAAGATTTTGGATTGTCACGAAGAAGATTGTTTCTGTAGACCTTTATAAATTCATCAAGTATTTACGTAAATAAATGACAAACGTCGACTAACTTTTATGAAAGGACTGTGGGCACAAACACAAACGCGACGTACATATATGCAGAAAACCGACGCGTCTTGTAAAAAATAGTAGTAGGAGAAAGCCATTTCCAAGAACTTTTCCGCCCAATATAACCCTCTTAAAGTAACTTATAACCAGATTGTACTGTAAGGCGAGATTCTTTAAAATTTCGACTAATAAAGACATTGTTATTTCTCACAAATCAAATGAATGCTACACGGAGAGAAGTGAATGGTATATTCTCCAATGTAACATAGTAATTATTACTATGTAGGATGGTAACACAAGTTTTTTAGACGTATTATTTATTTGACATAGTAATTTGTCCGATGTTGAATGATAACGCTAGCCATGCTAGCATGGGAATCATTACCATGCTACATTGGAATCATTCCTATGCTACATTGGAATTATTACAATTTCGATGAAGCTCCTTCCAATTGAAGGTAGTAAAAGGTTAATATTAAAATAAGGTTTTATAATTAAAAGATGAGGTTATTTAATTAATAATAAATAAATTTTTAACTAAAATTTTTAAATAAAATAATAAATATTACCATTAACAAATTTTAACATGGGTTATTTTTATTAGAAAAATATTATACTAATTTAATTATTTATTCAAAGGCATTTAATTAATATTTTATTATAAGTAAAATTATTAATTATGAATTATTAATGCAGAGGAAATTAACAATTATCTAAATTAAAAATATATTAAATCCATTAACAACATTTTAAATCAGAATACAATAGACAATGATACTTTGTCAAATAATACTTGAGTTTAGTATGATTGATAATTTTCATTAAAATAATATTCATTGATATAAGTAGTAATTAAGTTTAATATATGTACAGGTTATATTAGACGTATATACTATATAGCAGCGCTTAATATTGAAACTGCTTTGACGCTATTCAGCATGGGACTCAGTACCATTCTAGCATGACTTTGATTACTATGCTACAAAGTAATGTTTACCAGTAGCATGGTTACTATGTAGAATGGTAAATATTACCAGGAGAATGGTAATCATTCCCATCCTACATAGTAATGACTCCTATGCTTTGAAATATAGGACTGGTTACCATGCTACATAGTAATAACTACTATGTTACATTGGAGAATATACCATTCACTTCTCTCCGTGTATATGATGATTGTTGTCACTATTGATAACCTCAAAATAATATATAATTATATTTACTGAATATGGTCTTAAAATAAAATGTAAAAATTAACATTTTTTTTTGTTGATACTGACACTTAAAAAGTACGTATTGAATTTACTTCTCCTATTACCCGAATTCTGTGTTGAAATTTTAACACAAATTTTGTGCTAAAATTCAACACAAATAGCCTGCGTTAAAAAATTACACAAATATTGTATGGAATGTTTACAACACATAGATTATGTTGATTGTATAACACAATACTTTTTACTGCGTGTCTTTAATGAAAATAGAATAATATACAGTCGAGTCGCGTTATAAGTCCGGCTTGTTTTCTTTTTCTTTAACCAGACTCGCGTTAATATGAGAGAAACACTAAGAAGACTTATAACGCGACTCGACTGTACATGTTCTTAAAGTAAAAAAGTATTGATAAATAAAACAAAAAAATATTCATTCAATTAATGGGTATAGTTTGAATATCCGATAATTTAAGTGCAGTTGGCAATTTACCTGATATATAATTTAATGATTTGCATATGCATTATAAACATTTAAAAATTCTTTTACTTCCATAATCATGTATAATAAATATGGAAATATTGAAACTAAATTATAGTTTAAATGAAAAACTATCAAACATTAACTTGTTTTTAGTTTCAACAATAAAATCAATCGGATATTTAATAATAGCCATCATTAATTTTTATCATAATGACATTAAATTATAAAAAAAGAGACTTTCAATTAAGCTACAACAGAAATAATCGGAGCCTTGAGAATGAAAGGAAAATATTTTAAAGAGTATTTAGATTTAAAGGACATTTTAATTTTTTTTTTTTTCCTTTCCCCCTTGGTCGTCGGGACAAATGAAAACGAGCTCGAAGCACACTCAATATCGGTGGCTTTGTCGTAAGAGAGAACGAAATAAAATAAGTGGGACTACTATTATATATATATATATATAAAGATGAGAGTACCAAGAGAGAAGCCCACCAGACATACACAACAAAAAAAAAGGTTGAAAAGCTGCTGAACGGAGAAAAATATGTCGACACTTGTTGGCTTACTGCCAACTTTTATTATTCTCTTTACTTAAAATTCCATTAATTTATTGAAATATTTTTATTTAACTTTAAAACTTTTTGTGTTGAATAAATGAAAATCGATGTTGTGAATTTCTTTTCATGTAATATAGAATTTTTAATTTTATTAAAAAATTTTTTATCAAAATTTATTAAAACTATTTGGCTTCAATAAAATCGGAACTTCGAATAAATAAAAAAACTAATATATTAATACGATACGATGGAAAAAATCGGGAGTGAATTCGATTTTATTTCGTGAATAGGGATTTTTTTTTCAGCTCCCTAAAAGTGATTTAGTGAAGATAAGTAAATATTCATTAATTCATTAGAAGGAAAATTGCTCCACTAATTTCAAAAAGTCATGACTAGAAATTGTCCCAATACATATATTGGGTCCCGATTGGGAATCGTTGTGGCATGCCCAATAGGTCTATTCCAGTAGGAACCCGATCGGGAACTTGTTAGGATATCGCAATGCAAAAATTACCTACCCAACATCAGTTTTTTCTGAGTGGGTTCTAATTGGAAACTCATTAGAATAGCCCAATTCAAAAATAACTAACGTTAATAGGTTTTGCCGCATCGAGAGAAAACGGAGTAATTTCGGAGTAATGTGTATTTTTATTTTAATTCGGATCCACTCCGATCGTAAGTTTTTGATGTTAAAACAATCTCCCCTCCGGAATAAATTCGACTTCAAGGGACTAAAATACAAATAAAACAATCATCCAATGCATAAAAGCAGTTGGTAGATAAAAATTCGCGCGAAAAATATGTAGATACTGGATCACATACTTTGCGACGAAATATCCTTAGTAAGTTACTTAACTCAATTTTCGCTGTAATCAAATATTACACGGAAAAAGCTCTAGTTTGGAATGCTATGATGTCTTAGTAAAGCCAGAATATGTTATCCATATGCAGAAACTGAGATAAGCACATGCAAACATTAATATTAGGTTATGACCTTAAGGAAGGCTTATAGTAATTTTTGAAATCTAAAACAATTAGTGAAAATTAGTGAATATTCACGAATTCCGAGTGATAGTCGTACCACTTATTCCAAAAAGCGACTATTACTAGTAAATTTTGCTACTTCACTTTTAGAGCATATTCAAGCTTTTCTCTGAAACGAAGGCTCTAAACGCGAAATTAAGATCGAGACTCGATGCATCACCTTTTAATCTAGCAACCTACGTTTCCATTCTCCAAAAATTTTCATTCGTGTCAGAAAAAAATGTGGACAAAGTTTCCATTTACTGCGCAAATACAACACAGATAGTACCGTTCGTCGACTTGAATGTGATAGAGAAACAAGTGCACACTCCTCTTAATAAAATTTACAATGGTTACAATAACTTGTGATATAATCTCTGTCAATTTTACTATGACCATAGTAATTTTTGCATGTGTTTATTTCAATTTTTGAGGATGGCCAACATGGTCTGGCTTTACTGTGACACCGTGGCATTTCAACTTAACTTGGGCCATTTCTTCAATTACTATTATTAGTTTAAGAAACATTACTCATTGACCTATAAATTTCTTTTACATGCTGACATAGGCAAAGTTACTATGTCAGCATACAAGAAAAGTCATGACTGCACATATTAAATATTCTTTTCTGAAATATCGTAGGAAAACTTACTATGTGCTTTTCTTCGTTTACTTTCAACTTGCAATTTCTGTCTTCTTCTGACGGACATGACTTTCTGTATACATTTCCAGCTCACGAAGTAAATATGCCAGTGATCAATAGCAGCAACTAACTGCGTGTATTTGCTCGTTCAAATGTGTAAAAAAAAAATGGAAAGAAGGTTTAAAGATCAAATGGACTGTATTAAATGATTGAATGACAATGAAATTCAGACTTTTTATTGTGTATTCAGTGAAGTCATCGGTCATATAAATGACTATTACTATTATACATTTTACTTAACATTCAATAAAAATTTGAATTACACATGAGAAGGCCCAGAAGAGGGCAGTGGTGATTATGAGCGAAGGTATACCTTACAAATAAATTAAATGGTTATAATAAATATCATTTGGGTTTAAATAATAATAAGAGCATCATAATACCTCTTTAATTTAAAATAAACATGTTTAAGTTGTCAGTTTTTATTCTCCAGAAGGTGATAAATAAGAAACGAATGAATTGTTTTCGGTGTATCATATATAACAAAGAGACTATAATTGTATATAGTAATCAACAAAAGGTAGAGAGTGTAAAAGCGAGAAATGACGCGTGGGCGGACCCGGAGCTTGAGATGATTTGAATGGTGGAGAAGAGCCTGGGAGTCAGGCAGTCGGAAAGACGGATTTTAAAGTCGAGAATAAAAAGATAAAAAAGCGACAACAAAGACAGATGTATAACGATAAATAAATAAGATGAAACAGGATAGATGTAAAGATAGATGTTGGGATAGAAGAAAAAAGAATATAAAAATCGAAAAAGAAAAGAGCGAACAAACGAAAGAATATATGAGTGAAGCAAACTGTGATGCTTGTGCAGTCTTTGGGTGGAGAATTATACTTGCATGAGCTAATCCTCCCTCCGGCTTGAATCGTAATTAAAACGCGCGAGACTTTAGTACGACGCCGTTTAATTCTAGTCTATACTCTGTGTTATAGATCCTACATTCAACCGATAATTTCACTTGTGCAAATCGATAATAATTATTCTATCCGTGACTATTAACACCTAATAACTTATATGAATTATGTTTATCAGACCACATGTACAATTTGCGATCTACTACTTTATTAATAGATCTATGTAAATACTCGTAGAAATTATTCTTTTGTTTGAAATTCTACGGTGTTATGGCAAAGCCAGACCATGTTGGCCACCTAACGGAAATTTAAATAAACACATGCGAAAATTACTATGACCATAGTAAAATTTCCAATGGTTATAGTAATGTGTGATATTATTGTTGTAAATTTTACATTTTATTTTTTAAGACTTTTTATTGATCTTCAGATACATTATATATCATACATGAGTCATATGTAAAATTTATTTAGCAATTCCTGTTTATAAATTTTACTCGCATCAATCTTGGTTTATTCAATTTTTATCTTTTTATGTGACATGATTTCTATATATTTTTAGAAAAAAATTTTATAAGAACCTAAATTAATCATCATTATTTAGTAACGCGCACGACAAAATGTATATTCCGGCAAAATAATATGTATCCGACTTATATCTTTAGTATTGTCGTATGTATGCTATTTTGTGGCATATATTCTTACACTATGAAAAAAAGATTTTCTTCTGACAACTAAATTTTAGTTATGACAACAAAATGATTTGATTGCTCATTCCCAATCATATATTTGGTTGTTTTAACTAAATATTTTATAATCCACCAACAAAACGAATTATTAGAGACTGCAAAATATTTAGTAAAGATAATTACGCGTTAAGTAGCAAGCATAAAATCAAATTGATTACCTGTAGAGCTTATGAACTAGGCATAATGAAATATATTTGTGAGCCTTAGAGAATGAGTTATTATTAATAATCAAATATTATTTTACAATGACAGAATATTTATTTAACAATTAAATAAATGCATATTTAGAAAAATAATTTATTTCCTTGACAAGTACTTTTTTTATGTACTGTGACAAAAATTGTTCAGGAAAACATTAACATTAAACATTAATGTCATAGTGTAATACAGGATACCCCTGTATTACTATCAAAAAGGGTTATCATTACTCTGCTAATTAACAGCGGAGAATCCGTCTCATAAATGCTTCAAGTTTTGAATATAATAAATCTGAAATAAGTTTCTTACCAGGAACACCACAAAAGGTGGGCGCGATCTAGTGACGAGAACCGAACTGCTCCCGCTACTGCTGCTTAGCACCATAACTTTTTAAGTCAATAATCATTAGGTTTTAATGTATATTTATTAACATCAAACAAGTATGTAAATTTATTCTAAATAAATATATTTTTTTGTGTCTAAGTAATATTTATTAGAGTTAATATAACAATATTTTGCTTTAATATTTGAGTTTGTTGGCACTACTAAATAATTTAGTTATCTATCAAATAAATATCTTCTTAACTTTACCAAATGATTTTATTATCGTAGCAATAGAAATATTAACGTCAACCAAATAGAGTCTATTAAATCATTTGTTAAAAATGACAAAATAAATTCTGTTAAGGTAATAAAATTGAGTTGTCCCAATTAAATATTATTTTAATAGAATTTAACAAAACCAATTTAATTGTCCGAAGAGAAATTTTTTCCCATTGCAGATATATATTTTTTCGTATGGGAAATCTTACTTACTACGAGCATAGTAATTTTTGCATGTGTTTATTTCAGTTTCTGCGGGTCAACATGACCCGGCTTTAGTGTGAAACCACAGCATTTTAAACGATAATAATTTCTCCGAGTATTTAAAAAGAAATAAATTATTTCTTAAAAGTGTATAAAGCTGTAAAAATAAGTTGAAAGGTAAACAGTCACTGATTTTTTGTTCTTTAACGAGAAAGAGTAAAAATATTTTTCAAAGAGTTGTACCTAATACAAAAGACAGATAACCGGCACATTTTCAGTGTATTCTAGCCCTCCTGTTGAGGGCCTCGACGACGCCGCGCGTGGGTTCAATGATGTGCGGAACGGGCCGACCAATGCGAAGGCACCAGACTGTGAAGACCTACACCGTTGTTGTACTTGTTGATTTATAGCCATCTACACCCGCGGAGTGCCGAGTATTTTGCCGTATGTATACTTACCTTCTTACTCAGCAATCTACAAAAATAACGGATTTATTATTTACTTATTTTTTTTTTTTTTTAATGCACAGACAATACAATACATCCACTCTCTCACACATCATGCATATCAACTAATTTACATATCATACTACCAACCAAAAAAAACAATCGCTATCAATAAATCACCAGCATATTTTTCAATACGAAATGCAAGTACTAGAGCATGAAATAAAGTGTCTTCGTGATTCAAGTTCGCAGCTATCAGGTATCCTTTGAGCAAAGTAAAAATAAAAAGAGATATAAATAAAAAAAATAAACAACAAACGAGTTGGAATCGACACGACTCTGTCGTGTATCGAAACCGCATCGAGAGTTGGAGTTAGAAGACCAAGACCGTGCGGTTGGCGTACGTGCGAGTCTTGCGATGTTACGATCCGATAAGCGAGTCCCCTTCCTTTCCTACTCTATTCTACGTTGAATCTCCCTCTTTACACCGTTGACGACGACGGCGATGGTATGGACGCAAGAGAAAGCAAGATAGAGACAAAGACGTACTACACTAGTCTCGTCCCCAGACGTTTATCCTCGTCTGAATGCCCCCGTTGCCTCGCGCCTTGCCGCTGGCGACGCTTAAGCGTCATCTTTCTTCTCGTCGTTCTTCGTCTCACACTTTATTTCTCACCATACGTATACATATGTGTATTCACGTATATATATAGATGGGCTTACTACAGTATGGTGTTTACTTGTATACCCACGGTTGAGAGAGTCCAGTCGACTCTTCATGGTCCACTCTTGGCCCCTTTCTACCACAGAGCTCATTCACGGTCTTTTTCTCTCTATCTATCCAACAACATCGTATGTAGTGACTTGAGAAGGTAAAGACTTGAGGAAAAGAGTAAGAAGAGATGCATGAATGCCTGTGAAGAGTTAACCGGGCGGTTTTGTACAAAGGCATCGAGAAATCACGCGACTCTGTTTGCTGCTATTATAAACGTTCCTCCAACGCTTAATTGCATCAAATGAATGGAATGAAAGAAAAATAACATGTAAGAGAGTATGTAGGATAAAGATTTTTAAGACACACGCAGTTTAAAACTACCTTCACAACAACTTCTGGAATATTGAAAACATTACGTAAAAAAGTATTAAATGTATACCATAATTTTAACTTTTATCTTAAACTCTTATCGTTAAAACTAAAATTACATGTTTAATAACAAGTTTTATTTTCAGATTCAAGAATGTGGCATCATAATTACACTATTATACATATTCTATATTAGCTAGTTACTTTATATTTTTGTAATTAGTGCATTTTAAATTTTATCGTTGATCAAATAACATTGAGATAATCATTGCAGTAATTATCAGTAGATATTAATCTTAATGATAATATTATAATGATTCGAATTTAACAAGCTGATGATTCAAAACAATGCGTTTTATGACTTTATTACACAATTGGAAATTTTGTGTTAAATTAAACATAAATCATGTGTTGCTAAGGGTCAAGACAAATTTTTGTGTTTATTCTACACATTGCGTTTTTGTTGATCTTTAACACAAATTTTATGTTAAATAATTGAACAGAAAATCTGTTATTTTGACCTTAGTACAACTTATGTTAAGTTAGCAAACAACCCGACTAGAAATTGTAGTGAGGCGGTAGTTTGCTCCAAATGAGGCATGCCGAATGTCAAACTTGTGGCAAGTGAGGCATCCAAACGAGGGCCATGTTTGGGATGTAACGCAGTTGCGAGACTCAGCCTTACTTGGCTTCCAAATTCGGCGGCAGTTTGGAAGCCACACTTGCTGCAAGGATCCTAAGCCTAAAGTGCCCTAAGCTTAGCATCCGAATTCGGTGGCAGTTTGGAAGCCAAACTTGTGGCAAGTAAGGTATCCAAACAAGGGCGATGTTTGGGATGTAACGCAGTTGCGAGACTCAGCCTTACTTGGCTTCCAAATTCGGCGGCAGTTTGGAAGACACACTTGCTGCAAAGGTCCTAAGTGACTCTCAAACGACCGAGTATAAAAATTTAAACTAAATTAAAAAAAAAAAAATACTCGATTTCTGATTTTTTTTTTTTTTGTTTTTTTTTGTATAATCATTTTGGTTTTGCGGAAATCATCGATTATGTGATTAATTGAGTCCTAATCTAGTAGAATTTTTTTATTTCGGGAAAAAACGCTATAAATATCGACTAACCGCGCACGCTTTAGTGGGATTCGAACCCGGGACCTAACGAACCAAAGACCGACGCATTAACGACTAGGCTACGCTACCGATAGTGACTACTAAGTTTCTTTGTGCTACATGAGATTGAAAGAATACATCAGTTTTAAAACAGCAAAATATAATTGAATATCTATTATTAGTAATAACGAAAACATTTCTTATTTTTTTTTTGTCCACTATAAAATCTGGTATATCAATAATTGTAATATGTGTAATTTTGATTATATAGTTATGTATAAAATTGTTAAAAAAGTATATAGGCTTTACCCCCATCAAAAAAGTATATAAAAAAAATTTATTATTAATAAAACATAAAAAATTAATCGAATAAAGTTGTCAATTAAATAGAAATTGTCCAGCAGTAGTATTATGAGTAGATTAAAAGAAGGTTATGAGTACACGCGAAAGATTTACATTCAAGTACCGAAGTTCGGCTTGCCATAGATGTCCCTAGTTCCCCTTAAGCTTGGCAAGCCGACTTCTAGAAATCTTTGGAACGCCTAACTTGTAGGAAGGAACGGTAACCGAAGGTTTACCGAAGTTCGGCTTGCCATAGATGTCCCTAATTCCCCTTAAACTTGGCAAGTTAAACTTCGAGAAACCTTAGAAACATCTATCTTGCAGGAAATAACGGTAACCGAAGGTTTGTCGAAGTTCGGCTTGCCATAAATGTCCCTAGTTCCCCTTAAGCTTGGCAGGTTACACTTCGTGAAATCTTAGTAACGCCTAACGTGCAGGAAATAACGGTAGCCGAAGGTTTGCCGAAGTTTGGCTTGCCATAGATGTCCCTAGTTCCCCTTAAGCTTGGCAGGTTACACTTCGTGAAATCTTAGGAACGCCTAACTTGCAGGAAATAACGGTAGCCGAAGGTTTGTCGAAGTTCGGCTTGCCATAGATGTCCCTAGTTCCCCTTAAACTTGGCAAGCCAACTTCTAGAAATTTATGGAACACCTAACTTGCAGGAAATAACGGTAGCCGAAGGTTTACCGAAGTTTGGCTTGCCATGGATGTCCCTAGTTCCCCCTAAGCTTGGCAAGCCAACTTCTAGAAATCTATGGAACACCTAACTTGCAGGAAATGACGGTAGCCAAAGGTTTACCGAAGTTCGGCTTGCCATAGATGTCCCTAGTTCCCCTTAAGCTTGGCAGGTTAAACTTCGAGAAACCTTAGGAACACCTTACTTGCAGGAAGTAACGGTAACCGAAGGTTTGCCGCAATTCGGCTTGCCAAAGATGTCCCGAATTCCATCCATATTTGGCAAACCGATCTTCGCTCTGCCTAACATGGATGTAATAAGGCGCATAATAGGCTTGCCTAAGTTAGGCAATCCAAACTTGCCCCTCACTAATTCTTCGGCATTCCTCACTATAATTTCTAGTCGGGAATTAGTTCGATCTCGGTGATTTTTCTAAAAAACGGAGCTATTAATTACCCTCCTGTACAATGAGAATAAAAAAATCATTGAACTTGATCATAAAAATATGAAAGGTCTATGATTATACTTAGGGGAGGGGGAGGGGGTAAAGCAGGGTACTTAAGGAAATACTATGGTTCCGAGGACTCAAATATGCTAAATCTTTTTGTTTTTAATGATATGCGAAGTAAATAAACAAAAATTTCAGTTGCCATTGAAACAAAAAAATTGTCACTTTGGCGGGAAAAATGGGGTATCCCCTAAAAAAGGGGCCAAAAAAAAAATTTCTGCATATTGAAAAAAATTGATCAAATTAAATTTTTTTGTGAGCAATTTACATAAAGAAACATTACATTTTACACAATTATTGGATGCAAAAGACAAAAAAAAAATTTTCACTGGATTTTATCATAAATCAAAAGCCATCGACATTTTTTGACTGAAACTCGATTTTTGAAAAAGTTTAACAAAAAATACTCAATTATGTTTACAAAAGTAATTTTGTAATGTTTAAAATACATTTAAGAAATAAAATTTTTTTTATAAAATTTTGGAATCACCCGTTTTATCTACCCTACCCCCTTTCACCCCCTCTTCCCCTAATTGTAAATCAATTATAATCCAAGTTTCCTTGCCGACAATGCTGCTACAATACTTTGCTTGGATATAGTAATGAAGAAACGCGCGGGAGTGCTTAGCCAAGCAACACAAATTTTGTGTTAATTTTCTGAAAATTATCGATATAGTGAATTTTGTGAAAATTATTTGAACTCAAAATCAACAGTTACTAAAATAGAATTGATGATGGATGAGACTTCTAACACGAAAAAACAACAAAACAAAAAAAATACTTAAGATACTAAAAACCTAGATTCAATCCGATAATGACCCAAAAGTCTGCAAACGTCTATTGAATTTAAAATCTACTAGAAAACTAAATTGTATACATAAAACCGTGAAATCTTATTGTCCATCATCAGTGCCAATAGTTTTTAGTTTAAGTCTTTTATGAAGTTACGCCGGCCGGAAAGCGAGGCTTTATAGTTATTATTATTTTTATTTTTCGTTTTGGGTTTTAGTTGGTTTGCGCCCTCAAAAAGTTAAGGACAAAGAAGACACCACAGGAAGGTCGAGTACGAGGTGGTCCCAAAACTCTTACTTGAGACCGGACTGACGAGACTCCTGAACCCCGAATGCCCGAATGAGAATGGGAATGGAAGTAAACAGAGAAAGAATTATAAAATGAATAAAGAAAGAGAAGTATAAGACCAAAAGCACAAGGTCTGTCTCTGTATACTGTATATAGTAAGTATGTATTGAGAACAGATGCAGTCATTCGATCCTAAGCTGTGTGACAGTTCTCTCATTTGCATAACTACCGCAGTCGAAATTCTACAAAACACTTTCAATGTTACACTTCGTAGAATCTATACCTAAAGCAGTTGTTTTTTTAATAATGTGGTTAAAACATAACTTATTACCCCTTTTGTTCCAATAAAATCATTATTGCTTGCAAATATTTCTACTACACCGAGAGAAAAATATTGTCAGAATGACTATATTCAATGTATCTTCAAATGACGTACCATCAGAATTACGATACGGTTACCTTATTTAAGAATAAGGTACCGGCGGGTAATAAGGCCTAGCTAAGGGAGATTTTGAATAGAATCGAAAATATTGCATTTAATTGTCGAAATGTATAATTAATCTTTATTTCCATACATTAGCCTTGAAATGTAATGAAGTAATGGTAATTTTTACCATAAATAAACAAAAAATTATACTTTTACAAAAACCATACGAAAAGGCCTTATTTTACTACGGTAGGGTAATAAGACCTACGGGTTAAACAAACTGGAATAGTTTAACTATACTTAATAAAATTGGTATTAGAGATAAACCATCACTTAAATTTAGCAGCAATACTTTTTAAGAGTCAGAAGACTAGATTGTTTTTTATAATTTCTTCTGCGCTACGACAGCATTTGACGGATGAGAAAATATTGAAGACAGGGAACGTGGTATCGGGACTCTATAAATTTTTCGTAACATCTCTATGTAAAACCCTTCTACTAGAGTCGCCTTTAACGGAGGCGGTTATTTTAAATATCATTTCTGTCACTTAGGCCTCATTAGCCGACAGGCCTTATTACCCGTGGGTACCTTACTCTCATCTTCATTTAATCGTCTATAGTATCATTAAAACAATGATATGTATTTAGTTTAGGATAAGTATTCGGTTGCTTAAATCACCGAGTTTGCGCAATAGTCATATCAGAGGTTCATATAATGCCTAAAATAAGGATACGATCGTCATTTTGACTATCGACTGTCAGGAAACTCTTTATAGCTAAATTGGCGATACGGCGTATTATTAAATAAGATGAGTATACAGCATATAGCCACAATAGCGAAACGTATACTTACTCTGACACTACTTGACTCTCTGTGTAGGTGTGTGTGAATCGTATTCAAATGAAATATAACTATTCGAATCGAACTTTCGGATTATTTGTAACTTTTGGAATTACTTGATTTGAATCGAAAAAATTCTGATCAGCTTTCAAATATTCAATTTTTATTTAATGGAGAGCTTGGTTTCTTAAAGTAACCATGAGTAATTATTTCGTAGATTCATGTCTGAGCTCTATTTACTTCTGACGAAAATTCGATTTGTTGAAAACTGAAATAATTCGATTTGAAGTTCGGATCGATTCGATTACAAATAATTAGGAAGTTCGAACTATTCACACACCCCTAATTTTTACTTATTTATATCCATAATAAATGTAACAGTCAATAGTTGATTTGATGTATTAATATAACATTTACCCTCAGGTTAAAATGGAGGTGGAGCTTACTAAAGACTTCCCCTGTTTCCCTTTTATTTATATACATTCATATATATATACACACATATATATAAATATATTCGGACCTCCTCTTTTGTTGTTGAATCGATAGGGGAAACAGTGGATATTATCGCCAAGAGTCAATACAACTATAAATATTTAGTATTGCTATGAGGATTATTAATTGTCTTCGTCAAGTGTGGCGAGATGAGTGTATTAATAGAAATAAATTGATAAATAATTTTATTTATAGTCGTGATGCGAGTTGATAAGAAAGCTAAAAAAAAATAATACACAAGCTACCACCTGTACTAACTTGAACCTTCTTCTAGTTCCTTTCCAAGACCAACGCGCAAAAACTCGTCGCGTGCTTAGCTAAACGTTCCTTGGCCTTGGCCCCAGAAGTTCAGGTTCTTTGCGCAGTCCAAGAATTATATGTATTCACACACACATATACAAAATCCAATATTGATAAGCTAATAAATAAAACTCAATTCATATTGATAGTTTTCAGCTGTCAAAACTTGAAACAGTCAGAAAAAATGAAAGTGCTGAACGAATTGAAAACAATTCAATCACGATTTGCAATGAAACCGGCTGATATAAGAAAATGATGGATGCCGTTTAGTAATAAAACTTTTTTAGTAAAAATTTTACAACAGGAATTTATATCTGATAATTTTAACTTGATAATTGAAATTGATAAACTTTTTTTGGTAATTTTGTTATTAAAACATTACTGTGATTTATTTAATCAGATTTTCTGTTGAAAAAGTTGATTCCGATTTATTATGCGATAAACGTGACTGCTTCGCCATAAAATTCATTTTTAGTTTTTGCCAGAAATTATTCGCGATATTCAGCATAAAGATCACTATTATGCGCTTTTATTGTTTATCACTGTAATATAAAAGAAATGAAAAATATACGGTCAAACTATTCGTAATGTGATTGGCAAAGAGATCAAAACAGTATAAAAAAATCTACTGAGCATCGGTTAGCGCTGCCGGCCAGCCCCAAAACCTCTTTGAGCTCGAAAACATTGTTGTGAATACATTTTCGAGCTCGAAAGTACTTTTGGATGCCATTGTTGTCTTATGAGCTTTTCAAACTCAAACATGTTATAGTACATTGTTATCATGATTTATCTGGGAAAAATGCACATAAAATATTACTTTTTCAACTCTCCATCGTCGATATCTTTTATAGTAATTGAAGCATTTCGATGTTTTTAATGTAGCGATCAGCGCGTTTTATCGAGTGTTTGAGCTAATTCAATTTTAGATATGATTAGTGCAGTCGTTTTAAAGAAATTCGCAAAAAACCTTTTTTTTACCATTTCTTTCTCCAATGATATTTTTTGAACGAATTAAGCGATTAAGATAATTCGCCATATTGCTAAGATGGCAAACGGCGCGTTTTATTGAGTTTTAGAGCCGATTAGAATTTGAAAACGATCAATTCAATTTTTTTGAAGATATTCGAAGAAAAACGTTTTTTACCATTTTTTTCTCCAACGATATCTCTGCAGATCCCATGGAACGAATTAACCGATTGAGACGGTTGAGGTGGCAATTGACGCGTTTTATTGAGTTCTAGAGCTGATTAGATTTTGGAATCAATAGATCGAGCACATTACAAGTTATCAAAAAAGACATTTTTGAAAAAATATTGTTTTTGGAATATCTCCGAACGCACTCTTCTGATCAATTTCAATTTTTTACAGCTCCTAGATAATGGCAAGTCGTATTGAATGTCACCTTGACGATCAAAATCGGTTCATTCGTACAAAAGTTACAGATATTTACACACACACACACACTCGAACATCATCTTGAAATCAGTCAAAATAACTCTCTAAAACCTCAAAACATCAAGATCTGTTAGAAATCTGATTTTCTCAAATAGGACCGAAACCAATAACTTCCCTTTTTTTCTAAATTTTCAATTTTCTTAGCGGGAAGTTAAAAAGAAAATACACAGAAAAGAAACAAGCGCATCAGCAGCAGGATTTTGACATTACATCAATAAGACAAAATCCTGTTGTAGCAACAGGATTTTTCTCGTGGAATCGCTACGATAAGGAACAAGTTTCATGTATCAATTTTTTTCGTCAGCATAGTAAAATTTCAAAATTAAAAAAAAGCTTCCAAATTCTGGATCTGTCTTGTTGCTGTAACATGAAAATCCTGTTCCTCCCACAGTATGTGTCCTGTTAGTGTAATATGAAAATCTTGTTGCTGCCAGAGAATTTTGTCCTGTTGCTCCCACAGAACTGCTTCCTAATGCAGCACTTATTTTTTTTCCGTGCATACACTATTGATACATCAATATGCATTAAAGTAATATCTAAAAAAACAACACGTACGCTTGCGCGCGAAACAAGCGCACCGGTCATTTTAAATAATGATTGATTAAAACCCTATGATAAAATAAGAGAAAAAAAATCTCGCTGTAGCATAACTGAATAATTGTGTTAAGAGATATTACGGACAAAGAGCTTAACAAATTTAAATTTGTCTAAAAGATGCTTCATCATCTCTACGGTCTAATCACACGAACCCTAATATATACTCTTTTTCATTACAGTATTTTTAGGATGTTTTTTTTTCTTACTATTCTGAAATCTTCACTATCTTTTTTTTACAAAATGTATAAAAAATGAAAGTATTCCGTGATAGGAAAAAAGATTCAGTAATGAAGATGATAAACATTTGTGGTGAAGCTCATCTTGCATTCGCCAGATATGTTAGCCGAGGGACATCAATCGAGGGTGGAGTTCTCACCCTTACCCTCGTGGGACCAAATAAAAGGATCAGCGGGCGAAACCCCAGAGCTTTTTTGTTGTGCCTCTGATCGTACTGCATGCTTTTACTAATAAGTATGACACATTCCGGAAGTGTGACAATGACTATCTATTTTCTAGTACTTTTTTCATCTTCAAAATATATAATTAGCCGAAACTATAACAGTTTTGTTTTCGAAAAATAAGTTTTTAAAACACTACCCATTTTTTGTCACATGTAAAACGATAAATATATGAATGCGAATGCTTTAAATTCCTCAAGGGACGATACTGCTGAGATAATTCTGTCAGCAATGTTGAAGCAAACTTTTAAATGTGAAAAAATTCCTCTGGTCTAGACTAGACATCAGTCATAAGCAGACCAAATGATGGGATATTTCAAACGACCGCTTTTCTCAGAATGAAAACTTATTTCTTTTCTTTGTATAAAAAAAAATATATATATCTATACTTAAGTCGCTATATAAACACAAATATTTAAAGAACATTAAGTAAAAAATTAAAATGAAAACCGATCGAGTAATAAAGAAAAAAAAATATACGATTAAGGTAGTGTCTAACTTTTTACATCACTATATTCGCACGCTAATTGGTTGTCCGCCATTTTAACTGAAATTTTACGATCTTATATTTAAAATTACGACATTCTCGAGTCTTTATTGCCCCCGGGTTTTAGTATACGACGAATAAATATATTAAAATATAAAAAAATTTTTGTGACTTTATTAGAATTTGTATGAAGCTAATTCGGCATTGAATAGAAAAAAATCAAAAATGCATAAGTAATAAAAACTTGAACATGAAATAAGAAATCGAAAACACTTTGTGTTATTCATAAAAGAAGTAAATATGAATGTAGATAAATATGTATATGTATATGTAAGTAGTATACCAAAATGTATATATATCTCTCTATAATTTGAGCATTTTTGTCCATTATGTGCCCTCCCCGGGGACCGTTTCCTCGTTTCTTTTTTTTATATCCACGGCACAATGACTACGAACTTGCCAGCTGCCCCCCGTGACACGCGCCGTCGACGCTCACAGCTTGTCAAAATCGTTATGCAGGTATATATATGAAGTGAGTATAACATATTTCCCTCTCATTCATTTTTTCTTTATATTATTTTCAATCTTTTTAAACATACACATATGTATATTCTTCCCTATCCCGCGTATATAGGTAAGCTAGAATAAGCCATTCGTCTTTCTATCGGCTACCTCCAAGCCGACGTCGCGTGCGCGCCATCACGGACAAAGGGATCCTAGAGTAAAAGACGCACCTTGAGCAATCAAAGGCCCTATGAGCGCTTATATACGTTTATAGTGCGTTGAAAAAAAAAACACCCTACACATTACTAGACCAAGTCCCTAAATCCTAGAGTAGTTTCCAGGAGCTTAAGGACAAGGAGAGAATCCAAAGATTAATGTCACCGACTACATACTATAGTATGCTATATACACTAGTTATTCGAAATCTTGTTAGTTTTATATGTATGAGTAAAATTAAAGGGATAATAAGCAAGAAAAAGACAAGCAAGTTAATCGGAAGAAGTCGATACAAAAAACTTACTCGACTGGTCGCCCCTTCAACATCGTTGCTCGAGACATTTTAGAATATTCGTAATCAACAGCGACATGATCTGAATTTATGTTACTTCATTAATGTACTTCATACTCAAAAAATTTATGCTGACCGTACAGAGTAAAATGAGACACAATTTTTAAGGGATAAAAATTTTTCCCCGTAACTAATTCAAATCAATCACACTGTAAAAAATAATTTGAAAATTACAATACAAAAGGAATTGAATTTTCATAACTAGATATTTAAATTGTATTTTCAATAAAAAAAGCTTCAAATTTAATGTACGTAATTTGATAATCAAGCTGGTATTTGAAATTAAGAAAAAGAATATGAATTTCAATGAACGTACTTAAAATTTATACTTGTTTTTTAAATTTTCAAAGCAAGTATTGAAAATTCTAAGACATATTGAATTTTAATAACTCTTTTTGAAATTTCATAATACTTATTTGAAAATTTGAATACTTGTATATGAAATTTCTGCGCGTGACGTGCTACGCGTTCAGTAATCAAGGATTGTGTATTAATACTAATTAGTTAAATGTATAATAAATTTGAGTAATGTGAGCGGTGTACAGCACACTGTTAAAAAAATTGCTTGAATTTTCAAAATATTGTATATAACGCAATAAACACATACAATGGTATTTGAAATTTCATTGTAACGATCGTATAGAATTTAAAATACACGCTTTTGAATTTTCAAATAAACAGTTCAGATTTTCAAATACATCTATTTGAAAATTAAAAAGAAAGTGTTTGAAAATTAAAAACAAAGCATTTGAATATTTAAAAAATTGTATTTAAAAATTCAAAACAAAGTATTTGAAAATTCAAAGTGTTGATTTAAAAATTCAAAAACGTGTATTTCAAATTCTATATGAAATTAGTAATGAAATTTCAAGCACAAATGAATGTGTTTATTGCGTTATATGCAATGTTTTGAAAATTCAAACAATTTTTTTAACAGTGGCAGAAAATGTTCATGTAATCAATTTAATCAAATTAATTTGATAATTATATCTTGGGTAGAAAAAATGTAGAACGCTTCAGAACTTTGCGTGTCATACTGGAGAAAAAGCTACACTGTTAAAAAAATTGTTTGAATTTTCAAAACATTGTATATAACGCAATAAACACATACATTTATGCTTGAAATTTCATTACTAATTTCATATAGAATTTAAAATACATGCTTTTGAATTTTCAAATCAACACTTAGGATTTTCAAATACTTCCTTTTGAATTTTCAAATACAATTTTTCTAATATTCAAATATCTTTCATTTAATTTTCAAATACTCTCTTTTTAATTTCCATATAGATGTATATGAAAATCTGAAGCGTTTATTTGAAAATTCAAAAGCGAGTATTTTAAATTCTATACGATCGTTACAATGAAATTTCAAACACAATTGTATGTGTTTATTGCGTTATATACAATGTTTTGAAAATTCAAACAATTTTCTTAACAGTGTATGGTTACATGGAAATTAAAGACTATTAGGTATGTTAAGTAACAAAATGTTTATTGATAAAACTTCAAAATTTTGTAAGCTGTCATCGATTTCTTATAAACAACATTATAATTTTTTTTTTTTTTATTAACCATTGTTATAATATAATTTAATATAGCGGGTAATTATATTTTTTTTCTTAAACTTTTAAAAAAGTAGAAGTTAAATAAATATTTTAGAGTTAAATCATATTTTAATATTTAAATCACTATAAAACTATATTATGTTTATTAGCATTATGCTATATCACATTTAATACTGTATACTGTCAATGATGTTCAGTTCAGTCACAAGTTTTATTTACTTTATATTATCGAGGAAATAAAAACTTTACAACAATAAAGTCTGATGTACACCGCTCACATTACTCAAATTTATTATATATTCAACTAATTAGTATTAAAACACAATCCTTGATTACTGAACGCGCAGCACGTCACGCGCAGCAATTTCATATACAAGTATTTGAATTTTCAAATAAATATTGTGAAATTTCAAATGGAATTATTAAAATTCAATGTGTCTTAGAATTTTCAATGCTTGCTTTGAAAATTTAAAGAATAAGTATAAATTTTAAGTACGTTTATTAAAATTCATATTTTTTTTTCTTAATTTTAAATACCAACTTGATTATTAAATTACGTACATTAAATTTGAAGCTTTTTCTATTGAAAATACAATTCAAATATCTAGTTATGAAAATTCAATACCTTTTGTATTGTAATTTTCAAATTATTTTTTACAGTGTATACATATTAATCATCTCTAGCTAAATATACCATAACTATAATATATATGAATAGATTCAATTATATAAATAAATAGACAGAAAATTTACAAATAATCATTGTGTCTGGGTAAATTTTAAATGTGCTCGAAAATTTGAAGACACATAATTTAAATTACTTTACAGTTACAATTACATATTATGTTTAAACATTATTGTAGAGGTGATGGGGGCAAAGTGGGCTTCTTAAGGAAAATAATTATAATATCATTAATTTTTTTTACGCGTTTACTTCTTTTTAGACCCTTGATACTTATTTTCACTTCACTATGTTGCGTCTATTAAAATTGAAAGATCTAAAATTAGGGGCAAAGTGCGCCCTCCAAAAATTTCGGATTTGATATTTTTTATTCTTTACACATGTGGTATTTACAAATAACTATAAACCAATTGTATTATAATAACATAAAAAATCATTTTAATAATCTGCTGTGATATAACTTTAGAACGTAATTTTATTATCTTTAACTTTCTTAATAAATTATGTTTAATGAATAGTTTTGGTGGTCTATTTTAGCGCTAATTATATAAGAAATTTCGATAAGCTTATTATCCGTCCGAATTTATTGATGTATAGAAAATTTTGAGGAGCCCACTTTACCCCCATATTTTTTGAAGTTTTGAAAATTTCAAGAGGCCCACTTTGCCCCCTCTCCTAATATGTACTTTCTTTTTGAAGAATTACCAATATTATAAATTAGTTTTCCATAAAATTGTTAGTATCTATTATATTCCCTTTAATTTTGTTTAAGATTAAAAGATATCATTATATGTTCAAATGGTTTTGTAATTATATTGGATATTTAACTCATTGGTGGCTTTTAGAGTTCATTAGTTTGTTACGGTAAAATGCGATTATATGAATTATCTCATAATCAAACAGCAAATGTTATCAACAAATACTTTTCCTCATTGCAGTGTGCTTTTTCTGTAAAGAAATTTTTAAATATATTTAAAAACTTATAAATATGTATATTTTAAACTGTAGTTCTTAGTCATTAATTATTATATTGAATTTTTAAGATACAATTATATACTGCCCTCTAAAACTAAGTGTGTTACAAGTGTATTATTGTTGACAAGCATGAAATGTGTTCCATGTTTAAAGTCATAAGTAAAAGTATTGTTTTTTGTACTTGGAAAAAATATTGTCGTTTGAAATGCCATGGTATTATGGTAAAGTCGGGCCATATGTTGGCCACCCGCCAACATCGAAAATATATTCCTAAATTACCATGGCCATAGCAAAATTGACAACGATTACATCCCGAATTAACCATAGAAAATTCCAACATGGCCATAGTAATTTTTGCATGTGTTTACTTCAATTTCCGTAAGGTGGCCATCATGGCCCGACTTTACTTACACCATAGCATTTTGAACAAAAATAATTTTTCCGCGCAGTCACTGGAAAAACGTTTCAACGTGTGTTCAATATCTTATGGCGTTTTAATGTTCTTTGGCAAATGTATCAATTTTAAGTATACACTTGGTTTTAGAATGTGATGTACGTTAAAGTATACATTATAATCTTACAGTTAATACTCTCTTCCGTCTCTTCATTTCCCTTATCAGCCAACGAAGACCCAATAAGCATCTCTTCCAGAATTAAAAAGTAGATTTTGGAGGGTAATTTAATTCTTGCGAACTGCAAATTTACCCTAAATTTGGTAAAAGCAGACAAAACTACCGAAGTTTTAAGTTCCATTCAAAGTTCTGCTCAATAGCTTGCCTTAATAGCTTACACTGAGAGAAAAGTGCATAGTTGTGGTAACTAGAAAGGGGTGGAAATGAAAAAATAGTCCTCTTAACTAAAATTTATAGTTTCTTGAACTATATCATAGTGCCCGAAACTATTTGAAAGTAGTGGTTTTAACTAAGCATTTATTTTGTTGTGCTAACTATTTAATATTATCTCTCAGAACTTATACTTCAGCAGAATCACAAATGTTTCAGCAATTGTACGATTATAATTTCATTAAATTTAGCATCATTTAAGTCTTCGACGAATATAATTAAGGATTTTTCTTGATTATTTTTTTGTAATAAGAATACCATTTTTTACTTAGTTACGTTCGCTATTGTCATTGTTCATTAAACTATAACACAGTTAAAACAACTATGATATCATCGTAATTTCACACCTATATAGTAGTTATCTGAACTGAGGGTAATAGTGGAGGCTTCATTGCAGTATGTTTTTCATACTTCAGAAAACCAGTTTTTTCTCTCAGTGTAGTGCTCGGATGTGATTTTACCTTCAAAAGCCTCATATAGCTATTAATTGAACTTGAATAACCTAACCTCAAATATGGAAGATAAATCCACATTTTTAGTTTTGACTCGAGATATATACTGTTATAATTCAAATTAAAATATTTTAATCACATTACAGTGTTATAATGCCTATTCATTTTTATGAATCAACGCCTCTACCTGGAAAAATTATTCTCGTTTGAAATGATATAGTGTCATAATAAAGCTGGACCGTGATGGCCACACTAGAAACTAAAATGAACACATGAAAAAATTACTGTCATAGTAATTTTCGCATGTGTTTATTTCAATTTCCGTCAGGTGGCCAACATGGTCCGACTTTACCATCACACTATAGCATTTAAAACAAGAATAATTTCTCCGTGGATGGTAACCATTAATTTGTTATATTTAATCTCGCAAATTCCGAGTGATTACTAAATATTTAAACTTCATTTTAAATATTTCTATTAATCATTAAAATTTTCATTGATAGAGTTTTATATATAGTGTTCATATGATTGCTGATTACTTTTTAACAGAACTTTGACATAACATCGCATATTTCCATGACTTGTCAAACAGTTTTTTTTTCTGCGGCGATGTAGTGGTAGTGTTTCATATTTTTAATAAAAAGTGAACAACACAATATATCTTAATATAATTTTTTTTTATTATTAAATACTTAAAATTAAAACTCTAGACAGATTTACGACTTAATCACAAACTATAAAAACTAAATTATGTTTTGGAAAAATATCTAAAACCTTATCACGAACAAAAATAAAAATTTTAATAACTCTCGATAAAAAAAACACTCAATATATTTTTATTGTATACAAGACAATTAAACCACAAGCAGTTTATTACAAAATGACATTAAATATCCATAACAATAGAAACAATAGCATTTTTCTAAGAACTTATGAATAAGTTAAAATAACATTTTTATAAAATGATAAGATAATGATAATTCCATAAAATAAAAAGTCGTTTTAACTGCCAAACAAATAGAGTAATCTGTGTTACTTTTTTTATTGGAATTAACATATCTAATTAACAGCATACGTCAACAAATATTTAAATAATGTGGTTACATATGTATCCACACATGCATATTCAGATTCGCAAACTCATGTATATGAAAAAGTATACATAGATTCAGTCAAAAAAACGAGCCCGTAATCATTTAAAATTTAATTTCCGTGGCATTTTATCTTCGGCGTCCAGTGAATCGATTCCGGACGAGCACACGTGACGCCCACGTGATCAGACCGCAGAGGCACTTGTCCTCGGTGAGCACACACACAGTGACGAGTCCCACACATTGCTTTGCTACATGATAACACATTGTCATATTAACCAGTCACTACTCCTGTAGTCAGGATTTTAGGATACAGTGGTTAGCGCGTAGGCACGTGCCACTAAATTTTTTTTATCTCTTCCTCAATACATATGTACTTTTATATGCACACACATATACGTGTTTGAATTTCTCATTCAAGAACATTTAAGTTTTATTTTTTGTCCTTGTCATTTATTCGTTTCTCTCTTCACATATTCATCCCCACTAAACTCGTATATACATATATATATATATATACATATACTGACGACATATGAGTGTAATAGACTCGAGCAAGGCCGCGCCAGGCTATAGATACTGATCGACCGACTCTGAGAGACGTAATTTTCGTGGCAGGTACGTGCCACGATGGAAAAGCCCATTGGTTAAATATAATAAATAAACACTATCATCAAAACATGTAATTTATTTTTTACAACTACCGGAGTTTATATTTTAAATTTAATTACATGTACAGTACAATACATCACTTTTGAAATACAATAATATAATAGTCTTAAAAACAATGAAATAAAGCAATATGGTTTTAAACTAAAACTTTTTACGAGGTAAATTCGACACCACCTGTTGCGACTGAAACAAAAATACGGCGTGTAAAAGAAACGTAGATTATTGTGGATAACCACTTACTTCATGCTGTTTCAAGAATAACTTTTGAAAAATAATACATTTTTTCTCTTAGTAAATAGGACAATATGTTATTTTATATAAGATATTGTAAGGTCGGTTTAAAAAATAATTCTATACTTTAATAATTACATATATATTACAATATGATAAGCTGTGTTGTAGAGATATGCATAATGATATATTTATGACTATAAAAAGTATTCTTTATGCTACACTATACTATATACATTACATATATTACACTACACTAGTACGATGGAAATATGAGACCTTGATTTGATGATAAGCCGCATATATATTGAAGTCTATATATGCAATATGAGCACATTGATACTGTTGTAAACCGTGTGTTTATGGAAATTAAATGAATGTGCAAAGAAAAAAATTATTGAGTCTTATCTTGGAATGAAGCATGCAATGATAAGAGAAAATTGTTCGATAAGCTGCACAAAATAGTCGTCAAAATCGTCAAAGTGGACTTGATATACTGTAAAAAGATCGGTGTTAAATATGGACTCAATTTAACACCAGCGTAGGCGGTGTGAAATCGGTGTAAAAAAAAATTCCACGTATAGAAATTAGAAAAAAAATGCATTACACATAAAAAAATATATAAATTTACACTGTTAAAAAAATTGTTTGAGTTTTCATAACATTGCATACAACGCAATAAACACATACATTTGTGCTTGAAATTTCATTACTAATTTCATATAGAATTTAAAATACATGTTTTTGAATTTTCAAATCAACACTTTGAATTTTCAAATACTTCGTTTTGAATTTTTAAATACAATTTTTTTAATATTCCAATACTTTTCATTAATTTTGAAACACTTTCTTGTTAATTTTCAAATAGATGTATTTGAAAATCTGAACTGTTTATTTGAAAATTCAAAAGCGTGTATTTTAAATTCTATACGATCGTTACAATGAAATTTCAAATACAATTGTATGTGTTTATTGCGTTATATACAATATTTTGAAAATTCAAGCAATTTTTTTAACAGTGTGCTGTACACCGCTCACATTACTCAAATTTATTATACATTTAACTAATTAGTATTAATACACAATCCTTGATTACTGAACGCGTAGCACGTCACGCGCAGAAATTTCATATACAAGTATTTAAATTTTCAAATAAGTATTATGAAATTTCAAATGGAATTATTAAAATTCAATATGTCTTAGAATTTTCAATACTTGCTTTGAAAATTTAAAAAACAAGTATAAATTTTAAGTACGTTTATTAAAATTCATATTTTTTTTCTTAATTTTAAATACCAGCTTGATTATCAAATTACGTACATTAAATTTGAAGCTTTTTTTATTGAAAATACAATTTAAATATCTAGTTATGAAAATTCAATTCCTTTTGTATTGTAATTTTCAAATTATTTTCTACAGTGTAATGAATATTCCCGTACGAAAAAAATATACATGCGGGCAAATTAAATGTTGGGGAGGAGGGGGCAAAGTGGGCCTCTCAAAATCTTGTATACGCCAATAAATTTCTTATATAATAAGGGCTAAAATAGACCACCAAAATTGTTCATTGAATATAATTTATTAAGAACGTTAAAGATAATAAAATTGCGTTTTAAAGTTATATCGCAGCAGACTATTAAAATTATTTTTTATATTATTGAAATACAATTGTTTTGTAGTTATTTGCAGATATCACACGTGTAAAGAATAAGAAATATCAAATTCGATATTTTTGGAGGGCTCACTTTGCCCCTAATTTTAGATTTTTCCATTTTAATGGACGCAGCATAATGAAGTAAATATAAGTATCAAGGGTCTCAAAAGAAGTAACCGGGTTAAAAAATTAATGATATCATAATTATTTTCCTTAAGGACCCACTTTGCCCCCCTCTCCCCTATGAGTCTTATATTCCTAATACCTGGCAAATTGCATATCGACGTTTTAATTAGCAAATTGTCTAATTCCATTTCAAAAAATCCTCCATTTATGCGAAAGAAAGGAAATTTAAAATTTTTTTTTCATCTAAAAATCAATTCCATATCAAGTATATGTATAGTATTTTTGTTGCGGTTACTCAAATGATATTTTCTCTGACTATTAGTATCTGAAAGTTGCACAGAATCACCGACGAAAAATAATCAGTTAGACAATTCGCTAATTAGAACGTCGATATATGAGACATATATGTCTCATATATGCAATTTGCCCGAATATATATTTTTTTCGAATGGGTTATCTGAAGGAAATTTAAATTTTGCTATATACTTATTTAAATAATTATTTATGTTACACGTAATTTATTCAAAAATTACACAATTTTACGCCCAGCATTTCAATCACCAATAATTTAATTAATTAATAAAAATCCTGTCTAGCTATAGTGATCAAGTAAGTAAAAATATTCAGAAAGTAAAATACATATTTTCCACACCGTGAAAGTTTTTTAACATCGGTAAAGAATATTTACACCGTCGGCGGTGTTATTTTAACACCTACACCATCTGGACTTACCCCGGTTTTTTTTTTTTACAGGGTAGTTAAAAACGTAGTGCATATTACCCAAGAAAATAAATGGAACAGAAGTAGAGAAAACAGGTATGAGGTACGTATATTCATCGGGGCGATATGATCGTTAAGAAAAGAAGCGGTACGATTGCCAGGTCCAGCGCTACTCGGGTTTCTCCCCGACGTGTTTTTAATCCCTGTCGTTGATGCCATTCCTTGAGGGCCTAAAAGGCGTTGCACGACTACTATGTAGTATATACTATATACCAAAAAAAACATATATATATATAGTCACTATATCGGTCGTCGGATGATCGCACCAGCAGCTGCCTGCACGCTTGAGGTCTGAGGATGAGAGACCAGATGGTTACGGCTCATTCCTTATAGACTTTTACCGAAAGAAACCACCGACCAATGTTGCCAACGTCAAGGGACTGTAAGCAGATACGAATGTACATTGGGACTTGGTTTTTAGTCCTTGTAGATTGGAACGTGGTATAGTTGTACAGTTGATGAGAAATATGGTATAATATGCGTGTATATATTTATGTATATATGAGAAAGAAAGACAAGAGTATAGTTGTAGAATGAAGCAGATTAAAAAGAAGAAAAGTTTGGGTTCGCGTCCCAAGTGGGCTGTTCTCCAAATAGCTCCACCTGCGCCTTCTTCTTATTCTTCTTCTTCCACTTCTGGCTTTTCAACACTCTCTCGAAACCCATTATTTTCTTAATAATTTTTTTCGCGTTCAAATTCTACACTAAAAAGACTTATTTTCGTTGATGTTCACCTGACTGGATAGCTGAGTTCTTAGAAATATTTTTGGATTGGTATTTACAAATGAACAATAAGTTTGAGTGTTTGATAAACTGTTTATTAAATAGTATAATGATAAATATTTTTCAATTTATGTATATAACGATTTAACGTTTATTAAATTTGTTTTGCGGTGGAGAAAATAAAAGTTATGACTGTCAGGATAAAGTAACAAGCGTCAAATCGAAAATGACACGATTTTGATGAATGGGCGCAAGAAAAGTGACATGTGGACAGCACGTGCCGTGTGTGGCTTCAGTACGTTTGACCTGGGCGAAAAAAACCTTTTTTCTTCTTTATGCTTCTTCTCGAACGTACGTATCTGAAAATAAGAAGAAGAATAAAACTCAATTTTCACAGTGTTAAGTTTTTTAAAAAAATAGTGCTGAGAATGCGGGGAAGAAACCGGTAATACATGTAAAAGAATGCTGAAGTTAAATTTACCACACTAAACTAGTAATAATTGGACTGCACTTTGTGGTTTTCATATCGATAAATGGAGTAGCATAAACGTCACTGTATAATATTAGACTCTACTGTAGTAGTTCTATTTACTATTCGACTGGGGTAAAAATTTGTAGGCTCAGTAACTACCCGAGTCAACAATAAGACTTGATTTAGACTTGGTTAACCAAATCGGAATTCGGAGCCGTTTTTCACAAGACAACCAAGACTTTTTTATGGAGATGTGAAATGCATTGAGTTTTCGCCTTGGGTTAGACTTAACTGGCTTACTTAGTCGCGATTTAAGACGAAAAAGTTGAAATCACGTCGAAATTGACTTGGTTTAGACTTATTCGACTTAAAATATAAAGCGAAAAAGTCTAAATCAAGTTGAAACTGACTTGATGTAGACGTATTTGACCTAAATTATAAGACGAAAAAGTCAAAACTAAGGTGAAATAATTTTTATATATTAAGGCGAAAGTAAGGCGAATAAATAACTTTTTTTCGACTTGGTTTAGCGAGTCAAAAGTAAGGTGAATGACTATCGTGCTCGAAGTAAAGACGAATAAGTTCAAACTAAGACCAAAAAATACCCATAAGTTGAAATAAGTTGAAACTAAGATAAAAAAGTTGAAAAAAATTTAATTTAAGTCAAAAAAGTCGAGATTTTAACGAAAAGTCGTCGGAAAATCGATAACCTCAAAAGAGAATAAGGCGAAGCGAGCCTGAATCAAGTTTTATTTTTGACCCGGGTACTCAATGTAGTACGGAAAACTCTTCCTGTGGCTTCTTTAACCACACAATTTTATAGAAATTAGTTGGCATTACTATTTTTTCAGTACACAATTTTAGATAATTAGTACAATCTACTCCAATGTGGAGTAAAATGACTGACAAACGAAAACGACAGCGCCACCTTTAACTTTTTTACCCCACTGTGGTTGTACTAGCTCCACAATTGTAGTTATAATTACTACATCTTTAAATGTGTCGATTATAACCTTCAAAATTACGTGCTTGTATTTTATATCAACAAAAATTAAACATTCAATGAAACTATGTTAGTAATACAAGAATTAATTCGTCATGAAGATAATTCAAAATGAAAAATAAATATCATGACGTATAGAAAAAAAAATGTACTTAAAAAATTTAATGCGTGTGACATTTCGAATCAATTATTTACAAATCCTTTTTAATATATTCAAAAACTCTTTGTGCGAACAATATGATATAAATTTAAAAATTTTTTAAACTTTTTAAATACCATGAAAAATAATAAATATCAATTAATATATATTTAATAAATAAATTAAGGATGAAAAATTATAAACTGTGATGTGGAGTAGTAAGAACCACAGCTGTCATTTACCAAGTAGTTGTTTTAATCAACGACAGTAGTAGTTGTTACTACAGTTTGTGTACCACAATAGGCTAGTAGTAATTACTACATGTGTAGTGATCGTATATATTAATACTCAGTGTAGTATATGTATCCCCGATTGTGGTAAATTCAACTACACTTTTTTTTACGTGATAAAATGTTATTTTAGATTTTTACAAAAAGATAAAACTTTATTTGCGCTTAATTCGTTGACTTGGTGAATTTTCAATGGAGAAATGTCAATGACAGAAGGGTGATATGTCTCCTTAGGGAGTTTTATATATTTAAGGGGGTGTCATTGAGAGTAATCTCAAAGCGTTACGAATTAAAGGGGTACGGAGGGGAACGCAAAGCCACGCCCTCCCTTCGCTTTTAACTCTCTCAAGAGTTATATATATTCTACTCGAATACATTCATCGATAGCCACAGATCTCTCAGCACGGAAAGTTAATTAGTTCACAATCGTGACTATTGAATAAGTCGAAGGTTCTTAAAGATAATCATTGATTCTCGTGGCTTGCACGCCGCGACGATAATATATGTAGTAAACTATACTGCTTTTGTATATCAACTAATCTTTACGTTCCCTCTTTCTCTTTCTCTTAAGAACTTCAATGTCTTCAATGTTTATTTACTTCTCTTGTTTTTGTTTTATTTCTCAACTTGTGTTATTAATTGGCCACGGCATCTCGTGGCTGTTTTCTACTCTCGCGCCACACGATAATGGCCCACGGTCGAAGCCGACGAGTTATGCTAATAAGCCTTCTTACTTTAAAACTCTCTCGACACATGCGTTTTATATTATGAATATTCAAATTCTTTCATCTGATTACATCATGCCTATAGTGTCGTTGACATACCTCAAAGAACCTTTCCAAATGCTACTGTCACTTTAAGACAAAATGCTTAACTTGTTTATTACGTATGTACTCAGAATCGACCATTTCCATATCAACAGAAACTCATAAACCTCGACCGGAAATATCAAGTTGTAAAGGTGTAATAAACGATAAAAACTTAAGACGAATCTAATCACGACCATAAAATTTTATACAATATTCAAATATAGACAATACATAAACAGGCTCTCTGAAAAGGAAATAAAGGACATTCACTGCAAATTAGTGAATATGCAATGGAAACCAGCAGTATACCACGTTGAATTAGTGGTATACTTATATCTAGAGGAAAGGTTACTCCACTAATTCGCAATGAATTTCACTAATTCATGTTTAGAGACGCGATTGCCAAAAAAAGAGGTCAGTTGTTATATGTTGCAGTACAATGAGAGAAAAAACTGGTTTTCTGAACTATGAAAAACATAGTGCAATGAAACCTCCACTATTACCCTCAGTTCAGATAACTACTATATAGGTGTGAAATGTACGATGATATCATAGTTGTTTTAACTGTGTTATAGTTCAATGAACAATGGCAATAGTGAACGTAACTAAATAAAAAATGGTATTCTTATTACAAAAAAATAATGAAGAAAAGTCCTTAATTATATTCGTCGACGACTTAAATGATGATAAATTAATGAAATTATAATCGTACAATTGTTGAAACATTTGTGATTCTGCTGAAGTATAAGTTCTGAGAAATAATACTAAATAGTTAGCACAACAAAACAAATGCTTAGTTAAAACTACTACTTTCAAATAGTTTCGGGCACTATGATATAGTTCAAGAAACTATAAATATTAGTTAAGATGACTATTTTTTCATTTCCACCCCTTTCTAGTTACCATAACCATGCACTTTTCTCTCAGTGTAGATAATACATGAATCAATTTAATCTGATGAATTCTCGCTGTCATAGCATTACAAGGCATCGCAATGCAAATTTTGAATAGCACATGGACAAATTATTCTCATTTTAAATGTTATAGGGTCATCCCGGGTCAAAAAAAAGACTTGATTTAAACTTGGTTTACCAAATCGAAATTTAGAGCCGTTTTCCGCAAGAGAAACTCGACTTTGTTTTACGAAGATATGAAATACATTCAGTTTTTGCCTTGGTTTTTAGAAATAACTGACTTACTTAGTCACGCTTTAGGACGAAAAAGTAAAAGTCAAGTCAAAATTGACGGGTTAAACATTCAATTTCAATTGTAAGGCGAAAGAGTCAAAACTAAGAAGAAACGTGAAAAACGTATTTTACATTGAAAAGTATACTGCTTGTTTTCGATTTGGTTGAGCAAGTCTAAAGTACACGGAGAAAAAAAGTATTGTGACCAGCACGATACAGGACACTGGCTGTCTTGATACTCGTTTAGTTATTTGGGGATGTGCGAGTTTTGATACGCATGGTGCTGACAGCAATAGGGATCGCGAGTAGGATTATAGAATGCATCGTGATCATCGGTGATAGCTCTACAAATCGCTCCCTTCAGAATACGCACATCACTATCCATTAGATCGTTCCAATCACGATATTTTTTTCTCCGTGTAAGGCGAATAAATAACTTCTTTTCGACTTGGTTTTGCAACTCCAAAATAAAGTCAATGACTGGTCGTATTCTTATCGGAAAATCATCGGCAAATCGATAACTTTCAAGAAAATAAGGTGAAGCGAGCTTCAACCAAGTTTTATTTTTGACCCGGGATAGAAAAGCCGGACCATGTTGGCGTATTGAAGAAAGTTAAAATTAACACATGCAAAAAATACTATGGCCATAGTAAAATTTTCAGTGGTTACAGTGACCTGTAATATAATTTTTGTCAATTTTACTATAGCCATAGTTTCTGTATGTGTTCATTTCAATTTTCGTTACTCTCTTAAACTTGAAATACTGAAAATAGTGACTATTCACTGCTTATTAGTGAAATGTATGTTACTAACTATCAAATAGTGGTATACTTTTCATTGGAAATAAGTGATTATTCACTGCCAAATAGTGAATGTCACGTGATTTTCACTAAATCGTTTTTAGAGTAGGTGGCCAGCATGGTCCGACTTTACTATGACACCATTGCATTTCGAACGAGAATAATTTCTCCGAACACCAAGATCGCTTACTGTCACTTTTCAAGGATCATTACTAAATGACCAAAATTTCATCTTGAAAAACTTATTCTGTTTGTTATTATGGAAGAAATGATGAAATTCCTAAACCATACGTAATATTGGTGGCAATATAAGGATATTAATTCTGTAACCAAAATAAATAAAGAGCTAAATAAATAAAAATCCAAAAACAAATTTGGTTTACTCAATAATATTATTTATGAAAATCTTAAATTGTTGACTCAATATTAGAAGCCTCGAATAAAATTTTTTGCCGCCATTTTACCGGTACGCTGATAGTAAAAGTCAAAATTCTAAACCACACGACTTATGAATAATATTAGTATTCATAAGTAAATTTACTAAAATATCTTTATTATTCCTGGAGATATGGCAAACGAAATATTCTCCGGCGTCCAAAATTAGAGTAATCTTTTTTTGTCTATAACTTCCCGGAAGACGAATGGAATCACCTGGAGATGTTCCAAGTGTTGTATTAAAGTTTATTACAAGTTTTACGAGTATGTTTTAAAAACACCAATAAAGGTAAATCGAATAATGATTGGAGTTAGAAAACTTATGAATAATTTAAAACTTTCAACCGATAGCATATTCCTTTAAATAATTTTAAAGTTTTAGAAATGAGAACGAGTTCTGAAGGAGATACTATTACGATCGTGACCAGAAGTCAGTCACCGGAACGGAAGTCGTGAGCGTGGGGCAGTGATGGGTCGCTTCCGGTGGTCCCTATACCATCATATTCACTATTACATGGAGACTGAATTGCCAATGAGACTTGTATTTTGTCACTATACTCTGTTGTGGATATATTAGTTTGAGGCCGGTACTTAAATTCAGAGTATATGTGCCGCAGACAGCATGACTCTGGTTATATTAACAAACCCTTACTTACATTCATTTTAATGTCATTCATAAGTTCATCACATTGGGTATTGTTGAGTTGGCAATGATTAAATTTCTACCGAGAATAAGAATACGCCGAAATTAAATTGTATGTTAGAAAAATCGGGTCAAAAGTAAAACTTGATTTAGGCTCGCTTCACCTTATCGTTTTTCGAAGTTATCGATTTGTCGACGATTTTCCAATAAGATCGGGACTTTTTCGACTGAAGTTACATTTTTGTCAAGTTTCACAGCTTTTTCCATCTTAGTTTATACTTAATCGTCTTTACTTCAAGCGCGACAGTCATCCACCTTACTTTTGACTTTTGCTAAGCCAGAAGTTATTTATTCGCCTTACTTTGGATTTGATCAACCAAGTCAATAGCAATTAATATTTTTTAGTGTAAGATGTGTTTTTCGCGTTTCACTTTAATTTTGACTTTTCCGTCTTATAATCTAAGTCGAATAAATCTCAACCAAGTCAATTTCGACTTTTTTGTCTTAAATCGTGACTAATAAGTAAGCCAGTTAAGTATAAACCAAACGTTTAAGTTTGAGACGAAAACAATGTATTTCATAAATCTGAAAAGAAAAATCGATTTTGTCTTGTGAAAAAAGGCTCTAAATTGCGACTTGGTAAATCAAGTCTAAATCAAGTTTTATTTTTGACTCACGGTGTAAAAAATATATATTGTATAAATATTTTGTGCTGAGAATCTATGTTTTTAGTCTATTTTTCATGTATACAGATGCAAGCAGAGTCGTGACATTGTGACACGGATGAGTTATCGCGACTAGCGGTTTCTATCTATTGGAGATTCGTATCGCGAAATTGTAGCTTGACTATTTCTTGAAACTATAGATCGATAAAAACACTACATTAACATGAACAGCAAGCATTATATGTCTATTTTACTTTTGGAAACTAAAGATAGTAAGTGATAATAACTTTCTAATATCCGGCTATATAACTATTTTTATTATTTTCTAACCAACTACATTTGAAATTCATCAAGAATCGCTGATTGTTCTGTAGAATTCAACTTTGTTGAGTAAGCATTTCCTGTTACTATATAGTGCATAACCATGAAATATTAAACTCTGCACTGCAAGAGTATATATATATATATAAAAACTTTAACTAGTCTGTTTATAATATGAGTACGAAGAGAATTTTCAGTCAAAAAATAGCGTGATAACAGCAGTAAGCTGGCTGGATTACTTAATACATATGAAAAGGTATGCATATTTTATTTTTAGTAGTTTCAATGCAAGTTATGATGTGAAAAGATAATTTTATTTGATATAATAGCTTTTTGAAAATAAAAAATTTCGCAATTTTTTCTTCTACGAGTCAAAATTAGATTTTTTCTGTAAAATATTTGCTAATACATATCTCATAATTACATACACTGTAAAAAACTTTATGTTCACGGAGTGGTGCGAATAATCTGGTGTTAAAATTTTCCATACTGCTGGTGTGAAAGACACGACGCACGGTGTTCAATTCTAGACCGTGTGAATTAATAAATGTTCACATCATCATTGGTGTAACTGTACACGGAGAAATTATTCTTGTTTGAATACTATGGTCCCATAGTAAAGCCGGACCATATCAGCCTCCTTATGGAAATTGAAATAAACACATGCAAAAATTACTATGACCATAGTAAGTTCACATTGGTCACAGTAATTTGTGAAATAATTCTTATCATTTTAGCTCCGGCCATAATAATTTTTTCATGTGTTCATTACAGTTTCTGCGTGTGGTCAACATGGTCGCAGTATATGGTATACACATTTGGGTTCAAAACCAATTTGGTTTTCTTCTCTGATTTTTATTCATCACGATAGCACATACTCTCTATGTTAGTGAAACAAGTCTGTAAAAGTTAAAAATTTCAATCGATCCTGTGATTTGGCTGTAACTATACGGAACAAAATAAGAAAATCTCGAATACTGTGGAGCTCGCTTTTCTCGCTTGAATGAACATTATAGAGTCTTCAGAGAAACTTGATTGAAATAATCACCCTTATCATATAAGTAAACACATGAACATGATCAAATTTTTTACTGCAAATTTATAAAATTCTAATTTCAAATCAACAATATATTATTCTTAATTATACATTTCTCCTCTTAACAATCGATATTAATGTTTGAATTAGTGATATACTTGATACTATTCGTGGAGGAGTGCTTTTCACTGATTCATGCTGACAGAGATAGAAAGATTGGTAGAGATACACGCGAACATAACCTATACATGGACAAAAGTAGATAGGAATGGTTACTGTGCTACACAAAAATGATCGTAAAATATGTTGAAATTGATCTTCGCAAATTATCAGCTCTCGTTATAATAAGAATGGGTCGTTTTTACATACGACTCAATACGATTTAACATACTAACCATTACTATGTTACACATTATGTCGAAAACACGATTGGTTATCGTGTTTACAGTCACCGTCCGATTATTACCAAATACTACAGGTTTCTTTCAGCAGTAGATATATGTTACTCTATAAAATAGGTAGAGGCGTTAAGTGAAGATGAGAAAATAAAGACTCCCTGGACAAATGCGTTCCATTGTCGTTCAACATAGTAACCATTCCTGTGCGGGCAGGAACTGTTGTTTTCAGTCATGTGTCTGACTACTGTTTAGCGAGAACTAATTTAGTCAACAGAAGTTAGACATCCTTGTTTAAAAAATCTCATAAAATCGAAGAACGAATAAGTTTTATGAGAAGTGCTATAGTTAAGTATAGGGCCTTATACATACAGCTATGAGAATCTATCAGATTTTTTAAGCAGGAATGTGACTGAAAACATCAGTTCCTGCCCAGCACAGGAATGGTTACTATGTTGAACGACAATCGAACACATTTGTCCAAGAAGTCTTTCGCATCTCTACATATAACGCCTCTACCTATTTAATATAGTAACCCATCTACTGCTGAAAGGAACCTGTATTATCTGTTAATAAGCGAAAGGTGACTGTAAACACGATAACCAGTCGTGTTGTTGACATAATGTGTAACTTATACTAATGGTTTCTATGTTGAGTCGTACTCAGTCGTATATAAAGACGATCCACTCCTATTATAATGAGAGCTAGTAATTTGCTAAGATCAATTTCTACACACTTAACGATCATTCTTGTGCAGCACCGTAATCATTCCTATCTATTTTTTCCGTTTAAGGAGCAATAGATGATTCCCTAGATTTGAAAACGTAGAGGTATCTAGTATAAAAACTAATATCGAGAATCAGAGATGAATTCAATACAATTTTTCTGTCATCTCGCTAGAAAATTTTAGGTTTATCAAGTAGAAAAGAAATGGGTGATTTCGTACGATCATTTTTACACGAAATAGAATAGAATCAAGCACACAAAAAAAGATGTTGCTAATATACTGATCCAATTATAGGTTGCGTGAAACACGTTTCTAATAAAGTAACTAGTTTTAAGTACGGGAGTAGCACTAAAATCTGTTAACATGACAAGTAACCGATCGTATACAGTAAAAATATAAATATTTTTTGTCACAATATCTTTCAATATATATATAATATAAGAAAGTTACAGGACATTACGGTACGATAATTGCATAATTACTATCACGGTTCTAAACATAAAAGCAAAATTTATTTGATCTAGAATCGTTCAAGGTTCAAACCAGAGTCATAAATCATTTTATTCTACAGCAACTATGGATACTTTTTTTCTTCTACATTTATTGACTTATTTCCAAATTAGGGCTAAAGTTCAATTTTAGCAACCATTAAACAGACTAGAAAAACAACAACTTATTTAGAAATTATAACTTGTAGTTCAACTTTTTTTTTTTTAGCTTATCAGAACAAACTATTGATAAACTAGCACGGCAGGTCAAAGAAACTATTGAATAGTTATCCGCTTATAGACTATACAATACCTGCAATTACCAACTTCAATTATTCTAAATACAGTTTAAAATTACGATATAAATAAATAATATCTGTTCGTAAACAACAAAACCTGATTGAATGTTAAAACAAGATAATAAAAGATTAAACTCTGATACTATCTTGCACCTTTTAAGATCTTTCCTATAATTTTCATGCCAGTTTCATAAAAGATGTAAGATATATAATAGAGCTTCAGAATAAAAATTATTTCTCACCTTGCGCACCGATACCGTTATGCTCCCTACAACCTACAACTGTATCGCATCTATCCTATCCACAAGTATCTACACTGTATGTATTATACCTAATACTGGAAATGAATACTCTAGTCGTACTCCTGTACATTCCATATTCGCAGCTGGTTCGCGTTTATTACCAATTATTTTTCCACGAGCTGAGTGCATACAAGCATCAGTTCATTACCTTCACAAAGCGATGTTTCTCTTCGTTATATTCCCTCGTATTCGTTCTTATGACCTCTTATGAAAGAATATATATTCATTTTAAATTCACTTTCAACTCTCTTTATACTCCATTGTTATATATATATATATATATATATATATATATATATATATATATATCATTTAGTAACATTGTATCAATGTACGCTTTTCTTATAAGTCATCTCTACATTGTTGAATACAAAAATAACAATAAAATATATTTTTACATTTAATCGATTCGAACTGAAAAATACTAAACATACCCGCTAAACATACATAGACTTGGCCATCTTAAATCGTGACTAAGTAAGACCAGTTAAGTCGAAATCAAGGCAAATTTCTGTGAGTTAATGAAATAACTATTTTTATCTTCATATCAAAGATGGTAATTATTTTTATCCGATATGATAATCATTACTATCTCAGGCGGCAAAATTTACGAAATTCGCAGATGTAAAAAGAATATTACTATGTATCTAGATGGTAACTATTACTATCGGCAATAATAAATATTATACTATACTCTCTAAACATGAATAAGTGAATATTCATTAATTACAAGTGCAAACCGAACCATTAGTTTCAAAAAGTGGTTCGATTGGCACTCAGAATTAGTGAATATTCACTTTTTCATGTTTAGAGAGTATTACGAGAAAAGAATGTTTAACATATAAGCATGATAATGCTTATCTTATATACAATACAATAATCATTCCCGAGTCGAAAAATAATTCCGGTTTAAGATCTCAAATGCAAAATTTTGAGGTTTGCCTTAATTTGTCCTCACTCTCTAAAAATGAATTAGTGAAATTTTCGCAAATCAGTGAATAGTCACTATTTCTACAGCTATAAGTATACCACTAATTCAACCAGTGGTATACTTATAGCTGGTTCCCAGTGAGTATTCACTAATTTGAAAAAATTCCACTGATTCATTTTTAGAGAGTACCATTGAAAATTCATATAAATAAGAATTTGGACAAGTCTCAGTATGTGCGACTTTCGCAACTTTTAGGCATAAACGAAGCTAAACTCACGTATATAAAAAATTCCCTATTGAAAGATGGTAATATTTTTTTTTCAGCGTGTATTGTAATTTTTAAATTTATGTATCGATAAATATAGTATATCCAAAACCAAGTGTGTTACCAGCGTATTATTTTATGCCACATTAAATGTGTTCCATGTTGAAGGCCATAAATAGAACCATAGTTTTTGGTAGCATTCAAAACACATTTCACGGTGCGTTAAATATCTATCGATTGCTTATGGCGTTTCAATGTTATTTGGCAAGTATATTAATTGTGACTACGTATTTAATTTTGAAGTGCAATCTAATCGAATATAGAAAATATATGTATTGAAATTTTGTACAACGAATGTTATACGTGAAATTTGATTCTTAAGCGTTAATAACTTTTGCTTGCTACCTGAGTCAAAAATAAAGCTTGATTCAGACTCGCTTCGCCTTATTTTCTTTTGAAGTTATCGATTTGCTGACGATTTTTAATAACATCTCGACTTTTTCGACTTAAATTAAATTTTTTTCAACTTTTTTATCTTAGTTTGAACTTATTCGTCTTTACTTCGAGCACGATAATCATTCACCTTACTTTTGACTTGCTAAACCAAGTCGAAAAAAAGTTATTTATTCGCCTTACTTTCGCCTTAATATATAAAAATTATTTCAGCTTAGTTTGGACTTTTTCGGCTCTTACATTTTAAATCGAATAAGTCTAGACCAAGTCAATTTGACTTGATCTGGCGTTTTTCGTCTCAAATTTAAGTCGAATCAGCCTAAACCAAGTCAATTTCGACGTGATTTCAACTTTTTCGTCTTAAATCGTGACTAATTAAGCCAGTTAAGTCTAAACCAAGGCAAAAACTCAATGTATTTCATATCTTCGTAAAAAAAAAGTCTAGTTTGTCTTGTGAAAAACGGCTCCAAATTTCGACTTGGTAAACCAAGTCTAAATCAAGTTTTATTCTTGATCCGGGTAATCTTTAATAACTTTCGCTTGCTATGCAAAACAGATCTTGGAATTTCGAGAAATTATTATCATATACAACTGAACAATCCCCGATTACAAAAGTTCATAATTTTATCTAATAGCAGTGAGCGCACAGGAATCTCCAACTTTTCCACATATTATAGTGATGGCAAACTATAAAAGCATTGTAACATTGCAGTTTTCGCGAAAATATTTAATAAATAAATAATAATATTGTGAAGTGCACAAAAGAATAAAACAATTTTTTTTTTTTTAAGAATGTACGGTGCATTTCTCTATAAAACCTCGAGTTAGGACTTTACTTACATAACGTCTCACGTAACCGGAGATTGGCACGCTCTGTCTAAGCCAACGATATTCAGTGCCCCAGGGACTACCACCATATCCTATAATTATCAGACATTACAATAAAATAACCAATTAAATAAATCGACTACTATATGTATACTTTAAACCATAAATTGACATAATTACTACTCTTTATATGCTTCTAAAAAAATATGTAAATTAGAATACTCTGTTCAAGTATACATATATATGCATATATTTATAATATCGGTATAAAATTATTAATTAGGTTTATTAGTGATATTGATTTTCATATCAAGCAAAAAGAGCGCAGAGTAAAGCTATATAGTTGGCAGGAAAATCGCCGCGGGAAGCCAGCCGGGAGTCTGGTAGCAGTCGCGGGTGTTCATCGTGCGGTGAAAGCGATAGAGGAAGAGACTGAGTAAGAGTAAGGGGGTAAGAGAGAAAGAGAGAGAAGTAACACTCAAAAGAGAACGAAAGATAGGACGTGACGCGTCGCTAGAGACCCGAAGGCCTTTACTTCTCCTTCTATTCCCATTCTCCATTCTTCCATCCACTACCACTAACTCTTACTAATACCAACAACTCTAACTCTTATTACTCTACCTACAGTCTCTACAACCTACACTGCTTACTACATACTACTACAGACAAAAATCTACATCACTAACATTCCTATGTAATACTAACATAAAGCTTAAAGCCTTTATTTGTGTATACAACTCAAAAGATTCTATAGCTCGGAGAGAATTGCAGGTACCATGCGGACTCTACATCGAGTTTCTTATAGCCAAGTATATACGTTTTAACGCCTCACGTGCGTACCGTCTTCTTATTATAATCTTCATAAAACTTTAACTTCAACAACTTTTTTTTTTCATCCACATCTTTTACCACGAAGAATACATATTGTAGTTTATACGAACGACAAGCCTACAAGATTTATGACTGCATGCGGGTCAATTTTTTCGCAAGTCTCATCTCGGTTTTCTTGTCGACCGCAGACAAAAATCTATATGTGAGAAACAATGAACGATTGACTAAACTAATATGAAATTCAAAAATAAAAAATAATTACCAAATATAAACAAGAAAAAAATTTTAGTAAATAAATAAATGTGGGAATTTACGCAAAAGGATAAGCAGGACAAGGGAACAAAGAGAACGTGAGGGTAAAAAAATGAGTGTGAAAAAAAAAGTATTTATAAGAGAGGCGAAGAAGAGAGAAGAGGAGTTGATAGAGTATAAGGTAAAAGAGAGGGAGGTAAACGAGATCCTGTTGTCAGTAGCGCTCGGTAGGTATTCTACATCGTCGTCATCATCGTCGTCGGCGTCGTCGTCGTCTTTTGGATCGATACCATCCACGGTTGGACGTAGGGGTGGACGTAGCGCGGGGGTGGCACGCGCAAGGGGCACCTCAGGGTGTTACCATGACAACGTGAATTACTCGCGAGGGGTCACGGGGGTTTTGTCTTTCTATTTTTCCTTTCTCACTCACTCATATTTATATATTACATATACCTACATATATATGTATAATACAAGAGTCTTCTGATGTGTACAAGAGCTATCGTCTGTCTCATCTTAATCTAAATATACATATATAGCAACTTGAATTTTGTATATAAGTCTGTTCTCTCACTCTCTCAGCTTTCTGTACTCACTAATATGAACTCAGCCTTTCCCTTCCCTTTACTTCGAAGCCCCGCGAGGCTTGGTCGGGCGAATTCGAGTCGATCGACCGATGGAGAACGCCAGCAGCCTCCAGAAACACTCCTGGTAGGCTATACCACTATATGAGGGCATCATACATATGTATTTAGATTATTTCTGCAAAGTTTTTGAAGCCTTATAAGTTAATCCACAGTATTTTTACTTTTATGTACCTGGTACACAAATTTCATTCGTTGTAAATGCTTTGTTTTCAGCAGAGTGAGAATATTGTATTAGGCATTCAGAAAGGTTAAGTAGAAGATGTTCCTGGATTTCGTCCTAAAGGCTTCTATAAGATATTTTACGTAAGAGTTAACTGTTTATGTTTAAAAAATTAACTCAACTTTCAATAAAATCAATAAATAAACAAATGAATTAGTGACAATCACTATTTTGCAGCGAAGAGTCACTTATTGCAAGTAAAAAGCATACCACTATTTGAATTAGTGAGATATTTTTCACTAGTAAACAGTGAATAGTCACTATTTTCATTATTTCAAATTTAAGAGAGTACACTGTGAAAATTTTCCGTTTAAATTTAGTATATGGGCGCATATTAAGACTGGACTAATAGCGCGCTGTTCAGAATTTTATCATAAATATATTGAAATGTTAAGTTCAAACTAACTTCATTACATTTTTGTTTGATTGATAATAGATATTATCCCGAATATTGCTCACAAATAAAAAGAATCCCGTGCATTTTGGGCCTTGCTATTAAATAAGTAAGCATATTTTGTTGCATACACAGATTCAATGGTTTGTTTAAAGTTTATCGTTCCTAAATGGTTTAAAAAATCAATAGATGTATGATTTCATTAATGAGAATAATTGTGTGGTATGAAAAAATGATTAGCGATAAATTCTTAATAGGAGGTTCTGAAATTATGTAAATAAATTCAATAACGAAAGTGAGGAAAACTTCAAGTTTTTAGCGTTGTAATATTGATTCGAATGCTACAAAAGTTGTATATTGGCTGTAGTAAGCTAACTTGAAGAACGGAAAGTTCCACTGGTTTGTGAGAGGCGGCCAAGCTGCGCACAAATGGTATCAAAATGCGTCTGGTATCGCGCATGGAAATAACGATATTTTATAACTCATCTTCTATCTGGTAAATTTCAAAAATTCTTTTTGAATATTGATCTATACCATTTCGCAGTCCTGCATTAATTTTTTCAAAAAAATCCATCCATAATTTTTTGAGTTATCGTCAATTCTTCCTTGGCCACTTTTGACCGAACGCCAATTGATAAAAGCCGTTTTTGCAATAAACAATTGAACTTATTCAAAATCCATTAATACTTTTGTTTATGACAGTCTGTGGGCTATCTAAATATGATAAAAGATAGATGTTCAGATATTATTAATTATGTTTAACAATACGGCCATTTTTCACAAGCCACGCCCTACGTTTTGAATCATTCGATTTCGAAAATTTAAACGATTTCAGTCAAATTGAACCTCCTTATATCGTATGTCAATAGCCTAATAGTTATATTGCTGTAATTTAATCCATTTTTTCATTTTTTAAGTCAGCGCGCCGCGGCTTCGCGTTCCTTAGAAATACATCGCTTTTGTTTTAAAACTCAATTTTTCATCATTAATATTTGTTCAACATTCAATCTAATAAGTAAAGAATAATTACAAACCATCAATAATACAAAACCCATTTAATAATATACTGAAATCGATAATATTCATATAAAATTCATAAGCTATGTTTTTCTTCGGGTTAGAGAATTAACCACTTTTCGAGTGTTTGCTTCGTACTCGGAGAAAGAAAATGCTTTTCGACACCCAAACAATACTAAATTTGGAAAAATTGTAAAATATTCTTGAGGATACAAGAAATAAAATGGCAGCTATCGAAATATGAGTAACCTTTGGTATTTAAAAACATCCTTGAATAAATGAAACCGAAAAGTATCCAAGTATAGATTTGTGAATGACCCGACTTGGTCGATGCGGCATACAAAATGGAAGGACCCACACAAGTCGGGTCTGGAAAAGATTTAAAGACCCAAATCAATAAATTAGTAATAGCCTCAGGCACAAAGTACAGTCCCGTCACAAAAGCAACTCAGTTTAAAACTTCAACCTTTGAAATTTCAGTCGCTCTAAAACAATAGAAATTTTTTCAAGGAATTATTTAGTTTTCTACTTGCTCTGTAGGCGTCGACAAAACTATTTAACTAATTTAAGAATTCTTATTCTGTATTTAACCACTAAAAGTCAGTGAGTAGATGTAATTGTGGAAATATGAGTGTAGGCTTCCTAGCTTGGCTGCATTTACTAGTCCGTGTTATTGTAGCTCTAATAACACAGAGTAGAGAACATTGTGTACTATATATACTATAATTCGAGCTTAACGATAGTGCAAACAGAGTAAGATAACGAGAATATATGGTCTAGCAGTATTATACACTGTAAACACTCACAAATATGTATACAACCGTTTTATTCAGTTTCGTTCGATGTATACAACTCGATTACTTTCATATGTAATATTCACTCGCCGTAAATTAATTGATAAACAAACGATTCAAGTGGAGTACTCCCATTGTAAATAAACGCTTATCTTCGCAAACAGGAATTCAATGCTAAAAAAATTTTCAGTTTGTTTTCAAATGAAAAGTAAACATTTTTTGTACTGAAACTTGTTCATTCCATAATTACTGAATTGCTGAATTTTCAATACTCTATTAACAACGAAAACATGAATCTTCACATGGAACTGATAAATTTGGGATGGTTAATTTACAAACTCTCTAAAATCGAATTAAGGAAGATCACTAGTTGGCAGTGAATAGTCACGATTTTCAGTATTTCAAATTTAAGAGAGAATATATGGGCATGTATTGTTTCCAGTATACATTTCAATGGTTATTTGAATGTGAAGAATAAGCTCTCTAAATACTCTTACCTTGACGTCTACGGGAAAAAAAAATGTTTTTTTATGAACATTTTATTCACAACGGACAAGAACGTGCAGTATCCTTCAGAGACGTTTGCTCAAAGATACACACGATGCACCGAGCGCATAAATACATTGGCTGCATGTTAATGCTCACACTCGTGGTCGTGCTTCGAGATCTACAGGATAGAGAAATATCTACTCACATATTATACATATATATTTATATATTTTTTATTTATTTATACTAATAGTTTGACGTTACTTTATGAATTATATTATTATTATCACTCTTATGTGACGTCAAGGTTTTCTTTAAATAAAAAAAAAGTAAAAGTTTTGTCATGATAAGAAATTTTTATGTACTGAAAAAAAAAAAAAAATAAATAAAATAGAAAATGTGAGGATAAAAAAAATATTATGTATTCTTAGAATAACGTCAATAGATCGATAAGTCAATGATTACGCTGGCGGAACTGAGATATACAAGCCTCATTGACGGAGTAAGAGAGATAGAAAGTAGACAGCCGCCACAGTGGCGCGCGCTGGGATATTTCGTCGTTTATTTCTCGCGCCTAGTTGCTCCCTCTTTCTGTGTGTATATGTTCATATATGTGTACGTTTTGTGTGTAAGTATAAATACGGCTGTATATGTACAATGCTGGCAAGGTACAGTCCCCACAAACAACCCATCCGTTCTTGTTATCGTTCCACTCCACTCTCTAACTCTTCGTTTATCAATAGTCCAGCTACAAACAACTGTTAACGTAAAAAGAAGTGCTTACTTCTTATTATTTTCATCGTACATCAAATAAAATTTATATATTGAATGTATATATATATATATATATATATATATATATGTATATACTATTTATACTAGAAACATATATATATATATATATATATATATATATATATATATATATATATATATATATATGTGTTATAAAAATTCAAACAAATTTTATTTTTATTAGACTAGGAAGTTATGATATTCAATACTAACAAGATAAAATAAAATACCGATAATGATAATTATAATGCTGCTGCTTCTTTGATTATAACTGTGATAGCTTTTAATCACTAGTACGTTATCTATAATATGACCAAAAGTAATGAATCTATCAGAAATAAATAAATTATTTTGTTACATTAGACTATCATACTTGAGAATTCAGATCTTACTTAATTAGACTACATGTCTTGAATTTTTTTAAAGTGTTTTTATTAAAATATTTCAGGATAGTAAACTTATTATGAAAAACTGATCGTAAAATTTATATAAAAAATTTTAGAGCCGTAAATAGTATTGAATTATATGTTATAAGTGCTGAAATAACTGTGACGTTAATAGTAGAATGACGAGGTATATACCGTCCATACTTTAGTATACCAGAGGTTAACGGAGTCATCGGTATAATCAACGTGATACACACAATAAAAACTTAAGGTAGTACTAATTATATAGCTATTATAATGAAAATTGTGCTAACTCTTTCGGTTTTAATGTAGTATGAAAAACAAAGAAATCATCGCTAAGCTTATTAAGCATTTGGAAGTATCTAAATATGGGTGGCACAAACTCTGGTCTGGACTGGGTCAGGTGTTGTGCATAAACCATACGCCGCAAATGACTGCAGAAGGGCTCTATTTCAAATTAGCTACTCCATCTGATCCTCCAGAAGATCCCATCACAAAGTTTAAAAATTTGGATGATGGCACGTTGTTCAGTCCGGAGCTCGCTGCAGAACTGACACAATACTTGAATTCCAGAGATTGCACCAAAATTCAGGCGGAGTATATTCCGGATAATGAAGAAAATACTGTAGAGGTCTTACCGAAGCTAGTTGAAGATATCGTTACCATGAGGCGGCTTTACAAAAAAATTTTTCTTGAGTTGGGAAAAGTGCTATGGCCGATTACTCCTGTTATTAAAGACGATGGCGTTCTATTCAATATTGATGCGTACACCTATCAATGAAACTTTTATGCATCCATTATTCAAATAGTTGTCGAATCAATTACTATTGTAAGCGTCAGTGAACGCATTTTTTACTTTGATCGAAGAAAACTAGATACTTTAAACAAAATGAAGTTGATGTATCATCAATCTAATTGGGATAATGAATTTTTTTTTTATAAGTGCACGCTTTGCAGTTTAATGAAATTACATTATTACTATTAATTGAATAGATTTCTGAGTATTTATGACTGTGCAAACGGAATTTTCTTTTATGATGACGATAATAGTCGTGTTATTCAAACAATATTAAAACAATACCATTACAAATTCTTTTTGATACACGGAGAGAAATGTCACGCTGTTATTACTATGCTCGGCGGGAAGTAATATAATTATTACTTTGCTGTATAGTATATACAAACCACAATAATGAAAATAACGTAAATTTTAATATATATCAGGCCCATTACTGGGTCGTGAATCGCTGACAATATTCAAGCATCCACGGAAAAAAAATAGGGGCTGCAACAGGACGCCGCCCTGTCGCTGCAATAGGATTTTTGTCTTGTTAATGAAACAGGATTTTCCTGTTGCTCCCACAGGACGCGCCCTGTGGGAGCAAAAGGACAAAATCTTGTTGCAGCGACAGAACGGCATCCTGTTGCAGCCCCTATTTTTTTTTCCGTGTCGGCCGAAGATCGGCTAAATATCGGATGATAACGGTATGCCAAGCATGGTAGTTGCAAGAATTAGCTAAGGCCAAAGCTTGGTGTTAAAAACACTCGATTGAATGGTGGGCCAGCGAACGGCGGTTAATTGTGCGCCGTTATAAGCAAAAAGACGGCTGCCAATAATTCACCATGCACGGGCCAGTATAATTAGCCATTTATTAGCCAACCATTGCAAACCAGGCGGCGATCGATCTATGGGAAAATTTCTAAGCTCGGCGATTATTATTCAGTAACAATGACCTTCGGAATTGCTAATTGTAATCGGTAGTCCTTATCAACGAATCGAATTATCATTTCAATCTTTTTTTTTCATTCGTCGAATTGCATTATTGATTTGAAATGGGATTAATCAATATTTTAAAAAATCATTTTGATTGTTCTCTCGAAAAAAAGTATAAAAGAGATAAAACACTATAACCATATTTATTATGCATTTCAAAAATAACGCCTTTGAGCTCACAGCACAAATATAAAAGAAATTTAATTGTGCTAAACGTTTCAGAGCTATTTTAAGCACATGACGCCTAATAATTAACAAACAAGAAATTTCGCTTGGCAAGATTGACAGTACATTTTCAATTTAGTTTAGTCAACTTGTGAAAGTAGGTTTGGTTCTCTCTTCAGTTCATTGAACCGCTTTAAGACTTAAAACATTCTATAACTTATGTATAGAGATTTTTTTATCCATTCACTGTTATAATAGTAATTTTCAGAACTGATTGAAAAAATTATTTGGTCAGTACGTCATTGGTCAGTACATCACGATTTATGTTGAGAGTGTCATATGGAAGGCAAGTCTACTGCGTAAACTCATTTATTCTAGTCCGAAATAAATGGGTTTGCGCACACTTGCCCCACGCGACTCTACATTAAATATAAAAAAAATTTTTTTCAATGGTTTTTTATCAAAACTTTAGCTTACACACATACAAACTCAAATTGTCAAAATCTGTAGAAATATCCCGTGAAAAATGAATCATACATGGCCATGCATGGCCATATATGGTTCATGCATGGAGCATACATGGCCATGCATGGAGCATGTATGGCCATACATGAATCATACAAGGCCATATATGGCCATGCATGGACATGTATGACTATATATGTCAGTGATTAATTGAACATATATGGCCATGCATGGCCGTATATGGTTCATACATGGGCATACGAACTTTTTGAATAGTCATGCATGGCCATATATGAATCATACAAGGCCATGTATGTCCATGCATGGTCATACATAGTCATGGATGACTATATATTAGACTGCTTTTTTTAGCGACTATTTTTTTTTTTCGCTCCCATCCCGAAATTTTGTTGGAAATACCCCCCCAAAAAATTCCCTGAGAGTTGAAGCCCTTGATATTAATATAAAGTACTTTCCCAGAGCAGGCGAAGATTTCCCATTCAAAATACACGTAAACTTGGGTTATTATGTTTTAAACTTCTGTAACTCCGTGGCATTTTCATGCATGGCCATGTATGATTCATTTTTCACGGGATACGAGATCAAAAATTATACGAAAACCGATAACGTATACATGCATTATAAGTGCACCTATGAAATTCTAAACTTAATACATCTCAGAATATAAAAGTAATAAACAAGATTCTTCCTTATACATAAGAAGTTTTTATCATAAAAACGAAAATACTAACTCGGGATGAAACCAAATAAATCTCCTTAGTTTTGGAAATTTTTCAACTAAGAAAAAACCTTAACATTAAAAGACGGTCATTTTATACAATAAAACTTTCTTCTTAATAATATTCTTAGTATTTTTTCTTGAGTTAAATCCAAGAAAATTTGAACAAACGATTTACTGACTTAAATTTTTATAACCCACAGAAGTTTTCAAGTTTCAAAGAAAATTCTTTTGTGTACTGAGCAAGGACAGCAGAAATTTATATACACAGACTTTAAGGCCGAAATTTCGTCATCCTAACTAATATACAAATACTCGTGTAACAAGTCTATACTGGTTATAGTAAACGCAGGGATTCATTAAACAAGAAAGCTGTCACCAGTGTTATTTACTTAGGATAATTTCCAAATTTACAGGAAAGTAAAAGTAATAAAAACTAATTGACCGTATAGTAGTTCTAAATTTGTAAATATGTACACTATGTATATTTATAAAATTTTTACTACTTTGCTGACCATTATTTTTATCTACCATTTTAATTGTTTTTTAATAGACAAAACATTTAAGTTTTAGGCTAAAAATAACGATGATTGCTCTTACCTATTAAAGAAAATGTTCAATTTTGAAATTAGATTTCAACAATTGAGACAATCGTCAAATTTATAAATATACAAATATTTATATATTTTTTTTTTTTTAACTCAAACTACAATCTGCTAATTGACAATAAGTAATTTTTATGATGTATATATATTACAGGTATTAGAAGTAAGCTATATTGCTTACGTAGTATTTAATTAGTTGAATCACTTTTTCAGATCTGACGGTAAATATAAAACTATGGTTCAAAGTATTTTTATCTAAACACATCACAAAATTTTATACCACCTACGATAGAGCTTTACTTTTTTACCAATTTTATGTGGTGGAAACCCAAACATGCAAACCTTCTCAGTAAGACAATTTATAGATAGCCCGAACTGGGAATCGAACCCAGACCATGTCCGTATGGTGCCGAGTGCTCTACCAGTTGAGCTATCCGGCACTATACTATATTTCGTTCAATTTGATCTATAACTTATTGAGCCAATGTTATAAAGTGGTAACGCTCTTTTGGCTGTGGTTAAAAAAATTTCAGCTTTAAAATAAGTCTACAGCCATAAACGGACTCTTGGCCACACTGTCTAAGGCGTCTATGACTCGAGATCGCGTTTGAACAGGTTCAATCGGCCAGGCACTATATGGGTTCGAATCTCAGTGAGTGCAAATATGAATTTTTCACAAAAGCGTAAGGTCTATTTACCCTGAGGTTATCCCAATGCCGAAATCACAAATATCCCACTGTCCCCACGTTCCACACCCAACAGTTAATTAGTCGCTGATGTCTCTTAGGGCGAGTTTAAATAAAATAAAAAAAAAAGTCTACAATATATTATTAGCAATAAAAAAAATAATACACCTTTTTGGCTTTAAACTTCAGGAGACCCAGTGGTCTAGAGACTGAAAATTTCATGATTTAAAAAAAATTTTTTTTTATATGTTAATAAATATCAAACCTTTTGAAATTTTGAGGGATTATTTTATTGTTATTAATATCTACAAAAATGGTTATAGCTAAGAAAAAAAATTATTTTTAGTATTTAAAAGATGGCATTGAAGCCAGCTCCTTTAAAAAAAGGGACCCGGGTGGCGTAGAACGATTCAGCTTTTCTATGGGTCTGAAACAAAAAAATTTAATGGATTTTTAATCAGTATAAATATACCTATCGCTGGAACTAGAATAAAAACAAAAAAAAATTTTTGAAGAAGTGGCACTTTGTTGAAATTTTTAGTCCAAAAATTGCCTTTTTTCTTGTAACATTTTGCATGTTAAAAAATAGAAATATTTAACGCAAAAATTTTATTCTAGTACCAGCTATAACTGTTGGTGTATTAAATAACATATTTAAATTTGAAAGCAATCGACCGGATAGTTTTTTGTTTTCAACTACGTCAGACAGAAAAAAGTAGTTTCGATGAGATAAACGTGTTTAAAGTTTTAGTTAATGAAATTCTGAAGAAAACTAGACTTGAACATATACTTACGATTAATCAGCTATTCCAGCACCATATTTTTTTCTTGGGCACTTTTTCGGTTTTTCTTGTTTTTCATTATATGTTGACTTGTTTATCATTATTATAACTTAGGTATAGAAACTAAAGCAGATGTTTTCCGCCGCACAATAGAATAAAAATTACTTACTCGGCCGGCCTGCTAAATAGCTTTTAGAACATCAAATACTTATATCATCACCATATTTTCACAGTATATTTTTGAAATACTATACTTTCGAAATATGCAAAAAAAATCGATTTTTCAAAATTTCTAGACCACCGGGTCCCCTTAATGACTAAAGCCAAAAAGGGCGTATAAAAATATAAGCTCTTTTGGAATTAGTGACGCGATATATTTCCCATAATACGAACGTATTATTATTCTACAACTCTCAAACGATTCGTGTTTCTAATATAGTAAAAACTTGAATATTATGTTCGTAAAATACCATGCACCTAAAATTATGGCTTCCAAAATCCTGACGCGAAAGTAGTAGGATCGCCAATTTTATGATTACCCATCCAGACGTTTGGGTGTGGTTTTTGTATGCGCTAACTGCGTATACCTATATTATAGCCGATCTATACTCATAAACTTTACAGTTTCTTTGGTAGTAAAAATCCTGTATTGTATACAAATACTTGAAAGGTTAACTTTGTAAAAACATTGGTTTTGTCGAAGTAGTTTAATATTTAAACAATTGGGCTTTACATGTAGCCCATGCATATAAAGTTACTGTAAGTTAGACGGACCTTGATCATACAGGGTACAAAGCAAAAGCTTATTTTTGATTTTATGTCCTAAGCAAAGAATGACCCATGTTCTGAGAATGTATTCTTTGTCATAAATTATGTCTGCTCACCGTAATAAACAGTAAGTAATTACAGTAATGAAAATTTAATAGTTGTGAAAACATAGATTTATAAATAATTTTTGTCATCGGTCCATTAAAAGTAAACCATAAAAGAATTAGAATTATGACCTAATATAAAACTGATATTGACGAAGTAATCAATAATGTATAAATAAAAGCCAGCTCGTATAAAATTAAAAAAGTCTGCATTCGATAAAGACGATACATTTGTTAAACGTAAAAAAATTAACGAGATTGGAGATGAAATGAATTTCGTGCAATAAAATTCTAAAAAGCCTTAAATTGTTTATTAATATTGATTAACCGAGATACAAATAAAAATAACTCAACATTTTATACGGAAAAAAATTGTGGTCGCAACACCAATATTGGACTCTCTGGAAATGAATCAGTAAAAAGTACTCCAATCAATGAATATTTACTGAATAAATAGTCCCAAGTATGTTATATATCACTGATTGAATCATACTTAGGAGTTGGGACTGATTTGCAGCATTTATTACTGATTCATTTTAAGAGAGCCCGAGTCGAAAAATAATTCCGGATTTAGGCCACATCAGTGGAGTTTGGACTCATTTCGGTCTCATTCGGCAGTTTTTGTTGGATAAGTCTCAATTTAGCCTCAACAGCTTAACTAATTGATTAAGTCTCATTTTGTCCTCAACGTGAATATCATTATATGAAGACAAAATCCGTTCAAAATAGGGACTTAGAAATAATTTTAGCTTCATTTATTATTGAAGGCAAATTTAAATATACTTATTAACTGTAGCATGTAAATGTATTCAACGGTACATGATCATAAATTTAAATCGAATAATCGAAGTGAAAAGATTGAATCTGTTAGTCAAATCTTTTAAAGAAAAGAGAGCATTAACGCTAACTTTCAATTTGAAATATTTTAAAAACCACTCGGGCTATGAACTTGAAATTTCATAGTTAAGCATGACAAATGGTTTAGAATAATTTGTAAAAAAAATTACATTGATATCTTCAATAGTTACTGAGAAACAATTAGGTCGTTTTGGCTAAAGAAATGATTATATTCAAATACTAGCGCCGTAGCAACCAAACTACATGTGCGCGCGGCCCTTTTTTCCTTCTGTTCATTCTCATCAACATTCCCAACATATTCATCCATATATACATATATATATATATATTTATAGGTCATCTCATTTCTTTGCTTATTTACGAGTATTAAAAGATTTTCGAAAACACATCCAGTACTTTCGCATCACTCCTACATCAGAATAAAAGTTATAAATGACAAAAACGATTCAATTGAGAAGAAAAAACACAAATTGGAATTACAATGCCAAATATATTTTATGATAAAAAAATGTAATGATAAAGATCATATATTTATCATATATACAAGTTACGAAATGTAAAGAGCCACTCCCTGTAAATCCTTCGTTGTTGGAAATTTGTACGCATCATTTACAAAATCATGATATTTCATCAGCTCTGATCTATAAGTCCACGATCGAACTCAATTGACCTTTTATCCTCAACCGTTTAGTGTAAAAGGTTTAAATACGTTTCGTTCAGTTTACAGTATACTATACTATTTTTACTTAATGTTTTAAAAGTAAAATTAGTACATCGCAAATATATCAAATATAAGGTTCAGATTATCTCAACCGCGAATAAGATTTTCTACAGACTTCTCATCGAGCATACAGTGGTCTTGGCGTCTATTGTTGCGTGACGATTCGGATGTTCGGCAATTTACTGTGCTATTTTAAGAACGTCATCGACACTATACTCACTCGAGCATTCTCTGCACAGACATCAGATGACTGTAGTTGTTAATTCGTCTAGATAATTATGTATTGTAATGTTTTGCACGTACTTTTTACACAACTACATATATATTAACTAGAATGGTTACTGTAAGACATATATATGCATGTATGCATTACATACTTAAACGTATTTATATAAAAGAACTAACCAAAAAGGTATTGGAATGTAAAATAATATATACAAGAAAAAAAAATACGATAACGCGCAAAAACACTCAGTATTTTTTTTTCTTTCAAAGTCAGGTTATAAAGCAACGGCATTCTCGTAATTTTATGCTGAAATCAACAGAGTAGTGGTGTAGTGTCAGTTCGAAGAAATCACTTAAAGAAATGGCAAATACATATATACATCCATATATATTTGTATGTATGTATGTATATATTCGAAGGCCGATTATTGAGTCGTGATTATTTCACGGTACGTGATTCGTGATGTGGTCCTTGAGGTCACGCAATATCTTTTATAAACAACTGACTCAAAAGAATAAGAAGCATATGCTGAAAAATTTACATCATCCATTAGAATTACTCAGCTCAGATATTGTTATGTAATATCACTCAGTTGGTCAACAAGAGCTTTTATAAAAAAATTTCCAACACCAAAATGGTTCTAGTAAATCTAAAACATGTTCTGAAGAATGGAAAAGAGACGTGGAAGACGAGGGTTAAATTGGCTCTTGCTGGTTGATAAAACGATTGATTGTCCATCGAGAAGGTAAGACAAGAATACAGAGAAGAGAATCTGCCGAAAGGTCTCGAAGAAAAGAGTAGGAGGTACAAGAGACCAGAAGAAAAACAGGCGGGATGAGATACTAAAACGGTTGTAAACGACGCTGGTGGGATATTGCATTTAGGAAGAGGGGCAGGCAGAATCCAAAGGACCGTACACAGTAGAAATATCCCAGTATATATTGTAGTACATATATAGTATAAGGTAGAAGCCTTTCATGGAGAGTATACGAGACGCGAACCCCAACACTCTTGGGAGAGGTGAAAAAAATAAAAAATAATGAAAGAAAAAAAAAACGGCTAACGAGAGAGCTGTCTGTAGCCGAAGTATTGGGGGAAAGGGAGCGCAACAGAGACGAAATCAACTGCGTAGTGTTGTAGAGAGAAGCGGCATCGTCGCACGAGGCTCCGGGGCCAGGATATTTCAATACCGACAGTCGGAAGAGGGGAAAGCTCCCTTCTCTTGCTCTGTCATGATCGTGTCTTTCTCTTTTACTCTTGTTCAGCATCGTATATATATACATACATGCATACATATATACATAAAAATGTATATATATATACGTTATACAAGTTCCCCTCCCGCAGAGAGCGCCCGAGGCCAACAGAACCCTCGAGCCGATACGACATACGTTAAAACGTTGCGCCAGAGCACAAACCAGACCTGTGGCACACAACTCCGTTGTTATTCGGGTCTTGTGTTGTGTGTTATATACGTACTATATACAGTGAGCAACGAAGCGAAGTGAAGTGGAGTGAAGAGAGCGGGAATGAATTTGTAGGGTTGATGTCGAGGACGACGAGGTCATCAAAGGGAGAACGGGGAAGAGTACAGCGCTCGGAACGCTCGAGTGTCTGTTGAAAACCGTCAACGCCCACTCACAGCCACGGCGAAGAGACGCCGTGGGTTGTCGCTCAGCTCTAATTGGTTTAAATCCACAGAGTGGGGGTAAATTGGCGGGGCAATGAGCCTGTACAGCCAATGAAAACTCCTGCAGCTGGTTTTTATTTAAGTATTTATGCCAAAGGACGGAAGAACGGGACGTTGGTCGGTACTGAGGACACTCTCGTTTCGGGATCCGTTGAGGTTACACGCGTTGAGTTTCTGTCCGTATAGAATACGAGAGAAAATCCAAGTTGAGTTTAGTTAAAGGGATTTCTCGTTACGGTCGCGCGCGCGCAGTTATACCACTCGCGCAGGCTCTTGGGATTAAATTTAAGTTTACGGAGTGAGTGAGTGAGTAAGTAAATGTGATATACGTACAAGTGTCACATACGACCTGATTGAGCGGTCTACCTTAACGCGGTACCGTCTCACAGTTTATTTTATTTACTGTTAAACGAAAGTCGCGTATTGTACCACGGCCTCGTCGCACTGCAGTGTTTATCGTGGAGGTTACCACAGTTCGCCTGTGTATGTACGTACATACGTGAGTAGTGTACTCAATAAAGTGTGTTGCTCAGTTACACATAAATGTGTACGTGTGTATCTGTTCTCAATCCTCAAAGTGTTGGTCTTGACGGTACACTCACATAAATACACGGATGTGTTGAGTGTGGGTAATACTCTTGCTGTCTCTCACAGTGTGAGTGAGTGTGACAGAACACTGCAGACTCACGGTTGAGGATACGCGGCGTTGCCGGATCTTTAAATTCAACGGCCGCGTAACTTTGTGTGCGTGCACGCGCTACAAGTAAATATACTTGTGTACATACATGTGTGTGATTCGATTGATCGGCTTGCAAAGGATAAACCCAAAGATTCAAAATTTAAATTACAGAGAGCAGAAACGTCAGCGTTAAACTCTCACATACTGAACTAAATAGCATACATACCTATTTTGGTTTATTTCCAATATATACTGTACATATATCACAATATAGCATATATGATTATCGTTGCGAGTAGTCTGGTGACATTTGGTGGGACTATCGACTAAAACTTGGCAACCTCGCAACATCAGCGGTTGCTCTCACACACAAGGGGACTTCGGGTAGCCGGTAGACCCTTTGTCTCTCTCTCTTCAACACCCGAGCATCGACTATCTCTTTCTACATCTCCGTCTCTTTTCTTCTATCACTTATTACCCACCACTACCACTCCTACTGAAACTACTGGCATCACATCCTCGTCCGTCGTTTCACCCCTCTAACACGCCTTTGTCCCACCACTTGCTCCTCTTACACTCGTGTCGGTCTTTGTCTAGCCCCCCGAGCGTATCCCCAATCCCTCTTACATTACATCCCCACGCAACCGGGTCGGGCGAGTCCAACGAGTTTGCGAGGGGAGTCGGGCAGAATCCAAGACCAGTCCGCCGTGAACCGCAGTGTTAACTAGACGCTATATTACTATCGCTCCGTTTTTAAATTCAAATTTTAATTTTATCAAGACACCTGCGATTTACTATCGAACGACAAGTCTGCAACCGACTATCATTAATTACTTGCGCATAAATATTTTTATAAATTTATTTCTCAAGAAATAATTACTTAACACGGGATCGCAACGTACCTAGTGTATTTATCCATCGGCCATGTTTGGTGTTTACGAGACAAGGGGAAGCTGTTACTCTGACGTCACAAGACTAAACTAAACTGTCAATAGAGTGCAGCACTTCCAGCTCATATCAATACTATTTACCATCAGGTGTTACTTGCTCGGCATTTTTTATCATACTACAACTAAAAATAAAAAAATAAAAAAGAAAAAAAGAGAAATGTTCCAGCCACGATCTATGTGAAAGTTTAAGAAAAAAACTGTCAAACTACTTACTTAACTTACTAGTAAAGTGGAGTTAAAATATTTGGCGTGAACACACGCGGATTGGATTTTCGATAACGCGCACCAGTGCCGCGTTAATTAAACTCCGATGGGACGTGCGTGTCCACCTCTGGTTGTTCTCGCCGGTCTTACCACTGGTAGTCTTATTATTAAAAATACTACTACTGTTTCAGCAAATACTATTGCTCCAGATGCTACTTCAGCAATAACTACAACAACTACTACACACCATCCTGAAAACATTAACCGTTACGACGACGAGGACGACGCAGTCGTCTCACTGGTGAAATAGCCGCTCTCTCTAATCATTGGCCCCGGTGGTGCGGCACGAGCTGAGGCCAGTGCAAAAAACATTTAAATTATGTTTATTAAGTATTATCTATAGGTAACGAACCACACGTGTTTAATTAAATTTAAATTTAATTACGAATTTTAAATTTCGTGCAGTGACACTTTTTTTAAACATAAATAAACAAATTTATTGTGTTTTGGTTTTAGTTCATGACCCTCAGTGCATACTTACTCACTTGGATTACGCGTGTGTATGTGTGGGTAATAAATAGTTTCATATACATATGGTGTTACAATTAATAGTGATTAGATTTATCAAATGTGTGGATTTAATTATTGGATATGTAAATTCACAGAAGAGTGTTACGTCGATGTGACGTTTGTGAGAGTTTAGTAATTTTTCATTTACGGATAAACAGTCGAGAAAGAGTTTAAGGAATAATAATTGTTTGGAAAATAATATATATATATATATAAAGTATATTTATCAAAATGGATCTAGGAGACAGGGTTTATGCCGCTGAACGGATCACCAAGAAGAGAGAAAAGCGGGTAAGAATAATTTTTATTGTTGACAGTAGATGGCAGCAGCAGGCAGAATGTTGGCTCGTGTTTTTTTTAATCTGCTTGTAGTTTTATAATCCCCACCAGCGGATTATCAGGAGCAAATGGAATACCTCTTCGAGTGTATTCCCCTTCTTGTGGAATATTGCACTCGAGAATCTACAACTTGACTCGTTAAATACTAACGGAGAGGTTTTTTTTTTTTATTCTTATTTAGCTTCGTTCCATAACTAGATTCGCGGATGACAGAAAAAAGTCTGGGCCAGACCACGAACGTTACATCATACGATTTATGGCATGAGAATATAATAGGATGTTTTTTTATATGAAATTTAAGTTTGCTGACGTCTAATAATTTTTTTATTTTTTTAAAATGATAAATTATAAAAAAAAAAATATTTGAAAAAATTGCGCCTGTAGTTTTTGAAATTTCCTACATGTACATATTTTTTGTAATTGATTTTTTTAATAAAAAATCCGAAAATTGTTAATTGTCTGCTAACTTAAAGATCATTTTTTTATTTCCTTAAATTTGTTAATTTTTGATACTGAAGTTAGCCGACGTCTAATCACTTTTTTCAAAACGACAAATTATAAATAAAAGACCACATTCGATCACTCTATACATTTGTATATCTATATTTATGAGTGTCAATGTAGCAGCGAAGACAATTTACAAATTTCAAATAAATAAATTAATTGAAGTACTGAAATTTAAAAAAATGCGCGTACGGATTTCGCATTCATCTAAACGCGCATTTTCTTATTTTTACTCTACTTCTTACCTTACATAATTGTAAATTAAAAAATGTTAATTAGATACTATTAAATGAGAAATGAAATATTTTGATTCCAGGGAAAGATAGAGTACTTTGTCAAATGGAAGGGATGGAGTAAAAAATACAATACATGGGAGCCAGAAGAAAATATATTGGATGTAAGGCTGATAGAGCTTTACGAAGAGAGTCAAAGGGGAGGCGACGTTGTTACAAGAAGACCCAGAAGGCGTGACACAAGATACAACGTAAGATACTGCTCTTTGTTGGATGATGAAATAGATGAAAAAGAAACAAGTACCAACGTGACTACTTTACATCAACAGGATCAGGTTTTGGCAAATCTCGTGGTTGAAGAGGAACCTGGTGGTGATGAAAGAGCCGGTGAGGATAGTCAAGATGAAACTGGTAGTACTTCGGCAGTAATAGCAGCACCACGTCGTTTAAATTCAGTAACAACCGCTGTTGCTGCTGCTACTGCTGATGATGATACATTACCTAGTTCACTTGATGGTCATGAGTCGCCATCACCACCAAAATTGTTGTCAGCAGCCGCAGCAGCGTCGTCCTTTGGCGTTGATTCCGACAGTTCTAATAGCAGCGTTGACATTCCATTGTTACCAAGAAGAGAGCCCGCTGGTACCAAGAGGAAAGCCGAGGTATTGAGTAAGGAATCAGGTAAAATCGGTGTCACCATCACCACCAGTCCAAGCAGCGGAGGCGGGAGTCCACCACCACCAGCAAACAAAATACCAAGGCTACTTCCTATTAAATCTAATTCAACACCTTATCACGTGAGCGTTATATTGTTATTTATACCACCTACTTGTTACAGTACTCTAATATTTATAAATCTTTTTAGAATCACAAATTGAACGGTAGAAGACCTTCGTCTTCGAGTGTAAAATCAACACCCGAAGAGCCTCTACCAGCAGTACCAACTACTCCAGCACCAGCTGTACAGGACAAAAAACGACCAGAGGCTGATGTTCCTCACGGGCCGCCACCTTCACTACCTCGGGCACAACCTGCCCCGCTATCACCAAGAATAGACACTCCTCTAGAGCAAGTCGAGCACAAACCGAAGAAGAGGCCGCTTGAAAAAACAGATAAGTCTAATGGTACTGTTGCTAATGGTGCCAATGGACACAAATCTCCGAGTCCTACTGATGCGTACACCAACAACAACAGGTTAACGCCTATTGTTAATGGTCATCATGGTCACAATAATAATAATAATAATATAAATACTAGTATTAATAATAATAATACTAATACGAATAATAACAATAATAATAATACCAGCAACAATAATAATAATATTAGTAGTATAAATAATAATAATAATAACAATAGTATGAGCATAAAGCAACCGGAAATAATAAAATCAGATTTGTATATTCCATTGAGTAGTCCAGGTACTGATTACTGGCACGCGAGAAACCCCGTTGCTGATCAGGTATTTATTACTGACGTGACGGTTAATCTTAAAACCGTCACTATCAGGGAATGCAAGACTGAAAAAGGATTCTTTCGTGAACGAGATCCTAAGAGCGATATTTATTAAACATAAATAATTTAAAAAATATATATAAAGATACAGTCTTATTGTAAATATAAATTATTTTCACACAAATATACTTGATCATTGAACAAAGTAACGGCTATGATAATATATATATTTTTTTTTGTCAATTGATTTAAGTATTTTAAGAAATTGTGGCCAGATATAAACAAAAAAAAAGTAAATAATTATTTTATATGGCCTGGTTTATGGAAAACGAAATTAAGGTCATAAATCAGAGCTTTGTATATATGAGTAGGCTTGATAGTCTTTAGATTGCGGGTGATCTGGTACATTTATATCGTAATTTTTAAAATAATTATTAATTACTATTAATATTATTATTGTAAATTATATTTTTATCGTCATTACGCAGTTATTATTTAATTTAAACGGGTAAATTATTTGACGTAATTCTCTTTAAATTATAAACTTAAAGGTAATATTCTTTAGTTTATTTGGCTGTTAAGAAGAATGACGTAACGTAAATTGTTTCATTTTTATTACTTTCACTGATAGATTTATTCATTAATGGGAAATAACTTTCGGGTAAGTTAGCAAAGTTCATGTTAACGATTACCGATGGCTTTTTTTGTTGAAATTTAAACTGCATCCGCTTAGATGTTAAAAAAGGCAGTTATCGTTTGTAAATTTATTTAAAAATAAGTTGGTTTTGCAGTTTTATTAAAGTTTGTTAGTTTTTTTTTTTTATTAAAATGAGGGGCATGAATATGAAGTATAGAGAATTAATAAATATTTCTTTTACTCACGTTATGTTTTTTTTTGCATTTTAATATTATGATACTGAAGTTAGCAGACGTCTGATACTTTTTTGATTTTTTTTTAAATGATAAATTATAAAAAAAAAATATTTGAAAAAATTGCACATGTAGTTCTTTTAGTTTTCTAAATGTGCATATTTTTCTTCTTTTTTTTTTGTAATTGATGTTAGAAAAAAAAATCAAAATATTGTTGATAGTCAATTTTGGGATCATGTAATACTCACTTTCTTTTTGTTCATTTGTTATAACGGTGAGAAAGAAAAAAATAAAAACAATATTGTAGACTTTTTTCTTTGTTATTAGGGACAAGATTTTTGCGTTAATTTCGAATTAATGATTAGAATGTTTGGTATTACGGTGAAAATATTGGTCTTATAAAAAAAGTTTTCAAACAAAAGTTGTAGGAAATTTGATTTTCGAAAAAAAATGTCTCGTATGATTTTTTTATACGACCAATATTTTCAACGCAATTCCAAAATTAAGATTCATAATGAACGATTCAAATTTTTGATAATTATGAAAATCTTAATTTTAAAATTACGGTGAAAATATTGGTCTTATAAAAAAAGTTTTCAAACAAAAGTTGTAGGAAATTTGATTTTCGAAAAAAAATGTCTCGTATGATTTTTTTATAAGACCAATATTTTCAACGCAATTCCAAAATTAAGATTCATAATGAACGATTCAAATTTTTGATAATTATGAAAATCTTAATTTTAAAATTACGGTGAAAATATTGGTCGTATAAAAAAATCATAAGAGACATTTTTTTTCGAAAATTAAATTCCCTAGAACTTTTGTTGGAATAAATTTTTTATAAGACTAATATTTTCACCGCAATTCCAAAATTAAGATTCATAATGAATGATTCAAATTTTGATAATTATGAAAATCTAAATTTTGAAATTACAGCTTTCCTATTAGTCGTATGAAAAAATTGTTGAAGACATTTTCTTTATAAAATTAAATTCCCTACCACTTTAGTTTGAAAAATTTTTTTATACGACCATTATTTTTACCGTAATATCAAAAATTTGACAGCATTAATTATTAATTGTTATTTTTAAATCGAAGCAAAAATCCTGGCCCTACTTATTATTAAATCAGTGATTTATTGATCTTCGAGATCGAAATTTAAGTCTTCGTAAAGTTAAATTAAAATACTAAAACATAATAAGCATATCTTAGAAAAAGTTTTAATACAATAACCAAATTGTTATGGAATATGTACTCAGATCATTATTACTATTTTAATTATTATTATTATTATTATTATTACTATCATTTTATTTATATAATGTGTATAATGTACACATGCAGAACCAGTGAATCCGTGATATAGATGATTATAAATAGATATTGTACATGCTGACAAAACAGAAAAAAAAACAACAACTGCATCTTGCTTATTTATTATCGCAAAGTTAGAATTATTAAAATATATTGTAATTTAATTATTTATATTTAATACTAGAAGTTGGTGGTTTTTATTTTTATTAATTATATTTATATATATTTTTTTTTGTAAATAATTTATGCATTTATTTTAAAAATTTATTCAAAAGTTCATTTAATTTTATGGATATGTAAAAAATATCAATAAAAATATTTTGTAAAATTGTTTAAAAAATCAATGAATCAAAAAATATTTCTTATTTTATTAAAATATTTAAAATAAAGTTTGACAATTTTACTAAATTATTTTTATTGATTTAATTTATAAATATGTTTTATTTTTGTAAAATAATTTATTTAAATTAAAAAATTATCAACTTCTATAATTTATATCAATCTACGTCATCTAACACGAGAATTAATGACTGCAAAAATTTTATTTATTTCTTTGTCAATAACTACTCCTCAATATTTAATATTTGAGGTATTATTTTAGTAAATTTATTCATATAATTCTATAAATCACGATCACTGATTTAATATTTTCGATAAAATACACAATAAACAAGAGTTTTAATAAAAAATTAATTATTTAAATAAATTTTAAATGCCGACAAACAATTTACATAAAAATTGAAGGTGTTCCTTTTCAAATAAAAAATAATTTTTTTAAAACTATTTTACTACACAGAAAAAATAAGGATTTTTGGCGCGAAAACTTTTACTCGCCTCAAGAAAATATTTACTTGCTCTAAAAAATTTTTTGCATTATGAATTGAAAACGAAAATTTCGTTGGGGTAAAAAAATTTCTTGCGTCAAAAAATTTTATGATTCTAAAGTCAGGAGACATTTAAAAATTTTCAAATTTTTTTTATTAACCAATCAACTACAAAAAAATAAATAAAATAAACAAATGCACATGTAGAAAATTATAAAAACTATAAGTGCAATTTTTCAAAATATTTTTTTTTAAATGTACTATTTTTGAAAAAAATCAAAAATTATTAGGCTTCATGATGCAAAATTTTTCTTACGCCAAGAAATATTTTTTTTCTGTGTACAATTTTATTTTCAAATATAAATATATGCAATTATTTTTTTTAATTTAACAAATTACAATATGAACACTTCGTTCTTTTGATCTCGGATGTACAAGTTATTATTTTTTGCACGCACATATCAATTAGAAACTTTTTTCATACAAAAAAAAAGTTATCTTGAGTCAAGAAAATATTTTGAAAGATAAACGATTTCGGAAACCAAGTCAATATTTTCTTGAGCCAAGAGAATTTGTCTTGGTCAGAGATTTCTACTTTCTCCGAGGAAATTGACGTTTTCAAAAAAAATTCTTGGATCTAGAATATTCACTTTCAGACACTTTTTTTTCTATCCCTGTTTTTCTCTTTCTTCAGAATTAAAAAAAAATTAAGCTAGGATTACACTAAGAAAAAAAAATACTATTTTCCAAACAAGAATTTCTTGGTTCAAGAAATCCGTTCAAAATATTTATTCTATTATTATTAATTATCAATTTCTTGAGAAAAGAGCATCAAATTTATTTTTGTTAATATATGAATTTGATATTATATTATGAGTCAACAAAAGAACAGCTTTACTTGAATTAAATAAAAATTATTTCCTTCAATTCTACGAATTCTTGAGACAAACTTATACATTCTTGAAAATTATCAAGAATATATGTTCTTGTATCAAGTAAATGTTCTCAATAAAAGTTTTTTTTTTTCTCAGTATACTACATTACTATTGATGCATTGATTTCTGCTATTGATTTCACGGAAGAAAAAATCCTGGATAAAAATATCTTAAGAGGAATACCAATCAATGACCTGTTTTATAATTTTTAATTTATCAATATATTTTTAAAAAATTTTTATTTTTCAGAAGGTTCGTAGTTGAATTAATTGAAACGAACCAAAGACTTTTTTGTACAATTTCTTCACTCGTGTTACGATAAATTAACGACAATTATTTGCATGTAAAAAAAAATTGTGATGTAAATAATTGTCTCGCATTAACATTTACTAATTTATTAAATAAGAGAATTGTACAGAGATAAATAATGATAAAACAAAATAAGTAATTGTTAAAATGTATAATTTATAAGATTGTACATTTAAATAAGAGACGGTGATGTGTAAAAAGTGTAAATAAGTTATGAATGAAATTCTGATATTCCTTACTGTAATTATAAGCGAGAGTACTGTAGTTGCAAACAAAAAAAGATGAATAATTTTTTTTCTATTATAAACTTTGTATATATAAAAAGAAAAAAAAAACAAAAAGAAAAAAAAATGAAAATGTAGCTAAACAAAAAATTATGTTGTATAATTTTGAGGATAATTTTTTTTAGATTTAGATTTTGAAATAGACTGTGAGCGTACCTTGGATATTTTTTTCTGTACTTATTATTGAAAAGAAAGAAACAAGTTATTAATAAACAATCTTTTCATTCTATTATAATACTAAAATAAAAATAACAGAAGCGAAAAATATCGCAAGTGACTACGCAAGGTATATATATACATATATGATATATATGAACCCCGGTAGTACCAAATCCATCAGTAATTTTAGTTCTGTCTGGTACAGATTCCTTATATTTCAATAAAAATCATTACTTGAATTAATGATTTATTTATTTACGCACCTTCTAGTTGTCACTTTAATTTTAATGCATTTGCAATTAATTTATTATTTTTTTTTTGTACGTCTTAAGTTTTATTTATTAGACTTAATAAAAAAAATATATAAATTAGGTTTGTGGGTAAGTAATAAAACAATTAATTCTTATAATTATCTGAGTCATAAACTGAAAAAAAATTTTATCAAAAAATACAATTACCAAAAATATCTAGAACAGATAAAAAAAATTTTTGTAAATAACGACGTATAAATTTTAAATGACTGAAGAAAAATATATAAAAAAACTGATTTAAAATAATTTTTACGAGTTTTTGATAAAACAAAATCAATGATAAGGTGTAGGGAATTCTAGCCTAGTTAATTAAATATAATAATCATTAAATTATCTTTACAATTTACATTTGTATTCATTTCTTTAGAGTTTTTTTATGACTTTATTGAATAATTTTGAAAAATCTATATTATGATCTTGAAGTTAGCAGACAATTAGTAATTTTCGAATTTTTTTTCAACAAATCAATTACAAAACAAACAAAAATTAAAAATATGAACATTAGGATGTGCCATTTTGAGGTGACTTTTTTCTTCAACAAAAAAACAGGCTGAAAACTCGCAGGAAGGTGCGAAATGAAGCCTGTTGAAGACGGAGCTCTTAATATTAATATTTAGAGGTGCCTATTTCTAATTTTCCATTTCCCATTTAAATAACATGGGAAAAAAATATTTTATTTTTTTATTTTTCTAGCTCGGCATTCGCATCTCAAATAAATAAGTCCATAGCATAATCTTATAGAGAATTTAACGCTCTACAGAAAAGGTCTCATATCATTTTTTGATAAATCCATCTATTCAAAAGTTATTAGAGCTGGAATTCAAATCTATAATAAATTTCTAGATCTTTTTACATTTCCAGCAAAACTATCAGACTTATTAAAAAATGTCATAGAATCTTTTTTATAGACAATTTTATTTTCTACAAATTATTTTTTAAGAAGTTTTTTGAAATTTCGCATTGTTTTCTTGTTATTTTCATTTTAATGTTAAGTTCTCAGAATAGATTAGAAAACTATTATTCTTACGAGCTTGGCTTTAAAATGAAAATAACAAGAAAACAATGCGGAATTTCGAAAAACTTCATTGAAAATAATTTGTAGGAAATAAAATTGTCTATAAAAAAGATTCTATGACATTTTTTGATAAGTCTGATAGTTTTGATGGAAAAAAGAAAAGATCTGGAAATTTATTATAAATTTGAATTCCAGCTCTAATAACTTTTGAATGGATGGATTTATCAAAAAATGATAAGAGACCTTTTTTGTAGAGCGTGAAATCCTCTATAAGGATAGCTATGGACTTATTTATTTGAGATGCGAATGCCGAGCTAGAAAAATAAAAAAATAAAATAATTTTTTTCCCATGTTATTTAAATGGGAAATGGAAAATTAGAAATAGGCACCTCTAAATATTGATATTAAGAGCTCCGTTTTTAACAGGCTTCTTTTCTCACCTTCCTGGGAGTTTTCAGCCTGTTTTTTTGTTGAAAAAAAAAGTCGCCTCAAAATGGCACACCCTAATGAACATATAGAAAATTTAAAAAACTGCAGGTGTAATTTTTTCAAATATTTTTTTTTTTATAATTTATTATTTTTAAAAAAATCAAAAAACTTTTAGACGTCGGCTAACTTCAGTATCATATCTGGATTTTATTTCAATCCACATTCACTCCGGTTCGGAGTTTTAACATTAAAATAAACTCCTCAGAGTAAATTTCACTCCAAAAGGACCAAATAAATAAACAATCATCTGCCTCGCAATCACTCCGGATTTAATCTGCGTCCACTCCGTAAATTTTATACTCTGCATTAATAGAGTAATTACTTTCTGTCAGCATTTGCTGCAATCTTGAAATGGCTGAAAATTTCGTATTTTAAAAAATTCTGATCCGTCACTAAAAACTTTTTTTTCCAAATCCTTAATTATTACGTCAATGTAACACAAATAATTCATTTATCTATTTTTGAATATGACAAAGAGAATGAATGGCTTACACCTTCATCAAAATCGGAATGACTCCAATAACATCATTTTTTTTTATTTATATTTAATTTTAAACTTTTACCGCGGGAATTTCAAAAAAAACTAAATCATAAAAAAATTTTTTTAAATTCTATTTAACGTGTGTTTTTTGAATTTTCCCGCTATTAAATCTGGTAACAAAAAAACAAAACAGAAATTTCTAAACGTTTTGTAAATTTATTCAGTTGGCTAAACTGTCAAAATAATCCTTACATCTAAAGAAGTTGTACAGCTCGCGCTGGTTTATTATACACCAATGTAGTATTAAAAAAATATATATATTTTTTTTTAATACTACATTTAATACAATATTAAGTCAGTTTATTTTCAATAAATAATATTAAACAAAACAAATAAAGTGAGCAGTATGTGTTAGTTCCATATGTGCTGGATTAACCCCGGACAATATGTGGATAAAACCACAAGAAGTTCTACTCGCAAATGCATTTTGGTAAAAATATTAAATTTAAATAATAACACAGTATATATCATATTATTATTTATCATATCATAATATACAATTGTCATAATTTAGTAATCTATTTATGTCAGCTGTCAAATACAGCTGACTATAATTTTAGTCATTTAAAAATTTATTATAAATTTAAAATTCATATTTTACTTTTACTTATTTTTGTTGACAAATTACTTAACAATTTTTATTATTTTTTAAATCACTTGTTACTATTTTTTTACTGGCTCTACTGCTGATAATTTTTCTATTGCGAAATAAAATACATGTAATTTAACTTTTGATCACGAAAGGATTGATATCTATGCAATTATTTTTTTTTTTTAAACCAAATAAATAGAAAATTTATTTTTAATATTTGTAAATATACGTAAACTATTTTACTAACGGGTAAGTTGATGCATTTTTTAAAAAATCAATTTTTATTAATTATTTATTGTTCAAGTTCAAGGACTATTGTTTTTTTTTTTTTTTCAAGTTTTAATTATATGTAATGAGATTATTAATTATTGAATGACATTAAAAATTTTTTAAGTATTTTTTCATTATAAAAAAAACGATGTAATGAAAAAAAAAACTAAATTATCAATGAAGTTTAAAATGACAGTAATTTAAATTGTATTTACTAATAATTTTATTCAAGACAGTAAAGTTAGCACAGCTGATAATTTTAAGAAACTTTGAAATGATAAAATGAAATGTTTGTATGATAAAAATAAAAAAATGCACTTTTAGAAAATTCAAAAATCAGTACGTGCATTTTTTTAAATTTTGTTTTTTTCAATTGGTTAATTTTTTTATATGTAATTTAAAATGGTCTTGTCTGCTACATTTACACTCATATTTTATTCTTATAAATAAATACGTGAATTATTTATGATAAGGAATTTAGCCGTCTAATAATTTTTGAATTTTTTTCAAAACGATAAATTGTTTTTTTAATTAACGAGCTGGCCACAAGCCGGAAAATATCATGGAAATGTCAGGAAACTTTGAAAAGTATCCGGAAATTTGATTGTGACAGTTGACAATTAAAAAATTTTCAATTATACACTAGTCACAAAAATTAGGGAATAATTATAAAATTGAAAATCGTTGATTTTCATATTATACTGAAGTTAGCTGTCTACTAATTGTTGAATTTTTTAAAAAATGATACATTTAAAAAGAAAATTTTTCAAAAAATTGCATTTATAGTTTCTTTATTTTTCTACATGTCCATATTTTTATTTTAGTTATTTTTAGGTAGATTTCTTTAGAAATCGGCCTATTGCAGAGGGTCTCATGATCGAATTGTCAAAAAATTTTGCCACCATATATCTTATTTTACTTCGTAGAATCAAAAAATACCATCCGCTCAAAAATTTATATATGTTGTATGTATGTATATATATACAATATAACGCGCCTTGTCACCACGATAGCGCCCACAATTCTTAACGGATCTTAATGAAATTTGGTACACTTATTAATTGGACGATTATCTTGATCAAGTTCGAAGACGATCCCAATCGGTTGATTAGTTTGGAAGTTGTGGGTGTTTGAAATTTTTTTTGATTTTCATAAAAATTAATTTTCTGGCTTTATCCTTAAATAACTTTTGGACCGAAAATGATAACTCAATTCTGTAAAAAGTATCTTAAAATTTGAACGATTAGCTTTAATGTTCACTGCAATACTTGATTTTTTGAAACATCTTTTCTAACAATTTGATGATATCAAAAATTTCACGAAAAATGCAAAAAGCTTATTTTTGCAGCTTAGTCGTCTAATAACTTCTAAATAATAAGGCATAACCCATTTCCTTAAAATTCATGTTTAAGCTTTCAAAAAAAGTATTAATTACACTATTGTAGCTTTATTGTATTTACATATATAATAAATCTACCTTTCCATTCCGGGTAAGGCCGGATGGCTCTTTTTTTTTTTTAACAAGCTGACCACAAGCCAGAAATATCGAGGATTATCAGAGAATTTTGAAATTTTTTTTCGTGGCCTCCCTGATTAATCGGTCAAAAAAAATTTGAAAATTTTTAATTGTCTACTATCTTCAGAGCCATGATTATGGACAAAATTTCGAAAAGAAAACTTAAAAATTCTATTTTTTACATATTTTCAAACTATTTTTCCTAAAATGTAATTCACTATAAAAAAAAAAAACTACCCCTGGAAATTTCGTTGTCATTAACTTAAAATAAAATAAAATGTAATAATTGTCATTAAATGAACATAAAATTTATTCATGTATTTATAACTTTTAATTTCTAAATTCAAAAATACTTTTGGAATGTAAAGAAGCTGTCTTTGAATTCCTGATATATATTTTTTATGCGTAAAAAAAAAATAAAAGGTAGTTTAGTATGCGGTAGTCATGTGAATCATGTGCAGAATTATTTAGTACTACAAATAGCAATCGTATCAGTTGAAAAACAATTTATTTTATCATTTAAATTTATAACATTTTACTGTAAAAGTGTTATTTAAAACAAGAAAATTATAAAAGGTATTTTATACTTTTAAAATAAAAATACTGGAGGCTTGAGAAAATAATAATTGAATAATTTATTCAGGGTTACAGAGCAAGCATCAGTATATTTTGTATTACAAAGACGTAAAGGACATGGAAAAAGTAAAGGACTGTCATCAATATTGGTGGGTACACTTGACAGTGTATTCGATACTAAACCACCACCTTTTAGAATATTACATCAAACACCATCTTCTGAAGTTTACTGGGGTATTTATTATGATCATTGAACAGTATTCACATTCATATTAATACAATTCATTATTTATTATTGTTTTTTTTTTATCAATTGATAACAAATAGATACTCTATCAATAACATTTTTCATACAACAGCTGTCACTTTGAAGTAATAATAAATTTAATCTTCATATTGTTGGGAGTTAATAAAAAAAATATATAACTTTTTTTAGCTGTTGCATGTTCCTTGACACGTGATGAAATATCACAGAACTGGGATTGGTTACATGCGAATCTTATGGACACTCTGAAATCATTTGACAGCGAAGACGAAATAACTGAATTTGTTTGTTGTAAAATCCAGTCTATTATAGCTAATAATGTTCCTGATTGTCAATTTTCCGAAGGTACATTTTGTTTTAATTATATTTCAAAATGTCCCGCTAAAAATTTTTTTTTAGTTTGAAAAATGAATAAAATTTACTTGACATTAAACTTATGGTCTGTTCGGATTCTTCGCTCGGCGCACTGGGGCGCTTGCAATATACCCGGGAAAATTTTAATTTATAATTAAATTTAATTAGTAGAAAAAAGTGAATTAGTCCCGTGTCTGCAATCTGTGTCGTATACGGAGAAAAAAATATAGTAAAAATTACAATCTTATAGTAAAATTTACTAACAGATATGAAAAAATATATTCTGTATTGTAATTATTACTAAACGTTTAGTAAAGTTTACTAGTTAGTAATAATTACATAATAAGATATTAAAAATTACTATGCGTAATGTATTTTTTACTAACACAATTGTATTTATCACTATCTGTATAGTAAATTTTACTATAAGTATTTTTAATAAATACAAATTTAAGGAAGTTAATTTTCTAATACAATATAGGATTTGTTACTATACAAAATATTAAAAATTACTATACGCAATGTATTTTTTACTAACACGATTATGTTTTTTTACTATATGTATAGTAAATTCTACTATGTATAGATAAAATTAAAATTTGGTGGGAATAGCATATATAAATATGTATTACAAGTTCTGTAACATTTGTCCAAAGGAGACATCGAGCCGTCAGACATAGGAAAGGACTCGCGCGCGGGAGATCAGGGTTCGAATCTCGGTTGAAACAAGTGATTTTTTAAAAAACAAAAATCGACACCAACACCAATACAGATGACATAAATAACAATAATAATTAAAATGATAGTGATAATAATAATAAAAAGTTAAAAGCTAATAAATATTTAATTTTATTTTTTTCCATTCTAATATAGTAAAATTTACTAAACCGGATAGTAAAATTTACTAAACGGGATATTAAAATTCACTTAACGGAATACTAAAATTTACTAAACGGGATAGTAAAATTTACTTATCTGTTTATGAATTTTTCCTATAAATCTTAAGCGTTTCAAGATTACTAATTAAATTTAGTAATTATTCCCATATTTTTTAGTAAATTTTACTATATTTTTTTCTCCGTGTAGTGTCTCTTGCAGTCACGGAGCGAAGTCCCCTGTGAACTATCAAAATTTTTATATGATCATTACAATTGAGTCATTGAACATTTTAAAAAGTGGGACACTGTCCGAGAATGGTCATGATTAAATTAATTTTTAAAAAATAAAATGAATATACGGTAACAAAATATTTCGAGTTCACTCAACGCATAAGATTTTTTTATAATTTCGCACTTTGTTTTTGCATAATCTATTAAACATTTCGAGTGTTATGTAAAAATTTTAAACAATAATTTTAAAAATATTAAATTTTACTGATAACAAAATAAAAATTTAAAAAATTATTTTCTGAGAATTTTAAAAGAAAGATTTCTATAAAATAATTTAATTGTCATCAATATGATATATTATTTAATTTCCATATTTATAATTCACAGAAGAAGATCCACAGTCATTCAAAACAGCATCATATAAATTTCATCAATTGTTTAATTTACCAAGCGACGATAAACTTGTAAATTATTATTCATGTAGTTATTGGAAAGCTAAATTACCGCGACAAGGATGGTTGTATTTATCAGTAAATCATATGTGTTTTTACGCATATATATTAGCTAAAGAAACAAAATTGTTAATAAGATGGGCTGATATTATTGCTTTGGATAAAACTAATTCTTTAGTATTTCCCGACAGTATTCGTGTTGTAACGCGAGACAATAAAGAGCATTATTTTTCAATGTTTTTACATAAATCAGAGACCTATTCGCTGATGGAACAGCTTACAAATATTGCAATGAAGCGGTATAAATATTTAATTTTTCTTAATAAATTAATTACACCGTTAATTAATTATTGTTAAATGAATTAATGCCATTAATTATAGATTAATTGATGAAAAAAGTGGTTTCAATGAAGACAGGGAGTTATTAAGTAAATTAAGGTACATAAATAAATTATTACTATACATTATTACATAAATAATAATAATAACAATAATAATAATAATAGTAATTTTGAATAGTAAAAATGTACCGAAGAAGCCTTCATTTTTAAAACGTGATCTTGACGCAAGAGCACACTCTGAATCATATAGATTACAGTTTAGATTACCCGGAAACGAAAAATTAGATGGTAGTATTGATGCAACGCTCTGGACACCTTATAATAAACGTCATATCTGGGGAAAAATTTTTTTATCGCAAAATTATCTTTGTTTTGAAAGCCGGGTAAGTTTATTTTTTATTTTAATATTATATCATATTATTATAATTTTTTTATAGGATTAAGGAAAACTGAAAAAAATTATTTTTTATTTTTGAGGACATTTTCAGGCAGTACCCTCATTTTTTTAAAAATATTTAATTACTTTAAATTGTCATAATCGTATTAAAATTTTAATAATTAATTATAAAAAGTTGATATCAATGAGGAGTTAAGATTGGATCTACCTGTCGAAAACTTGTCAAAAACAAAAATTTCACATGATAAAAAATTTCAAATAATAATAATATAATTTATTTAAAGCCGTAAGATGGACGGTGGCGTCTGAAGGTTCACCTAAAGTTTACAAGTTCAATGATATTCATGCTTGTAAACTTTGCTACTTGAAATTGTTTATTTGTCAGTTTTCTGGCATCTTGCCTATAAGTGTCTGGTATGTGTCTGGTAAGTGTCTCGTAAGTTTCTCGGAAGTGTCTTTCGGAGCACTTTCGATGCACTTTCGGAACACTTTCGAGCACTTTCGAGCAGACAGGTATCAGATAATTTTGTCCAAGCTTTTTCCTGAAATAAAAAGCTCTAAACAAAAAATAAAGGCACGGGCCCGATACTTTATAAACTAGCGGAGTGCACTTCAATTTTTTGATAACTTCCATTTGTTCACGAGAAAAGCTTCAACAAAGTTCCCATTTACTGTACAAGTGCAACAAAGATAGTACCGTTTATTCAATTGAGTGCGAATAGGGAAACAATTAAAACGCGTCTTGAACGAAATTTGGTGAATAAATTTTAGTAAAAAATTTTTTCCTTCACTTCTATATGCTGGCGTTTTTCCAGAAGAGCTGCCTGATATCCCCGAGGCTTTCAAGCATCCAACGGACGCCTTAATTTTGATCAGGATCACAGTCTAAAAAATTCTACCGATAATCTAGACTCAGTTCCCTGAGTTTTACCACAGGCTCAACCGTTTTTCAGATTTTTTTTTTCACTAATTGATAAAATTTTAATACGTTTATGACAGTTCAAGATCTGTGAATATTTTTGAAAAGTGGGTGGGGGGAGGGGCATTATTTGAGGATACTTTTAAGTTCAAAATCATTTTTAAAAAATTTAATTTTCAAATAAATAATAATATTTATTTATAGGTAAGACAATTAGTCAGTTTAGTAATTCCATTACGTGAAGTAAGACTAGTTGAACCAGCAGATCAATCACCAAGCTCATCAACATCAACAGACAAATCGATTCTCGTAACAACACCTCGTTCATCATTTTTATTCGCTCAAATTCACGATCGTGATTTTGTCGTACAAAAAATATCGGAACTTTTGGCTAAGACGAAATCAAATCAATTGTAAGTAAAAATTATTCAAATAAATAAATAATATTATTATTATTAATAATTACCACAATAACTTAATTAGAAAATAAGAAACAGTTTTTATAGAACTACGAATCATGGATCAAATTATCAATCAAAAGAAGATAGTGATGAGGCAAAAAAAAAAAATTGGTCGCCACAGCCACCGCTGATGACTCTTTTCAAAGCGCCATTGAGTACTGAAGCTGCTGTCAAACAAGAGTCCAAAGAAAAACAATGGGAATTACATTTTGCTGAGTATGGGCGAGGGATAACTATTTACCGGACCACAGAAACGGCTAAATTGGTGATACAAGGAGTACCGCAAACACTTCGCGGGGAAGTCTGGTTGACTTTCTCCGGTGCTATCAATGAAATGGCCATGAATCCTGGGTTATATCAATCATTAGTTGATCAGTCACTTGGTAAATTGTGTCAAGCTAATGAAGAAATAGAACGCGATTTGCATCGATCATTGCCAGAGCATCCGGCATTTCAGTCTGACACAGGAATAAGTGCTTTAAGACGAGTATTGTCTGCATATGCTTGTAGAAATCCTCAAATAGGTAAATTTCAATTTATTACTAAAAAGTTTTATAAAAAATAAGAGAAATTAACCCTTTAACGGTGAAGTCGGAAAAAATCATACTTGCCACGCTAGAGTAGGCATTGCCTATATGAGCGCTCACATCTGGTAGTTTTCTTTAGTGCCCTTTCATTTGTTATTCTAATGTTTTCAATGAATTTATATATTTTTCTATAGTGTAAACTATCCCTGGCGGATCCAAAATAAGATTAAAAAAATTATGTTAAGTAGGGGAGAGTAGGGTTAATTGAACCACGGGGCAATTGAACCAGTAAGCTTAAAAAATCGAAAAAAATATAAAAATGAGACATCCTCTTGGAATTATATTTCAATACACTAAACCTTAGTCTGATCAAAATTTTGAACCAATACGAAGATTTAATTTTAAAAAATTCAAGTTTTTGTGTTTTTAGGCATCTGAACTTTGTTTTTCAGCTCTTGACAAATCGTTTAATAATTTTGCACACCTCGAGCGCGAAAGCGCCGGGAGTGCTCTACTGTCGAACAGCCGAGATAACCCGATGCACTCATATATAATTGATTCTGTTATTCTTATGACGTAATTAATTCATTTAATTTAGGCATTTATAGAAACTAGATATTCCAATGAAAATGATAAAAATATTTTCAGATTGATTCACTTCAATATACATGTAAAAAAACACGATTAAAAGTTTGTTTACAGCGACGTCCGCTGGTCTGTGCGTCCGTTTGTTACCGGCACAGAGCTCATCAGACGCAATTAATAATCTCAAACTTTTTTTTATAAGCTTTCGTTTATCCGTGAGAAAGTCCCTTTCGAATTTCGTTAACGAAATCCTTACCTGTCAAAAGATATTTAATAAAACTAATAAAAAAAAAGTCGATGAATTTTCTGAGATTTCTATATATTTAGCGCCGTATGTCTTTCTGTCTTTATTTTTTATACAGGCATGCTTATACACCTCGCTCACTCTTTTTTTTTTTTTTTATTATATACGCTACTAGCGCCTCTGAACGGAAAAATGAACCATCCCTGCTTATAAAACCCGTTAGATTCTTACAAGACCCTATACTTAACTATAGCCCTTCTTATAGAACTCAAAAACTCTAAGGGAATTTATGAGAATCTATTTTTTTGAATTCTATAAGAATTTTTTTTTTAAACAGGGATTGATTTTGTTTTTTTTTTTGTTATTTTATCGGGAATGTTTTTTTTTATCATCAAACTTTGCTGATATCATAAGGTTCTACTTTACCATCAAATAATTTTATTTATTCTATTATTCAAAAAAATACATGCAGTCACCGAATAATAGTTTCTGATTAGCTACTAAGTCTTTTTTTTTTTAATGCCAACTGATGTTTATTAAAAAATTTTTTACTTAAAAATGAAGATTAATAATTTGTATATTTTACTGTAACATACACCTTCGAGGTGTGCACTTTTGGATTTTCCAAACTTTTTTAATTTTCAAATGAAATCTTAGAATTTTTTTTGTAATAGCTTCTTACATATATTAGTCATAAATTTCAAACTTTACTTCTAGTAAAATAGTTCTTGAATATTTTTTTTTTAAACTAATTATTTAAATAAAATCATATGGGGTCAATTGAACCAGTACTCTCGGGGACGGTTGAACCACACGAATCACACTGTGAGCATCAGACATGCGCGCGCATCTTGACAGAATGTGAAAACAAGCTAAACTAACCAAGAAAAAAAATAATTATATTGACAGAAGTTTTTAAAGTGATTGTTTTAACATATAATGTTATATAAAATAATAAATATTATTAGAAGTGTTGTAATTTTAGGTTTAAGCTGTAATGAATAGTAAATTATTCATTAAATTCATTCGTTTGTGGTTCTAATATTCTTGGTTCAATTGTCCCCGACTAGTGGTTCAATTGCCCCCGCAAAGGGGACGATTGAACCATTTGATGCAGTTGTACACTTTCGTATTTATTGAAAATTTTCATCATTTGTTAAGTTATGTGCTTATGAGAAATGATAGTCTATATAATAAGTTATAATTTTGTAAAAAAAAAGTTATCATTTTGCTTTTATTCATATAAAACAAAAATGTTAAAGTATTTTTGGTTCAATTGACCCCACTCTCCCCTAATATTTGAAATTTATCAACAGGATATTGTCAAGCAATGAATATCGTAGCGTCCGTTCTTTTAATTTACTGTTCAGAAGAGTCAGCATTTTGGCAACTGTGTAATGTCTGCGAATCTTTACTTCCCGACTATTATGACAGACGTGTTGTAGGTGCTCTTGTAGATCAAGGACTTTTAGAAGAATTAGCAGAGGAACAGTTACCAACACTTCATGCGAAACTCCAAGAACTTGGTTTGATACGCGTAATATCATTATCATGGTTCCTAACAATATTTTTAAGTGTAATGCCAACCAGTAGCGCAGTCAATATAATGGATTGTTTTTTTTACGACGGTGCTAAAGTTATATTCCAGATAGCGCTTATGGTTTTGGAGTGGAATCAAGACAAACTATTGGAGTGTCGCGATGACGGTGAAGCGATGCAATTATTAACGGACTATCTCGGCGGTGTTTATAATGACGAAGGCCCTGTTTTACCTCGGCCTGTTGACAGCGCAGTGCCACCAAGAAGTATATCAGTACAAACACTGATATATGAATCGTATTCACGCTACGGCACATTATCAATTGGTAGAATAGAGCGACTGAGATTGAAGCATAGGCTGCGCGTTGTCCAGCATCTAGAGGAAGGTATAGAAAAAAATGTGATAAGAAGCATCGTCGTTGATAAATTTATGACCAGCGATGAGTTACAAGAGTTACTTAGTTTAGTCCGAGAAGAACTGATGAGTCAACGTAAATCCGAGCCTGAAAGATACGATCCAACGCAGCCGCCTTATGAGGCATACAAAGTTGACTTTGAACTGTTTCGTATTCTCTTTGGCGGGTTGTCGCCGTGGGGAAAATGCACACAGGCAGAGTCATTGGCAGCACGGTTGTTTCGTCTGATGGATCGAAATCATGACGGTTATCTTAATTTCCGCGAAGTTGTGCAGGCTATTGGTATCACAGCAACTGCTGATGCTGCTCAGCGATTGAAATTACTGTACACGTTACATTTACCTCCGCTTTTAACGCCTGTGGACATTGACTCGCCTACTCATTCAGACGGTGCTGAAATAGCTGCTGAGGCTACGGATTTTTTTGACACCATGGAGCAGAGTGTTGCTTCATTAGACTTGTCAATTAGTCTGGCTGAAGAACCGTCCCTGAGTGGATTATCACGCTCTGTTAGTTTGAATAGTCAGCAGGGTGACCAATCTTGGGAGAGTCAAAGTATGGGCAGTTTGAGATCGATGCTTGATTCTAAGGAAAGTCCTTTAGATTTGAAACATGTTCCTAAAATGTCACAAAGACACTTCATTGCGCTTTGGAAAACTCTTTATGATATGTTTCCTTCACAACCTGAAGACCAGGACATTTATCATTCAATTGCATCAATTGGTAAATTTATTTTTAAATAAATACTAGGGTGTTTAAAAAAAAAGATTTTTTTTTCTCGGGGACAGGTTTAAAAGTTTTATTTGGATGTAAAAATACACGTGAAAATTAGGGTTAATATTAACATTAAGAGGTTCCGCATCGCACTTCTATTTTCTTTAAGAATAAGATGAAGAAAATTTTTTTGGGTGTGATTTTTATAACCAGCTAACGATGCGTCGTTGAAAAAATCTGCAGACTTATTTTGTAGGGAATTGAATGCTCTACAAAAAAAGTCTCTTATCATTTTTTGATAAATCCATCTGTTCAAAAGTTATTAGGGTTTGAAATCAAAGTCATAGTAAATTTGTAGATCTTTTTACTTTTCAGGCGAAACTATCAGACTTATCACAAAATGTCATAAGATCTTTTTTGTAGATAATTTTATTTCCTACAAATTATCTCTGATAAAATTTTTTGAAATTCTGCATTGTTTTCAAATTATTTTCATTTTAATGTCAAGCTCTTATAAAAAATAGTGTTCTGATCGATTTTAGAGCTTGATATTAAAATGATAATAATTTGAAAACAGTGCGGAATTTTAAAAAACTTTATCGGAGATAATTTATAGGAAATAAAATTGTCTACAAAAAAGATCTTATGACATTTTGTGATAAATCTTATAAGGTAAAAGCCCCCATTATTGACAGGGCCCCTACTATTGACATATTGTTTTAATTTATTAATTTTTTAATTAACTGTATGAATAATCACATTGCTCAAAACTTCTTATCAATTTTTTGATATTTTTAAATGGAAAAATAGTTCAATTTTATTTCTGGGTATAAATATTCGCTGTAAAAAAAATTTATTTTCCCGACTAGGCCACCTTCGCTAGAATGTTTGAAATTTCTTAACAATTTCGTTTAGAGAGATCGTATTTTTAGAAACGAATTACCCTATATAGTTCTAATGTAAGTGTATTATTAAAAATTGTTTCAGTTTATCTATAGTCTAAATAACCCCAGAATCATTAATTTAGACTGATAAATCTTAATTATCATTTAAAAATAGCAGGCGTCAATAGTCGGTACATAAAAATTCACGTGTTTCAACTAGCGACAGGCCATAAACTCAAGTAATTTAACCTCCTTAACATACATATCGATAAATTTATGTTAACACGCTGTCTAGTAATTTCATAATAAACAAAACATTGAATAAAAAATTGTCGAATCAAGAATAGTGTTGTCGAATTTATAAAAAAATAAAAGTATGTCCTAGATGAATTTTTAATTGTAATTATCGTATTTTGTCGTTTTTAATTAAAATATTTATTATTAATTTAAACCTAATTGACGGTGGTCTTTAATCATTGTTTATAAACTGTCGCGCATGCGCATTAGACCTGTCAATAATGGGGTCCATGGTATGTCAATAGTTGGCTCTGACACTATTTTACCTCGTCAATAATACCTGCACTTGACTTGTTGGTTTTTAATTAATATATTTTTTATTTGATTCATTGCTATTTAAGTAAATTAGTTTAAATATACAAGTAGAGACATCAATTAAAACGTCTAATGCAAAAAAGTTGATTATATTAATTTTAAATACGATAAAAAAATTCAAACAATCACAGACATTCTTATAGTGTCAATAATGGGGGCTTTTACCTTAGTTTCGCCTGAAAAGTAAAAAGATCTTTTGAACCTGTTTCCGAAAAAAAAAATTTGTTCTTTTGTAAACTCCCTAATAAATACTATTAGTGCTTAATTATTTATTTTATTAGGTACATTATTATTACAACTTGGAGATGTTGGAAAAAAATTTTACGTCGATCGTGAAGAATCTGAGGACAATTTACTAATAGCTACTAATAGTCAGATAAAAACCCAGCGGATTGAAAGAGTAAGTTGATTGCACAGTACAACATTGAACTAGTCTAGAAAATTATCATTCTTTCAGTCGCCAGATCGTAATGGAAATCCGTCAACGAGTAGTTCATCATCGGCAGATCCAGACTGGTCAATAACTGTTGAACAATTTTTAGCTTCAGCATTAAATGGTGCGCCGATAACAGAATTTTTCAGCAAACGCGCTAATTTAATCGAAGCTATCGCAACACTTCGTAACCGAAGATTCAACAGAGTGCATTCACTATCAGACACTCCCGTACTCCACATCTAATGAGATTATTAATTATTTTAAAACAATACGAAATAATTATCCATAATCTTTTTTGATAAAAAATTTTTCGTACCGGAATTTTGGTTATCCATTTGATATATAAATTTGTATGATGTTTACTGCATTGATTATTGTAATGCATGCAATGATAAATAATTAGTCCTATCATAATCAAAAATAGGATTATTATCTAGTTTAAATAATTAAGTTATTTAGATTTTTTTTATATTTTAATATTTAGTATTATGGAGTATCGATTCCGTGTGTCAATGGGTCAGTGTAATCAAGAAAAATCAATTGTTTATATTTATTATTTTTTAATTATGAATTTGCGAGATAATACTCAGGGTATAATTCATGAAGAAAATTGATCATTGACTTGAATGATTCTGAAGTTAGCAAACGACAATTTTTGGATTTTTTTTCAACAATTTAACTCATAAAACAAAATAGAAATATGAACACGTAGGAAATTTCAATAACTGTGAGTGCAATTTTTTGAAATATTTTTGTTCTTCAATTTATCGTTTTTAAAAAAATCCAAAAATTATTAGACGTCAGCTAATTTCAGTATCATTGACTTGATTAAGAATAATTGTAAATTTAAAAATATTATGTCTGCTATCATTTATTTTTTTAATTTCTAAAGTATAACTGCAATGATAAGATATAAAATTATAAAATAGGTTTCCATGCGCCTCAGATTTTTAATAAATTTTTTTCAATACTTTATAAATAATTATATGCATAATAATAACAATAATAAATAGCGGATTTATTTTCACAAATATTGTATTTTCTAGATAAGTTTTATTTTTATATCGACGGTATTGATGAACTGTAGATTACCACTATTACATACTTAGCTCAATTCATATCTATTTTTTTTTTTTTTTTGTTATATATTAATTAATAATGTATATAAATATGGAATATTAAAGTGATTTCATTTATATTGTTGTACCTGTTCAATGTATAATATATATCAACTTACATTAATAAATAAGTATAGTTTCTTAAATTATTTATTTAACAAGGAATGAAATAAGAGAAAAGTAAGAAAGTATTTTTTTTTTGTTGATGTTTATTTTTTCATATATGAAAAGTTATCGAATGTATGAGATAAATTAATAATTCTTGGCAATAATTCCATCTTTTTTGGCTAATCGCACGATGCAGTCATCGGATTCACCCTGTAAACAAAAAAATTTATTTAATTAGTAATCTAATAAATTAATAAAATATCATACTGAAGTTAGCCGACGCCTAATAAGTTTTGGATTTTTTTAAAAACGATAAAGTATAAAAAAAAAATATTTTGAAAAATTGCATTTATAGTTTTTAAAATTTTTCACATGTGCATATTTTTTTTCAATAGATTTGTTGAAAAAAAATCCAAAAATTATAAATTCTGTCAATTTCAGAATCGTAATAAAATTATTTAAATTTAAAATTTGTGATCCTGAAGTTAGAAAACAATTAGCGATTTTCGGATTTCTTTTTCAACAAATCAACTACAAAAAAAAAAAAATAAAAAAATAACTAAAAGTATGTATATGTAGAAAATTAAAAAAGCTGTAGATGAAATTTTCTGAAATATTTTTTTTTATAATTTATCATTTCTAAAAAACTCTAAAAATTGTTGGACGTCAGCTAACTTCAAGATCGTTTAAATTTATGAAATATAACTTAAATGCCGAAGTTTTAAAAGTTTAAATAATCAATTCAATTACCATACGACGAATAGCTCCGCAAATAGCATAGATTTTGTGGGTATCAGTCATACGTCCAGTTGTAGGATCAATATCAGCAAGAGTCAGTTGAATAGATGCATGATCTTTAGCATGAATAATTTGGTTGCTTGCGGAACTGTCAAAAATGAAATTATCAAAATTTAATTTTAAGTAATTATTGTGATAAATTATTATACTAGCATAATTGCGAAATTGAAATGAAAAAATATAAATTTTATTCTGCAGCGGGAACAAAAAATCCTAACCTCTATTTATTGAAATAACTAAAAATAAATTTTCTTTAAAATATGAACTAAAATTTGAAAATAATATGTAATTAAAAAATAAAACAGTAAATATTTATAAAAAAAAGTATTAATTGTTGATAAATATTATTATTTTAAAACTTATTGACAAAAACACGTGTGACTTACCATTTCCTCGGCCAGTAAAGGTCAACGAATTCTTTTTGGTCGTTTTCCATTTTGATAAACTGTAAAACAATAAAATAATGATATTAATATTATTGATATAAATATTTGTTATGATTTATATTATTAAATCGTTAAATTTATTGATAGTAAACTTACGATTTACACTATGGACATGTCTCAAACGGAAGGAAAGAGCGCGATGATCAGTGCAGGGTTGCCAGAAAATTTTTCTCTGAGGCCCCATCTATGATCAAAAGTAGCGAAATATTTTGACAAATCACCCGATCATTTTCAATTTTTAATTGAATAATCCTATGGTCTGTTCGGATTCTTCGCTCGGCGCACTGGAGCACTTGCAAAATACCCGGGAAAATTTAAATTCATGATTAAATTTAATTAGTAGAAAAAAAGGGAATTAATGATTAAAAAAAAAAATACATTAATTATCAGTGTATTGATTGCAGTGAAATTTAAGTGAAGCAAACCTTAGTATTTCAAATCGATCAGTAATTAACAGAAATTAATGTTAATTTCGTATGCGAAACAAGCGTCAAAGTACCCTGGGTGGCGGGTCCGAACACACCAATAGAAATAAAACAACGAAAAATATATAACTGATAAATTATTTTAAATATATATATATACATATGTATGTACGGGCTGTAGTCCCGTGTTTGCAACCTGTCTCGTAGTAACTGCAACCTGTCTCGTTAATTATCTTGCAGTGCGAGACAGATTAAAAACACGCTACGAGTCAGATTAAAAACACGCTACGAGACGGATTGGAGACAGATTGGAAACAGATTCGAGACGGATTCGAGACAGATTGGAGACAGATTCGAGACAGATTCGAGACAGTCTTCGAGACAGATTCGAGACAGATTGGAGACAGTCTTCGAGACAGATTCGAGACAGATTGGAGACAGTCTTCGAGACAGATTCGAGACAGTCTTCGAGACAGATTCGAGACAGATTGGAGACAGTCTTCGAGACAGATTCGAGACAGTCTTCGAGACAGATTGGAGACAGATTCGAGACAGTCTTCGAGACAGATTGGAGACAGATTCGAGACAGTCTTCGAGACAGATTGGAGACAGATTCGAGACAGTCTTCGAGACAGATTGGAGACAGTCTTCGAGACAGATTCGAGACAGTCTTCGAGACAGATTGGAGACAGATTGCAGACACGGGACTACGGCTCGTATGTACATATGTATAAATATATTTAGAATACATATGTTTATATATATTTAAAATAATTCATTAATTATATATTTTCCGTTGTTTTATTTCTATTAGTGTTTTCGGACCTGTCACCCAGGGTACTTGGACGCTTTTTTCGCACACGAAATTAACATTAATTTCTAATTATTAATGATCGATTTGAAATACTAAGATCTGTTTCACTTAAATTTTACTTTAATCAATACACTGATAATTAATACATTTTTTTTTTAATTGGTAATTCACTTTTTTTTCTACTCATTAAATTCAATTATGAATTTAAATTTTCCCGGGTATATTGCAAGCGCCCCAGTGCGCTGAGCGGAGAATCCAAACAGACCACTATTGGCTTACAGTTTATTCTTTACTAGCCAATAAGAGTACCATATAATTTACCGCATAAATTTAAATTAACTTTAAAAAAGTATTATTGTATGTATTTTTTTCGTAGTAAGAAATTGTAGGATACTTTTACGAAAAAATTATCTCAAAAAATATTTTTTTAATTTTTTGAAAATTATTAATTATCCTTTACTGCAAAAAGCAGGAGATCGTTATGCAGTTTTTATTTAACAATAAATAAATACATGTTTTTTTGAGTGTGAATGTAGCAGACATCAGAAAAATTAAAAATTATTAATTAATGGAGTAAATAACTAATAAAGTAAAATTTAATAATTATAAAAATAAAAAAAATGTTTAATATACCACGTTTTTAAAACGAACTAAAAAGTATAAAATAATATTCCTCAATCTCATGAAGATTTGAAACCACATACAAATTCCGAACTTCTAACAGACGTCCTGAAAATTTATAATTGTGAATTTTTAATAGTTATGAAAATACTTATAAGATTTAAAACGAAAAACATGGGGCGCATGCAACAGATAATTATAAGAAGTATAGAGAAGAGCTGTCAATGAAAAAACTTACAAATCAGTCCATATTATTTGCAATGCATTAAAATGTTTAGTTGAACTATTAATGCATCACTTATCTGTTGCATGCGCCCCACGTTTTAAGGTTATTCTCAATGTTGAAACATCAAAAATCGCAATATATTTTAGTAAAAAAAAAAACTAATGTAAATCAATGAGTGAATTATTTTCATTCTAATATAGATAAATTTAGTATGATAAGCGGGATAGTAAAATTTTTCTAAATAGATTTATTTTTATTTGATAAGATTTATTAATATTTAACCAATGATTTATTAATGAACAGGCTGAGAATGAACATTTATTAACAGCTAAAAAATTATTTATTAGAGCATATTCTTACACCAAAAATAATTTAATGACATTAAGCTTACCCTGATTAAAAATACTCATTGAAAAGGATTGAAAATGATGAAATTCGAATTCTTTTCAATAATTTCAATTCTTTTGTATGTATATATGGATATACAGTTTGCATGTGGTGAGTGCTTTTCAATCCTTTTCAATGAGTATTTTTAATCAGGGTAGAGAAATTGAATTTAAATTGAACGTCATTCACTAGAATAAACATAATAATAAAATAAAATTATATAAGAAATTACAATTTTATGAAAATTTAAATAATGAAAAATTAACAATAAAATAATTAATCACTTTTTACTTAAATAATAACAGTCTCACAAGCAGTTTGTATATTTACACACACCCTACAGTTATATTATGATTTGATTACTACTTATTAACTTATACGTAATTGAAAAATTATTTCCAACGTTATATTTTAAGTTGTGCAAAATATTTTATTATAACTTTAAAATTAAAACTGTATGTAGTTATTTTATTTTCCATTCCCGAGCTTATTGTTTTAATTGGTGTTAATGTTTTACGTTTCAATTGTTAATTAATCAGCCCTCTTCATTTGGGGGTGTATGCCAACCACGTTCTTTGTGCACTTTTACTAGATTTTCAAATGATCGCACCGCACCGTAAAAAGTGTATTGTAAATTTGGATTATTTCTAATACCAAGTCCCTTCGAATCATCAAATTGACGTACACGTGCATTACCTTTGATCATTGTCGCTAATATCTGCATTATCAAGGTTTCCATTGCATACGCAGAACTCCAACCCTGTTTCGTTAATAGTTCCATACAAAGTGCACCTCCTGATGTTACAAAACCGCCAGACATAACTGGATCAACTACTCGCACAAACGGCGGTTCAAATGGAAACTTGTCATCAAATAATATTTCAAGAAGAATGCAATCTTTGCCTCCGCTTTTTTTGAGACGTTCCAAATCTTTGGTCAATGGTGAATCAGGATCAATAGACTTAATTCCCACATTCCACTTGTACAGATTGTCATTAACTAATTCGACGGTGTAAATTTTATTTTTAAAACCATCACTCTTGTAAATGTCACGCAACTCTTTCATTAAACGATCAGTAGCTTGTGTACTACCTGACGAAGAACTTTTTGAAACATTTTTCATTGCATTTTGTTGCAATCTGTTCCATACTGCCAATCCTTCTGAATCCATATCGTCATCAGTCTTTATTTTTTTAGTATCAACTTCTTCAAAATAATCAAGATCATCATCATGCTCACTCGCTTCATCTCCAGTATCTACATCACTTCCATCTTCAGCTGGAGCATCGGCTACTTCTTCTGCTACAGTCTTACTGGTATTGGCTTCTGATGATAAAGAATTTGAAACAATCAGTTTCTCAAGATCCACTGGCTCAGGTATAGAATTTAGACGACACAATTCTCTCACTAAAATTTCTACTTGTTTTATTACATGGTTGTCATCACCAGACGTGTCGCTTAAAATTTTAACAGCATTTAATATACTAGATTCATCAGATTCTGCGAACCATACTGGTGGAGTCATAGGATATGTTTCAGTAATACTAGCATTAATTTCATACTTTTTTCCGTCTTTGTCAACAAATATACAATTAAGTTCATCCAGGCTTGCAGATGTTATTTGAAATCTTTCATGATTTTTTGGAAATACAGACTGAATGGTTTGAATCTCCTGTTTGAGACCTTTTAAACAAGCCATTTGTATTACAGAACTACCTAATAATTATTAAATATCGAATGTTAGTGTATTTAAGAGAATAATTGAACACCAAATAATTTATAAACTCACTTTGCAACCGTTGATGAATATATACTCATGAATATATTGTATACTGATAAATTATACACTGTACTTGTGACGCTTGCGACTTTGAAGTGAGAATGAAAAATTTTGTCTACAATAGCATTCGACTGAAACAGCCCTCTCCGACTCCCCCACTCTTTTGAATTCTTAGCGACTCTTGCACAAAATAATCCAATAGGTGGCGAAAGTAGTAGTTGATGACTGTTCACTCATTGTCATTATTGACTGGCCCAATGTTAAATTAAGATTCTATAATTCAGGGGACTAGGCATTAATGGCAACGAGTGTTCATGTGGGTCAAAAATAAGTTCAAAAGCGTGGAATATTTAAATGGCTGGTATAAGATCTAAAATGATAGCGAAAGGGAAAGTAGTAAACGAACAACGATTTGAAGAATTTGCAAATTAATAAAATGTCAATGAAAGTAAACTAAAAACACATTGTATATGAAGATATTTGAAATCTTTATGTACATATTGTTAATAATTATTTTCTATGATTCTGAAGTTAACAGGCAATGAGCACTTTTCGGATTTCTTTTTTCAACAATTGAATTACAAAAAAAAAAAAACCAAAAAAACAATACATGCACATGTAGAAAATTTAAAAAACTATAGGTACAATTTCTCAAAATATTTTTTTTTATGATTTGTCGTTTTAAAAAAAAATCTAAAAATTATTAGACGTCTGCTAACTTGAGCGTCATTTAATAACTTTACAAATTTTAAAATTCAAATTCTAGTTAAATTTGACTAATTTTGATAAGAAGTATTCTTATCAAAAATTCTTAGCTAATGTTCCATTGATCAAAATGTAACTAAAATTCAAATAGTAGATTTTTCAAAGCACTATACAATTTTCGTGGACAAAAAATACGTAAGTTAAATATTTTTCAAATTATGAACTTTCCCAAACTATATTTTTCTTTATTTTCTTATTATTTACTGACATTATTGGGTTTTCTGACCTGATGCTCGATCGTAACGAGTAGGGTATATTGCTTTTAAATCATTTAAAATCATTTAAAAAAAAAAGAATAAAATCATAAATAATAATCCATTGTCATTAAATATAAATTTGAGTATGTCCGGGCTTATAAATAGTTTTAGAAAATTTATCCGTGCACGACTATACTTTCTTTTACGCATAAAATAAACAATAGCATTTTAAACTCATAAAGTTCTAATGCTAAATACTATTAAGCGTTCAATGGCATATATTCATAATTGACTGCAACGGATAATTTTAAGTACTGTGACGTTATAGAAAACTACCTATCGTTTAACTCTGAACATAACTGTCTCAACTTATTCATCTTACAACACACGCACACAGCTACATACTTAAAATTTTTATTTTATTATTTTAAGGTTGTTCGGACATTACTGTGACTTCTAGATAAAAATCTGAATTTTTAGTATGTTATTAAATAATATCAAATACGTATAAATTAATGTTTTTAGGTACATCTGACGAATAGTTTTTAAGTTATTAATTATTGAAATATCGTAATTTAACACACAAAGTATAGGAAACGTAGAGGAAATGCCCTTGTGTCGAGTTATGTAGTTGCTCCTTGTAAAGATAAAAAAACAAAAAACTTTTCTCTTCATCAATTAACTATCGTAGAATACGTTAAAAATAGGTAAAAAGTGTTCTGACGAATGAATTTAAAAATATTTTAATTCGAAGCACAGAAAATTCATAAAAATATTCACCCGCCATGATGAAAAATAATCTATTCACGTGACTTAGATGAGAGCGGCAACGTCGCAAGAAATAAAACGCGCTAACTTTTAAAATTAAAAATATATCTGATTATTCCTGCAGATGCATATCATATTTTATGATAATTTTTAATTTTATTTTTAAATTTGTAATTGTGGTAATGTGAAAAAATTAAACAAATAATTTTTAACATATTAATACAAAATATTCTACATAATAAGCAGGAGTAAAATAATTTTGAGTTAGTGAAACTAATTTCTATCACTCATTTTTAAATTTATTATAAATTTTTTAAATTAAATAATAATTGAATTAAATATTTTTTACTCTTCGAAATAAAAAAAATTCAACTGAACACTTTCCAGCTAGATCAACGTGAACAGCTGTTCGAAGTCAGACCTACATTATGAAAAAAAATACTTGAGTCAAAGTATTTTATTTTTTATTTATATTAATTAAATTAATGAATTAATCCGTTCTAATATAATGATAAGTACAGTCTAAATTTAAATAATGAATATAAAAAATTACATTTTCAATTTTTGGGAAAAAAAAATATAGATTTTATTTAGATTTACGGGGTACTGTCCGAACGGGTGCCATCTTTTTGTCTTAACAACAAGTTCTTTCGAGTCGAAAAATATTTCGATAAAATATTATTCCCGGTATAGTTAAGAGTCAAATGATGTTAATAACGACTGTATTTATTTCTAGTAGATGTTTGAGACAGATTTGTAATCAGTCAGTTGTATTTAATGTTGTTTCCTTTAAATACAGATGGCTGATAATAGCACTACGATATGGTGACTTAGTAATGTAGAAAGATTTCCAATTATGAACAGTTGTACATCGAACTGATGTCATGTATTTGCATACAGTGATTAAGTCGGATATAAAATGTGACATTCGTATTTGTTGCTACCATGAACAATAGTCTTTAATCAATTAAAACAACGATAATTTGATGCATTAGTATTATATACTTTTTTTTAAATGAGTCAAATTGATTGAAAGCAATTTACTTATAATGCAGTTGGATTTTTGTCTAGCCATATTTAAGTTGACAATAATTTCGAGTCAGCAATTGTATGTTGCCAACAAACTTGGCAGCATCGAAAGTTGTAGCAAGTAGAGGTTTATTCTCGTGCGATTCTGTGGCAGCAGTATATTATACCAAATAAACGACAGTGCGACAACATTAATTTTTTTTTTTTTTATTTTTTTTTAATACTTGAAGTGGGCCTAGTCACTTTAAAGTTACGAGAACGCTCGTGTTATATCCCCAGGTGCCTTAGGTGCCTCGTACTGTTAATTGATTAGTGAACTTAAGATACATAAATAGGCGCGCACTTAAACTCTATTTGAAATTTATATATTAATATTTATTGCGTCTTATCAATATTGAGTCAATAATTGATATAACAAATCGTCGTGGCACATACTCTTTAAATTATATATTTTTAATATAAGAAATTTTAAATAAATAGATAGATAAACCTTTATTTTGTACTCAGAGAAATATAAATACAGTTTGAGTGGCCTTGGAATTGTAGGAAAAAGTGTCAGCTACAAGATAGGCGGACATAACAAGTGAGATTTTGAGTAGATGAAAAGTTATTCCAGTTTAGAGGTGATCGCCTAGAGGGGCTGCATTCTAGCCCGAATATCATCTCAGATACATATGTCGCAAATGTCAAGACGGTTTGCGAGAAAATCGATCATGAATGAATGAGAATTGTAGGAAAAAGTGTCAGCTACAAGATAGGCGGACATAACAAGTGAGATTTTGAGTAGATCAAAAGTTATTCCAGTTTAGAGGTGATCGCCTAGAGGGGCTGCATTTTAGCCCGAATATCATCTCAGATACATATGTTGCAAATGTCAGGACAGCGTGCGAAAAAATCGATCATAAATTAATGAGACTGGTAGGAAAAAGTGTCAGCTACAAGATAGGCGGACATAACAAGTGAGATTTTGAGTAGATGAAAAGTTATTCCAGTTTAGAGGTGATCGCCTAGACGGGCTGCATTTCAGCCCGAATATCATCTTAGATACATATGTCGCAAATGTCAGGACAGCGTGCGAAAAAATCGATCATAAATTAATGAGACTGGTAGGAAAAAGTGTCAGCTACAAGATAGGCGGACATAACAAGTGAGATTTTGAGTAGATAAAAAGTTATTCCAGTTTAGAGGTGATCGCCTAGACGGGCTGCATTTCAGCCCGAATATCATCTTAGATACATATGTCGCAAATGTCAGTACAGCGTGCCTACAAATCGATCATGAATAAATGAGAATTGTAGGAAAAAGTGTCAGCTACAAGATAGGCGGACATAACAAGTGAGATTTTGAGTAGATCAAAAGTTATTCCAGTTTAGAGGTGATCGCCTAGAGGGGCTGCATTTTAGCCCGAATATCATCTCAGATACATATGTTGCAAATGTCAGGACAGCGTGCGAAAAAATCGATCATAAATTAATGAGACTGGTAGGAAAAAGTGTCAGCTACAAGATAGGCGGACATAACAAGTGAGATTTTGAGTAGATGAAAAGTTATTCCAGTTTAGAGGTGATCGCCTAGAGGGGCTGCATTTTAGCCCGAATATCATCTCAGATACATATGTCACAAATGTCGGGACGGATCGCGAGGAAATCGATCATAAATGAATGAGAATTGTAGGAAAAAGTGCCAGCTACAAGATAGGCGGACATAACAAGTGAGATTTTGAGTAGATCAAAAGTTATTCCAGTTTAGAGATGATCGCCTAGAGGGGCCGCATTTTAGCCCGAATATCATCTCAGATACGTATGTCACAAATGTCAGGACAGCGTGCGGAAAAATCAATCATAAGTGAATGAGAAGTGTAGGAAAAAGTGTCAGCTACAAGATAGGCGGACGGAACAAGTGAGATTTTGAGTAGATCAAAAGTTATTCCAGTTGAGAGGTGATCGCCTAAAGGGGCTGCATTTTAGCCCGAATATCATCTCAGATACATATGTCACAAATGTCAGGACGGATCGCGAGGAAATCGATCATGAATAAATGAGAATTGTAGGAAAAAGTGTCAGCTACAAGATAGGCGGACATAACAAAGGAGATTTTGAGTAGATAAAAAGTTATTCCAGTTTAAAGGTGATCGCCTAGAGGGGCTGCATTTTAGCCCGAATATCATCTCAGATACATATGTCGCAAATGTCAAGACGGTTTGTGAGAAAATCGATCATGAATGAATGAGAATTGTAGGAAAAAGTGTCAGCTACAAGATAGGCGGACATAACAAGTGAGATTTTGAGTAGATAAAAAGTTATTCCAGTTTAGAGGTGATCGCCTAGAGGGGCTGCATTTTAGCCCGAATATCATCTCAGATACATATGTCGCAAATGTCAAGACGGTTTGCGAGAAAATCGATCATGAATGAATGAGAATTGTAGGAAAAAGTGTCAGCTACAAGATAGGCGGACGGAACAAGTGAGATTTTGAGTAGATCAAAAGTTATTCCAGTTTAGAGATGATCGCCTAGAGGGGCCGCATTTTAGCCCGAATATCATCTCAGATACGTATGTCACAAATGTCAGGACAGCGTGCGGAAAAATCAATCATAAGTGAATGAGAAGTGTAGGAAAAAGTGTCAGCTACAAGATAGGCGGACGGAACAAGTGAGATTTTGAGTAGATCAAAAGTTATTCCAGTTGAGAGGTGATCGCCTAGAGGGGCTGCATTTTAGCCCGAATATCATCTCAGATACATATGTCACAAATGTCAGGACGGATCGCGAGGAAATCGATCATGAATGAATGAGAATTGTAGGAAAAAGTGTCAGCTACAAGATAGGCGGACATAACAAAGGAGATTTTGAGTAGATAAAAAGTTATTCCAGTTTAAAGGTGATCGCCTAGAGGGGCTGCATTTTAGCCCGAATATCATCTCAGATACATATGTCGCAAATGTCAAGACGGTTTGTGAGAAAATCGATCATGAATGAATGAGAATTGTAGGAAAAAGTGTCAGCTACAAGATAGGCGGACGGAACAAGTGAGATTTTGAGTAGATAAAAAGTTATTCCAGTTTAAAGGTGATCGCCTAGAGGGGCTGCATTTTAGCCCGAATATCATCTCAGATACATATGTCACAAATGTCAAGACGGTTTGCGAGAAAATCGATCATGAATGAATGAGAATTGTAGGAAAAAGTGTCAGCTACAAGATAGGCGGACGGAACAAGTGAGATTTTGAGTAGATAAAAAGTTATTCCAGTTTAAAGGTGATCGCCTAGAGGGGCTGCATTTTAGCCCGAATATCATCTCAGATACATATGTCACAAATGTCAGGACGGATCGCGAGGAAATCGATCATAAATGAATGAGAACTGTAGGAAAAAGTGTCAGCTACAAGATAGGCGGACATAACAAGTGAGATTTTGAGTAGATCAAAAGTTATTCCAGCTTAGAGTTGATCGCCTAGAGGGGCTGCATTCTAGCCCGAATATCATCTTAGATACATATGTCGCAAATGTCAGTACAGCGTGCCTAAAAATCGATCTAAATAAATAAGAATTGTAGGAATAAGTGTCAGCTACAAGATAGGCGGACATAACAAGTGAGATTTTGAGTAGATCAAAAGTTATTCCAGTTGAGAGGTGATCACCTAGAGGGGCTGCATTTTAGCCCGAATATCATCTCAGATACATATGTTGCAAATGTCAGGACAGCGTGCGAAAAAATCGATCATAAATTAATGAGACTGGTAGGAAAAAGTGTCAGCTACAAGATAGGCGGACATAACAAGTGAGATTTTGAGTAGATCAAAAGTTATTCCAGTTTAGAGGTGATCGCCTAGAGGGGCTGCATTTTAGCCCGAATATCATCTCAGATACATATGTTGCAAATGTCAGGACAGCGTGCGAAAAAATCAATCATAAATTAATGAGACTGGTAGGAAAAAGTGTCAGCTACAAGATAGGCGGACAGAACAAGTGAGATTTTGAGTAGATCAAAAGTTATTCCAGTTTAGAGGTGATCGCCTAGAGGGGCCGCATTTTAGCCCGAATATCATCTCAGATACATATGTCACAAATGTCAGGACGGGTTGCGAGGAAATCGATCATGAATGAATGAGAATTGTAGGAAAAAGTGTCAGCTACAAGATAGGCGGACATAACAAAGGAGATTTTGAGTAGATAAAAAGTTATTCCAGTTTAAAGGTGATCGCCTAGAGGGGCTGCATTTTAGCCCGAATATCATCTCAGATACATATGTCACAAATGTCAGGACGGATCGCGAGGAAATCGATCATGAATGAATGAGAATTGTAGGAAAAAGTGTCAGCTACAAGATAGGCGGACATAACAAAGGAGATTTTGAGTAGATAAAAAGTTATTCCAGTTTAAAGGTGATCGCCTAGAGGGGCTGCATTTTAGCCCGAATATCATCTCAGATACATATGTCACAAATGTCAGGACGGATCGCGAGGAAATCGATCATGAATGAATGAGAATTGTAGGAAAAAGTGTCAGCTACAAGATAGGCGGACATAACAAAGGAGATTTTGAGTAGATAAAAAGTTATTCCAGTTTAAAGGTGATCGCCTAGAGGGGCTGCATTTTAGCCCGAATATCATCTCAGATACATATGTCGCAAATGTCAAGACGGTTTGTGAGAAAATCGATCATGAATGAATGAGAATTGTAGGAAAAAGTGTCAGCTACAAGATAGGCGGACATAACAAGTGAGATTTTGAATAGATAAAAAGTTATTCCAGTTTAGAGGTGATCGCCTAGAGGGGCTGCATTTTAGCCCGAATATCATCTCAGATACATATGTCACAAATGTCAGGACGGATCGCGAGGAAATCGATCATGAATGAATGAGAATTGTAGGAAAAAGTGTCAGCTACAAGATAGGCGGACATAACAAAGGAGATTTTGAGTAGATAAAAAGTTATTCCAGTTTAAAGGTGATCGCCTAGAGGGGCTGCATTTTAGCCCGAATATCATCTCAGATACATATGTCACAAATGTCAGGACGGATGGCGAGGAAATCGATCATGAATGAATGAGAATTGTAGGAAAAAGTGTCAGCTACAAGATAGGCGGACATAACAAAGGAGATTTTGAGTAGATAAAAAGTTATTCCAGTTTAGAGGTGATCGCCTAGAGGGGCTGCATTTTAGCCCGAATATCATCTCAGATACATATGTCACAAATGTCAGGACGGATCGCGAGGAAATCGATCATGAATGAATGAGAATTGTAGGAAAAAGTGTCAGCTACAAGATAGGCGGACGGAACAAGTGAGATTTTGAGTAGATAAAAAGTTATTCCAGTTTAGAGGTGATCGCCTAGAGGGGCTGCATTTTAGCCCGAATATCATCTCAGATACATATGTCGCAAATGTCAAGACGGTTTGCGAGAAAATCGATCATGAATGAATGAGAATTGTAGGAAAAAGTGTCAGCTACAAGATAGGCGGACGGAACAAGTGAGATTTTGAGTAGATAAAAAGTTATTCCAGTTTAGAGGTGATCGCCTAGAGGGGCTGCATTTTAGCCCGAATATCATCTCAGATACACATGTCGCAAATGTCAAGACGGTTTGCGAGGAAATCGATCATAAATGAATGAGAATTGTAGGAAAAAGTGTCAGCTACAAGATAGGCGGACGGAACAAGTGAGATTTTGAGTAGATCAAAAGTTATTCCAGCTTAGAGCTGATCGCCTAGACGGGCTGCATTTCAGCCCGAATATCATCTCAGATACATATGTCGCAAATGTCAGTACAGCGTGCCTAACAATCGATCATGAATAAATGAGAATTGTAGGAATAAGTGTCAGCTACAAGATAGGCGGACGGAACAAGTGAGATTTTGAGTAGATCAAAAGTTATTCCAGCTTAGAGCTGATCGCCTAGACGGGCTGCATTTCAGCCCGAATATCATCTCAGATACATATGTCGCAAATGTCAGTACAGCGTGCCTAACAATCGATCATGAATGAATGAGAATTGTAGGAATAAGTGTCAGCTACAAGATAGGCGGACATAACAAGTGAGATTTTGAGTAGATCAAAAGTTATTCCAGCTTAGAGCTGATCGCCTAGACGGGCTGCATTTCAGCCCGAATATCATCTCAGATACATATGTCGCAAATGTCAGTACAGCGTGCCTAACAATCGATCATGAATAAATGAGAATTGTAGGAATAAGTGTCAGCTACAAGATAGGCGGACATAACAAGTGAGATTTTGAGTAGATCAAAAGTTATTCCAGCTTAGAGTTGATCGCCTAGAGGGGCTGCATTCTAGCCCGAATATCATCTCAGATACATATGTCGCAAATGTCAAGTCGGTTTGCGAGAAAATCGATCATGAATGAATGAGAATTGTAGGAAAAAGTGTCAGCTACAAGATAGGCGGACGGAACAAGTGAGATATTGAGGAGATCAAAAGTTATTCCAGCTTAGAGTTGATCGCCTAGAGGGGCTGCATTCTAGCCCGAATATCATCTCAGATACATATGTCGCAAATGTCAAGACGGTTTGCGAGAAAATCGATCATGAATAAATGAGAATTGTAGGAAAAAGTGTCAGCTACAAGATAGGCGGACATAACAAGTGAGATTTTGAGTAGATAAAAAGTTATTCCAGTTGAGAGGTGATCGCCTAGAGGGGCTGCATTTTAGCCCGAATATCATCTCAGATACATTTGTCACAAATGTCAGGACGGATCGCGAGGAAATCGATCATGAATGAATGAGAATTGTAGGAAAAAGTGTCAGCTACAAGATAGGCGGACATAACAAGTGAGATTTTGAGTAGATAAAAAGTTATTCCAGTTTAGAGGTGATCGCCTAGAGGGGCTGCATTTTAGCCCGAATATCATCTCAGATACATATGTCGCAAATGTCAAGACGGTTTGTGAGAAAATCGATCATGAATGAATGAGAATTGTAGGAAAAAGTGTCAGCTACAAGATAGGCGGACATAACAAGTGAGATTTTGAGTAGATAAAAAGTTATTCCAGCTTAGAGTTGATCGCCTAGAGGGGCTGCATTCTAGCCCGAATATCATCTCAGATACATATGTCACAAATGTCGGGACGGATCGCGAGGAAATCGATCATAAATGAATGAGAATTGTAGGAAAAAGTGCCAGCTACAAGATAGGCGGACATAACAAGTGAGATTTTGAGTAGATCAAAAGTTATTCCAGTTTAGAGATGATCGCCTAGAGGGGCCGCATTTTAGCCCGAATATCATCTCAGATACGTATGTCACAAATGTCAGGACAGCGTGCGGAAAAATCAATCATAAGTGAATGAGAAGTGTAGGAAAAAGTGTCAGCTACAAGATAGGCGGACGGAACAAGTGAGATTTTGAGTAGATCAAAAGTTATTCCAGTTTAGAGGTGATCGTCTCCAGACGCTGCATTTTAGCCCAAATATCATCTCAGATACGTATGTCACAAATGTCAGGACAGCGTGCGGAAAAATCAATCATAAGTGAATGAGAAGTGTAGGAAAAAGTGTCAGCTACAAGATAGGCGGACATAACAAGTGAGATTTTGAGTAGATCAAAAGTTATTCCAGTTTAGAGATGATCGCCTAGAGGGGCTGCATTTTAGCCCGAATATCATCTCAGATACATATGTTGCAAATGTCAGGACAGCGTGCGAAAAAATCGATCATAAATTAATGAGACTGGTAGGAAAAAGTGTCAGCTACAAGATAGGCGGACATAACAAGTGAGATTTTGAGTAGATCAAAAGTTATTCCAGTTTAGAGGTGATCGCCTAGAGGGGCTGCATTCTAGCCCGAATATCATCTCAGATACATATGTCGCAAATGTCAAGACGGTTTGCGAGAAAATCGATCATGAATGAATGAGAATTGTAGGAAAAAGTGTCAGCTACAAGATAGGCGGACATAACAAGTGAGATTTTGAGTAGATAAAAAGTTATTTCAGTTTAGAGGTGATCGCCTAGACGGGCTGCATTTCAGCCCGAATATCATCTTAGATACATATGTCACAAATGTCGGGACGGATCGCGAGGAAATCGATCATAAATGAATGAGAATTGTAGGAAAAAGTGTCAGCTACAAGATAGGCGGACGGAACAAGTGAGATTTTGAGTAGATCAAAAGTTATTCCAGTTTCGAGGTGATCGTCTCCAGACGCTGCATTTTAGCCCAAATATCATCTCAGATACGTATGTCACAAATGTCAGGACAGCGTGCGGAAAAATCAATCATAAGTGAATGAGAAGTGTAGGAAAAAGTGTCAGCTACAAGATAGGCGGACATAACAAAGGAGATTTTGAGTAGATAAAAAGTTATTCCAGTTTAGAGGTGATCGCCTAGAGGGGCTGCATTTTAGCCCGAATATCATCTCAGATACATATGTCGCAAATGTCAAGACGGTTTGTGAGAAAATCGATCATGAATAAATGAGAATTGTAGGAAAAAGTGTCAGCTACAAGATAGGCGGACATAACAAGTGAGATTTTGAGTAGATAAAAAGTTATTCCAGTTTAGAGGTGATCGCCTAGAGGGGCTGCATTTTAGCCCGAATATCATCTCAGATACATATGTCACAAATGTCAGGACGGTTTGTGAGAAAATCGATCATGAATGAATGAGAATTGTAGGAAAAAGTGTCAGCTACAAGATAGGCGGACATAACAAGTGAGATTTTGAGTAGATAAAAAGTTATTCCAGTTTAGAGGTGATCGCCTAGAGGGGCTGCATTTTAGCCCGAATATCATCTCAGATACATATGTCACAAATGTCAGGACGGATCGCGAGGAAATCGATCATGAATGAATGAGAATTGTAGGAAAAAGTGTCAGCTACAAGATAGGCGGACATAACAAAGGAGATTTAGAGTAGATAAAAAGTTATTCCAGTTTAGAGGTGATCGCCTAGAGGGGCTGCATTTTAGCCCGAATATCATCTCAGATACATATGTCGCAAATGTCAAGACGGTTTGTGAGAAAATCGATCATGAATGAATGAGAATTGTAGGAAAAAGTGTCAGCTACAAGATAGGCGGACATAACAAGTGAGATTTTGAGTAGATAAAAAGTTATTCCAGTTTAGAGGTGATCGCCTAGAGGGGCTGCATTTTAGCCCGAATATCATCTCAGATACATATGTCACAAATGTCAGGGAGGTTTGTGAGAAAATCGATCATGAATGAATGAGAATTGTAGGAAAAAGTGTCAGCTACAAGATAGGCGGACATAACAAGTGAGATTTTGAGTAGATAAAAAGTTATTCCAGTTTAGAGGTGATCGCCTAGAGGGGCTGCATTTTAGCCCGAATATCATCTCAGATACATATGTCGCAAATGTCAAGACGGTTTGTGAGAAAATCGATCATGAATGAATGAGAATTGTAGGAAAAAGTGTCAGCTACAAGATAGGCGGACATAACAAGTGAGATTTTGAGTAGATCAAAAGTTATTCCAGCTTAGAGTTGATCGCCTAGAGGGGCTGCATTCTAGCCCGAATATCATCTCAGATACATATGTCGCAAATGTCAAGACGGTTTGCGAGAAAATCGATCATGAATGAATGAGAATTGTAGGAAAAAGTTTCAGCTACAAGATAGGCGGACATAACAAGTGAGATTTTGAGTAGATCAAAAGTTATTCCAGCTTAGAGCTGATCGCCTAGACGGGCTGCATTTCAGCCCGAATATCATCTTAGATACATATGTCGCAAATGTCAGTACAGCGTGCCTAAAAATTGATCTAAATAAATAAGAATTGTAGGAATAAGTGTCAGCTACAAGATAGGCGGACATAACAAGTGAGATTTTGAGTAGATCAAAAGTTATTCCAGTTGAGAGGTGATCGCCTAGAGGGGCTGCATTTTAGCCCGAATATCATCTCAGATACATATGTTGCAGATGTCAGGACAGCGGGCGAAAAAATCGATCATAAATTAATGAGACTGGTAGGAAAAAGTGTCAGCTACAAGATAGGCGGACATAACAAGTGAGATTTTGAGTAGATCAAAAGTTATTCCAGTTTAGAGGTGATCGCCTAGACGGGCTGCATTTCAGCCCGAATATCATCTTAGATACATATGTCGCAAATGTCAGTACAGCGTGCCTACAAATCGATCATGAATAAATGAGAATTGTAGGAAAAAGTGTCAGCTACAAGATAGGCGGACATAACAAGTGAGATTTTGAGTAGATCAAAAGTTATTCCAGTTTAGAGGTGATCGCCTAGAGGGGCTGCATTTTAGCCCGAATATCATCTCAGATACATATGTTGCAAATGTCAGGACAGCGTGCGAAAAAATCGATCATAAATTAATGAGACTGGTAGGAAAAAGTGTCAGCTACAAGATAGGCGGACATAATAAGTGAGATTTTGAGTAGATCAAAAGTTATTCCAGTTGAGAGGTGATCGCCTAGAGGGGCTGCATTTTAGCCCGAATATCATCTCAGATACATATGTCACAAATGTCAGGACGGATCGCGAGGAAATCGATCATGAATGAATGAGAATTGTAGGAAAAAGTGTCAGCTACAAGATAGGCGGACATAACAAAGGAGATTTTGAGTAGATAAAAAGTTATTCCAGTTTAGAGGTGATCGCCTAGAGGGGCTGCATTTTAGCCCGAATATCATCTCAGATACATATGTCGCAAATGTCAAGACGGTTTGTGAGAAAATCGATCATGAATGAATGAGAATTGTAGGAAAAAGTGTCAGCTACAAGATAGGCGGACATAACAAGTGAGATTTTGAGTAGATAAAAAGATATTCCAGTTTAGAGGTGATCGCCTAGAGGGGCTGCATTTTAGCCCGAATATCATCTCAGATACATATGTCGCAAATGTCAAGACGGTTTGCGAGAAAATCGATCATGAATGAATGAGAATTGTAGGAAAAAGTGTCAGCTACAAGATAGGCGGACGGAACAAGTGAGATTTTGAGTAGATCAAAAGTTATTCCAGTTTAGAGGTGATCGCCTAGAGGGGCTGCAATCTAGCCCGAATATCATCTCAGATACATATGTCGCAAATGTCAAGTCGGTTTGCGAGAAAATCGATCATGAATGAATGAGAATTGTAGGAAAAAGTGTCAGCTACAAGATAGGCGGACATAACAAGTGAGATTTTGAGTAGATCAAAAGTTATTCCAGTTTAGAGGTGATCGCCTAGAGGGGCTGCATTCTAGCCCGAATATCATCTCAGATACATATGTCGCAAATGTCAGGACGGATCGCGAGGAAATCGATCATAAATGAATGAGAATTGTAGGAAAAAGTGTCAGCTACAAGATAGGCGGACGGAACAAGTGAGATTTTGAGTAGATCAAAAGTTATTCCAGCTTAGAGTTGATCGCCTAGAGGGGCTGCATTCTAGCCCGAATATCATCTCAGATACATATGTCGCAAATGTCAAGACGGTTTGCGAGAAAATCGATCATGAATGAATGAGAATTGTAGGAAAAAGTGTCAGCTACAAGATAGGCGGACATAACAAGTGAGATTTTGAGTAGATCAAAAGTTATTCCAGTTTAGAGGTGATCGCCTAGAGGGGCTGCATTTTAGCCCGAATATCATCTCAGATACGTATGTCACAAATGTCAGGACAGCGTGCGGAAAAATCAATCATAAGTGAATGAGAAGTGTAGGAAAAAGTGTCAGCTACAAGATAGGCGGACATAACAAGTGAGATTTTGAGTAGATCAAAAGTTATTCCAGTTTAGAGGTGATCGCCTAGAGGGGCTGCATTCTAGCCCGAATATCATCTCAGATACATATGTCGCAAATGTCAGGACAGCGTGCGAAAAAATCGATCATAAATGAATGAGAATTGTAGGAAAAAGTGTCAGCTACAAGATAGGCGGACGGAACAAGTGAGATTTTGAGTAGATCAAAAGTTATTCCAGTTTAGAGGTGATCGCCTAGAGGGGCTGCATTTCAGCCCGAATATCATCTCAGACACATATGTCGCAAATGTCAGGACAGCGTGCGAAAAAATCGATCATAAATGAATGAGAATTGTAGGAAAAAGTGTCAGCTACAAGATAGGCGGACGGAACAAGTGAGATTTTGAGTAGATCAAAAGTTATTCCAGTTTAGAGGTGATCGCCTAGAGGGGCTGCATTTTAGCCCGAATATCATCTCAGATACATATGTCACAAATGTCAGGACAGCGTGCGAAAAAATCGATCATAAATTAATGAGACTGGTAGGAAAAAGTGTCAGCTACAAGATAGGCGGACATAACAAGTGAGATTTTGAGTAGATCAAACGTTATTCCAGTTTAGAGGTGATCGCCTAGAGGGGCTGCATTTTAGCCCGAATATCATCTCAGATACGTATGTCACAAATGTCAGGACAGCGTGCGGAAAAATCAATCATAAGTGAATGAGAAGTGTAGGAAAAAGTGTCAGCTACAAGATAGGCGGACATAACAAGTGAGATTTTGAGTAGATCAAAAGTTATTCCAGTTTAGAGGTGATCGCCTAGAGGGGCTGCATTCTAGCCCGAATATCATCTCAGATACATATGTCGCAAATGTCAAGACGGTTTGCGAGAAAATCGATCATGAATGAATGAGAATTGTAGGAAAAAGTGTCAGCTACAAGATAGGCGGACATAACAAGTGAGATTTTGAGTAGATCAAAAGTTATTCCAGTTTAGAGGTGATCGCCTAGAGGGGCTGCATTTTAGCCCGAATATCATCTCAGATACATATGTTGCAAATGTCAGGACAGCGTGCGAAAAAATCGATCATAAATTAATGAGACTGGTAGGAAAAAGTGTCAGCTACAAGATAGGCGGACATAACAAGTGAGATTTTGAGTAGATGAAAAGTTATTCCAGTTTAGAGGTGATCGCCTAGACGGGCTGCATTTCAGCCCGAATATCATCTTAGATACATATGTCGCAAATGTCAGTACAGCGTGCCTACAAATCGATCATGAATAAATGAGAATTGTAGGAAAAAGTGTCAGCTACAAGATAGGCGGACATAACAAGTGAGATTTTGAGTAGATCAAAAGTTATTCCAGTTTAGAGGTGATCGCCTAGAGGGGCTGCATTTTAGCCCAAATATCATCTCAGATACATATGTCACAAATGTCAGGACAGCGTGCGGAAAAATCAATCATAAGTGAATGAGAAGTGTAGGAAAAAGTGTCAGCTACAAGATAGGCGGACATAACAAGTGAGATTTTGAGTAGATCAAAAGTTATTCCAGTTTAGAGGTGATCGCCTAGAGGGGCTGCATTCTAGCCCGAATATCATCTCAGATACATATGTCGCAAATGTCAAGACGGTTTGCGAGAAAATCGATCATGAATGAATGAGAATTGTAGGAAAAAGTGTCAGCTACAAGATAGGCGGACATAACAAGTGAGATTTTGAGTAGATAAAAAGTTATTCCAGTTTAGAGGTGATCGCCTAGACGGGCTGCATTTCAGCCCGAATATCATCTTAGATACATATGTCGCAAATGTCAGTACAGCGTGCCTACAAATCGATCATGAATAAATGAGAATTGTAGGAAAAAGTGTCAGCTACAAGATAGGCGGACATAACAAGTGAGATTTTGAGTAGATCAAAAGTTATTCCAGTTTAGAGGTGATCGCCTAGAGGGGCTGCATTTTAGCCCGAATATCATCTCAGATACATATGTTGCAAATGTCAGGACAGCGTGCGAAAAAATCGATCATAAATTAATGAGACTGGTAGGAAAAAGTGTCAGCTACAAGATAGGCGGACATAACAAGTGAGATTTTGAGTAGATCAAAAGTTATTCCAGTTTAGAGGTGATCGCCTAGAGGGGCTGCATTTTAGCCCGAATATCATCTCAGATACATATGTCACAAATGTCAGGACGGATCGCGAGGAAATCGATCATGAATGAATGAGAATTGTAGGAAAAAGTGTCAGCTACAAGATAGGCGGACATAACAAGTGAGATTTTGAGTAGATAAAAAGTTATTCCAGTTTAGAGGTGATCGCCTAGAGGGGCTGCATTTTAGCCCGAATATCATCTCAGATACATATGTCGCAAATGTCAAGACGGTTTGTGAGAAAATCGATCATGAATGAATGAGAATTGTAGGAAAAAGTGTCAGCTACAAGATAGGCGGACATAACAAGTGAGATTTTGAGTAGATAAAAAGTTATTCCAGTTTAGAGGTGATCGCCTAGAGGGGCTGCATTTTAGCCCGAATATCATCTCAGATACATATGTCGCAAATGTCAAGACGGTTTGTGAGAAAATCGATCATGAATGAATGAGAATTGTAGGAAAAAGTGTCAGCTACAAGATAGGCGGACATAACAAGTGAGATTTTGAGTAGATAAAAAGTTATTCCAGTTTAGAGGTGATCGCCTAGAGGGGCTGCATTTTAGCCCGAATATCATCTCAGATACATATGTCGCAAATGTCAAGACGGTTTGTGAGAAAATCGATCATGAATGAATGAGAATTGTAGGAAAAAGTGTCAGCTACAAGATAGGCGGACATAACAAGTGAGATTTTGAGTAGATAAAAAGTTATTCCAGTTTAGAGGTGATCGCCTAGAGGGGCTGCATTTTAGCCCGAATATCATCTCAGATACATATGTCGCAAATGTCAAGACGGTTTGCGAGAAAATCGATCATGAATGAATGAGAATTGTAGGAAAAAGTGTCAGCTACAAGATAGGCGGACGGAACAAGTGAGATTTTGAGTAGATAAAAAGTTATTCCAGTTTAGAGGTGATCGCCTAGAGGGGCTGCATTTTAGCCCGAATATCATCTCAGATACATATGTCACAAATGTCAGGACGGATCGCGAGGAAATCGATCATAAATGAATGAGAACTGTAGGAAAAAGTGTCAGCTACAAGATAGGCGGACATAACAAGTGAGATTTTGAGTAGATCAAAAGTTATTCCAGCTTAGAGTTGATCGCCTAGAGGGGCTGCATTCTAGCCCGAATATCATCTCAGATACATATGTCGCAAATGTCAAGACGGTTTGCGAGAAAATCGATCATGAATGAATGAGAATTGTAGGAAAAAGTTTCAGCTACAAGATAGGCGGACATAACAAGTGAGATTTTGAGTAGATCAAAAGTTATTCCAGCTTAGAGCTGATCGCCTAGACGGGCTGCATTTCAGCCCGAATATCATCTTAGATACATATGTCGCAAATGTCAGTACAGCGTGCCTAAAAATCGATCATGAATAAATGAGAATTGTAGGAATAAGTGTCAGCTACAAGATAGGCGGACATAACAAGTGAGATTTTGAGTAGATCAAAAGTTATTCCAGTTTAGAGGTGATCGCCTAGAGGGGCTGCATTTTAGCCCGAATATCATCTCAGATACATATGTCGCAAATGTCAGGACAGCGTGCGAAAAAATCGATCATGAATGAATGAGAATTGTAGGAAAAAGTGTCAGCTACAAGATAGGCGGACATAACAAGTGAGATTTTGAGTAGATAAAAAGTTATTCCAGTTTAGAGGTGATCGCCTAGAGGGGCTGCATTTTAGCCCGAATATCATCTCAGATACATATGTCGCAAATGTCAAGACGGTTTGCGAGAAAATCGATCATGAATGAATGAGAATTGTAGGAAAAAGTGTCAGCTACAAGATAGGCGGACATAACAAGTGAGATTTTGAGTAGATCAAAAGTTATTCCAGTTTAGAGGTGATCGCCTAGAGGGGCTGCATTTTAGCCCGAATATCATCTCAGATACATATGTCGCAAATGTCAAGACGGTTTGCGAGAAAATCGATCATGAATGAATGAGAATTGTAGGAAAAAGTGTCAGCTACAAGATAGGCGGACATAACAAGTGAGATTTTGAGTAGATAAAAAGTTATTCCAGTTTAGAGGTGATCGCCTAGAGGGGCTGCATTTTAGCCCGAATATTATCTCAGATACATATGTCGCAAATGTCAAGACGGTTTGCGAGAAAATCGATCATGAATGAATGAGAATTGTAGGAAAAAGTGTCAGCTACAAGATAGGCGGACGGAACAAGTGAGATTTTGAGTAGATCAAAAGTTATTCCAGTTTAGAGGTGATCGCCTAGATGGGCTGCATTTTAGCCCGAATATCATCTCAGATACATATGTCGCAAATGTCAAGACGGTTTGCGAGAAAATCGATCATGAATGAATGAGAATTGTAGGAAAAAGTGTCAGCTACAAGATAGGCGGACGGAACAAGTGAGATTTTGAGTAGATCAAAAGTTATTCCAGCTTAGAGCTGATCGCCTAGACGGGCTGCATTTCAGCCCGAATATCATCTCAGATACATATGTCGCAAATGTCAGTACAGCGTGCCTAACAATCGATCATGAATAAATGAGAATTGTAGGAATAAGTGTCAGCTACAAGATAGGCGGACGGAACAAGTGAGATTTTGAGTAGATCAAAAGTTATTCCAGCTTAGAGCTGATCGCCTAGACGGGCTGCATTTCAGCCCGAATATCATCTCAGATACATATGTCGCAAATGTCAGTACAGCGTGCCTAACAATCGATCATGAATAAATGAGAATTGTAGGAATAAGTGTCAGCTACAAGATAGGCGGACGGAACAAGTGAGATTTTGAGTAGATCAAAAGTTATTCCAGCTTAGAGCTGATCGCCTAGACGGGCTGCATTTCAGCCCGAATATCATCTCAGATACATATGTCGCAAATGTCAGTACAGCGTGCCTAACAATCGATCATGAATAAATGAGAATTGTAGGAATAAGTGTCAGCTACAAGATAGGCGGACATAACAAGTGAGATTTTGAGTAGATCAAAAGTTATTCCAGCTTAGAGCTGATCGCCTAGACGGGCTGCATTTCAGCCCGAATATCATCTCAGATACATATGTCGCAAATGTCAAGTCGGTTTGCGAGAAAATCGATCATGAATGAATGAGAATTGTAGGAAAAAGTGTCAGCTACAAGATAGGCGGACATAACAAGTGAGATTTTGAGTAGATCAAAAGTTATTCCAGTTTAGAGGTGATCGCCTAGAGGGGCTGCATTCTAGCCCGAATATCATCTCAGATACATATGTCGCAAATGTCAAGTCGGTTTGCGAGAAAATCGATCATGAATGAATGAGAATTGTAGGAAAAAGTGTCAGCTACAAGATAGGCGGACATAACAAGTGAGATTTTGAGTAGATCAAAAGTTATTCCAGTTTAGAGGTGATCGCCTAGAGGGGCTGCATTCTAGCCCGAATATCATCTCAGATACATATGTCGCAAATGTCAGGACGGATCGCGAGGAAATCGATCATAAATGAATGAGAATTGTAGGAAAAAGTGTCAGCTACAAGATAGGCGGACATAACAAGTGAGATTTTGAGTAGATCAAAAGTTATTCCAGTTGAGAGGTGATCGCCTAGAGGGGCTGCATTTTAGCCCGAATATCATCTCAGATACATATGTCACAAATGTCAAGACGGTTTGCGAGGAAATCGATCACCAATGAATGAGAATTGTAGGAAAAAGTGTCAGCTACAAGATAGGCGGACATAACAAGTGAGATTTTGAGTAGATCAAAAGTTATTCCAGTTGAGAGGTGATCGCCTAGAGGGGCTGCATTTTAGCCCGAATATCATCTCAGATACATATGTCGCAAATGTCAGGACGGATCGCGAGGAAATCGATCATAAATGAATGAGAATTGTAGGAAAAAGTGTCAGCTACAAGATAGGCGGACATAACAAGTGAGATTTTGAGTAGATCAAAAGTTATTCCAGTTGAGAGGTGATCGCCTAGAGGGGCTGCATTTTAGCCCGAATATCATCTCAGATACATATGTTGCAAATGTCAGGACAGCGTGCGAAAAAATCGATCATAAATTAATGAGACTGGTAGGAAAAAGTGTCAGCTACAAGATAGGCGGACATAACAAGTGAGATTTTGAGTAGATCAAAAGTTATTCCAGTTTAGAGGTGATCGCCTAGACGGGCTGCATTTCAGCCCGAATATCATCTTAGATACATATGTCGCAAATGTCAGTACAGCGTGCCTACAAATCGATCATGAATAAATGAGAATTGTAGGAAAAAGTGTCAGCTACAAGATAGGCGGACATAACAAGTGAGATTTTGAGTAGATCAAAAGTTATTCCAGTTTAGAGGTGATCGCCTAGAGGGGCTGCATTTTAGCCCGAATATCATCTCAGATACATATGTTGCAAATGTCAGGACAGCGTGCGAAAAAATCGATCATAAATTAATGAGACTGGTAGGAAAAAGTGTCAGCTACAAGATAGGCGGACATAACAAGTGAGATTTTGAGTAGATCAAAAGTTATTCCAGTTGAGAGGTGATCGCCTAGAGGGGCTGCATTTTAGCCCGAATATCATCTCAGATACATATGTCGCAAATGTCAAGACGGTTTGTGAGAAAATCGATCATGAATGAATGAGAATTGTAGGAAAAAGTGTCAGCTACAAGATAGGCGGACATAACAAGTGAGATTTTGAGTAGATAAAAAGTTATTCCAGTTTAGAGGTGATCGCCTAGAGGGGCTGCATTTTAGCCCGAATATCATCTCAGATACATATGTCGCAAATGTCAAGACGGTTTGTGAGAAAATCGATCATGAATGAATGAGAATTGTAGGAAAAAGTGTCAGCTACAAGATAGGCGGACATAACAAGTGAGATTTTGAGTAGATCAAAAGTTATTCCAGTTTAGAGGTGATCGCCTAGAGGGGCTGCATTTTAGCCCGAATATCATCTCAGATACATATGTCGCAAATGTCAAGACGGTTTGCGAGAAAATCGATCATGAATGAATGAGAATTGTAGGAAAAAGTGTCAGCTACAAGATAGGCGGACATAACAAGTGAGATTTTGAGTAGATAAAAAGTTATTCCAGTTTAGAGGTGATCGCCTAGAGGGGCTGCATTTTAGCCCGAATATCATCTCAGATACATATGTCACAAATGTCAGGACGGATCGCGAGGAAATCGATCATAAATGAATGAGAACTGTAGGAAAAAGTGTCAGCTACAAGATAGGCGGACATAACAAGTGAGATTTTGAGTAGATCAAAAGTTATTCCAGTTTAGAGGTGATCGCCTAGAGGGGCTGCATTTTAGCCCGAATATCATCTCAGATACATATGTTGCAAATGTCAGGACAGCGTGCGAAAAAATCGATCATAAATTAATGAGACTGGTAGGAAAAAGTGTCAGCTACAAGATAGGCGGACATAACAAGTGAGATTTTGAGTAGATCAAAAGTTATTCCAGTTTAGAGGTGATCGCCTAGACGGGCTGCATTTCAGCCCGAATATCATCTCAGATACATATGTCGCAAATGTCAAGACGGTTTGCGAGAAAATCGATCATGAATGAATGAGAATTGTAGGAAAAAGTGTCAGCTACAAGATAGGCGGACATAACAAGTGAGATTTTGAGTAGATCAAAAGTTATTCCAGTTTAGAGGTGATCGCCTAGACGGGCTGCATTTCAGCCCGAATATCATCTTAGATACATATGTCGCAAATGTCAGTACAGCGTGCCTACAAATCGATCATGAATAAATGAGAATTGTAGGAAAAAGTGTCAGCTACAAGATAGGCGGACATAACAAGTGAGATTTTGAGTAGATCAAAAGTTATTCCAGTTGAGAGGTGATCGCCTAGAGGGGCTGCATTTTAGCCCGAATATCATCTCAGATACATATGTCGCAAATGTCAGGACGGATCGCGAGGAAATCGATCATAAATGAATGAGAATTGTAGGAAAAAGTGTCAGCTACAAGATAGGCGGACGGAACAAGTGAGATTTTGAGTAGATCAAAAGTTATTCCAGTTTAGAGGTGATCGCCTAGAGGGGCTGCATTTTAGCCCGAATATCATCTCAGATACATATGTCGCAAATGTCAGGACGGATCGCGAGGAAATCGATCATAAATTAATGAGACTGGTAGGAAAAAGTGTCAGCTACAAGATAGGCGGACATAACAAGTGAGATTTTGAGTAGATCAAAAGTTATTCCAGTTTAGAGGTGATCGCCTAGACGGGCTGCATTTCAGCCCGAATATCATCTTAGATACATATGTCGCAAATGTCAGTACAGCGTGCCTACAAATCGATCATGAATAAATGAGAATTGTAGGAAAAAGTGTCAGCTACAAGATAGGCGGACATAACAAGTGAGATTTTGAGTAGATCAAAAGTTATTCCAGTTGAGAGGTGATCGCCTAGAGGGGCTGCATTTTAGCCCGAATATCATCTCAGATACATATGTCGCAAATGTCAGGACGGATCGCGAGGAAATCGATCATAAATGAATGAGAATTGTAGGAAAAAGTGTCAGCTACAAGATAGGCGGACGGAACAAGTGAGATTTTGAGTAGATCAAAAGTTATTCCAGTTTAGAGGTGATCGCCTAGACGGGCTGCATTTCAGCCCGAATATCATCTTAGATACATATGTCGCAAATGTCAGTACAGCGTGCCTACAAATCGATCATGAATAAATGAGAATTGTAGGAAAAAGTGTCAGCTACAAGATAGGCGGACATAACAAGTGAGATTTTGAGTAGATCAAAAGTTATTCCAGTTTAGAGGTGATCGCCTAGAGGGGCTGCATTCTAGCCCGAATATCATCTCAGATACATATGTCGCAAATGTCAGGACGGATCGCGAGGAAATCGATCATAAATGAATGAGAATTGTAGGAAAAAGTGTCAGCTACAAGATAGGCGGACGGAACAAGTGAGATTTTGAGTAGATCAAAAGTTATTCCAGTTTAGAGGTGATCGCCTAGAGGGGCTGCATTTTAGCCCGAATATCATCTCAGATACATATGTCGCAAATGTCAGGACGGATCGCGAGGAAATCGATCATAAATGAATGAGAATTGTAGGAAAAAGTGTCAGCTACAAGATAGGCGGACATAACAAGTGAGATTTTGAGTAGATCAAAAGTTATTCCAGTTGAGAGGTGATCGCCTAGAGGGGCTGCATTCTAGCCCGAATATCATCTCAGATACACATGTCGCAAATGTCAAGACGGTTTGCGAGGAAATCGATCACCAATGAATGAGAATTGTAGGAAAAAGTGTCAGCTACAAGATAGGCGGACATAACAAGTGAGATTTTGAGTAGATAAAAAGTTATTCCAGTTTAGAGGTGATCGCCTAGAGGGGCTGCATTTTAGCCCGAATATCATCTCAGATACATATGTCGCAAATGTCAAGACGGTTTGTGAGAAAATCGATCATGAATGAATGAGAATTGTAGGAAAAAGTGTCAGCTACAAGATAGGCGGACATAACAAGTGAGATTTTGAGTAGATAAAAAGTTATTCCAGCTTAGAGTTGATCGCCTAGAGGGGCTGCATTCTAGCCCGAATATCATCTCAGATACATATGTCGCAAATGTCAGGACGGCGTGCGAAAAAATCGATCATAAATTAATGAGACTGGTAGGAAAAAGTGTCAGCTACAAGATAGGCGGACATAACAAGTGAGATTTTGAGTAGATCAAAAGTTATTCCAGTTGAGAGGTGATCGCCTAGAGGGGCTGCATTTTAGCCCGAATATCATCTCAGATACATATGTTGCAAATGTCAGGACAGCGTGCGAAAAAATCGATCATAAATTAATGAGACTGGTAGGAAAAAGTGTCAGCTACAAGATAGGCGGACATAACAAGTGAGATTTTGAGTAGATCAAAAGTTATTCCAGTTTAGAGGTGATCGCCTAGAGGGGCTGCATTCTAGCCCGAATATCATCTCAGATACATATGTCGCAAATGTCAGTACAGCGTGCCTACAAATCGATCATGAATAAATGAGAATTGTAGGAAAAAGTGTCAGCTACAAGATAGGCGGACATAACAAGTGAGATTTTGAGTAGATCAAAAGTTATTCCAGTTGAGAGGTGATCGCCTAGAGGGGCTGCATTTTAGCCCGAATATCATCTCAGATACATATGTTGCAAATGTCAGGACAGCGTGCGAGAAAATCGATCATGAATGAATGAGAATTGTAGGAAAAAGTGTCAGCTACAAGATAGGCGGACATAACAAGTGAGATTTTGAGTAGATCAAAAGTTATTCCAGTTTAGAGGTGATCGCCTAGACGGGCTGCATTTCAGCCCGAATATCATCTTAGATACATATGTCGCAAATGTCAGTACAGCGTGCCTACAAATCGATCATGAATAAATGAGAATTGTAGGAAAAAGTGTCAGCTACAAGATAGGCGGACATAACAAGTGAGATTTTGAGTAGATCAAAAGTTATTCCAGTTGAGAGGTGATCGCCTAGAGGGGCTGCATTTTAGCCCGAATATCATCTCAGATACATATGTCGCAAATGTCAGGACGGATCGCGAGGAAATCGATCATAAATGAATGAGAATTGTAGGAAAAAGTGTCAGCTACAAGATAGGCGGACGGAACAAGTGAGATTTTGAGTAGATCAAAAGTTATTCCAGTTGAGAGGTGATCGCCTAGAGGGGCTGCATTTTAGCCCGAATATCATCTCAGATACATATGTCGCAAATGTCAGGACGGATCGCGAGGAAATCGATCATAAATGAATGAGAATTGTAGGAAAAAGTGTCAGCTACAAGATAGGCGGACGGAACAAGTGAGATTTTGAGTAGATCAAAAGTTATTCCAGTTTAGAGGTGATCGCCTAGACGGGCTGCATTTCAGCCCGAATATCATCTTAGATACATATGTCGCAAATGTCAGTACAGCGTGCCTACAAATCGATCATGAATAAATGAGAATTGTAGGAAAAAGTGTCAGCTACAAGATAGGCGGACATAACAAGTGAGATTTTGAGTAGATCAAAAGTTATTCCAGTTTAGAGGTGATCGCCTAGAGGGGCTGCATTCTAGCCCGAATATCATCTCAGATACATATGTCGCAAATGTCAGGACGGATCGCGAGGAAATCGATCATAAATGAATGAGAATTGTAGGAAAAAGTGTCAGCTACAAGATAGGCGGACGGAACAAGTGAGATTTTGAGTAGATCAAAAGTTATTCCAGTTGAGAGGTGATCGCCTAGAGGGTCTGCATTTTAGCCCGAATATCATCTCAGATACATATGTTGCAAATGTCAGGACAGCGTGCGAAAAAATCGATCATAAATTAATGAGACTGGTAGGAAAAAGTGTCAGCTACAAGATAGGCGGACATAACAAGTGAGATTTTGAGTAGATCAAAAGTTATTCCAGTTGAGAGGTGATCGCCTAGAGGGTCTGCATTTTAGCCCGAATATCATCTCAGATACATATGTTGCAAATGTCAGGACAGCGTGCGAAAAAATCGATCATAAATTAATGAGACTGGTAGGAAAAAGTGTCAGCTACAAGATAGGCGGACATAACAAGTGAGATTTTGAGTAGATCAAAAGTTATTCCAGTTTAGAGGTGATCGCCTACACGGGCTGCATTTCAGCCCGAATATCATCTTAGATACATATGTCGCAAATGTCAGTACAGCGTGCCTACAAATCGATCATGAATAAATGAGAATTGTAGGAAAAAGTGTCAGCTACAAGATAGGCGGACATAACAAGTGAGATTTTGAGTAGATCAAAAGTTATTCCAGTTTAGAGGTGATCGCCTAGAGGGGCTGCATTTTAGCCCGAATATCATCTCAGATACATATGTCACAAATGTCAGGACGGATCGCGAGGAAATCGATCATGAATGAATGAGAATTGTAGGAAAAAGTTTCAGCTACAAGATAGGCGGACATAACAAGTGAGATTTTAAGTAGATCAAAAGTTATTCCAGCTTAGAGCTGATCGCCTAGACGGGCTGCATTTCAGCCCGAATATCATCTTAGATACATATGTCGCAAATGTCAGTACAGCGTGCCTAAAAATCGATCATGAATAAATGAGAATTGTAGGAATAAGTGTCAGCTACAAGATAGGCGGACATAACAAGTGAGATTTTGAGTAGATCAAAAGTTATTCCAGTTGAGAGGTGATCGCCTAGAGGGGCTGCATTCTAGCCCGAATATCATCTCAGATACACATGTCGCAAATGTCAAGACGGTTTGCGAGGAAATCGATCACCAATGAATGAGAATTGTAGGAAAAAGTGTCAGCTTCAAGATAGGCGGACATAACAAGTGAGATTTTGAGTAGATCAAAAGTTATTCCAGTTTAGAGGTGATCGCCTAGAGGGGCTGCATTCTAGCCCGAATATCATCTCAGATACATATGTCGCAAATGTCAGGACGGATCGCGAGGAAATCGATCATAAATGAATGAGAATTGTAGGAAAAAGTGTCAGCTACAAGATAGGCGGACATAACAAGTGAGATTTTGAGTAGATCAAAAGTTATTCCAGTTTAGAGGTGATCGCCTAGAGGGGCTGCATTCTAGCCCGAATATCATCTCAGATACATATGTCGCAAATGTCAGGACGGATCGCGAGGAAATCGATCATGAATAAATGAGAATTGTAGGAATAAGTGTCAGCTACAAGATAGGCGGACATAACAAGTGAGATTTTGAGTAGATCAAAAGTTATTCCAGCTTAGAGTTGATCGCCTAGAGGGGCTGCATTCTAGCCCGAATATCATCTCAGATACATATGTCGCAAATGTCAGGACGGATCGCGAGGAAATCGATCATGAATAAATGAGAATTGTAGGAAAAAGTGTCAGCTACAAGATAGGCGGACATAACAAGTGAGATGTTGAGTAGATCAAAAGTTATTCCAGCTTAGAGTTGATCGCCTAGAGGGGCTGCATTCTAGCCCGAATATCATCTCAGATACATATGTCGCAAATGTCAAGACGGTTTGCGAGAAAATCGATCATGAATGAATGAGAATTGTAGGAATAAGTGTCAGCTACAAGATAGGCGGACATAACAAGTGAGATTTTGAGTAGATCAAAAGTTATTCCAGTTGAGAGGTGATCGCCTAGAGGAGCTGCATTCTAGCCCGAATATCATCTCAGATACACATGTCGCAAATGTCAAGACGGTTTGCGAGGAAATCGATCACCAATGAATGAGAATTGTAGGAAAAAGTGTCAGCTACAAGATAGGCGGACATAACAAGTGAGATTTTGAGTAGATCAAAAGTTATTCCAGTTGAGAGGTGATCGCCTAGAGGGGCTGCATTCTAGCCCGAATATCATCTCAGATACACATGTCGCAAATGTCAAGACGGTTTGCGAGGAAATCGATCACCAATGAATGAGAATTGTAGGAAAAAGTGTCAGCTACAAGATAGGCGGACGGAACAAGTGAGATTTTGAGTAGATCAAAAGTTATTCCAGCTTAGAGCTGATCGCCTAGACGGGCTGCATTTCAGCCCGAATATCATCTCAGATACATATGTCGCAAATGTCAGTACAGCGTGCCTAACAATCTATCATGAATAAATGAGAATTGTAGGAATAAGTGTCAGCTACAAGATAGGCGGACGGAACAAGTGAGATTTTGAGTAGATCAAAAGTTATTCCAGCTTAGAGCTGATCGCCTAAACGGGCTGCATTTCAGCCCGAATATCATCTCAGATACATATGTCGCAAATGTCAGTACAGCGTGCCTAACAATCTATCATGAATAAATGAGAATTGTAGGAATAAGTGTTAGCTACAAGATAGGCGGCCGGAACAAGTGAGATTTTGAGTAGATCAAAAGTTATTCCAGTTTAGAGGTGATCGTCTCCAGACGCTGCATTTTAGCCCAAATATCATCTCAGATACGTATGTCACAAATGTCAGGACAGCGTGCGGAAAAATCAATCATAAGTGAATGAGAAGTGTAGGAAAAAGTGTCAGCTACAAGATAGGCGGACATAACAAGTGAGATTTTGAGTAGATCAAAAGTTATTCCAGTTTAGAGGTGATCGCCTAGAGGGGCTGCATTCTAGCCCGAATATCATCTCAGATACATATGTCGCAAATGTCAGTACAGCGTGCCTACAAATCGATCATGAATAAATGAGAAATGTAGGAAAAAGTGTCAGCTACAAGATAGGCGGACATAACAAGTGAGATTTTGAGTAGATCAAAAGTTATTCCAGTTTAGAGGTGATCGCCTAGAGGGGCTGCATTCTAGCCCGAATATCATCTCAGATACATATGTCGCAAATGTCAGGACGGATCGCGAGGAAATCGATCATAAATGAATGAGAATTGTAGGAAAAAGTGTCAGCTACAAGATAGGCGGACGGAACAAGTGAGATTTTGAGTAGATCAAAAGTTATTCCAGTTTAGAGGTGATCGTCTCCAGACGCTGCATTTTAGCCCAAATATCATCTCAGATACATATGTTGCAAATGTCAGGACAGCGTGCGAAAAAATCGATCATAAATTAATGAGACTGGTAGGAAAAAGTGTCAGCTACAAGATAGGCGGACATAACAAGTGAGATTTTGAGTAGATCAAAAGTTATTCCAGTTGAGAGGTGATCGCCTAGAGGGTCTGCATTTTAGCCCGAATATCATCTCAGATACATATGTTGCAAATGTCAGGACAGCGTGCGAAAAAATCGATCATAAATTAATGAGACTGGTAGGAAAAAGTGTCAGCTACAAGATAGGCGGACATAACAAGTGAGATTTTGAGTAGATCAAAAGTTATTCCAGTTTAGAGGTGATCGCCTAGAGGGGCTGCATTTTAGCCCGAATATCATCTCAGATACATATGTTGCAAATGTCAGGACAGCGTGCGAAAAAATCGATCATAAATTAATGAGACTGGTAGGAAAAAGTGTCAGCTACAAGATAGGCGGACATAACAAGTGAGATTTTGAGTAGATCAAAAGTTATTCCAGTTGAGAGGTGATCGCCTAGAGGGTCTGCATTTTAGCCCGAATATCATCTCAGATACATATGTTGCAAATGTCAGGACAGCGTGCGAAAAAATCGATCATAAATTAATGAGACTGGTAGGAAAAAGTGTCAGCTACAAGATAGGCGGACATAACAAGTGAGATTTTGAGTAGATCAAAAGTTATTCCAGTTTAGAGGTGATCGCCTAGAGGGGCTGCATTTTAGCCCGAATATCATCTCAGATACATATGTCGCAAATGTCAAGACGGTTTGCGAGAAAATCGATCATGAATGAATGAGAATTGTAGGAAAAAGTTTCAGCTACAAGATAGGCGGACATAACAAGTGAGATTTTGAGTAGATCAAAAGTTATTCCAGCTTAGAGCTGATCGTCTCCAGACGCTGCATTTTAGCCCAAATATCATCTCAGATACATATGTTGCAAATGTCAGGACAGCGTGCGAAAAAATCGATCATAAATTAATGAGACTGGTAGGAAAAAGTGTCAGCTACAAGATAGGCGGACATAACAAGTGAGATTTTGAGTAGATCAAAAGTTATTCCAGTTGAGAGGTGATCGCCTAGAGGGTCTGCATTTTAGCCCGAATATCATCTCAGATACATATGTTGCAAATGTCAGGACAGCGTGCGAAAAAATCGATCATAAATTAATGAGACTGGTAGGAAAAAGTGTCAGCTACAAGATAGGCGGACATAACAAGTGAGATTTTGAGTAGATCAAAAGTTATTCCAGTTTAGAGGTGATCGCCTAGAGGGGCTGCATTTTAGCCCGAATATCATCTCAGATACATATGTCACAAATGTCAGGACGGATCGCGAGGAAATCGATCATGAATGAATGAGAATTGTAGGAAAAAGTGTCAGCTACAAGATAGGCGGACATAACAAGTGAGATTTTGAGTAGATAAAAAGTTATTCCAGTTTAGAGGTGATCGCCTAGAGGGGCTGCATTTTAGCCCGAATATCATCTCAGATACATATGTCGCAAATGTCAAGACGGTTTGCGAGAAAATCGATCATGAATGAATGAGAATTGTAGGAAAAAGTTTCAGCTACAAGATAGGCGGACATAACAAGTGAGATTTTAAGTAGATCAAAAGTTATTCCAGCTTAGAGCTGATCGCCTAGACGGGCTGCATTTCAGCCCGAATATCATCTTAGATACATATGTCGCAAATGTCAGTACAGCGTGCCTAAAAATCGATCATGAATAAATGAGAATTGTAGGAATAAGTGTCAGCTACAAGATAGGCGGACATAACAAGTGAGATTTTGAGTAGATCAAAAGTTATTCCAGTTGAGAGGTGATCGCCTAGAGGGGCTGCATTCTAGCCCGAATATCATCTCAGATACACATGTCGCAAATGTCAAGACGGTTTGCGAGGAAATCGATCACCAATGAATGAGAATTGTAGGAAAAAGTGTCAGCTTCAAGATAGGCGGACATAACAAGTGAGATTTTGAGTAGATCAAAAGTTATTCCAGTTTAGAGGTGATCGCCTAGAGGGGCTGCATTCTAGCCCGAATATCATCTCAGATACATATGTCGCAAATGTCAGGACGGATCGCGAGGAAATCGATCATAAATGAATGAGAATTGTAGGAAAAAGTGTCAGCTACAAGATAGGCGGACATAACAAGTGAGATTTTGAGTAGATCAAAAGTTATTCCAGTTTAGAGGTGATCGCCTAGAGGGGCTGCATTCTAGCCCGAATATCATCTCAGATACATATGTCGCAAATGTCAGGACGGATCGCGAGGAAATCGATCATGAATAAATGAGAATTGTAGGAATAAGTGTCAGCTACAAGATAGGCGGACATAACAAGTGAGATTTTGAGTAGATCAAAAGTTATTCCAGCTTAGAGTTGATCGCCTAGAGGGGCTGCATTCTAGCCCGAATATCATCTCAGATACATATGTCGCAAATGTCAAGACGGTTTGCGAGAAAATCGATCATGAATGAATGAGAATTGTAGGAATAAGTGTCAGCTACAAGATAGGCGGACATAACAAGTGAGATTTTGAGTAGATCAAAAGTTATTCCAGTTGAGAGGTGATCGCCTAGAGGAGCTGCATTCTAGCCCGAATATCATCTCAGATACACATGTCGCAAATGTCAAGACGGTTTGCGAGGAAATCGATCACCAATGAATGAGAATTGTAGGAAAAAGTGTCAGCTACAAGATAGGCGGACATAACAAGTGAGATTTTGAGTAGATCAAAAGTTATTCCAGTTGAGAGGTGATCGCCTAGAGGGGCTGCATTCTAGCCCGAATATCATCTCAGATACACATGTCGCAAATGTCAAGACGGTTTGCGAGGAAATCGATCACCAATGAATGAGAATTGTAGGAAAAAGTGTCAGCTACAAGATAGGCGGACGGAACAAGTGAGATTTTGAGTAGATCAAAAGTTATTCCAGCTCAGAGCTGATCGCCTAGACGGGCTGCATTTCAGCCCGAATATCATCTCAGATACATATGTCGCAAATGTCAGTACAGCGTGCCTAACAATCTATCATGAATAAATGAGAATTGTAGGAATAAGTGTCAGCTACAAGATAGGCGGACGGAACAAGTGAGATTTTGAGTAGATCAAAAGTTATTCCAGCTTAGAGCTGATCGCCTAAACGGGCTGCATTTCAGCCCGAATATCATCTCAGATACATATGTCGCAAATGTCAGTACAGCGTGCCTAACAATCTATCATGAATAAATGAGAATTGTAGGAATAAGTGTTAGCTACAAGATAGGCGGCCGGAACAAGTGAGATTTTGAGTAGATCAAAAGTTATTCCAGTTTAGAGGTGATCGTCTCCAGACGCTGCATTTTAGCCCAAATATCATCTCAGATACGTATGTCACAAATGTCAGGACAGCGTGCGGAAAAATCAATCATAAGTGAATGAGAAGTGTAGGAAAAAGTGTCAGCTACAAGATAGGCGGACATAACAAGTGAGATTTTGAGTAGATCAAAAGTTATTCCAGTTTAGAGGTGATCGCCTAGAGGGGCTGCATTCTAGCCCGAATATCATCTCAGATACATATGTCGCAAATGTCAGTACAGCGTGCCTACAAATCGATCATGAATAAATGAGAATTGTAGGAAAAAGTGTCAGCTACAAGATAGGCGGACATAACAAGTGAGATTTTGAGTAGATCAAAAGTTATTCCAGTTTAGAGGTGATCGCCTAGAGGGGCTGCATTCTAGCCCGAATATCATCTCAGATACATATGTCGCAAATGTCAGGACGGATCGCGAGGAAATCGATCATAAATGAATGAGAATTGTAGGAAAAAGTGTCAGCTACAAGATAGGCGGACGGAACAAGTGAGATTTTGAGTAGATCAAAAGTTATTCCAGTTTAGAGGTGATCGTCTCCAGACGCTGCATTTTAGCCCAAATATCATCTCAGATACATATGTTGCAAATGTCAGGACAGCGTGCGAAAAAATCGATCATAAATTAATGAGACTGGTAGGAAAAAGTGTCAGCTACAAGATAGGCGGACATAACAAGTGAGATTTTGAGTAGATCAAAAGTTATTCCAGTTGAGAGGTGATCGCCTAGAGGGTCTGCATTTTAGCCCGAATATCATCTCAGATACATATGTTGCAAATGTCAGGACAGCGTGCGAAAAAATCGATCATAAATTAATGAGACTGGTAGGAAAAAGTGTCAGCTACAAGATAGGCGGACATAACAAGTGAGATTTTGAGTAGATCAAAAGTTATTCCAGTTGAGAGGTGATCGCCTAGAGGGGCTGCATTCTAGCCCGAATATCATCTCAGATACACATGTCGCAAATGTCAAGACGGTTTGCGAGGAAATCGATCACCAATGAATGAGAATTGTAGGAAAAAGTGTCAGCTTCAAGATAGGCGGACATAACAAGTGAGATTTTGAGTAGATAAAAAGTTATTTCAGTTTAGAGTTGATCGCCTAGAGGGGCTGCATTTCAGCCCGAATATCATCTCAGATACATATGTCGCAAATGTCAGTACAGCGTGCCTAACAATCGATCATGAATAGATGAGAATTGTAGGAATAAGTGTCAGCTACAAGATAGGCGGACGGAACAAGTGAGATTTTGAGTAGATCAAAAGTTATTCCAGCTTAGAGTTGATCGCCTAGAGGGGCTGCATTCTAGCCCGAATATCATCTCAGATACATATGTCGCAAATGTCAGGACGGATCGCGAGGAAATCGATCATAAAGGAATGAGAATTGTAGGAAAAAGTGTCAGCTACAAGATAGGCGGACATAACAAGTGAGATTTTGAGTAGATCAAAAGTTATTCCAGTTTAGAGGTGATCGCCTAGAGGGGCTGCATTCTAGCCCGAATATCATCTCAGATACACATGTCGCAAATGTCAAGACGGTTTGCGAGGAAATCGATCACCAATGAATGAGAATTGTAGGAAAAAGTGTCAGCTACAAGATAGGCGGACATAACAAGTGAGATTTTGAGTTGATCAAAAGTTATTCCAGTTGAGAGGTGATCGCCTAGAGGGGCTGCATTCTAGCCCGAATATCATCTCAGATACACATGTCGCAAATGTCAAGACGGTTTGCGAGGAAATCGATCACCAATGAATGAGAATTGTAGGAAAAAGTGTCAGCTACAAGATAGGCGGACGGAACAAGTGAGATTTTGAGTAGATCAAAAGTTATTCCAGTTTAGAGGTGATCGCCTAGAGGGGCTGCATTCTAGCCCGAATATCATCTCAGATACATATGTCGCAAATGTCAGGACGGATCGCGAGGAAATCGATCATGAATAAATGAGAATTGTAGGAAAAAGTGTCAGCTACAAGATAGGCGGACATAACAAGTGAGATGTTGAGTAGATCAAAAGTTATTCCAGCTTAGAGTTGATCGCCTAGAGGGGCTGCACTCTAGCCCGAATATCATGTCAGATACATATGTCGCAAATGTCAGGACGGATCGCGAGGAAATCGATCATGAATGAATGAGAATTGTAGGAAAAAGTGTCAGCTACAAGATAGGCGGACATAACAAGTGAGATTTTGAGTAGATCAAAAGTTATTCCAGTTTAGAGGTGATCGCCTAGAGGGGCTGCATTCTAGCCCGAATATCATCTCAGATACATATGTCGCAAATGTCAGGACGGATCGCGAGGAAATCGATCATAAATGAATGAGAATTGTAGGAAAAAGTGTCAGCTACAAGATAGGCGGACGGAACAAGTGAGATATTGAGGAGATCAAAAGTTATTCCAGCTTAGAGTTGATCGCCTAGAGGGGCTGCATTCTAGCCCGAATATCATCTCAGATACATATGTCGCAAATGTCAAGACGGTTTGCGAGAAAATCGATCATGAATGAATGAGAATTGTAGGAATAAGTGTCAGCTACAAGATAGGCGGACATAACAAGTGAGATTTTGAGTAGATCAAAAGTTATTCCAGTTGAGAGGTGATCGCCTAGAGGGGCTGCATTCTAGCCCGAATATCATCTCAGATACACATGTCGCAAATGTCAAGACGATTTGCGAGGAAATCGATCACCAATGAATGAGAATTGTAGGAAAAAGTGTCAGCTACAAGATAGGCGGACATAACAAGTGAGATTTTGAGTAGATCAAAAGTTATTCCAGTTGAGAGGTGATCGCCTAGAGGGGCTGCATTTTAGCCCGAATATCATCTCAGATACATATGTCACAAATGTCAGGACGGATCGCGAGGAAATCGATCATGAATGAATGAGAATTGTAGGAATAAGTGTCAGCTACAAGATAGGCGGACATAACAAGTGAGATTTTGAGTAGATCAAAAGTTATTCCAGTTGAGAGGTGATCGCCTAGAGGGGCTGCATTTTAGCCCGAATATCATCTCAGATACATATGTCACAAATGTCAGGACGGATCGCGAGGAAATCGATCATGAATGAATGAGAATTGTAGGAATAAGTGTCAGCTACAAGATAGGCGGACATAACAAGTGAGATTTTGAGTAGATAAAAAGTTATTCCAGCTTAGAGTTGATCGCCTAGAGGGGCTGCATTCTAGCCCGAATATCATCTCAGATACATATGTCGCAAATGTCAGGACGGCGTGCGAAAAAATCGATCATAAATTAATGAGACTGGTAGGAAAAAGTGTCAGCTACAAGATAGGCGGACATAACAAGTGAGATTTTGAGTAGATCAAAAGTTATTCCAGTTTAGAGGTGATCGCCTAGAGGGGCTGCATTCTAGCCCGAATATCATCTCAGATACATATGTCGCAAATGTCAAGACGGTTTGCGAGAAAATCGATCATGAATGAATGAGAATTGTAGGAAAAAGTGTCAGCTACAAGATAGGCGGACATAACAAGTGAGATTTTGAGTAGATCAAAAGTTATTCCAGTTTAGAGGTGATCGCCTAGACGGGCTGCATTTCAGCCCGAATATCATCTTAGATACATATGTCGCAAATGTCAGTACAGCGTGCCTACAAATCGATCATGAATAAATGAGAATTGTAGGAAAAAGTGTCAGCTACAAGATAGGCGGACATAACAAGTGAGATTTTGAGTAGATCAAAAGTTATTCCAGTTGAGAGGTGATCGCCTAGAGGGGCTGCATTTTAGCCCGAATATCATCTCAGATACATATGTCGCAAATGTCAGGACGGATCGCGAGGAAATCGATCATAAATGAATGAGAATTGTAGGAAAAAGTGTCAGCTACAAGATAGGCGGACGGAACAAGTGAGATTTTGAGTAGATCAAAAGTTATTCCAGTTGAGAGGTGATCGCCTAGAGGGGCTGCATTTTAGCCCGAATATCATCTCAGATACATATGTCGCAAATGTCAGGACGGATCGCGAGGAAATCGATCATAAATGAATGAGAATTGTAGGAAAAAGTGTCAGCTACAAGATAGGCGGACGGAACAAGTGAGATTTTGAGTAGATCAAAAGTTATTCCAGTTTAGAGGTGATCGTTTCCAGACGCTGCATTTTAGCCCAAATATCATCTCAGATACATATGTTGCAAATGTCAGGACAGCGTGCGAAAAAATCGATCATAAATTAATGAGACTGGTAGGAAAAAGTGTCAGCTACAAGATAGGCGGACATAACAAGTGAGATTTTGAGTAGATCGAAAGTTATTCCAGTTGAGAGGTGATCGCCTAGAGGGTCTGCATTTTAGCCCGAATATCATCTCAGATACATATGTTGCAAATGTCAGGACAGCGTGCGAAAAAATCGATCATAAATTAATGAGACTGGTAGGAAAAAGTGTCAGCTACAAGATAGGCGGACATAACAAGTGAGATTTTGAGTAGATCAAAAGTTATTCCAGTTTAGAGGTGATCGCCTAGACGGGCTGCATTTCAGCCCGAATATCATCTTAGATACATATGTCGCAAATGTCAGTACAGCGTGCCTACAAATCGATCATGAATAAATGAGAATTGTAGGAAAAAGTGTCAGCTACAAGATAGGCGGACATAACAAGTGAGATTTTGAGTAGATCAAAAGTTATTCCAGTTTAGAGGTGATCGCCTAGAGGGTCTGCATTTTAGCCCGAATATCATCTCAGATACATATGTTGCAAATGTCAGGACAGCGTGCGAAAAAATCGATCATAAATTAATGAGACTGGTAGGAAAAAGTGTCAGCTACAAGATAGGCGGACATAACAAGTGAGATTTTGAGTAGATCAAAAGTTATTCCAGTTTAGAGGTGATCGCCTAGACGGGCTGCATTTCAGCCCGAATATCATCTTAGATACATATGTCGCAAATGTCAGTACAGCGTGCCTACAAATCGATCATGAATAAATGAGAATTGTAGGAAAAAGTGTCAGCTACAAGATAGGCGGACATAACAAGTGAGATTTTGAGTAGATCAAAAGTTATTCCAGTTTAGAGGTGATCGCCTAGACGGGCTGCATTTCAGCCCGAATATCATCTTAGATACATATGTCGCAAATGTCAGTACAGCGTGCCTACAAATCGATCATGAATAAATGAGAATTGTAGGAAAAAGTGTCAGCTACAAGATAGGCGGACATAACAAGTGAGATTTTGAGTAGATCAAAAGTTATTCCAGTTTAGAGGTGATCGCCTAGAGGGGCTGCATTTTAGCCCGAATATCATCTCAGATACATATGTCGCAAATGTCAAGACGGTTTGTGAGAAAATCGATCATGAATGAATGAGAATTGTAGGAAAAAGTGTCAGCTACAAGATAGGCGGACATAACAAGTGAGATTTTGAGTAGATAAAAAGTTATTCCAGTTTAGAGGTGATCGCCTAGAGGGGCTGCATTTTAGCCCGAATATCATCTCAGATACATATGTCGCAAATGTCAAGACGGTTTGCGAGAAAATCGATCATGAATGAATGAGAATTGTAGGAAAAAGTTTCAGCTACAAGATAGGCGGATATAACAAGTGAGATTTTGAGTAGATCAAAAGTTATTCCAGCTTAGAGCTGATCGCCTAGACGGGCTGCATTTCAGCCCGAATATCATCTTAGATACATATGTCGCAAATGTCAGTACAGCGTGCCTAAAAATCGATCATGAATAAATGAGAATTGTAGGAATAAGTGTCAGCTACAAGATAGGCGGACATAACAAGTGAGATTTTGAGTAGATCAAAAGTTATTCCAGTTGAGAGGTGATCGCCTAGAGGGGCTGCATTCTAGCCCGAATATCATCTCAGATACACATGTCGCAAATGTCAAGACGGTTTGCGAGGAAATCGATCACCAATGAATGAGAATTGTAGGAAAAAGTGTCAGCTTCAAGATAGGCGGACATAACAAGTGAGATTTTGAGTAGATCAAAAGTTATTCCAGTTTAGAGGTGATCGCCTAGAGGGGCTGCATTCTAGCCCGAATATCATCTCAGATACATATGTCGCAAATGTCAGGACGGATCGCGAGGAAATCGATCATAAATGAATGAGAATTGTAGGAAAAAGTGTCAGCTACAAGATAGGCGGACATAACAAGTGAGATTTTGAGTAGATCAAAAGTTATTCCAGTTTAGAGGTGATCGCCTAGAGGGGCTGCATTCTAGCCCGAATATCATCTCAGATACATATGTCGCAAATGTCAGGACGGATCGCGAGGAAATCGATCATGAATAAATGAGAATTGTAGGAATAAGTGTCAGCTACAAGATAGGCGGACATAACAAGTGAGATGTTGAGTAGATCAAAAGTTATTCCAGCTTAGAGTTGATCGCCTAGAGGGGCTGCATTCTAGCCCGAATATCATCTCAGATACATATGTCGCAAATGTCAGGACGGATCGCGAGGAAATCGATCATGAATAAATGAGAATTGTAGGAAAAAGTGTCAGCTACAAGATAGGCGGACATAACAAGTGAGATTTTGAGTAGATCAAAAGTTATTCCAGTTTAGAGGTGATCGCCTAGAGGGGCTGCATTCTAGCCCGAATATCATCTCAGATACATATGTCGCAAATGTCAGGACGGATCGCGAGGAAATCGATCATGAATAAATGAGAATTGTAGGAATAAGTGTCAGCTACAAGATAGGCGGACATAACAAGTGAGATTTTGAGTAGATCAAAAGTTATTCCAGTTGAGAGGTGATCGCCTAGAGGGGCTGCATTCTAGCCCGAATATCATCTCAGATACACATGTCGCAAATGTCAGGACGGATCGCGAGGAAATCGATCATGAATAAATGAGAATTGTAGGAAAAAGTGTCAGCTACAAGATAGGCGGACATAACAAGTGAGATGTTGAGTAGATCAAAAGTTATTCCAGCTTAGAGTTGATCGCCTAGAGGGGCTGCATTCTAGCCCGAATATCATCTCAGATACATATGTCGCAAATGTCAAGACGGTTTGCGAGAAAATCGATCATGAATGAATGAGAATTGTAGGAATAAGTGTCAGCTACAAGATAGGCGGACATAACAAGTGAGATTTTGAGTAGATCAAAAGTTATTCCAGTTGAGAGGTGATCGCCTAGAGGGGCTGCATTCTAGCCCGAATATCATCTCAGATACACATGTCGCAAATGTCAAGACGGTTTGCGAGGAAATCGATCACCAATGAATGAGAATTGTAGGAAAAAGTGTCAGCTACAAGATAGGCGGACATAACAAGTGAGATTTTGAGTAGATCAAAAGTTATTCCAGTTGAGAGGTGATCGCCTAGAGGGGCTGCATTCTAGCCCGAATATCATCTCAGATACACATGTCGCAAATGTCAAGACGGTTTGCGAGGAAATCGATCACCAATGAATGAGAATTGTAGGAAAAAGTGTCAGCTACAAGATAGGCGGACGGAACAAGTGAGATTTTGAGTAGATCAAAAGTTATTCCAGCTTAGAGCTGATCGCCTAGACGGGCTGCATTTCAGCCCGAATATCATCTCAGATACATATGTCGCAAATGTCAGTACAGCGTGCCTAACAATCTATCATGAATAAATGAGAATTGTAGGAATAAGTGTCAGCTACAAGATAGGCGGACGGAACAAGTGAGATTTTGAGTAGATCAAAAGTTATTCCAGCTTAGAGCTGATCGCCTAGACGGGCTGCATTTCAGCCCGAATATCATCTCAGATACATATGTCGCAAATGTCAGTACAGCGTGCCTAACAATCTATCATGAATAAATGAGAATTGTAGGAATAAGTGTTAGCTACAAGATAGGCGGCCGGAACAAGTGAGATTTTGAGTAGATCAAAAGTTATTCCAGTTTAGAGGTGATCGTCTCCAGACGCTGCATTTTAGCCCAAATATCATCTCAGATACGTATGTCACAAATGTCAGGACAGCGTGCGGAAAAATCAATCATAAGTGAATGAGAAGTGTAGGAAAAAGTGTCAGCTACAAGATAGGCGGACATAACAAGTGAGATTTTGAGTAGATCAAAAGTTATTCCAGTTGAGAGGTGATCGCCTAGAGGGTCTGCATTTTAGCCCGAATATCATCTCAGATACATATGTTGCAAATGTCAGGACAGCGTGCGAAAAAATCGATCATAAATTAATGAGACTGGTAGGAAAAAGTGTCAGCTACAAGATAGGCGGACATAACAAGTGAGATTTTGAGTAGATCAAAAGTTATCCCAGTTGAGAGGTGATCGCCTAGAGGGTCTGCATTTTAGCCCGAATATCATCTCAGATACATATGTTGCAAATGTCAGGACAGCGTGCGAAAAAATCGATCATAAATTAATGAGACTGGTAGGAAAAAGTGTCAGCTACAAGATAGGCGGACATAACAAGTGAGATTTTGAGTAGATCAAAAGTTATTCCAGTTTAGAGGTGATCGCCTAGAGGGGCTGCATTTTAGCCCGAATATCATCTCAGATACATATGTCACAAATGTCAGGACGGATCGCGAGGAAATCGATCATGAATGAATGAGAATTGTAGGAAAAAGTGTCAGCTACAAGATAGGCGGCCGGAACAAGTGAGATTTTGAGTAGATCAAAAGTTATTCCAGTTTAGAGGTGATCGTCTCCAGACGCTGCATTTTAGCCCAAATATCATCTCAGATACGTATGTCACAAATGTCAGTACAGCGTGCCTACAAATCGATCATGAATAAATGAGAATTGTAGGAAAAAGTGTCAGCTACAAGATAGGCGGACATAACAAGTGAGATTTTGAGTAGATCAAAAGTTATTCCAGTTTAGAGTTGATCGCCTAGAGGGGCTGCATTTTAGCCCGAATATCATCTCAGATACATATGTCACAAATGTCAGGACGGATCGCGAGGAAATCGATCATAAATGAATGAGAATTGTAGGAAAAAGTGTCAGCTACAAGATAGGCGGACATAACAAGTGAGATTTTGAGTAGATCAAAAGTTATTCCAGTTGAGAGGTGATCGCCTAGAGGGGCTGCATTTTAGCCCGAATATCATCTCAGATACATATGTCACAAATGTCAGGACGGATCGCGAGGAAATCGATCATAAATGAATGAGAATTGTAGGAAAAAGTGTCAGCTACAAGATAGGCGGACATAACAAGTGAGATTTTGAGTAGATCAAAAGTTATTCCAGCTTAGAGTTGATCGCCTAGAGGGGCTGCATTCTAGCCCGAATATCATCTTAGATACATATGTCGCAAATGTCAGTACAGCGTGCCTAAAAATCGATCATGAATAAATGAGAATTGTAGGAATAAGTGTCAGCTACAATATAGGCGGACATAACAAGTGAGATTTTGAGTAGATCAAAAGTTATTCCAGTTGAGAGGTGATCGCCTAGAGGGGCTGCATTTTAGCCCGAATATCATCTCAGATACATATGTCGCAAATGTCAGTACAGCGTGCCTAACAATCGATCATGAATAGATGAGAATTGTAGGAATAAGTGTCAGCTACAAGATAGGCGGACGGAACAAGTGAGATTTTGAGTAGATCAAAAGTTATTCCAGCTTAGAGCTGATCGCCTAGACGGGCTGCATTTCAGCCCGAATATCATCTCAGATACATATGTCGCAAATGTCAGTACAGCGTGCCTAACAATCGATCATGAATAGATGAGAATTGTAGGAATAAGTGTCAGCTACAAGATAGGCGGACGGAACAAGTGAGATTTTGAGTAGATCAAAAGTTATTCCAGCTTAGAGCTGATCGCCTAGACGGGCTGCATTTCAGCCCGAATATCATCTTAGATACATATGTCGCAAATGTCAGTACAGCGTGCCTAACAATCGATCATGAATAAATGAGAATTGTAGGAATAAGTGTCAGCTACAAGATAGGCGGACATAACAAGTGAGATTTTGAGTAGATCAAAAGTTATTCCAGTTGAGAGGTGATCGCCTAGAGGGGCTGCATTCTAGCCCGAATATCATCTCAGATACATGTGTCGCAAATGTCAAGTCGGTTTGCGAGAAAATCGATCATGAATGAATGAGAATTGTAGGAAAAAGTGTCAGCTACAAGATAGGCGGACATAACAAGTGAGATTTTGAGTAGATCAAAAGTTATTCCAGTTTAGAGGTGATCGCCTAGAGGGGCTGCATTCTAGCCCGAATATCATCTCAGATACATATGTCGCAAATGTCAGGACGGATCGCGAGGAAATCGATCATAAATGAATGAGAATTGTAGGAAAAAGTGTCAGCTACAAGATAGGCGGACATAACAAGTGAGATTTTGAGTAGATCAAAAGTTATTCCAGTTTAGAGTTGATCGCCTAGAGGGGCTGCATTCTAGCCCGAATATCATCTCAGATACATATGTCGCAAATGTCAAGACGGTTTGCGAGAAAATCGATCATGAATGAATGAGAATTGTAGGAAAAAGTGTCAGCTACAAGATAGGCGGACGGAACAAGTGAGATATTGAGGAGATCAAAAGTTATTCCAGTTTAGAGGTGATCGCCTAGAGGGGCTGCATTCTAGCCCGAATATCATCTCAGATACATATGTCGCAAATGTCAGGACGGATCGCGAGGAAATCGATCATAAATGAATGAGAATTGTAGGAAAAAGTGTCAGCTACAAGATAGGCGGACATAACAAGTGAGATTTTGAGTAGATCAAAAGTTATTCCAGTTTAGAGTTGATCGCCTAGAGGGGCTGCATTCTAGCCCGAATATCATCTCAGATACATATGTCGCAAATGTCAAGACGGTTTGCGAGAAAATCGATCATGAATGAATGAGAATTGTAGGAAAAAGTGTCAGCTACAAGATAGGCGGACGGAACAAGTGAGATATTGAGGAGATCAAAAGTTATTCCAGCTTAGAGCTGATCGCCTAGACGGGCTGCATTTCAGCCCGAATATCATCTCAGATACATATGTCGCAAATGTCAAGACGGTTTGTGAGAAAATCGATCATGAATGAATGAGAATTGTAGGAATAAGTGTCAGCTACAAGATAGGCGGACATAACAAGTGAGATTTTGAGTAGATCAAAAGTTATTCCAGTTGAGAGGTGATCGCCTAGAGGGGCTGCATTCTAGCCCGAATATCATCTCAGATACATATGTCGCAAATGTCAGGACGGATCGCGAGGAAATCGATCATAAATGAATGAGAATTGTAGGAAAAAGTGTCAGCTACAAGATAGGCGGACGGAACAAGTGAGATATTGAGGAGATCAAAAGTTATTCCAGCTTAGAGCTGATCGCCTAGACGGGCTGCATTTCAGCCCGAATATCATCTTAGATACATATGTCGCAAATGTCAGTACAGCGTGCCTAAAAATCGATCATGAATAAATGAGAATTGTAGGAATAAGTGTCAGCTACAAGATAGGCGGACATAACAAGTGAGATTTTGAGTAGATCAAAAGTTATTCCAGTTGAGAGGTGATCGCCTAGAGGGGCTGCATTCTAGCCCGAATATCATCTCAGATACATATGTCGCAAATGTCAGGACGGATCGCGAGGAAATCGATCATAAATGAATGAGAATTGTAGGAAAAAGTGTCAGCTACAAGATAGGCGGACGGAACAAGTGAGATATTGAGGAGATCAAAAGTTATTCCAGCTTAGAGCTGATCGCCTAGACGGGCTGCATTCTAGCCTGAATATCATCTCAGATACATATGTCGCAAATGTCAGTACAGCGTGCCTAACAATCGATCATGAATAAATGAGAATTGTAGGAATAAGTGTCAGCTACAAGATAGGCGGACATAACAAGTGAGATTTTGAGTAGATCAAAAGTTATTCCAGTTGAGAGGTGATCGCCTAGAGGGGCTGCATTCTAGCCCGAATATCATCTCAGATACATATGTCGCAAATGTCAGGACGGATCGCGAGGAAATCGATCATAAATGAATGAGAATTGTAGGAAAAAGTGTCAGCTACAAGATAGGCGGACGGAACAAGTGAGATTTTGAGTAGATCAAAAGTTATTCCAGCTTAGAGCTGATCGCCTAGACGGGCTGCATTCTAGCCTGAATATCATCTCAGATACATATGTCGCAAATGTCAGTACAGCGTGCCTAACAATCGATCATGAATAAATGAGAATTGTAGGAAAAAGTGTCAGCTACAAGATAGGCGGACATAACAAGTGAGATTTTGAGTAGATCAAAAGTTATTCCAGTTGAGAGGTGATCGCCTAGAGGGGCTGCATTCTAGCCCGAATATCATCTCAGCTTCATTGGTCGCAAATGTCAGGACAGTTCGAGACAAAATCGATTATGAATGAATGGGATTTGTAGGAAAAAGTGTCAGCTACGAGATAGGCGGACGGAACAAGTGAGATTTTGAGTAGATCAAAAGTTATTCCAGTTTAGAGGTGATCGCCTAGAGGGAATGCATTTTAGCCCGAATATCATCTCAGATACATATGTCGCAAATGTCAAGACAGCGTGCGAAAATAGAAGTACCTCTACCCTCCATAGTTTCAATATAAGATATCGGTGTTGAATCTAATTTTCGAATAAAGATGGTACTGAATAGAGAAGTTTGGAGTAAACTTGTCATAACCGGTGATCATGCCCGAGCGGTCTAAGGCGCAAGATCTAGGCCTCTCGAACTTGATTACTGGCCAGGCTCGGGTTCGAATCCCAGCGGTTGTCGAAAGAATTTTTCACACAAAGAGTGTGAGGTCTTTCGGCTCTGAGATTCGTCCCGTCGCCGACATTTGAAGATCGGTACAAAGATAAAGAATTTGATTTGATTAGGTTCTAAAAACAGAGTAAATCTGAGAACTGGGCATTCTTAGGCTCAATGGAACTGTGTTCCCGGGCGTTTTTGTAACTTCAAAGTGACTGGGCTCACTTTAAGTATCAAAAAAAAAATAAAAAAAAAAAAAGTAAAGTGGTCGCACTGCCGTTTATTTGGTATAATATGCTGCTGCCACAGAATTGCACGAGAATACACTTCTACTTGCTACAACTTTCGATGCTGCCAAGTTTGTTGGCAACATACAATCGCTGACTCGAAATTATTGTCAACTTAAATATGGCTAGACAAAAATTCAACCGGCATTATAAGTAAATTGCTTTCAATCAATCTGACTGATTTTAAAAAAAGTATCAAATACTAATGCATCAAATTATCGTTGTTTCGATTGATTAAAGACTATTGTTCATGATAGCAACAAATACGAATGTCACATTTTATATCCGACTTAATCACTGTATGCAAATACATGACATCAGTTCGACGTACAACTGTTCATAATTGGAAATCTTTCTACATTACTAAGTCACCATATCGTAGTGCTATTATCAGCCATCTGTATCTAAAGGAAACAACATTTAATACAACTGATTAATTACAAATCTGTCTTAAATATCTACTTGAAATAATTACAGTCGTTATTAACATCATGTGACTCTTAACTATACCGGGAATAATATTTAATCGAAATATTTTTCGACTCGAAAGAACTTGTTGTTAGGACAGAAAGATGGCACCCGTCCGAACAACCTTAATACTCAGTTTGATGGTTTGATCTTCCCAATATCTCACTTGTTATGTCCGCCTATCTTGTAGCTGACACTTTTTCCTACAATTCCCATTCCTTCATGATCGATTTTGTCTCGAACTGTCCTGACATTTGCGACATATGTATCTGAGATGATATTCGGGCTAAAATGCATTCCCTCTAGGCGATCACCTCTAAACTGGAATAACTTTTGATCTACTCAAAATCTCACTTGTTCCGTCCGCCTATCTCGTAGCTGACACTTTTTCCTACAAATCCCATTCATTCATAATCGATTTTGTCTCGAACTGTCCTGACATTTGCGACCAATGAAGCTGAGATGATATTCGGGCTAAAATGCAGCCCCTGTAGACGATCACCTTTAAACTGAAATATTTCTTGATCTACTCAATATCTTACTTGTTATGTCCGCCTATCTTGTAGCTGACACTTTTTTCTATAATTTTCATGCATTCATGATCGATTTTGTCGTGATCTGTCCTGGAATTTGTGACTAATGTAGCTGAGATGATATTTGGGCTAAGACGCAGCGTCTGGAATAGATCACCTTTTAACTGAAATATTTTGTGATCTACTCAATATCTTACTTGTTATGTCCGCCTATCTTGTAGCTGACACTTTTTCCAACAATTCTCATTCATTCATTATCGAATTTTTCGCTCGTTGTCCTGACATTTGCGACCAATATAGCTGAGATGATATTTGGGCTAAAATGCAGCCCCTGTAGACGATCACCTTTAAACTGAAGTATTTTTCGATCTACTCAATATCTCACGCGGACCCGTTTGCTATAAAACGGATAGTCTTCACATCTGTAATAGATAGGAAGAAAATTCAATGACTACTTTTTAGAGATATATGATAAAAAAACCAATAAGAGTATAGAAATAAACTAGTCTAGTAGCACATTGCCATATAATTATTGATAGGACTATTCAAGTGCCCATTTACCATAAAACGGGTAGTCTAAACTGCTGCGGTAAAAAGTAAAAAATTCTGTGACGATTTCTTAGAAATGTTTAGCTATATCAGACTCATTCATGTTAGAAAAATAGCCTAGCCTAGGTGTACAGTGCCATATAATCAGTAATCAAATCGTCTGAGGGTCCGTATACTACGAGACGAGTACTCTGAATTGCTGCGGTAATGAGTCAATAATTCTCTGACAATTTTTTAGATATGTTATTGACTAGATCAAAAGTTTTTCTAGTTCGGAGGAAATCATTGACAGAAGCTGCGTCTCAGACCAAATATCATCTTAGCTACATTGGTCTCAAATGTCAGACCAGCGTTAGGAAAAATCAATCATGACTGAATGAGAATTGTAGGAAAAAGTGTCAGCTACAAGATAGGCGGACAGAATAAGTAAGATGTTGGGAAGATCAAATGTTATTTCAGTTTAAAGGTGATCGTCTACAGGAGCTGCATTCTAGCCCAAATATCATCTTGGATACATTGGTCGCAAATGTCATGACAGAAAGCAAGAAATTCGATCATGAATGAATGAGAATTGTAGGAAAAAGTGTCAGCTACAAGATAGGCAGACAGAACAAGTGAGATTGTTGAAAATTGCTACATTAAACGAACTATTAAATAATTAATACTAAAAACTTAATACATGTGCATTTTAAAAATAAAATAAAATATTGTAAAATATAATTCTTTCTCTTAAACTAAGTATTTTAGCTCTACGCTACTCGCAACATCACCCGAGTACCTACTTGTATGACCGTCCCGGGTTCGGGGCCATAAAAGTTTGATTCTTTTTGTTCACAGCGCGAGCCTTTTGCCCGCATACGCAGCTCTTCTACGCGAACATTTGTTCGCCAGATTTCATTCCTTTTTTATACATGCAATTTTTGTTATAAACAATCAACACAGGACTTTCTCACGTTCTTGGGAAAGTAGAAAAATTGAGAAACTTCCAAACCAGCTTTTCGAACCTTTTTTTTTAGCATATTGGAGCTCTGCATCAACTTGCTGCCGTTGTCACCAGTCAGTCATTCCTCAACTTCTTGCACCGAGCACATCGAGTGTTTCCTAGCTTGTCAATTTTGCTAATCAGCCTCACAGCAGTTTATAAATATCAGTTCACTCAGTTCTTTTCTTAAACACAGTGAAAGCTACAACGTTCAGTTGCAATTATTCCTAGTTTAGCGAGCATTCATTGCCATCAAGAGCCATCAAGAAGCAAGTACGCAGCTTCCAGGGTACGCAGCAACTCGTGATCACTTTTTATCCACTTCGGCTTACCCCGCATTGGTGTGATCGTGATATCCTGCCAGCTCCTACCAGACTACCAGTTCTCAACTACCAAACTCAGAGCTAAGTAAATTACAACCTGGGTTACCTTTGGTATGTACACAGATTCAATTGCTATTCTAACTCGCATGAAGTCAATACTCTGACGCAACTGGGTCGCGCTATAATCCCTGACCTTTAACTACTCATCACAAGGTCTTTCTACGTCTGGTCCCGGTTCACCTGCGACCGGGGCACCACCCTGTGAATCGTCAGTGGTTATAGCCGACCATCTCTACTCTGGAGATTCCTTTCGGATATTCCCTCCTTACCGTGAGCACCACGATGGCTGACCCGCCCCCAATCTTCACCAAGGCCTTACCCAGAACGGTCCCGTTTCACCTGCGACCGGGACACCGCCTTGGTGACCCGTCAGTTGTTGTGGTGGATCGGCTAGATGAGAGTTTCGAGAGGTACCTACTGGATTTTCGTCTGGCTAGTCCACGTCTGACCTCTCTCAGCTCGTCACAAGGTCTACCTGAGTCTGGTCCCAGTTCACCTGCGACCGGGACACCACCTTGTGATCCGTCAGATGCCCTAGCAGATATCATTAACTCCTGCTCTTGCTCAATCATATCATGATCCGTCTGATCGAGACATGCGTGTCCAATCACGTGTCTGTCTACTCTGTCTTTAACCTGCTAATATTCGACTTGAGCGTCTCGCAACGCCAATTCAGTGGCTTGCGAGAGCTCTGCTGTCAAGTTCTGTCTTCTAAACTGATCAGCTGCTATTTCTATAACATCCAAGTAAGATACTGACATCGCAATATTCCCAACATCTGCTGATTAATCGCTGCAAAGGAGCTCGTACGAGTTGAACGAGTAATTCCGAGATCTGAACGAGCACCAAGAGCCTTGTACCAATTCGACACCTCCAGAACACGCCTGCAGCTGCTTGGCCCTGCCAGGCTCGAGTCGACACCGCACATAACTAGCCAGATCTACCAGTCATCAGGCCGCTCGTCAAGCCTGACTTCTGTTCGCCTCCACTCAACACTGATCGAGTCAGACCACATTAGCTCTGCTGCCACCAGCTCAGCTACGAGGAATCCAACTGCTGAGAATTCACCAGTACCAGAACTACAGTTCACTATCCATTATTCACCTGAGTTTAATCTATTGCGATAATTTATATACATTATATTCGGTAAATTATATTGTATATCGACTTACAGTAAATTTTTTTTTTTATTACAAAACTAAGCCATAGATACGATCGATAAAATTTATAATTAGCCTGTAATACTTTAGCAAGCTTGCTCTAATAATAAATAGTGTTCTATCGACCTCTTTGCAAAGATAACATGCGACCTACTTCCGGTTTTTAGACTTTACTCAAGTAATATTAGCTTCTCATATAAGTCGCATGTCGATCGATTTACCTTTGCTTCTACATATATTTTAAAAACTTTTATGCTTTATAACTCAATCTACATTTAAGTATACTATTGTTCTGTTTAATTCTCGACTAACTCATGAACATTTATCACAAATATATTTTTAATGCTAAGAATCCAATTTTGAATTATCCAAAATTTTTATCGCCTGTAAAAAATTTAATTTTTAAAATCATGTACGAGGTGTAGCTAGTTGCGACGACTCAAAAATGGCTATAACATCGAAAATAATTTGAATTTTGAAAAATCTTTTTAGGGAGATATTTTTGAATATCTAAACTATCGCTCGGAGAAAAAAATATAGTAAAATGTACTAAAAAATATGGGAATAATTACTAAATTTAAATAGTAATCTTGAAACGCTTATGAATTATATGAAAAATTCGTAAACAGATAAGTAAATTTTACTATCCCATTTAGTAAATTTTACTATATTAGAATGGAAAAAAATATAATTAAATTTTTATTAGCTTTTAACTTTTTATTATTATCACTATCAATTTGATATTATTGCTATTTATGTCATCTGTATTGGTGTTGGAGTCGATTTTTGTTTTTTAAAAAATCACTTGGTTTCAACCGAGATTCGAACCCTGATCTCTCGCGCGCGTCCTTTCCTATGTCTGACGGCCCGATGTCTCCTTTGGACAAAAGCTTCAGAATTTGTAATACATATTTGTATATGCTATCCCCACCAACTTTTAATTTTATCTATACATAGTAGAATTTACTATACAGATAGTAAAAAAACATAATCGTGTTAGAAAAAATACATTGCGTATAGTAATTTTTAATATTTTGTATAGTAACAAATCCTATATTGTATTAGAAAATTAACTTTCTTAAATTAGTATATATTAATAGTACTTATAGTAAAATTTTCTAGACAAATAGTAAAAAATACAATCGTCTTAGCAAAAAATACATTACGCATAGTAGTTTTGAATATCTTATTATGTAATTATTACTAACTAGTAAATTTTACTAAACGTTTAATAATAATTACAATACAGAATGTATTTTTTCATATCTGTTAGTAAATTTTACTATAAGATTCTAATTTTTACTATATTTTTTTCTCCGTGGCGGATTATAAAAAAAAAATTTTCGATTTTTTCAAATTTCTAGACTAGAATACCCCCTTAAGAGCTCAAACTCGGCAGGAATTTTTGTTTTAGCATAAAAAACAATATTTTGCTTTATGAGCAACAAAAAAAATACTTTCGCCGGAAACGAAGCACCTTAATATATATACCAGAGTATAATTAAAAATTTTTTTCTTTTTTTAATTTAAAAGGTATTAAATCGAATAAGATACTAACTTGCTACAGTTTCTCATTTATTTTAAAATAATTAACTAAAATACTTAACTACTCTACTGGTATAGTTAATTAAAAAATAATAATAATAATAATTTAAAAGACAATAAAAAAAAAAAAAAATTCCACAGCATCTTGAAAGTTCTCTCGAAAGACAAATGATGATCTCAGAAGGAAAATAACACCAATAAAACTAACCAAATGATTAAAGACCTAAGACCACTATGAACGCACAGCTTGCGACGTAAATTGTTGATCAAAACAAAATAAATAACTAAATAATAAAAAAAAAAACAATCCAGCAAAACAACTCGATGAAAAATGACGATGCGACATGACATAAGACAAATATATCAAGGATAAAATAAATACATGTATTTATAATAATATAATATAATGTCCTTTATCGTGTTCCCATTGTAATTGTCCCCAATAAAATCAGTATAATCAATATCTATCCACATTCTTATTCAATAGCTTTTTTATTGTTTTTTAATTATAAAGAAGTAACAAAGAATAATAATTTTCATGATATCATCGTACTCTCTTTTTTTTTTCTTTTTTTATTTTTATATTTTTTTTTATCGTTTTGTCACTATATAGTATTATATATTATTAATTATTAATATTATATTTATATATTTATACTTAAATAGTGTATTAAATATTGTGGCAAATATTTATATACATATACATATATATATATATATATACATATACATACATATATATATATATATATATACATATATATAATAAAATATTATCTACTGCTTACACTTTGAAATCGAGGCGAATGCTCTCGAGTCTAAGGTCATTGATTGCGACATATATATATTTTTTTTATTATTATTATTATTATTATTATTATTATTATTTAAAAATTATTAAGATGGTTTGGAGTCGCTTAGATAATTATCAATCCAAATACCAACTCAATGACTCGAGTTTATTATGATAAATCGGCATGTGTTGCATTGTAATGTTGTTTTGTTATTATTATTATTATTATTTAAAATTTTATTTAATAAAAAAATTAAACATGCCGATTTAATCATCCAATCCGCTAATTATATAAAATAATTAATGATAAAAAAAATACGACAACATTTAAACTACAAGAGTTATTCGTTTTATCTAGACTACTAAAATTTCCAACAACTAATTTACGAGCGTCTTAATATTTTTTTTTTTTTTTTTTTTTTTTGATCTAAACAATTAATTAAACTTATTTTTATAAAATAAAGACGCTCGATATATAAATTCATGACTTTCTAAAAACACACACACATCACGTATGTAAGACTTGTACTCTCGTAAAATAAATATATATATATAAATATATATATATTTTAAAAAATTATCTATTGTAATAACGAGAGTACAATTACTGCAAATATTCATAAATCTCGAGATATTGAAAATTATTTTTAATAATAATTTTTATTATTATTATTATTATTATAAATAATTTTTTTATTTAACAAATGTCAGATGTTGTTTTGACGAAATAATTACATTGATTATTTTATAAAAAAATAAATTCATTGCTCACAGTGTCCATTGTACCAAAAATTTATCAGATGTCTTTAGCCGCAATATAAAAATACAAAAAATAATTTACAAATTATATAAGCATAGATTATTAATATATTGTACACTTAAGCTCTGAATTATATTTATTTTTTTTTTTTATTAAATTTAAATATATCGAGATTTATTTAAAGGAATTTAATAATTGCAGTTGTTAATATATATTTAGTTATTTTTTATTTATTTTTTTTTTTTTATTTAAAATTAGTCTAAAATTGGACTACTGTAAAAAGCGTAAAGTTTAACAAATCCCAATATTTATATCAAACAAAAAAATTATTACAATTATTATACATTATTCTGATATACGCGTGGCGGGAATTATATCGTTTATATATATATATTTTTTTTATAAATTATTTATTCACACTAGAGGTATGCAGTTAGTATTTAAACTTACACAAATTGAATATTATTATTAAAATAAAATAAATTTATGTTTTTACAATTAATTCATTAATTTTCGCACGATTTGTTCAAATTTCGAAAATTAATTTTTTTCTCATGTGATAAATTATTATAATTTTTTTAAAGTAATTAGAAAAATTCACTAATTATTTGATTAAAATTCGAATTTCGAATTTCGAAATTTAAATTTTTATTTTTCTTTTGAAATAATCTTAATTTTCATAAGATTTTTAAATTAATTTTTTAATTTTCATATAATTTGTTCAAATTTCGAATATTAATTTTTTTACTCACATTAGATAATAATTTATTTAGGAAATTTACTGATCATTTGACTTAAATTCGAATTTCGAAATTTCAATTGTTATTTTTCATCTAAAATTTTGAAAAATAATTTTGATTTGTATGATTTTTCAATTAATTTATATAATTTGTTTAAATTTCGAATATTAAATTTTTAATCACATGAGATATATTATTTGAAAAATTTACTAATTTTTCGACTGAAATTCGAATTTCGAAATTGCAATTGTTATTTTTTATCTAAAATTTTCAAAATAATTTTAATTTGTCAGGTTTTTTAATCAATTAATTTATTTCTATATAATTTGTTCAAATTTCGAATATCAATTTTTTTACTCACATTAGATAATAATTTATTTGGGAAATTCACTAATCATTTGACTTAAATTCGAATTTGGAATTTCAATTGTTATTTTTCATCTAAAATTTTCAAAATAATTTTAATTTGTATGACTTTTGTAATTTATTAATTTTCATACCATTTGTTCAAATTTCGAATATTAAATTTTTAATCACATGAGATATATTATTTTAAAAATTTACTAATTATGCGACTGAAATTCGAATTTCGAATATTAAATTTTTTATTCACATGATATAATTTATTAGAAAAATTTACTTATTATTCGATTAAAATTCGAATTTCGAAATGTCAATTGTTATTTTTTATTTAAAATTTTCAAAATAATTTTAAATTGTATGACTTTTGTAATTTATTAATTTTCATACCATTTGTTCAAATTTCGAATATTAAATTTTTAATCACATGAGATATTTTATTTTAAAAATTTACTAATTATTCGACTGAAATTCGAATTTCGAATATTTAACTTTTATCTGTCATTTAAAATTTTTAAAGTAATTTCAATTTTTTAATTTTTATATAATTTGTTCAAATTTCGAATATTAATTTTTTTAACTCACACGTCATAAATGATAAAAGTTTTTCGAAAAATTCCCAAATTGTTCGATTTAAATTCAAATTTCGAATTACAATTACTTCGTTCAAAATAATTTTAATTTATGTAGAATTTTTTAAGTAATTTCGAAAAAATTTGTTCAAATTTCGAATTTTTTTTTTTCCTCACATATGAAATTATAAAAATAGTGTGAAAAATAATTAGAAAATTTGACTAATTATAAAATTTAAATTCAAATTTCGCATATTAATTTTTATTTTTCCTTCAAAATTTCAGAAATAATTCAAAAACTTGCAAACAATTTCAAAATTTTCTACCTATTTAATTCAAATAAAAAATTATCAAATTTTTTTCAAAATTAAACTCTGGTAAAAATTAAAAAAAAAACAATTTTTAGCGCGCGAATTTTAAAAATAATTAAAAAATTTAAAATTCAATATTAATATTCAATTTGCATTTTACTCACACACTCAACTCACACTAAAAAAAAAATAAAATTTAAATTAATTAAGTGATTTATTAAATCGTGTCTTTTAATAATTAAGTGCATTGATAATAAAGTGCATTAAAAATAAATAAATAAACACATTGTAAAATAAAAATCAATTGCTATTATCAAATCATATATATATTAACAAAAATATTTATATATTTGTCACGTTAGATACTCGTAATTATAATTGGTTAAAAAATAATCCGTGTACCTAAAAAACGCGACGATACAAAACAATAACAAACTATGAAAAAATTACTTATAATTATTACATTTTTTTTTCTTTTTTTTTTTTTTTAATTAATTACAAAAAAACATCTGTATTGCATACAATAAATCGGTAATATCATTAATAATTAAAACGATTCTATATAAAAAAACAAAACTCCGTAATTAATATTTATTTATCGGTTTTACAAAATAAAAAAAAATATAACACAATATAACATAATATCAATATATATATTTATATATATTAAATTATCAAACACTAATATTTATGGTGTAGAAAAATACAGAAACAAAAAAATATAAAGTAATACAATTAACGCAAGGAAAAAAATCAATTAATATGTAGATAATTATTAAATAATGAATTAACTAGTATATTTAAATAATATATAAATATATTAATAAATATAAGGAGTTTATTTTTATCTTTGCAAGGCAGTTAAATTTATAAAAAAATTAAAAAGATAAATTATTTATAATAAAAATAATAATTGATCATAATTATTTATATTTAAATTATATATTGAGGAAAATGGAAAGCCATTTTATCAACACATATATTTTATTCGGTACAAAGATAACAAAGATATATATATATAGATAAGGAAAAAAAGGAATAAAAAGATATATGCATTTATGTAACTAATGACGTCTCGACCGTGGGTAGAAAAAAATTATAAAATTTTATTTTTAAAAATAATCGAATTTTAAATGATAAATTTTTTTTTTCATTTACAAAAAATTTACTAATTGTCTAATTTAAATTATTATTATTTTTTATAAATATTTAAACGCACGCGCATATCGACAGTCACATGAAAAATAATCAGCTAGATTTTTTTATTTTATTTTCTTAATTAATATTTATTAGTATATTTAATTTTTTTTATTAAATGTAATAAAAGATCTAATATTTTTTTTTTTTTTTTTTTTTTTTTGTAAATTAACCCTCTGTTTATGTTACCCGCCACAAGTTTCATTTAAATTCAAATAAATTTCGTATCCGGTGTGTATGTGTGTGTTTTATAATCTATATATATATAAATATATATATATATATATATATATATATGTAATTTTAAATATTAATTATTTAAATATGTGTATTACAATAATTTTACATACAGCAAGTAGTTAAAGTATTGAAAAATATATATAATTAATTACAAATCTAATTATATCATTTATTTATTTTTTTTGTTTTATTGGTATATGAGAAATCCGAAATTTTTTTTATTGTAATATCTGTCAGTTTCAAGAAAAATCTTATTAATAAATTTTTTTTTTATATTTTTAATATTTTTTTAGTCGAATAAAATCTGAGACGGCTATTGTATGATAAACTATATTTACATGCAAGAGTTTTATTTAAATAGAGCCTGGTCTAAAGGACAATTTGTTAAAAAAATTAAATAAATTGTCACTTTTTAAAACCCTGCGTCCCCCTTTTTTTTCGAAATAATTTTTTTTTATCTCGGCTAAGTATAAGAATATATTGTGTGGATATATTTTTATAATTAACTAATTATTTTATTTATTTTAACGGCATACCACGTTATCGTATATTATAATTTAATATAATTTATGAGTTTGTTATTATTTATTTATTTATTTATTTATATTTTTTTTTATATTTATATAAACTGTTAAATATCATAAACTATTAAAAATACATTTAATAAACATTAAAACTTTTTTTAATAATTAATTTTTTATTTTAAAAAAAGTGTTAACTTTAAATGTTTAAGTATTTTTAATAAAAAAGATATAAACAATTTGTTTAAAAAAAATATAAATCTTCCAATTATTTAAATTATTTATTTAAAATAGTAAACACCGATTATTAAAAATTTTATTTATCTAAATATACACACTTGATACTTAATTATTTTAAAGACAGATCGACCTGGATACATGCGAGAACGAGTTTTCTTTAAATTTATATATATAATATATATATTTTTGTTGTTATATTCATATACTTATTTAAGTGGATTGATTTACGTTTTCGTTATTATTTAGATCGCGTATTACGGTTACGATTATATATTTTTTATATCCAATGCAATGAAAAACTATGCATGTATTTTTTTTTTTACTTATAAAGTTATACAATAAACATTATAATACTATATATTTATTTTAATTATTCTTTAAATCCAATAGATCTAGAAGTTTGTTCAGCGTTCGTTTAACCCTTGACGGCCACTTGGGCGCCAGAACACCCCGGGATTTTTTAAACTCGAAATATCTCGGTGGCTATTGAATTTTTTTAAAAAGTCAAAGATACACTTTTTGTAGAGAATTTAGAGATCTACAAAAAAGGTCTCTTATGTTTTTTTGAAAAATTTGATATTTACTTAGATATTTTTAAAAAACCAATTACACTTTTTTCTAACCTATAAATTTTAGATAAAAAAATTTTTTTGAATTTTAGGTCAAAGTAAATTTATTTATAAATAATTTTTATCATGATTTAGTAAAAAAATATTCAAATTAAAAAAATCTTTGGTACATTTTTATCCGTCAGTTTTTTAAATTTCTTATAATTCAAATTTTTTTCTCAAAATTCGACTATCGAACGTAAAAAAAATTTCGAAGGATCGAAATTCGAACCAAAAAAATATTTATAAAAATAAAAATAAATTTCAAAATTTATTAATAATATCGTTATTAAATATGATACTAAAGTTAGCAGTTTAATAATTTTTAAATTTTCCCAAAAATGACAAATTACAAAAAAAAAATATTTTAAAAAATTGCACTTGTAATTTTTTTAATTTTCTACATGTGCATTTTATTATATACTTATTTTTTTTATAATTAGTTAGTTTACAAAAAATTCAAAAATTTAAAAATGTTTAACTTCCTGATTATTAAATTAAATTTAAAAATTTTCAAACTTATACAGCCGATTAGACGGCAGACCCTTAGTGACCGCCACCATTCGCACCAATAGTAAAACCATTGAGGGTTAAACGAATTTACTTACTATTTTATTGCACCATTAAATCTCATCCCAACCCATTTAATTCCTCAGAATATTTATTATTATTTTATTTTATTAAACTTTAATCATGACAGTATACATCGTGTTTGATTTATCAGGCATATAATTTAAATCTCCGCCAATCGTCTATTTGATTTCTGATTTATTGCAATTTTTTTTTAAATAACCCGCGTAATTTAGTGCCAACGATAAGACATTTTTAAAAATCTATTTATTTTTCAGTGACTGTTTAATTTTTTAAAATTTCTTTTTATCAATCATTTGAAAACTCATCTCGTCTTCCGTTTGCACTCGTAGTGTTTTTAATTATTATGTACTTTTTTTTTTTTTTTTTAACAATAGCAGGTACTAGCATAGCTACCACAGTCGTACGTATCGTTTAATAGTATAATAATTAAGTTTAGATATTTTTGTTATTTTTTTTTTTTTTTTATAAAAAAGGGTACTGGTGTTACAATTTTTTTTTCGTTCTACCCTCTTTAGATCCGAAAGTTGTCAACGTTTTATTTTTTAAAATTCATTCCTCTTGTCTCGTATTTAAAAAAATTAAAAAAAAAAAAAAATACAAGACAACCCATTTATTTAATTCGCGATTTCAAGATAACATTTAATACTTTTAGCACCCAAGTGTCCGGCCCGCGGCTCGTGACACTTATTTTATTTATATTTTTTATCACTCGATGCTCGTATAAATCACGTTTTATAATTTTTTCTTTAATTATTTATAAGACGTCGAACATTAATTTAATTTAAATTTAACAAAAAAATAATTTTATTATTTTTTATAACGACGTCTTTTTTTTATTTTTTTGAATACGAATAAATTATTATGTAATCATCTAATTGACTCGTTGACTCGTACGTGGCCACATTATTTTTTGTTTTTTATATTTTTTTAAAAATAATATTCTAAAAAAAAATTAATACTCGATTTAAAAAAACGATAAAAAAATAAAAAAAATAATTTTAGACTTTTTTTTACAATTAAATATTAAATTATTTAATAAAAAAATAATTAAAAAAATTATAATTAAACTATAATTATTGAAAATTTATTTTCTCTTTATTTTAAATTCTTTTAAAAAAACCACTCGATTTTTAAAAATTATTTTTTATAAGGATCAACTGCGCCACTTACGTGCCACGACCATCTATAAAATTGTCTACTGCGTATTTATTTTATTTATTTACTTTAACTTCTTTTTTTTTTTATTTATTCATTATAAAAATAAAATGTAAGATCGTACCAAAGGACGAGTTTTCGATGGTATGACGGAATTTTAAATGTTTCTCTGTTTTAGATCCATTTTTTTGTTTTATTTCTTATATAAATAACAACATATTTAGTTATTTATATTTTATGAGAAACTTTTTCATATTCATACCATGTAATAACCCCGAGTGCATTTGAATTATAATTACATAGGCTCTACAGATATATTTAAATATTCTTCGACTAATCCAGTGAAAAAATAAATTATTACACGACGGTAATTATTTGTTGTTATATTTTTAAATTGATGTTCTTGATTTTTTTTTTTTCATTAATATTATTATCATTATTTATTTATTTTATTATTTATTATTGTTGTCATAAGTGTTTTTTTTTTAAATTTGTCCCAATGTAAATCTTCTATCTCATCTCTTTGCTCAATTAAACCACAGCCTCATAGAAAATTTTTTTTTTTAGTATGAGCTGTTGGTATTTAGTCCTGGCCCTTGATCGGTACATTGTAAGTAATTATTTAAATTTAAATAGTAGTAAAAGGATAAAAAAATGTTGAGGATGATAACTAATTAATTAGAGAAAAGTAGATGAGAATTAGAGGATGAGGTTTATTGGTTGAGGTTGGAGTTGTTGTGTTGTGTGTTTAATTTATTTAAATAAATTATAAATGACCGCTTAGACGACCGATGATGGACGTGGCGGGCAAGTGGGGGCCAGGTTACTGGGATATTAATTGGCGACCAATAGATGCTGGTATTGGCTGGCTGGATAAGGAGTGACGGGTCCGAGTCCGAAGTTGTTCAACCCGTCGACGAGAGTTGTCTTTTCCTGCTGATTACCGTTTGATGAATTGCTTACTCCTGAGCCGATTGGCCCGAGATTAGTGGATGTTTGTGAGCTGCTGGTACCGACACTGCCGTAGAACTGGTGCCCGATGTTTGAGGGGTCCAAGTAAGACGATGGAAATTTAGCGCCGTATAAATCGGGCAAGTACCCGCCGTGGTTTGATGAGTCGAAGATATTGCGGTGAGTAAATTGTGGGTGGTATGGACCCGGGAAGAAGTATGCACTTGGATCTGTGTGCTGCTGCGGTTGCTGGGGCTGTTGAGCTTGCGGTGACTGTCCGACTACACCACCTGGTGAAAGTGAACGAGACGTCGGTGAGTTTTGCGATACTGGTAGGCCTGGCTGTTGCTGCTGTTGCTGCTGCTGCTGATGTTGATGGTGATGGTGGTGATGGATTTGCTGTTGCATTGCACGTTGTTTTATGTAGTTGGAAAATTCAGTCGGTGACATTCTGGAAGATGATGATCTAGGTCAGTTAGTTTTTTTTTTTAGTTACTTTTTTTTTTATTTTGATGAGAAAATTTTGATGAGTTGGAAATTTTGATATTTAATTTAATTACTAAAATTTTGGGCAAGATGATTAACTGAAAAATTTTTTTTTTTCATGGTGGCCACATTTTTGAAAAATCAGGAAAAAGGGAATTCTGTTAAAAACGTGTAATTGATTAATATTTTAATTAGCTCTTATTTATGAAATTTATTCTAGTGAAAATGAAAAATTTATTTATATTTTATTATAGAGTTGCATAAAAATTTTTGAATTTTTTTTTGACTATTTAATTAAGTAAAAAAAAAAAAACTAAAAAAATGCACATGTAGAAAATTTCAAAAACTATAGGTGCAATTTTCCGAAGTATTTTAATTTTTAAATTTTTTGATGTTTTTTCAAAACGATAAATCATAAAAAAAAATACACCTGTAGTTTTTTTATTTTTTTACACATGCATATTTTTATTTTATTTTTTTTTTTATTCCATTATTTAAAAAAAAAAATAAACGTTCAAAAATTGTAAATTGCCTTCTAGCTTTAGTATCATCATATGGTCAGGGAATTTAAATAATTTTACTAGAATACTTGTAAAAGTCAGGGAATTTCAGTTTCGAAAATTTGTGGTCACCATGTAAATAGCCGGGTAAAATAGTAACCTGAACATTTAAACCAAAAATTAGAGTAGGTCACCCTGCCTTAAATTTTTTAAAAAACAAAAAATAAAATACCTGTTTGCTCGTTTGCTGCTGGTTTTCAACTTAGTGCTGCCAAATTTAGTCTGAGCAAAAGTAGCAGTAGTGAAAGTCAAGGGCGCAGTAGACCGTGGAATAAAAGCTGGTACAGGACTAGGCGATCCCTTGAATGAATTAGTTATTGGTGTTGGTGAGGGTGCCGATGATGACCCAGAACCATGACCACTTTGGTTATTAGATGATCCGTTGCTAGCACTGCTGGCCAATGAGGAGGGGAACGGAGAGGTTGATTTAGGACTCAAACTCAATCCACTTAGAGATGTTCCTACGGCTTCGATTGGTCTGAAGCACTGCGCCTCCGGGTTGAAGGTCTTGGTCACTTCGCGGTCAGCAGAGCTCTCGTCATGGAGATCAGCGCTCTCCGAGTACAGAATTTTTATCATGTTTTTTTCACCAATACGATAACTCACTTCGCCTGGATCAACCCATACAGCCAATTCCGCAGGAAGATTTTCCAAGATGTCTTGAATTGGCACTCCGCTTTCTTTGGCAGCTCGTTCCAGCACAGGATCAACTGGATCGCCGGTCTTCAAACATCTGAAAGCTGATCCTTTGAAGGGTTTTTCCGGATACCAGTGACCCTGGAACTTGTCTTTCAACGCTTTTTCCAGCTCTTCGCCGAATATATTCACACGCCTTCTTGGCAATTTGTTATAGAGATAAGATATCACGAAATTCAATGCCACCTGCACCTCTATGTCCATCTTTGGCTTTGAGAAGAGAATGGTCGGGCTGTTTTGGTATCAGTTGGTATTTAATTATCGGCAATTTATGCCCTTATAGATTTTCACTCTTATATATTTTATCACAATCTGTAACAAAAAAACATTTCAACCCATTAATTTATTATTCTCTCTAGAAAATTTAATCCGCTTATTATTTCAATTAAATTTATCATACAAATACGGATATAAAAAATTTTCCTCCATTATAAAGACCGAAGAAAATGAAACAATAAAAAAAAAGCTCGTATTTTATTTTTATTTAAAAAAAAAAATAATTTACTTTTTTTTATTTCACTCAAGCCTATCATTCTCATTCTTTTATTCATTCGAGTAACTTTTTCGAGGGTGGAAAATAAAAAATTCAAATCTTTAAAAAGATTCTGGAGAGCAATTTCGCAAAGCACCGACTTCTTTACCATAGACTATATTCTGAGTGACTCTTTTCCGGTTTTATTTATCGTGTGTATACCCCAGTATAAGTATTCAATCCAATTTGTTTTTTTTTTTTTTTTAAATTTACCAAATATATACATATATATCTATAAATATAAATTGATGATATATAGGTATTTACTTTTACCTTTTAATGTCACTTTAATCTATTTAAATAGATTATATATACGCGATTTGAGGTCAAGCTTACTGAGGTCAATCAATATAAGTTTACTTATATATATATATATATATATATATAAATATATATTCATATATTTTTTTTCTACATTTAAATGTGTGACCTTATTTTTTGACATATATATATGGTATATATACAACATATATATGATATATAAATATATATATATATACATATATATATTTATTAATATGTAAAATTGATCAAAACACTATTTTTTTTAAAAGCTTGACATTAAAATGGAAATAACTCGAAAATAATGCAGAATTTGAAAAAACTTTATCAGAGATAATTTGTAGGAAATAAAATTATCTACAAAAAAGGTCCTATAACATTTTGTGATAAGTCTGATAGTTTTGCTGGAAAAGTAAAAAGATCTTGAAATTTACTATAAATTTGACTTCAACCTCAAATAACTTTTTAAAAAATAGATTTATCAAAAAATTATAAGATACTTTTTTCGTAGAGCGTTAAATTCCCTTCAAATATGGGTCCTGGGCTTATTTTTACAATACGCTATTACTGAGGTGTAAAATTCTAAGCTTAAAATATTTTTTTTTTCCCATGTTATTTAAATGGAAAATAGAAAATTGAATTCAGAGTAAATATTAATATTAAGGGTTCAAATTTTTCAAAGGGCCGTTTTTTATCCTACGGAAAATTTGTAGGGTGTCCTTAAAAAAAAATGGTCGATTTTTTGGAATCGGTCTCGAAAACGAGATTCGAGGGATGAAATTCAGTGTTTATTATAATTATAGAGAAATAATTAAATAGATATTGAGATGTAGGCATATATATATATATATATATAGAAGAGTAAAAAGTTCGCTTGACTAAGTATTGATCTCCCTGCGGCCTGTTGGCAAGTTTCTAAAGTTAAAAATACACGGCCTTGCGATTCGCGATGTGTAAGCATCCTCTTTTTTTTCATTCTTTTTTCTCTATTCTTTTTTTTTATTATTATTTTACTCACCCTCATCCCTAAGATTTTTTTTAATTTTTTTTTTTTAGTCACTATCTAGCTGGGATCACAGCGGATTGCATCACGCGAGGATGCATTTCTACTCAATGGATTTTTGGAGAAAAAAAAAACCGCAATGAGACGAGGTCGAGTTGCCTTTGATCTTAGTTCTTTTATTATCACTTCTTTTTTTTAGCACTGCTTTTTGTTCATATATTCACACTCAAGTTCAAAATATATTTCTAAGCAATAATAGTATTTTTAAAAAATGATTTTTTCAACTTCATTTTTTTTCAAATTAATTATACGAGTTTTTAATTTTTAATCCAATTAATAAAATTCTTGTTGCCAGGTAAAATTTATTTTTATCACTGAAAATTATCATAATCACATTAATTTAAAAATATGGGTCAACTGTTATGACTAAAAATTAATTATCAATTTACAATAATTCGATAATTAATTGATAAATAATCACTTGACAAATATTTTTATTTTAAACTGAATATTAAATAAATAATTAATTAATTAATAAATCTTCAATACTAAAGATTAATTATTAAAAAAAAAAGTCTTCGATTTCAACATAATTATCTTGTAACGTCTAGTCATTTATAATTATCCTCATTTATAATAATTTATATCGCAAATTATGAATAATGTATTAGGTGCAAAGTAGAAGGAATAAAACAATAAAAGTGTAGTGCAAGTTTTATATTGTCGAAACATCGTTTATCATTGTCTTTAAAGACCGATCGGTTCAATCGATCCTTGGTCGTCTCGTAACTTCATGGACTTTTTAAAGTTTGTAGTCTGAGAAGAAGAAAAAAGTCGCAAGTAGAAACTAATGATATTAAGGGGGTATTCTAGTCTAGAAATTTGAAAAAACCGAAATTTTTTTTTTCATAATCCGATAGTTCAGATATTCAAAAATAACTCCCTAAAGAATTTTTCAAAATTCAAATTATTTTCGAAGTTATAGCCATTTAAGTGTCGTGGCAACTAGACCGGTTGAGCGGCCGACTAAAACTTTAAACGCGTTTTTCTCGAAACTAAAGTAGTTTTCGATGCAGTCGCCATAATATCATTAGGTAATCATAGTTTCCTGTATGGATTTTCCAAATGGGAATCCAAAAACCCATGGTTTCCTACATGGATTTTTATATAAATCCATACACCTGTATTAATTCCTATGAATTCTTACATAAATCCATAATTTTCCATATGGATTCCTATGGGTTCCCGTGTAATCCCACATGGATTTTTTTTTATAGATCCATTTTGTATTTGACTGCGAATTTAACTCACGACTCCGAAAATATTTAACTATACAGCTTAAAAAATTTTTTTTTAAGTATAATTATTTGTTGAGTCGGTCTTATTGTTATTGTTAAAGTTGTCTTTTTGAAGATTTTATCTTTTCTACTCCATTATCACAAGTTGGCAAACACTTTTTACGAGTTGACTCGTTATTTTACGAGCTACTTCACCCCTTTTTTCTTTATTTCTACTCTTTAATTTTTTCTTCACCCTAAAGACTCAAAGTTACTCTCTTACAAGTGCATAAACTTTATATAATCTTTTTTTCCAAGTTCATGGTAAGTTTAATTATTAAGGCTCATAATTTTTATCGTTATATATTTATTTATTTATTTATTTTTTAAATAAATTATTGCCAGTCTTGAGAAACATTTAAGCTCTACTTAAATACTTAAGAAAATTTATTTACTAATTTTAAAGACGGTAAAAAAAAAAAAAGCCGTTAATTTTGAACTGCGCGCATTTTGGCGTTACTCCGGATGCGTATAATATATTATTACCCGGGCCGAAAAAAAATCTTGATTATGGCTTAAAATTTAAGTGAAAATCCTTCAAATTTCAATTAATTTAATTCTTTGAGTCTGTAAAATCTCCATATTTGACTTAGATTTGACTTTTTGTGGCTTAGTTAGGATCGATTCAAGACAAAATAAGTCACGTTTAGGTCAAAACTGCTTCAGTTTGACTGTATTTCCTTTAGATTTAAGACAAAAAAAGTCACATTCAAGTCAGAATTTCGTCGATTCAAATAATTTAACTTAAATTTAAGTTAAAAAAAGTTTCATTTAAGTCAAGATTGGTTCAATTGAAATATAGTTTATTCAGATTTAAGACAAAAAAAGTTACATTAAAGTCAGAATAAAACAAAATTAGACAGTTACAACGCAAATTTAAATAATACTTATACTTAGTAACATATAATTAATGATAGTAATAATTATTAGCGATAGTTATAATAATAATGTTAACTATAATAATAATAATAATGATAATAATAATATGAACATTAATAACTATGCCGAATATTTTATTTTTATTATTATTATTATAATTATTATTATTATGATTATTATTGTTGTTATTGTCAACATTAATGGTAGTAGCACCGGTAATAGAAGTTAGACATAATGTTATGATAACAATAATATATTTAATAATAATATTACTAATTAAAAAAATAATTATTATAAATATTCGAAAGCTAAAATTAATTAATTTTAAGTTAAAATTAAGTCAAATATAGAACTAGATTTCGAATCGATAACCAGTTGTTTTTTTAAGACAAAATAAGTCAAATTTAAGGCAATGAAATAATTTAAGCCAAAAAAAGTTAAATTAAAGGAAACTAAACAATTTAAGTCAAAAAAAAGTCTAATCGAAGACAAAAAAGTTAAAAAAAGTCAAGATTAAGTCAATATTAAGTCAAAAAAAGTTTAAAAAGTTAAAAATGTGGACTACAGTTATCGACATATCGACGACTTCAAAGGAAATCAAGTCAAATTTAAGATTTTTTTTAACCCGAGTATCCAACTACTTGGTAATTTATACTAAAAATTTCTGTGTGGAACGAATACTGAAATAAAATCCTGTCACTCCAAAGTCACTATGCTCAAAAAAAATCCCTATGCTTCTCCACACCCAGAGTTATTTTTTTTCAAACTCGGGAACTGCGAGAGAATTTAGTTTGGAATAAAACCCCGAATTTTTAAATTGAACGCACCCTCAGTAATACTAATGTTTTCTATTCAAATTGTACCAAAATAAAATTTAAAAAACTAATCGAAGATGATATCAAAATAATTAACTATATAAAAATTAAAAAAATAAAATAAAATTCTCGGCAAATAAATTAAAAATGGTATTACAAAAAAGGGCGGATGCTTGATATTCTAGTCTCTCATTTTATTTTAGTATCCTTGTTATTATTAAGCATGTCTATCTCGTTCTCGCGGGAGTGTAATAGTAGTGAGCAAAAGAGCTTTAACTATACCATACTATACTATACTATACTGTACTATACCAGTAGACTACATAGACTAGTTAGAGTGTTACGTAGCAGAAGCAGTAGCAGCAGCAGCAGAAAAGCCAACGAGAATCGCAGCCAGGCTAGGCGGCGACCTGCCAGATCAATACGACACGGCCCACCAACAGACACACATGATGCCATGCCGGTTGCTCCAGATAACAACATAGTCTATACTCTATATGTTACTTATATTCGTATATAGTTGTGCTGATGGCCCCTGTACACCCGCATATATGTATATGATTGCTCTGTCCCGGATCCTACTCTCTAAACTAGGCTGACTGACAATAAAGAAACTCAACAAAATAATGCAATAATAATACCGTAATACCGTAATACAATGGAGTAACAAATAACTTTTTATACACGTCTATATTTATAATTATACATTGTTGATGACATTATAAATATAAATTTATATAAGCTTGTATTTGTGTAAATGTATAGACCCACTGTGTGAGCGATGAATTATAATTTTATTGGTTAAAAAGAATGATGAGGATTTTCTTAACAATGTAAATTTTAATGAATTGGGGGAGTAAGCGGATGAAAGCTTTTTAATTTTTAGTGATGATTGAAGGGTTGAAAATTGCTTTTAATCGCTCCGTTTTAACCCTTATATTAAAATACTTCATTTTTGTTTTTTATTATTTTAATACAGGCTTTGTAAAGTGGAGTAGGTGGGGAAGAAATGAGAGACGATGTTGGGGTTAAAAAATATTTTTAAAATGGTTTGTTGCAGTAAAAAATGATGATTCTAAAGTTAGCAGACAATTAATAATTTTCGGATTTTTTTTTTCGAAAGTTAATTTGAGAAAAAAAAAATTAAAAATATGCACGTGTAGGAAATTTGAAAGACTGTAGGTGCAATTTTTTGAAATATTTTTTTTTTAATAATTTATCGTTTTTAAAAAAATTTTAAAGTATTAGACGTCGGCTAAATTCAGTATCTAGTTAGCAGACAATTAACAATTTTCGACTTTTATTTCTTTCATGAAATTTGAAAAAAAAAAAAAAATTAAAAATATGCACATGTAGAAAATTTGAAAGACTGTAGGTGCAATTTTTTGAAATATTTTTTTTTTATAATTTATCGTTTTTAAAAAAATCCAAAAATCATTAGACGTCGGCTAATATCTGTATCATAACTGAATGATACTAAAGTTAGCCGACGTCTAATAATTTTTGGATGAAGATGCTTTATTACTAATAAAAATAAAAAACACGGATTTGAAAATTTTATGATAATAAATTTAGCATTTAGTAGACTATAATTTTAGATTAATGGAATTTGAAGTTAAGCAATAAATATATGAAATAGTTGTGAACTTTTTATTATATGGGAAAAAGTTTGGTAATCTCTGGTTAAATTTAAGTGGTAATTAATAGATATCCAACAAGAGTTTCTAATGAATTTTACTCGACACATAGTTGTGAGTTGGTATTAACTTTTGGGATAAAATAGTAGGTGGATACTGATGGTAAATGGGTGTACTGTGTATATAGAAAGATATATAGACTAAAAGTGACTAGACGTACTCTGTGGACTTGCACGAACTGATGGAATGTACGTGAGAAGAATTTAAGAGACTATTAAAATAAAACTATATATTCTCCATACAAATATATATAGAAAGAAAAAGAAAGAAAATACGGGGTATGACGGGTACTCAAGAACACAATTTATTTTTTGTAATAGATTTTAATTACCATCCATAATTTTTAGGTAGATTTCTTTAGATTTCACTTATAAAGTCGATCAGAAGATTATTTTTTTTATGAGCTTGAGATTAAAATGAAAATAACTAGAAAACAATGCGGAATTCGAAATAACTTTATAGGCAATAATTTGTAGGAAATAAAGATGTCTACAAAAAAGGTCCTATTATATATTGTGACAAGTTTGATAGTTTCGCCGGAAAAGTAAAAAGATCTCAAAATTTATTATAAATTCAACTTCAATCTCGAATAACTTATGAACAAATGGATTTATCAAAAAATGATAAGAGACTTTTTTTGTAGAGCATTCAATTCCCTACAGAATTATGCCTGTTGATTTTTTCTATTATGCATCGTTAGCTAGTTATAACAATCAGGAGATGCAAAAAAAAATTTTTCCATGTTATTCTTATGGAAAATAGAAAAGTGCAATGAGAAACCTCTTAATGTTAATATTAGAGCTCTGATTTTCACAGGCGTCTTCTTATATCTAAATGAAACTTTTGAACCTGTTTGCGAGAAGAAAAAAAAATTTCTTATTTTTTGAATCACCCTAATATATATACAACATAACGCGCCTTTGTCATCACGATAGCGCCCGCAATTCTTAACGGATCTTAATGAAATTTTATACACTTATTTATTAGATGATTACTTTGATCAAGTTCGAAGATGAGCCCAATCGGTCGATTAGTTTGAAAGTTGTGGGTGTTTGAAATTTTTTTTGATTTTCATAAAAATAAATTTTCTGGCTTTATCCTAAAATAACGTTTGAACCGAAAATGATAACTCAATTCTGTAAAAAGTATCTTAAAATTTGAACGATTATCTTTAATATTCACTGCAATACTTGATTTTTTGAAACATTTTTTCTAACAATTTGATGATATCGAAAATTTCACAAAAAATAAAAAAAGCTTATTTTTGCAGCTTAGCCGTCTAATAACTTTTAAATAATAAGGAATAACCCATTTCCTTGAAATTCATGTTCAAGCTTACAAAAAAAGTATTAATTACACTATTGTAGCTTTATTGTATTTACATATATAAGAAATCTACCTCTCCATTCCGGGTAAGGCCGGATATATATATATATATATATATATATATATATACATACATACATACATACATACATACATACATATATAGATTTTTGAGCGGATGGTATTTTTTGACTCTACGAAGTAAAATAAGATATATGGTGGCAAAATTTGTTGATAATACGATCATGAGGCCCTCTGCAATAGGCCAATTTCTAAAGAAATCTACCTAAAAAGTTCATCTTAAAAAAGCGAACCCCAAAATTCTTTTTCATTTCATTAAACTTTCAAATTGCCCTATTTTTACTTGAGTACGTTGTCGCTGCAAAATTAATAAGTTTGTAATAAAAAAAAAATCGTGTATTTAAAATCCTGGCCTTGCTCCGAACACTTTGTATTTTTATAAAGTTTTTTTTTTTTTTTTTTTTTAAATTGAAAACTTGACAGCAAAATGTTATTTTTTATTATTTGATCTAATTTTTAAAATACTTCATGTCCCGCCTCCTCCTATCTACCTGTTATAAAACACTATAATATATACTAAAATTACATATAAATTTAGTGTTTAAATAATTTAAAATTTAACATTCCCACTTTTATCATATAATTTGAATAAATTTATACTTTCAAATAAAATTCACACAAAAGCGTATTTTTATTTCGTATATCTGAAATCTAATTTTAAATTATTTATACTTTTAAATTTATTTTCATATGTATATATATATATATATGTATGTACAGTTAAAATATATACATATACCCATGTATAAATACACACATTTGTATATACACATATATATTTAAATGTATGTGTGTATGTATATCGGTAAAGCAAAATAAAGTGAATAAAAAGATAAAAAAATATAAAAAAGTATAAAAAAAGGGTAGTAGTAAAGGCGTGGTGTTAAAGGAAGGAGACGTGAAACGTACAAAAGCCATTATCCACGGAAATACGAGAGCCGTTCGTCATCCTTAGGTCTTGCCAGACTTGCGGAAATGGAGCCATTATACTTTGACTCGTTTGTTCTTACGAAATACAATATTTTTTTATATTTATTGTTTATTATTAAACTTTATCCACAAACCCTTGTATCTTAATAATATATTTATGAAATAAATTATCAAGAAGAAAAGAAACGAAAAGCAGAAGAAAAAAAAAATTTTAAAGTAATTGCATGAATTTGTATGAGTAATTATAAAAATACAGTTTTCATAACAATTATGTATATATATATCCTCATAATATATGTATATATATTTATAATAATTATGTATCACACGTGATTTATTGTGAGGTGAGGGGAGGGGGATAAAAAATAAAAAAAAGGTGTCGTCGGATCGATAAATACCTACTCTATATTATTTGTACGAGCTGATATGATTCACATAACCAATGAGTATATAAATTTATGTGTGTTAGTTATATATGGAATAATATTTTTAGAAGATAAGATATTATTTTAAAACTTTCGTTTATTTTTTTTATGTGGAGATCATCCAGAAATGCAGAAAAAAATAATTTTGTAATTTAAAATTTTATTTTATATGAATTTTTTTATAAATATTTTTTTAGGGTAATTAAAATATAAATATATAAATATATACATGACTGTCTTAATAATAATATTTTGAAAAATTATTGACAGATCTTGCTTTTTTTAATACGCAATATGTAACGTGGTTTATATGAAAAACAGGTTTTTAAGATAATATAATTAATACATATATAGGTATATATACATATATATGTATACTCACTATGTGTTTTATTTTAATAAGTAGGTTTTTAATGTCTATAAGTTAATTAATTTTTTAAAAGAGATAGTTATTTGAAAAACCTGAATTTTAATTGAAAATTATCTTTTTAGATAGATTTCTTCAGAAATCAGCCTATTGCAGGGGGTCTCATGATCGAATTATCAAAAAATTTTGCCACCATATATCTTATTTTACTTCGTAGAGTCAAAAAATACCATCCGCTTAAAAATTTATATATGTATGTATGTATGTATATATATACAATATAATGCGCCTTGTCATCACGATAGCGCCCGCAATTCTTAACGGATCTTAATGAAATTTTATACACTTCTTTATTGGACGATTACCTTGATCAAGTTCGAAGATAAGCCCAATCGGTCGATTAGTTTGGAAGTTGTGGGTGTTTGAAATTTTTTTTTGATTTTCATAAAAATGAATTTTCTGGCTTTACCCTTAAATAACTTTTGAACCGAAAATGATAACTCAATTCTGTAAAAAGTATCTTCAAATTTGAACGATTAGCTTTAATTTTCACTGCAATACTGGATTTTTTGAAACATCTTTTCTAACAATTTGATGATATCAAAAATTTCACAAAAAATACAAAAAGCTTATTTTTGCAGCTTAGTCGTCTAATAACTTCTAAATAATAAGGCATAACCCATTTCCTTAAAATTCATGTTTAAGCTTACAAAAAAAGTATTAATTACACTATTGTAGCTTTATTGTATTTACATATATAAGAAATCTACCTTTCCATTCCGGGTAAGGCCGGATGGCTTATTTTTTCTATTTACTTTGAATATCCTTAAAAAAAAATCGTGTATTTGAGTCCTCGAAAACTTCGTATTTCCTTAAGCATCCCTTTTTGCCTCACCCTTCCCATAATTAATTTTTTGAATATGATAAATTTCATAGCAAGACTCAAAAACTCTGTTATCAAAAATTAATTTTAAAAAATTCATCAAAAATTTTCATAAAAAAAAAAAATTTATTTATATGAATATACATAAGATATTATTAACAATATGTACATATATGTAAATACCTCTGAAATTTGATTGCAGCCCAAAAAATTTTTAATTAAAAAAAATCGATGCAAACTAATTAATTTACGTAATGACTTTAAATAAATTGTAGCCTTTCTTATGTAATTCAAAATAAATTTAAAATTTTCAAAATAATTGTCTTTTCACCCCCTACCGCTTGTAAGTTTATTTTTATTTAAAAAATTCCAGCCTCAAAAAATAAGAGATGCATTTATAAGTATATAACATCTATCTATATATATATATATATATATATATATATATGAATAATATAAAAATAAATAGTTATATTTACTTAAGAGTGTCAAGCAGGTGTAACGGTTGTCAAGTAACACGAATGATCTATTCTCGACTTAAATCCCCGGCAATCTACAGTCTCAATGTATAATTTTAGAATAACTTTGCGGGAGATTAAAAAATATTTTAAGTATCCTCGAGACAAGATCGGATACCGGATTGCATTTCAATATGACTTTATTTAAATAATTTCTTTTTTTTTTATTTATAATTTATTTATCAGTGATTAGAATCGAGAAACACGTTGGAAATTTCGCTGGTCGCACGTGCAAGATAGAGTTTACAAATTTCTGAGCCATACATAATAATGTACTGTGTATGTGTACATATGTGGGAGCGCATTGTATTGAGACTTGAGTTTTGAAATTCAAGATTAATTGATCTGTCGGTCTATTCATCCAAATGTTTATTTTATATTTAGTGCTTCTATTTATAGATTTCGAGTACAAGTGTAATTTTTATAAATCATATGAGCAATTAAAATTCTTTACTCATTCCTATACACGGAAAAAAATGATGCTCAAAATTTTAATAGTTTGTAGTTTATTTTCGACTTAGAATTAGTATTTTCGATATTAATATCAAACTAGGATCATTATATATATTACAAAATGGCTATTATTTAAATTAAAATTTGATACTCTGAAGAACTAAATTTGTAATTTCGTATATTAAAATTAATATGAAAAAGAATCGATAATTGTTACCTACAGTTATTACTATTCAAATAAACAGAAAAATTTTAAAAATGAGGAACTGAAAAATTACTAAACGTACTTATTAATATATTAAGATCTAGTATACGAATTTTTTTCATTTTATTATTTACCACTTATTCCATATATGTATGTAATAAATTAACTTCTAATAACGAATAAATAACATTTTATATTAATTATTAATCTCAAGGTTAATTGCACGACTCATGATGAGAAGCATCGGAGGGTGCTTTACGATCGAAAAATTTTTTTCGCCTCACTTCGGCAACTATTTCAATTATTATACCTTTGTTGATTCACGGAATTGAGATATGTTGCACACCATTTTGAAGATAATTTAATGGAGATTAATTCCATACTTTTCAAAAATTTAATCAGTTCAATAAAAACCGAAAAAACATCAAAATAGTTTAAAAAAATTTCCTGTCCGTCAAGTATGAATCCCGTATACACGATAACTTGCGAAAAAATCCAGTAATTGAATCAAATTTTTTTTTTTAAATTCTTTGAAAGATTTGTAGATCCCCTATTGAAAATGGCTAGGTAACTCAGTGTCGTTTAATTGCAATTAATAAAAGAATAAAAAGGCTGTATAACTATACATATATATATCTATGTAAAATTAACATGGATGGTGATATGTCTGTACATTATACGCACATTTATTCCACCAGGGGCGCTTGCACATTACCGTCCTAGTACAGCTATTTTTTTTTTGTGTTATTGCTCATTGGTAAGCCTGAATTTTTTCAATTCAATTCTTTTTTTTTAATTGTTTTTATTCACATATATTTTCTTTTTGTTATTAATCGAGATATTTTGAGAAAATTCTTTTATAATTATAAAAAATTACTAATATAATTAAAAAAAAAAAACAACAAATTTTAATGACAGAAAATTATATATATTTTAAATTTATTCGTGATTCCCGACATTATTTTATTATTTCATAATAAATGAGCATTATGAGTCGTGCACTTTTGGATTTTCCAAATTTTTTTTTTTTTTTAATGCAATTAAAAAAATTTATGAGGGAATCCGGAGAATTTTTCAGAAAGAAAAAAAATTATTTACGGTCCAGGGGTCGAAGAGGAATTTAACCCCATGGCGGGTCAGACTTGAAAAAAAAAAATCTCCCATTGCATCGAAACGTAAATAAACATGTGTAAAAAAAAAAAAAATTTTTCTGATCAAAAATAATTTTTGAGTGACACTAAAAAAAACATTTCAAATAAGCTGATGTAATACTTTTTTAAAATAAAGAAATAACTCGAAAAATGATAATGACAAAAATGTTTTTATCGCTAAGATAACGTGTAATAATGTAAAAGATAATACAGTAATTGACATTTATTTTTAAAAAATAAATGATTCTAGTGAATGGAAAATTTTAAATATTTTTAGAAAAAATATTTTTATCGCTTGGAAAAAATTTTCAAATGAAATAAAAATTAAATTTGTAATAAAAAAAAATAGTTATAATTACAATAAATAAACGCCCTTGACATTAATTTAAAAACGTTAAATTGACGGATTCTCACGGGTTTGTCTGGCGTTCATCGAACCCACTACTGTGTACTGTTGTACTAATCGAACATACCACACACACGTTCTACTTGGCACATGTCCCACACGTGATGACTCAGTAGTCTATTTATTTAAGTATCTTAACCATCAAATATTAAAAATCACAACCAAAGCTACAATATAATAGACTCATAATGATCATAATAAAAACAAATAATTTTTTTATTAAGTCATCGAAATTAATAATAATTACTTTTATTGATTACAAAAAAATATTTTGTGAAAAAAATAAAGTAAAGTGAAACGTAAACATTTTTGAAATTCATTTCAGATTTTTGAAATTTTTTTTACGCTATTTTTAGTGACCCGAATTACCCCAGCTCTCCATGCTGCTTTTAACAAAATTTTTAACACCATTTTACTTTTGATAATTTTTATTTATAAAAAATTTGTAAACCCATTTTACCTCTTTTGCATCAAAAAATTTATAAACGTTTTTTTAAAAATTTCAAAATTTTGATTTTCTATCAAATAGCACCATTTTACCCACTCTGCAAAACAATAATAATTTTTCAAAAAAAAAAAAAAAAAAAAAACAAATTAAATATGAATTTTTTTATTGTTTTCAGTTCAAAACTTTTTTTTTATAAATTTATCAAAGCCCAAATTTTAAAAAATGACTTTTTTGACTTAAAGTCAAGGTTGTTAAGCCAAAACCAAGTCAAATTTCACTTTTTTGACTTAATTGTATACTACGTAAGTCAATTTATCCAAAAGTAAGTCAAAAATGTATGAAAAACACTTTTGACTTTGACTTAAATTTTATGATACTGGTTAGCCAACGACTAATAATCTTTTGATTTTTAAAAAACGATAAACTATTAAAAAATAAAATATTTTAAAAAATTGCACCTATAGGTTTCTTTAATTTTCTACATGTGCATATTTTTAATTTTTTTTTTTTTTTTAATTAAGTTGTCAAAAAAAAAATCCAAAAATTGTAAGCTGTCTACTAACTTGTGATACTGAAGTTAGCAGACAAAAAATTTACAAATTTTGTTTTCAACGATTTAATTAAAAGAAAAAAAAAAACTAAAAATATGCACATGTAGAAAATTAAAAAAACTATAAGTGCAATTTTTTCAAATATTTTTTTTTTGTTGATTTATCGATTTTTAAAAAGTTCAAAGTTTAATAGTCAGCTAACTTCAGTATCATGCTAACTTTAGGATCATCTTAATTTCGGATAGCTCGACTCACTTAGTAAATAAAAAAATTCAAATTTCACTCATTAGTTTTGGCTCAGCCGACTTGACTTTGTAAAAAAAATTCAAATTTAAATTCTTTTTTTAACTTGGGTACCGAGGATTTAATTTCTTTTTTATGTATTTTCCACATAATATTTCAAATATACCAGATAAATAAATACATATATAATAAATATATCATAGATCGTATTTCTATTGCTCATTATATAAATATATATATGACTATATATTTATATATTGGTATTGAAATAAATAAAATGCGAACTTTTTACACGACTTGTTATTATGAGCATGTGTATTTAATTATAATTATGTTTACACAGTCTCATGACGTATAACAAGATTATTATTTAATTCCATTTTATGGTAAGTAATTAATAATATTAATTTTTTAAATTTAATAGTTAATTAATAACAAAAAAAAAATATATATATATATATATATATAATTACATATATTTAATTACATAAATTTATGTTATGTATCATTATCAATGAATTGTAATAGTGTACAAGTGCTGATAAAATTGAATATACATTTATAGTTAGTATGTTTATAGTACGTATGTAATATATATCAAGTAATAATACATAACAATTATCATCGTTTGGCATAACGAGAAAGACGGCATGCAGCGTAGCACATACATGACATTTAAAGCGCGTATATTATATTTGTCGATTCATGGTCAACTTTAATTATACCGATAGACTTGTACGAGTATGTTGCCATGTGAAATTACTATTTTAACCAACTAAGACTGCAGCAATGTAGTAATATTACTTTTTTATATTTTTATTTTACTTAAAAACGTATACTAGTAATTGTATTTTTCACAGAAAAAAATAATTTCTTGATGCAAAAAATTTCCACTTGTCCAAAGAAAATTTTTGCATCATGATTTGAAGAAAAAGAATTTTTCTTAGAGTGAGAAAAAATTTTTTTGGGCAAAAAATATATTTTTTACACAGAAAAAAAAGTTATCGAGTTTAAAAAATATTTTGGAAGACAAGCGTTTTTGGGAACCAAGTCTAGATTTTATAATATTAAAGTTAACCTACCTAATAATTTTTGAATTTTTTTATAAACGATAAATTATAAAAAAAAAAATATTTTGGAAAATTGCACCTATAGCTTTTTTAATTTTCTACATGTGCATATTTTTAGTTTTTCTTATTTTTGTAATTAAATTTGAAAAAAAAAAAAAAAATACAAAAATTGTCTGCTATCTTCAGGATCATCTAGGTTTTTTTGAGCCAAGACACTTTGTCTTGATTAAAGAAAATTCGTCTTAATCAGAGATTTCTACTTTATTTGAGGAAACTGAGGTTTTGAAAAAAATTTTCTTGAACCAAAAATTTAAAAATTACTTTCAGTCAAAATTTTTTTTTCTGTGTGGCCCCAAGAAAATTTTGTTTTCATTTCATAATACAAAATATTTTTTGTGCCAAGAATTTTTTTTCTGTCAAAAGATTTTATTTTTATTGATAATTTGAATATTTAAATTTGCCGGGCAAGATGGGGTGGGGGTAAAATTTACTTTCTAACCCAAATGTCGGGTTTTTTTTAGCAACTGCAAGTACTTGATATGAAATTGAATCGGTAATAAATTTATTTTTTAATGTGGGGCAAAATGAGCCAGTACAAAAAATTTTTTTCTTTGATAATTTTTATAAAAAAATTTTTTTTTGAAATTATTTCAAGTAAATGTTTCAAAAGATAATTTTAATTTTGAATTCTTAGTAATCCAAATTACCCCACTGTGCTGCCCTACATTTAAAAAGTAATAAATTCAAAATTTAATTATTCAATTTTTTTTTTTGTTAAATTATTAATATTCAAATTTATTAAAATTTTTTTTATTTTAAATGCAAGTGGGATTTGTGATTTATTAAAACTAGAGTAATTTAAATTTAAATAGATGAAATTTATATTTTAGTTGCGTTTAAATATTTAGATCAAAGAATTATTATTTAAATTTAAAATACTTTTTTTTCAGTTGATGCAGAAAAAAAATAGAGAAGAATAAAAAAATAAGAGATTAGTATGTATGCCAGTAATGCAATTATATATTACGTAATAGTTGGCCGATACAATTCAGTCAATAAATTTTAACGATTTCTCGTCGAGCTGCCAAATAAAAATTGGCACGACAATAATAAATTTTTTTATAAATATCTTTGTGAAATTCGAAAATGCAAGGTAACCAGGGCACCAAATTTCATGTTAATTAATCCTAGAGCAACAAATCTAGTTTGTTAGAAAAAGTTTCTATCCAAGATAAGTTTGAAGTCATGAAAAAACGAATTGTTATCGACATTAGAACTTAACATGTCATTCCGGAAAATTTATATTTGACACAATTCCTTATAAGTTTTATATACATTAGGGTGTGCTATTTTGAGGCGACTTTTTTTTCAACAAAAAAACAGGCTGAAAACTCGCAGGAAGGTGAGAAAAGAAGCCTGTTAAAAGCGGAGCTCTTAATATTAATATTTAGAGGTGCCTATTTCTAATTTTTCATTTCCCATTTAAATAACATGGGAAAAAAAATATTTTATTTTTTTATTTTTCCAGCTCGGCATTTGCACCTCATATAAATAAGTACATAGCTGATCTTATAGAGAATTTAACGCTCTTCAAAGAAGCTCTCTTACACGGAGAGAAATGTATGGTACCTATCGCCATACTCTTATTACAGTATTGCGGCAAGTACCATAAGTATGGCGTTATTCACCATACTGTATAGTACCGAAAATTTGGCGTAGCTTACATGTCTGTATGGTAGAATTGACCAGACAAGTATGGGCTTGAGGCCCATACTACATTGAAGAAACGGCAACGCCACTAGGGCATTCCGCAATAGATCTTTGTGCGGTAGTCAACACACTATCGGATTATTACCCATACCGCATAGATGTAGCTGCAATACTCCGTCGATAAATAGATGAAAATTTATTAATGTAAACAAATGTATGTGTCGTTGTGTACGTTAGGAAATAATTGTTATTTAAAATATATGTGCGTGTAAAATATAAAAAAAATATATTTTTCATGTAAAAAACATGTGTTAAAAATACATAAAAAATATATAAATATGTGTAAAAATATATTTTAAATAGCTAACTTTTCCCTGATTTTCGTATATATTTTAAATAAATTAAAAATATATCTTAAAGTACATAAATAATTATACATACATAGTTATAAAAATATAAAAAACATACATCGAAATACATTTTTTTATATAAATTTTATATATTTTTTTCTTAGGTTATGGATTACAATAAAAATAGAATTTTTATTTATATTTTTAACATTTTCATAATTTTATTTTTTTATATTTCAAATATATTGTTAATATAATTTTTTTATATTTTTTATATATATATTTTTAAGATATTCTCAGATAAATTTTTAACATACTTAAAATATTTAAGAAATATATGAAAATCGCCTAAAGGTTAGCTATTTAAAATATATTTTTTATATGATTATAGTTGGATTAGCGAGAGTTTGCGTTTCGGATATTTTCGGTTTTTACCCCCACCATCTAAATTTAATACCTAAGACATTGTGTCTTGATGGTGGGGGTAAAAACCCGAAGCGCAAACTCTCGGTAATCCAACTATATATATTTTTAATATATTTTTTTTGTTTGAAACAAATATTTTTTTTATAAATTTTTGTCATGGGAGATATAACCTATTTTTTTAATTAAATAAACTTTGGTCATACTACTATGTTAGCATAAGTAATTTGACCATATTGAATAGCATTATCTACCAGAAGCATTGTGGATATCGCCAAGCAGTATGGGCTTGACGCCCATACTGACATAGGCTCATCCGCTATGACTATGGTGAATGTTACCATTCCCGTGATGGTCAAATCATCTATACTTACAATTTTTAAACGAATGAAAAAATCCTCGCTACCATACAGTATGGTCGGAACGACCATACAGCATAGTAGTATCCGCAAAAAATTTCTCTCCGTGTATCATTTTTTGATAAATCCATCCATTCAAAAGTTATTAGAGCTGCAATTCAAATCTACAATAAATTTCCAGATCTTTTGACTTTTCCGGCAAAACTATCAGACTTATCAAGAAATGTCATAGAATCTTTTTTATAGAAAATTTTATTTTCTACAAATTATTATTAATGGTATTTTTTGAAATTTTATATATATAATTTTTTTTTATTTTTCTAGTAGTTAAGGGACGAAATTAATTTCTTATCTCTTATGATCCAACTTAATGTAAAACATATTTTGTGATAGTAAAGTTAGCAGACATTTGAAATTAAAAATATTTTTTTTAACAGGTAAATAATGAAAAAAAAAATATTTCTGAAAAATTACACATGTCGAAAAATTCATAAACTATACGTGCAATTTTTCAAAATATTTTTTTTTCATTATGTATCGCTTAAAAAAAAATTCGAAATGTATTAGACGTCAGCTTACTTTACGATCTAGAAGTTAACAGGCAATTAAAAATTTTCAGATCTTTTTTTCATTAAATCAAATCCAAAAAAAGAAACTAAAAATATGCACATGTAGAAAATTTAATAAACTATAAGTGCAATTTTTCGAAATTTTTTTTTTCATCATTTATAGTTTTGAAAAAAAAAATCCAAAAGTTATTAGACGCCGGCCAACTGCAGTATCATAATAAATTATTATACGTAATTGGATTATTAAACTTTATACAGTAACTGGATCCTCAAGACTTGAAAAAATGTTATATAAAATAAAAAAAGAATTAAATAATTAGTCTTAAAAAAAAAAAAAAAAAAAACGTTAATGTGAAATTTCTCTGGCCGATAATTTTCTTGGGCACGACTGAACTTGGAAGCCCTATTTTATATATTAGGGGCGAGATAGAGGGTGTACAAGTGAGCAGGGTTTACAAGAGGGTGTAAATCGTATGGAAAATAGGCCAGTGGGTCGAGCTGGGATCAAGAGGGTGTATATAGTAATATTAGATAATTTTTCTTATTTATATTCGTAAACATCCCCGACTATTCGTGTTTACCACAAGAATTATGTCGACATCATACCGCAACCATTTATTATCCTGAAATATATATTATTAAAAAGAGAAGAACAATAAATAACATTTGGTATTTTATGACTTTTTTTCACCAAATATAATTTTAAAAAAAATTTATTAGTTATAAAAATAATTAATGTCCGACAATAAATTTTTAAACGATAAATTTATTAAGTGTAAAAATATATATATTTAACATGCGATAATTTATGTAACATAAACAAATAAATTTATAAAAATATATATTAAGTAAAGGTAAATATTGTTTAAATTGATTACAGATTTTGTTTAATTTAAATTGAAGGCCGTCATGCCCGTGGAAAAAATTTTAAAGGAAAACTCTAGTGCGATATAAAAAAGTCAAGGCTGCATTTCTATGAGTTCTGATATATTTTAGGTGCTTAATAAATTAATATCGATTTATTGAAATTGTTATTGTTGTTATATATGTTATAAAATAATAATAAATTTATGTGACGCGACGTGACGTATTAAATTAAACTGACGCGAGAGAACAAGAGTGTGAGTGAATAATTAGCGACGATAATTAAACTTCGATCGAAGCTGAATTGTTGATTGGGAATTATCTACAGCGTCATGTATCGACTTTATAACTTTCTCGTTATTTCCATTTATTTATAATTTGAAATTATCCACCGGTAAAATAATTATTGCTTTTAAAAACTCGAGGACAAAATTATAAATTTAAATAAATTACACTTAATATTTAATCAACTTAATTTATAACAATGTGTCATTTATTTTTCAAAATTACGTATGTCCGTAATAAAGTCGTGAGATATTTTGTGATGATTAAACTTAATGGCAGAAAAAACGATCCTGGTAAGAAGGCAATTTTTAGATTTTTTTTTTTACAAATCAATCACGGAAAAAAAAATAAAACAATGCACGTGTAGAAAATTTAAAAAACTATAAGTGCAATTTTTCAAAATATTTTTTTTTTCATTATTTATCATTTAAAAAAAAAATTTAAATTTATTAGATGTCAGTTAACTTCATGCAGACAATTAACAATTTTTAGATCTTTTTTTCAAAAAATCAAATACAAAAAAATAAAAAAGTAAAAAAATGCACATGTAGAAAATTTAAAAAACTACAAGTGCAATTTTTCAAAATATTTTTTTTTTTATTATTTATCATTTAAAAAAAAATCCAAAATTTATTAGATGTCAGTTAACTCCATGCAGACAATTAACAATTTTTAGATCTTTTTTTCAAAAAATCAAATACAAAAAAATAAAAAAGTAAAAAAATGCACATGTAGAAAATTTAAAAAACTACAAGTGCAATTTTTCAAAATATTTTTTTTTTTATTATTTATCATTTAAAAAAAAATCCAAAATTTATTAGATGTCAGTTAACTCCATGCAGACAATTAACAATTTTTAGATCTTTTTTTCAAAAAATCAAATACAAAAAAAAAAAAAAGTAAAAAAATGCACATGTAGAAAATTAAAAAAACTACAAGTGCAATTTTTCAAAATATTTATTTTTTCATTATTTATCATTTTAAAAAAAAACTAAAAAAATTATTAGACGTCAGCTAACCAGTATCGTAAAAAAAAAGTTTAAAAAAAAAATTTCAATTTAAATATTTAAAAATTTCGTCCGCATGTGTGTCGCGAAGTGTTTGCTCTCGCGATAACCCAGAACTTACACTTGTTTAATGATAAAATCTGCTCCAAAAAAAACTGATTATAAAATTTAACTTTAACATGTCGACGAGCTAAAATATTCTTAATTTTTTGCAAAAATAATTTTTATAACGCGTCATATGTAAATGACAGAAATATCGGGAATCTTCGCGAAATGAGATCATACAAGTGTAAGTGAGTAAAGGTTGAGTTGTTTATGCGCTACCAAATCAAGATGATCATGTGTAATATGATATTACACTATATATGTATAGATCTATATATATCTATACATATATATTTTTTTTATATAAGCATTAAATACTCACGTGTTAAGCGTGTGCCACTCCAATTTATTTTTTTCCTCTTAGATATAAAAAAAAGACAATTAATTTTTTTTATATGGACATAAAAAAAGGCACCTCTTCAAACACGATAATTTATCAATTATAAAAATAATAACCACACTTTTATCCGGTAATTAGTATAAAAAAAAATTAATATAGATTTTTTTTAATGAAAAAAAATTTTTTTTCAAATTTTTGCTATTACTGAACTTTGATATCTGATTGATTTAATAAAAAAATATAAAAAATAACTTTGGTTTCACACAATTATTCACAGAACACACGTTTTATATTTATCGACAATGAATTAATTATTTTAAATATAAAAGTAAAAAAAAATATTGCTAAGAGTAGGAAATATTTAAGTTTAACCCAACGGAATACTATAAATAATTATCGACTAGATGACAAATAAATATTTTATTTAATATAAATTAATTATTTATTTAAATTGTGTACACAGCTTTCGCTTGTTTTATTTATTTTTTTTTAGGTTTTAACTTCTGATAAAATATATTTGAATTTTTTTAGTTTAAATAAAAATTTAATTGCCAGCCCGCGGTCTGTCACTTTCAAATTACGCTGCGAGACTGAAACTGCTGGGTAACATGTGGGTGACTTACATAGCGACTATGAAGGGGAAATTTCAGTGGGAGAACAAGAGGAAAATCTAGGGAAATACGGTGGGGGTAAAGTGGTAAAGAGTGGGGGTATGGAATTACGTCGAGGAAGTGGGGAATAAAATTTCCCCTGCGCGAATTCCCAACGAATTGCTGATGAAAGGAGGGAGAGACTACTGACGTACTGGAGGAAGAGGGGGAAGGAAAAGAGAGGGGGAAGGAGGCTTAATAATATTACGTATACGTATGGCTGTGTGTGTGAATGTGTGTAATAAGAGTAGAGTTAAGGAGTAAATACAAGGACACTTGAGCAGACAATTAATTTTCTACTGTAATAAAATTTTATCTATTTGACACTTTGCTATTATTATTAATTTCATTTAAATTATTTTTGGTTATGTTTATTTTTTTATCGTGATAACAACTATTGATTGTTTATTTGATAGACATTTTTTTTTATTTGCAATTGAAATTTTTAGTCAAAATATTTTTGCATTAATAAGGAAACGAAACGCGAGAGTGGAGGAAGGAAAATTTTTTTTATAAAATAATATTTTTGTAGCTGGGCTGTCGAAGCTTGAAAATTTTGTGGGTAAAATGAACAGCAATTTTTGATTTTTGAAAATTTTACAAATTGCACGACTCATGATGTGAAGCATCGGAGAGTGCTTTACGATCGAAAAATTTTTTTCGCCTCACTTCGGCAACTATTTCAATTATTGTACCTTTGATGATTCACGGAATTAAGATATGTTGCAAACCATTTTGAAGGTAATTTTATAAAATTTTCTGAGCCATACATAATAATGTACTGTGTATGTGTACATATGTGGGAGCGCATTGTATTGAGACTTAAGTTTTGAAATTCAAGATTAATTGATCTGTCGGTCTATTCATCCAAATGTTTATTTTATACTTAGTGCTTCTATTTATAGATTTCGAGTACAAGTGTAATTTTTATAAATCATATGAGCAATTAAAATTCTTTACTCGACATTCCTATACACGGAAAAAAATGATGCTCAAAATTTTAATAGTTTGTAGTTTATTTTCGACTTAAAATTAGAATTTTCGATATTAATATCAAACCAGGATCATTATATATACTACAAAATAGCTATTATTTAAATTAAAATTTGATACACTAAAGAACTAAATTTGTAATTTCGTATATCAAAATTAATATGAAAAAGAATCGATAAATTGCTACCTACAGTTATTACTATTCAAATAAACAGAAAAATTTAAAAAATGAGGAACCGAAAAATTAATAAACGTACATATTAACATATAAAGATCTAGTATATGAATTTTTCATTTTATTATTTACCACTTATTCGATATATGTACACGGAAAGAAAATTCTACCAAAATTTACGATGTTAACATCGTAATCGTGGACTAGACTTTCATTGGCGACAAATTTTAAATGTCTTATTTCAAAATTTACTATAGTCTTTGTTAAAACTACAATGTAAGTTGTATTCTTTACTATTTAACATCGTAATTTTAACAAAGACTATAGTAAATTTTAAAATAAGACATTTAAAAATTGACGCCAATGAAAGTCTAGTCCACGATTACGATGTTAACATCGTAAATTTTGGTAGAATTTTCTTTCCGTGTACATAATAAATTAACTTATAATAACGAATAAATAACACTTTATACTAATTATTAATCTCAAGGTTAATTGCACGACTCATGATGAGAAGCATCAGAGGGTGCTTTACGATCGAAAAATTTTTTTCGCCTCACTTCGGCAACTATTTCAATTATTATACCTTTGTTGATTCACGGAATTGAGATATTTTGCACACCATTTTGAAGATAATTTAATGGAGATTAATTCCATACTTTTCAAAAATTTAATCAGTTCAATGAAAACCGAAAAAACATCAAAATAGTTTAAAAAAATTTCCTGTCCGTCAAGTATGAATCCCGTATACACGATAACTTGCGAAAAAATCCAGTAATTGAATCAAATTTTTTTTTTTAAATTATTTGTAAAATTTGCAGATCCCCTATTGAAAATGGCTAGGTAACTCAGTATCGTTTAATTGCAATTAATAAAAGAATGAAAAGGCTGTATAACTATACAAATATATATCTATGTAAAATTAACATGGATGGTGATATGTCTATACATTATACGTACATTTATTCCACCAGGAGCGCTTGCACATTACCGTCCTAGTACAGCTGTTTTTTTTGTGTTATTGCTAATTGGTAAGCCTGAATTTTTTCAATTCAATTCTTTTTTTTTAATTGTTTTTATTCACATATATTTTCTTTTTGTTATTAATCGAGATAATTTGAGAAAATTCTTTTATAATTATAAAAAATTACTAATATAATTAAAAAAAAAAAAAACAACGAATTTTAATGACAGAGAATTATATATATTTTAAATTTATTAAAAAAATTGTTTTGTCAAACTTTGACTTTTTAAATTTTTTACTTACTGTCAATGAATTGAGGAAAAAAATCAGCAAAATAAATATTTTTGGTATTTTAATTTTAATTTCAATAAAGTCCATAAAGAAATGAAAATATTTTTTATTAAACTCTTTATTGACATTTTTTTTCCAAATTAGTTTACCAGACACGTGACGATGTTTCGTTAAGTAAAAATCGATCAGAAAAAATTATGCTTTTGATTTAACTGATGGATGGCTCATCAATTAACTGTAATATAGCCTCGCTAAAAAAATCCCCAAGTATTTCAGAGCCAATAGTATCAATAAAAAAAAAATTGTCAAATTTATTTCTCCTACAGAATTTTTTTTAAAATGTATATATAAATTTTTCTCATTACATTACATGCATCCATTTAATGTGTTGTCATTATATTTATTTGCACAGACATGTGTTGCCAAGAATGTTGTGTTTTTATTTTTAATAAAAAATTATTGTTGTGCCAAATGGGAATTTGTTGACACTATAAAATGTGTGTCAGGGTATTATTTACTCTGGCATTTATTTTGTTTGTCTTATTGGTAAATTTATGTCGCGAAATATTTTTAATTTTTCTCTTGTATATTCTTGTTATCCTTTAATTGTAATAATAATAATATACCGTAACTTTCGCTGAAGACTCCGGGTTTCATATAAATTTTATAAATTATTTTTTTAGACCAAAATATCAAACTTAAACGCGAGGCAAAATGGACCGCTTACAAAAAATATCGATAGTGATTTTTTTTACTTGCAAGTAAAAGTGTTCTACTTTTTTTTTAATCCGTAAAATAATCAGTATCAATATGACCTAATAAAAATTCAAAATTTCGGGGAAAATGGGCCTCCAAAAAATTTAAAAGACTTTGTTTTTTTAAAAGAAATTATGTCAAAGACCCAAGTTATCCCACGATGTCTAAATTCCCTCTTTGTACAGATTCAAAGGCTCATTTTCTCCTCCTTCCTTAATACGTGTTTAAAAAAAAAACCAAAAATAAAAACAAATAATTTACAATAGTGAAGAGTTGATTTAAATTTTAAGTAAAATAAAACCTATAAAGTTTTCAATTGGCAGTAGTAAATTCTTTAAGTGACTCGTCGTTTCACCAAGCAAAACAAATCCTGCCAACAAAGTCAATGACCTCCTTCGCACTCGACTATTTTTTTACTTTACTTAAATGTATTTTTTTTTTTTTTTATTTATTATTTTTTCATTTCAACATTCTTTCACTCTTTCTACAAGTCCGAGTTCGTCTCCTTGCCGTCTATTTAACTGTTTATATTATTATAAATATATATACATATTAAGGTGATTCAAAAACTAACAAATTTTTTTTTCTTCTCGCAAACAGGTTCAAAAGTTTCATTTAGATATAAGAAGACGCCTGTGAAAATCAGAGCTCTAATATTAACATTAAGAGGTTCCTCATTGCACTTTTCTATTTTCTATAAGAATAACATGGAAAAATTTTTTTTTGCATCTTCTGTTTGTTATAACTAGCTAACGATGCATAATAGAAAAAATCAACAGACATATTTGGTAGGGAATTGAATGCTCTACAAAAAAAGTCTCTTATCATTTTTTGATAAATCCATTTGTTCATAAGTTATTCGAGATTGAAGTTGAATTTATAATAAATTTTGAGATCTTTTTACTTTTCCGGCGAAACTATCAAACTTGTCACAATAAATAATAGGACCTTTTTTGTAGACATCTTTATTTTCTACAAATTATTACCATTAAAGTTTTTTCGAATTCCGCATTGTTTTCTAGTTATTTTAATTTTAATCTCAAGCTCTTAAAGTCGATCAGAAGATTATTTTTTTTATGAGCTTGAAATTAAAATGAAAATAACTAAAAAACAATGCGGAATTCGAAAAAACTTTATAGGTAATAATTTGTAGGAAATAAAGATGTCTACAAAAAAGGTCCTATTATATATTGTGACAAGTTTGATAGTTTCGCCGGAAAAGTAAAAAGATCTCAAAATTTATTATAAATTCAACTTCAATCTCGAATAACTTATGAACAAATGGATTTATCGAAAAATGATAAGAGACTTTTTTTGTAGAGCATTCAATTCCCTACAGAATTATGCCTGTTGATTTTTTCTACTATGCATCGTCAGCTAGTTTTACAGTGTATTATTTTACACATTTTTTAAAAAATCTACAAAAACAAACGGAAGGATTTGAATAAGGAAGCGAGATTTAGTAAAATGTTTACATGCTAATGCAAATTTTTTTCTTTTTTCGAGATCTAAAAACTGATTAAGTGATTACGTTTCCACGGGAAGTCTACTAGATTATATCAAATGATATTTCCGTTTTGTTAAAAAAAATAAAAAAGACATTATTAATCATATTCAAGGTCTTAAAAAAACGTAGTAAAAATAATAAAGAGGATTATGCAAAGAATTCATTCATAATTAATTGATTTAAATCCGTGTGTATGAAATAACTCGACATTAATTTATAAAAAAAATAATTACGGTCATTGAGATATTGTTAATATATAATAAACGTATACTCATCACTCGATTTCATTCATTTGCTACATAATCATCGTGTTCCTGTTTTCTGTCTCTTTATACTTACATACATACTTGTATATATATATATGTTTATTAAAATTAATATATATTTCTCATGTTCATGGCTGTAGAATGAACGTGTGTAACTATATTGTGACACAGTAGTCAAGGTCCTTATAGTGAAGCCGGAACGCTCCGATTTCATGACGAAACGAAACGAGCCTGATCCGACCCTATTGTATATTGTATATTATATATGTATATATATATACGTAAGGCGGATATGCATTCAGTTAAACTACTACTAGTTAAAAAACTACAAATACTAGTACTAGTACATTTGTACTTGTGATTCTACTACTGGCTGCTACTGCATTTTATAATAAGATTACACTGGATTTTATTGGACTTATTTTTTATATAATTTTTAATAAAATTTTTTTTACTGTATAAATATTTAATAACTTCCTTTAAGCTCTGGATTTTTTTTTTAAATTTTTCAATTAATTATAAATTTTATTGCGCCAATTAAAATTAATGGCTTGTTATAGTTGGTGATTACCCGTGAAAAAAAAGCTTTGTTCTGATTATATATATATATAATATATATATATAGAATGAGATATGATCAGGTCTTATTATATCTGAACAGACAGATGTCATGTATGGGCACCCCCGCGTTGAAGATTCAAATTTCGCGCCGTAAAAATTTTTAATTTAAATCCAACTTTTTTCTGTCACTCGAATTTCCGGAGTCAAAAAAAATCACTCCGCAGACAGAGTGAATAGGAAGTTTTTTTTTCACTGATTTTCAAGTGACGTAAATTCAATTTCAATTCGAATTTTTGAAAAATCCGCTACGAATTTACTCCAGATTAAATTCAAAAATTTTTTACAGTCCAAAAGACAAATAAATATTTCATTACAGACACTGATAAATCATAAATATAATGTTATATATTTATTACAATATAAATTACTGTTATAAATATATACATACATATATATATATACAAGAAGTTTAAACAATAAAGTAGGTTAATATAATTTTGAATGATATAATAACATTAACCAGTATGAGCCCGCAAAAATTTTATATACATTTAGACAGATGTTAAATATATGATTTAATATAATTAAACATTCTATAGTAGTAAAAATAACAAGTGTATGCTATATAAGTTTACACTACTACCATACTTTCTCAATATAGATGATATATATAATAGATAATCGACCCAACAGTCAGCTGCAATATGCAAACTTACTTTATATATATATATATATATATATATATATATATATATATATATATATATATATATATATATATATATATATCACAGATTCTGGAGTCAGAGTAGAGCTTTGCTTGTAATACTCGGATTATATTCTATCCACATACATATATATGAATATACATACATATATATGTATATATATGTATGACAATATACAACTGGACTATACTAGACTCAATGCAACCGGCAAGAGGCAGCCGCTCGGCCACGGTCGCCTCGAGGCCTTCGTTCATACCACGCGCTGTTATGCAACACTCGACTGCTAGCAAAGTGCCGCACATATGAGCTTCCAATATATGTAATAAATAACGGAATACTTATAGAATAATGCTATTTACATATATTAATATACGCGAAAATTTTGAGCTTAATAAATCTCCATTTTTTTTCAATACGCGAGCTTATAAATTTATTATGTAAATTTAATAAATTCAAATTTAAATTTATTTACCGCCAGTGCACTAAGATTGCAGAATTTTAAATTTTAGTGAAAGAAATTTTGTTTTAATAAATTTTTAAAATTCTTTTATTATCTGACATATTTATATTTTTTTAAGAAAAATAAAATATAACATCATTTTTCGCACATTGATAAAAACATATTTTTTTATTGCAAGTTAAATATTTTTAAGATATGTAAGAAATAAAAAAAAAATTTGGAGCTTGTAGACTATCATTATATTGTTGAGTAATTAATAAAGAAAGTATAATAATAATAGTAATAAATTAAATGTTATTTAAATATGTACATAAAGTTAAATTAAATTGTTTTATCATCGTTAATATGACAATGACGTTTGTGATATGAAGAAATAAAATATTTCGTCATGTTGATAAATACAATACTGATAAAGAAGGATAGTTTTTAGATTAATGATTATGAAAAAAAAATAATATTTTTGAATTTTATTAATGATATCTATATTTTTTTAAGGATTACGATGGGATTGTTTATTTCGAAGAACAAAATTTAATTATCGTAAAAAAAAGTATAAAGAAATTTATGTTTTTACTACGAAGGCAATCTAACATCTGCAGTATAGATAACTGTTATTATCGTACATGTGTACAATATGTCTTATATATATATGGACAAATATATATATAATTTTATTTAATGGTCTGTTATAATTATTCAAAATTGATTTTATTTCAAAGGCCAGTGAACGCATGTTACAAAGTCTTTTTTTTATTTTTATAGTAACATATTTATTTTTAGATAATTTTTTTTTTTTGAGTAAAATTTGAAATTTTCAATCTGACAGATGTTGAAGGGTGATTTTCAAAAGCAATTAAATATAAGGGACGAGGGGGTTAAATATGGTAGGGTGGGCAAAACGGGGTACCCATAAAAATTTTACACACCTCAAGCGGGAAACGCTGAGGGTGCTTTATGAACGGTTTATTTTTTTTGACTATTTTTTTCACACTAAAATATTTCTACACTCGTTTAATTACACCAAAATGGGTCAAATTGTATACTAGCATATAGAGAATTTATTGAGGAGCAATTTGAACCTAATATTAAGTCGATTCGTTATTTTATTAGTTTAAAATAAATTATTTTAACTTAAGAAACCAGTGCTGTCAATTGTTACGTATGAAACTTCGTAAACACGATAACTCTCGATAGACACAATTAATCGGCCTAACTTTTTTTTTATTATCTTTGTATTTTTTATCACAAGAACCCTATGGAAAATCACTATCTAAATCCTTTTAGTTTAATTGTAATTAATTAAAAACGTAAAACTGGTTATTCACGAAAAATGAAGCTGCCATTTTTATTTTTACTGTTGTTATTATTTTTTTCATTTTTTCTCTCCATCAACTACTGGCGGCAGCACTAGCGTACCAGTATAGGTTTGAAAAAAAAGAGCGACATCTAAGACAAAAAGGCGGGATATTTTAAAAAAATGTTAATAAAAAAATATGAAACTGAAAATAAGAAATAAAAAAATCAAATTGATAATTTATAAGTTGGATAAAAATTCATAATAAAAAAAAATAAATTAATATTATAAAATAAAAGTAATGATTAAAAATACAATGAGCGATTGAGGTGGGCGTTTTTGAATTTTCAAAAATTTTTTTGTTATTTACTTGTATATTTCCCCCCCCCCTCCCCCAAAGTAGAAGACACTGGGGTATAATGAGACTCTATACAAAAATAAATATATTATTAATTATAAATATGTACTTAAAGCTGTTATCTTTTAAAAGATTGTAATGGACATTGTATTTGAAATACTTTTTAGTATGCTTAAAGTGTTGCACAATTGAATGAAAATAAAAATATACATTCGAAAGACTATTAATTTGGGGTATTTCAAATGGTGGCTTAGTGCTGCGCGGTAATTTGGATTTAATGATAGTTTGGATTAGTATTCAAATTCATTTATTCAATGTTCGCGCTACTCACTTCCGGTACACTCTTTTTTTGCAAACTAAAATAGCTAGAGACTTCTGTTTGGGCTTAAAAAATTAGTTAAGAGTTCGTTGACCCCGCAGGCTTAACAAGTTTCGATATTTTTATTTTGAATTATTTATACAGAGCTCGGAAGATTCAGGTTTAACTTGTAAATTTCTCGTGTTCGTAATCGCCGTTTTGTTTCGAACGAGAATTTTTAAAACTAACAGCCGAAGGATATTCTTGGTATTTTTATTGTCAATTAAAAAAATAATATTATCTGCGCGAGTTTTCGAAAAAAGTTTACCTGAAGATTTAAAAATATAACTTTCGACAAAGGTTTTTGAAGTCAACACTTTTACAACCACCGCTACGATTGCACTAAAGGAATAATTATTCTCTACCTGACAAATCATTTAATCACATTACATAATTTCGTTCACAATTGAATTTTCTAAAGGAATATTTTTAATAAGGATTTTTTGATAATTTAATAGAGTACCTGTTACCTTAATCAAATAATTTTATTCCATATCACCTACTGGCCAAATGGTCTGCGATTAATTCCACCGGACTGATAGTTACCTATTTCACCCGACATTAATTATTCTATCCACTGCAGCTCGACAACTCTATTATTTATTTAAATACACTAAAAATATCACGATACCTCAAAAATACTTTTCTACTGTCATTTCAAGAGTCACTTTAAACGTCTAAATTTAAAAAGTAATAATTATAATTTAACATTTACTATGCAATAAAAGCACTGAATTATATAAATTTAAAATAGTTTATATAAATATATTATTATTAAATATATATATTTATTTAAATATTTATAATTTGTTGAGTCTCCACGAACTTTAAGATGACCACAAATGGTATTTCTACTCTATATATAGTGTGCAAGAATTAAATATAGTATATTAACACGAAAGACACTTTAAGTAGTACGGTAAATAAATTTTTCCATTGCACTTCACACTTGTACTCGGACATTATACTCACGCGAACTCTGGAATGCTCATAACTTACAACGCACATGTCCATTTATATATATATTTATATATTTATTAACACTTGTTATTAAGTAAGATGACAATAAAAAAACAATTCCGCGTATTGATTGAAAGAAAAATAATTTATATATTTTTAATTTATCATATCAGGTAGTATATTTTTTCGCGGTACCGACTAAAGTTGTTATTTTCCTGATAATATTTACTGACCTATTTATTAAAGTAAACAACTAATAACAATAATGATAATAACAATAACATCAAAGTAAATATAAACCGGAAAAACTTAATAAAGGTCATTAAGTAAATCCGTATCATAATCGATTGACCTTCTGGCATTATACTAAAAAATCGCATGGCAAAATGGCTTCAGGTATTACATATAAAACACGCGTGGGTCCAACAAATTCAAGGACTCACGTCGATGATTATTTGTGGGTCAAGAGAGTCACTTTGTTTTGTTTACTATTATTTTATTATTATCAACTCTTTTTTTTCTCGAATTATTTTTAAGTGTTTACTGCATCGTAACACACTAACGCACGCATGTTCGCTAGTATACACTATAAATGTATGACAATAAATAAAAATGAATAGTAATTACACTGTAAACATAACCAGGTAAATTCAGGCGGTGTAGGTGTGAAAGTAACACCACCGTCGGTGTTAAAATATTTTTCGGTGACTTTTCTAATTTCTATATGTGGAATTTTTTTACACTGATTAAACACCTGTATTTTTACACCGCTAAATTACACCACTTACACCGGTGTTATTTTATTCTAACACCACTTAGTGTTAAATTGAGTCCATTTTTAACACCGCTCTTTTTACAGTGTAATTATACTGTTAAAAAAACCAGAGTAAGTCCAGGCGGTGTAGGTGTTAAATTTTAACACCAAAATCGGTGTTAAAATAACACCGCCGCCGGTATTAAGAAAATTTCCCGGTGTTAAAATATTCTTCGGTGCTATACGTGGAATTTTTTTACAGTGATTCAACACTATTTACACCGGTGTTATTTAATTTTAACACCACTTAGTGTTAAATTGAGTCCGTTGTTGACACCACTTTTTTTACAGTACACTATAAATTTATAACATAATAGATAAAAATAATATTACACTATAATTAAATGGTGTAAGTCCAATCAGTGTAGGTGTTAACATTTTCGGTGTTAAATTTCAACACCAAAAGTGGTGTTAAAATAACACCACCGCTATTAAAAAAATTACCTGGTGTTAAAATATTTTTCGGTGTTTTTTCTAATTTCTACGCGTGAATTTTTTTTACACCGATTTAACACCGTCTACACTGGTGTTATTTCATTTTAACACCACGTAGTGTTAAAATAAGTTCACTTTTAACATCGCTCTTCTTACAGTGTATAAATTTATGATATAACTAGTAAAAATAATATTTAATTTAAAAATTATTGATAAATTTATGAAACAATAAATCGGAAATAAATAAATGGAAAATTATATTCGGTCTAGTGTATACATGATAAAATTAATAATCGAAAATTCTCATTGGAAACCGTGACGTTAAGTCTTATCGTTAGGCGATAAAACAATTCTTTTTATATACCTGTTACAAGTGATTAAATTTTTTTTTGATTCGCTCAATGCCCGATAGACACGTTTGTTAAACATAAAAATGCTTAATAGTAATTGCTAATTATTAATTATAAATAATTTTTTTGAATAAAATTTTTTTTTTTAAACAAATACTGCTCATAATCTATAAGACAGCCTAATAAGTATGAAAAGTGAAGAAGAGTTTTTTTTTTAAGTCCGAGCTTGGCAGTGCAAGTACACGAGACAGGAAGTTAACTTTGCCAAATGTACAGCTAGTTTATTGAAGAAACATTTATAGATATTTGTTATATATATTATGTACATATGTACAAGAAAGACTGGCAATCGTTATAATTTTTAATGGTTGTTAAGGACGTCGCGACTCGCGACACTGCAAACATTTTATTGTTCTTATGTACACGTGGATATAATTGTGTGTGTTTGTATGTTGTATTGATGTGGATTTAAAGGTATATTGTATGTATAGTATTAACCTTGAACAAAAAACACGTAGGTTATTAAACGTAAGGTATATAATCGCTCAAGTCAAGCTTATCAACGAGTTATTGTGTCGTATAATAAACTCACCATGACTTTTCTATTTAGAAAATTTTATTTTATATTTTTCCTTTATTATTTTATGGGAAAAAATTATTGTATAAATTCATATTTTTATTTTTTTTTTAACTGCAGTTTCGACAAAAAAAGAATTTGATTTTTTTTTATGGTGGTTTTATTAAAGTAAAAAAATTAAATTCAACTCAGTCATTACATATAATTGTGACTAAGGCTAATCTATGATATTTAAATTTTATTTCACATTCATTGTAATAATTATTGTCATTATAATTCATAATTATAATTTTTTCACGCCATTTAATGAACGGATTCACTTATCATAATATTGCACACCTCAAGCGGGAAACGCTGAGGGTGCTTTATGAACGGTTTATTTTTTTTGACTATCTTTTTCACACTAAAATATTTCTACACTCGTTTAATCACTCCAAAATGGGTCAAATTGGATACTAGCATATAGAGAATTTAATGAGGAACAATTTGAACCTAATATTAAGTCGATTCGTTATTTTATTAGTTTAAAATAAATTATTTTAACTCAAGAAACCAGCGCTGTCAATTGTTACGTATGGAACTTCGTGACCACGATAACTCTCGATAGACACAATTAATCGGCCTAACTTTTTTTTTATTATCTTTGTATTTTTTATCACAAGAACCCTATGGAAAATCACTATCAAAATCCTTTTAGTTTAATTGTAATTAATTAAAAACGTAAAACTGATTATTCACGAAAAATTAAGCTGCCATTTTTATTTTTACTGTTGTTATTATTTTTTTCATTTTTTCTCTCCATCAACTACTGGCGGCAGCACTAGCGTACCAGTATAGGTTTGAAAAAAAAGAGCGACATCTAAGACAAAAAGGCGGGATATTTTAAAAAAATGTTAATAAAAAAATATTAAACTGAAAGAAATGAAAAAATCAAATTGGTAATTTATAAGTTGGATAAAAATTCATAATAAAAAATAAATAAATTAATATTATAAAATACAAGTAATGATTAAAAATAAAATGAGCGTTTTTGAATTTTCAAAAATTTTTTTTAACACTGCATTGAACTAATTTAGATAAAAATAATTTTTAAAGATAAAATGAGTAAGTTAATTGACATTAAACTTTTATTGAGAACGAGCGTCGTGTCTCCGCATTGCAGAGCTCTAAAATTAAAAATAAATTTTGAAATGCATTTTATTTTTTATGTCAAAAACTAGTCAATTTTTTTTTCTTTTTTTTTAAAGAAGTAATAACTCTATTTATATTTAATGTAGAAATATATTATGTTTGTTTTTCTTCATGTGTTACGTGATTTTTAAATATTTAAGTATGTCAAAAGAGTTAAAAAAAAAAATTTAAGTTTTAAATATTTAAAAATAATCACAGAAATTATTTTAAATGAGTAAACAAAAATTATAAAATATTCCTGTAAATAAAAAAATTATTTTTCCTCAATTTCTCTATCAATTAAATTTTCAAAAATGATGAAATGAATTAATTAATCGATTAAATAATAAAAAAAAAAAAAAAACAACAATAATTTGAATTGTAATGAATCGGGAATGTCCCGGGGACATAATGACACGACCGCGACATCGCCGATGCCAAAACAGTATGAGGCAATAGGTAGTATCAAGTATATATATATATGTGCATATATATGTGTCGGTACAAGTGCCAGCTCATCTTCAGTGCTCAGTTTAAATTTAAGACACCCCTCAAATGTCACACGCATTCCTAATGCGTTCAGCCAACTAAAAACATCCGCGTTGGGTCAAGAATCGGGATAACTTTGATTTAAAACTCACTCATTACATCTCAACATATCTATTATTACTCAAATTATATATAATATAAATTTAATACTAACTCATATGTTACAAATATGCAGGGATTATCATTTATTATTTTAGTGACACAGGCAAAATCTATACAATACTTAAATTTAATTTCGAGGTCTCAATATATGTATTTAGTAAGAGTATTAGTTGTGGATATGCATCAGTTTAAACTCTTAACATTCACGATGTCTCAGTGATGACGAAATTACTGAATCTTGCAGCCGACCCACATTTATAAATAGAGACGCTTCTTCGACATTTTAAATACGTTATGTATATTTTTATTCAATATGTATAAATATATATATGCACTTACACATATGTTACACACATATATATATATATATATATATATTACATATATACTGTCTGACTATTTACTGCTCATTCCCCTCAATCGACATTTTAACTTCAAAAATTATATTTATTTATAATTATAACCCATGAGTTATTTTCCGTCTTCTATTTTTATACTATTTCTGATGATGATAAATCTCCTCGGCCATTTATGAATGACCTTATAAAGACAAAAGTGAAAACGTAAATGTTTCTGTTTTTTTTTTTATATCTACTTTGGAAATTTTACTCAGGGTAACCTGAGGCTAAATTCGACGCCATTTATCTGACGAAAATAATTTTTTTCTTTTAACAAGTTTGTAAATGTGGGCAAGTTGGTCAAACCTGACGACGCGGTCAATTTTTAATTTTTAGTAGAGTTTTTTTTTAATCATGGCCCATTTTACCTCAGTGAGTTTTTTTAGTCTTCAATAAAATAATACTAGAAATTTGAATTAGCTGTTCAGACTGATCACCCGGGTCGAAAAAAAATCTTGATTATGACTTAAAATTTAAGTAAAAATCCTTCAAATTTCAATTAATTTGATTTTTTTAGTCTGCAAAATCTCCATATTATTTGACTTAGATTTGACTTTTTGTGGCTTAGTTAGGATCGATTTAAGACAAAATAAGTCACGTTTAGGTCAAAACTGGTTCAGTTTGACTGTATTTCCTTTAGATTTAAGACAAAAAAGTCACATTCAAGTCAGAATTTCGTCGATTCAAATAATTTAACTTAAATTTAAGTTAAAAAACGTTTCATTTAAGTCAAAATTGATTCAATTGAAATATAGTTTATTCAGATTTAAGACAAAAAAAGTTACATTAAAGTCAGAATAAAACAAAATTAGACAGTTACAACGCAAATTTAAATAATACTTATACTTAGTAACATATAATTAATGATAGTAATAATTATTAGCGATAGTTATAATAATAATGTTAATTATAATAATAATAATAAAAATGATAATAATAATATGAACATTAATAGGGGAAGGGGGGGCAAAACGGGATACTTAACGAAAAATTTAGTTTTTAGGGACATAAATATCGTAAATTGGCTTCATTTTGATTCTATTTGAAATAAATATAACGAATTTTAGACTGCCATCAGAAAAAAATTTTTATTTTTTGCGGGCAAAATGGGATACCCCAAAAAAAGTAAATTTTTTTTTTTTTTTTTTTCAAGTGAATAAAATTGATGTAATAATGTCTTTCTAAATTGATGTTCAACAAAAAAGTCAGTTAAAAAACAGTCGGTAAAGGTAGAGGTCGACCCTGCAAAAATCAGCACAAAGATGACGCCTTTTGTATTTACTGTGATCAAAAGTACAGTGAATCGTTTGAATCTTGGACGCAATGCCAACTTTGTCATAGGTGGGCTCATGATTCATGTGCTGGTGTTTCGGACGACGATACTCAATTTATCTGTGATTATTGTGAATAATTTTAGAGATTTATCTTTCATTAACGATGAATCAGTTATATATCGTTATCGTTATTTATTATAAATTTTAATACTTATGTTAAAAATAATGTTAGTTAGTTTTCATTCCAAAGAAATTATTTTTATAAGAGAAATAATTAAATATTGAATATTAGAAAATTAACATAACTGTTAATAATGTGATATTATAGCACTAAAGTTATAAAATATTACAAAATTATGAAAGTTACAATGTAACGGTTAAAATTATGATGATTACCAATGTTACAGCTTTAGAGTTTTTATCAGTATTATTGTTGTTATTGTTCTTGAGTTAATTAAAGAAATAAATTTCTTAATTTGTGATACTCCATGAAAATAAATTTGTAGTACGATAAAATTTGTACATTTTTTTTATTTATACTTTTCGCAAAAAATATAAAAATGTTTTTTTTTTAGCTTTCGATAGTGTAAAATGATACTAGATGTCATTTTTGACCATTTTCGAAAGTTTTTTGAAAAAAAAAAATTTTGACGAAATTTCGAGGGTATCCCATTTTGCCGGCCTATCCCGTTTTGCCCCCCCTTCCCCTAACTATGCCGAATATATTATTTTTATTATTATTATTATGATTATTATTATTGTTGTTATTGTCAACATTAATGGTAGTAGCACCGGTAATAGAAGTTAGATATAATGTTATGATAACAATAATATATTTAATAATAATATTACTAATTAGAAAAATAATTATTATAAATATTCGAAAGTTAAAATTAATTAATTTTAAGTTAAAATTAAGTCAAAAATAGAACTAGATTTCGAATCGATAACCAGTTGTTTTTTTAAGACAAAATAAGTCAAATTTAAGGCAATGAAATAATTTAAGCCAAAAAAAGTTAAATTAAAGGAAACTAAACAATTCAAGTCAAAATCAGTCTAATCCAAGACAAAAAAGTTAAAAAAAGTCAAGATCAAGTCAATATTAAGTCAAAAACAGTTTAAAAAGTTAAAATGTGGACTACAGTTGTCAGCATATCGACGACTTCAAAGGAAATTAAGTTAAATCAAGTCAAATTCAAGATTTTTTTTTGACCCGGGCAACCTACTTTTCTCCTACACAGAGGAACTAAAAATTTGCAACCAAAAAAAACATTTTTTTTGCAAAATAATGGTGTCTCATTTTACCCGAGATACCAACCAAAAGCATGTCTTATTTTTTTCTGGTGACTCATTTCGCTCCGTATTCCCCTACTTGTTTTTCTGAATATTAAACAATCGTGACGAACGCCGTTAAAAAAAAAACAAATATGTATACAATAGGAAAATGCAAACGATTCGTTTTTTTTTCCTCATTTTTTTTTTGTTATATTATTTGATCGATGTTGAAACCTCATTTAATAAAAATATGCGACCCTGAACGAGACTTAATGTTTTCCATGGGTCAAAGTTCGCGTATCAAATGTATTGTGAAAAAAATTAAGCATACGCTTGTTTATTAAAATTCACTTTTTTTTTTTCAAGTGGAATAATGTCTCCAATAAAAACTATCGCTTACTTACAAAACTGATTAATAAAAAAATTTTATTTCTACACTAAAAAATTTTGGTCCATTTTGCCCCACTCTCCCCTACTATTCAAATTTTTTTTTTATTCGCTAAAATTATCATTAAAAATTTCAAAATTCCAAAAAAAAAAAATTATCCAAGTAATTGAACACGTTCTCATAATTTTTTTTCATAATCAATAGATAAAAAATTTGAAAAAAAAAAAACTTATTGAATATATTTACTATATTCAAATTTCGATATATTTTTATTATTTATAATGATATCTAATGATTCATTGAAAACAGCTGTACACTTTTTGTCTAAATGTAATTACTTTTAAATTAAAAACAGATAAAAAAAAAGTAATTAGACACGGGTATCTAATTCAACGGTTGAAAGAATTTATGTAAGATAACACAAATAATTTTTTTTTTTTGACAAACAGCTGCAGTATAAATTAAATTTTAAAAACAGTGAAAGCGATTTGTAAATTACTCAATCAATTTTTTTTTTTATTAAAACCAAACTTTTCTATAAATATTTATTTACTCATTAAAAATTGTCAGTTTTAAAAATAAATATTTAGTCAACTATATATATATATATATATATATATATATATATATATATATATATATATATTTATATTTTGTTTCTGACATCAGTAATTATAACGTTTCCTATTTTATAAAACCTTTAGATCAATATCAAGCGTGAATTGGAACGTAACAGCGAGATCGACCCGTGACCTAGTGGACCCGCCCGGGCGATAGTGGCGCCACACATTAATTTATATTAGATCATTTTATTATACTTTTTTATTAATACTTAATTTTTACTATTAATTCTAACCCGTTGCTGTAAAACCAAAGTGTCTGATAAATATATAAAGCCAATAAATAAATAATAAAAGTTTATGAAATTCACCCAATTAAATTATCAGGTAACAGAAAAAATTTCATATTTATCTAATAAATTTAAAGCCATTAAATATCAGTGTACACTGTACAGTTAAAATATATAGTACTGAAGCCTTTTGGAGTTTTGTGCAAGGAGCTAAAATTAATTCCGTGGATTATAAGGACAGTCTTTTGGTTTCTCTGTCCCGCGTTTTTTTTTTCACCGTTTAATTTTCTAGGACAATCTTCCATCGATTTAATAAATTATAAACTAAATATAAATGCTGATTTGTAATTGCGAAAATTACTAGTCCACTTTACTTCAGTTCACGATTTAAGACAAGATCATTTTTATTAAAATTTTTTCCATCTATACTCAGATACTGTTATTTTTTATGATCCTGGTTGACAGGCAATTAACAGTTTTTGAATATTTTTTTTTAACAAACCAATGACAAAAAAAAACTAAAAATATGCACATGTAGAAAATTTAAGAAACTATAGGTGCAATTTTTCGAAATTTTTTTTTTTTTCATAATTTATCGGTTTGAAAATAATTCAAAATTTATACGGCAGATAAATTCATCCAGAAGTTAACTGATAATTATTTTCAGATATTTTTTTCAACAAATAAATGATTTAAAAAAAAAAACTAAAAATATGCACATGTAGAAAATTTAAGAAACTATAAGTGCAATTTTTAAAAATATTTTTTTTTGTATTATTCATCATTGAAAGAAAAATTCAAAATTTATCAGGCGTCAGCTAACTTCATGATTCTGAAGTTAACAGACAATGATCTATTTTCAGGTCTTTTTTTTCAACAAAACAAATTCGAAAAAAATAAAAACTAAAAATATGCACATGTCGAAAAATTCATAAACTATACGTGCAATTTTTCAAAATATTTTTTTTTCATTATGTATCGTTTAAAAAAAATTTTGAAATTTATTAGACGTCAGCTAACTTCACGATCTAGAAGTTAGCAAACAATTAAAAATTTTCAGATCTTTTTTTCATTAAATCAAATACGAAAAAAAAAAAAACTAAAAATATGCACATGTAGAAAATTTAATAAACTATAAGTGCATTTTTTCGAAATTTTTTATTTTTCATAATTTAGCGTTTTGAAAAAAATCCAAAAATTATTAGACGTCAGTTAACTTCCATATCATTACTTTTTTCATTTTACAGTTATGTAATTTTATTTTTCGACCCTTTAATTTTATTTTTAAACCCTATTCAAAACCGTAACACGTGATAAGTGATTACTATTGACCTCTTCCTTCCCCCATTCCTTTTATTGACTGCATTAATCGGATGCACTTGTGCTCCGGAATACAGCGCACATGGATTCTTTGACTAATGAATACATATATTCGTATACGAAAATGATTTAATAGGACGTATTACACATGACATTAGACTAGACAAACACGATAGATTGTGAAAGTAAATTTTACTAATAGACACCTCTGAGTTATATTTAACCAGCTTAGATTTATCTATTGGTAAATTAAACGGCATCTAGGCCAATTACAAAACACCTCGGGTAATGTTTTAAAATATATAAATTCAGTATTTTTTTTCTTTTTATCAAGTCCATTGAACTATTTTATATTGTTTTACTGGGCCATTAATATAAACACGGCACTAAAAAATTAATCATAAAAAAAGTAGCAATAAAATAAAAAAATATTACTCACTTAAATTGTGCTTGAGTTTGTCGGAGCTTTAAATAATATTTCAAATAGCAACTTAATCAGGTGTACACGTGATCTTCACAAGTGACAGTAAATAGAGTACAATAAAAATCACTCGATAAATATATATAAAATAAAGTAAAGCACAAAAAGTATATACTTTAAAATGAATAATTTGGTGCACCGAATAAATAAATATAATGTGGATGTATAAATATATTTTTATTTATATATATTTATATATTAATGGCATGCGATATGTAAACAAGCAAAGTCGCGTGTGGATACCTCGCGAGGTGAAATGAGAAATAGTTGTACGCAGTTCGGTGTACCAGGAGAGACTGAAGCTCCCGGATAGTAAGACCGAGTTGATAGTGATGGTGGAGGGGATAAGGGTGCGCGTAGTGGATGAAAAGGGCCGAGTGGGGGTAGGGGAGCTCAAGGAAGGGGCACCGAAGGATTTAGAGGGGGTGCTTAAGGATATAGAAGGGGATTTCGGTGTAGGAGGGGGTAGGGAAGTCAGAGTATGACGTAACAGAACAGGGAATTCAAAAGGGCTCACGGTGCAGGATATGAGGGGGTGGAGACCACGGGTCATTAGTGACACTGGGACACGGAAGTGAATCCCTGGTGGATTTTATATATGCTTTGCTCTTTTTTATTCACTTTCTCTCTCTCTCTCTTTTGTATCCTAGACACCCGTTGGTTACCACGTTGGGAATCCGCGTACTTGCAGATTTATTCTTACCCTTGTTTCTGTTCCGCGATGTGTAATTTAATTTGTTGGGTTTAATTGTTTTGTACACGTACGTGTATAAGATTTAATTAAATCGTTTGTGTTGATATTTAAATTATTTTACGAATCGGATTTTTATTGTAATTATTGTTGTTTTTTTTTTATTTATGAACTAGTACCGATAAATTGGTTATTCATGAACGTAATGGCCTTTGATCTCATGCTGAACGAGATCGCGTTTACATGCCAACCGGTTAGTCAGTTTGTTGTATCGACAAGAATTATTTTACCGGGTCAAGGTACTACTAGCAATGACATGGATGACTTATTGGCTGGAGCGACGTATCTGTGTGATTCGTTATTCCGGCTGCGTGCGGTAATTGACGGAACGGTCCAAGGTTATTTTCCGCTGACATAATCTCACGCGCAATGCCTATGGGGCTCTTAATAATTTATTCTCGGACTAATTGTTTCTAATTTTATCTGGAAAAATATTGTTATTTTTTTCATGTTAAGGTGTTTCAGAGTATATTTTTTTAAAACCCAGGTCAAAAATAAAACTTGATTTAGACTTGGTTTACCAAGTTTATTTTCAATTTTTCGATAAGATCTCGACTTTTTCGACTTAAATTCAATGTTTTTCAACTTTTTGAACTTTTTTCATCTTAGTTTCAACTTATTTGTATTTTTTGGTCTTAGTTTGAACTTATTCGTCTTTACTTCGAGCACGATAGTAATTCACCTTACTTTTGACTTGCTAAACCAAGTCGAAAAAAAAATTATTTATTCGTCTTACTTTCGCCTTAATATATAAAAATTATTTCACCTTAGTTTTGACTTTTTCGTCTTAAAATTTAAGTCGAATAAGTCGAAACCAAGTAAATTTCGATTTAATTTAGATTTTTTCGTCTTAAATTGTGACTAAGTAAGCCAGTTAAGTCTAAATCAAGGCGAAAACTCCGTCTTTTATACCTCCGTCAAAAAAGTCGAGTTTGTCTTGTGAAAAACGGCTCGAAATTTCGACTTGCTAAACTTAGTCTAAATCAAGTTTTATTTTTGACCCGGGATTACATTATATTCGGTCGGAAATTTAATTTTGACTTGATTATATTTCTTTATATAAATTATATCTGCTAATTTTTTCATTTCTAATGATTAAATTTCTTCATATATGTTTAGATTTTACCATACACACGGAAAGAAAATTATAGGGAGTATTCCTATGCATTATAGGAATGGTTCCTATAATGGTATAGGAATTGTACCCATACTATTAGAGGAATAGTTCCTATAAATTATAGGAACCACCCCTATACCATTATGGGAACCATTCCTATACTATTGTAGGAACTACTCCTATAATAGTATAGGAACCATTCCTATGATAGTATAGTAACCATTCCTATACTATTATAGGAACTTTTCCTATAATAGTATAGGAATCATTCCTATAATATTATAGGAACTATACCTATAATAGTATAGGAACCATTCCTATAATATTATAGGAACCATTTCTATAATATTATGAAAATGGGAATAGCTCCTATAATTATAGGAATGGTTCCTACAATTCATGGGAATGGTTCCCATAATATTATAGGAACCATTCCTATAATAGTATAGTAACGATTCCTATACTATTATAGAAACTATTCCTATAATAGTATAGGAACCATTCCTATAATATTATAGGAATGGCTCCTATAATTTATAGGAATGGCTCCTATAATTTATAGGAGTCGTTCCTATATATTATAGGTACCATTCCTATAATATTATAGGAACCATTCCCATAAATTATAGGAACCATTCCTATAATTATAGGAACTATTCCCATAATGGTATAGGTATCATTCCCATAATCATAGGAAATATTCCTATAATTATGGGTAATATTCCTATATCTATAGAACGTGTTCCCATAATTTATGTTCGTCATTCCTATACTGGTATAGGATTAAATTACACAAAATTATAGGAACCATTTCCATAATTTTCTTTCCGTGCATCGTTCGATTCAATTTATTTTTCACAGATAAGTACATGGGAAAAATTTTAATATTTACTATATGTCCTCACAGTATCAAACTTTTTTGGTGATTTCTTCGCGCTCTCTCGCAATTTTATCTGCGTTCGCTTGATAATTTTTAAAATAAATATAAAATAATTTTTTAATATTTACTACAAGAACTTTAAAAGTTAAATTTAAAATATGATAACAGCTCACGAAAATAGAGATATTATCATTATTACTATTATTTTCATTATGTTAACTTACAAGACTTGTTAAAAAAGTATTTGAAGTATAAAAAGTTACGGTGAATAGCAATCCGTCATATATATATCTATATATCTTTACATATATATATACCGTTTCAAGAGAGATTGTGCACCGCAATTGTGAACCGCTATGTAATAATAGCATTTTATCCTACTCTCTAACTCTTCATGCACTATAGTATCTCTTCTCATCTTCCACAAGTTACTCAAAGACAACTATTGCACATTTATGAAAAAAAGTTGAAAAATTTTTAGCTTTTAAATTTTATTTTGTTATTAACTCATCATTTATAGTATAATAGATCTACATACAATATTTAATTAACGAGTACTCAGAGTTGGATAAGAAAATAAAATAGTGCATTTTAAATTCCGCGTTTTTCAGCGATGATTTAATATTTATGTCATACAATGTAATTATTTAATTACGACCAGCTAAAGATAAACAAAAGCTTTTGTAAGTTCAATAGCATTGTCTGGTAAAGCTTTGTCGTGGCAAGATAGCGTACAAAAGGAAAATTTAATTTATTAGATGTTGTCTGACATCTATACGTACATAACAAAGTCTTGACCACATCAAAGGATACTCGGTATACTTAACCTTGATCTATTTAAATAATAATTCATTTATATATATTATAATCAAATCGTAGTGCACAGCAAATATAATAATATGTTCTATTAATTACTTTTCAGTATGATGATCTGTACCTATTCGATGAATTGTGATACACTATAAACAGTTTTTTTGAAAATTCCACCATGAGAACGAATGCTAAAGATAGATTTCTGTGAAATCTACTAAAAATTCTTCTGACTAATATTAAGGTTAACTTTGTGTATGTTGCAGTAATTTGTATGAAGAATTTGATTTTTTTCCGCTCACGCCCTTCAAAGAGTTAGTTTATGAAAGAGAAATTCTAAGCAAGTTTGTGTTCAAAACCTTGAGTTTAAAGGATACTTGGAAATTTTGGAAATCTTAAAAATATTTTAAAATATCAAAATGTATTTTTTCTTAATTTTTGCTCTTCTTATAGGGGAGCCTGGGGCACGAAGGCCCCCCTGGGGCACAAAGGCCCCCTTCAAAAATTAGGTGAAAATTTTTTTTTTTATTTTCCGTCAATTTGGACCTCTATAATGTTTTTATTATATTTTAGGCCAATATGTGGGGTAAAATGGACCACTTGAAAAAAAATTTTTTTTTTTCATTTTTCGTCAAGTTATGACCTTTATAATGTTCTTATGACGTTTTAGGCTAATATGTGATATGTGGGGCAAAATGGACCACTTGAAAAAAAAACTGTAACGAAAAAATTATTTTTTTTTTTATTTTTCGTCAAGTTAATTTTTTCGTGACAATTTTTTTTTTTTTTTGAATGGTCCATTTTACCTTAAACATCACATATAAGCCTAACGTCATAAAAAACATTATAAAGGTCATAGCTTGACGGAAAATAAAAAAAAAAAAAATTTTTCGTTGCAATTTTTTTTTTCAAGTAGTCCATTTTACCCCACTACCACATATTGGCCTAAAATATGATAAAAACATTACAGAGCTCATAACTTAACGGGAAATAAAAAAAAATTTTTTGTTAAAAATTTTTTGGGGAGGGGGCATTCGTGCCCCAGAAAAAAAAAAAAAAATTTTTTTCGATTTTTCGCAAAATTTCGACTGATTCTTCCGATATAGGCGGAAAGCAAAGAAATTGGATGGTTAAAAGCCACAAAAAGAAAAAACCGGCTTAAGGGGGCCTTCGTGCCCCAGGCTCCCCTACTGTAAAAAATTAGCGGAGTGAACCCGGAGCAAATCTGGAGTTAATGCGGAGCGGATGACTTTATATTAGGGTGTTTCAAAAAATAACAAATTTTTTTTTCTTCTCGGAAACAGGTTCAAAAGTTTCATTTAGATATAAGAAGACGTCTGTGAAAATTAGAGCTCTAATATTAGCATTAAGAGGTTCCGCATTGCACTTTTCTATTTTCCATAAGAATAACAGAAAAATTTTTTTTGTATCTTCTGATTTTTATAACAAGCTAACGACGCATCATAGGAAAAATCTGTGGGCATGTTTTTGATGGGAATTAAACGCTCTACAAAAAAAGTCTCTTATCATTTTTTGATAAATCTATTTATTCAAAAGTTATTTGAGGTTGAAGTCGAATTTATATTAAATTTTGAGATCTTTTACTTTTCCGACGAAACTATAAGACTTATCACAAAATATCATAGCACCTTTTTTGTAGACAATTCTATTTCCTACAAATTATCACCTATAAAGTTTTTTTGAATTCCGCATTGTTCTTTAGTTATTTTCATTTTAATGTCAAGCTCATAAATAAAATAGTCTTCTGGTCGATTCCATAGAAACTTCGCTTTTTACTTAAACTGAATGATCGAAAAATTTCGTGTCAAACATTTCAAAATTCATGTACGTGATGAAATCGATATTTTACGAAAAAATTTCAAGGGATATCTCCCAATAAAGGGGAACTGAAGACTGCTCGCACGAAAAAATAAGATCCGGGCGAAATAGTATTATATATACGATTTATATCTTAAATAGTATTGTCGCATGTACGCCGTTTTGCCGGCATATATTCCCGGATATAGATTTTTTCGTATGGGCGCCCTGACCCTCATAAGGTTCATATAATCGGGCCTTTTTATCCGTCCCCTATTAGGTGCTGTTTGGAAATCAGACAAGCCTGACGATTTTTCTATCAGGGATTATCTATTTTCTATATGGTAACATTCGTCGTAGTATGAAAAAAAAAATATCCATATATATATTTGAAAGTTTTGTTCAAAGTTTCTCCATGACATCCTCTGTAGAAGGCTAGATTTAATATTTTCTATGCAATCAATCTAAAAAACTAATGCTTATTTTGTATCACGGTACATGGAGAAAATTTTATTGTACTATCTACGGTACTAAATTTTAAACTTGGTTTATCAGAAATTATAACTGTCATTATCTTAACTAATTATAACTATTATCAACATCTTAATTCTTAACAAGCTGATGGGAACTATTACCATCGTGTAGTGTGAAAAAACGGTGTAACAAATCCCTCGTCAATTAGATGATGAACAACACTTTACTTGGAATACAACAATCAGTCACGTTAATGACGATCGTAGAACTGACTAAATTTTCACACAAAAATTTTTACACTGAATGATTTACACTACACCCGATCCAAAAATTTCCTATGTTGCATCTATTGCAACAGTTTTTGTGCACTCTCTTAAACTGAATCAGTAAAAATGTATCCGATTTTTCCAGTAGTTACAAAATTTACTGAAAGATCAGTAGCTTTGAATAAAAAACTTTACTGGAAAACTAGGAAATATCAGGGAATTTTGAAATCATTTTATGTGGGCACCCTGAAAAAATTTCTTGCGCCAAAAATTTTTTTCTAGTCCTAAGACAATTTTTGTTTCATTTAATAATGCGAAACTTTTCTTGCGCCAAGAAATGCTTTTTTTCTGTGTATGGTTAATGAAAAAAGCATTTATTTTGTGATTCGGAGTGAAATAATAGATGATAATAACCCTGATTATCCTCATGCAATATTCATTTTGAGTGACAAAAGTGTTACAAGAAAACAACTAATGGTTTTTTTTACAAGTTATTAAATTTGACTAAGTGATTTGACCTAGTACCCAAAATATACATATGTATAATTATAATTTGTGGTAAAAACATTCCTATATTTTTAATCCTCTGTAAATCTCCTTCTTTATGCTCAATGTTTATGCAGTGTCTACAGTTACGTTTTTTATTAAACTTTGTATTATTAATTTTTTTTTTAAATTCGACCGACAAAGCATAAATGAACAAATTTTATAAGAGCTCCTCGCAATTTAATTATTATTCTTTAAAATAAATATAATAGGAGAGAGTGGGGTCAATTGAACCAAAAATACTTTGACATTCTTTTTTTATATGAATAAAAGCAAAATGATAATTTTTTTTTTTACAAAATTATAATTTATTATATAGACTATCATTTCTCATAAGCACATAACTTAACGAATGATGAAAATATTCAATAAATACGAAATTGCAAAACTGCATCAAATGGTTCAATCGTCCCCTTTGCGGGGGCAATTGAACCACTAGTCGGGGACAATTGAACCAAGAGTATTAGAACCACAAATGAATAACTTTAATGAATAATTTACTATTAATTACAGCTTAAAACTAAAATTACAACACTTCTAATAATATTGATTATTTTATATAACATTATATGTTAAAACAATCACTTTAAAAACTTCTGTCAATATAATTATTTTTTTTCTTGGTTAGTTTAGCTTGTTTTCACATTCTGTCAAGATGCGCGCGCATGTCTGATGCTCACAGTGTGATTCGTGTGGTTCAACCGTCCCCGAGAGTACTGGTTCAATTGACCCCATATGATTTTATTTAAATAATTAGTTTAAAAAAAAATATTCAAGAACTATTTTACTAGAAGTAAAGTTTGAAATTTATGAATAATATATGTAAGAAGCTATTACAAAAAAAATTCTAAGATTTCATTTGAAAATTAAAAAATTTTTAAACAATTTGTCAAGAGCTGAAAAACAAAGTTCAGATGCCTAAAAACACAAAAACTTGAATTTTTTAAAATTAAATCATATTGGTTCAAAATTTTGGTCAGACTGAAATTCAGTGTATTGAAATATAATTCCAAGAGGACGACTCATTTTTATATTTTTTTCGATTTTTTAAGCTTACTGGTTCAATTGCCCCATGGTTCTTGACCCCAGTCTTCCCTACATAAATATTTAGCAAACTTAAGTTTATAAAAATATCAATGTAACAATTTTTTCAATCCTTCACATATTTTTTTATTTTTGTCATGAGAACTCTACACTGTAAAATTTAAATTTATTACTTTTTAAGTCAAGATTAATCTCACCGCGTTTTGTTACAAAAATTATGTCACGTTATTATTCATATATTATAATTAAAATGAATAATATATATTATTTTCATTTTTTTTTAATATGAATTTGAATGATATATTATTAATAAAATTAGTCACAATTCATCCCGATGAAAAAAGTTTTTGTCTAATCATATATAATTATGCATAATCATCTATATATGATTGGATCCAAAAATTGGCCAGGTCTAATTATATATAATCAGATCTGTTTATACATGATCATGCATGAATGAATATAGTCATTTTTAGAATCTCATTTCGAATACCTTTAAATTATTAATTAAGTAATTTAATTAGGATTTATTGTTTTCATCAATATAAATATTGATTAAATTTAAATAAAAAAAAAAAAAAAAATTACTATTCGTTGACCACCACTTTACTACGAGGTCACCCATCCAATCAATAACCTACGCCGATGCTGCTTAACTTTGGTGATCGCTGGATTGTAGTCTGATCCTCTAGTCTGTTATGAACTTACAATAAAGGAAAGTTTATGGCATTACTTGACTCAAATAATCAAGTCAATACATCATACGTAAATAATGCACCTAATAATGAATTTGATTTTGTACATAAATGACAATAGAATTCATTAGATACATATAATCAAATCTATTTATCTATAAACTTATAAATATTCGTATATAAATCGATATCGATTAATACTTTTAAATTGCTGCCGAAACCTTTGAACATTTTTTAAGTATTGGGGATTTAAGTTTATTTGATAGTTGACAAAATAACAATTTAATAACATTTATATTAAAAAATTGTCATATTATGTAATATATATATATAACTACATATAACTTTATATCAGTCATGTCTGATCAGATCCAATCATATATAAACTTATGCACGACCATACATGAATTTATATTAGCCATGTCTGATCAGATCTAATTATATATGGATTTGTATCAGTCATGTCTAATCAGATCTAATTATGTATAGACTTATATATAATTAGATCTGATCATATATAGACTTATATATGGTAGTAAATGGAGTTGACAGCCAAGTATTATCATGTCTAATTATATATAGAGTCATATATAATTAGATCTGATCATATATAGACTTATATATGGTTATATATGGAGTTATACCAGCCAAGTATGAACATATCTAATTATATATAGACTCATATATAATCAGATCTGATCAGATCTAATTATATATAGACTTATATATAATTAGATCTGATCATATATAGACTTATATATGGGCTAATAACAGCCAGGTATGATCAGATCTAATTATGCATGGGGTCATATATAATTATATATAATTATATATGACCCCATATATAATCATGCATGATTATATATAACTTCATATATGATTATATATAATCATATATGATTATATATATGAACATATATAATCATATATAATTAGACAAAAACTTTTTTCATCGGGATGAAAAATTCAATGATGCATTTATTAAAATTTTCCCTGATATTCAATAATAAAAATTCACTCTTTAGAACAAAAAAAAGTTAAAAAATTTATTAATTGGAAAAAAAAAAATACCCTCTCATATAATATCAGAGAACATTAATCTACGTTAATCCATTTATGCATCTATTTTAAAGAGGATTATCACTAATACATTATTCCCTTCACTTTCAGAATTTTTTACTTTTATATTTTCATTATCATTATTATTATTATCATTATTTTCACCTGTTTTTCTTTTCATTCGCATTGTTCTTTATGAAATACGAGAAAAATACTCCAAACAACCCGGGAACCGGGTAGGGTGATCCGTCTTTTCTCCTGTTCCTTTTTTCGTCTATTATTTTTGTCCTTTTTTTTTTTTTATTTATTTGTATAGTTTTTTTATGCCACTTTTTTCTCGTTTCCCAGTGACAAGTATCCCTTCTTTTTCTACTTCACTTTTATAACCATCCCTTTGAATGAAAATGACATCGCCGCGAGCCACAATACGACCAAGCGATAGAAATGGCGGCTTACGAATTAGGTCACACGAAGGATAAGGACGACAAGTTATGTATTAGACAGTATGTATATATATATATATATATATATATATATATATATATATATATATATATATATATATATATATATATATATAAATTTAGATGAGTTATGAACGTTAGTATAATATAAGAAGTATGATGTATACGTATTTAAATTTAGGGAGAGGATAAATTTCGTCATGGGAAAGTGACATAAAAAATACGACGTTCAAGTACAAAAAAAAAATGAATTTTCCGCTTATTTTTTTTCATCATTAAAAAGTTATGTTTCAAAAAGTTTGTGTATTCTGATATTTATCAATACTCTGTGAGCGAAATGGAGTAGCAAATAATTTTTTGTGAAGAGCATAATTTATTAAAAATTGCTTTAGATTGTAATTTATTATTTTAATAAATTTTATGTGTCAAGGATTTTTTTATTTGAATTACATTCTCATGAGTACACATTTTATTCACATCCTTGGTGAATTTTTTAAAAAATATTTATTTTTAGGCAGTACCCAATTTGCCGAAAAGTAAAAATGAAAATTTGGCAATTGTTTATAAGTTGACAAATATTTCAAAAAAGCAAAATTACAATATTAGGCAAATTGATTTGAAACCAATTTCAACAGCGAGTATTTTTCGGCGGATTAAAGATATATTTGTTTAATTAGGTGTTATGCAAGCATCAATAATCTACAAGTGTATACTCTCTAAATCTGAAACAGTGAAAACCACTGAAAAGTAGTGTATATACACTAGGGTGTGTCATTTCAGAGCAACATTTTTTTTAAGTGCATGGGAAAAAAATTATAGTTTAACACAAAAAAAAAATTTTCGCGCAAGAAAAAAAATTCTATGTCGATTACAGATCTAGCTCATTGAAAAAATCGATTTTCCGTTTAAGTAACACGGGAAAATTTTATCTTCCACTTTGAGTATTTTTAACTCGTTAACTAATCAATAGATCGAATAGACTAACACATATTTTTGTAGGAAATTGTACGCGCTACAAAAAAGGTCTCTTATCATTTTTTGATAAATCTATCTGTTGAAAAGTTATTGGAGTTCGAAGTTAAGCTCTAGTAAATTTCGAGATCTTTTTACTTTTCCGGTGAAACTATCAGACTTATCACAAAATGTCATAGGATCTTTTTTATTGGAAATTTTATTCTCTACAAATTATAATGAATAAAATTTTTTCAAATTCCGTACACGGAGAGAAAAATATCGTCAGAATAATTATCCAATGTATCCTCAAATGCCGTATTGTCAGAATAACGATTCGTATACTTAATTTAGGAATACTCCCATATTCATTTAATAATCTATAGTATCGCTAAAATAACGATACGTATTTAGGTTAGGATTTGTATTCGTTTATTTAGTTTGACAATACGACAAATAGCCGTTGTAACGATATGTAGTTTCGTTAATATAGGTATCTGTATAGCCAGCGTGAGGATCCGTATAGCTGAATTGGCTATACGTATCGTCGTTCTCGGTTTCCGTATGCCTAAATACAGAGTATGCGTAATAGTTATATCAACGATTCATGAAGTGCCTAAAATAAGGATACGGATCGTCATTTTGACGATCCACTCTGAGGACACTCCGTATAGCTGAATTAGCTATACGGCGTATCGTTAACTAAGTTAACTATACAGCGTATAGCCAGAATAACGATACGTATAGTTAATCTAGCGATATTTTTCTCTCCGTGTATTGTTTTCTAGTTATTTTCATTTCAATGTTGAGCTCTTTAAATCGATCAAACACTATTTTTTTAAGAGCTTGAAATTAAAATAAAAATAACTACAAAACAATGCGAAATTTGGAAAAACATTACTGAGAATAATTTGTAGGCAATAAAATTTCCAATAAAAAAGATCCTATGGCATTTTGTGATAAGTCTGATAGTTTCACCGGAAAAGTAAAAAGATCTCGAAATTTACTAGAGCTTAACTTCGAACTCCAATAACTTTTCAACAGATAGATTTATCAAAAAATGATAAGAGACCTTTTTTGTAGCGCGTACAATTTCCTACAAAAATATGTGTTAGTCTATTCGATCTATTGATTAGTTAACGAGTTAAAAATACTCAAAGATGAAAATAAAATTTTCCCGTGTTACTTCAACGGAAAATCGATTTTTTCAATGAGCTAGGTCTGTAATCGACAGAATTTTTTTTCTTGCGCGAAAATTTTTGTTTGTGTTGAACTATGATTTTTTTCCCATGCACTTAAAAAAAAATGTTGCTCTGAAATGACACACCCTAATATACACTGTTTCACCACTTGGTATTCTTATAACTGTGAAATAGTGAAAAGTCACTGTTTCAAATTTAGAGACTACCAAAAGTATAAAATAAGCGTATTTTCGAACATTATCTTAACGAGTGCTTCCACGCAAGGTGATTTGTTTAAGAAATCACGGGACATACAAGCTCGACGAGAGCACTTAGTGATGGATTAGGGCAAGTTTGTGACAATTACATGTCTGGAATCTTAGTGATTAATTGATTATAAATGGAGGATACTCTTTTTAGGGTATTGAGGTGAAATTGCATCTCACCATTTATCTATGCAACATGTCGACCAATACAGGAAATTGGTACCACGGAGGACCTTTCTAAGCCCACTTCGACCAGAGTCTCTTTATTTCTCAAAATGGCAGTAGTGTTTGGCCCAAGAGAGATTGGTCGTGATCCTAGGGTAAGCTAATATGAGTTTATGCTCATATTTCGCTATAATATTATGGTGGGAAACAGGGATGTTACGAAACGCATGTATGCCCAAACGGATGCCCGTTACATTAATTATAAATAATTACTAAAAATTACTTTGAGATATGAAATTTGTAGATATTTACATAAAAAATTATACAACCCTACAATGATTGAACGAAATAATTCTTAACAACAATAATTAGTTGTTCGTCCTTTGTAACATTTATCTATCGAAATCGTTCTTAATTTAGCATTACAGTAATTTAACAAAACGATATTGTATTGCGGTCTATAATACGTTAGTGTACATATAAATGGAAATGTATATACATATAGTAGAATGCAACCCCTATATACCGACCATTACTTCTCTTCAATTCACATCGTTTCGATCAGGATGGCAAAGTTGATTAAATAGTGTGAGAAATTGCCATCCCAACTGGGATATCACACGAATGGTAGATATTATCGAAAATCGATTTTGCCTTTTCTCCAGGGCATCTGTGTGTCTTGTTATCAGAGAAATTGGATCCATCCGCATTTATCGAGGTCGATAGTTGACCTCCATGGCTATATAATATTATTATTATTATTATTATTATTAGTATTATTATTAATATTGATGTCGTTACTTGTTGGTTGATCGCTAATAAATTTTTAATACTATAATGAGAACCACAACAATAACAACAACAACACACATGCTATAATCATATTAGAAATTTCATACGAAAAATTTAATCCTATTTTATTATTTCATTTATAGATAATCTTATTCGATCAAGGACGTTGTAAATTAAGTATATCGTATAGATTTATTGGAGATATGCTATATTTTAATGTGCGAAGTTAATTATTTATTAAATTTTTTATTTAATTATGATAATTTTCCTAATTCGGACGAATGTTAATTTTTTTAATTTATAATTTTACTACACGGAAAGAACATCATAGAAAGTTTTCCTATGCATTATGAGAATAGTTCCCATAATGGTATAGGCATTGTACCCATACTATTATAGGAATGGTTCCTATGCCAATATGGGAACCATTCCTATAATAGTATGGGTACAACTCCTATACCATTATGGGAACCATTCTCATAATGGTATAGGAACAGTTCCTATACCATTATGAGAACCATTCCTATAATAGTATGGGTACAACTCTTATACCATTATAGGAACCATTCCCATAATGGTATAGGAACAGTTCCTATACCATTATGAGAACCATTCCTCTAATGGTATAGGAACAGTTCCTATACCATTATGAGAACCATTCCTATACTAGTATGGGTACAACTCCTATACCATTATGGGAACCATTCCTCTAATGGTATAGGAACAGCTCCTATACTATTATGAGAACCATTCCTATAATAGTATGGGTACAACTCCTATACCATTATGGGAACCATTCTCATAATGGTATAGGAACAGTTCCTATACCATTATGAGAACCATTCCTATAATAGTATGGGTACAACTCTTATACCATTATAGGAACCATTCCCATAATAGTATAGGAACAGTTCCTATACCATTATGAGAACCATTCCTCTAATGGTATAGGAACAGTTCCTATACCATTATGAGAACCATTCCTATACTAGTATGGGTACAACTCCTATACCATTATGGGAACCATTCCTCTAATGGTATAGGAACAGCTCCTATACCATTATGAGAACCATTCCTATACTAGTATGAGTACAACTCCTATACCATTATGGGAACCATTCTCATAATGGTATAGGAACAGTTCCTATACCATTATGAGAACCATTCCTCTAATGGTATAGGAACAGTTCCTATACCATTATGAGAACCATTCCTATACTAGTATGGGTACAACTCCTATACCATTATGGGAACCATTCCTCTAATGGTATAGGAACAGCTCCTATACCATTATGAGAACCATTCCTATACTAGTATGGGTACAACTCCTATACCATTATGGGAACCATTCTCATAATGGTATAGGAACAGTTCCTATACCATTATGAGAACCATTCCTATAATAGTATGGGTACAACTCTTATACCATTATAGGAACCATTCCCATAATGGTATAGGAACAGTTCCTATACCATTATGAGAACCATTCCTCTAATGGTATAGGAACAGTTCCTATACCATTATGAGAACCATTCCTATACTAGTATGGGTACAACTCCTATACCATTATGGGAACCATTCCTCTAATGGTATAGGAACAGCTCCTATACCATTATGAGAACCATTCCTATACTAGTATGGGTACAACTCCTATACCATTATGGGAACCATTCCTATACTAGTATGGGTACAACTCCTATACCATTATGGGAACCATTCCCATAATGGTATAGGAACGGTTCCTACACCATTATGGGAACCATTCCTATAATAGTATGGGTACTACTCCTATACCATTATGGGAACCATTCCCATAATGGTATAGGAACGAGTCCTATACCAATATGGGAACCATTCCTATAATAGTATGGGTACAACTCCTATACCATTGTGGGAACCATTTCCATAATGTATCATACATTAAATTTTTTTTCACTTATATTTTTTTTCACAGTAAATTACTACTTATAATATATATCGATATATATATATAATCCTATTATAGTTATTAGTTTACATCAGAAAACTTGATACAAAATTTTAATAAATTGTTATTTAAGAGAATTATAATATGACCATGTCAAAAAATATATATATCATCATATCAATATGACTTGTGACATTTAATATCATGGATAATATTGACTATTTTCTTTTCGATATATCTTAGATATTGAGAATTTTCAGTTTATTTGCCTTTTTCCTTTTTTCTTTTTTACTTCCTTTTTTTAAATTGAAGGTTGGACTTTTCTTACATCTTTTTTTTCTTTTTTTTTTTACCGAGATCCAATAATAATGTCGAGAAGCATCAAAAGTACTTTGAGCACGTCGGGTAGACCGTGGAAAAGTTCTCAAGGCAGATGGTCATCGTGCACACCGTCTGCGGTGACAAGTGAACTAATAACTGATATATATGTATATTCTATGTATTATATACTTTTAGAATATTATTGCAGTGAGATTTTAGATAAATATTGTCACAAAAAAAAATTTCTGGATTTTTTGTATGTGTATATGTTCAGACTTTTGGACATTAACCTCAAAGTGATTAAAAATGTTTCCTAAAATTTGACCCATTGGGTACATAGTTACCAATTTTGTGTTAATTTAATTCATTGCGTTTGTGTTGATCTTTAACACAAATTTATGTTAAATAATTGGACACAAAATCTGTTATTTTGACTGAACATTTGTGTAAATTTAACAGACTTTTCGTGTTAAAATTAACTAATAAATATAAGCACGTAACCTAACCAACTCAAGTATACTTTTCTAACCTTAGTAAAATTTATGTCAAGTTAGCAAACAATTAGTTCGGTTTTCAGTGATTTTTCTAAAAAACAGAGCCATGAATTATCCTCCCTTACAATAAGAGTAAAAAGATAATTGAACCTGATCATAAAAATATTAAAGTTATCTATAATTATATTTAATTGTAAATCAATGATAACCTAAGTTTTCTTGTAAACAATGCTGCTACAATGCGTTGCTTGGTTATAGTAATGAAGAAACGCGCAGGTGTCAACTAAACAACACAAATTTTGTGTTAATTTTCGAATAACACAAGAAAAGTGCACGGAGAGAAGTGAATGGTATATTCTCCAATGTAACATAATAATTATTACTATGTAGCATGGTAACGCAAGTTTTTTAGCCGTATTATTTATTTGACATAGTAATTTGTCCGATGTTGAATGGTAACGCTAGCCATGCTAGCATGGGAATCATTACCATGCTACATTGGAATTATTACAATTTCGATGAAGCTCCTTCCAATTGAAGGTAGTAAAAGGTCGATATTGAAAAAAGGTTTTATAATTAAAAGATTAGGTTATTTAATTAATAATAAATAAATTTTTAACTAAAATTTTGAAATAAAATAATAAACATTAACATTAACAAATTTTAACATGGGTTATTTTTATTAGAAAAATATTTTACTAATTTAATTATTTATTCAAAGACATTTAATTAATATTTTATTGTAAGTAAAATTATTAATTATGAATTATTAATGCAGAGGAAATTAACAATTATCTAAATTAAAAATATATTAAATTCATTAACAACATTTTAAATCAGAATACAATAGACAATGATACTTTGTCAAATAGTACTTGAGTTTAGTATGATTGATAATTTTCATTAAAATAATATTCATTGATATACGTAGTAATTAAGATTAATATATGTACAGGTTATATTAGACGTATATACTATATAGCAGCGCTTAATATTGAAACTGCTTTCACGCTATTCAGCATGGGACTCAGTACCATTCTAGCATGGCTTTGATTACTATGCTACAAAGTAATATTTACCAGTAGCATGGTTACTATGTAGAATGGTAAATATTACCAGGAGAATGGTAATCATTCCCATGCTACATAGTAATGACTCCTATGCTTTGAAATATGGGACTGGTTACCATGCTACATAGTAATAATTACTATGTTACATTGGAGAATATACCATTCACTTCTCTCCGTGTGTTACATTACAGATTTTCTAATCATTTAACATAAAAAATCAGCTAAAGTAAAATAACACAAAAGGTTTTGTTGAATTAACAGATTTCTATGTTGAAAATCAACACAAAAAATTTAACCAAACAATTTTTTACCACAAACACCCGAAATTTCTAACTATATAGGTCTTAAAATAATTGAGAATTTTTTTTTCATTTACTGTAAATAAAAATTATCGAATATAAAAAAATTTTTCCTCAAATTGGTGTTTTACACTTATCCAAAAAATTAAAGGAACAAGAAAATTTTATAAAATTTTTAGTGATTTTTGGAAGTCTGTATTTTAGTGAAAAATAATCGTATCGAAAAAATAAAAAAAGCAAATTGAAGCTTGAAATTTCTAGTTTAAAGATCTTTCAGCCAAATAATTTTCTGAGCCACAGTTTTTGCGGAATCATAAGAAATATGCCGAGACAAAATTTTTCTAAATTTTCCGGTTTTGTTTTTTAGGTCTACGGGGCCGGGAAATTTTTTTTCGAGAAAACCAATTCATGGCTCGTTTAGGAAATTTATTCAGCTACAATTTGCTTTTTTTTGTTTCTCTGTACGACAATATGCTGCTGAGATATCAGCCTTCAAATGAAAAAGGGTCCTTTTTTCTTTGATTATCGATATCTCAGCAATTAATGGTCGCACAGTAATTTAAAGGGCAGTTTGAGAAACTTGAATAAATGCCCTACAAGCTCTATTTTCGATTTTTTTGAAAAAAAATTTTTTTTCATCCTTAATATCAATTTAAAAAACCCACAAAAAATGGCAATTTTCTGGTTTTTTAGTCAACTCATCGCTACTTTGTAAATATCGATAAAAAAAATAATGTTGCCAGGTGATTTTACAGCTTAATGTACCCCCAAAAACCCTGGAAATTTTCAGATTGATCCATCGAATCGTTTGTCCGGACCGATTGCTCAAAGTTTTATAATACAATTAAAGGAACAAGATTTGTTCCTTAATTTGTGTAATCATTACCAAAATGAAAAAATTAATTTTTTTCGGATTTTCTTTCATTTTCACGTTAGTTATTCGGTAAATGTAAGGTAAAGAGAAAAAAAAAATTTTTTTCAAAAAACGAGATAAAACAAGAGTTTTTTTAACATTTTTTTTTTTTACATTTTCTTCGGGTTTTTTTTTTTTTTTTTTCGTTTTTTGAAAAAAAATTTTTTTTTCACTCTACCTTACATTTACCGAATAACTAACGTGAAAATGAAAGAAAATCCGAAAAAAATTAATTTTTTCATTTTGGTAATGATTACACAAATTAAGGAACAAATCTTGTTCCTTTAATTGTATTATAAAACTTTGAGCAATCGGTCCGGACAAACGATTCGATGGATCAATCTGAAAATTTCCAGGGTTTTTGGGGGTACATTAAGCTGTAAAATCACCTGGCAACATTATTTTTTTTATCGATATTTACAAAGTAGCGATGAGTTGACTAAAAAACCAGAAAATTGCCATTTTTTGTGGGTTTTTTAAATTGATATTAAGGATGAAAAAAAATTTTTTTTCAAAAAAATCGAAAATAGAGCTTGTAGGGCATTTATTCAAGTTTCTCAAACTGCCCTTTAAATTACTGTGCGACCATTAATTGCTGAGATATCGATAATCAAAGAAAAAAGGACCCTTTTTCATTTGAAGGCTGATATCTCAGCAGCATATTGTCGTACAGAGAAACAAAAAAAAGCAAATTGTAGCTGAATAAATTTCCTAAACGAGCCATGAATTGGTTTTCTCGAAAAAAAATTTCCCGGCCCCGTAGACCTAAAAAACAAAACCGGAAAATTTAGAAAAATTTTGTCTCGGCATATTTCTTATGATTCCGCAAAAACTGTGGCTCAGAAAATTATTTGGCTGAAAGATCTTTAAACTAGAAATTTCAAGCTTCAATTTGCTTTTTTTATTTTTTCGATACGATTATTTTTCACTAAAATACAGACTTCCAAAAATCACTAAAAATTTTATAAAATTTTCTTGTTCCTTTAATTTTTTGGATAAGTGTATGTTGCCCTCAATTTATTTATATTAAGCTCATACAAAATATAAGACAGACACTTAGTAGATTTTATAAATATTTCACATAAAGAAACAAAAAATAGTGTGACAATTTATAAAGAAATTAATTTTATGAATAAAAAAAATTTAGTAAAGAATAATTGACTGTAAGTTTTAAAAAAAACTCTGAAAGAATATAATTTTTCCATTATGCATAATTGTATAGGTACTGAAATAAAATAAAAAAATAAAAAACAACAACAAGTGCTCTCGTCATTGCCGTCTGTACAGAAATAAAAAAAACCAGTTTGAAAGAACTGAAAAAATAATAGTCTGGACTTAGACCAGAACCAACTCGACGACATTTAGTATTTAGTATCACATACGTATCTACTATATAAAGTATATAATAAAACATATAGTACATCGATTTGCTGCGTATTAGTTGACTATTGTTCCACTCGATGTATCAGTATCACCACAAACGACAAAAGATTTTTTACTGGCTATAAAACCTTCTTATCAAACAAGACCACAGATTTTTTTCCGTTCAACAGTAAACAATACCATCTTTTTAAATTAATTCTTAAGTTACATTTCCCAGCCATTCGATCTAAATAATACAACATATATGTCTATATATGTATATTAGAAAAAAAAATACTGTGAAAGCTTCAGCTCTTAAAATTAATATCAACAGCTACCTCATCCCAATTTTCTATTTCCCGTTTAAATAACATGGGAAAATTTATTTTTTAAGCTTTGGAATTTTGCAGCTCACGGTGGGACCAATACTTTCATATGTTCAAGATATACTCTTATGGGAAATTTGACGCTCTATAAAAAAGGTCTCTTATAATTTTTCGATATTTTTATTTCTTCAAAAGTTATTCGAAGTTAAAGTTAGATTGACGATAAATTTTTACAATTTTTCATTTTTTGACGCAACCATCAACTTTATCGGAAAATTTTATAGGACATTTTTTGTAGAGCATTTTATTTCCTATAACTTATCTCAGAGAAAATTTTCGATATTTCTCACAGGTCTTAAGTTATTTGCAATTAACTGAAAAGTTTATTATAATTAATTTTAAGCAACAAAATTTTGATTTTTTAAGAAGATTTCCAGTAATTGCAAATAACTTACGACTTGTGAGAAATATGGAAAATTTTCTCTCAGATAAGTTGTAGGAAATAAAATACTCTACAAAAAATTTCCTATAAAATTTTCCGATAAAATTGATGGTGCGTCAAAAAATTTGAAAAATGTGAAAATTTATCGTCAATCTAACTTTAACTTCGAATAACTCTTGAAGAAATAAAAATATCAAAAAATAACAAGAGACCTTTCTTATAGAGCGTCAAATTTTCCATAAGACTAGGTCTGGAACATTTAAAAATATTGCCCCACCGTGAGCTACAAAATTCCAAAGCTTAAAAAAGAAATTTTCCCATATTATTTAAACGGAAATAGAAAATTGCGATGCGGCCGCTGTTGATATTAATTTTTAGAGCTGAAGCTTTCACAGTATTCCTTTTTCGTCATTTCCAACAATATTTTCCATATAATGAAGAAAAAAAAAAATAGTCGATTTTTTTGAATCAATCTAATGTATATATATTAGTCTGCACCAAATAAAGTCGACTTTTTTTTATCGGTCCCATACGAAAATTGTGTTGTGTGTAACGAACAAAAAATTTAGCTAATTATGCGATTTCGATAGTAATATTTGATCTTATTCAATCTAACACTATTTGAACATTTGTAATATGTATATTTACATATTTGTTTATTTTCAAAAAATATCAAGTTCTCTCATTTTTGTCCGACTATTTTTTAGTTTTATTTTATAATATTAATGATAATAAAAATAATAATAATATTTATTATTTTTTTTTTCTACGGCTATTTTTTTATGTATTCATATATTTTTACTGCATAGCTTCACATGAATATTTTAGAAGCAAAGAAAAAAACTTTCAAAGCAGCTTGTTCAACACCTGAGATAAGTTCAACGGGAAAAATCTGCTTGCTCGTGATTACTGTTTACATGCAGTTTCTACTTGAATTTATATACATTCCACTTGGAAAAATTTTTACTCAATTATTTTACTATCCTCAAATATATATATAGATATATATTTTTTTTGCAGTGAGTTCGAGAAAAAAATGAGAGAAGAAAATATATATTTTTAAATATAAAACTAAGTAATATAACTATATATATATATATTAGAGGTTTTAAGATTCTAGAAATTTTTTACTACTTTAATGATGATGCCCAGGTGTTAGCGCTTTTTATTGATTTATTACTTGGTACTTTAGATATAAGAGACTTATTGAGAAAAATTATATCCTTATATGGCATAAAAAAGGTATTACATTGACTAAAGTTAATACTTATGATGAAAATAAAAATAGTTGAATATATAAAAAAGTCGGTTTTCGAATGTACAGTATGCTCGAAATACTGTTTATTATTATGCTTAAAGTGTTGCATAATTGAATGAAAATAAAAATATACATTCGAAAGACTATTAATTTGGGGTATTTCAAATGGTGGCTTAGTGCTGCGCGGTAATTTGGATTTAATGATAGTTTGGATTAGTATTCAAATTCATTTATTCAATGTTCGCGCTACTCACTTCCGGTACACTCTTTTTTTTGCAAACTAAAATAGCTGGAGACTTCTGTTTGGGCTTAAAAAATTAGTTAAGAGTTCGTTGACCTCGCAGACTTAACAAGTTTCGATATTTTTATTTTGAATTATTTATACAGAGCTCGGAAGATTCAGGTTTAACTTGTAAATTTCTCGTGTTTGTAATCGCCGTTTTGTTTCGAGCGAGAATTTTTAAAACTAACAGCCGAAGGATATTCTTCGTATTTCTATTGTTAATTTAAAAAATAATATTATCTGTACGAATTTTCGAAAAAAGTTTACCTGAAGATTTAAAAATAAAACTTTCGGCAAAGGTTTTTGAAGTCAACACTTTTACAACCACCGCTACGATTACACTAAAGGAATAATTATTCTCTACCTGACAAATCATTTAATCACATTACATAATTTCGTTCACAATTGAATTTTCTAAAGGAATATTTTTAATAAGGATTTTTTGATAATTTAATAGAGTACCTGTTACCTTAATCAAATAATTTTATTCCATATCACCTACTGGCCAAATGGTCTGCGATTAATTCCACCGGACTGATAATTACCTATTTCACCCGACATTAATTACTCTATCCACTGCAGCTTGACAACTCTATTATATATTTAAATATATATATAACATTCAGATTCTAATTATCATAACATTAAATTCACTTCGGATACACTCGTACCTTTAAATAATCTTCATTTTTAAACTATTCCATACAATATTTTTAGAATTTGGGTGCCTCTTATAATGATTCAAAATAAACAGGAATGAAGTCTAACTTCCTTTTTATTATAGAATAATTTTACAAGTAAAAATTTGATTGAGTTCTTTTTTGACCAAAATTGTATGACAAATATCGATTCTTGATCAAAATAATAGGATATTACTTTAAAAGAGCAGAAAGTTTGAAATTCCTGCGCTGCGGGTCATGATGTCTGAAAAATATTTTTCTTCATACCTTGGTCAAAAGTATGTATCTTCGGCATCAATTTTAAGGCAGAAAGCCAAAGATTTGTATCGAAATTTTATAAACCCGCAACTTGTCAACAAAATAAACATTTAACAGCTAAATGAGATTAGTAATGAATCATTACTAATGATTAATGAATTAAAAAATATTTTTATAAACTATTTTAAATTCACTTAACAACCCCTAAGAAAAAAATCGGTCTGCCGGTTGACCCTGCGGGCCAGCCCCAAAACTTCCCGCGTATTTCGAGCTCCTTGAGCTCGAAAAATCGTAGTAGATACATTTTCGAGCTCGAAAATACTTTTGTATGCTTTTGTTTTCAAAAAATAACGTTTTTTACAATTTTTTCTACAACGATATCTCTCGAACGAATAAACCGATTGAGACGTTTAAGGTAGCAGTCGACGCGTTTCATTGAGTTCTATAACTGATTAAATTTTGAAATTGATTCATCGAGTCATTTTTGAGAAATTTTCAAAATACTAAAAAAATTTTTTTTTTTTAATTCTTTCGACAACGGTTTCTCTTGAAAGAATTAACCGATTTTGATGTTTGAGGTGGCATTCGACGCGGCTTATGAATCTCCAGAGCCCAGTCCATTTTGGAATTAATCCATCGAGCCCGTAAAAAGTTATCCAAAAAAAACATTTTTGAAAAACGTTTATTTTTGGAATATCTCCGAACGAGCCCTACTGATCAAGCTCATTTTTTTTCAGCTTCAAGATATTAAAAAACTGCGTCGAATGACACCTTGACGATCAAAATCGGTTGATCCGTTCAAAAGTTATAGATATTTACATACATCCATCCATACACTCGGACATCATCGTGAAATTAGTCAGAATAGCTTTCTAGGACCTCAAAACGTCGACATCTGTTGGAATTTCGATTTTTACAAATCGGACTGAAACCAATAACTTCCCGAATTTTTGAAAATTTGCAATTTTCTTAGCGGAAAGTTAAAAAAATTGGATCTGATATGATATACTTAATTCTTGTCAAATAAAATTGCAAAATATTTTTTTTAAAATTTGCAGATGTAATTAGGGGAGACCGGGGCAAGACGGCTCCCCTGGGGCAAAAAGGCTCACCTCAAAAATTAACCAAAAATTTTTTTTCTTGTTTTCTTTTGATTATCACAAATTCAGATTATTTACTCATTTTTAGCTCTATACGTGAAACTAGGGGCAAAATGAACCACTCAAAAATTCTAAAAAAAAATGTATTTCATATTATTATAACCTTGTCATGATTAATTTAATAGAAATATCATTTTTTTGTTAATTCTTTTAGTTAGTTATATGTTTTGAAAAAAATTAAAACACTCAATTTTTTTCTACAGAAGTGAACAAATTACTCGTATTATATCAAAAAAGGTTATTTCGAGTAATATAAAAGTAAATACAGTTGTTAAAGAGAAAAATATAAACATTTGTAACGCGGGAAATTTTTTTACAATTAAAAAAAAAAAAAATTTTTTTTTCATTTTTTTTCGGAGGGGGCCGCCTTGCCAAAAAAAAAATTCTTTTTCAGGAGCTTCATTAAAATTTTGGTGAATTGAGTTAAAGTTGAACGAGAGTAAATCGACTTGATGGTTAAAAGCCACATAGAATAATAATCGGCTTAGGTGGGCCGTCTTGCCCCGGTCTCCCCTACATCCAGTTATAATTAGGACTAAATTCGATATCTGGACCAGCTATAATCTCATCCGACCAGATTTGACTATATTGCTTCAATATGTTGTGAGTAAATATGATAAAATATACAGTAAATATATCAGTGAAAAAAAAACACTTTAGTTTAATTCATAGTATAAAATAATTAAAATTGATAACTAGGTTAATTTATTTATTTACTCAATACAACATTCAATAATTAATATTATTAATACTGTCACAAATTCACACCATATTTTTTTATAATAAACACATAACTTACTTCACAAAGTTAATGCTTTAAGTATAAATTTTATTAAATAAAATACGCGTCTATGTAAAAATATATGAATAATAATCAACAGCTGAGTAAATTCGGTAAAAACGCAGTAAGACCTTCTCTATTCCGGTATTTTGAAATTTTTGTAAAATCTAAATCGAGTGAATTAGAATTATATTGCAAAAACAGAAATATCTTTAAACCGTTCGAGATCGTATGACACAATACATATATTTAATTAGAATAAATTAATCACACAATCAAACAAGTTAAGTCAATCACAAAAGTTTTAAAGATCTCTCCTTAAAAAATTTATTAATTTGATAACGCTATCATGTTTCCTAGTTGGCATTTTTAATTAATACTTTCCATAAAGCTGATAAATAAAACCTTTTTGTCGTGCGAAGTGTGTAAAAAGTTTTCAAATATTTTAAATCAAAACAAACAATAGGAAAAAAAAAAAAAAGTTCATCAATATTTAATTACGACGTCGCATTTGTCTAATGACAGAAACGATTCGTCTTTTAGGAAATACTATTCTTTTTTTCATTTTTATTGGGATACGGCGAGGTATAGGTCGGTGTACAGGCCTCGTAGGTCTAAACAATTTTCGTAACATTAATTCGACACCGAAGACCATTAAAGCCGTGATTATAGTAACGCCGACAATTATATAAGTATATTTCAAATCTTCGTTTACGATCTGATCATACTGTTTATTTCTTTTAATCTTTGCAATTTTTTTTAATTTTTTCAAATAACTATTCATTTTTCTATCCAAATGATTTATAAAACCCATCTCAAATGAAGTTAGACCGATTTTATCAAGCTTTTTTTTTAACGCCCAATTCTTACGCGTCCAGTAGGCATAAAAATTTGTAAAAACAGGATTTTTTGATAAGTATATATATGAGAAACGTTTTACTAGTCGTAATTGTAATTGAGTTTTATAAATGCAGGCGATTGTTGAATTTATTTTAATATTGTTTGTGCATTTAAATAAACACGAATAATTACATGGATGTAAATATTTCTTATCTTCGTCAGTTACCCATATATGTTGATTAATCATATCCTCATGTAATTCCTGATCATAATACACGTGATAGTTATGATCATACAAATTTTGTAACGTATCAATATTATAAGTTGACGGTTTTGACAATAATGCCGATATTTGACTTTGAATATCCGAGCTCGTCGAAAAAATAAAAAAAAATGCGGTAAAAAAAATAACGCGCATCGATAATCTATCGAGAGGCGTGAGTATTCCCATGTTCAATGACAAACTAAGAACATCCAAAAACGATCGTGCGAAGTCAAAATTATTAATTATTATTATTACTATCGTAATTAGTAATAACGCTACAGTTGATAATATCAGTATTTCACGGCTATAAGTATTTGCTATCGCATTGGCCATTGAAATAAAAGTTCTTTTTTGGGTCAATATTGAAAATGTAACTTCGAAATACTGAGTCAATATATCTGAATGTGTATAATTTGTATTTGCGATAGGCCATTTTCGTTCGTTAATATCATAATTACCATTAGCTAATACTTTTACATATCCCTGTTTAATTGCATCGTAGGCAGCATTGGAATGAAGTATATACTTTACGGGTGTAATATTTAAAAAAGCATAAAAAGTATCCAAATCCGGAAACCTTTGATTAGACAGGAACTTTAAAGATGTATTTCCAGAATATATTACACTATCGGTAGTCGCATTTGGTAATTTAAAAAAAAATGTAGTTTTTACATAATGGCCATCTAAAATTTTCAATTTGTCAAATGTAATATTGTGGCAAATTTGATTATCTGTAACCAAAAATCAATACTGGTAATTTTAAAACCTATGAGAAAGTATTAATGTTTAGATTTGAAAAAAAAAAATAATAAATTTTTACCATTGAAGAAGAGCTGGTTAAATATAGTCCATTTATTGTTACTAGCTTTGTCATTTGTCGCAACTTTTTTCCATGGATGGGGCGCGAAACTTGTGAATGGGTTATAATTATAAATTATTAGAGTACTATTACTCGATTCATGACATAAGAAGAATGATGTTAATAAATCCATTTTCCACAATATTTTGAATGTTTCGCTAGCATTTTCACAAGATTTTCCGATAATAAAAAACAAGGATTCAATGCTCCAGACACTAGTAGACTTTAATTTAATGAGAAGTGTTTTTAAATTTTCAACTGAGTTAGTAACCGACAGAACATACGTCGGATAAGATGGATTGTACACTTGGATTTCTTTGGGTTCAAAGTTTTCATTGATAATTACTGGAGGCGGATTAATTGTTTTCCATGGAATTTTGTAAATATCGTCATACAAATCTTCAGTAATGACAACAGGATTTAAAGTTTCATTGAAACATAAGTCGAAAAGTTGCCTCTGTTGATAACAGATTAATTATAAAATGAAATCACTAATAATTAATAATAAACAAAATAAATTTAATTACCACTTGGCGATAGAAATCGATCGCTGAGTCTTTCAGAGGTGAATTGTAAAGTTTTATCTTACCACTAGTCAATTTAACTAATAAAAAAATCACTATAATTTGTTTCAAATGCATTGAAAATAAATATAATTCAACAAATTCACGTTAACTAGTTTGTAATTTTACTTCCCATTGTTAACGTAAAATAATTATTTAAAATATTGCTAAATATAATAAAGTATTGTATAGGAAATACGTCCGATCACGACAGAAAAACATTTGCAACTGACCTGCTATGTGCAATAATAAAGAAAATATCCATTTCACTTCTCATAATAAATTTTGAATTTTTAATAGTAATCGATTGTTGCATACTGCAGCTTTTATTGTAATGAATGCGTGTTTCATACTTTGTTGCTTAGGGAAAAGAAAAAAATTTCACGAAACATGAGAGTAGCACGTGCAAATTGTCATATATATAATTATTTAAATAATTAATTCAACGATATAAAAAATAAATCAATATATATATTTGGGTGGTCCTTATTCTGGTTATTTTGGAAATTTTTTTCACGACAGTCCTACATCGGTTCGAAATTTTGGTCAGACTAAGGTTTAGTGTATTAAAATATAATTCCAAGAGGACGACTCATTTTTATATTTTTTTCGATTTTTTAAGCTTACTGGTTCAATTGCCCCCTGGTTCAATTAACCCCACTCTCCCCTACAAGATTTGCGGAATACTCGATACTCGGTTTCACTTCGGGCATCATGATGCGCAGTACAGGAATTTCAAACTTTCTGCCCTAGTAGAGTAATATACTATTGCTCCAAAAAAAAGTTTTTTTTTTGTAATTTCAAAAAATAGTGATCTTCTTTAGAATAATCGTAAATTTACAATATTTCATGTTATTACATATTTTTTTTAATTCATAGCATTAAATTCGTCAACTGTATGAAAAAAAAATAAAAAAAATAATAACAAATGCAATTTTTAGTAAGCAACAGTTGTCATTTGTAGACGATGACGGTGTACTTGAGCGAACACATGTGCTCTTTTTCATACACTTTACTTTGGTATAAAATACTCATATAACAACACATAAACAAATAATATGTTTGTTTTACATATGTATGAGAGTTAATAATGTAATGTAGTGTATGACGTGCATGTTAGTATATTTATGTTATATTTATCAGCTTAAATCTTCAATACGTGAGATTGGCATCATATGCAATTTTAACTGCCGCTAAATATTTTTTTTTTTTTTTTTTTTTTTTTTTTTTTTTTTTTCTATTTAATTGATGGGATGAAAGTAAATAATTACTTAAGTAATGAAACTTATAATTAGTTTTACTTATTTTTATCTTTCTGATAAGAAAATTGAAAATTCTTCAGATTTAAAATGAACATCTTATAGAAACTCGAGTTCCCAAAATTATTTAAAAATCAATTGGAAAGCGGAAAGTTAAAAAAAGAGCCATCCGGCCTTACCGGAATGGAAAGGTAGATTTCTTATATATGTAAATACAATAAAGCTACAATAGTGTAATTAATACTCATTTTGTAAGCTTAAACATGAATTTTAAGGAAATGGGTTATGCCTTATTATTCAGAAGTTATTAGACGACTAAGCTGCAAAAATAAGTTTTTTGTATTTTTTGTGAAATTTTTAATATCATCAAATTGTTAGAAAAGATATTTCAAAAAATCAAGTATTAGAATGAACACTAAAGATAATCGTTCAAATTTGAAGATACTTTTTACAGAATTAAGTTATCATTTTCGGTTCAAAAGTTATTTAAGGATAAAGCCAGAAAATTCATTTTTATGAAAATAAAAAAAAATTTCAAACACCCACAACTTTTAAACTAATCAACCGATTGGGCTCATCTTTGAACTTGATCAAGGTAATCGTCCAATAAATAAGTGTATAAAATTTCATTAAGATCCGTTAAGAATTGCGAGCGCTATCGAGATGACAAGGCGCGTTATATTGTTTATATATATACATACATACATACATACATACATACAGAGAAAAAAAAAAATTCTTGGTTGAAGGTAAATATTCTTAATTCAAGAAAATTTTTTTGGAGACCTAAACTTTCTCAGATAAAGTAGTAATTTTATCTGACCAAGATAAATTCACTTAGCTCAAGAAAATCTTGACTTGGTTCCCGAAAACAGTGGTCTTCAAAAATATTTTCTTGACTCAAGATAACTTTTTTTTCTGTGTATATACATACATATATAAATTTTTGAGCGGATGGTATTTTTTGACTCTATAAAGTAAAATAAGATATATGGTGGCAAAATTTTTTGATAATTCGATCATGAGACCCTCTGCAATCGGCCGATTTCTAAAGAAATCTACCGAATAAATAAATAATTGTGAAGCAATAAATTTTCAATAAGTAAATAGTTATTAATGTAAAAAAAAAGTTTATGAGATGATATCTCGTTATAACGAAGAAAATTTATTGCTTACTCTTAATCGAATTTTCGCCTCTCTGTGCACTTGATTATTTACTTCTATATCAGTAATTTATTATTGCAGCAGTACTACTGCACATGTTACTTTTCATTAATCACGTCGTTTATTTACAATATTTTTTCTAAAGGAATGAAAACTAATCTATTTTTTATCTCAGTTCAGATGTTGAATAATAAAAGATTCGACTGCTACAAATAATCATCAATGCTTAATTTTGCATTAATTCATAAAAAAAAATCATTTTTTAATTTTTTTGTAAAAATACGAAAAAGAGCATGAGTTGAAAAAAGTTTCAGCTTTCGTATTTTGGCAATAAATGAAAAAATAAATTTTATTAATATGAGAAATCGTAAAATATGAGATTGACGTACGACTACGTTTGTAGGACAATCCTATAAATTTTAACCCGAAACCCGAATTTTAATATCACAGTCGAGGAAAATATATTGCTATCAATATATTAGTTATTTATGACATAAGTCTAAAAAGTGACATATTATGGCATGGGTCAATTTAAGTATAAGCTGGCGGGTGGCGCTGTACTCAAGCGCTGAGGTGTATTTTGAAAAAGACCCGTAGCAGATTTGTCACTTTTCGGATCTACAACATACAATATTTTTGCTGCTTCAGTCGGATCTGGAAGTGTACATTGTTTTCTTAACTCATCCATATTTATCGCTGAATTCGATAATTATTATTAATTATCAACTAATATTGCGCGTACATATTTGATTAACAAACCCGATTGAAAGTCAATTAAATTTCAATCGGAAAATAATATATATATTTTATATTTTAATCGGATCCAATCGGAGTTTTTAGTCAGAGTAGTATCAAGCCTAGAACTTGCCGCGAAAAACTACTTGCCTTCTCTATCCAACTTTGCTCTTTGGAGCCTTCATTTTAAAAGAAACCGATAGAAAATGGCTAATTTGAGGTCATCGCGTTATAGGTATTTTCCAAAAATATAGAATCGCCGAATCAGGATAGAGTACGTAAGTGACGATCAAGTCCAGAACTCGCTGCGAGAAACTACTTCTCTGCTCTATAATATTTCGGCTTTGAAGCTTTTATATCGAAGAAAATAAACAAAAATGGTCAGCCATTTTTGTTTATTTTCTATTGACCCTAAATCAGTTTAGGGTCAATCTAAGCTATAGATATTTTTTTAAAATATAAAATGACTGAAAGAGGATAAAGTAGATGCACGCATCAAGCTTAGGACCTGCTGCGAATAACTACTTGCCTGTTCTATAATATTTCGGCTTTGAAGCTTTTATTTCGAAGAAAATAAACAAAAATGGCTGATTTAGGGTCAATATAAGCTATAGATATTCTTTTCAAGTATTGAATCGCTGAAAGAGGATAAAGTAGATGCACGCATCAAGTTTAGGACCTGCTGCGAAAAACTACTTGCTTTCTCTATTTTTGGTTTCATGAAACTAATAAAGGATTGTAATAAGCACTGACTATGAATAATGGCATAAGGTATCTTAAAAACTTATAATCGTATTGCATCATAATATTTTTCAAGTTCTATGGGTTTTTACTGCTGAATTAACTTCAATCCTATTTTTTATTTTCTTTATTTTTTTTTTCATAGCTTGGAACTATTATTTAAGTGTCGATTATTCAAATATTATTTGCTACAATAAAATTCAAATGAAAATTGGAACGTCTGTGTAGAATACAATAAAGATAGATCTATTGAAGTGTGAAAAGTTCGTGTGTTGCTACTGATAAGAATGTGTGAACTATTTGCTGGGTATGAGATTCTAAAAACTTCATTCCTAGATACATTTTCGTGTTTGAGCAAACAATAAAAGTTTAGATTAAAGAACCGTAACCGGATATTTCCAGTTACAAGGAATACAATATTTTATATATCCACAAATCTTTTTCTTTTTATTATTTTCATGAACCAACGAGTAAAAATGATGATATAATTTCTTGGACTGTGTACATAAGAAACTCTTGGGAGAGAAAAAAAGTCTACGGCAAGATATCGACGGAAACTCCGCCCTTTATAAGTTTTATAACTTTTTGTTGTTTTTTATCATGCTCTAGTCCATAGAATAAAATGTTATTAAATAAAATATAAACAAGTCAAATAATGGAATAATAAATAATTTATTTTTACTGTTCCTAAAATAAAAAAAAATTTTTATCATTTTGTACAACTCAGTTGCGAAGCAATGAGATGTGTTCTGCTAACGCTTACTGGGTCCCAGATGATTCACTCACGTAAAAATCATATTTGCACTCATTTCGTACCATTTGTACGGTAATTTATCAATGAATAAAACGAACCCAATTTTGAGCCGCCTATTTTAAAATAATGAATCAAAAAAAAATGTGGAAAAATCCTGTAATGTCTGTCAATATGTATGGATGTTGGTAAATAGGGGAAACCGGGTATGGTTATCTCACTGGTTGGTTGCTGTAGCACAGCAATCAGTTATAGCGATCGGTTTATTGAACGGCATCGAAGAATCGCGGTATTACCTCCTTTTTGACGCCGATCAGTGTTCGTTTTCGTTCGTTGTCTGTTAGACCGTTGTGAGAACCAATCTGTGAGATAACCATACCCGGTCTTCCCTACAATAACTTCAAAAATACACAATGAATTGATCTATTTCATTACTTTTTTTTTGTACTTGAATTCATAGATAGAAGAACCCTTTTGAAAATTACTATCCAAATCTTTTTAGTTTAATTATAATTAATAAAAACTCAAAACTGCTAATTCATGGAAAATTCAAGCTGTCTATTTGTTTTTATCACTATTATTATTTTATTTCGTTTTTTTTTTTACTTTCTTGAATATGGGAGAAACATTTATTGATCACTTTTTGAATGAGCAAGTGAGTCGTGCACATGTTTGGGTTTTCAAATTTTTTTAGGTTAGGGGGATTTATCAATACTGACCTTGATAATTTTAAATAGGGGAGAGTGGGGTCAATTGAACCAAAAATACTTTGACATTTTTTTTTATATGAATAAAAGCAAAATGATAACTTTTCTTTTACGAAATTATAATTTATTATATAGACTATCATTTCTCATAAGCACATAACTTAATAAATGATCAAAATTTTTAATAAATACGAAATTGTACAACTGCATCAAATGGTTCAATCGTCCCCTTTGCGGGGGCAATTGAACCATTAGTCGGGGACAATTGAACCAAGAGTATTAGAACCACAAACGAATGACTTTAATGAATAATTTACTATTCATTACAGCTTAAAACTAAAATTACAACACTTCGAATAATATTTATTATTTTATATAATATTATATGTTATAACAATCACTTTAAAAACTTCTGTCAATATAATTATTTTTTTTCTTGGTTAGTTTAGCTTGTTTTCACATTCTGTCAAGATGCGCGCGCATGTCTGATGACCGCAGTTTGATTCGTGTGGTTCAACCGTCCCCGAGAATACTGGCTCAACTGACCCCATATGATTTTATTGAAATAATTAGTTTAAAAAAAAAATATTCAAGAACTATTTTACTAGAAGTGAAGTTTGAAATTTATGACTAATATATGCAAGAAGCTATTACAAAACAATTTTAAAATTTCATTTGGAAATTAAAAAATTATTAAACAATTTGTCAAGAGCTGAAAAACAAAGTTCAGATGCCTAAAAACACAAAAAACTTGAATTTTTTTAAATTAAATCATCATATTGGTTCAAAATTTTGGTCAGACTGGGGTTTAGTGTATTAAAATATAATTCCAAGAGGGCGACTCATTTTTATATTTTTTTCGATTTTTTAAGCTTACTGGTTCAATTGCCCCCTGGTTCAATTGACCCCACTCTCCCCTACACTAAATCTTTTTGTTTTTAATGATGTTCAAAGTAAATAGAAAAAATTTTCAGTTACCGTTAAAAGAAAAAAATTTTGAAAATGGGGCATCCCCTAAAAATAATTTTAAAAAATTTCCGGATTTTAATTGAATTTGATTAAGTTAAATTTTCTTGCAAGTAATTTACATGAAGAAAAATTATATTTTGCATAATTATTGGATAGTAAAGAAGAAAAACTAATTTTTAATACTTTTTATCGCAAAACAAAAGTCATTAATATTTTTCAACTGAAAATCGATTTTTGAAAAAATTTAACAAAAAAAAAAAATTCAAAATAACGCTCAATTATATTTACAAAAGTGATTTTGGAATGTTTAAAAACCATTTAAAATATAAAATTTTTTAAGGTGCCTCGTTTTGCTTACCCCCCCACCCTTCCCCTTTATCTAGCTTTGAAACATTTTTAGCAAAATTTATGAAAAAATGGGTTTTTGAATTTTGCATGGAATAGCTTTCAAATTTGGAAGACTTAAATCTCAAACAAAGAAGTGTAAAAATTTTGATTTTAATTTCAAAAACAACGAAAAATTTAATCAACACGACATCAACCACTCTTTGAATTTGTTCATTTTATTTATATGTATGTACACGTTCTTGTACAAACTTGTGTATCAATGGCGTTTTCTGTCGTAACTCGATTAAATAAAATATGGGAAGATTTTTTAAAAATTTCATTATAATATCTTTCACAGTAGATATAGATTTCTCAAAAAATTTTCCTAATATTTATATATGTATTTTCATTTTAATGAAATAACCCTCAGCCACTAATTAAAAAAAAATGAAAAGTAAAAATTTTTTTTCGAGCATTATATCGTAAAAATAAAATTCATTATAATTTAATATCGATTTAAAAAGGGCAGCAGTGACTAATACATTAATAATGATAATAAGTTTAATAACACCATGAAAAAAAATAAAGGGTAACTAAATATAAAAATATATCATTAATAAAAATAATAATGGTAAAATAAATAAATAATGCTGATTGCACGCAACTGACGTCCGTAAATATACATGCAGGGATATATTTAGGTGGAAGCTAGCTGATGTGAATTTGTATACGAAAGTGAGGGTTAATGTGTGTATGTATAACTCTGATGCCGTTGAGATTGAATTATGGCGGAGGGATGCTAAAGAGTAAGGGGATGGAATGGATGATGATAGAAATGTCGGGACGCCCGGCGTAACTACTCCTCGAAACTCACCTAATCGATATTGTAACCTATTAACCTAGTAGCTAAGTGCGCGTGCGTCGACACGTGGGCGTCACGATGAAAGCACAAAACCGAGTTCCTGTGACGTCACAGGCAACTCGGCGCAACATCGACTCGAAATCCCAGAAATGTCCCAGGACTCGGATGGAATCAACCCTCCTCTACTCTAACCACCCATCATCCCTTCTATACTTATATATATATATTATATACATACATATACACCCTACTTTTAAACCAAGTCCGGGTAAAATGTCACGTACAACAGTTATTTTTATCTCACGCTTTTATATTCTTAACTCATCGACTCGTTCGTTTAATTACTCTCGAAATAATGCAACCGACTTTTTATTTCTTTGTTTACTTTTTTTTTTTTAGGCTTTCTATTTAAACAGTTTTTAAATTTATATTTACACATGAATGTTCATATGTATAATAAATACTGAAGAATATTATCGTTTTATTTAGAACGGAATAATGCAACTGGATAATATATTTTTCTTTATTATCATTATTGTTATTTAAACAATATAATAGTCAAGTAGAACAATTTTATTGTCTTAAGCTATTATACGGTGCATTATCTTATCATCTTTTAACGCAACGTATTTTTATATGCATGTCACAACTTTTATAGTCGAGTAATTTTCTATTATAAAAATCGTTTTTAAAAAGATCTTTATTATTGTTACTGTTATTGTTGTTGTTGTTGTTATTGTTATTGCAGAGTTACAAAAAAAAATTTTCTGATTTATAAATAAAAAAAAAATATATCATTCAATATTTAATTGCTGATGTTTATTTATAAAACGAATGCAAATAAATAGAATACGTGATTTTATCAGCGGGATTATTCTCATTAAATTCGATTGTTCGTTAAATTAATATTACAAATTGAAACAAAAAAAAAAAAAGGAAAATAAAATAAAATGATAAATCGTGATTTTCAGTTTCAAAATCACACTCTGTATTTTAAACAAGCTTGTGCAGAGTAGGAATGCCTCAATTTTCAGTACTCACTGAAATCTGGATAAAACGTGTGCGGGTTTTTTTTACGAGAGAAAATGAAACCACACGATCAGTTAGCTTTTTATGACTTTTATTTTATTTTTATCTTTATTCTTATTCTCACATACTCTTCCTTTTTTTCATGTACACTGATAGAAAAAATATCTCGATTCAAGAAAAATTTTTTCTTCAAAATGTGGTTCTTGTTTTAAAATTTTTAATTGTTTTAGTTTAAGAAATAAGTTTTTGAACCAAAAAATTGAATTTCTCGAATAGAGAAAAAAAATTCTTCGTTTGAGAATTTTATTCTTCGATGAAGCTTTTGTTGTTTTGAAACAAAATCTGACATATTTGGCTTTAGAATTTCTTGCTCTTGGATTGAGATAGGCAAAATGTAGGTTTAAGACATTACCGACTTGTTTCGAGAATGGCGCGATTTTTAAATCAAGATTTCAATTTACTCAGCTTGAAAAAAAAACTTTTTTTTTTATTTTAAAAATAAAAAATTTCAAAGTGATTTTTTAGGACTACATTCATTTACTTCAAATATGTTAAAATAGAAATTTATTTTAAAAAAAGTTTTTTTTTCATTATTTTGAAAACATCTTCCATCAAGAAATTATTACTTGAACCAAAAATTTAAAGTTCTTAAAATAACAATACGACATTTTTAGCTGAAGAGACAAGTGGTCTTGCTTAAAGAATTCAATAGTATCGATTGAAGATAATTTAGTTTCGGGTCAAGACACGAGAGTTATCCATCAAAGATACAAAATCTTTAGAGCCAAGAAAATCTAAATCAAGACAAGAATTTTTTGAAGCAAGACAGTTGCTTTTCTTCAGAAATAAATTCTTGGCTCAAGAAAATATTTCTTAAGCCAAGATAAAATTTCTATCAGTGTATATATATATACTAGACTGGGCCAAAAAAATCGACTGTTTTTTTTTCTTTCGATACTGTGAAAATATTCCTGATGATCAAAAAAAATTATTGTGCAAGTTTGAGCCCTTGATATTGATATTAAGAGGTGTATCGTTACGACTATTAGTTTTTTGACAGAATTTTCATTTTTTACCCAAAACTCTTAAATCATTTATCTGAAAAATTTGAGCAATGTATATTCTTAAAGGAAATTGAATTCCCTACAAAAAATCTTTCGTAGTAAATTGACGTAAAACGAGCCGTTTCCTTGTAACCGTGCCTTAAATATTGATTTGTTTTTAAAATTCTTTGTTTCTATTTTGGATTTTTGTAACTACTAGAAATATTAAAATTTTTTTTAGTTAAGATACATATTTCTAAAGGAAATTTAATGCTCTACAAAAAAGGTCTCTTAACATTTTTTGCTAAATTCACTCCTTCGAAAGTTATTTAGGTTATTTAAGTCGTTTTGACTCAACTTCAAATTAACACCACTCTTTTTACAGTGTATTCTCTTACATACTCTTCCTCTTTTTCATATACATGTATATATGTTTATATATAGATACTGTCATTCTAATATGTCGTATCCCACATTTGGTAAATTTTTCAGAAAACGATAAAAAAGTTTCACGGTCGCAAAAGAAAAATAATTTACATTATGTATACATTGGCATAACCTACAATTTATTTTCATGTTTTCATAAAATACAGGCATTTGTAGTGAATAAATAATTTTGAACTATATGCTGTAAGAAGAGTAAAAAAGTTTGGAAAATCCAAAAGTGCACACCTCGAACGTTCATGTTCTAATAAAATATATTAATTATTAATTTTCATTTTTAATTATAAAATTTTTTAATAAACATCTAGCAAGAAAATCGTAGTTTTTTTTTAATTTAGTTAATTCTATGACAGTTGGCAATACAAAAAAATTATCTGATGGTAAAGTAGAACCTTATGATATCAGCAAAGTTCGATGATAAAAAAAAACATTCCCGATAAAATAAAAAAATGGCTGCAGTGTCTGTTTGTTTACATGGTGCCGGTTTTAACAGAAATGATTTATTATAAAAAAAACAAGAAGGACTACAGTAGTGATTTTCGAAAAGGACCTTCTGTGCATAATTTTGAAGACAGTGAAAAAAAATAAAGTCATTTTGTCAAGCCGTTTACGAGATATCCGTGCCACAGACTTTTTTTGGATTACAGACTAACTGACGTCCACGATACATATTTTTTATTGAAATTTATTTTATTATAATACGTATCGGACAACTTAATGAAAGTATCAGACTTATTAATTAGTGTTTTCTCTTTAGATTAATGTGTTTTTCATAACGTGTAAGTGTGATATGATAATAATATATACAGTTCAATGCGAAAAAATCGCGTGACCTTGACAAGTCCGTTATAAAGCACAACCTCTCCGCTTCGCGTTCGAGGCGTGCAAAAATTATGCATGATTACTTTCTTACTCATGTCGTTAACTGCTTTTTTAAAATTAACTTAAAATAACAAATACTAAACAAACACTTTAAAATTTCTATATAAGCTGCATATTGTTGCAATGATTGCATTTTTCAAAAAAAGTGAAATCGTCAAATTTTGTGGGATACGACGTACTAGAGTGGCAGTATATATATACGTATTTGTCGAACACTTTAACTGAGTTTATGGACGCATGAAAAGTCATTTTGTTGGCTATAAATTCTGACCAGCGGCCTTGTACGTCCACAGCATTGTTATAATACTCAAAGAGACTATATTAATGGTAAAAATAAAAGTTAAAGAAAAAAATGCAATTCACCCAACAATAATATCAATTTACGACATATGCAGATAATTTGAATCTAAAATAGTCAATTATTGTTATCGCTCTTTAAAAAATTTGTTATTTTTAACAATTAATCATATATATAAAGATTTTAACATTTTCCCTGTAACCTAATTTCGAAGGATCGATTCACCTCGACCCATTTTCTGAAATAGGTCGAGGGTAGCTGGATAACTAAATAATATGGTTCAGTATTATTGTTATCACAAGTCTTATCAATATTATTATTTTTATTTTAATTACTATTAAGTTATTGAATCTTCATTTCCGTCTTATGTCATAAGTACTCTTCCGCAGCAGCTGTTATGCAATTTAAGTAAAACAATACTAAGTAATATGTAGCAACGTTTATATGTACATTTACGTATACATGTAATTCAGTCTGTTCCTCGTTTCCTATACCCGTGCTAACGTGATCATGTGACATGCCACTACATTACATTGTCATTGATTACTTTGTTGTGTAAATCACTACTGAATTATTCAAGTAATATATATTTATTAATATTTTAGATACTTCCTCTGAAATCACGTAATTATTTTTAAATACCAGCTGTTGCAAATTATATATACACAGAAAATAAAACACTCGCTCAAGAATATGTTTTGCAATCCAGAAGGAAAGACAAAATTTTTTTAATTCAAGAAAAATGTTTTTTTTGACATACAATATTTTGACTTCTTTCTGGATTGCAAAAAATATTATTGGGCAAAAAAAAATAATTTTTAACCCAAGAAATACTTTATTTATGGGTATATTTTTCGCAGATATTCAGGTCAATATAAAAAACCATTTTTGGATTTTTTTTTTCTGAATCTTGATGAGCTCTTTCAATAATGGCCGCCAAGCATTTTCAAATCTGTTGATTCGTCCTAAAGATATCGTACCATAAAAATTAGTTCACACACACATATACACGCACACACACGCGTGGGCGGACGGATGCCCATCCAAAAATAGTCAGAATTACTTCCGAAACATCGAGATCTGATGAAAACTCGCTTATCGAAATTAGGACCGAAACCAATAACTTTCGATTTTTTGAAAATTTTCGATTTTTATAGCGGGAAGTTGAAAATCTAAAATTCCTGATAAGAACCAGCAGATAATAAAAAAGATAAATGCTAGACGGAAATGTAATTTTTGTTGAGGTTATTATCGCCGAATTAATTTGACCGGTTTTATCCTAATTAATAATAAAAGTTATAGACACAATTTAACGGGAGTAAATCTGTAAAAAGTACTAATGCGCGAATAAAGCACACTTGTAACGCTGTTATGATTGAAGTGGGCAATCTTGAAAGCTTAACTAATACTTTGGTGTTTTAACTCAAAAATCTAAAATTATTTAATAATTAGTTACATTTCTAAATTAATAAAAATATTTTTTTTTGTAAGAGGAAAAAAAAATTTTGCAACTCTTAAGAGGACCCGGTGGTCTAGAGGCTGAAAATTTCATGATTTAAAAAAAATTTTTTTTTGTATATTAATAAATATCAAACCTATTGAAATTTTAAGGGATTATTTTATTGTAATTAATATATACGAAAATGCTTATAGCTAAGAAAAAAAATTATTTTTAGTATTTAAAAGATGGCGTTGAAGCCAGCTCCTTTAAAAAAAGGGACCCGGGCGGCGTAGAACAATTCACCTCTTCTATGGGTCTGAAACACAAAAATTTAATGAATTTTTAATCAGTATAAATATACCTATAGCTGGTACTAGAATAAAAAGAAAAAAATTTGTTTGAAGAAGTGGCACTTTGTTGAAATTTTTAGTCCAAAAATTGCCTTTTTTTTCGTAACATTTTGCATGTTAAAAAATAGAAATATTCAACGCAAAAATTTTATTCTAGTACCGACTGTAGCTGTTGATGTATTAAATAACATATTTAAATTTGAAAGCAATCGGCTGGATATTTTTTTTTTTCAACTACGCCAGGCAGAAAAAAGTAGTTTCGAGATAAACGCGTTTAAAGTTCTAATTAAAGAAATTCTGAAGAAAACTAGATTTGAACATATACTTACGATTAATCAGCTATTCCAGCACCATATTTTTTTCTTGTGCACTTCTTCGGTTTTTCTTGTTTTTCATTATATAGTGACTTGTTTATCATTATTATAACTTAAGTTATAGAAACCGAAGCAAATATTTTCCGCCGCACAATAGAATAAAAATTACTTACTCGGCCGGCCTGCTAAATAGCTTTTAAAACATCAAATACTGGGAATATCATCACCATATTTTCACAGTATATTTTTGAAATACTATACTTTCGAAATATGCAAAAAAAAAAAATCGATTTTTCAAAATTTCTAGACCACCGGGTCCCCTTAAATATTTCCATATTTCAAAATATAATTAAATTCAGTTAACGAACGTAAAATATGTTAAAGTATATTTTTAAAAATTGTTCTAGATTTTTTTGCCACGTGTTTACTTAATCGTTTCTGTCGTAAAAAATCAAAGTCACGTTCTTATTAGTGAGGCTTCTAGAAGCTGTCTATAAATAATCCAGTTAAACTTGTTCACGTTAAAAATATCAAGTCACACGTTTTTTAGATTATGTTATTACCTTTGAAACGATATCACATTGCAACATCTTAATACTTATTATTAATATTTTCGTATTATTATTATAATTTTTTTTCATCAACTTCATCGGGTTATATTTTTAAAAGAAAAATAATTTAACATGTTTACTACCCTGATTCAAATTATAAGAATTTTTTTAAATTTAATCTTCAAACAAGTTTTTTTTTCGCGACTTTCCAAGTCATTTCTACATTCTTTATTGCTATTTTCAAGGCATATATCAATTTGTAAGAGTAAATTTTTTCTTTGAAATTAGTAATGCAATAATAAAAATAATAATTTTGTAAAGCGTGACCTTCCAATTTTTTTTCTGAACTTTTTCTGATTGATTATCGATATAAAAATAATGACGTTAGAAATTTGAGCTTTCGATCAAATATTTTTTTTTTCGACTCTGGTTGTATTTTTAAAAATCTTAGGTCACTTATAATCATTTTTTAATATTTTTATTGCAAAACAGAGTCCTTAAGATAAAAAAAAAAAAAATTACTGCACATAGAACGCGAAGCGCAGAGGTTGGGGTCTACTGCCAAATTTTTTAAATTATGCGTTTCACCCACATTAAGTTGTCTTTATTTTCTTTACACTGCACTAATACATTATGGAAAGCACATTAACAATAAGAGGAATCCAGAATGAATAAGCCTGATACTTTTTATAAGTTGTCCGATTTGTATGAATAAAAAAAAAATTTATCGTGAACGTCCATTAGTCTGTGGTTCAAAAAAAGTCATGGTACGGATATCTCAAGAACGACTTGACGAAACGACTCATTTTTTTTTCACAATCTTCAGATTTATGCAGAAAAGGTTCCTTTCGAACATCACTACTGTAGTCCTTCTCGTTTTTTTATAATAAATTATTACTGTTAAAACCGGCAATTTCATATGCAAACAAGCACACACTGTAGCCATTTTTATTCAGAATGCTCTCCTTATGTTACTTTTTCATACTTTTAATACCTTATATTTACTGTAGAAATTTTTATGAAAAAAACACGGGTGATTCAAAATTTTTTGAAATTTAACTTTTTAAAATATAACATGAGCGTTTCGAGGCGTGCACTTTTTTTTTTGCTGTACTTTTTTTATTGCTGTAATTGTTACTAAAGAAAATTTATGAAAAAGTTAAAAAAAAAAATGAGTGCTGCGTAACGGCTTTATTTTAAGATCTCAAATGCCCAAGGAGTCGTTTTGATGAAACTGTTAAGGTTCAATAGTTCAATGGTTCCCTTATCGAACGCTAGATGGCCAAAAAGGGCCTGGCTCGCGCATAAAGATTTAACTCAGACTCTTTTTAACTACTATTATTTATTTAAAAAACGCGATCGAATTGAGCTTTCTTATTATTATTTTCGTGATCTACGGAATTTTTTACATATTATCAATAAAAAAAAATCCAGTGGTTAATTTCCCCCTACAACGCTTAAGAGTAAATTAAGTGGACTATACTCCTCTATTACTTATAAAAAGAGAATCGTATTATGTTCTGAAGAAACATATTTAAGGAATTTATTACTCTGCCATCTATTATATGTATATTTATTTCCGATAATTGATAAATTGAATTTATTTAAATTCAAAAATACAGTCTACTGTCGTTCAATAAAGGAGTTAACGTATACCGCAAAAAAAAAAAAAATAGCAATGGTAGTAGCGTCAGTAGTTTTATAGAGCTTAAGGCATATTTTGTATTCAGAGCAGAGTAAAGTCACGTTAGATAGGTAACCTCAATTTTTATTATCAGTTGCCAGTGGTGGCCGGAGGCTGGGCTACGTACATGACATGACTAGTGCTGAACGACGATATATTCATGACGCTTGTAGTCCGTTTGTGCAGCCGGCGTGTATGTGTCAAGGTGATTACGTCGTATAATAATATGTAGTAGTCGTTTTGTTAATATCTGGGACGTCGGGTTTGTCAGCTCATGTAAACTTTGAGATAATTGATAAAGCCAAGTGTCTTGTCTATATATTTTATCTCAATATATTTTTCATTATTATTATTAATATTATATTTATAGATTTTTAGTTTTATTCTAAGAAATTTATAACAGAAGAGCGGGAAAAATGGCACCGCTAAGGAAATAACAGATTTTTGAAAATTTGAATAATACAGTGGATTTTTTTTTTTACTTTTATTTTAAGTAATTAAACCAAATTTCAAGGTGTCATAGAAAAAAAATGTTTCCAGCTGGGTAATATATTGAGTCCATCGCAAAATTCATGAAAAAAAGTTATAGGATACTCAAAATTATACAAAAATGAAAATAAAAATCGTAGATGATGATTAGCCCGTCAGAACTCCTGTTATGAGCATTTTGCTTACAGGACACTATTCAAATTATAAGATGTCATTGTAGTGCAAGCGAGACATTAAAAACACGGAAGTGTTAAAGGGTTAAAAACTATATTGGAAATAAGAATTTTTACTTAATTTTTAGGGTGCTCCGTATTGCCCACCTAATAAAAAAGGAATGGTTTTGATACGTTAAATTTTTTGGGCGTAATCGTGGCACATCTACACGTACAGACTTTCAGACGTCCACGAACAATTTTTTTAGATCAGATTTTTTTGATATTAAACAAAATATATGTGTTTCAAACACATCGAATATGATACTAAGAGCATTTTTCTTGATAATAGTGTACTTGTATTACCTAACAAATACAAAATAAATATAACAGAGGCAATTGAAGTCTGCAAAATTGCTTGACTTTGACTTGTTGAGAGTAATGCACTACCTCAAACGCTTCTTTTTTACAGTTTAGCTAAAGTATTGCGCTAACAAGTTTGTGCTATGGATGATAATTGTTAGAGTAGCCTCTGAAATCTGGTTTTACTTCAGAGATTCCAGTGAGCGGTTTAATTCTATCGGAAAATTATATGGAATTTTGAAATACGCCACTCGACAAATAGTTTCTTGTTAAACCCAAATTCAGTTATTAAATAGTATTTGATATATAAATAAATATCAAATATAATCACTGAAAATTGTAGACTGTAACGATACTGGTGGCCTTGAGAATTCAAATAATTTTTCATTTTTTTTTTCCTTAATACACTTTTATTTCTTCAAAAGCATAACGTTCAGTTAAAGCCAGACATAAAATTGCTGACAGAATTTTCCTGTCATCCTTCGTATCAAGAGGGTCAAGAAATAAATTCTTTATGAATTTTTCGCCACATGTTTTTCAACAAGACAACTTTATCATTTATTTTTTCCCTCTTGGATTTGAATAAATCCTATATAGCAGCTTCAGACTAAGAATATTACTTTATATCCTTAGTAATCTACATTTCATATAATTTTTCATATTATACTCAAGCTGATGGGAATTATTAAATTTTATTCTCGACTAGTTTTTATTCAACGAGGGTTGTCTATTTTTTCACTTTTTTATAAGATTATTACTAGTCATTGGCTATTTAATTTGCTGTTAAGGGGACCCGGTGGTCTAGAAATTTTGAAAAATCGATTTTTTTTTTTTTTGCATATTTCGAAAGTATAGTATTTCAAAAATATACTGTGAGAATATGGTGATGATATTCCCAGTATTTCATGTTCTAATCTAGTTTTCTTCAGAATTTCTTCAACTAGAACTTTAAACGCGTTTATCTCGAAACTACTTTTTTCTGCCTGGCGTAGTTGAAAAAAAAAACTATCCGGTCGATTGCTTTCAAATTTGAATATGTTATTTAATACACCAACAGCTATAGCTGGTACTAAAATAGAATTTTTGCGTTGAATATTTCTATTTTTTAATATGCAAAAGGTTACGAAAACAAAGGCAATTTTTGGACTAAAAATTTCAACAAAGTGCAACTTCTTCAAAAAAAAATTTTTTTTTTATTCTAGTACCAGCTATAGGTATATTTATACTGAGTAAAATTCCATTAAATTTTTTTGTTTCAGACCCATAGAAGAGCTGAATTGTTCTACGCCGCCCGGATCCCTTCTTTTAAAGGAGCTGGCTTCAACGCCATCTTTTAAATACACAGTAAAAAACGAATCGTCAAAGTGTAAAAAAAAGCGTATGTTAAAATTCTGAGTGTTGAATTTTAAACACTTTTGTGTGTCAATTTAACATACAATATTTATCTTGTTTCAAATGTCGCAATCGATTAATTTTTGACACACAAAAATGTTATTTTATACGAGAGTAACACTTTTTATGTGTTACTGTGAAATCAACACACAAAAATATGTTAAAAGTAATCTCGACCATCACAAAAGAATTCTCAGAAAATTTCAAGTAAAAATGACGTATTAAAAATATCGCCTGTTTAATTTGCAATCGTTTTTAAAAAAAATATCCTAAACTTTTAAATTAATAACGATGACATATAATTATTTTTTTGATATTAAAATAATTATTTTATTTTTGTTATTGTGAGAGAATTTATAGTAATTTTTTTATACATATTTGAATATTGAAGATAAATAATAGATGATATTATATTATATTGAACAATACGTGATATTATTATTACTATTTATTTTTATTTTTAGTTTTATTTATATTATTATTACTAATATTATAGTTATTTTTAATATTTAATTGCTGAAGAATCAATTACTACAGTTAATTCATTGATTTTAACTTTACATTAAATAATGTGAAAAACATTTTTAAGAAGTGTCCAAGTAACACAAAAGCGTATGTCAAATTCAACACTCTTCAAGTGTTGCAAATAACACATAAGTGTGTTAAGATTGAAGGTTACGTTTTCGAAGATTTTGACACTCATAACGTGTTACTTTTAACATACACGAGTGTAACTGTTTCAAAACAAACTACGTACGCTGAAATAACATATAAATAAGTGTCAATCGATCGTTTTACACACAGCAAGTGTCAATTTTGACGAATCCTTTTTTACTGTGTACTAAAAATAATTTTTTTTCTTAGCTATAAGCATTTTTGTATATATTAATAACAATAAAATAATCCCTCAAAATTTCAAAAGGTTTGATATTTATTAACATATAAAAAAAATTTTTTTTTAAATCATTAAATTTTCAGCCTCTAGACCACCGGGTCCCCTTAAGACGCCAACGTCTCATTGCAATGAGTTTTTAAAATTTTATAATGAAAATTATTTATTGCTTATTTTAAATTAAATAATTTTTTCGGACGATAAATTGAATAAATGCTTTACGTAATTATAATTGTATGAAGAGTTGTAATTACATCTAGCCCACGCATTATTTCGAAATTGTTTGTGTAATTAAATTAATTGTATCAGAGGTTTACTAAATTATTCATTTATTAAATTATGGACTAAATAATTTGAACTAATAAGATTTAATTATTTTGAACGGTAATTATTAAATATAAAATACATAAATAGTTATAAATAAATTTATAGTAGGCAGGCCGGGTAAAATGGGGCACTCAGCTGCCTGATTTCAAAACCCAGTAAGTGACAAATTTTTAGAAATCATTTTTTTGAATTTTTTGGTCTAAAGGGTTCATTCAAAAATTTTATGAAAATTTGATTTTTTTTTGTAGAGATTTTCATTTTAAACTGAGGTTATCAGATATTTTTGGCTGAGTTTTTCTCGGAAATAAAATCTTTATTGACAAATTACAGTCCGCACATCGATACATAACTGTCTATTCAAGCAAAATAAGTCTAGACTATCAGTTTCGACTTGATTTAGACTTTTTCGCCTTATATTTTAAGTTGAATAAGTCTGAACCAAGTCAATTTCGACGTGATTTCCCGGGTCAAAAAAAAATCTTAAATTTGACTTGATTTAACTTAATTTCCTTTGAAGTCGTCGATATGCTGACAACTGTAGTCCACATTTTAACTTTTTAAACTTTTTTTGAGTTAATACTGACTTAATCTTGACTTTTTTTAACTTTTTTGCCTTAGATTAGACTTTTTTTGACTTAAATTGTTTAGTTTCCTTCAATTTAACTTTTTTTGGCTTACATTATTTAATTGTCTTAAATTTGACTTATTTTGTCTTAAAATAACAAATGGTTATCGATTCGAAATCTAGTTCTATATTTGACCTAATTTTAACTCAAAATTAATTAATTTTAACTTTCGAATATTTATAATAATTATTTTTTTAATTAGTAATATTATTATTAAATATATTATTGTTATCATAACATTATGTCTAACTTCTATTACCGGTGCTACCACCAATAATGTTGACAATAACAACAATAATAATCATAATAATAATAATAATAATATATTCGGCATAGTTATTAATGTTCATATTATTATTATCATTTTTATTATTATTATTATAATTAACATTATTATTATAACTATCGCTAATAATTATTACTATCATTAATTATATGTTACTAAGTATAAGTACTATTTAAATTTGCGTTGTAACTGTCTAATTTTGCTTTATTCTGACTTTAATGTAACTTTTTTTGTCTTAAATCTGAATAAACTATATTTCAATTGAATCAATTTTGACTTAAATGAAACTTTTTTTAACTTAAATTAAAGTTAAATTATTTAAATCGACGAAATTCTGACTTGAATGTGACTTTTTTTGTCTTAAATCTAAAGGAAATACAGTCAAACTGAACCAGTTTTGACCTAAACGTGACTTATTTTGTCTTAAATCGATCCTAATTAAACCACAAAAAGTCAAATCTAAGTCAAATGTTATGGAGATTTTACAGACTAAAAAAATTAAATTAATTGAAATTTGAAGGATTTTGACTTACATTTTAAGTCATAATCAAGATTTTTGTTCGACCCGAGTTAATTTTTTTCATCTTAAATCGTAACTAAGTAAGCCAGTCAAGTCCAAATAAGCAAGACGAAAACTCACTGTCTTTCATATCTCCGTAAAAAAAAGTCGAGTTTGTCTTGTGAAAAACGGCTCCAAATTTCGTCTTGGTAAACCAAGTCTAAATCAAGCTTTATTTTTGAATTTTAGTCAAAAAATAATAAATCTTTAAATAGTCGAAGTACTTTCATCGAATATTTTTCAATCTTTTATTTTGTGAACAAACATGTGCGATATATTGTGCATCGTTCATATCAAGTCGTTAGTAGTGAACTCTAAAACGTGTGTTGTTATATAGCTGAGCGTAATTAGCGAAGGTCTATCGTTAATCATTGTTATATGTTTAATGCTGACGTAAGCAGATGAGGGTTGTCGTCATGATAATTTACGAGTGTATGCTCAGTATACCGGGTGAATGTAAATATTATTTGCTCCGAGTTTAATTTACATTATATTTTTATTTAATCTATTATCAACTTTTCATCAATACGAGCAATCTGTTGTCTCTTCGTGACTGCCCTAGTATCACTATTAGATTTACTAAATATAAATTAAATTAAATTGTTTATCGGATCATTAACTTATTGATATATTTAATTTTTTATTATCAATGTTCTAATCCATCCTGAGATTTATATTTTATAATTGTATACACGGAAAAAAATTATAGGGAGTATTCCTATGCATTATAGGAATGGTTCCTATATATTATAGGAACCACCCCTATACAATTATAAAAACCATTCCTATACTATTATAGGAACCATTCCTATAATAGTATAGGAACCATTCCTATATTATTATAGGAACCATTCCCATAAATTATAGGAACCATTCTTATAATATTCTGAAAATGGGAATAGTTCTTATAATTATAGGAATGGTTCCTATAATTTACAGGAATGGTTCCTATATATTTTAGGAACCATTCCTATAATATTGTAGAAACCATTCCCATAAATTATAGGAACCATTCCTATAATTATAGGAACTATAATGCCATTGAATGAAAAATTTAATTTTTTGCAGACAAACTGAGGTACCCCCTAAAAAAAGGTAAAAAAAAAAATTCTGGAAATTAAATAAATTCTTGGGGTACCCCATTTGCCCCCCCCCCTCTCCCCTACATATATATTTTTCATACTATCACTTAATTTTTGTTGTAACTTTTTCTTTTATCAGACAAAATTATTCGACGGTTCAAAAATTAAAAAATTTATGCAACTGTGAAACTAAACAATTATTTTAATACTAGATAAAAGTAATTGTTCTAAAACTACACAGTAGTCGTCTATGAAATTTGATAATATTTATCATATATTCTCAGGACATGTAATTGTGCTTTGATACACAATAGCCTGAGAAGTTTTTGAATCGTTTCGGTGGGTCAAAGGGGATTTAGAATAACATACACACACACATATATATATATATATATATATATATGTTATTGGTTTGAAATAATAATTCAATCGGCTATACGACGGACGCTCGTATTCACGCGTCACGGTTTCAGGTCACGCGATATGCGATCTCGATATCATACCTATCGGATGATTCCACGGCGATTCGATTCGATACGACAGTGGGTAGCCACGGAAATCGAATTTACGCTATATATTATTTTATTTAAAACCTCAATATAATCCTCTTATTTATTTTTATCTGTCGAATATTCATGATAATTATTTAAATATTATTGTAAATAATGGATTTATAAAATATTTTTATCTGTATTTTCATATTTAAATAAATCACAAAGTCAATTCATTAGAATAGTTTGTTTGTTTCTATAATTTTAGAGTATACCCATTTCTACCTCAAAAAATGGAAAATTCTTTTTTTTAATGGCAGCAGAAAATTTCATCTATTCACTTTGAATAATATTTCCTTAAGTACCCGATTTTGCCCCCACTTCTCCCAACGTTTAGAAGGTAAAAAAAAATTCCAATTTTTTTTTACTTTCACCAATTATTTAAAATAATTTTTATATTTTATATAAAATATGGTCGTGTGGTAACGCTTACTACTATCCAGATAACTATAGTCTTATGGTAATATATACAACTACATATGATTATATGCAGCCATCTATCGATAATATTCGCCACAGAATTATTTGTTAACTATTAATAAATATTTATTTGTCTCAAAGAAGTTTCTCACAAGAGTTTTAATAAATCTAGTTTATTACTCTCAAATAAATCCTTCTATCAGTGTAGTTCTATCCAATTTTTTTAACTTCCCGCTAAAAAAATTGAAAATTTTCAAAAGTTCGGGAAGTTGTTGCTTTCGGTCCGATTTTTGAAAATAAAATTTCTATCAGATTTTGACGTTTTGAGGTTCTAGGAAGCTATTCTGACTAATTTTAAGGTTTTTACACCGGTATTACCCCGCTTTTACACCGATATTACTCAGCTTTTACACCGATTTAACACCGTTGAATTACGCCTCCTAAATCGATGTAATTTCATTTTAACACCAGGCGGCATTAAGGAGGTTCATCGGATAATCACTTTTCTTACAATATCTTTCAATTTTCAAACACAAATACTTTTAAGTGTCCTGTATACGTAGGAATTTTTTAAAAAAGTCCTTGCGGTACTAAATTTCGAAATATTAACAATTAAAAATCGTACATTTGACATGCATTCTCTATCCCAGAGAGGAAAGTACCACGGGCCCAGGCTTGGCCCAGTCTTGCCCCAACTTTGTAGAACCTTGGGCCAGGCTTGTAAACCAGTCTTGGCCCAGTTTTGGTTAAAGTCTGGGATGATAATCTCGGGCCAAGCCTGGTTGCCAGGTCTGGCCCATGCTTGGTTGCCAGGCCTGGCCCAGGCTTCTTGCCAGGCTTCGAGGAAACGAATAAATTTAATATAAAAAAAATTTTATTATTATTAACCTCGTACAGTTTATGATCATTAACGTTTAAATTATCTAAGGGAGGTAAATGATGTGAAAAAAACTCGGTGAAAATTCTGCTGGGCTCTGGGCGCGAACTGCCGTCCTTCTGATTGCTAGGCCCGAACGGTAGCTACTGGACGAACCTACCAATGTTGAACAGATACATTTATATGATCTACTTATTAAACGCCCAAGGCTGGGTTGCCCAGTCTTGGCCCAAGCCCGGGTAATCATTGGGTCGGCCAAGGTTAGGTTACCCAGTCCTGGCCCAAGCATGGGTTGCCATTGAATGGCCAAGGCTCGGTTACCCAGTCTTGGCCCAAGTCTGGCTTGCCATTGGATGGCCAAGGCTGGGTTACCCAGTCCTGGCCCAAGCCCGGGTAATCATTGTAACGGCCAAGGCTAGGTCACCCAGTCTTGGCCCAAGCATGGGTTGCCATTGAATGGCCAAGGCTCGGTTACCCAGTCTTGGCCCAAGTCTGGCTTGCCATTGGATGGCCAAGGCTGGGTTACCCAGTCCTGGCCCAAGCCCGGGCCAATAGAGGTGAGCCAAAGCTAGGTTCCCCAGTGCTGGGCCAAGGAGGGCCCCGTTGTTCAACTCTGGCAGCTCCTGCATGGGATGTTGACCGTAGTTAGAGTGAGCATTTTATCAAATAACAATCATACTTTTCTTACAACATTTTTTTAAAAGCTGAAAATTATCAATTCATTTTATAACAAGTAATTTTTTTCAATAAAAACACAAACGAGCGGTATTCATTTTTTTGTAATCAATTTTTAAAGTATGTTACTTTTAATGATTTTCAAGCTTTCTCTCATAACCTGACGAGTGAGAGATAGTGACTTGGCAACGTTGCAGTGCGCGGAAAATTCAAAACACAGTAGAAGCCCAACAGATTTAAATAATTACAAATTATTTTTTAAATTTAGAATTTTTTAAATTTAGTCGTGAAGTCATTGTTATTTATTATTTATTATTTGTTGTCTCCAACTACGTATAATCTTGAAATTATTCAAAACACTTTCTACAACACATGGTCAAGGGGAAAAATATTCTAAATAAGAATGCAACGTAGCCAAGCCTGAGAAAAGACACAATGGGATCATTTTTATACTTCTGCGCATATAAGAGGATGCGCAAAAGTGTACTGTATCTCAACCACTTCTTATTGTAGTTAGAATGTTTTACACGGGAGAAATCTTTCTAAAAGTTGCGAACTACTGCTACCGATGAACCTCCTTAAAATGAGTCTATTTTTAACACCGCTATTCTTACAGTGTATAATAGTATATTGTACAACTAGTGCGGTAAGTTGTCGATTGCCCACGAGAGCAAAGTTGAGCGCACGAATGAAGTGAGTGCACTCATTTGCTCGTGTGGGTAATCGGCAATACCGCACGAATTGAACACAGTTTTTTTTATCATTCATGCGATATGAGTACTATTTTGGTGCTCGCTGTTATGGTCTCCAAGTAACTTTTTGCTGATTCAACTGCTGCCGCGAAATTTTTGTGGGTTAAATGATAATCTACGTGCGACTAGAAGTAAATTTGCGTGCGACAGGTTTACTTGTCGCACTCAAATTTACTTGTCGCACGCAGATAATCGTCTAACGCACACAAATGTTGTGGAAACAGTTGAATGGGCAAACAGCTATTTGGCGAACAAAAGAGCGTGCGCCAAGATAGCACTTATATCGCATTCATGATAAAAACTATAAAAATTTTTATATTATTTAAAAAAAAAAAAAAAAAAAAAAAGAACTTAAGATATCTCGAACTTATAATTCCTGGGTGAAGAATTAAAGTCTATAATGTACTGTTATAAAACGACAATAAACATTATTTTTAAACAAGCAATATAAATACAATGCGTTTACGTGTATTACGCAAACTTAATTCAATTCAAAGAAGAATAAAAATTTATGAACAGACATAAAATAAAAAAAAAAAAAAAAAAAAAAAAAGTAAAGTAAAATAAAAAGTCTGGTTACTTTGTCTATCCGTTAAGACAAGTCAACTGTTTAGTATCGCATTATATATTATTGATGGAATACACAACCCGATTCTCTTTTATAAGATCGTGCATAAGTCGAGGCCACAAGTGTTTTCGCAATCAACAACATGACATACACATAAACTTTTTTTAATGTAACGATTTTCGGTCAACGCCCTTCGCATTTAAAGATGAAAGTCGAAATAAAAAAAGGAAAATTATACTTTTGCTCACTTCTATCTTTATATAAAGCTATAAATATATTTTAAAGTTTTTAGTCACTGAAGTATACTTTTCAATTAATTAAAATTATTAAGTCATTTAATTTGACAAATAACAAACATGTAGTTAAGATAAATATTTATGTTTAAGAGAAGCTTAATGTTAATAAATCGAATGACGTAACTCGATGCCATGGCCGCCAGCTAGTTGACCTGAAGGTGAAAGGTGTTAACTTTTGCTCACACAATTCATTGGATTACCTGAACATCATTGAACATATTGAGTATCTAATTGATCATGATATGTATTTAACGAATTTTTTAGGCAACAAAAAAATTTTATTTCATTCAGCTAAAAAAAAATCAATTCTTGTCGTACGATATTTTTGGAACGAATCAAACAATTTGGACGTGCTTTGGGCAATCGAAAGGGCTCATCAAGACTTAGAACTTATTACATTTTGAAGCAAATCGAATCTTTTGATCGGATCTTTGATCAAAATCTAATCTTTTTTTGAGAATTTTAAATTTTCATAGCGGAAAGCTAAGAAGGAAGATCAAATTATCTAGAAAAAAACTTGGGTTCTTCGATTAAAAAAATTTTATTCCTACATGAGCCGTTTGTCGAATTAAAAGATAATTCGACTCATCTATTGGCAGGGTGCGGAGTATAAGGTGGGGACAATCGAATCGATTGCAGCGCTCGCAGTGGATGGAATACGCGTTAAATCGCACTTGTCTTGTGAATAGTCAAATGAAAGCAGTGTTAAAAAATGAGAACAAATAGTTATTATGTTGTTAATTGCAAAAATACTGGCAATAATAGTAATTGCAAGTTTTGCATATTTTTATCCATGATATTCATTTTTGGCTAAAAATTGCTACGGGGAATTTTTTTAATTACAAATTTTTAACACAAAGTTTTTTAAATTATTGATTTTTTAAATTTTAAATTGCGAATACTTGAAATCACTTTAATTTATTTACTTAATGCTAATTAATATTTTTAAATTCGAAAAAAATTGTAATCATGATTATTTTAACTTATTTGTCATTATGACCATTATTGTTGTTATTGTTGCTATTACTAGCTAACCTTATATCGTTCAAAATAATATTTATTTTGTATTTATTAAAATTGTTTATACTTAGTTTTTTGAGCACTATCTGATTAATTTTTTTCTACGTTTCAAATGTAGTGTTGCACATATATTTCGCGATCTTTAAATATTTTAATTATTTGTTTATAAAAACATGCCGTATTCTCTCTGTGCTTTTTGAGGATGATTTAATGCGGTCGACAGATGTCGTTTTCGTCGCGCACCCAGCCAATAGCGTATTGTAGTAGTCATGTGGGAATGTAGAGACAGATAGAGAGAGAGAGAAGTTACTTTTCGATACTAGTTCGAGAAAAATTAACTCAACTATAGATTGCCAGAAATCGTATAGTTTGCATGTACCTGAAGTTCCGAACGTTCGTGTAAGAAATGAAAAAATTAAAAAAAAACTTAGAAATATATTTAGTGCCACGCTGGATTTTTTTGTGGGGTGTCTTTTTAGCCCAAAGAACAACCCAGAAAAAATTCATTTGATTTCATCCCCCGGAACACCCCTAGCGAACCACCCCCAAGTTTAAATATTTTTTTAAAAATACTCAAAAGCTTAGTGCCACGCTGGATTTTTTTGTGGGGTGTCTTTTTAGCCCCTAGAACAACTCAGAAAAAATTCATTTGATTTCATCCCCCGGAACACCCCTAGCGAACCACCCCCAAGTTTAAATATTTTTTTAAAAATACTAAAAAGCTTAGTGCCACGCTGGATTTTTTTGTAAGGTGTCTTTTTAGCCCCTAGAACAACTCAGAAAAAATTCATTTGATTTCATCCCCCGGAACACCCCTAGCGAACCACCCCCAAGTTTAAATATTTTTTTAAAAATACTCAAAAGCCTAGTGCCACGCTGGATTTTTTTGTGGAGTGTCTTTTTGGCCCCTAGAACAACCCAGAAAAAATTCATTTGATTTCATCCCCCGGAACACCCCTAGCGAACCACCCCCAAGTTTAAATATTTTTTTAAAAATACTAAAAAGCTTAGTGCCACGCTGGATTTTTTTGTAAGGTGTCTTTTTAGCCCCTAGAACAACTCAGAAAAAATTCATTTGATTTCATCCCCCGGAACACCCCTAGCGAACCACCCCCAAGTTTAAATATTTTTTTAAAAATACTAAAAAGCTTAGTGCCACGCTGGATTTTTTGTAAGGTGTCTTTTAGCCCCTAGAACAACTCAGCAAAAATTCATTTGATTTCATCCCCCGGAACACCCCTAGCGAACCACCCCCAAGTTTAAATATTTTTTTAAAAATACTCAAAAGCCTAGTGCCACGCTGGATTTTTTTGTGGAGTGTCTTTTTGGCCCCTAGAACAACCCAGAAAAAATTCATTTGATTTCATCCCCCGGAACACCCCTAGCGAACCACCCCCAAGTTTAAATATTTTTTTAAAAATACTAAAAAGCTTAGTGCCACGCTGGATTTTTTTGTGGGGTGTCTTTTTAGCCCCAAGAACAACCCAGAAAAAATTCATTTGATTTCATCCCCCGGAACACCCCTAGCGAACCACCCCCAAGTTTAAATATTTTTTTAAAAATACTAAAAAGCTTAGTGCCACGCTGGATTTTTTTGTAAGGTGTCTTTTTAGCCCCTAGAACAACTCAGAAAAAATTCATTTGATTTCATCCCCCGGAACACCCCTAGCGAACCACCCCCAAGTTTAAATATTTTTTTAAAAATACTAAAAAGCTTAGTGCCACGCTGGATTTTTTTGTAAGGTGTCTTTTTAGCCCCTAGAACAACTCAGCAAAAATTCATTTGATTTCATCCCCCGGAACACCCCTAGCGAACCACCCCCAAGTTTAAATATTTTTTTAAAAATACTCAAAAGCCTAGTGCCACGCTGGATTTTTTTGTGGAGTGTCTTTTTGGCCCCTAGAACAACCCAGAAAAAATTCATTTGATTTCATCCCCCGGAACACCCCTAGCGAACCACCCCCAAGTTTAAATATTTTTTTAAAAATACTAAAAAGCTTAGTGCCACGCTGGATTTTTTTGTGGGGTGTCTTTTTAGCCCCAAGAACAACCCAGAAAAAATTCATTTGATTTCATCCCCCGGAACACCCCTAGCGAACCACCCCCAAGTTTAAATATTTTTTTAAAAATACTAAAAAGCTTAGTGCCACGCTGGATTTTTTTGTGGGGTGTATTTTTGGCCCCTAGAACAACCCAGAAAAAATTCATTTGATTTCATCCCCCGGAACACCCCTAGCGGACCACCCCAAGTTTAAATATTTTTTTAAAAATACTAAAAAGCTTAGTGCCACGCTGGATTTTTTGTGGGGTGTCTTTTTAGCCCCAAGAACAACCCAGAAAAAATTCATTTGATTTCATCCCCCGGAACACCCCTAGCGAACCACCCCTAAGGTTAAATATTTTTTTAAAAATACTAAAAAGCTTAGTGCCACGCTGGATTTTTTTGTGGGGTGTCTTTTTGGCCCCTAGAACAACCCAGAAAAAATTCATTTGATTTCATCCCCCGGAACACCCCTAGCGGACCACCCCCAAGTTTAAATATTTTTTTAAAAATACTAAAAAGCTTAGTGCCACGCTGGATTTTTTTGTGGGGTGTCTTTTTAGCCCCTAGAACAACCCAGAAAAAATTCATTTGATTTCATCCCCCGGAACACCCCTAGCGAACCACCCCCAAGTTTAAATATTTTTTTAAAAATACTAAAAAGCTTAGTGCCACGCTGGATTTTTTGTGTAGTGTCTTTTTAGCCCAAAAAACAACCCAGAAAAATTCATTTGATTTCATCTCCCGGAACACCCCTAGCGAACCACCCCCAAGTTTAAATATTTTTTTAAAAATACTCAAAAGCCTAGTGCCACGCTGGATTTTTTGTGGGGTGTCTTTTTAGCCCAAAAAACAACCCAGTAAAAATTCATTTGATTTCATCCCCCGGAACACCCCTAGCGAACCACCCCCAAGTTTAAATATTTTTTTAAAAATACTCATAAGCCTAGTGCCACGCTGGATTTTTTGTGGAGTGTCTTTTTGGCCCCTAGAACAACCCAGAAAAAATTCATTTGATTTCATCCCCGGAACACCCCTAGCGAACCACCCCCAAGTTTAAATATTTTTTTAAAAATACTAAAAAGCTTAGTGCCACGCTGGATTTTTTTGTGGAGTGTCTTTTTGGCCCCTAGAACAACCCAGAAAAAATTCATTTGATTTCATCCCCCGGAACACCCCTAGCGAACCACCCCCAAGTTTAAATATTTTTTTAAAAATACTAAAAAGCCTAGTGCCACGCTGGATTTTTTGTGGAGTGTCTTTTTGGCCCCTAGAACAACTCAGAAAAAATGCATTTGATTTCATCCCCCGGAACACCCCTAGCGAACCACCCCCAAGTTTAAATATTTTTTTAAAAATACTAAAAAGCTTAGTGCCACGCTGGATTTTTTTGTGGGGTGTCTTTTTAGCCCCAAGAACAACCCAGAAAAAATTCATTTGATTTCATCCCCCGGAACACCCCTAGCGAACCACCCCCAAGTTTAAATATTTTTTTAAAAATACTAAAACGCTTAGTGCCACGCTTGATTTTTTTGTGGAGTGTCTTTTTGGCCCCTAGAACAACCCAGAAAAAATTCATTTGATTTCATCCCCCGGAACACCCCTAGCGGACCACCCCCAAGTTTAAATATTTTTTTAAAAATACTCAAAAGCCTAGTGCCACGCTGGATTTTTTTGTGGAGTGTCTTTTTGGCCCCCAGAACAACCCAGAAAAAATTCATTTGATTTCATCCCCCGGAACACCCCTAGCGAACCACCCCCAAGTTTAAATATTTTTTTAAAAATACTAAAAAGCTTAGTGCCACGCTGGATTTTTTTGTGGAGTGTCTTTTTGGCCCCTAGAACAACCCAGAAAAAATTCATTTGATTTCATCCCCCGGAACACCCCTAGCGAACCACCCCCAAGTTTAAATATTTTTTTAAAAATACTAAAAAGCTTAGTGCCACGCTGGATTTTTTTGTGTAGTGTCTTTTTAGCCCAAAAAACAACCCAGAAAAAATTCATTTGATTTCATCTCCCGGAACACCCCTAGCGAACCACCCCCAAGTTTAAATATTTTTTTAAAAATACTCAAAAGCCTAGTGCCACGCTGGATTTTTTTGTGGGGTGTCTTTTTAGCCCAAAAAACAACCCAGAAAAAATTCATTTGATTTCATCCCCCGGAACACCCCTAGCGAACCACCCCCAAGTTTAAATATTTTTTTAAAAATACTCAAAAGCCTAGTGCCACGCTGGATTTTTTTGTGGAGTGTCTTTTTGGCCCCTAGAACAACCCAGAAAAAATTTATTTGATTTCATCCCCCGGAACACCCCTAGCGGACCACCCCCAAGTTTAAATATTTTTTTAAAAATACTAAAAAGCTTAGTGCCACGCTGGATTTTTTTGTGGGGTGTCTTTTTGGCCCCTAGAACAACCCAGAAAAAATTCATTTGATTTCATCCCCCGGAACACCCCTAGCGAACCACCCCCAAGTTTAAATATTTTTTTAAAAATACTAAAAAGCTTAGTGCCACGCTGGATTTTTTTGTAAGGTGTCTTTTTAGCCCCTAGAACAACTCAGAAAAAATTCATTTGATTTCATCCCCCGGAACACCCCTAGCGAACCACCCCCAAGTTTAAATATTTTTTTAAAAATACTAAAAAGCTTAGTGCCACGCTGGATTTTTTTGTAAGGTGTCTTTTTAGCCCCTAGAACAACTCAGCAAAAATTCATTTGATTTCATCCCCCGGAACACCCCTAGCGAACCACCCCCAAGTTTAAATATTTTTTTAAAAATACTCAAAAGCCTAGTGCCACGCTGGATTTTTTTGTGGAGTGTCTTTTTGGCCCCTAGAACAACCCAGAAAAAATTCATTTGATTTCATCCCCCGGAACACCCCTAGCGAACCACCCCCAAGTTTAAATATTTTTTTAAAAATACTAAAAAGCTTAGTGCCACGCTGGATTTTTTTGTGGAGTGTCTTTTTGGCCCCTAGAACAACCCAGAAAAAATTCATTTGATTTCATCCCCCGGAACACCCCTAGCGAACCACCTCCAAGTTTAAATATTTTTTTAAAAATACTAAAAAGCCTAGTGCCACGCTGGATTTTTTTGTGGAGTGTCTTTTTGGCCCCTAGAACAACCCAGAAAAAATTCATTTGATTTCATCCCCCGGAACACCCCTAGCGAACCACCCCCAAGTTTAAATATTTTTTTAAAAATACTAAAAAGCTTAGTGCCACGCTGGATTTTTTTGTGGAGTGTCTTTTTGGCCCCTAGAACAACCCAGAAAAAATTCATTTGATTTCATCCCCCGGAACACCCCTAGCGAACCACCTCCAAGTTTAAATATTTTTTTAAAAATACTAAAAAGCCTAGTGCCACGCTGGATTTTTTTGTGGAGTGTCTTTTTGGCCCCTAGAACAACTCAGAAAAAATGCATTTGATTTCATCCCCCGGAACACCCCTAGCGAACCACCCCCAAGTTTAAATATTTTTTTAAAAATACTAAAAAGCTTAGTGCCACGCTGGATTTTTTTGTGGGGTGTCTTTTTAGCCCCAAGAACAACCCAGAAAAAATTCATTTGATTTCATCCCCCGGAACACCCCTAGCGAACCACCCCCAAGTTTAAATATTTTTTTAAAAATACTAAAAAGCTTAGTGCCACGCTGGATTTTTTTGTGGGGTGTATTTTTGGCCCCTAGAACAACCCAGAAAAAATTCATTTGATTTCATCCCCCGGAACACCCCTAGCGGACCACCCCCAAGTTTAAATATTTTTTTAAAAATACTAAAAAGCTTAGTGCCACGCTGGATTTTTTTGTGGGGTGTCTTTTTAGCCCCAAGAACAACCCAGAAAAAATTCATTTGATTTCATCCCCCGGAACACCCCTAGCGAACCACCCCTAAGGTTAAATATTTTTTTAAAAATACTAAAAAGCTTAGTGCCACGCTGGATTTTTTTGTGGGGTGTCTTTTTGGCCCCTAGAACAACCCAGAAAAAATTCATTTGATTTCATCCCCCGGAACACCCCTAGCGGACCACCCCCAAGTTTAAATATTTTTTTAAAAATACTAAAAAGCTTAGTGCCACGCTGGATTTTTTTGTGGGGTGTCTTTTTAGCCCCTAGAACAACCCAGAAAAAATTCATTTGATTTCATCCCCGGAACACCCCTAGCGAACCACCCCCAAGTTTAAATATTTTTTTAAAAATACTAAAAAGCTTAGTGCCACGCTGGATTTTTTTGTGTAGTGTCTTTTTAGCCCAAAAAACAACCCAGAAAAAATTCATTTGATTTCATCTCCCGGAACACCCCTAGCGAACCACCCCCAAGTTTAAATATTTTTTTAAAAATACTCAAAAGCCTAGTGCCACGCTGGATTTTTTTGTGGGGTGTCTTTTTAGCCCAAAAAACAACCCAGAAAAAATTCATTTGATTTCATCCCCCGGAACACCCCTAGCGAACCACCCCCAAGTTTAAATATTTTTTTAAAAATACTCAAAAGCCTAGTGCCACGCTGGATTTTTTTGTGGAGTGTCTTTTTGGCCCCTAGAACAACCCAGAAAAAATTCATTTGATTTCATCCCCCGGAACACCCCTAGCGAACCACCCCCAAGTTTAAATATTTTTTTAAAAATACTAAAAAGCTTAGTGCCACGCTGGATTTTTTTGTGGAGTGTCTTTTTGGACCCTAGAACAACCCAGAAAAAATTCATTTGATTTCATCCCCCGGAACACCCCTAGCGAACCACCTCCAAGTTTAAATATTTTTTTAAAAATACTAAAAAGCCTAGTGCCACGCTGGATTTTTTTGTGGAGTGTCTTTTTGGCCCCTAGAACAACTCAGAAAAAATGCATTTGATTTCATCCCCCGGAACACCCCTAGCGAACCACCCCCAAGTTTAAATATTTTTTTAAAAATACTAAAAAGCTTAGTGCCACGCTGGATTTTTTTGTGGGGTGTCTTTTTAGCCCCAAGAACAACCCAGAAAAAATTCATTTGATTTCATCCCCCGGAACACCCCTAGCGAACCACCCCCAAGTTTAAATATTTTTTTAAAAATACTAAAACGCTTAGTGCCACGCTTGATTTTTTTGTGGAGTGTCTTTTTGGCCCCTAGAACAACCCAGAAAAAATTCATTTGATTTCATCCCCCGGAACACCCCTAGCGGACCACCCCCAAGTTTAAATATTTTTTTAAAAATACTCAAAAGCCTAGTGCCACGCTGGATTTTTTTGTGGAGTGTCTTTTTGGCCCCCAGAACAACCCAGAAAAAATTCATTTGATTTCATCCCCCGGAACACCCCTAGCGAACCACCCCCAAGTTTAAATATTTTTTTAAAAATACTAAAAAGCTTAGTGCCACGCTGGATTTTTTTGTGGAGTGTCTTTTTGGCCCCTAGAACAACCCAGAAAAAATTCATTTGATTTCATCCCCCGGAACACCCCTAGCGAACCACCCCCAAGTTTAAATATTTTTTTAAAAATACTAAAAAGCTTAGTGCCACGCTGGATTTTTTTGTGGAGTGTCTTTTTGGCCCCTAGAACAACCCAGAAAAGATTCATTTGATTTCATCCCCCGGAACACCCCTAGCGAACCACCCCCAAGTTTAAATATTTTTTTAAAAATACTAAAAAGCTTAGTGCCACGCTGGATTTTTTTGTGGGTGTCTTTTTAGCCCCTAGAACAACCCAGAAAAAATTCATTTGATTTCGTCCCCCGGAACACCCCTAGCGAACCACCCCCAAGTTTAAATATTTTTTTAAAAATACTAAAAAGCTTAGTGCCACGCTGGATTGTTTTGTGGAGTGTCGTTTTGGCCCCTAGAACAACCCAGAAGAGATTCATTTGATTTTATCCCCCGGAACACCCCTAGCGAACCACCCCCAAGTTTAAAAATTTTTTAAAAATACTAAAAAGCTTAGTGCCACGCTGGATTTTTTGTGGAGTGTCTTTTTGGCCCTAGAACAACCCAGAAAAAATTCATTTGATTTCATCCCCCGGAACACCCCTAGCGAACCACCCCCAAGTTTAAATATTTTTTAAAAATACTAAAAAGCTTAGTGCCACGCTGGATTTTTTGTGGGTGTCTTTTTGGCCCCTCGAACAACCCAGAAAAAATTCATTTGATTTCATCTCCCGGAACACCCCTAGCGAACCACCCCCAAGTTTAAATATTTTTTTAAAAATACTCAAAAGCCTAGTGCCACGCTGGATTTTTTTGTGGGGTGTCTTTTTAGCCCAAAAAACAACCCAGAAAAAATTCATTTGATTTCATCCCCCGGAACACCCCTAGCGAACCACCCCCAAGTTTAAATATTTTTTTAAAAATACTCAAAAGCCTAGTGCCACGCTGGATTTTTTCGTGGAGTGTCTTTTTAGCCCCTAGAACAACTCAGAAAAAATTTATTTGATTTCATCCCCCGGAACACCCCTAGCGGACCACCCCCAAGTTTAAATATTTTTTTAAAAATACTAAAAAGCTTAGTGCCACGCTGGATTTTTTTGTGGGGTGTCTTTTTGGCCCCTAGAACAACCCAGAAAAAATTCATTTGATTTCATCCCCCGGAACACCCCTAGCGAACCACCCCCAAGTTTAAATATTTTTTTAAAAATACTAAAAAGCTTAGTGCCACGCTGGATTTTTTTGTGGAGTGTCTTTTTGGCCCCTAGAACAACCCAGAAAAAATTCATTTGATTTCATCCCCCGGAACACCCCTAGCGGACCACCCCCAAGTTTAAATATTTTTTTAAAAATACTAAAAAGCTTAGTGCCACGCTGGATTTTTTTGTGGGGTGTCTTTTTAGCCCCTAGAACAACTCAGAAAAAATTCATTTGATTTCATCCCCCGGAACACCACTAGCGAACCACCCCCAAGTTTAAATATTTTTTTAAAAATACTAAAAAGCTTAGTGCCACGCTGGATTTTTTTGTGGAGTGTCTTTTTGGCCCCTAGAACAACCCAGAAAAAATTCATTTGATTTCATCCCCCGGAACACCCCTAGCGGACCACCCCCAAGTTTAAATATTTTTTTAAAAATACTAAAAAGCTTAGTGCCACGCTGGATTTTTTGTGGGGTGTCTTTTTAGCCCCAAGAACAACCCAGAAAAAATTCATTTGATTTCATCCCCCGGAACACCCCTAGCGGACCACCCCCAAGTTTAAATATTTTTTTAAAAATACTAAAAAGCTTAGTGCCACGCTGGATTTTTTGTGGGGTGTCTTTTTAGCCCCAAGAACAACCCAGAAAAAATTCATTTGATTTCATCCCCCGGAACACCCCTAGCGGACCACCCCCAAGTTTAAATATTTTTTTAAAAATAGCAAACAGCTTCGTGCCAAAGTAATTGAAAAAAACTGCTGAACAATAATCTTCTGCTACCGGGATTCGAAACCAAGACCTAACGAATATAAAACACAACCACTGCCGCACTGCTACTCAGACGCTCACGATCAGTCGGAAATATTTTTACGCATTCAGAACGCCGATATTATTATAACAATAATATCATGATAAGGAATTGAGCTCGTTCCAACTGACAGATCAAAAGTATGGTAGGTTTAAGAGGGTTAAAATACTATTTTAAAGAAGTGCTTTACTCCTCTATACGCTACTATTAGGATATCGGAATCGAGGACTTAAATAACCCCTAGTAGGAAGGGACCGTTGGCCAAGGCTCGGTCCAGGCATTGGCCAGTCGTTATGCCAGAGTCCCGAGCCTTGGCGCAAGCCTTGGTCCAGCCTTGGCTGAACCATTGGGTAAGCATTGGTCCAAGCCTTCGATGATGTCCATGTTCCAAGCTTTGGGGAACAAAATATCAAGCCTCGGCCGAGTCTTGGGAAACGAAAAGTTGAGCCTTGGCCAAGGCTTGGGAAACAAAAAAACAAGCCTCGGCCAAACCTCGGGAAGCAAAAAATCTAAGGCTCACCCAATGCTCGAACTAAAATATTATTATTTAAATTAATAAATATAATTAAATGAAAGTTCGATCACACTTTTATCGACATGACATTGGAGTGTAATTAACTAATTACTGAATTAATGAGAAATAACGATTAAATTATTTGGGGGCTACAGGGGTTCGAACTGAGATCCTTCTGATTACTAGGCCAGAACGCTATCCACCGTGCTAAAACTGATATCCAGATAATCATGATTTTTTTGCTTCTTAAATCATTTAAATACAATTTGATTCAAAAATATTAGATCGTAAAGATGAGGCGAAATATAGTTTTATTCAATGAACTTACAATTGTCTGATGAGTAATGACATATATTTATTAATTTGTAATTTTATGATTTGATATAAGGGGCTATTCATAAATTACGTAGGCAAATTTTGGGCAATTTTGATACCCCCCCTCCCCTAAAATAAGCAATAGTAAGATTTTCAATTTGGACCCCCCCTCTTATCTTAATATTACGTAAGAATACTAAAGTTAAAATTCGAGTGTTTTAAATATCGAAAAATCTTCCCATTATGAAGAATTATTTATTTGATGTACTCTTTTTCTTTAGGACACACGAAATAATTGAAACTAATTTAAAACACACATTTCTTCTCATTGTTAACTTTTTTTATTCAAAGATTTTTGTTTCGTTGCATTAAAATATAACATCTAAAATATAACATATAACATTTAAAATAAATATATATTAAGAATGTAATATATAAATATGGTATCATAATTATATCATCTTAAATAATAGACTACAAGCCATATACTATCACCGAATATTATTAATTTTTAAAAACAAATTGAAGATATTATAAATACAAATGCGAGACCAAAGAACAAATACTTCATATTTTTCACCTTTATACCTATAGGTATAAAATATTTAAAGATGTTCCCTCTGAATTTGTTTGTATGAACTGATACAAGTATAGTAGTACGGTTATACCAAAAACTGACGCATATTAGAAGTTATTCAAATTATTGACTGATCTGATAGAAAAAATCTTACGTAAGATTCCTTAAGTAGCATCCCCTGGGTACAGTAAGCATGCATAAAGATTCAAGTTGACCCTCCCCCCCTGAAAAGTGCTTACGTAATTTGTGAATAGCCCCTAAATGAATAAATTAAGAGTAAGATCAAGTAGCACTACTAGGGAAAGGGGTGGGGCAAAAGGGGGTAGGGTAGGCAAAACGGAGTACCCCCAAAATATATACAAAAAAAAACAATTTTTTTTTTTCGTCTAATTGCTATAAATCCGATATATTTGCGCATTTTTAGTCCTACGCATGATACTTGGGGCAAAACGGACCGTCCGAAAATTTTGAAATAATGATTCTTTCATATTTTTATCGTAAAATTAAAAAATGTTTAATATAATAATCCATTTTTCGGCTGATTCTCTATAGCTGGGGCAAATTCAGCCACTAAAATTATTCGAAAATAATATTTTATTTTTTAATTGGAAAAATTTTTGAAATAATGCAAAATGATCTGTAATCTAAAAAATCAAAAAACACGTTTTTTGGGTTCAAAATAATGACAAATAAAAAATGTTGAATTGTTTTTTTTTCATTAAATAACTATTAGTAATTAAGCTGATCGGGGGGAAATGATTCATTAAACCAATGATGTGAAATGTAATTTTTCTTTATGTATACTACATATAAAAAATTTGAATTTAATGAAATTTGATCAACTTTCAGAAATTTTTTTTTTCAACTTTTTTAAAGAGTACCCCATTTTGCCCGCCAAAAATAAAAATTTCATGTTAGCTAAAGTTTTGTACATAGCAATAACTAATTAAATGGAAATTATTGATATTAATCGTATACTCGGTATGCCCTGGTCTTCTCTATATACATATATATAGATACATGTAAAGTTGATAATTTTAATTTTAAATTTAAATTTGACCCAGGCTGAGGCATTGGCCAATGGTCAGCTGCCAAGGTTCGGATTGACAAAAATTAAACTATCGGACCCAGCCTCGGCCGATCCTTGGGCCAATGGTCAGCAGCCAAGGCTCAATTTGACAAAAATTAAACTATCGGGCCTGGCCCTGGCCGAGGCTCGGGCCAATGGTCACTACCCAAGGCTCGGCTTAATTTAATGAAACCAATGGACCAAGCCTCGGCCTAGACTTGGGCCAATGGTTAGCTGCCAAGACTTGGCTTAACGTAATCAAACCATTGGGTCAAGCCCTGGCCGAGGCTTGGGCCAATGGTCAGCTGCCGAAGCTTGGCAAGTGACAACAGGGCCAAGACTCGGCCTATTGTCAGTCTTGGCGGTTCCTACCTGGGGTATATTCGGTAGACCGTTATGTCCTGGTCTTCTCTGTATACATATATATAGATACATGTAAAGTTGCTAATTTTAATATTAAGTAAAAATTTAATCCAGGCTGAAGCATTGGACAATGGTCAGCTGCCAAGGCTCGGCTTGACAAAAACTAAACTATCGGACCCAGCCTCGGCCGATCCTTGGGCCAATGGTCCGCGGCCAAGGCTCAGTTTAACAAAAATTAAACTATTGGGCCAAGCCCTGGCCAAGGCTTGGGCCAATGGTCAGCTGCCGAAGCTTGGCAATTGACAACAGGGCCAAGGCTCGGCCTATGGTCAGCCTTGGCGATTCCTACCTGGGACATATTACATTCAGCGGCAAGTCCAACATCAAAAGAACTGTTGCTTTGGAGGCTCAAACTACTGTTCTAATTCTGACTAGGCAGAAGTGACGCAGAACGATATGACATTCAGCCATTACTTTTTTAGAAAAGGATATCATAAACACAAAAAAGAAATGGAGAAATCAAGAATTTCAGTCGCTTGATAGAAAATAAAAAAGATAACAATTATAATCATTGAACCTTATTCTCCTTCTGTATTTACTTTGACCTCGAGGATACGCGTAGGCGTCCTTCTTCAGAAAAAAACACAACGTCTTATGTCCACTTTCTTTCTCTATCAATTCCCGATGATATCTGAAATTCAATTTTTTTTCAGTCTTGCGGCAAAAAAATTTTTAGGTACTCATGCTAAAAATATATAAAGAAAAATTTCAAAAAACCGACCAAAACTTGTAAAATACCGTACGATTAAAAATTTCGTGAGATTAATTTACGCCGTATCAAAAAAATTAATATTTTCCGTTGAACGTTAAAAAATTTTCTAATTTTCAAACAGTATTTCTATATGAACAAGAAAAATTTTATAAATGTCATTACCCATAATTGTAGAGGGAATTGTTGAAAAAAAATTATTTATATGATGATTTTATTTGAATTTTGTTCTTTCGGGTATTTTAGGATAACCGGTTTTTACAATTTTTTTAATTTCAAATTCAAGAAAGTTTTTCCAAATTGATCTGAAGTATTTTCTGTTTTTCAAATTTCTCTACTAAAATATAGTTGAAAGTAGAAAAACAATGTTATTCGAATATTGCAATTTATTCAGCACCCAAAAAAGTATGAGAAGAAAAAAATATTTTTGAAAAATTAATTTTCGTGCTAAAATGTAGCTTCAGAGTTTAAAAAAGCATGAACGGTACAGGTACGAATTAAACTCCGAGATAGTGCGCGTGCGCCATTCTCTTCAAACCGTTCTCGGAGAAAAATGGGGGAAATAATAATAATAGTAGTAAGCGGCCGATCAGATACTCGAAGTAATTGGTGTTTCGCCTTTCTCGTAATTTATTCTATTTTTCATTTTTTTTTGACAACTAACTTTCGAAAAATCGATTTGACAATATAGGTATCGATCGATTCCAAATTTTACGACTCGTCCAGAAAATGTGACGACAAAAAATCGATTCTTAAAAATTAACTAACTTTTTTTTATAAACAAATAAGTGAATGAACTTTTGAAAATCGATTCGAACACATAGGTATCAATCGATTCCAAATTTTATGACTCGTCCAGAAAATGTGACGACAAAAAATCGATTTTTGAAAATTAACTAACTTTTTTTTATAAACAAATAAATAAAAAAACGTTTCGAAAATCGATTTTACATTAAAAAAATTTGAGAAAAGAAATGCATTTTTTGTGCAACAATTCAGATTCAGAGTTCAAAAAGCTATGAGCTGTACGGGAACGAATCCAACTCCGAGAAAGTGCGCGTGCGCCATTCTCTTCAAACCGTTCTCGGTGATAAATGGGGGAAATAATAATAATAGTAGTAAGCGGCCGATCAGATACTCGAAGTAATTTGGTGTTTCGTCGTTCTTGTAATTTATTCTATTTTATACTTGTTTTTGATAACTAACTTTTGAAAAATCAATTTGACAATATAGGTATCAATCGATTCCAAATTTTACGAATCGTCCATAAAACGTAACGACAAAAATTCGATTTTTGAAAATTAACTAACTTTTTGTTATAAACAAATAAGTGAATGAACTTTTAATAATCGATTCGAACATATAGGTATCAATCGATTCCAAATTTTATGACTCGTCCAGAAAATGTGACGACAAAAAATCGATTTTTGAAAATTAACTAACTTTTTGTTATAAACAAATAAATGAATGAACTTTTAAAAATCGATTCGAACGTATAGGTATCAATTGATTCCAAATTTTACGACTCGTCCAGAAAATGTGACGACAAAAAATCGATTTCTGAAAATTAACTAATTGTTTTTTTAAACAAATGAGTAGATAAACTTTTGAAAAATCGATATGACAATATAGGTATCGATCGATTCCAAATTTTACGAATCGTCCAGGAAATATGACGACAAAAAATCGATTTTTGAAGATTAACTAACTTTTTGTTATAAACAAATAAGTGAATGAACTTTTAAAAATCGATTCGAACATGTAGGTATCAATCGATTCCAAATTTTCGACTTGTCCAGAAAATGTGACGACAAAAATTCGATTTTTGAAAATTAACTAACTTTTTTTTATAAACAAATAAGTAAAAAAACGTTTCGAAAATCGATTTTACGTTAAAAAAATTTGAGAAAAGAAATGTATTTTTTGTGCAAAAATTCAGATTCAGAGTTCAAAAAGCTATGAGCTGTACGGGGACGAATCCAACTCCGAGATAGTGCGCGTGCGCCATTCTCTTCAAACCGTTCTCGGCGATAAATGGGGGAAATAATAATAATAGTAGTAAGCGGCCGATCAGATACTCGAAGTAATTTGGTGTTTCGTCTTTCTTGTAATTTATTCTATTTTATATTTTTTTTTGATAACTAACTTTTGAAAAATCGATTTGACAATATAGGTATCAATCGATTCCAAATTTGACGAATCGTCCATAAAACGTAACGACAAAAATTCGATTTTTGAAAATTAACTAACTTTTTGTTATAAACAAATAAGTGAATGAACTTTTAATAATCGATTCGAACATATAGGTATCAATCGATTCCAAATTTAACGAATCGCCCAGATAACGTAACGACAAAAAACCTATTTTCGAAAATTAACTAATTGTTTTTTTAATCAAATGAGTAGATAAACTTTTGAAAAATCGATTCGACAATATAGGTATCAATCGATTCCAAATTTTACGACTCGTCCAGGAAATATGACGACAAAAAATCGTTTTTTGAAAATTAACTCACTTTTTTGTATAAACAAATAAGTGAATAAACTTTTACAATAGTCCAGTAAATAGACCTTTAAATGCGAATTTTGAGATAAGTCGTTGCATTTTTGATATAAGTTACTTTAAAGTGTCTGAAAGAAAGTGGTAAAGAAATTTTTTCCACCACCCCCCGGGTACGGTTGAAAAAATTCAAAAAAAGTGTTTTTTAAAAATTTTGAGAAAACGGTAAGAGCTAGAAAAAAAAGTTCCGAATAAAAGTTGTAGAACTTTGAATTTTACATAAAAAATGTTCTTTGACTTTTTTGGCTATTATTAAAATTAACAGAGTTAGGGTGCCTGGAAGCTAGGGGATGAACGTTACAGCTTTAAAAAATCATAACTCCCTAAGAAATGAAGATAATTAAAAAAATTTTTTTTTGTTTTATTCATCAACCTATAAACTTCAATCTCAGAGATAAATTTTTTTTTTTTTAATTTTTTATAAAAAAAGTTATAACAATTCAAAATTTTAATTATTTTTTTTTAACCACTCTAATTGATGAAAATAATTTTTTTTTTTTCATTATTTGATTTAATATATTAAAAAAAAATTTTTGTCGTTGGAAATTTTTTTTTGCCTTTATTTTCCAAGCAGGTATGAATTTATTTACCTGGCGTCAATTTGTTTGTGGCGGCAACTTTGCTTTTACTACCGAGTAGCGTACTGACCGCGCATGCGCTAGTAAACTGAATGAGCACATACTTGTGTGTCGTTACACGTACCTCAACGTTTATGTGTGTACGATATTGTAAGACGTTAACGAAAGAAAGAGAGAAAAATACATAGATACACAAATCTAATAAAAGATATAAATAGTGGAAAAAAAATATATCCGAATTTACTTATTCATTTATTATGATCCTTGTAGTCCAGAAATATAGGCGAAATAATAATAATGTGAGGCAAATAACTACAATAGTAAGCGGCTACTTAGATACTCGGACAAATTTGTTTTTTCATTTTTTTTGTAATTTATTCTTTCTTTTTTTAAGACTTAATTAACTTTTGAAAAATCGATTCGACAATGTAGGTATCAATCGATTCCAAATTTTATGAACCGTCCAAGAAACCTATCGATAAAAAACCGATTTTTAAAAAGTTTATTAATTATTTATTATAAACAAACGTTAATTAACTTTAAAAAAATCTATTCGATAATATGGGTATCAATCGATTCCAAATTTTATGAACCGTCCAAGAAACCTATCGATAAAAAACCGATTTTTAAAAAGTTTATTAATTATTTATTATAAACAAATGTTAATTAACTTTTAAAAAATCGATTCGGTAATGTAGGTATCAATCGATTCCAAATTTCATGAACCGTCCAAAAAACCTATCGATAAAAAACCGATCTTTAAAAAGTTTATTAATTATTTATTATAAACAAATGTTAATTAACTTTAAAAAAATCGATTCGATAATATGGGTATCAATCGATTCCAAATTTTATGAACCGTCCAAAAAACCTATCGATAAAAAACCGATTTTTAAAAAGTTTATTAATTATTTATTATAAACAAATGTTAATTAACTTTTAAAAAATCGATTCGGTAATGTAGGTATCAATCGATTCCAAATTTCATGAACCGTCCAAAAAACCTATCGATAAAAAACCGATCTTTAAAAAGTTTATTAATTATTTATTATAAACAAATGTTAATTAACTTTTAAAAAATCGATTCGATAATATGGGTATCAATCGATTCCAAATTTCATGAACCGTCCAAAAAACCTATCGATAAAAAACCGATCTTTAAAAAGTTTAGTAATTATTTATTATAAACAAATGTTAATTAACTTTAAAAAAATCGATTCGGTAATGTAGGTATCAATCGATTCCAAATTTCATGAACCGTCCAAAAAACCTATCGATAAAAAACCGATCTTTAAAAAGTTTATTAATTATTTATTATAAACAAATGTTAATTAACTTTTAAAAAATCGATTCGATAATATGGGTATCAATCGATTCCAAATTTCATGAACCGTCCAAAAAACCTATCGATAAAAAACCGATCTTTAAAAAGTTTAGTAATTATTTATTATAAACAAATGTTAATTAACTTTAAAAAAATCGATTCGGTAATGTAGGTATCAATCGATTCCAAATTTCATGAACCGTCCAAAAAACCTATCGATAAAAAACCGATCTTTAAAAAGTTTATTAATTATTTATTATAAACAAATGTTAATTAACTTTTAAAAAATCGATTCGATAATATGGGTATCAATCGATTCCAAATTTTATGAACCGTCCAAAAAACCTATCGATAAAAAACCGATTTTTAAAAAGTTTATTAATTATTTATTATAAACAAATGTTAATTAACTTTTAAAAAATCGATTCGGTAATGTAGGTATCAATCGATTCCAAATTTCATGAACCGTCCAAAAAACCTATCGATAAAAAACCGATCTTTAAAAAGTTTATTAATTATTTATTATAAACAAATGTTAATTAACTTTTAAAAAATCGATTCGATAATATGGGTATCAGTCGATTCCAAATTTTATAAACCGTCCAAAAAACCTATCGATAAAAAACCGATTTTTAAAAAGTTAATTAACATTTGTTTATAATAAATAATTAATAAACTTTTTAAAAATCGGTTTTTTAACGATTGGTTTTCTGGACGGTTCATGAAATTTGGAATCGATTGATACCTACATTGTCGAATCGATTTTTCAAAAGTTAATTAAGTCTTAAAAAAGAAAGAATAAATTACAAAAAAAATGAAAAAACAAATTTGTCCGAGTATCTAAGTAGCCGCTTACTATTGTAGTTATTTGCCTCACATTATTATTATTTCGCCTATATTTCTGGACTACAAGGATCATAATAAATGAATAAGTAAATTCGGATATATTTTTTTTCCACTATTTCTATCTTTTATTAGATTGGTGTATCTATGTATTTTTCTCTCTTTCTTTCGTTAACGTCTTACAATATCGTACACACATAAATGTCGAAGTACGTGTAACGACACACAAGTATGTGCTCATTCAGTTTACTAGCGCATGCGCGGTCAGTACGCTACTCGGTAGTAAAAGCAAAGTTGCCGCCACAAACAAATTGACGCCAGGTAAATAAATTCATACCTGCTTGGAAAATAAAGGCAAAAAAAAATTTCCAACGCCAAAAATTTTTTTTTAATATATTAAATCAAATAATGAAAAAAAAAAATTATTTTCATCAATTAGAGTGGTTAAAAAAAAATAATTAAAATTTTGAATTGTTATAACTTTTTTATAAAAAATTAAAAAAAAAAAATTTATCTCTGAGATTGAAGTTTATAGGTTGATGAATAAAACAAAAAAAAATTTTTTTAATTATCTTCATTTCTTAGGGAGTTATGATTTTTTAAAGCTGTAACGTTCATCCCCTAGCTTCCAGCCACCCTAACTCTGTTAATTTTAATAATAGCCAAAAAAGTCAAAGAACCTTTTTTATGTAAAATTTAAAGTTCTACAACTTTTATTCGGAACTTTTTTTTCTAGCTCTTACCGTTTTCTCAAAATTTTTAAAAAACACTTTTTTTGAATTTTTTTCAACCCTACCCGGGGGGAGGTTGAAAAAATTTCTTTACCACTTTATTTTAGACACTTTAAAGTAACTTATATCAAAAATGCAACGACTTATCTCAAAATTCGCATTTAAAGGTCTATTTTACTGGACTAAATAGTAAGCGGTTACTTAGATACTCGGACGAATTTGTTTTTTCATTTTTTTTGTAGTTTATTCTTTCTTTTTTTAAGACTTAATTAACTTTTGAAAAATCGATTCGATAATATGGGTATCAATCGATTCCAAATTTAACAAATCGTCCAGAAAACGTAACGACAAAAAATCAATTTTCGAAAATTAACTAACTTTTTTGTATAAACAAATAAGTGAATGAACTTTTAAAAATCGATTCGAACATGTAGGTATCAATCGATTCCAAATTTTACGACTTGTCTCGAAAATGTGACAACAAAAATTCGATTTTTGAAAATTAACTAACTTTTTTTTTTAAACAAATGAGTAGATAAACTTTTGAAAATCAATTCGAACATATAGGTATCGATCGATTCCAAATTTTACGAATCGCCCAGAAAACGTAACGACAAAAAATAAATTTTCGAAAATTAACTAATTGTTTTTCAAACAAATGAGTAGATAAACTTTTGAAAAATCGATTTGACAGTATAGGTATCGATCGATTCCAAATTTTACGAATCGCCCAGAAAACGTAACGACAAAAAATAAATTTTCGAAAATTAACTAATTGTTTTTTTAAACAAATGAGTAGATAAACTTTTGAAAAATCGATCTGACAGTATAGGCATCAATCGATTCCAAATTTTACGAATCGCCCAGAAAACGTAACGACAAAAAATAAATTTTCGAAAATTAACTAATTGTTTTTCAAACAAATGAGTAGATAAACTTTTGAAAAATCGATTTGACAGTATAGGTATCGATCGATTCCAAATTTTACGAATCGCCCAGAAAACGTAACGACAAAAAATAAATTTTCGAAAATTAACTAATTGTTTTTTAAACAAATGAGTAGATAAACTTTTGAAAAATCGATTTGACAGTATAGGTATCGATCGATTCCAAATTTTCGACATGTCCAGAAAATGTGACGACAAAAATTCGATTTTTGAAAATTAACTAACTTTTTTTTATAAACAAATAAGTAAAAAAACGTTTCGAAAATCGATTTTACGTTAAAAAAATTTGAGAAAAGAAATGTATTTTTTGTGCAAAAATTCAGATTCAGAGTTCAAAAAGCTATGAGCTGTACGGGGACGAATCCAACTCCGAGATAGTGCGCGTGCGCCATTCTCTTCAAACCGTTCTCGGTGATAAATGGGGGAAATAATAATAATAGTAGTAAGCGGCCGATCAGATACTCGAAGTAGTTTGGTGTTTCGTCGTTCTTGTAATTTATTCTATTTTATACTTTTTTTTGATAACTAACTTTTGAAAAATCGATTTGACAATATAGGTATCAATCGATCGCCAATCGGTAGCCGCTACTGATTTATTTTTTCCGTGAACATTCCAAAATTAAATAAGTCATACAACTAGTGAACTAGTTTCTTCTTAAGGTAGTACTATCGATACCACAAGAGCCAAATGTGTGCATTGGCTAATTTGACTACCGTAGGATTTATATTTGGCAACGACGCGTAAAAGTAAATAAGATAGAAGAATGCTTAGAGTAGCTCTGTTTCACTCAAAATATGAGATCATGCGCAAAGTCTATTGCGCAACTATCTATTATAGAAGTTATTGGCTTCACATGTTGTTTACTAAAATTTCTAATTTAAAATTGTTGAACAATAAAAAAAATATTTCATTGAAAAGATAAGTGTCATAGAATAAAAAATATAAAAAAATCTGTAACAAGTAGCATTAAAAAATTAATTAAATGAGAAACATGAAAAGTTCACGTCTCCTACGACTAAATGACTTTTTTCTGGGTTGTTCTAGGGGCTAAAAAGACACCCCACAAAAAAATCCAGCGTGGCACTAAGCTTTTTAGTATTTGTAAAAAAATATTTAAACTTGGGGGTGGTCCGCTAGGGGTGTTCCGGGGGATGAAATCAAATGAATTTTTTCTGGGTTGTTTTTTGGGCTAAAAAGACACTACACAAAAAAATCCAGCGTGGCACTAAGCTTTTTAGTATTTTTAAAAAAATATTTAAACTTGGGGGTGGTTCGCTAGGGGTGTTCCGGGGGATGAAATCAAATGAATTTTTTCTGGGTTGTTCTTTGGGCTAAAAAGACACCCCACAAAAAAATCCAGCGTGGCACTAAGCTTTTTAGTATTTTTAAAAAAATATTTAAACTTGGGGGTGGTTCGCTAGGGGTGTTCCGGGGGATGAAATCAAATGAATTTTTTCTGGGTTGTTTTTTGGGCTAAAAAGACACCCCACAAAAAAATCCAGCGTGGCACTAGGCTTTTGAGTATTTTTAAAAAAATATTTAAACTTGGGGGTGGTTCGCTAGGGGTATTCCGGGAGATGAAATCAAATGAATTTTTTCTGGGTTGTTTTTTGGGCTAAAAAGACACTACACAAAAAAATCCAGCGTGGCACTAAGCTTTTTAGTATTTTTAAAAAAATATTTAAACTTGGGGGTGGTTCGCTAGGGGTGTTCCGGGGGATGAAATCAAATGAATTTTTTCTGGGTTGTTCTAGGGGCTAAAAAGACACCCCACAAAAAAATCCAGCGTGGCACTAAGCTTTTTAGTATTTTTAAAAAAATATTTAAACTTGGGGGTGGTCCGCTAGGGGTGTTCCGGGGGATGAAATCAAATGAATTTTTTCTGGGTTGTTCTAGGGGCCAAAAAGACACCCCACAAAAAAATCCAGCGTGGCACTAAGCTTTTTAGTATTTTTAAAAAAATATTTAACCTTAGGGGTGGTTCGCTAGGGGTGTTCCGGGGGATGAAATCAAATGAATTTTTTCTGGGTTGTTCTTGGGGCTAAAAAGACACCCCACAAAAAAATCCAGCGTGGCACTAAGCTTTTTAGTATTTTTAAAAAAATATTTAAACTTGGGGGTGGTCCGCTAGGGGTGTTCCGGGGGATGAAATCAAATGAATTTTTTCTGGGTTGTTCTAGGGGCCAAAAATACACCCCACAAAAAAATCCAGCGTGGCACTAAGCTTTTTAGTATTTTTAAAAAAATATTTAAACTTGGGGGTGGTTCGCTAGGGGTGTTCCGGGGGATGAAATCAAATGAATTTTTTCTGGGTTGTTCTTGGGGCTAAAAAGACACCCCACAAAAAAATCCAGCGTGGCACTAAGCTTTTTAGTATTTTTAAAAAAATATTTAAACTTGGGGGTGGTTCGCTAGGGGTGTTCCGGGGGATGAAATCAAATGCATTTTTTCTGAGTTGTTCTAGGGGCCAAAAAGACACTCCACAAAAAAATCCAGCGTGGCACTAGGCTTTTTAGTATTTTTAAAAAAATATTTAAACTTGGAGGTGGTTCGCTAGGGGTGTTCCGGGGGATGAAATCAAATGAATTTTTTCTGGGTTGTTCTAGGGGCCAAAAAGACACTCCACAAAAAAATCCAGCGTGGCACTAAGCTTTTTAGTATTTTTAAAAAAATATTTAAACTTGGGGGTGGTTCGCTAGGGGTGTTCCGGGGGATGAAATCAAATGAATTTTTTCTGGGTTGTTCTAGGGGCCAAAAAGACACTCCACAAAAAAATCCAGCGTGGCACTAGGCTTTTGAGTATTTTTAAAAAAATATTTAAACTTGGGGGTGGTTCGCTAGGGGTGTTCCGGGGGATGAAATCAAATGAATTTTTGCTGAGTTGTTCTAGGGGCTAAAAAGACACCTTACAAAAAAATCCAGCGTGGCACTAAGCTTTTTAGTATTTTTAAAAAAATATTTAAACTTGGGGGTGGTTCGCTAGGGGTGTTCCGGGGATGAAATCAAATGAATTTTTTCTGAGTTGTTCTAGGGGCTAAAAAGACACCTTACAAAAAAATCCAGCGTGGCACTAAGCTTTTTAGTATTTTTAAAAAAATATTTAAACTTGGGGGTGGTTCGCTAGGGGTGTTCCGGGGGATGAAATCAAATGAATTTTTTCTGGGTTGTTCTAGGGGCCAAAAAGACACCCCACAAAAAAATCCAGCGTGGCACTAAGCTTTTTAGTATTTTTAAAAAAATATTTAAACTTGGGGGTGGTCCGCTAGGGGTGTTCCGGGGGATGAAATCAAATAAATTTTTTCTGGGTTGTTCTAGGGGCCAAAAAGACACTCCACAAAAAAATCCAGCGTGGCACTAGGCTTTTGAGTATTTTTAAAAAAATATTTAAACTTGGGGGTGGTTCGCTAGGGGTGTTCCGGGGGATGAAATCAAATGAATTTTTTCTGGGTTGTTTTTTGGGCTAAAAAGACACCCCACAAAAAATCCAGCGTGGCACTAGGCTTTTGAGTATTTTTAAAAAATATTTAAACTTGGGGGTGGTTCGCTAGGGGTGTTCCGGGAGATGAAATCAAATGAATTTTTTCTGGGTTGTTTTTTGGGCTAAAAAGACACTACACAAAAAAATCCAGCGTGGCACTAAGCTTTTTAGTATTTTTAAAAAAATATTTAAACTTGGGGGTGGTTCGCTAGGGGTGTTCCGGGGATGAAATCAAATGAATTTTTTCTGGGTTGTTCTAGGGGCCAAAAAGACACTCCACAAAAAAATCCAGCGTGGCACTAAGCTTTTTAGTATTTTTAAAAAAATATTTAAACTTGGGGGTGGTTCGCTAGGGGTGTTCCGGGGGATGAAATCAAATGAATTTTTTCTGGGTTGTTCTGGGGGCCAAAAAGACACTCCACAAAAAAATCCAGCGTGGCACTAGGCTTTTGAGTATTTTTAAAAAAATATTTAAACTTGGGGGTGGTCCGCTAGGGGTGTTCCGGGGGATGAAATCAAATGAATTTTTTCTGGGTTGTTCTAGGGGCCAAAAAGACACTCCACAAAAAAATCAAGCGTGGCACTAAGCGTTTTAGTATTTTTAAAAAAATATTTAAACTTGGGGGTGGTTCGCTAGGGGTGTTCCGGGGGATGAAATCAAATGAATTTTTTCTGGGTTGTTCTTGGGGCTAAAAAGACACCCCACAAAAAAATCCAGCGTGGCACTAAGCTTTTTAGTATTTTTAAAAAAATATTTAAACTTGGGGGTGGTTCGCTAGGGGTGTTCCGGGGGATGAAATCAAATGCATTTTTTCTGAGTTGTTCTAGGGGCCAAAAAGACACTCCACAAAAAAATCCAGCGTGGCACTAGGCTTTTTAGTATTTTTAAAAAAATATTTAAACTTGGGGGTGGTTCGCTAGGGGTGTTCCGGGGGATGAAATCAAATGAATTTTTTCTGGGTTGTTCTATGGGCCAAAAAGACACTCCACAAAAAAATCCAGCGTGGCACTAAGCTTTTTAGTATTTTTAAAAAAATATTTAAACTTGGGGGTGGTTCGCTAGGGGTGTTCCGGGGGATGAAATCAAATGAATTTTTTCTGGGTTGTTCTAGGGGCCAAAAAGACACTCCACAAAAAATCCAGCGTGGCACTAGGCTTTTGAGTATTTTTAAAAAAATATTTAAACTTGGGGGTGGTTCGCTAGGGGTGTTCCGGGGGATGAAATCAAATGAATTTTTACTGGGTTGTTTTTTGGGCTAAAAAGACACCCCACAAAAAAATCCAGCGTGGCACTAGGCTTTTGAGTATTTTTAAAAAATATTTAAACTTGGGGGTGGTTCGCTAGGGGTGTTCCGGGAGATGAAATCAAATGAATTTTTTCTGGGTTGTTTTTTGGGCTAAAAAGACACTACACAAAAAAATCCAGCGTGGCACTAAGCTTTTTAGTATTTTTAAAAAAATATTTAAACTTGGGGGTGGTTCGCTAGGGGTGTTCCGGGGGATGAAATCAAATGAATTTTTTCTGGGTTGTTCTAGGGGCCAAAAAGACACTCCACAAAAAAAATCCAGCGTGGCACTAAGCTTTTTAGTATTTATAAAAAAATATTTAAACTTGGGGGTGGTTCGCTAGGGGTGTTCCGGGGGATGAAATCAAATGAATTTTTTCTGGGTTGTTCTAGGGGCCAAAAAGACACTCCACAAAAAATCCAGCGTGGCACTAAGCTTTTTAGTATTTTTAAAAAAATATTTAAACTTGGGGGTGGTCCGCTAGGGGTGTTCCGGGGGATGAAATCAAATAAATTTTTTCTGGGTTGTTCTAGGGGCCAAAAAGACACTCCACAAAAAAATCCAGCGTGGCACTAGGCTTTTGAGTATTTTTAAAAAAATATTTAAACTTGGGGGTGGTTCGCTAGGGGTGTTCCGGGGGATGAAATCAAATGAATTTTTTCTGGGTTGTTTTTTGGGCTAAAAAGACACCCCACAAAAAAATCCAGCGTGGCACTAGGCTTTTGAGTATTTTTAAAAAAATATTTAAACTTGGGGGTGGTTCGCTAGGGGTGTTCCGGGAGATGAAATCAAATGAATTTTTTCTGGGTTGTTTTTTGGGCTAAAAAGACACTACACAAAAAAATCCAGCGTGGCACTAAGCTTTTTAGTATTTTTAAAAAAATATTTAAACTTGGGGGTGGTTCGCTAGGGGTGTTCCGGGGATGAAATCAAATGAATTTTTTCTGGGTTGTTCTAGGGGCCAAAAAGACACTCCACAAAAAAATCCAGCGTGGCACTAAGCTTTTTAGTATTTTTAAAAAAATATTTAAACTTGGGGGTGGTTCGCTAGGGGTGTTCCGGGGGATGAAATCAAATGAATTTTTTCTGGGTTGTTCTGGGGGCCAAAAAGACACTCCACAAAAAAATCCAGCGTGGCACTAGGCTTTTGAGTATTTTTAAAAAAATATTTAAACTTGGGGGTGGTCCGCTAGGGGTGTTCCGGGGGATGAAATCAAATGAATTTTTTCTGGGTTGTTCTAGGGGCCAAAAAGACACCCCACAAAAAAATCCAGCGTGGCACTAAGCTTTTTAGTATTTTTAAAAAAATATTTAAACTTGGGGGTGGTCCGCTAGGGGTGTTCCGGGGGATGAAATCAAATGAATTTTTTCTGGGTTGTTCTAGGGGCCAAAAAGACACCCCACAAAAAAATCCAGCGTGGCACTAAGCTTTTTAGTATTTTTAAAAAAATATTTAAACTTGGGGGTGGTTCGCTAGGGGTGTTCCGGGGGATGAAATCAAATGAATTTTTTCTGGGTTGTTCTAGGGGCCAAAAAGACACCCCACAAAAAAATCCAGCGTGGCACTAAGCTTTTTAGTATTTTTAAAAAAATATTTAAACTTGGGGGTGGTTCGCTAGGGGTGTTCCGGGGGATGAAATCAAATGAATTTTTTCTGGGTTGTTCTTGGGGCTAAAAAGACACCCCACAAAAAAATCCAGCGTGGCACTAAGCTTTTTAGTATTTTTAAAAAAATATTTAAACTTGGGGGTGGTCCGCTAGGGGTGTTCCGGGGGATGAAATCAAATGAATTTTTTCTGGGTTGTTCTAGGGGCTAAAAAGACACCCCACAAAAAAATCCAGCGTGGCACTAAGCTTTTTAGTATTTTTAAAAAAATATTTAAACTTGGGGGTGGTTCGCTAGGGGTGTTCCGGATGAAATCAAATGAATTTTTCTGGGTTGTTCCAAAAATCCAGCGTGGCACTAAGCGATCAAAAGAAATCCAGCGTGGCACTAAGCTTTTTAGTATTTTTAAAAAAATATTTAAACTTGGGGGTGGTTCGCTAGGGGTGTTCCGGGGGATGAAATCAAATGAATTTTTTCTGGGTTGTTCTTGGGGCTAAAAAGACACCCCACAAAAAAATCCAGCGTGGCACTAAGCTTTTTAGTATTTTTAAAAAAATATTTAAACTTGGGGGTGGTCCGCTAGGGGTGTTCCGGGGGATGAAATCAAATGAATTTTTTCTGGGTTGTTCTTTGGGCTAAAAAGACACCCCACACAAAAATCCAGCGTGGCACTAAGCTTTTTAGTATTTTTAAAAAAATATTTAAACTTGGGGGTGGTTCGCTAGGGGTGTTCCGGGGGATGAAATCAAATGAATTTTTTCTGAGTTGTTCTAGGGGCTAAAAAGACACCTTACAAAAAAATCCAGCGTGGCACTAAGCTTTTTAGTATTTTTAAAAAAATATTTAAACTTGGGGGTGGTTCGCTAGGGGTGTTCCGGGGGATGAAATCAAATGAATTTTTTCTGGGTTGTTCTTTGGGCTAAAAAGACACCCCACACAAAAATCCAGCGTGGCACTAAGCTTTTTAGTATTTTTAGAAAAATATTTAAACTTGGGGGTGGTTCGCTAGGGGTGTTCCGGGGGATGAAATCAAATGAATTTTTTCTGGGTTGTTCTTCGGGCTAAAAAGACATCCCACACGAAAATCCAGCGTGGCACTAAGCTTTTTAGTATTTTTAGAAAAATATTTAAACTTGGGGGTGGTTCGCTAGGGGTGTTCCGGGGGATGAAATCAAATGAATTTTTTCTGGGTTGTTCTAGGGGCTAAAAAGACACCCCACAAAAAAATCCAGCGTGGCACTAAGCTTTTTAGTATTTTTAAAAAAATATTTAAACTTGGGGGTGGTTCGCTAGGGGTGTTCCGGGGGATGAAATCAAATGCATTTTTTCTGAGTTGTTCTAGGGGCCAAAAAGACACTCCACAAAAAAATCCAGCGTGGCACTAGGCTTTTTAGTATTTTTAAAAAAATATTTAAACTTGGGGGTGGTTCGCTAGGGGTGTTCCGGGGGATGAAATCAAATGAATTTTTTCTGGGTTGTTCTAGGGGCCAAAAAGACACTCCACAAAAAAATCCAGCGTGGCACTAAGCTTTTTAGTATTTTTAAAAAAATATTTAAACTTGGGGGTGGTTCGCTAGGGGTGTTCCGGGGGATGAAATCAAATGAATTTTTTCTGAGTTGTTCTAGGGGCCAAAAAGACACTCCACAAAAAAATCCAGCGTGGCACTAGGCTTTTGAGTATTTTTAAAAAAATATTTAAACTTGGGGGTGGTTCGCTAGGGGTGTTCCGGGGGATGAAATCAAATGAATTTTTACTGGGTTGTTTTTTGGGCTAAAAAGACACCCCACAAAAAAATCCAGCGTGGCACTAGGCTTTTGAGTATTTTTAAAAAAATATTTAAACTTGGGGGTGGTTCGCTAGGGGTGTTCCGGGAGATGAAATCAAATGAATTTTTTCTGGGTTGTTTTTTGGGCTAAAAAGACACTACACAAAAAAATCCAGCGTGGCACTAAGCTTTTTAGTATTTTTAAAAAATATTTAAACTTGGGGGTGGTTCGCTAGGGGTGTTCCGGGGGATGAAATCAAATGAATTTTTTCTGGGTTGTTCTAGGGGCTAAAAGACACCCCACAAAAAATCCAGCGTGGCACTAAGCTTTTTAGTATTTTTAAAAAAATATTTAAACTTGGGGTGGTCCGCTAGGGGTGTTCCGGGGGATGAAATCAAATGAATTTTTTCTGGGTTGTTCTAGGGGCCAAAAAGACACCCCACAAAAAAATTCAGCGTGGCACTAAGCTTTTTAGTATTTTTAAAAAAATATTTAACCTTAGGGGTGGTTCGCTAGGGGTGTTCCGGGGGATGAAATCAAATGAATTTTTTCTGGGTTGTTCTTGGGGCTAAAAAGACACCCCACAAAAAATCCAGCGTGGCACTAAGCTTTTTAGTATTTTTAAAAAAATATTTAAACTTGGGGGTGGTCCGCTAGGGGTGTTCCGGGGGATGAAATCAAATGAATTTTTTCTGGGTTGTTCTAGGGGCCAAAAATACACCCCACAAAAAATCCAGCGTGGCACTAAGCTTATTAGTATTTTTAAAAAAATATTTAAACTTGGGGGTGGTTCGCTAGGGGTGTTCCGGGGGATGAAATCAAATGAATTTTTTCTGGGTTGTTCTTGGGGCTAAAAAGACACCCCACAAAAAAATCCAGCGTGGCACTAAGCTTTTTAGTATTTTTAAAAAAATATTTAAACTTGGGGGTGGTCCGCTAGGGGTGTTCCGGGGATGAAATCAAATGAATTTTTTCTGGGTTGTTCTTTGGGCTAAAAAGACACCCCACACAAAAATCCAGCGTGGCACTAAGCTTTTTAGTATTTTTAAAAAAATATTTAAACTTGGGGGTGGTTCGCTAGGGGTGTTCCGGGGGATGAAATCAAATGAATTTTTTCTGAGTTGTTCTAGGGGCTAAAAAGACACCTTACAAAAAAATCCAGCGTGGCACTAAGCTTTTTAGTATTTTTAAAAAATATTTAAACTTGGGGGTGGTTCGCTAGGGGTGTTCCGGGGATGAAATCAAATGAATTTTTTCTGAGTTGTTCTAGGGGCTAAAAAGACACCTTACAAAAAAATCCAGCGTGGCACTAAGCTTTTTAGTATTTTTAAAAAAATATTTAAACTTGGGGGTGGTTCGCTAGGGGTGTTCCGGGGATGAAATCAAATGAATTTTTTCTGAGTTGTTCTAGGGGCTAAAAAGACACCTTACAAAAAAAATCCAGCGTGGCACTAAGCTTTTTAGTATTTTTAAAAAAATATTTAAACTTGGGGGTGGTTCGCTAGGGGTGTTCCGGGGGATGAAATCAAATGAATTTTTTCTGAGTTGTTCTAGGGGCTAAAAAGACACCTTACAAAAAAATCCAGCGTGGCACTAAGCTTTTTAGTATTTTTAAAAAAATATTTAAACTTGGGGGTGGTTCGCTAGGGGTGTTCCGGGGGATGAAATCAAATGAATTTTTTCTGAGTTGTTCTAGGGGCTAAAAAGACACCCCACAAAAAAATCCAGCGTGGCACTAAGCTTTTGAGTATTTTTAAAAAAATATTTAAACTTGGGGGTGGTTCGCTAGGGGTGTTCCGGGGGATGAAATCAAATGAATTTTTTCTGAGTTGTTCTAGGGGCTAAAAAGACACCCCACAAAAAATCCAGCGTGGCACTAAGCTTTTTAGTATTTTTAAAAAAATATTTAAACTTGGGGGTGGTCCGCTAGGGGTGTTCCGGGGGATGAAATCAAATGAATTTTTTCTGGGTTGTTCTTTGGGCTAAAAAGACACCCCACACAAAAATCCAGCGTGGCACTAAGCTTTTTAGTATTTTTAAAAAAATATTTAAACTTGGGGGTGGTTCGCTAGGGGTGTTCCGGGGGATGAAATCAAATGAATTTTTTCTGAGTTGTTCTAGGGGCTAAAAAGACACCTTACAAAAAAATCCAGCGTGGCACTAAGCTTTTTAGTATTTTTAAAAAAATATTTAAACTTGGGGGTGGTTCGCTAGGGGTGTTCCGGGGGATGAAATCAAATGAATTTTTTCTGAGTTGTTCTAGGGGCTAAAAAGACACCTTACAAAAAAATCCAGCGTGGCACTAAGCTTTTTAGTATTTTTAAAAAAATATTTAAACTTGGGGGTGGTTCGCTAGGGGTGTTCCGGGGCATGAAATCAAATGAATTTTTTCTGAGTTGTTCTAGGGGCTAAAAAGACACCTTACAAAAAAATCCAGCGTGGCACTAAGCTTTTTAGTATTTTTAAAAAAATATTTAAACTTGGGGGTGGTTCGCTAGGGGTGTTCCGGGGGATGAAATCAAATGAATTTTTTCTGAGTTGTTCTAGGGGCTAAAAAGACACCTTACAAAAAAATCCAGCGTGGCACTAAGCTTTTTAGTATTTTTAAAAAAATATTTAAACTTGGGGGTGGTTCGCTAGGGGTGTTCCGGGGGATGAAATCAAATGAATTTTTTCTGAGTTGTTCTAGGGGCTAAAAAGACACCCCACAAAAAAATCCAGCGTGGCACTAAGCTTTTTAGTATTTTTAAAAAAATATTTAAACTTGGGGGTGGTTCGCTAGGGGTGTTCCGGGGGATGAAATCAAATGAATTTTTTCTGAGTTGTTCTAGGGGCTAAAAAGACACCTTACAAAAAAATCCAGCGTGGCACTAAGCTTTTTAGTATTTTTAAAAAAATATTTAAACTTGGGGGTGGTTCGCTAGGGGTGTTCCGGGGGATGAAATCAAATGAATTTTTTCTGGGTTGTTCTAGGGGCCAAAAAGACACTCCACAAAAAAATCCAGCGTGGCACTAAGCTTTTTAGTATTTTTAAAAAAATATTTAAACTTGGGGGTGGTTCGCTAGGGGTGTTCCGGGGGATGAAATCAAATGAATTTTTTCTGGGTTGTTCTGGGGGCCAAAAAGACACTTCACAAAAAAATCCAGCGTGGCACTAGGCTTTTGAGTATTTTTAAAAAAATATTTAAACTTGGGGGTGGTCCGCTAGGGGTGTTCCGGGGGATGAAATCAAATGAATTTTTTCTGGGTTGTTCTAGGGGCCAAAAAGACACTCCACAAAAAAATCAAGCGTGGCACTAAGCGTTTTAGTATTTTTAAAAAAATATTTAAACTTGGGGGTGGTTCGCTAGGGGTGTTCCGGGGGATGAAATCAAATGAATTTTTTCTGGGTTGTTCTTGGGGCTAAAAAGACACCCCACAAAAAAATCCAGCGTGGCACTAAGCTTTTTAGTATTTTTAAAAAAATATTTAAACTTGGGGGTGGTCCGCTAGGGGTGTTCCGGGGGATGAAATCAAATGAATTTTTTCTGGGTTGTTCTAGGGGCCAAAAATACACCCCACAAAAAAATCCAGCGTGGCACTAAGCTTTTTAGTATTTTTAAAAAAATATTTAAACTTGGGGGTGGTTCGCTAGGGGTGTTCCGGGGGATGAAATCAAATGAATTTTTTCTGGGTTGTTCTTGGGGCTAAAAAGACACCCCACAAAAAAATCCAGCGTGGCACTAGGCTTTTGAGTATTTTTAAAAAAATATTTAAACTTGGGGGTGGTCCGCTAGGGGTGTTCCGGGGGATGAAATCAAATGAATTTTTTCTGGGTTGTTCTAGGGGCCAAAAAGACACTCCACAAAAAAATCAAGCGTGGCACTAAGCGTTTTAGTATTTTTAAAAAAATATTTAAACTTGGGGGTGGTTCGCTAGGGGTGTTCCGGGGGATGAAATCAAATGAATTTTTTCTGGGTTGTTCTTGGGGCTAAAAAGACACCCCACAAAAAAATCCAGCGTGGCACTAAGCTTTTTAGTATTTTTAAAAAAATATTTAAACTTGGGGGTGGTCCGCTAGGGGTGTTCCGGGGGATGAAATCAAATGAATTTTTTCTGGGTTGTTCTAGGGGCCAAAAATACACCCCACAAAAAAATCCAGCGTGGCACTAAGCTTTTTAGTATTTTTAAAAAAATATTTAAACTTGGGGGTGGTTCGCTAGGGGTGTTCCGGGGGATGAAATCAAATGAATTTTTTCTGGGTTGTTCTTGGGGCTAAAAAGACACCCCACAAAAAAATCCAGCGTGGCACTAAGCTTTTTAGTATTTTTAAAAAAATATTTAAACTTGGGGGTGGTCCGCTAGGGGTGTTCCGGGGGATGAAATCAAATGAATTTTTTCTGGGTTGTTCTTTGGGCTAAAAAGACACCCCACACAAAAATCCAGCGTGGCACTAAGCTTTTTAGTATTTTTAAAAAAATATTTAAACTTGGGGGTGGTTCGCTAGGGGTGTTCCGGGGGATGAAATCAAATGAATTTTTTCTGAGTTGTTCTAGGGGCTAAAAAGACACCTTACAAAAAAATCCAGCGTGGCACTAAGCTTTTTAGTATTTTTAAAAAAATATTTAAACTTGGGGGTGGTTCGCTAGGGGTGTTCCGGGGGATGAAATCAAATGAATTTTTTCTGGGTTGTTCTTTGGGCTAAAAAGACACCCCACACAAAAATCCAGCGTGGCACTAAGCTTTTTAGTATTTTTAAAAAAATATTTAAACTTGGGGGTGGTTCGCTAGGGGTGTTCCGGGGGATGAAATCAAATGAATTTTTTCTGGGTTGTTCTTGGGGCTAAAAAGACACCCCACAAAAAAATCCAGCGTGGCACTAAGCTTTTTAGTATTTTTAAAAAAATATTTAAACTTGGGGGTGGTTCGCTAGGGGTGTTCCGGGGGATGAAATCAAATGCATTTTTTCTGAGTTGTTCTAGGGGCCAAAAAGACACTCCACAAAAAAATCCAGCGTGGCACTAGGCTTTTTAGTATTTTTAAAAAAATATTTAAACTTGGGGGTGGTTCGCTAGGGGTGTTCCGGGGGATGAAATCAAATGAATTTTTTCTGGGTTGTTCTAGGGGCCAAAAAGACACTCCACAAAAAAATCCAGCGTGGCACTAAGCTTTTTAGTATTTTTAAAAAAATATTTAAACTTGGGGGTGGTTCGCTAGGGGTGTTCCGGGGGATGAAATCAAATGAATTTTTTCTGGGTTGTTCTAGGGGCCAAAAAGACACTCCACAAAAAAATCCAGCGTGGCACTAGGCTTTTGAGTATTTTTAAAAAAATATTTAAACTTGGGGGTGGTTCGCTAGGGGTGTTCCGGGGGATGAAATCAAATGAATTTTTACTGGGTTGTTTTTTGGGCTAAAAAGACACCCCACAAAAAAATCCAGCGTGGCACTAGGCTTTTGAGTATTTTTAAAAAAATATTTAAACTTGGGGGTGGTTCGCTAGGGGTGTTCCGGGAGATGAAATCAAATGAATTTTTTCTGGGTTGTTTTTTGGGCTAAAAAGACACTACACAAAAAAATCCAGCGTGGCACTAAGCTTTTTAGTATTTTTAAAAAAATATTTAAACTTGGGGGTGGTTCGCTAGGGGTGTTCCGGGGGATGAAATCAAATGAATTTTTTCTGGGTTGTTCTAGGGGCTAAAAAGACACCCCACAAAAAAATCCAGCGTGGCACTAAGCTTTTTAGTATTTTTAAAAAAATATTTAAACTTGGGGGTGGTCCGCTAGGGGTGTTCCGGGGGATGAAATCAAATGAATTTTTTCTGGGTTGTTCTAGGGGCCAAAAAGACACCCCACAAAAAAATTCAGCGTGGCACTAAGCTTTTTAGTATTTTTAAAAAAATATTTAACCTTAGGGGTGGTTCGCTAGGGGTGTTCCGGGGGATGAAATCAAATGAATTTTTTCTGGGTTGTTCTTGGGGCTAAAAAGACACCCCACAAAAAAATCCAGCGTGGCACTAAGCTTTTTAGTATTTTTAAAAAAATATTTAAACTTGGGGGTGGTCCGCTAGGGGTGTTCCGGGGGATGAAATCAAATGAATTTTTTCTGGGTTGTTCTAGGGGCCAAAAATACACCCCACAAAAAATCCAGCGTGGCACTAAGCTTTTTAGTATTTTTAAAAAAATATTTAAACTTAGGGGTGGTTCGCTAGGGGTGTTCCGGGGGATGAAATCAAATGAATTTTTTCTGGGTTGTTCTTGGGGCTAAAAAGACACCCCACAAAAAAATCCAGCGTGGCACTAAGCTTTTTAGTATTTTTAAAAAAATATTTAAACTTGGGGGTGGTCCGCTAGGGGTGTTCCGGGGGATGAAATCAAATGAATTTTTTCTGGGTTGTTCTTTGGGCTAAAAAGACACCCCACACAAAAATCCAGCGTGGCACTAAGCTTTTTAGTATTTTTAAAAAAATATTTAAACTTGGGGGTGGTTCGCTAGGGGTGTTCCGGGGGATGAAATCAAATGAATTTTTTCTGAGTTGTTCTAGGGGCTAAAAAGACACCTTACAAAAAAATCCAGCGTGGCACTAAGCTTTTTAGTATTTTTAAAAAAATATTTAAACTTGGGGGTGGTTCGCTAGGGGTGTTCCGGGGATGAAATCAAATGAATTTTTTCTGAGTTGTTCTAGGGGCTAAAAAGACACCTTACAAAAAAATCCAGCGTGGCACTAAGCTTTTTAGTATTTTTAAAAAAATATTTAAACTTGGGGGTGGTTCGCTAGGGGTGTTCCGGGGATGAAATCAAATGAATTTTTTCTGAGTTGTTCTAGGGGCTAAAAAGACACCTTACAAAAAAATCCAGCGTGGCACTAAGCTTTTTAGTATTTTTAAAAAAATATTTAAACTTGGGGGTGGTTCGCTAGGGGTGTTCCGGGGGATGAAATCAAATGAATTTTTTCTGAGTTGTTCTAGGGGCTAAAAAGACACCTTACAAAAAAATCCAGCGTGGCACTAAGCTTTTTAGTATTTTTAAAAAATATTTAAACTTGGGGGTGGTTCGCTAGGGGTGTTCCGGGGGATGAAATCAAATGAATTTTTTCTGAGTTGTTCTAGGGGCTAAAAAGACACCCCACAAAAAATCCAGCGTGGCACTAAGCTTTTGAGTATTTTTAAAAAAATATTTAAACTTGGGGGTGGTTCGCTAGGGGTGTTCCGGGGGATGAAATCAAATGAATTTTTTCTGAGTTGTTCTAGGGGCTAAAAAGACACCCCACAAAAAAATCCAGCGTGGCACTAAGCTTTTTAGTATTTTTAAAAAAATATTTAAACTTGGGGGTGGTCCGCTAGGGGTGTTCCGGGGGATGAAATCAAATGAATTTTTTCTGGGTTGTTCTTTGGGCTAAAAAGACACCCCACACAAAAATCCAGCGTGGCACTAAGCTTTTTAGTATTTTTAAAAAAATATTTAAACTTGGGGGTGGTTCGCTAGGGGTGTTCCGGGGGATGAAATCAAATGAATTTTTTCTGAGTTGTTCTAGGGGCTAAAAAGACACCTTACAAAAAAATCCAGCGTGGCACTAAGCTTTTTAGTATTTTTAAAAAAATATTTAAACTTGGGGGTGGTTCGCTAGGGGTGTTCCGGGGATGAAATCAAATGAATTTTTTCTGAGTTGTTCTAGGGGCTAAAAAGACACCTTACAAAAAAATCCAGCGTGGCACTAAGCTTTTTAGTATTTTTAAAAAAATATTTAAACTTGGGGGTGGTTCGCTAGGGGTGTTCCGGGGATGAAATCAAATGAATTTTTTCTGAGTTGTTCTAGGGGCTAAAAAGACACCTTACAAAAAAATACAGCGTGGCACTAAGCTTTTTAGTATTTTTAAAAAAATATTTAAACTTGGGGGTGGTTCGCTAGGGGTGTTCCGGGGGATGAAATCAAATGAATTTTTTCTGAGTTGTTCTAGGGGCTAAAAAGACACCTTACAAAAAAATCCAGCGTGGCACTAAGCTTTTTAGTATTTTTAAAAAAATATTTAAACTTGGGGGTGGTTCGCTAGGGGTGTTCCGGGGGATGAAATCAAATGAATTTTTTCTGAGTTGTTCTAGGGGCTAAAAAGACACCCCACAAAAAAATCCAGCGTGGCACTAAGCTTTTGAGTATTTTTAAAAAAATATTTAAACTTGGGGGTGGTTCGCTAGGGGTGTTCCGGGGGATGAAATCAAATGAATTTTTTCTGGGTTGTTCTTTGGGCTAAAAAGACACCCCACAAAAAAATCCAGCGTGGCACTAAATATATTTCTAAGTTTTTTTTTAATTTTTTCATTTCTTACACGAACGTTCGGAACTTCAGGTACATTAGTTTGCGCCCTCTGCATGTTACTCGAAAATTCAACTTCCGCGGTTGATATGACAAAAAAATTTTTAATCATTTTGTTGACTTTCATTTTTTCTTGTAAAGGTTTAAGCAAATATGTAAACACTGTTATGTACGTATATTTTCTAAGATAAAAGTATAAAAATATATTGTCATAAATATTAAGATAAATTTACTTTTAAAAATGCAACGATATTAAACCTTGACTAAAGTGTTAATTACTCCAGAAATGGTCACTTGTTTATTAAATGACTAAAGAAACTGAACTATATATAAACCACTAACTTTATAGAGCAATATCGGATATATATATGTAAATATAGCGTTAGTCGTAAATCGTAATGTATATTTAGATGATTAGATCTTAGTAATGTTTTACGATGTCTCGAGGTCGCACTCTCGTGACTTTTTCAGACAAATGCTTTCAAATTGGTTGCTCTGTTAACATCGTTTTGATAATCAGATCGTCGCAAGGTGATATTGCATTAATACGAGTATTTTATTATTATGATCTTACATTTATTTACATAAATAATGCTAACAATATTTGCGACAACAGTGTAAATTATGAGACAAATATGTTTTTACACGTTGGTAGTTAAATAATTGAATTTATTTTTTTTTTTCTGTTAATTTATTATTATTTTTTATTCATTCAAATGACGGGTATTTAATCATCAGAAAAATACCACTGTCACTTGTTGTCACGAGACATTTATTGTTGTCGTTAATTCATGTGTAAAATATCATGAATAGATTCTGAGATATGAGACAAGTAAACAGAATATATATATATATAACAGTTAACAAGATATATTCATGACTATTTTGAGTTCATTTTTTTGGAAGTCATTGAACACATTAATTTTTAACTTTCCGCTAGGAAAATTGAAAATTTTCAAAAATTCGGGAAGTTATTGGTTTCAGTCCGATTTGTGAAAATCGAAATTCCGACAGATGTCGACGTTTTGAGGTCCTAGGAAGCTATTTTGACTAATTTCACGATGATGTCTGAGTGTATGTATGTATATACTCAAATTTTAAGTCATAATCAAGATTTTTTTTCGACCTGGGGTCACTAACAGCACTTTTTATTCACTTTAAATAAGCCTGTAACTTTTGAATGTTAAAAATCAGTCTCGTAAATTTTTTAATAGAGAAATCCCAACAGTGATCACTGGCCAAATGTCCTACGATTAAATCCACCGGACTAATAACCATTCCAACAAAATACTTTTTTTTTCATCAGTGTTAATTAAATGGGAAAACTTATAATTCATAGTGCGACATTCTGAAATTGGATTTTAGTGACGACCCTTTGAGAGAATATTTTTTTTTTTAATTCAAAAATTAACTAAAGAATTTTTATATAAAAGTAAAAAAAAATTTCTCTGAAAATGAAACAGCCTATATATATTACAACAATCAAAAGTTCGTTTTGTGATAGCGTTCTAGTTTAATTGCTTTTGCCACATCACACAGCAGGGGACATTCCAATACAAGTGAAACGAGCTGAATAATATTGTCAATGTAAAATAACTTTTTATTTGAAAAACAAAATAATAAATAATTTTTTTTTAGCTGTCACATATGTCTGACATCTATCGAATCACATGGATGAAACTTTAATGCGCATATGTTACACATGGAAACAAACTTGAGATATTTATTTGCACTTTTAAAAAATTCAGACACGTCGTGTGTGACAAATTGAATTTATAGAAACAAACACTTTATTATTATTCTGCTCTGAATATATGTTTATATTTTTTTTCTCCGTTATTTATCAACAATAATCTAAAGTTATATTTAGCATCTTAATCTTGAGAAAATAAGAAAAAGCAGCATATTTGGCTTATTTATTTCTCATATTATTTCAGTGACGTTATATTTTCTCGACGTTCCTTTACTTGGCACACGGCTATAACTTGATGAATCAACTGACTGTGACTTTGACAATAACGTTGGCGTTTTAAAGACGTCACAGTCTTGTTAACGACAGTCAGTAGACTATTATATCTAATCGTTAATCTAAATATATAAATATATTTTATTTAAATCAATTAAAAAATTTATTTTTAAAAACGTAAATATTTTTAACGTATTTCTGAATCATCCGATGATAAATATTAAAATTTTTCAACAACTTTGTTGTTTGTGTCTTAGAGTTAGAATAAAGTTTCTTTTTGGATTGACGGTAATAAAATTCACGAAATAAAAAATAAAGTGAGATAAGAAATACTCTAATGTTGTATGAGATTTTATTTACGAAATGAATGAATAAACAAACAGATAGAAGTTGATTAAATGACGAGTTAAATGAGTTTTGACGCAGATCAGGCGGTTAAGTTTGAGATATTAGTCAAAAATTTAGAGAACACGTCGATTTTTGAAAATTTTTTTTTTTAAGTATTCGTGTAAAAAAAAAAGGATTCAGAGAAAACTTCTCAATAACGCTGGCACATCAATTATTTTAAGTTTTCTCCAGAATTTGTCTAGAATTCTGAGAGAATCAAATTTGTCTAAGTTTTGTCTAGAATTTCTCTAGGATTTTCAGAGAAACTAATTTTTCTCATAACGTTGGCACATCAATTTTTTTAAGTTTTCTCTAGGGTGAGTCTAGGAGAAAACTTCTATAATATCACTTGCACATGAAAGTGAAGGAACATAATTTTTTTTTCCCAACACCGAGCCCCGAGTATGGATTGTTTACGTGCTGAGTATGGATTGTTTATGTGGTGAGCGTGGAATGTTTACGTGCTGAGTGTGTATTTTCTGTGGAAGCTTCAGAAAAATCTTCTGAAATATCGCTGGCACATAAAAGTAAAGGACAAAAATTTTTCTAAGTTTTCGCTCAGGTGACTCGAACAGAATGGCTTCCTAGGATCTCAAAACGTCGACATTCGATGAAAACTCGATCTTCGAAAATCGGGGTGAAAACGATAACTTCCCGAAATTTTTGAAAATCATCGATTTTCTGAGCGGGAAGTTAAAAATGATCGCCATAAAATTTTATTTCAAAATTTCAATTTTAAGAGATCATGGAAAATTTCGAAATTTTCCGCGTTTTTTTTTTTTTTTTTAACGATATATAAAAATCCTTCAGAGCCAGTTTTGAACACGAAAAATTAAAAGAAAATAATTTGTAAAATACACAATCACATTATCTATTTTTAAAAATGTGTTCAAGGATACTTTTATGCCACTATTAAAATCGAAATTTCAATTTATATTTCTTCCTTATTTAAAATAAAGTATTACATATTCAAAAATGAAGCAGTGGCCATAAATCCTACTTCTACCCTAGTCTTATTTTTCATATTCTGACGTCACCATAAAAATAGTCAAAAGAATAGATTTCTTGGCCCCAAAATAAAATGACCGATGAAAACTCGACTTAAAAAAATCGGACTAAAAACAATAATTTTCCTGATTACCGAAAATTTACTATTCGAGTAGCGGGAAATTCAAAATTATCCTGATGCATGAAGTTACTAGAATAAATAGCTTAAATTTATTTCAGCTACTTGTCTAGTTTCTGTTAACTTACAAATGTATCAGCTTTACTTTGACAAAGCAAACTACATAAACTATATACAACTATGTACGCTGACAACAAGAGTTTGCAATGTAAATTTACGTGAGTGATATGTGATACCTATAGTTATACATATACATACATATATATTTGTATCTATGTACTGTGCAGACGATGCGACTGTCCGTGTAAATATCGATCAATGAAAAAAAAAAAAAAATATAGTCAATAAATAAATAACCACTCAAAGAAAATACAACGTAATATAAAAGAATCACCTCTGCAATAATGTCTATTGCGACAAAATAGTAAAACAGTAAACATTAAACGTAAGCATGACATTTTATTTTATTTCTATTTGTATAACATTTAGTGAAGATGATAAAAATGTATATATTTTTAGAAGTGGAACAGTGCGTTGTTTAAACAACTTGACTAATTATTATGCATAGGGGAAGTTGAAATGTAGGTCTTAAGTATATTAAGGCGATGAAAATTTTTTTTTTTTTTTTTTGTATATGATATATGTATATATATTTATTTATATATTGTATTGTGAGTATTCAAATATGACTTTGCGTGACTGACACACGTGTTTGTTGAATATAATTTTTTATTGTCATCACTCAAGTTAAATATCTATGACAGGTAAATTGAGATTAAATTTATTACAATAAAAATTGTCTGGTATATTTTTAAACATATAATAATATTACGCAATTTTTGTATTTGTATACAGAAAAAAAAATTCTAGACTGAATGTAAATACTCTTGATTCAAGAAAATTTTTTTGAAAACCTAAATTTTCACGGATAAAGTAGAAAAATCTCCTCTGAACAAGACGAATTTTCTCAAACCCAGACGTTTTGCCCACCCTTCTCATATATAAATATATATATATATATTAGACTGTTTCAAATTAGGGGACTATTTTTATTTTTTTGATGAACATTGAAAAATTGAAAGGGTATCTTAAAATATGGAGACAGTTAAAATTTGATCTCTTAATATTGATATTTAGAGGTGGCTATTGATAATTTTCGATTTTTCATTTAGTAACATGGTAAAAAATACATAACTTCCGAAAAAATCAAGATACAAAAAACCTCTTCCCAAACATTTTGTAGCAAATTTACTGATTTACAAAAAAGGTCTTGTATGATTTTTGCATATATTCAACCATTCACAAGATATCCGACGTCAAAGTTTAATAAAATTCAAAGAACTTGGTTTTGCTCGTTCTAAATTTTATACAATATCAACTAATAAGAATTCAGAAATTTTCGATATAGTTTTTTATAGGATATTGAATGCTCTACAAAAAAAATCTCTTATCATTTTTTGATAAATCTATCTGCTCGAAAGTTCTTAGAGCTCGAAGTAAAGTTGGGGATCTTTTTACTTTTCCGGTGAAACTATCGGACTAATCATAAAATGTCATAGAATCTTTTTTGTAGACAATTTTATTTCCTACAAATTATCTCTGATAAATTTTTTTGAAATTCTGCATTCTCTTCTAGTTATTTCCATTTTAATGCCAAGCTCCTAAAAAAAGTGTTCTGATCGATTTTAAGAGCTCGACATTAAAATGGAAATAACTAGAAGAGAGTGCCGAATTCAAAAAAAATTTATCAGAGATAATTTGTAGGAAATAAAATTGTCTACAAAAAAGATTCTATGACATTTTATCATTAGTCCGATAGTTTCACCGGAAGAGTAAAAAGATCTCGAAATTTACTCTAACTTGACTTCAAGCTCCAATAACTTTTGAACAGATAAATTTATAAAAAAATGATAAGAGACTTTTTTTGTAGAGCATTCAATTTCCTATAAAAATTCATGATCGAGAATTTCTGAATTCTCATTAATTGACATGATATAAAATTCAGAACGAGCAAAAACAACTTCTTTGAATTCCATCAAACTTTGACGTCGGATATCGTGTGAATCGTTGAATTTATGCAAAAATCATAAAAGACCTTTTTTGTAGATCAGTAAATTTGCTACAAAATGTTCAAGAAGAGGTTCTTTGTATCTTGATTTTTTTGGAAGTTATGTATTTTTTACCATGTTACTATATGAAAAATCGAAAATTATCGATAGCCATCTCTAAATATCAATATTAAGAGATCAAATTTTAACTGTCTCCATATTTTAAGATACCCTTTCGGTTTTTCAATGTTCATCAAAAAAATAAAAATAGACGCCTAATTTGAAACAGTCTAATATATATAGATATATTATGAATAAAAAGTTTATAGTACTATTAATTAAAACGAAACAATTTATAGAATAATCGACAACTGACTATAGGATTTTAATCCTCGTGGTATTGTTTCGTATGCGATGTACGTTTATTTTGAATTTATTGCTTATATGTATATTTACAAACAAGAGAAATTATATCAGCAGTATCTCATGTCTGGTTTTAACTTCTATACTCGGGTATGAATGTATAAATAAATACATAACCGTAACAATATTCATTTATATTTTTGAATATTAAATAATTCAATTTGCAATCGATGCTTTATATCAATAACGATATTTCTATGGTAAACAATATCGGATTACTCTGTTAGTCAAATTGGATTTTATTTTTATCTTTTTGAATATACATTCCAAAAATTTTCAAGAACTGAAAAAGTTGCGATTCTAAAGATTTTTAAAGAATTTGAATTCGAATTTTTTTTTTTTTTTTTTTTTTCAAAATGTTCATTTATAGAGACTAAAAAAGATCGGGGCAAGAAGACTATGGGCAATGCGAATTTAAAATTTTTTTAAAAAATAATGTATTTTTTTTTTTTTTTTAATCAGAGGGAACTGAAATGAACCGAAACTTTGCGGTAAAATGAAATAAATTTTTTTTCTTTTTGCTTAGAGTTTTTGATTTAGGGTTTGTAGAAACAAGTAACTGTGAGGTAAAATAGGCCGCGATTATTACACATATATTTTGGAGGCTACAGTAGTAATGGTGGGAGTACACGGAAAGAAAATTATGGAAATGGTTCCTATAATTTTGTGAAATTTCATCCTATACCAGTATAGAAATGACGACCATAAATTATGGGAACACGTCCTATAGATATAGGAATATTACCCATAATTATAGGAATAGTTCCTATAATTATGGGAATAGTGCCTATAATTATAGGAATGGTTCCTATAATTTATGGGAATGGTTCCTATAATATTATAGGAATGGTTCCTATACTATTATAGGAATAGTTCCTATAATTATAGGAATGGTTCCTATACTATTATAGGAATAGTTCCTATAATTATAGGAATGGTTCCTATACTATTATAGGAATAGTTCCTATAATTATAGGAATGGTTCCTATAATTTATGGGAATGGTTCCTATAATATTATAGGAATGGTTCCTATACTATTATAGGAATGGTTCCTATACTATTATAGGAATGGTTCCTATACTATTATAGGAATGGTTCCTATACTATTATAGGAATGGTTCCTATACTATTATAGGAATGGTTCCTATACTATTATAGGAATGGTTCCTATACTATTATAGGAATGGTTCCTATACTATTATAGGAATAGTTCCTATACTATTATAGGAATAGTTCCCATAATGGTATAGGGGTGGTTCCTATAATCTATAGGAACCATTCCTATAATAGTATAGGTACAATTCCTATACCATTATAGGAACCATTCCTATAATGCATAGGAATATTCCCTATAATTTTCTTTCCGTGTAGTAGTAAATGAATTAGTTTGGATAGATAGAATTCACAATTGATTAGGATGAAATGGAAACGAGGAAATAGGAGAGAGAAGTGAATAGTACTCTAGGACTTTCAATAATAAATAGTGGGCAACTGAATTCGCGTGACTTTCGTGATGGCAAAATCATTAGACTCATAAAAGTTAAATGATTTTAAGTCAAATTTAAAATTTTACAATGCAATTAATTATAATATTTATTCATCTATAAGTTGAGTTTTTACAATTATGTAATAAATAACTTTAAAAATTAAGAAGAAAAAAATTATACATATTATAAAAAAAAAACTAAAAATAGTTAGCGCTATTATTATTAATAAAATTATTATTTATCGTTATTTTGAATAAAATTGAATAAATATATTTTCGGATACATTGATTCGATATTTTTTTTAATTAAAAAAAAATAATAATTATGTAAAACCTGATTTTTATTTGTAAATTTCAAATTTTCGTACCGAAAAATTGAATAAAATATATTTTCAAAAATCAAAATTAATTTAATAAATAATAGAAATAGTCAATTATAATTTTATTATTGAAAACTAAAAAAGAGAAATTATATGATTATTATATAAAGAATAATTGTGGGGATTTAAATATCAAATAGTTACTTTTATTCCATTGGTTAAATAGTTTATTATTTTGCTTACTCGGCCGCACGAACATTATTACTTTTATACTTTGTCATAGTCATACACATTGGGTAACAATAATATTTGTATGTATTAATAATGAAAAATAATAAACCACAATTACTTTGGTGGTTATTATTAGCAAGGATTAAACGTGATTATTGAATACACAAAGTTTGAATAATATATGTTTTGTGTACTCGCAAATTACCCTGTTGGATTCACTGAATAGCTTATTGAAATTTTAATATGGAAAATAATTTTGACATAAAAATTTATTGAATAAATAATTTTAATTTAAAAAATTGTCATTGATTTAATTTTTCCTCATGGTCTTAATTTCTACACTGTTAAAATAATTGTTTGAATTTTCAAAACATTGCATATAACGCAATAAACACATATATTTGTGCTTGAAATTTCATTACTAATTTCATATAGAATTTAAAATATACGTTTTTGAATTTTCAAATCAACACTTTGAATTTTCAAATACTTCGTTTTGAATTTTTAAATACAATTTTTTTAATATTCAAATACTTTGTTTTTAATTTTCAAACACTTTCTTTTAATTTTCAAATAGATGTATTTGAAAATCTGAACTGTTTATTTGAAAATTCAAATGCGTGTACTTTAAATTCTATACGATCGTTACAATGAAATTTCAAACACAATTGTATGTGTTTATTGCGTCATATACAATATTTTGAAAATTCAAACAATTTTTTTAACAGTGTGATGTACACCGCTCACATTGCTCAAATTTATTATACAGTTAACTAATTAGTATTAATACACAATCCTTGATTGCTGAACGCGTAGCACGTCACGCGCAGAAATTTCATATACAAGTATTTAAATTTTCAAACAAGTATTATGAAATTTCAAATGGAATTATTAAAATTCAATATGTCTTAGAATTTTCAATACTTGCTTTGAAAATTTAAAAAACAAGTATAAATTTTAAGTACGTTTATTAAAATTCATATTCTTTTTCTTAATTTTAAATACCAGCTTGAATATCAAATTACGTACATTAAATTTGAAGCTTTTTTTATTGAAAATACAATTCAAATATCTAGTTATGGAAATTCAATTCCTTTTGTATTGTAATTTTCAAATTAATTTTTACAGTGTAAGTTAAAATAAATTAATCTAATTATAAATTGGGCGTTTGAATACTCAAAATTGTACAAACGCAATAAGAGTCATAAATGAAGATTAAAAAAAATCTTAAACAAATTTTTTGAGTGATCCGTTTTACCCTTCCCCTAAATAGATCATACTACTGCGTCAATGGAGTATAATGTAAAAATCCATTTAAAAATTTAAATATCTATATACTCCGCCCAAACCTCCATAGCGACGAGAATTATCGTATCTATGTTATACCAAACGACAATGTCCGTAAATTCAAATCGAGCGTACAATTTATTAGCTTACAAATCGGATAATCTGTGAATTCTCCGGAAGTCTTGTACACAATTGATGCTAAACACTTTATCCTTAGAAATAAAATGAAACCTTTGTAAAAAAAAAAAAAATCGTTAGATAAAAGTGAAAAAGCGAATAAAAAAAAAAAGTAAATACTGGTGAAAGCGTTGTCACCGCAAAGAATCGAGAATAACAAAGAGATAAAAAATAAATAAAAATAATGTAAGAAGACAAGAGAGTGAGTGAAGTGGTGTACAAAGTATATAGGTATATAAAAGCAAGTTTGAGTGTCTGAAAGGAAGATTGGAAGGCGTTACAGAAGCTTGGAGATGTTATCGAGATGATGAAAGAGCCGCTTGCGGGCTAGCTACGGTTTGCGAATAATTGAAAGTTATGATTGCTAGCTGCTTTTGCGTGAGTACTATTCTGTACTAACTCTGATGGTTCTTCTCCGTGATGCTAAACCATCCCTCAACGTATATGTATATAGATAGTTTTCATCTGTAGCTAAGGCAGAAGCTGTGTAACTCGAAACACATGAAAATGTCTTGAGAACGAACTATACTCTCAAAGAATCACCGACACAAGATATATAATTTTAACGAAATAACTTAATTTTTTTTATATCCATTTCGCGTGACTAGACCCGATAATCTTAACGGTGTCTCTTCATTGCTTCCGGGCTTTTACTTATTAACATTTACGCGTCTTCATAAAATATTTCTGGTTTGAGTTAATACACTTATGGATTCATCATTACTTTAATTTTTCAGATTATCAATTTCTTTTTTTTTTTTTTTTTTCTCAATCCACTAGATTTCAGGTTGAGAGATAAGTTTCAATAAATAATATCTGGCAGAGCAGAGAAAGAAAGTCTTTTTAGGTAGATTTCTTTAGAAATCGGCCTATTGCAGAGGGTTTCATGATCGAATTATCAAAAAATTTTGCCACAATATATCTTATTTTACTTCGTAGAGTCAAAAAATACCATCCGCTCAAAAATTTATATATGTATGTATGTATGTATGTATGTATGTATGTATGTATGTATGTATGTATGTATGTATATATAATATAACGCGCCTTGTCATCACGATAGCGCCTGCAATTCTTAACGGATCTTAATGAAATTTTATACACTCATTTATTGGACGATTATCTTGATCAAGTTCGAAGATGAGCCCAATCGGTCGATTAGTTTGAAAGTTGTGGGTGTTTGAAATTTTTTTTGATTTTCATAAAAATGAATTTTCTGGCTTTATCCTTAAATAACTTTTGAACCGAAAATGATAACTCAATTCTGTAAAAAGTATCTTAAAATTTGAACGATCATCTTTAATTTTCACTGCAATACTTGATTTTTTGAAACATCTTTTCTAACAATTTGATGATATCAAAAATTTCACAAAAAATGCAAAAAGCTTATTTTTGCAGCTTAGTCGTCTAATAACTTCTAAATAATAAGGCGTAACCCATTTCCTTGACATTCATGTTTAAGCTTACAACAAAAGTATTAATTACACTATTGTAGCTTTATTGAATTTACATATATAAGAAATCTTCCTTTCCATTCCGGGTAAGGCCGGATGGCTCTTTTTTTTATAAGCGTAAAATATATTCATTCATTTATTTAGAATTCTTCTAATAATCACAGGAATTTTTTGAGAAATGATTTAGATCTATGCCAAACTGTGTAAATATGCTGACCATGTGGGTAAAAAAAATTCGTTCCAAAAAGATTCCAAAAAAGTTAAACATAGAGAATTTTTATAAGAGCGAATTTTGAGTCAACAACAACGTTTTTAAAAGACATTTCTCAAAAGATATTTTTACTATATAATGCCCTCGTTCCGAAAAAAGTTCCTATTAGCCACCAATATTCTCATAAAAATCAAAAAACGTTCATAAAAAGTTCCAAATAAGAAATTTTTGAACTTTTTCGGAACCAGGGTAAATGTATTATAATTTCTTATTGGGAAATATGTTGCAAAAGCGCTCTTTTTCGACTTAAATTTCGTTCATATAAAATGCTAGATAAACTTTTTTTTTTCGCGATCAAAATTACAAAAGTTCAACTCGAAGTTCTAATCGGTCTTAAGTTTAGAAGTTCCACGTGTCAAACTTTTTTGGAAAGAATTTTTTTCACACGATTTTTTTAGTTACTTCAAACGGAAGTTAAAAACAGAAGATTCATCGTATTCAAATGCCCAAAAATTCTTTCTTAGCAGTCCCGTTCTGCCCGCCCTTTCCAATATGCAGATTAAAAAGTAAAATTGGCCGTATTTGGGCAGTTAAATTTCAAAAAGAATTTGGGAGCTGATAAAAAAAAACTTAATAAAATTATTGGGTCTGAGATCTTGATAATTCTGAGTAAATCTAAACAGATTTGATATAAATGGAGATTTAAAATTTGAAAAAATTAGATCTCTTTTAATCTAGTCAGATATGTTGATTTAAATATTTATAAAAATACATCGAAAAATTAAAAAAAAAATCGGTCTGTCGGTTGACCCTGCGGGCCAGCCCCAAAACTTCCCGCCCATTTCGAGCTCCTTGAGCTCGAAAATATTGTCAGAAATACAGCTTCGAGCTCAAAGAGCTCGAAAATACTTTTGCATGCCGTTGTTTTTGAAAAAAATGTTTTTTACCGTTTCTTTCTCTCACAAGATTTCATTGACAAATGATTTGATTTTCATGTTTGAAGCAGCAATCGACCCGTTTCGATAAAGTTTAAAACTGATCAGATTTTGAAATCGCTTCCTTCAAGTGTTTCAAAGATATTCGGAAAAAACTGTTTTTTATCGTTTCTTTCTCCCACGATAACTCTAAGACAAATGATCCGATTTCGATGGTTGAGGTGGCAATCGACGCGTTTTAATAAACTCTAAAGCTGATCAAATTTCGAAATTGTTTAGTTCAGTTGTTTCAAATATATTCGCAAAAAACCATTTTTCACCATTTCTATTTCCCACGATAACTCTAGAACGAATTATCCGATTGAGATGGCTAAGGACGAAATCGACGCGTCTTATTAAGCCCGAGAGCTGATTAGATTTTGAAGTCAATCGTTAGACTCGTTTCTGAGAAATCAATAAAAAACTAAAAAAAAAAAAAATTTTTTTCGTAATTCGTCAATATTTTCGAGTCTACGTAATGAAATGATCTAAAATTTTCAGAAAAGTTGATGGCCATCAAGCCTTTTCGATTGCCGCCTCAACCATCCAAATCGATTCATTAGTTAAAAAGTTATAGCCCGGTCACATACACACACACACACACACATACATACATACAGACACTCGGACATCATTCTAAAAACAGTCAGAATAGCTTCCTAAGACCTCAAAACGTCGACATCTGATGAAATTTCGATTTTCGCAAATCGGGGTGAAAACAATAACTTCCCGAAATTTTCGAAAATCATCGATTTTCTTAGCGGGAAGTTAAAAATTTCAATTTTTAAAAAACAGAAAAATAATTTTTTTATTAAAAATATTAAATTCATTTGAGATATTGGAATAATAATAATATCTACTGAAAATACGCATTTCTCGTTTCGTTTGTTGACATACCATAGAACACTCGATTGATACTGACAACAGTCTAAAAAGTACAAATATTAATAAAAATTTTTATCTCGTGGATATTCTAACTTTAATAAAACTTTTTTTGAAAACATAATAATTCCGTATAATTTACACTATTTCGCGTTGACCCAAAAAAGAAACATGAATTAAATTTTTCACTAAAAATCAATAATATATTCATGAAGAATATCAGGGTACAACGGCCCACCCTCTATATGCATAAAAAAATTTAGTCCACACCTGCAGTGAAAACCGATAAGAATAAGCCTTGAAATAAATATAATTAATTGAATAAAAAAATTATTATTGTCAAATTTACTCAATATATATTAATCAAATTGACGCAATAAACCGTAAAATTATGAATGTATATAAATATTGTCATGTGATAATATTATGAGTTGTTATATATATTTACTACAGATGCTCAAACATAAATTTACATATATGATAAAAAATATATATATCGTAAATATATAAATAATTTTATATTTACTCGTGTGAAAAGTCGTCAAAAAAAGATTGACTACTTTAAACTTGAAAACGGATACAACGAAAAACTTTTTTTAAACTTTTGAAAATTCAAAGAAAAAATCAACCCGACTAGAAATTTCAGTAAGGCTTGCTGAAAGACCAATTTGGACCGAATGAGGCTTTCTGAAATACGGCAAGCCTGATTCGGACCTTATTTTGGCCTCATGATAAAAACCAAAATGCGGCAAGCCAAATTTGAACCTTATGATATTTGCATAATGGTCGTCTGAAAAAAAACTTTCAGAAATTGTTCGAAGTCATCTTTTTCTGAATATATTTAATCAGTATAAAATAAATATTATAAATAAATTTAAAAATCATTTATAAAAAGTATGTCATTTCGTGTAGTCGGCTGCTTGCTCTGAGCTGCTGGGAGTAGGCCTGAAAAATTTCAAAAGTGAATGAGATTTTCTGAACACTACCCGAGTCGAAATTCAAGAACCGATTTAATCGTAACAATTTCCAATCACTTTGATGTTTCATTTACCGCCTAAAAAGACGCCTGTTTTGACCGTGCAAGATGAAACATGAGAATAAGTACGATCAAACCAGGCCTGAAATAATAATAATAATAACAACTATCTTCAGAAGTACCTAGCGAGCGTGGGTACGAATCCCACTTAGATTAATTCTTTTTTTTTTTTTTAATTTTTTATTCGTTTAAAAATATCTCTTTAATAATCTGTAAGAAAATGAACTAAAATTACATAAAATTTAATAGAAGTTTAGGTTCTTTTTTACAAATTTTTACACATCTCATAAAACATTTTAAAATCTCATGAAACATTTAAAAATCTCATAAAACATTTAAAAATTTAATGATATTTCTTATATGAATTTTACAATTTTTTTGTTTTTTATTAAAATTCATGCTATTTTTTATTCCAATTCAACTTTTTTTTTTATTATTATTATTATTATTATTATTAAACTTCATACTATTTTTTTCGTGGTGATCTCAATTTTATTTAAGCGTAAAATTTAATTGATTTTCATAATAGTCCCCTAAATGGTACGAAATTTTTTAAAATTTTGAACGGCCCGCAAAAAAAATCGTTATAAAAATCTAAGTTTTTATACATTACTATGAAATTTTATAAAGTTCGGTAAACTATTAAAAAATTATATCAATCATGATAACAATATTTGAACTAAAAATATTTTTAATGTATTCTATTTATAAATCTCCCTAAAAGTTGTTTACTAAATAATATATTTTACTCCGAATATGAATTACGGAGTCAACCATGATATCATGATCTTAACGTTTTTTCATAAGTTATTTTTTCATATTTTAATAAATATACCATTTACTTAAATGCGATCACGCACGTAGGTTAGCGCAGTGGATAGCAGCAAGGACTTAGAATCGGATGGATCCGGGTTCGAGACCACCAAACATCAGGGATTTATTCATTAACATCACACACACTCGGTCAATCTCAGTAAATATCCTCACCCAATAGATCCAAGAATATGTCTAGATAAAATTTTTTTTTTTTGCGATTTAAAATAAATTTCAAAAATAATTACTATCCGTAAAATTTTAGGGAACTCTATAAAATTTATTTGGAATTTATTAAATCTTCAATTATAGAATATTTTTTCCTCGGATTGTTATAAAATGAAAGAAAAAAAAAATTGAAAAATCTACGTGGGTTTTGAACCCACGCTTGCTAGGTACTTTTAAAGATGATTATTATTATTATTTTTACTCAAGCCTGGTTTGATCGTAAAGCAGTCAAAAGTGGACAAAACTCCACTAGTTACGATGAAACCAGGCGTTCTCTCGTATAGATACTAATGCAGTAAAGATCCGTTTTAATCGTCAAATATGGTTCTGAAATGTATAGAAAAAAAATACGATCAAAAAGGTCTTAAGATTTCGACTCGGGTATATATTTATTCTTATCAAAAAAATTCATGTGGGATTGCATCGGCACAGTATGGATAAATGTAAGAATCTATAGGAATTAATATTGGAGTGTATGGATACATATAAAACTCCATGTATAAAACCATGACTTTCTGGATTCTCATATGAAAAATCTATATAGGGAGCTGTAGATACGTGGATTCTCATATAAAAAACCCACATATAAAACTGGGTACCTGGATTCCCATGTTGGAAACCCACATAAAAATTGGATACTTGAATTCCTATGTAAGAACTTCACATAGAAAATTATGGGTACCTGGATTTCCATTTAGAAATTTAAATATATGATTTTCTTTCTGGGAAATTCATATAGGAATCTGGGTTTCTATAAAAGTAATTTCCGTGGAATCTGGGGAATCTGAATTTCTATGTCTATCGTCTATTGATACAAGTATATAAAACTATGCTGGATTTCTATAGGAAACCATATGGGAATCCCTCCGAAAACGCCATGTGGGAACCCAGATAAGGAATCTAGGCTGGATTCCCATATGGGCTGTTTTGATAAGGATATAATTTAAACAATTATTCAAACAATGAGTTGATTAACATATTTACCAAAATCATAAATTATTTAGCTAAACCTAGGATAAATTTCATGGATAAAAACGACTTAGTCATTGCGACAAATTATGGTTTTTCGAACACGACTTAAAAAAAGGAAAAATAACCTTATTCGTCAATAAAATTTCGGAATAAAATAATTACCAATTTTTAAACTGACTTTCGGTATTAATCGGTTCCGTTCCGAGCAGCCCAGAACAAGCAGCTAAATATGCCAATTATGTCAAGTTTTGAATTTTAAAATAGTCATTGCTTTTGCACGACTCATGATGCGAAGCATCAGAGAGTGCTTTACGATCGAAAAATTTTTTTCGCCTCACTTCGGCAACTATTTCAATTATTATACCTTTGTTCATTCACGGAATTAAGATATGTTGCACACCATTTTGAAGATAATTTAATAGAGATTAATTCGATACTTTTCAAAAATTTAATCAGTTCAATAAAAACAGAAAAAACATCAAAATAGTTTAAAAAAATTTCCTGTCCGTCAAGTATGAATCCCGTATACACGATAAACGGCGAAAAAATCCAGTAATTGAATCAAATTTTTTTTTTTAAATTCTTTGAAAGATTTGTAGATCTCCTATTGAAAATGGCTAGGTAACTCAGTGTCGTTCAATTACAATTAATAAAAGAATAAAAAGGCTGTATAACTATACATATATATATCTATGTAAAATTAACATGGATGGTGATATGTCTGTACATTATACGTACATTTATTCCACCAGGGGCGCTTGCACATTACCGTCCTAGTACAGCTGTTTTTTTTTTTTAGTGTTATTGCTAATTGATAAGCCTGAATTTTTTCAATTCAATTCTTTTTTTTTATTTGTTTTTATTTACATACATTTTCTTTTTGTTATTAATCGAGATATTTTGAGAAAACTCTTTTATAATTATAAAAAATTACTAATATAATTAAAAAAAAAAAAAAACAACAACAAATTTTAGTGACAGAAAATTATATATATTTTAAATTAATTCGTGATTCCCGCCATTATTTTATTATTTCATAATAAATGAGCATTATGAGTCGTGCACTTTTGGATTTTCCAAATTTTTCAACCTGTTTTCAAAAATATGTTTTTCCGCGGCTAAATACAAAACGGAACTATTAAGTTAATAAATATATTTTCTTTAGTTATAAGAGAAACGTAATTGTAAAAAATAGTAAAAATATATGTGGTCAAATACAAATTTTTTCGTCGAATTGTAGTAATATAATAAAAAGTAACGAGCATAAAGAGCATGAGCGTGAAATTGACGTGAAAGGTCGGGGCTGCAAAGGCGTATGAACTCAAGCATAGTGATTATTGTATAGCAGGTTTATACAATATATATGTATATATATTTTTACATTGCAACAAATAGTCAACGAGCCTCAATAGTAATTTTCTGATAATTCTTATATATTATCTAAGCTACCTCTAACCAATTACTTCCGCTCTTTTCTTATATCTATATTCACTTATGTATAATATATATAAATATATGTAAGTATAACATAACTATGTATATATACTAAGTATTATGTATGTGTCGTTTATACTTTTATGGAAGACATTATCTGGTGTGTTTTTATTTAAATTTAAAAAGGATTTTGAAAGCTTCGCTGATACATCCAAGTGAGAACTTTCAGTAGCTTATAATATTCTCGAAATATTCGGAATAAAAAATATTAAATAAATCCGTAAGGTTTTCTGGTAATATTTTTATTATTGGCTTTAATAAAAATTATTTACGATTTTTTTTTATTTTAAAATAATAACGATTGATTTTAAAAAAATTACAAGTGCATCGACGGGAAAAAGTGGTCTAAAACTGAATTATTTAAAATTAGTGAATATTCACTATTTGCTGGTGAATTTCGTTAATTCACTTTTGGAGAGTAACATTGAATTTATATCACATCATATATAGAAATATAGCTTTTGTTTCAAATTAATTGAATAAAAAAGTTTCATCTTGAAATTCGTGAAATATTCGATTGATGAAACTATTGAAATTCTAGTTCAATCGGTTCAATTAACATTATTTTTTATCAGCAAATGAGAATTAAATTAAATGGAAAGTTAAACAAAATTTTTTTTATCAATAATTAATTTGAAAAAAAAATCCATCACATCAGTGAATTTAATTGATATTTATAATCAAAATTTTGTTTCAACATTGAGGTATTCGAGGTATTGATTTTATCAAAAGTTGAACGGATAAGAATAAATAATGAAATATTATATATGACCAAATTATTAATGTGAATTATTAAATTAATCATGTTAATGAGTTTTTAAAAAAAATTTTGTTTTAATTGTTTCATAACTTGCAATTAAAAAAATAATTAAATTATTTAGGGGAAGGGTGGGCAAAATGGGACCACTCGAAAAATCATTGACTTTTGTACCTATACCATCTAAAAATGAATTAGTGAAATTCACTGCGAATCAGTGGATAGTCAATATTTCTCTAACTATAAGCTATAACTAATTCAACCAGTGGTATACTTATAGCTGGTTCCCAGTGAATATTGACTAATTCGAAGTGAATTTCACTGATTCATTTTTGGAGAGTACGAAAAAAGTACGTATCCGTATATACCCAGGCAGCTTAATATATGTCGCATATATGAAATATATAATCAATTTTGCCCGGATGTATACTTTTTTCATACGGGTACATTTGAATACGGTAAATTTTCTTTTTTTGACTTCTATTTAAAGTAATTGAACCAAATTTCCAATCGTCATACATAGAAAAAAATAAGCGCTGCGACCGGACAAAATCCTGTTAAATCCTGCAAAATATTTACTGTCTATAAAATATCACTTATTTGATGGAACTCTGATACATTTAATAAATATGTATTGGCAATAAAAGCGATCTTTATTAATGTTTGTGACAAAAGTTTCGATAATATTTAACCGCAGGTGTGTTACAGTACACATGTCCATATTTAAAATTAAAATACGGTGTCGTTATAATAACAGACAAGTTTGCACGCATATGTGGGAATAAACCATAGGTATTTGCAAACAGGATGAAAATGCATTAAGCAAGAAATGGTAAATATTCGACGAGTCGCGTCTGTCACTTGATTTGACAAGCACTTTACATATTACGCATTTTCCCTTTCGTAAGTATTTCCACATATTTGTATATACTTTAACTTATAAAGTATATACAGTTAAAAAAAAAAAAATATGACATTTAATAATGAAATATTATAGTCCAATCAAATTGACATTTAAATACTTGCAAGCGACAGGATAAATAACATATTTGTAATTTAATAATAAACTATTATACCCGTACAATACATTCATGCGATACTTGAAATATATATTAAAATATGGAAAGAAATTTTTGCATTTTTGTTTTAATTGAATTGTAATATGGATCCTTGTAATATCATTTTGCAAGTTAGATAGGAATTTCTGTAGAAAAAAAAAAAATTTGCGAAATTTCGTCAGATATTTAATCAAGGCTTGATTATATGTCAGATCTAATTATGCCCAAAAAAAATTTTTCTTGATAATTATGCAAATTTCATCGTAAAGATTCAAATCTGGCCATAGTTATGGAAAGCAAATTTGCAGATATGATTAGATATGATACAGATCTGAAGAGATATGATCAAGTCCAAATCAAATATCTGACCAAATATTATGTGATCTAATCAGATCTGGCTACATCTCGTCACATCTAATTTTTTTGTCGCAGTGCACACCCAGATCAAAAAAATAACTTGCTTTTGACTTAATTAACTTGATTTTGACTGCTCTAGCTTTTTTGACTTGCATTTGACTAAGTAATTTTGATTTTGGCTACACTGACTTTTTTTTAAGTTTAATATGACTTTTTTAACTAAAAAATTATGTCAACTAAGTCAAATTCAAGTGAAGTTTGACTTGGATTTGACTCATTTGACTTAAAACTTTAAGTTAACTAAGTCAAATTGACGTCAGGTTGACTCGGATTTGACTTAAATGACTGAGTCAAATCCAAGACAACATGACGTCAATTTGACTTAGTTGGTATAAATCGGTATACTAAGTAAGAACACTTAGTCAAAACCAAATGTGTTTTCATATCTTAAAATATGTTTTTCGTTTATTAAAAAAAGAACTTACATTTGACTCGCTTTTGTCTTGCTACCCTGATAGCCAAGTTGGCGAGAAACTGACGAGAAACTTGCAGCCGCAACTGGACACTAAGTTGACCGCCAACAGTTGGTACCTCCAATAGTTGATAGACATTTTTTGAGAAAGTTGGTGGCAAAAGTTGCTTGCAAAAATTGGTGATCATAAGTTGACGGTAAGTTTCCTTTCAATTTTCTCAAAACCTTGCATTCCAGTTGCGGCTCCATACTGGCGCCAACTTTCTGAGAAAGTTGGCGGTAACTTGTAGCCAAAATTTGCAAAAGCTGAAGTTGTAGATAACTTGTCGTCAAGTTGGTCAGAAACTAATGAATGACCAAATTTTTCACGATCGACTCGTGTTATCAGGGTAGACTTGCTTTTTTTTCAATTTTTAAAATTACGCCAAAATCAAGTTACTTTTTTGACCCGAGTATTCACTATTTTCTCAGCTATGAGTATATTCTCTAGAATTTAGTGAATATCAACGAATCTAATTAACTAAATTTTCTCATTAGTCGAATTAGTAAAATTCTATCATTTATTTTATCGGTACACTCTCTAAACATGAATAAGTGAATATTCGCTAATTCCAAGTGCAAACCAAGCCACTAATTTCAAAAAGTGGTTCGATTGCCACTCAGATTTAGTAAATATTCACTTATTCCACTTAATCATGATTAGAGAGCAAGTCACTATTTGTTTCTGTAAAAATGGGAGCTTAGTTATAAACAGAATTCACTGCGTGCTTCAGTGAAACAAAATTAGGAGTTGAATATTTATTTATAAAAATCACTAAAAAATGAACGCGCTAATTTTCATAATTATTTGTACTAAAGACTGAAGTTCAAACTTCAAATTCTGTTTCAAGTAAATATCTAGATGAACAAAAAAGTTATTATATAAAAACAAAGAGGCAATTATTTAGTATAAAAAAAAATTTCTGTTATGTAAAATATTTTCTATACAATTAAAAAAACATAAATTTATATATACTAAGTAATTTTCTAGGCCATCAGTATTATATTTCATTATTTATCGGTAATTATCTGGCATTGCGAATAAGTAGGACAATAAGTGTAAAAAAACTAAAAAAATATATCAGTTCTATTTTCACACTCTGGCAAGTGTCCAAATACGCTTCGATTTTATTTTATTTTTCTTTTTTTGAGCTTAATGTGTGTCGATATAATTTAACTCTAAATAATGTTAAAGATAAAAAATTTTCAAATATAATGTATAATAAAATAAGAATAAAATTTATACTGTAAAATAAGCAAAAATTTTAGTGAAAAAATATATTCATCAGTTTTTTTTTACCCTTATCCATTTATTTTTTTGACTCATGTTTGGTATTTTTAAAATAAAGTAAAGGAAATATAAAATTTACACTTTGGAACGAACGTGATAAGGAATAAGACAAGAGAAGACAATCATACAAAATTTTTTTATAAGCGATAAAATAAAAATTTTTATGTGTGTTCTATCTGTACAATTTATTTTCCGAGATTGTGCATCAAATTGCACGTTGTTTGCTCGTAATGACCTTGGGAAATTTAAGAAAAAAGGTATTAAGGTTTTACCAAGATGGCAAGTGTATATTGCGTGGTCGGATATAAAGTAGTCTTGAAGCTAAAGAGCTTTTCTCTGGACTTCAGAGGTCACGACTCGCTTTATATTATACGATCTTCTTTTCTACAGCGAACTATACGCCCTTAAAAAAAATAAAAATGTTCTTTCTCACGCAGTACGTCTTGAGAGTGAAGCTTTAGTCTTTAAATCCTTCATTTATTTTTTTTCCACTTTTTTTTGTTACATTTAAACACTGCTAAGTCAGCGGAAACGCGTCTTAGACAGGGAAAAAATATTACTACGATATATATTTTTTATAATAAAATATATGCTAACCGAGGAAAATTTTTACCAAAGAAATTGACTTGAAGTAATTTAGAAGATGAAAATATATTACAAGAACTTGAGTTCAAATTAAAGCCGTAACAATTTAAAAAAAAAAAAAAAACTTCAAGTTATTTAATCACAGTTATGATTAATTCTATACCCGGATAAAATTCTATAGTAAAGTTATCATCGAGTTATAGTAAAATTTTTGAACTGGATTCGATAGTAGTGAATATTATTTAAATTTTTAAGTAAATAATCTGAATAGTAGTATCTACTAACTATACGGTAAAATTTACAGTTATTGATGATAATCAGAAATTATAACTTTTATTATCTTAACTAATTATAACTATTATCAACATGGTAATTCTTAATAACCTAATGGTAATAGTCACCATCAGCCCAAATAATAATTACTGTCTAAACTAATAAAGAATTTAAATATCGGTGTTACAGTCTGAAGCTTGTCTACATGTAATTTTCTCTTTGTTTAACTGTGTATGTGATTAATTTCGCTTGATACTTGGATGATTGCTATTTTGATGGTCATACCCAATCATTTAAAGTTATCAATAATAGCTACAATATTTGGAAAGTTTTATTATATTCGGACTTTAACGATTGTATTGTTACTTATTTTAATTATTTAAAGGACAAAATGTACATAGCTTAAGTATGGATATGAATAAAGGATTTAAATTTGTATAAATTTATCCTTTTTTTTGTTTAAGAATTTTTACAACCTTGAATGGTAACAGTTACCATCTTCGATTGTAACAATTATAATTTTTAATAGTCACAATTAGCATCTTCGATAGTAATCGTCACCACCATCAATTGTTACTGTTATCATTCTCAATAGTAAAACTAATTATTTTACCACTGAAAAATTTTGCTACCATTTCAAATAGTTGAAATTTAAAATTTAGTATCGTAGATAGTATAACGAAATTTTCTCCATGATTGTGTCTTCAATCGGATATAAGACGATTTCAGACAAAATTGAGGTTAACTGCCATGATACAAAACCTGAAATCGTATTTTATTCCATGACACACAATATGTATTTTTTAAACTTATGAATCTAAAGTTCAATATTCGAACGCTGTGTGGCGTGAGTAAAGTAGCACTTTGTAGCCATTGACTAAACTATAGAATTTACTTTTTAGCACACCTTTACTAATTTTAATAACTTTCCAGCACTACTTAAAAGTGAATTTGCTATAAGGCACGTACACAAATTATAAAACAAACAACTTCATACACTTCCACTATGTTGATTATAAACAAGTTCCAATTGCATGTAATCCAAAAATAAATAAACGAAACTTTAATATACAATTCACTTTAAAAATAAAATTGTGTGAATAAAAGAGTGCGAAAAAAAATATAAACATTTAACAGATTATTATGGGGAGGCCCGGGGCAAAACGAGATAGTATTGCAGAGAAAGAAAAATTTTGTTTTCTATTAAAAAATGTTTATTTATAAAATATAGGTGAGGGTGATAAATTGACCCCAGGCTTGCGGCCGAAATTTTGATAAAATAAAAATTATAATTTTTGTGTCACCAATTCATGCCATTGCAACACTCGCCTTTCACATATATGGATCAAAAATATCTATTTTTTCCCATAACAGACATGACACTTTTTTTCATCTAAACAGAATAGGAGTTGAAATTAATCACACGAGTATCCTTTGTAAAAAAAATTGTTGAAAAAGGGTTAAAAAAGTATTGACTATTCAAAGCTTCAAAACGTGACCCAGTGACGATATGTTTTTAAAGGATTTTTAAACTTCTGAAAATAGATAGAATAAAAAACAATTGACAATACAACAAGTTAACATTTTTCAGTGAAAACTACGTTCAGAAAAAACTGATTTTGAACTATTTCTGTACGTTTTTTGTTTTAGCATAACTTAATAACACAGTGGACTCTCGATAACTCGAACCTTGTTAAGTCTAAATTCTCAGTAACTCGAAAAAAATTTGTATTCCCCTCCGTAACTCGAATTTTAAAAGTGAAACTTTATAAGTTGAAGTTAGTAAAATATAAAGACGTTTTTCTCTAAACTGTCCAAGCTTATAGCAATAAAATCTAAATTCCTATAGGAATGTTCAATGCTTCTTATATTCTTGTTTGTAATGTATATTTTCTCTCTAAGTTATTTTCTTGCAAAAGTTGTTGACTGTTAATCAGTTCGTATCTTGACATCATGAGTGCTAAACGAAAATTAACAACTTTAACTTTATAAGAAAAGCTCGATGTTATTAACGCGGTAAAAACTGGGAAGAAAAAAAAAGACGTAGCAGCTCAATAGGTCTACCTGCCAGTACTTTATCAACCATAATTAAAATAAATATGCTTTATATAATAGAAATCAATTGTTTTTTAAATTTTTGGTCTAATCTACTTGCAAATTTCGAATATTTTGTTAAGTCGAAAACTCGTTAACTCGAAGTTTTTATCACTTACCTTGAAGTTCGAGTTATCGAGAGTCCACTATATTAGCATATTTATTGATTTTTCTCTTGAATTTCCAAAAATTTGAAAAACGTTCAAGAAAAGTCCGCCGTTGTGTCACGTTTTGAAGTTTATAATAGTTAACACTTTTTCAATAATTTTTTTTACACGGGATAGTATAAAGTAATTTTTGAACAAAATAGTCTGTTCTGAGCAGTAATATTTGTTAATATCAGAACCCAAAAAAAAAAAAGTTCTTTTAATTAAAAATAAGTTTCATTCAAGCCATAAATCTGTACTTTTCAACAAGAGCATACATAAAGTAAAACTTTTATTTTTATGCATAAGAATTTGAAACAACATTCATTATAATTAATCCTCAGATTAATTATTAAATGATCCAATTAAATTTTAACAAAGTTCATAGTATATCATTATTGTAATTACTCTTGATACTTCAACGAATAAGTAAACTATTTGAACTATAGACGAACGAGAATATTTTTTTGACAATTTTTTTAAAAGCATTTAAACTTAAATTTGTTAACTTGGATACATAATTTAGAAGAGGAATTCATCATTGACGAATAAGGTGAAATATTGTTAAAAATATTATCAACAAAATTACTCAATAATAGTTTTATTTAGCGAGATATTTTATCATAAAATATTTTACTAGCAATTAAAATCTTATTAAAATTTCCCTTGGATATATTTCCAAAGGGCTGATTTGCGTAATAGCGAAAATATGACGCAACAAAATAATCTATAAATATATTTTGTAATCGGCTGCGCGGAACGGAAATTTAATTTATTCATTAGTGCAACTTGGGTGGAAAATGTCGATTATTTATGGCTTTATTGGGTGATAGTTTTTTCGATAAAAATTATGTAATAAATTTATCGACAGTGACCACAGTATTTTGTTGTTAGATTAATTAAATTTTGTTAGATATTGTCAGGTTTTGCATACTAATTGAATTGATGCAAGTATAATAGAATAATACTTGCTTACGTTTACTCGGCATTAAAACGAAAATTGGTACTCATATTTATGAGATAAAATATAAATTAAAGTGAATATTTTGATATGCGTGATGAATATTTAATGAAGGAAAATAGAGATTTAGAGTCACAGAGAGCAAAGTTATGAAAACGCTCTATTAAATTATGGAAACTATTCCCATATGTATTGTTGATTTAAAATTATTTTTATCCATAGATCATTTAATAATTATTCGATTTTATTGAAAAATGTCGTTAACATAGTGCACTGTAAAAAACCGGTTTGAATTCACGTTATACTAGTGTTCAATTTAAACCCGAAATCTAAAAATAACACCAGTAGTAGTGTTTAAATTTTTCCTGGTGGTAAGCAGTGTTAAAAAAAAATAGGTTTATTTTTGAACTATCAAAAGTTGAATTTCATTTCAAATACAAAAAAAAATTTCATTATTTCAAAAATTAATTATACGAGAGGTTTACTAATTTATGGAAAAATCAAAAGAATATTTATTTAAGGTACCCGCGGGTAATAAGGCCTGTCGGGTAATAAGGCCTAAGTGACAGAAATGATATTTAAAATGACTGCCTCCACTAAAGACTACTCTAGTAGAAGGGTCTTGCATAGAGATGTTACGACAAAGTTATAGAGTCCCGATACCACGTTCCCTGTCTTCTATATTTCATTATCCGTCATATGCTGTCGTAGCGCAGAAGAAAATATAAAAAATAATCTAGTCTTTTGACTCTTAAAAAGAATACTGATAATTTTATGTGCTGTTGAGCAAAACAATCTATTCTTCTGATTCTTAAAAAGTATTGTTGCTAAATTTAAGTGATGATTCATCTCTAATACCAATTTCATCAAGTATAGTTAAACTATTCCAGTTTGTTTAACCCGTAGGCCTTATTACCTTACCGTAGTAAAATAAGGCCTATTCCTATGGTTTTTGTAAAAGTATAATTTTTTGTTTGTTTATTGTAAAAATTACCATTACTTCATTACATTTTATGGCTAATGTATTGAAATAAAGATTAATGATACATTTCCATTATTAAATGCAATATTTTTGATTCTATTCAAAATCTCCCTTAGGCCTTATTACCCACGGGTACCTTACATTGACATGTTAGTGTCACTAAATAAAATATGCATTGTAAAAAATTTTGAGTCCGCGATGTGGAATAGACTGGTGTTAAAATTTTTACTACTGCCAGTGTGAACGTTTATATACACGACGCACTTTAAACATGAATTAGTGAAAATCAGTTAACTAATTTCAAGTGCAAACCAAACCACTAATTTCAAAAAGTGGTTCGATTGCCACTCAGAATTAGTGAATATTCACTCGTTTCACTTATTCATGTTTAGAGAGCATGGTGTTAAATTTTGGACCATGAAAATTAGAACGTTCACACCACCAATGATGTGAATTTAAAAGCTATTTACTTAAAACTCCATTGCTTCGACGCTAAGTATTTAATTTTTATTTCAAAATAGTCTACATTAATAATACGGCTACCCAGTTTGAAAACACAGTAAGACAAATTTTTCGAAATCAATTTTTCCGTATTTTATGAAGCTGAAGCTAGCGGCCGTAATAAGTAGCGACCACGCGAAAAATTTCTGGCTGCTACCTATTACGGCCGCTAGCTTCAGCTTCATCCGTATTTTTAGTTCCAGTGTAGTCTTGTGGACATGATTCAATACAAAATACATGCTTCAAAAATTTTATTTTTGTCAGATACTGTATTTTGAAATTGGAGAGCTGAATAATGATATACTAGTGCTGTAACCTACACATTATTTGATAATCGTTCACAACAGATTATATTATCGGACAATATTTGAGCTAATGACACCGAACGATGTGAAATAAAACACTTATACCGTGTTAAAAATACACCACTTGATATTTTACACCGTCAATTCACACCGAAGACACCGTGCGAAGTCTTCGGGGACCATTTTCACACCAAAAACTTTTTATGGTGTGAGAAACAGATTTTTATGATTCAAGCCTCTGTGGAAACTAATTTAGCGAGAAAATAAAATTATCATTGATTAATTTGATTCATCATCCTTAAACGAGTTATTTACCTCATGAAAGACATCCAAGTCATAATAAAGATAATGATTATTTTGCACCTAGTAGTTAAATATTTTACTATCACATTAGATACTTTAGTAAAATTTAAATTTTTAATATTATCACGTTATTTTGTTATTTATTTGAATGTATTCAATTCTTATTTTAAGAACCGTCATAATATTCTTCACGTCTATTGAATTTAAATATGATTAAGACAAAATTGTATTTAAAGGCATAAATAATAATAATAGTAAAGCTTAAGATCATTGAATTTGTCTGGCGTTGGTTGAATACTTAAAAGACGTTTTGAAAATGTACGAGGGGTTGAAAGTGATATTAGTACTTACTCATGAAGCTTTTATGTATTGTCCCACTTGTTCTTTATCACACAAAAGAAATCTTATTATTTTATAAATATAAGCTTCACTTCATTATGCATTTATAATTTATCATCCTCTTTATACTAAAACAACGATATCAATAACAATAACAATAATAACAAAAAAGAGCCATCCGGCCTTACCTGGAATAAAAAGGTAGATTTCTTATATATGTAAATACAATAAAGCTACAATAGTGTAATTAATACTTTTTTTGTAAGCTTAAACATGAATTTTAAGGAAATGAGGAATGCCTTATTATTTAGAAGTTATTAGACGACGAAGCTGCAAAAATAACCTTTTTGTATTTTTCGTGAAATTTTTGATATCATCAAATTGTTAGAAAAGATGTTTCAAAAAATCAAGTATTGCAGTGAATATTAAAGCTAATCGTTAAAATTTAAGATACTTTTTACAGAATTGAGTCATCATTTTCGGTTCAAAAGTTATTTAAGGATAAAGCCAGAAAATTCATTTTTTTGAAAATCAAAAAAAATTTCTAACACCCACAACTTTCAAACTAATCGACCGACTGGGCTCATCTTCGAACTTGATCAAGGTAATCGTCCAATAAATAAGTGTATAAAACTTCATTAAGATCCGTTAAGAATTGCGGGCGCTATCGTGATGACAAGGTGCGTTATATTGTATATACATACATACATACATAACTTTTGAGCGGATGGTATTTTTTGACTCTACGAGGTACAATGAGACATATGGTGACAAAATTCTGTGATAATTCGATCATGAGACCCATTGCAATAGGCCGATTTCTAAAGAAATCTACCTAAAACTAATAAAAACCATAACACAAACAAAAGAAACAGTTCTTATATTTATATTTAAATATTCACTAATTTTATTTTTAATACTTCAAGCAAAAATCTAAATTTTAGTTCTCAATAAAATAATCCCGTCATTGCCAAATATGTATATATAATATATATATATATACATATAGCAGACTAATATGTGCGTTTACGAGGATTTCTATACATATTTTGTTGAGGGGAATTTTCGTCGAGCTATTTATAATAAGATGAGTCGTCTCTGAGAAAATGCGACACGCAATCATTCCTACGCAGTTTCATCGCGTATTTTTCACTACGTCATACAAATATATATTTATTTAATTTTTTTCTATACATATATTTTTGTTCATTTACTTCTTGATGCAATTTTTATGAAATTCTAGAGTTAAAAAAAAAATTAGATTCATGTAGACCTGAACTATTGTGTTCCAGAAGAGTCCAATTATTTTAAATAATTAAACAAAACTTTATATATAGACTAATTAAGAGCACTTTGTGAATGTCATCATCATGATAATTAAATACTTGATAATTGTCTCTACTAATAAAATGCTAATTTAATAATGCCACTAAATTCAATAATCTAATTAAGAGAACGTGAACAAGTTAATTATTTAAATGCTTCCGAATCGACTTGCAATTAATTTTTTTTTTTTTAATGAATTTAAATAGTATACCGTATCAGAAATTTTTATGGAAAATGGAATAAAACAATAGAAGACAACATATATTTTGTTTACTTGTAGTAGTTTGGATGGTAATAAAAGTTTAAAGACTGGAATAGTTAATAAATCTCATATTTGAGTGAACATCACTGTGATTTTTTACTACAGCGCCACTTTCTGTTTACAGTACTTTTCAGTATACTAGTGTAACAAATTCAAAATATAATCAACTAAATATTGTTTTATAAATAAAAAAAATATTGAATATTTTTAACTTCCCGCTAAGAAAATTGCAAATTTTCAAAAATTCGGAAAGTTATTGATTTCAGTCCGATTTTCGAAAATCGAATTTCTAAGAGATCTTGACGTTTTGAGGTTCTAAGAAGCTATCCTGACTAATTTCACGATGTTGTCCGAATGTATGTATGTATGTATGTACGTACGTACGTACGTATGCAAATATCTATAACTTTTGAACGGATGAACCGATTTTGATCGTCAAGGTGTCATTCGACGCGGTTTGTCAATATCTTGAAGCTAAAAAAAATTAAACTTGATCGGTATGGCTCGTTCAGAGATATTTCAAAAATAAACTTTTTTCAAAAATGTTTTTTTTGGATTACTTTTTATGTTCTCGATGGATTAATTCCAAAATGGACTGGGCTCTGGAGCTTCATAAGCCGCGTCGAATTCCACCTCAAATATCAAAATCGGTTAACTCTTCCAAGAGAAACCGTTGTCGAAAGAATTAGAAAAAAAAAAATTTTTTTTAGTATTTTGAAAATTTCTCAAACACGACTCGATGAATCTTGAAGTATGAAGTATGAAGATATAAAAATCTAATCAGTTGTAGAACTCAATAAAACGCGTCGATTGCTAATTAACTATTAATAAATCTTATTTAGTTCGAATAAATTTTTCTATCAGTGTACTTTTTAAATTCAAGGCATGCTTAAGTTAAAAAATCTTCAAACTTAATTTTGATTTACAATATTTGATAATAAATAACCAGTGATAATAAATTATAGTCGCAATCGCTTGGTATTTCTCATACATATATTTATATAATAACAAAAGTGTGTTATTTAAAAATCAAATGAGAAGTAATGAGATTATACAAACATTAAATGTATAAATTTATATTAATTGTGTTTTTTTTTCCATTATGTCATGTATCAAAAGTATAAAATCTGCATCACTTAAATTCTGACAAACATCAAGAAGTCAAAGAACAAAAATTAACAATATATATTTATGTTCACATATGCATCCTTAATATGTACAAACGTGATCTAAAAATAATTCGCTGAGATGAGTATGAATGCGGCTGAGTAGACGTTATTTGCACGCAATTCGCGCACGTTGCGCAATAACTAATTCTATTCTCGAGTACATAAAATTGAAACGAAAAAGAAAAAAAAAACATTAAAAGTACGTACTGAACTAATTGAGAAAAAGAAAGATAAAAGGACAAAGAGTGAGGCAAAGATGTGCTTTTAAATGTCTCGGTTAAATTAACCGACAGTAGGCTACGTGATCTGTGACACGTGATCAAACATACTGAATTTAAATTTATGTTTTGTATAAATATTTTCATACTCTTATTAATTTTAAATCTCTTATTATTTCAATCTGTCTTATAGTATTGTAATTTTAACCCTATACTAATACATGAATGTGAATCGTTTATTTGAGAAACCCCATAAGTCAATAAGAAAACAAAATTTTTCAGGAAACACAAAAAACGTTTTTCTGGAAAAGTTTGACATTGAAATAATAAATAAATAATTGAAGAGAATAATGTTAGTGTCTCTGGAAAATATTCAAACAACAAAAATTCAATTTTTTAATTGAAACTACTTAAAAAAATTATCTAAAATTGATTGACTTATGGGGTTTCTCAACCAAACGGAAGAAAAAGTTATAAGATCATTGTTTTTTTTATTTTTTCCACTCAAATAATTTATTAGACTGATAAAATGAAGTATATAATATGTATTTAAACTCTGAAACTCAAAAATTACAAAAAATAATAATTAATTTAAGTATTTTAATTAGTCATATTATTTTTTTTTCCAAAAAAGCGCAAATTTTAAATAAAAAAAAAAAATTATTTCTACAAAACTAAAACTGCATATGTTTATTTGAAAAACCCCATAAGTCATTGACTTATGGGGTTTCTCAATAAAATGAAATTTCTGTCACCCCGTTAATTGTTTTTTAAACACTGATTTGATGGATATTTTTATTAATTCCTATGGGGGGACATTCAAAGAACCCAAAAATGCAAAAAACCTAATTTCGAAAAAAACATGACTTATGGGGTTTCTCAAATAAAACATTCATGTATATTGATCAATTTTATTAATTTTTACTATTTTTATGAGAAAAAATTACATGATGCATTGCAAACTTCATTAACGCTATAAGCGTCGAATGTAATTTATGAGCGTATTAAAATTTTTCATTGATTTACTCACGTAAAATTGATTCTAAGATTTATGTTATAGACTTAAGTAAAATAAAATTCATACTGGCGGTAAAGAAATTCATTGATAAACAAATCTAATGCAATTGCAAAGTGATTCATTTTAATATCATTGTTAAAAAATAACTTTTAAGAATAAATATAACTGATATTCAGCAGTATAGACGGGTATTTTCAACCACAATAATTTACGGAAAATAAAATAAAATATGAGTGTGAATGGAGTCTTTATTTACTCCGTATGCAGAGTGATTTTTTCTAAAACTCTGGAACTCTGAGTGATGGAGTGAATTTGAATTAAAACAAAATTTGTAATTACTTTGAATTACTGACCAATTTTTCACAGTGTAGGAACAAAAATCAATGATCGAAAGATATTTTTAAATATTGGTTCTGAAGATTTACCACAACATCGAAGATCCATCGTCATGCTAGGACAGCTGACTTGTCTTTTGTCACTCGACTACTTGGAAACAAATTCCAAATATGTATCATATAATTTATTTATTATTTTTTTTCAATTAATTGTTGATATTTTCTGAGCTTTATCTGACGCAGTACAAAAAAGAAAAATTTCAGGTTTTTTTTTACACTTCAACTTAACAATTGTTTAGTTAAACTGAACAAAAAAGTAAACAATCATTTTTTGTATCTGTTCAAAATATTCAAAAATTTTTTTTGTACGTTTTTTTTTTTTTAATTAAATGTTATAATTACTGTTCTATTGAATTTTAGGTTATAGTAAACAACCTAGTATCCCAACGGGGTACTATAATAACTTATCACACATTCACACATGTATTTGTATACCTAGTAAAATTTAGTAAATACAGATATACAAACACATGAGTGATAGGTCACTAGTTTCCTGATCGGGTACTGGTTCTTTTAATAATTCTGAAGTTAGCCGACGTTTTATAATTTTTTAAAAGTCGATAAATGTTCAAAAAATTCTACCTATCGTTCTTTTGATTTTCTACATGTGCACATTTTTAGTTTCTTTTTTTTTTTTTCGTAATTGATTTGTTGAAAAATGGGGCATGTTCTCTTATCTTACTCGCTTTTTTTTTTTTTCAATTTAATTTAATTCTAACACAATTCTAATAAATTGTTTATTATTAAAAAATTAATTACTTAAGTAATTTAAATTTCAACACCAAAAATTCTGTTTGAATTTCTGACATTGAAGGCACAAACAATTACAACTAATTAACTGAATAAATAATTTTAAGTCATTGATAGATTTAAAAAAATTAATAAATAATTAATTTAACAAAAAAATTAAAAACTTACATTTTTCTGCTTTGTGATGAATTGAAGCTTAACCCAAAAATTGAAGCTTAACCCAAAAACGAAATTTGAATGACTCTGAAGTTAACCGCCTTCAAAAAATTTTTGAATTTTTTTTCAAAACGATAAACTACAAAACAAAAATATTTTAAAAAATTGCACTTGTAAATTTTTTAATTTTCTATATGTGCATATTTTCGTTTTTTTTTTTTTGCAATTTACTTGCTGTAAAAAGAAATTCGAAAATTTAAAATTGTCGGCCAACTTCAGGATCATAAATTTGAATAATTAAATATTATTATTCACAGTAAAATACAGTATTTAAAATTATTCACACTGACTGATCACTGATATTAATCACAACACACACAGTTATTTATAAAACACGATTCACAATTTCAAAAAAAAAATTTCAAAATGGCGATTTAATAAGATGCGAAAAAAAAATTATTTTTGCATTAATTACTTAAAAAAAAAAAAAAAGTACACACACAACTACTCACTGATAATTTTTAATCACTTTGACACATCAATTATACTTTATAAAAGTTATTTACACAGATTTAAATTTAATACACGAACGACATGATACTGAAATTAGCTGACGTCTTATAATTTAAAAATTTTTTTTCCAACAATTAAATTCAAACAAAAAAATATTTTAAAAAATTGCAATTATAGTTTTTTAAATTTTCTACAAATGCATTAAAAAATTTTTTTTTTAATTTTTAAATTAAATTGTTGAAAAAAAAATTCAAAAATTATTAATTACTAACTTCAGGATCCTACAACGAACACCGGTAGCCGGACAATAAAAAAGCTGAGACGTTTTAAACAACTGATTATTTTTGGTATTTATATTTCAAATACTGATTTAATTATTATCTCAAAATGTTTGTCTGGTGCAGGACAATATTTAAAAACAAAAATTTTAATTTATACGAATGTAAAAACAGTAAATTTAATTATTTAATCACGAGCTAGAAAAAGTTCGCGTCACTGTAATGGCGGCAATAGGAAGTTTTATACCAAGTAGTTGCGCAGTTGAGACGACGGTTGATTTGACTTGCGCAGTAGGCATAAGTTAGAAACGCGCCTGCGCACGAAGCTTCGCTCACTGCATTCTGGGATAGCGTCCCGCTTAATGCAAGCTCTCATTTTCGTTGTCATTTAAGCCCGTAAAATAATTAATTTAATTATTGTGCTGCGCGACTTTAATTGTAGTGTTATTTTTAAATCGTTATTTGAAAAGTGCGGAATTGTTTGTGAATTTAAATTGTGGGTGTCAGTGTACATAAATTTCAAATGAATTAAATTCAGTGCCGGCTCTGTTCTCGTGTCATTTAGCGTCATATTGATTGTCGTAATTTTAATACGCAAATAAAAATATTTAAACTTCTTAATTTAAATAAAATTAATAGTGTCAAGTAATTAGTGCAGTCTAGTGATTAATTAATTGTGTTAATTTAATTTTTTCAGTGAGTATTAGTATATTTAATTTATTAATTTGTGTGCCGCTGATGTACGAGCTCCGGCAGCAGAGAATGAAAATGGCGGGAAGAGTGAGTAAATTTGAAAAATTTTTTTCAATTGAAATTTTTTTTTTACTAAATTTTTTTTTAACAAAAAAAATTATTGAGTAATTAATTTTTTATAATCATTTAATTAATTTATTTGATACAAACGAATATTTAATTTATTTAAAAAAATTAAATTTCAAATTCTCCCGCGTTTTTTACGAAGGAGCGCTCTTATCAAAATGGCGCAATCGTAAACAACTCTGGCATGATTATTTCTTTTTTATGATTACAAATAATTAATTTACTGACGAATGAGAATTAATGGACATAATTAAATATAAATAATGGAAAATATTTAATTACAAAAATTAATATCGTTAATTAATGGAAAATGATGTAAAAAAAATTGCGCAAATGATTTATTATTTACAATTGACAAAATTATTGATGAATGTCAAGTAAGTTATGTAAATTAATGTATGTAAGTATTACAATTACTTCATAACTATTTATAATTTATGAAGAATTTACTCATAATAATAATTATCGTATTTTAAATAATTGATGACAATTATAAGTTTTTATAAAAACTCGGAAGGTAATTACTTTTGAGAATGTAGGTTAGTAGAAAATTTGATGATCTTTGAAACGAGTACCAACAAGCTTTATTTATTTTCAATATTACGCAAGATATACATATATTTTATTTCATATTAATAAATAAATATGTACATCTTTGGATTTATTTAAAGTAAGAATGACATCGTTACTGATGATACTGAAATTAGCTGACGTCTAATAATGTTTGGATTTTTTTTTAAAACAGTAAATTATAAAAAAAAACTATTTAAAAAAATTGCACTTATAGTTTTTAAAATTTTCTACATGTGCATATTTTTAGTTTTTTTTTTTTTTAATTTAAATTGTTTGAAAATAAAATCCAAAAATTGTTAATTGTTTGCTAACTTCAGGATCGTTCGTTACTGAAGTTAGCTACCGTCTGTGTAATTTTTAGATTTTTTTTAAAACGGTAAATTATTAGAAAAAATATATTCGAAAAAATTCCACCTTGAGTTTTTTCGATTTTCGGCATGTGCATATTTTTAGTTTTTTTTTTTTTTGCAATTCATCCGCTGTAAAATAAAATAAACAAATTTTTAATCGTCTGGTATCTTTTGGATCATAAATTAGCCGACGTCCAAAAATTTTTGGATTTTTTTAAAAATGATAAATTAAAAAAAAAAAATTTTTTGAAAAATTGCACCTATAGTTTTTTAAATTTTCTATATGTGCATATTTTTATTTTTTTTTATTTATTTGTTGAAAAAAAAACCAAAATTTTCAATTGTCTGCTAGCTCTAAGATCATTTTTAATTTCCTTAAAAAAAAATTTTATAAGGGTAATTTTTAAATTATTTTCACTTCGCAATTTATACAATTACATTGTGATTATAATTGTTTTAATTTAATTATCACTTACATTAAATTAAAAGTATTGGATCCATTGCTAAGAATAAGTGATCTAGATTTAAATTCAATAACAAACAAATTATTAAAATATATACCAAAGTATTTGATAAACGAGTCATTGACTGCTTAGGTTTTAAAGTTTCAACAAACTTTAAATCAAAGTTAAAAATTGGTTCAAGTACAAAAGTTCCTCAAGTGGAATATTTTTAGAACTTTTTTCTACGAGAGGTATGACTAAGTTGACATTAAAAAATTTTTTTTGTTACTCTGCTGAGAACTTCAACAGCATTGCCATGTCAATACTTATATAAAAATCGTGAATTTTTATTACACAGAAAAATTGGTAGTTTAATTAAAAAATAGAACGTGAAAATATAGACGGTGGGACAAAACGAAACACAATATTTTTTTTGTCAAAGTAGACATCGATATTTAAATTAATTATCAACCATTGAATGAATATTTTTATTTCAATACCTTAATTAAATATAATACTTTTTAATATTAATTCATAAATTTTCGTAATATCTTTTATTTAAAATAATATTTGATAGTCGATAAATTAATAATTTCCGATAATCTATAATGGCAGATGTGAATTAAATAGGAAACATTAAAATTAAAAATGGAAAATTCTGACAGAAGTTATTAATTAATTTCTTAATTTATTTAAATGTTGAGATGCGCACTAGATTTTACAAACTTTTTTATGAGTGTGAATGTAGCAGACATCAGACCTTAAAAATTATTAATGAATCAAGTAAATAATTAATAAAATAAAATTTTAAAAAATTGCACATTTAAAAAATTAATAAGTGCATTTTTTATAAATATTTTTTTTTTAATTATTTACTCTATTTATTTGTAGTTTTAAATTCGTCTGATGTCTGCTACATTCGCACTCATAACTTTTTTTATATTCTGTTACAACTAGTATTCAATTGTCTAAAAGTAGGGGAGAGTGGGGTCAATTGAACCACGGGGCAATTGAACCAGTGAGCTTAAAAAATCGAAAAAAATATAAAAATGAGTCGTCCTCTTGGAATTATATTTTAATACACTAAAACTTAGTCTGACAAAAATTTGGAACCAATATGATGATTTAATTTTAAAAAATTCAAGTTTTTGTGTTTTTAGGCATCCGAACTTTGTTTTTCAGCTCTTGAAAAATTGTTTAATAATTTTTTAATTTTCAAATGTAATCTTAAAATTTTTTTTGTCATACCTTCATATATTTTTGTATACCTTACATATATTAGTCATAAATTTCTAACTTTACTTCTTGTAAAATAGATGTTGAATATTTTTTTTTAAACTAATTATTTCAATAAAATCGTATGGGGTCAATTGAACCAGTACTCTCGGGGACGGTTGAACCACACGAATCACACTGTGAGCATCAGATATGCGCGCGCATCTTGACAGAATGTGAAAAAAAGCTAAACTAACCAAGAAAAAAAATAATTATATCGACAGAAGTTTTAAAAGTGATTGTTATAACATATAATGTTATATAAAATAATCAATATTGTTAGAAGTGTTGTAATTTTAGTTTTAGGCTGTAATGAATAGTAAATTATTCATTAAAGTCATTCGTTTGTGGTTCTAATACTCTTGGTTCAATTGTCCCCGACTAGTGGTTCAATTGCCCTCGCAAAGGGGACGATTGAACCATTTGATGCAGTTGTACAATTTCGTATTTATTGAAAATTTTCATCATTTGTTAAGTTATGTGCTTATGAGAAATGATAGTCGATATAATAAATTATAATTTTGTAAAAAAAAAAGTTATCATTTTGCTTTTATTCATATAAAAAAAAATTGTCAAAGTATTTTTGGTTCAATTGACCCCACTCTCCCCTACACGAACAATTCTTCGTGCGATTCATCTTTTTTTTTTTCTTTATTTAAAACTATGCGCTACAAGACGATGTCTTCAATTTATTCTCGACTCATCTCATTTATCTTCTTCACTCGAGGGTTACTCTCGTACTTTCACAAATATCTACCGAAAAAAGATATTACATAACAAATAAACGAAAAAAAAAAAATAAAGTTTCTAGTAAAATTAAGATTATCAATTAACTTTGCGAGTTTCACAGACTGTTATTTTGTACTCTAATTTAATTATACTTCGCTGTGTAACTCATTAAATTACGAATTTTTTATAAGCATCTAAAATAAAAATTATTTTTAGTCATGATATTGGAGTTAGCTGACGTCTAATAATTTTTGGATTTTTTTTTTAAACGATAAATTATAAAAAAAAAATATTTAAAAATTTGCACTTATAGTTTTTTAAATTTGCAACATGTGCATATTTTTGGGTTTTTTTTCTTGTAAATAATTGATTGAAAAAAAAATTGAAAAATTTTAATTGTCTGCTAACTTCAGAGTCATTTTTATTACACTGTAAAAAATTAACGGGGTGAGCGTGGAGTGGATGACTTTTTATTTATTCACTCTCCTTCGGAGTGAAATTCACTTATATGTAGGGGAGAGTGGGGTCAATTGAACCGAAAATACTTTGACATTTTTTTTTTAAATGAATAAAAGCAAAATGATAACTTTTTTTTTACAAAATTATAACTTATTATATAGACTATCATTTCTCATAAGCACATAACTTAATAAATGATGAAAATTTTCAATAAATACGAAATTGTACAACTGCATCAAATGGTTCAATCGTCCCCTTTGCGGGGGCAATTGAACCACTAGTCGGGGACAATTGAACCAAGAGTATTAGAACCACGAACGAATGACTTTAATGAATAATTTACTATTCATTACAGCTTAAAACTAAAATTACAACACTTCTAATAATATTTATTATTTTGTATCACATTATATGTTAAAACGATCACTTTAAAAACTTCTGTCAATATAATTATTTTTTTTCTTGATTAGTTTAGCTTGTTTTCACATTCTGTCAAGATGCGCGCGCATGTCTGATGCCCACAGTTTGATTCGTGTGGTTCAACCGTCCCCGCGAGTACTGGTTCAATTGAGCCCATATGATTTTATTGAAATAATCAGTTTAAAAAAAAAAAATTCAAGAACTATTTTACTAGAAGTAAAGTTTGAAATTTATGACTAATATATGTAAGAAGGTATTACAAAAAAAATTTTAAGATTTCATTTGAAAATTAAAAAATTATTAAACAATTTGTCAAGAGCTGAAAAACAAAGTTCAGATGCCTAAAAACACAAAAACTTGAATTTTTTAAAATTAAATCATCATATTGGTTCAAAATTTTGGTCAGACTGAGACTTAGTGTATTGAAATATAATTCCAAGAGTATGTCTCATTTTTATATTTTTTTCGATTTTTTAAGCTTACTGGTTCAATTGCCCCGTGGTTCAATTGACCCCACTCTCGCCTACATACATACATACATATATAAATTTTTGAGCGGATGGTATTTTTTGACTCTACAAAGTAAAATAAGATATATTGTGGCAAAATTTTTTGATAATTCGATCATGAGACACTCTGCAATAGGCCGATTTCTTAAGAAATCTACCTAAAAACAAAATATTTGAAAAAATTGCACCTGTAGCCTTTTAAAATTTCTACACGTGCATATTTTTAGTTTTTGTTTTTTTATCATTGATCTGTTGTAAGAATAACCCGAAAACTATTAATTGTCTGCTAACTTCAGGATCATAAAAAAATCCCTATTTAACTCCTTATGCAAACTAATTTTTTTTCTAACTCCGGAACTTCGGGTGACGGAGAAAATTCCTATTGAAATAAATTCTGTATTTACTCTCGATTTTTCGTAAAGTACATGTAAAATTCAAAATTAATTATCAACCGGTCAAACTTTCTGTGATAATTTAATAAATAATTACTTGGTGACACAAAATTTATGATCTTAAAATCACGTCATAATTATTGGAAAAAAAATATGATGATATTGTATAGTTAAACTTTAAAAATATAAACTCTTTCATAAAAATTCATTGAAAAAAATCTGATTAATATTTTTACTAAATTTGCTGCTTTTTTACTGCTTTTGAGAAAGGAAAAAAAAGTAATCTATAAATAAAATAAGGTATTAATGAAAGGCTATAAAGATGAATAATCTTCTTGAAAAAAAAAAAAAAAAAAAAAAGAAAGAAATTAAAGTTAAGAGTTATATAAGCATCTTGAAAAGTGCTTGAATGATTCGCATTCAGGGTGAAAGGATAAAGAAGACGGAAGGAGGGTTAATAGTCTAGGTGACGAGAAGTTAAAAGGGCGTGAGGTGGAGTTGAAAATATATATGTAGGCATAGTTAGGAGTTATATAAAAAAAAAAAAAAAAAAGAAGAGAATAAAATGAATGGATTGACAGAGAGAATAGAGAACTGCATTGCAGTATTACGAACTTGGTGACCCCCCTCGTACACTCGAACGAGACATCGGGTCGATCGAGCGCGCGATTCTACGATCGTTTCACCCGGTAATTGGTCCACTTTGTGGCTGGAAAACGATCACCGGTACTACCTACTTCTTCGCTATGTAATTTTCTTCCTTTCCTTTGTGTATTTCTGCTACTAGATGTCCCGCGATTGAGTAAACTGACGTAAGTGGAGCTGCCTGAAAAAGACTCTGATGGATTTTAAAATTTTTAATTAACTTCATTTGATCCCTAATGAATAGCAGATAATTTAATAATTCAGTTTCTTCGTCGAGTTCGAGGTTTATATTCTTAAAAATTTTAAGCTTATAATCGCACGTTAAGTCAGTATTCATTCATTGTTTATTGGAAAATAAGTAATTTTATTAGATACTGAGATTTGAGATTTGAATATGAGAGAGATTGAGGGAGCTTGTTAAATATTGCTGAGTTTGCTGAGTGCAATGAAATCCCAAGGGCTAAACTCTTGATCATCTCTTGAGACTTTCACGTATGTGTTATATCCCCTTGACCTAAATTCTTCCACGTAAAATCCCTCTAAGTATTTCAATAAATTTTATATACTTTACTAGTATATACAAGTATAACTTTTTCACGAAAAATGTATTGAGGATTGAGGAAAAACAATTTCCGAAAGAGGATAAAGCGAAATGCATTTTCATTTTTTATTAAAGCTTGACATTCTGAATGCCAGAACATCTGTAAGTTTTATGATAAATATTTATGTTTTTCTGTATTTTTCATGCAGTTTTCGATGGAGAGAAAACCTCAAAATATTGAAAGGATTTTTTTTTATGGTTATGAATTAAACTGCTAATTTGTCAGCATAATTAATTTTTGACTGCATAATTTAAGGTGCATTAACGCTCGTTAATTGGTGATTCTCTTGTTTAGTAGTTTGTATGTATGTTTACTCACAGGAATTGTAGAAGAGAGTTGGGATCGAGTGAGAAGTGGCGGTCTAAGATAGCGAGTTCTTGGCAAAGCTTTACTGATGAGCTTTGTATAGAACTTTTGGACTTTAATTGCATTTAAATTTTAATATATATTACCGACAAACACGCTAGAGAAAATAAGACGACTTAGTGATGTATTTTTGTTAGAAAAGAAATTACATCAAAATAATATAAAAAAATATGAAAAATGGTTGACCCTGAGACCCAACCCCTAAATTTCACACGGACGTCCATCTGAAAATGGTCAGAATGGCTCTAGGATCTTGAAAGGTCGGCATTTGATGAAAACGATTTTAGAAAATTAGACCGAAACCAATAACTTTTTTTCGAAAATTATCAATTTTCGGTGATTCAAAATTTATTTTCTTGTATAACGGCTTAAAATTTGTTCTATACATGTAATATTTATTTTCTATTTTAGTTTTTATTAAAACCAGAGACAAAACAGTGCAATTTGTTGAAACTTTTCGAATTATTTTGTCGCGTTATTTGAATTTCCATGAGTTTCGAGATGAACTAAAATACGACATTTATGCGGGTTAACTATTTACTAATTTTAGTACAAGTTTTAGTGAAATCTGTTTTGTAGATTTCGAGATATTCGAGTTTTAGTATAAAAGCTCATACAAAAGTTATCTCACACAGATGATAAATAAATAGTCGCACAGTATTACTCAAAAGCTCTTTACATTCAAAATAATTTTTCCCTTTATTTCAATTTCATAGTACGAAATTTCATAAATTTTGAAAATAAAGATAGCAAAGTAAAAAGATATTCACCTAAAGAGGAGATATTTCATATTATTTTTTGATAGTGGTACTAAATTTAAGATCGAAAATAACTTAACATTCCAAAGTTTCTGAAAAAGTTTAGTATATCTATAATGGATTTAATATTTTGCCCAGAAGCTAATATAATATATGAGTTAAATATGTATCACACTCATAAAACGTGTCATATATTTAACGATAAAGTTACAAAGCCATGCACCAGTGGCCCAGTATTCTCCATTTATTCCTATATATAAACGGATACCATACCGCAGACGGTATCCTCATCTTTAAAATACAACTGCATAACATCCAAGTATTCATACATAGAGTTTCCACCGGTTTATTTTCCCCGACAACTTATTGCACTCCAAGGTTTACCCTCAGGCAATATATCTCGTGAAAATTACACGTTTGGTGCATCCCAAAATGAGGTCCACATACAGCGCAAATTTTTTTATATATATATAGACGTTATAATAAAATATATAAGTGCGGGATGCATGGAAGGGTTGGGGAAGAAATGAGCTTTTGAAGATGAGATAGACTGTAGAGGAGAAAATTGAAAAAGTTAATATATAATATAGACGTTAATTTAAATTGGACAATGAGAAAGTATAAGTGAGCAAGAATTTAGTGAACATTAATCATCGACCCTCGGCAGATTAATGTCGCCTGGCTTAAGAGCTACCGATAGTTCAGTATCTATGTCTACCTATAGATATCAGTTCGTCAATGACGGAAACTTGCTGGTACCCGAACTCTGCCTAACTTCTCAACCAGCCAAGCTAAATTACTTTTAATCAAGTTTTTAGGCTTTAAAAATTTTGTTCGTTGCGAGTAAAGGCTTATAAGATTATTCAAGATATAGCGCGAAAGCGCTGAGGGTGCTTTATGAACGGTTTATTTTTTTTAACTATTTTTTTCACACTAAAATATTTCTACACTCTTTTAATTACACCAAAATGAGTCAAGTTGTATACTAGCATATAGAGAATTTATTAAGGAACAATTTGAACCTAATATTAAGTCGATTCGTTAGTTAATTAGTTTAAAATAAATTATTTTAACTCTAGAAACCAGTGCTGTCAATTGTTACGTATGAAACTTCGTAAACACGATAACTCTCGATAGACACAATTAATCGGCCTAACTTTTTTTTATTATCTTTGTATTTTTTATCACAAGAACCCTATGGAAAATCACTATCTAAATCCTTTTAGTTTAATTGTAATTAATTAAAAACGTAAAACTGATTATTCACGAAAAATTAAGCTGCCATTTTTATTTTTACTGTTGTTATTATTTTTTTCATTTTTTCTCTCCATCAACTACTGGCGGCAGCACTAGCGTACCAGTATAGGTTTGAAAAAAAAGAGCGACATCTAAGACAAAAAGGCGGGATATTTAAAAAAAATGGAATAAAAAAATATTGAACTGAAAATAAGAAATAAAAAAATCAAATTGATAATTTATAAGTTGAATAGAAATTCATAATAAAAAAAAAAATTAATTAATAAAATAAAAGTAATTATCAAAAATACAATGAGCGATCGAGGTTTGAACTTTTGGATTTTCCAAAAATTTTATTATTTTATTCATTTTTTTTCTGCATTATTTATTGATATCAGGGGCGCCATCTTTAAAAAAAGATTTTTGTTTTTGTTCAATAATGATTAGCTACGATTCGGAGAAAAAAGTCGGACAAGTTGATCAGCCGGAGCAATACGGCCGCTCTTGAAAACAATCGGTATTGATCCCTCGTAGTCGGCCGACTCTTATCGATGCCTATCCTTAGCATAACAATTTTCCATTTTGATTAAGCAATTAATTCACTAGCCAATCTGGACAAAATGCTAATTCTTCTTCAAAATAATATAATCAATAATTTCATTATTTTTATTTTTTAATTAAATCGATATTCAAATTCTTCGATAATATTTTTATGAAATTTAAATTTAAATCCAAGCTAGAATTTACTAATAGGCGTAACCATTTTTTTTTATTCAGCCAATTTAATCCTTTTTTTCTATATTTTAAAATACTTATCAGCATTTCTACTGCTGTGACGATTTTAACTAGTTTATTGATTTATTCGTTTCATTCATTTATTCTTGCAGATAAATTTACGTTTCACTGCATTTGTATTATTTGTAATTCCTATAATAGATATAACCTCCATTCAATTTTTTTTTTTCAATCATGACAATCAATGAATAGTTTTTTTTTTTTTTCTTACAAAATATTTTCGACTTAAATTCAAAATTTCAATAAAGTTTTCATTAAAAAAGACATTAGTCATTTATATACTGGAAATCCATCAAATTTTTGAATTCGGGGGTTCGATATGATGGTCCTTTTCTAATAGAGAATTAAAAAACGGTCATTGCTGGTCAGTAATTGGCCGTTTGTCGATTGACCTAATTGAACCTCGAAATTACGGTAATTTCGCAGCTCTAATTGATTTTATCATGAGCGCATTAATTTTGATATTTTAATGTCTTTAATATGGAGGGAGTTTATTTTAATATTAAAACTTCGAATCTGAGTGTATGAGGATTTAAATAAAATCCAGATCACTTATGTACATGAAAACCGGAACGTTTTTCGCGGAACGAAAATAAAAAAACAAAATGAAAAGTAAAAAATCTACTGGATCTAGATTTCTAAAATGGTTCGCACAGATACTAATATGTCAATCGAAAATTGCAAGCCACCCTCAATCAAGAATTCTAATTATTTATTAAATAATTATAACAGCGATTTTTTTAGCTTCCGAAAAAAAAGTAGAAGCTGATATTCCTCGGAAAATTTTCATCATTCGAGTCCCATAAATATTAAAAAAATAATTCGAATTTTTAAATTTGAGCCTTAAGTTATACTTAATCAATGAAATTACATAATTTTTTGGTTTTTCCTTTTCGTTGTGAGAAAAACGATCCAATCTTCAGATACATGATCACTTCGAAATCACTCAGCGGGAAAAACAAATTTCCTATTTACTCCGGATACAGGGCGATTTGTTTCAAAAACTCCAAAACTTCAAGTGACGAAGTGAATTTGGAGTCAAATAAAATCCGTAATCACTTCATATTCACTCCCGATATTTGACAGTGTAAAAATATTTTCTGGATTCGCGTTCATCAAGTTACGGGAAATAAATTTAAAACACCGACATTGATTGATTTTTTAAAATTTATTAAGCATTCGTAAGATCGTAAGTTATTGTAACTTTTGCTTGTAAACTATTCAAAAAAATCAACAGATAGTTTCAATTTTACCAATTAAATTATTATGAGGTAGATATTCCCATTATTTGATTTTATTCGGACACTAATTAAAGTATTACATTTCAGAGTGTTTTAAAATAATTAAATTAAATTAGAAGCTCTTTTTAGCAAGATTACTAATTTAAATTAGTATGCAACATAGCATAATATTAAAAAATGTATAGTGCAAAAAAATTATAAAAAAAAATTAATATTACTTTTAGCGAAGACCTTTTTTTTTTATTTTAGCTGCCTTATGATAATCTAAATGAAATCTCTAGAAGTTTTATCACAAGGGAATAACCAGGACAAAGTCAAGGAAATCAATGCAAGCTACAAAGAGAGAAAAACAAGTGCATACTTGGAGCATGCGTGGGTGTATCAATGAAACCGCCCCAATTTGTTTATAAAACAGCTCGACACATTTTTAAAAGTAGTTTTAACTTTTTTTTTTCTTTCATTTCTGTGTCATCAGAAAAAAAGAAAAAATTATCGTGTAAATTTTTTCCATCACAGAAATAGCAACAAGTTTTATAAATGAAACTTTTAAAAAATTTTAAACGCAGTGTCAAAAAAATATTTTAGAACATTCGCATAAATAGTTTAGTACCACACGTGGTTTTATAATGTTAGTTTGATCTAAAAATGTCTTCAAAGCGCAATAAAAAAAATTTAGCGAGAAATATAAAAGTTTTATTACTTGAGCTAAAAAGTACATTTTTTAAATCATGAAAAATATTTATAAATATTTATTTATTCATAAATTGAATATAAAAGTTATTGAATATTTTTGAATGAAGATTCATTTTGACTCTACTAATAAACTAGAAAGTTAATTTTTTTTTTTTTTTTTTTTTTTTTTTTTTTAACGAGAAAATTCTGCAGTTGCTGATAGTATTGTCAGCAATAATTTCTGGAAATCACACACCAATTAATTCTCCAATACTGCCAACTAACTATTAATTTCCGACAATAAATGCGATCAATTATAACAAATCGATGGATGTTGAATCGCAATTATTCAAAATAATTTCATCAGTATCTACATTTCACTGAAATTTTTGTTGGCGAAAATTTTAATTATTTTTTAACTCATACATTATACACAGTTAGAAATTTTGTGTTAAATTCAACAAAAATCGTGTGTTGCCAATAGTCTACACAAAGTTTTGTGTTAATTCAACACATTGCGTTTGTGTTGATCTTTAACACAAATTTTAGGTTAAATAATTGAACACAAAATATGTTATTTTGACAGGAAATTTGTGTAAATTTAACAAACTTTCCGTGTTAAAATTAACTAATAAATATAAGCACATAACCTAACCAACTCAAGTATACTAATCTAACCTTAGTACAACTTATGTCAATTTAGAAAACAATTAGTTCGATGTTCGGTGATTTTTTTAAAAGACCTAGCTATGAATTATCCTCCCGTACAATGAGAGTAAAAAGATAATTGAATCTGATCATAAAAATATTAAAGTTATCTATGATTATATTTAATAGTAAATCAATTATAACCCAAGTTTTCTTGCACACAATGCTGCTGCAATGCTTTGCTTGGTTGTAGTAATGAAGAAACGCGCGGGTGTTTAGCTAAACAACACAAATTTTGTGTTAATTTTTGAATAACACAAGAAATGTGTTACATCCCAAATTTTCTAATCATTTAATATAAAAAATGTATTAAAGTAAAATAACACAAACGGTTTGTGTTGAATTAACAGATTTCGGTGTTGAAGATCAACACGAAAAACTTGACTAAATAATATTCTAACATAAATACACAAAATTTCTAACTGCGTAATTGAGGTAATGAAAATTTGGATATGATAATAATTTATTATTTCATATTTTGTCACAAGCAAAATATTATCGACGAGAAATTCAGCTATTTTACGAAACATTGTTTTTTTTTTTTTTAAATACACAGCTATTTAAGAGACGCGTTTTTTTCTTCTTTATTAATTTTGGTGTGACAAGTTTAACCTGAATAACCATTACAAAAAGTTTTTAATTTTTGTGAAAAAAAAAAAGGATAGTTTTGAAGTGTACGTTGATACAATCAAGTGGTGAATGTATAATATTATTTAAAATTCACGATTAAAACAACACGTTGTTTCATATTAACTAAAGTGGCATATGACCTCAATAAGTCTAGAGAATAAAAATTATAAAATTATATCGTATTTTTCTTTACTTCACTCAATTTAATATTCAAGCAAATAAACTATTCCTAAAAGTATTTGAATATTCATGCCGCATGCAGTACTAAACTATTTTGGTTGGAATAATTTAATACTTTTACACTTGCAAAGAGCTTTCAAAATATCTTTAGTTATTTAGAAACAATAGTACTTCGTTTTCAAGTTGACTCAATAAAAAGAAAATATAAAATGTGTTAATTAAGAGTTTTTATTCGCAGTTAGTGTATTGCAAATTTAAATAATGTCCAAAAGTTGATTTTTTATAGCGAAGTTTTAATTATTGAGATTTATAGCTTCACATCATGAAATATTTAGCTTACTAATATTGGTAGAAGGAGAAGGGGGATTTTTTCAAACTTTAAAAAAAAATTAATTTCAAATTTAAGTTCAAAAATTTTTTTATTTCCCCGAGCTAAAAGTAAACCACAATCTCAAATACTTTGCAAGGATTCCTTACGGCTGTCCTATTTCAAATAAAATTTTCGAAGTATGTATCATGTTCACAAGACTCCTCTGGAACCAAAATATCGATTTTCAAAAATTTTTTCCTCACTGTGTTTTGAAATTAAGCAGCCGCTTATTCTTGAATCATTTAAATTGAACAAAAATTTTAGGGGGTCCATTTTGCACCAAATATTTCTGGACATCCAAAATTTTAGAGGTGCCATTTTGCCCCCTCTAAATACCTTTTTCTACATAAATTTGTTCAGCATATTTAAAATCTCTGAATAAAAATTTAAAAGAAATCTTGTCACTACATTCCGAAAGTAACTTAGCAAAATTTCATACCAAATAACTCAACTTAATGAAATTTCATCTGATTTTAGTCTGATTGAAGTTGTCAACAAGATAGTTATTTCCTTGTCGACATTCCAAGAATGTTAACTCACGCATTTTTGAACAATTTCTTGCAATTAAAGAAATATATTACTTTTTATTGATGTATGTAACTCTAAAAGTAATTTATAAAAGTATGTTTGGTAGTTTTTAGAAACGCTTTATGTGTAAATCTAAGAAACGTCATTTATTATCTGCTGAAAAATGTTTTAACCCTCCGTTGGCAGGGTTGGATTTAGTGTCTCACTTGAGTCTAGCAGCTTCTATGAGTCGAGTAGTGTCACGCCTGGGAATCGCGAGCATCGAAATGGTAAGGGAGTGAAATCGAGCCTCAAGCTTAGGGTTTCGAGGAGGGATTAGTTTTAAACTTTGATATATTTGCTGTTGACAAATACGAGGGCAAATAATAAAAAAAATAATCTTGCTGGTAAATAACATACTACAGCATTTATTTTGTCTCCGGATTCGGACATGTATTTCACATATTTTAAAATGCTTAACAAGATAATCCAAATGAAGACCTTGTATCAGAAGACCTTGTACCAGTTTCAGAATTCGAGATTTCTAAGATAAAGTTACCGTACATTGTTTCTGCTTTATAATCATGAATTCAAATCATAGTTCACGGCGTTTACTTGTTAGTACTAGGAATAGAACTCATTTAGCATGGGAATGTTCCGCTCGATTGGAATTCAATATCTAAGTAGATCTGACCATATCTCATTGGATCTTACCTTTTTTCACTGCATATGGTAGGCTTCACTTACTCAATTTTGTTATTATAAATACACATTTTTCTTTATGTAAATATGCAAGAACCCAAATTTAATATACTCTACAAAAATAAACTAGTTGATAGTAACTATGTCTCCAGCTATAGGTATACCACTAATTCAACCAGTGGTACATGGAGATATCATTCTTGTTTGAAATGCTATGGTGTCATAGTGAAGCCGGACCATGCTGGCCACCTGGCGGAAATTGAAATAAACACGTGCGAAAATTACTATGGCCATAGTGAAATTTTCAATGGTTACAGCGATTTTTGGTATGATCCTTGTCGATTTTACTATGACTACAAGGATGTTTCGATGTGTTTATTCCGATTTCCATCAGTCGACCAACATGGTCCGGCTTTACTAGGACACCATAGCATTTCAAACGGGAATAATTTCTCCGTGTTATAGCTGGTTTTCAGTGAATATTTGCTAACTCGCAGTAGGTTTCACTAATCAATTTTTAGAGAATAAGAACTTTGACTTGTTAACAATAGATCGTTTAGAGTTGATGAGGTGAATATTTTTTTATCCCCTCCTAAAATTATCACAACTTATTGCATACACCAAATATTTTCCTCAACAATTTTTTTATCTCATACCTCGGTCGAAATTACGTATTTACGGGATCAATTTCGAGGCAGAAAGCCTAAAACTTCTGCATCGATAGAACTACACACACGCCGTTTGTAACAGCGGGAGCGAAAATTTTTTTCGTTACCGTATATTTTTCTATAACGCAATTTATTTTACAAACATAGAAATTTTATATACCCACATCTTGTACATAAAATAAACGTTTAACAGCTAGATGACATAAGCGTATTGTTTAATTAATAGTATAAAATAATTAAAATTTATAGATAGTTTAATTTATTTATTCGCTCAATGCAACACTCAATAATTAGGATTATTAATACTGTCACAAAATCACACAATATTTTTCACAATAAATACATAAATTATTGCACAAAGTTATTGGTTAAAGTATTAATTTTATTCAATAAAACACGAGTGTATGTGAAAATATATAAATATTATAAACTACTGAATACATGAGGTAAAACCGCAGTAACGCTTCCTCTATGTTGGTCTTGTAAAATTTTTGTAAAATCTCAATTGACTGAATTAGAATTATATTGCAAAAACAGAAATATGTTTTTAAATCATTCGAGATTATATGATAAAATATATATTTCATTAAAATAAATTTATCAGGGAATCAAATGAGTACATAATCAATTTGTCGTGTAAAGTGTATGAAAAGTCTTCAAGTATTTGTTAAATCAAAACGAACAATAGCAAAAAAAAAAAAAAAGTTCATCAATATTTAATTACGACGTCGCATTTGTCTAATGACAGAAACGATTCGTCTTTTAGGAAATACTATTCTTTTTTTCATTTTTATCGGTATACGTCTAGGTATAGGTCGATGCACAGGCCTCGTAGGTCTAAACAATTTTCGTAACATTAATTCGACACCGAAGACCATTAAAGCCGTGATTATAGTAACGCCGACAATTATATAAGTATATTTCAAATCTTCGTTTACAATTTGATCTAACTGTTCATTTCTTTTAATCTTTGCAATTTTTTTAATTTTTTTCAAAAAATTATCATTTCTTCTATCTAACTGATTTATAAAACCCATCTCAAATGAAGTTAGACCGATTTTATCAAGCTTTTTTTTTAACGCCCAATTCTTACGCGTCCAGTAGACATAAAATTTTGTAAAAACAGGATTTTTTGATAAGTATACATTTGATGAACGTTTTACTAGTCGTAATTGTAATTGAGTTTTATAAATGCAGGCGATTGTTGAATTTATTTTAATATTGTTTGTGCATTTAAATAAACACGAATAATTACATGGATGTAAATATTTCTTATCTTCGTCAGTTACCCATATATGTTGACTAATCATATCCTCATGTAATTCCTGATCATAATACACGTGATATTTATGATCATACAAATTTTGTAACGTATCAATATTATAAGTTGACGGTTTTGACAATAATGCCGATATTTGACTTTGAATATCCGAACTCGTCGAAAAAATTAAAAAAAATGCGGTAAAAAAAATAACGCGCATCGATAATCTATCGAGAGGCGTGAGTATTCCCATGTTCAGTGACAAACTAAGAACATCCAAAAACGATCGTGCGAAGTCAAAATTATTAATTATTATTATTACTATTGTAATTAGTAATAACGCTACAGTTGATAATATCAGTATTTCACGGTTATAAGTATTTGCTATCTCATTGGCTATTGAAATAAAAGTTCTTTTTTGGGTCAATATTGAAAATGTAACTTCGAAATACTGAGTCAATATATCTGAATGTGTATAATTTGTATTTGAGATAGACCATCGTTTTTCGTTAATATCATAATTACCATTAGCTAATACTTTCAAATATCCCTGTTTAATTGCATCGTAGGCAGCATTGGTATGAAGTATATACTTTACTGGTGTAATATTTAAAAAAGAATAAAAAGTATCCAAATCCGGAAACCTTTGATTAGACAGGAACTTAAAAGATGTATTTCCAGAATATATTACACTATCGGTAGGTGCATTTGGTATTGAAAAAAATTCCGTAGTTTTTACATCATAGCCGTCTAAAATTTTCAATTTGTCAAATGTAATATTGTGGCAAATTTCATTATCTGTAACCAAAAATCAATACTAGTAATTTTAAAACCTATGAGAAAGTATTAATGTTTAGATTTGAAAAAAAAAAAATAATAAATTTTTACCATTGAAGAAGAGCTGGTTAAATATAGTCCATTTATTGTTACTAGCTTTGTCATTTGTCGCAACTTTTTTCCATGGATGGGGCGCGAAACTTGTGAATGGGTTATAATTATAAATTATTAGAGTACTATTACTCGATTCATGACATAAGAAGAATGATGTTAATAAATCCATTTTCCACAATATTTTGAATGTTCCGCTAGCATTTTCACAAGAGTTGCCGATAATAAAAAACAAGGATTCAATGCTCCAGACACTAGTAGACTTTAATTTAATGAGAAGTGTTTTTAAATTTTCAACTGAGTTAGTAACCGACAGAACATACGTCGGATAAGATGGATTGTACACTTGGATTTCTTTGGGTTTAAAGTTTTCATTGATAATTACTGGAGGCGGATAAATTGTTTCCCATGGAATTTTGTAAATATTGTCATACAAATCTTCAGTAATAACAACAGGATTTAAAGTTTCATTGAAACATAAGTCCAAAAGTTGCCTCTGTTGATAACAGATTAATTATAAAATGAAATCACTAATAATTAATAATAAATAAAATAAATTTAATAATTACCACTTGGTGATAGAAATCGATCGCTGAGTCTTCCAGGGGTGAATTGTAAAGTTTTATTTTACCACTAGTCACTTTAACTAATAATAAAATCACTGTGATTTGTTTCAAATGCATTGAAAATAAATATAATTCAACAAATTCACGTTAACTAGTTTGTAATTTTACTTTCCATTGTTAACGTAAAATAATTATTTAAAATATTGCTAAATATAATAAAGTATTGTATAGGAAATACGTCTGATCACGCCAGAAAAACATTTGCAACTGACCTGCTATGTGCAATAATAAAGAAAATATCCATTTCCTTTATTATAATTGAATTTTGAATTTTTAATAGTTATCGATTGTTGCATACTGTAGCTTTTATTGTAATGAATGCGTGTTTCATACTTTGTTGGTACATATTAGTTGCTTAGGGGAAAGAAAGCAATTTTATTAAACGAAACATTAGCACGTGTAAAATGTCATATATATGTAATCATTTAAATCAATAATTCAATAATATAAAAAATAAAGAAACATATATATATATATATATATATATATATATATATAGGGGAAGGGGGGGGGGCAAAGTGGGCCCCATGGGGCAGAGTGGGCCCCTTAAAATTTTAAAAACTTCAAAAAATATGGGGGCACAGTGGGCCCCTCAAAATTTTCTATACGTCAATAAATTCGGACGGATAATAAGCTTATTGAAATTTCTTAAATAATGAGGAATAAAATAGACCACCAAAACTGTTCATTAAATATAATTTATCAAGAAAGTTAAAGATACACGCTGAAAAAAAAAATGCTAACTATTACCATCTCGCAATAGGGAATGATTACCATCGTGTATGTGATAATTATTATCATGTGTTTATGTTAACAATTCGTTTCTCGTATAGCAACAATTACTATTGCCGATAGTAATAGTTACCATCTAGATCGTAGTATTTCTTATGTCTGAAAAATTTTTAATTTTTCCTTCTAAAATAGTAATGGTTGTTATCACGGATAGGAATGATTAGTATTTAGATACGAATGCTTACCATCTTAGATAGTAATAGTTAACATAAAAGAATGAGAATCATTAAAATGTAAGGATAGGAATAGTTACTTCTTTAAGATGGCAAGTATTACCACTTTATTTTCAGCGTGTAGGAGAGCCTGGGGCACGACGGTCCCTTTCTCAAAAAATTATAAAAAAAATTTTTTTTTTATTTTCCTTCAAGTTATGACCTCTATAACGTTTTTATCATATTTAAGGCCAATATGTGATATTTGGGGTGAAATGAACCACTCGAAAAAAATTGAAAACAAAAAATAAAAAATTTTTTCGTCACAATTTTTTTTTTCGGGTGGTCCATTTTACCCCACATCTCAAATAATTGCCTAGAATATGATAAAAACATTACGGAGGTCATAACTTGACGGAAAATAAAATAAATAAATTTTTTGCCTAATTTTTGTGGGGGGCCTACTCTGCCCCTAATTTTTGATTATTCAATTTTAATGGACGCAGCATAATGAAGTGAAAATAAGTATCAAGGGCCTAAAAATAAGTAAACGCGATAAAAAACTCAACGATATTTCAATTATTTTCCTTAAGGGGCCCACTCTGCCCCCCCCCCTTCCCCTATATATATATATATTTAATTTTTTTGTCGAATACTTTAGATATGAAAGCTCTGATCTTAGTCAAAATTCATTGAAATTTTAATCACTGACATTATTTTTTGTCTGATAACATTGATTTTTTTCATATAATCGTGAATGAAAATTATGTTAATTAATTACATTGTCACCAATGTAATTAAAAGTATCAAGTTTAAAATATTGAAAATCACGTTGTCGAGCCCTGTGAGCTCGAAAACAGCGGGAAATTTAGGGGCTGGCCTGCAGGGTCAACCGATATATAGATTTTTCTAATGTTTCTCTTCACATATACGTATACTATTAATTTCAGTAAAACAAGTCCATCATGGGTTCTATCCCCTGTCAGTCGTTCGAGTTCCCTGATTTGGTTTTTATATCAAATCTTAAATTCCGTAGTCAATACTGATGTTTTTTTCTATGAATATGTTAGTGTTTCTCATTATTCTAATAATGCAAACCTAATTTCAAAATATGTTGATGGAATCTTTCTTCTCCATTCTCGTTACGACCATCACCCAGATTAAGACAAATAAATTTTAAATGAAAAAGTAGAGAGAATGCTCTACTCAGGGAGGAAATGACGCCCGTGTAAAAAAACACTTAATTATTTAATGCCGCATATTTAGCTTCTCTGCAGGCCTTGAAAATTGCAAAATTCATTTTAAGTAATTAATTTTCGTCCAATTTATTGACATTCAACTTTCAACAAATTTTCTGCTTTTCATATAATTGGTTTATATATTTCTTATAATTACACAGGTCAGAAAAAAATGGTGTGTGCTGGGTGTCAGACTATGATTTTCTGGTGCATTTTTTTCTGCAGAACACGAATCTGAAGTCAGAATTAGGGGTCAAACAGCAAATATTCAAGAAAAATCGAAAAAACCGATGAACATCACAATATTGTAGTTTTTCCTGTATGATGATAATATTCTTATAGATGTCATCATTTTCTAGCCCTTTTGTCCTCAAATGACCTATGCAGTAGATTTCTGCTACACTTTTTTCTATCTCTTGAGTTTCCCATTGTAGCATCCAACATTAACTTGTGAATGCTTCATCTACTTTTAATAATCATTGAAAGATAATTTTTATTCATAATTTCAAAATATTTCCTGCAGTATAATATGAATACTCTATTTACCATATTATTATTCTCCATATAATTTAATTATATGACAATTATTAATTCAATGTTTTATAATATATATATTATATATATGTAAAACTGATCCATATCATTAATTACTATGTAATGATACTAAGCGAGTATTCGACTACATTATGATATTTATTATACATTAGCACACTTCCGTTTACCAAACGGTTCAATAAATAATAAAAGTAGTGTGTTTTGGACAATAGTATTCCGTGTATCCACTTAATAAATTACATTGACTCAAATACGAATTGTAATCCTCTTAATAAAAATGACCTGCCAACAAACAATAAAAATAAAAAACATAAATATTTATCTTCTTCAACTGTCTAAATATTCCGTAAATATAAAACGAAAGTAATCATCAATACTATCATCGTAAACAGCTGACACTCTCAGTCCCTCTATATCTGGAATCCTAAATTCTTTTCCTGCAGCTAGTAAACATACGTGGGCGTACCCTCGTAAACTTACGAGCTTTACTGTTTCTCTGACCTTTCTAAACCAAATAAAACGTATGACTGTTGTGTCTGCCAAAAACACTTAGCTTAGATAAAGTCAACTCGAAAGTTCAAATGTTGGATTATAATTAAAACGTTTATTCCGTACCATCTAAATAAATTTGATTAAATCTATTGTACACTGTAAAAAGAGCGGTGTTGAAAATACTCATTTTAACACTGCGTGGTGTTAAAATGAAATGACACCGGTGTAGGCGGTTTTTTTACAGTGTAACAAAAAGAAGCGAAGCAGGGGGAGAGGGATGAACTCGAAAAATATTTAATTTTAATACTTTACATGGGGACGATTTGAATTCATGGGGAAATTTGAACTACACAGTAAAAAAGGATTCGTCAAAATTGACACTTGCTGTGTGTAAAACGATCGATTGACACTTATTTATATGTTATTTCAGCGTACGTCGTTTGTTTTGAAACAGTTACACTCGTGTATGTTAAAAGTAACACGTTATGAGTGTCAAAATCTTCGAAAACGTAACCTTCAATTTTAACACACTTATATGTTATTTGCAACACTTGAAGAGTGTTGAATTTGACATACGCTTTTGTATTACTTGGACACTTCTTAAAAATGTTTTTCACATTATTTAATGTAAAGTTAAAATCAATGAATTAACTGTAGTAATTGATTCTTCAGCAATTAAATATTAAAAATAACGATAATATTAGTAATAGTAATATAAATAAAACTAAAAATAAAAAAAAAATAGTAATAATAATATCACGTATTGTTCAATATATATAATATCATCTATTATTTATCTTCAATATTCAAATATGTATAAAAAAATTACTATAAATTCTCTCACAATAATAAAAATAAAATAATTATTTTAATATCAAAAAAATAATTATATTTCGTCAACATTAGTTTAAAAGTTTAGGTTATGTATCCCTGGTAGGAAGGGACCATTGGACAAGGCTCGGACCAGGCATTGGCCAGTCGTCATGCCAGAGTTCCGAGCCTTGGCACCAGCCTTGGCTAAGCATTGGGCCAAGGCTTGGCCCAGGCCTAGGATGATAACAATGTCCCCAAGCCTTGGCAAACAAAAAAACTAGGCTTGGGCCAAGCCTTAGGAAACGAAAAATTGAGCCTCGGCCAAGGCTTGGGAAACAAAAAATCAAGCCTCGGTCAAACCTCGGGGAGCAAAAAATCTACGGCTCACCCAATGCTCGATCTAAAATATTATTATTTAAATTAATAAATATAATTAAAAAAAAGTTTGATCACACTTTTATCGACATTACATTAGAGGGTAATTAACTAATTACTGAATTAATGGGAAATAACGAATAAAATTATTTGGGGGCTACCGGGGTTCGAACTGAGATCCTTCTGATTACTAGGCTGGGACGCTATCCACTGTGCTAAATCTGATGTCCAGATAATTATGATTTTTTTGCTTGTTAAATTATTTAAATACAATTTAATTCAAAAATATTAGATCGTAAAGATGAGGTGAAATGTAGTTTTATTTAATGAACTTAAAATTGTCTGATGCATTTTTAGGCCTACGCATGACACCTGGGGCAAAATGGACCATCCGAAAATTCTGAAAAAATGATTCATATTTTTATCGTCAAATTAAAAAAAATTAATATATTAATCCATTTTTCGGCTGATTCTCTATAGCCGGGGCAAATTCGGCCACTAAAAATATTCGAAAATAATATTTTATTTTTTAATTGATAAAATTTTTGAAATAATGCAAAATAATCTGTAATCTAAAAAATCAAAAATCACGTTTCTTGGGTTCATAATAATGACAAATAAAAAGTATAGAATTGTTTTTTTTTATTAAATAAAAAAATTAGTAAGTAAGATAATCGAAGAGAAACAATTTATTAAACCAATGATGTGAAATGTATTTTTTCTTTATGTATATTACATACAAAAATTTTGAATTTAATGAAATTTGATCAACTTTCAAAAATTTTTTTTTTCAACTTTTTTCAATAACTAATTAAATGAAAATTATTGATATTAATCGTATACTCGGTAGACGGTTATGCCCTGGTCTTCTCTATATACATATATATAGATACATGTAAAGTTGATAATTTTACTATTAAATTATAATTTAACCCAGGCTGAGGCATTGGCCAATGGTCAGCTGCCAAGGCTCGGCTTGACAAAAATTAAACTATCGGACCCAGCCTCGGCCGATCCTTGGGCCAATGGTCAGCAGCCAAGGCTCAATTTGACAAAAATTAAACTATCGGGCCTAGCCCTGGCCGAGGCTCAGGCCAATGGTCACTACCCAAGGCTCGGCTTAATTTAATGAAACCAATGGGCCAAGTCTCGGCCTAGACTTGGGCCAATGGTTAGCTACCAAGACTTGGCTTAACGTAATCAAACCATTGGATCAAGCCCTGGCCGAGGCTTGGGCCAATGGTCAGCTGCCGAAGCTTGGCAAGTGACAACAGGGCCAAGACTCGGCCTATTGTCAGCCTTGGCGATTCCTACCTGGGATTTTAAAAACGATTGCAAATTAAACAGGCGATATTTTTAATACGTCATTTTTACTTGAAATTTTCTGAGAATTCTTTTGTGATGGTCGAGATTACTTTTAACATATTTTGTGTGTTGATTTCACAGTAACACATAAAAAGTGTTACTCTCGTATAAAATAACATTTTTGTGTGTCAAAAAATCAATCGATTGCGACAGTTGAAACAAGATAAATATTGTATGTTAAATTGACATACAAAAGTGTTGAAAATTCAACACTCAGAATTTTAACATACACTTTTTTTTACATTTTGATGATTCGTTTTTTACTGTGTACTGAAAATTTTTTGAAAAAAATTTGAAATCAACCGTATAAATTGTTGTCCAACAATTTTAATTAAAATTTTTGTAGTTTATATTTATAAGTATGAATAAATTTTACATTGAGTAAATTTGAACAAATAATGGACTCAAACTAAATAAAATTGATTTTCCAAAACGACGGTTTGCAATATGAAATTCTAGGTCAGGATTATTTTTATAAAGAAGAAGAAAATGAAATCCAATTTTAGAAATGAATTTAGACTATAATTTTCTTATGGAAGAATTTATAGTGAAATTATTGGTTTTCGACGAAACGTTTTATACAAAAATTTTTGTAAATTTAATTTGCTACTAAATTGTTCATATAAATTTTTATCATAAATATATAAGTTTAGCCAGAGTTTTGATTTTTTTCACAATAAAATTTCCGTGTTTATTTAAAAATTTTTTGTGACAAAAAAATCGTTTTACAAAAAATAAGTTGACGCTCAGCGAATTAAGCGAGAGCGCTTTTAATTAAAAATAATTAAAACTTCAAATAAGAAATTAAAAAGCACACATCATTTAAATAAATATAATTTGCTGAGTAAATTCATATCCTGCAGTAGAATCTCAAGCTTTTACATCTTTTCAGCAAAATGAATACTATCAACAGAAGTATTAATTATTCCTAGACTGAACATAAAAAAGTCTTTGAAGTCTATGGCAATAAATAATTATCCGACCCAAAATTAAACGACCTACTTGTGCAAGACATTCTTATGTAAGACCCAGACAGTAAAAACACTAGGGTAAATTTGAGTCAGTCTGATGATGATAAAATAAGAATAAGAAGAATTGGACAGGGAATTCGTGGAAGTAGTAGAAGATGAAGGAGAAGAGGAAAGAGAGTTTGATTGTGTTGTTCAGGAGTTAGGGGTCGACGTAGAGGGTTTAGTTGTGTCTTGGTTGTGGATAGAAAGTGTGTCAGTAGTTCCATTGTTAAGTCGATCTTAACGGGGCGAAGCTTACGACGACGTTAGACGGAGTAAGCGAGCTTGCAAGCAACTTGAATTGAGAATAAAGAAAAGAGGGTTTAGTTGTACCGCGTCGACGTTGTGCGCCGTTATTGACGAGGCGCTATGACCCGTATTCGGTAACTGCGCGGATATCTCTCATGTTTCTCTTGTATATCTCTCTCTATAAATATACATTATATATATATATATATATATATAATAGTCTGTAGTTATAGACTAGACGTGTAGTTTAACTACCAGGCGTTACTATCGCTTCTATGGCATTCAAACACTTACGGGATTACCTCTAACTATATATGTATATATATAAATATATGTATATAGAGGTAGAGATTTCGATAAACACATGGTTGAGAAACACTGACTGTGCCAACTGGGATTCCGATAATGCATTTAGATAAACTCTGTATAAACTCTTGTATATATTAAATTTTCATAGATATATTAAATTATTTTTTTAAATTTATGCGACCTACTTTTTTTCGGTTTATCAGTGATTAATGTAGTTTAAACTTCAGAGTCTAATAATTCATGCTAATTTTTTGCTTATTATGTAGTATTACTGTACAACTTTTTGTGTCATTATTTATAAATTTAAAATGTTATTAATAACACTCGATTAATCATCTAAATTGCGAGAGGGTGAGGAAAATTATTCGAAAGCGATATTATTTTATTATTGCTTGGGTTGGGTTATACAAATTTGGTAATCGGCAAAAAGTTGTTAAATTTGTGTGAGTTCATTGTTTAACTTCTTAGTTTAACGTTCGATAACACGAGAGGTTTGAATATTTATTAACTATGACGTTGTAAATTAATTTGAATCTATTGCCGTTCTTGTAAAATGACTCGCGCTTTTTTTTCTTTGGGGTAATTATTTTTTTATGCCATTGTCATGCCGATGCTGCTGGCATGTAAAAGCAAAAACAGCCGAACAAACAGAACTGCCGGCTCAGATTATAATAAACCATCGGTTCAGCCTTTATATATTGTAGTGATGTAGAATAGGGTTCTCTTTAATAAAACTCTGAAGATAATGCAAAAAAAGTCATGTCAATTCATTGAATCTTTCGAAATATACAGCAAAACTTTCAGACAAACCGACTAACTGAAATCAATAAAAATAAAAAATTTATTTAATTTTTTATTGTAAAAAACTCCGCAAAAAAACTCGCTATCGACTCCATGTGTGGACTGATTTTTTTTAAATCTCCAAAACTCAACGGCTAAATAAAATCCGTGTTTACTCCCGATTTTTTACAGAGTAAATGAAAAATTTTCTTTCATTTTTTTTAAATGGCATTTCATTTTGGCTGAAAGTTTTATTTATATTTTTATATCACACACTGAAAAAAATATTTACTTGAGGCTAAGATTTATTTGAGCCAAATATAACGTGTATTTGGATATGGCCGAATAAATATTTAATTGTGAGAAAGATATAATATGTTTGAGCAATTTAATGGCGTGAAATAAGTGATTTATTTGCGGTAAAGCAATGATCCAATTGCTGTAAGTAAATGTTAGTTAGGCCATGCGCTTCAAATATATGTTGAGCATCGCCAAATTTTACGTTATTCATGCCAAATTTAGTATCTTTACCACCTTTCTTTTTTACTTATATTTACTTATTTACTTAAGAGGGTAAACCCTAAAAAATATATATTATTATTATTATTATTATTATTATTATTATTATTATTATTATTATTATTATTATTATTATTATTATTAATTGGAATTTTTTATTATGTGAAATTAGGGTTTTTGACAGGTATCTCCGTTATGCTTGTACTAAGGAAATAGTACAACTAAAACATGCCTTAAATCTAATTCCTAAGGGTCTTTCTAGATTTAAAAATGCTTCAAAATTTGTCTGGGGTCCATTGGATCCCATGTGTCCACAACGGGTTAAATTTTCAAAAATTTAAAAACGTTAAAAAAAATCGGTCTGTCGGTTGACCCTGTGGGCCAGCCCCAAAACTTCCCGCCCATTTCGAGCTCCTTGAGCTCGAAAGATTGTTGTGGATACATTTTCGAGCTCTTCGAGCTCGAAAATACTTTTGTATGCGTTTATTTTCGAAAAATAACGTTTTTTACCATTTTTTCTACAACGATATCTCTCGCACGAATGAACCGATTGAGACGATTAAGGTGGCAATCGACGCGTTTTATTGAGTTCTACAACTGATCAAATTTTGAAATTGATTTATCGAGTCGTTTTTGAGAAATTTTCAAAATACTAAAAAAAAATTTTTTTTTTAATTCTTTCGTTAACGGTTTCTCTCGAACAAATAAACCGATTTTGATTTTTAAGGCGGCATTCGACGCGGCTTACGAAGCTTAAGAGCGGATTAGATTTTGGGATCAATCCATTCAGTGAATTAAAAGTTATTCAAAAAAAACAGTTTTGAAAAAATTTTATTTTTGAAATATCTCCGAACGTACCCGACCGATTAAGCTCAAATTTTCAGTGTTTATAGTAAATAAAAAGCCGCGTCGAATGACACCTTAAAGTTCAAAATCAGTTCATCCGTTCAAAAATTACAGAATATTTACATACGTACGTACGTACATACATACATACATACACTCGGATATCATCGTGAAATTAGTCAGAATAGCTTCCTAGGACCTCAAAACGTCGACATCTGTTGGAATTTCGATTTTCACAAATCGGACTGAAACCAATAACTTCCCGAGTTTTTGAAAATTTGCAATTTTCTTAGCGGGAAGTTTAAAAGTTCGTTGTTGTGTCACGTTTTGAAGTTTAGAATAAACAATTTTTTTTAAACGGGACTTTAATTACACTGTTGCAATGGATATTTTATTTTATACTTTTTCATTAATTAAAATAAAATTTTATACGTGCAAAAAGGGTGCAGTGGCCACAAATGGTACTTTTGTCCTATTCATAATTATTAATCACTTTTAATTTACTCTTAAACAATAATTTCATGGTTAAAAAAATTATTTAAACAATAGTAGAGACATTAAAAAATAAATAACGTTATAAAGAAATAAATTTTCAGTAATAGCAAAAGTTCTTGAGTTTAGTTTATTTGAAATAGTACATCATTCTTGCATTAACGCTCTATTTTTTTCTTTTTTCTACTTACTTTAAATTCATTCCATTGCTTGAGTCTTTCATCTTTTATTGAAAATTCCATTTTTTCTCACGATATAAAATATTATTTAGTAGCACAATTTAAAAGAAAGAAAATTTTTCCAGTCATTTAGTTTTTCTTCATATTTTTATTACGACATTTTAATATTATGATGAAAAATATCATAGCGCTTTTATTTTTTTAACATGAAATTGCGTATACTTTTAAAATGTTGAAAATTTACTTTCATAGCAACTTTGTTCAATCAATGGAAGAAGAATTTTATAAATTAAAAAAAAAAATCAGTAAAATATTAATTAAAATGATTCAGTGATATTTCATTCTCTGTTGAAGTTCAATTAATTCATTCATTCATATAACTCTTCCGTAAATCAATAGCTCTACTATGTTATTTTATCTTTGATACATTTAAATTAAATATTATTTCAAAAGCTATAGATTCAAGTCTATCACTAAAAATAATAAATTTTAAATTTAATAGAATTATTTTATTTTACACCGCAGTCAAGTAAAATGAGAATTTCATTAATAAATTTTTTTTATGTTACAATCAACTTATTTTTTCTATTCCAAGTTTGTGTTTTCTTTGAAAAATACTATCGCTGTTGATATTTCAAAAGTAGCAAAGTTAAGTAAAAGTTTTCCATCTCTGCGCGAAAAGTTTGAATTTCTGGCCGGTTTACGAGAGAAAAGTATTATTTTTCTGTTATTGAAAACAGATGAAATGAAAATGCGCATGCGCCAATCATTACTCAAACAATAGCAAAAATTAAAACTTTCTTTTATAAACTTTGTAAAATAGTAGAGCATCATAATCCATGTGTTTGCTACCCTCGCTTTCAGCACTGGTAGCCAATTGTAATTATACACGCGAGCTGGATGAATATTCAACTTTCTTCTACTAGGGTGTAAGATACTATACTTTTGAAAAAAAGCAGTGTAAATCCAAGCTTTCACGTATACTTTTGTTTCATTAAAACAAACGAAATTTTTTTTACCGACTTTAACTGTAGTCTACTAAGTGGGGGAGCTGTTACATTGAAAAAAATCGGGAGTGAAACCAGAGTAAATACGGATTTCATTTCAGTCTGAATTCACTCCGTCGATCGGAGTGTAAAAAAAATCACTTCGCATGTGAAGCGAATAGGGATTTTTTTTTTGAGTGTACCCGGGAAAAAATCACCAGACATGATCATGCATGATCATGTGTTAATCTCATGCATGATCTTGCATGAATATTCGCCAGCTATCAGCATGCGTGATCATGCTTGGTCAGGCATGATTATACTCTCTCATACATGATCACGCATGCTGATAGCTGGCGAATATTCATGCAAGATCATGCTTGAGCAAGCATAATCATGTTTGACCAAGCATGATCAGGCCTGCTCAAACACAATCCCTACCATTATTTAAAAAAAATAATTTAAATAACAATAATTCAACTTTAAATTAACTTATTTTGCTAGTATTGTCGTATAGTTAATGTTTACTGGCTGAAAAGTAATATTGAAATTTTACCCGTGATGGGTCTCGAACCCACGACCGTTGTGATATGAAACACGTCCGCTGTCCACTAGGCTGCCCTGTCTCGTTCAGTTTACAAAGATTTTTAACACCTTTTAAAAACTCAGGGTTATAAAAAATAAAATATTATTGGAATTCAATTTAGATTTGTTCGTTAGATTTTTTTAACAATGAATGAAAAGAATTCTGGTTATAAATTACAAGCAAATCTAACACTTAAATTAATCTTTATTATTAATTGAAAAAAGAAAAAATGTAATTGTATTGATTATTATTATCAATTTCGCAAAACTTTATTGATTCAATTCTCCAATTAATTAAAAAAAATGTAATTAAATCTATTTTTATCATTTTTTGGAAAAAAAATTAACTTTAATTATTAACTGAATCAATAATTATAAATTGAATTTATTTTTATCATCGATAAAAAACATAATAATTCTAACTACTATCACCAAAATTAAAATAAGTGTTTTATTATTTAAAGTTTTTCATCAAAAATATGTGATTATCCCTCATTAAAAACTTTGATTAAATCCGATTGAAGCTCGATCGGATTTTGATTGTATTTTTTTGCATGATCAGACATGACTTTGCATGAATCATGCTTGATCGTGCATAATTCATGCGTGATCCATACTTGATTATGCTTGGTCTTGCCTTAATCATGCTTAATCATGCATGCTGATTTTATCCTGAAGGGGGTAAGTCGTTGATCATTAATTAGACGATAATGAGTTACATCTATTTGAATCACTCAGTATAGACTCAAAAAGGTTACGAATTTATAGCAGAGCAGAAATTCAACGAAAACTATTTACTTCTGATATTTATAAAACTATAAAAATAAATAGATTTACAGTGAAATTTATTTTAATTAACAATACTGAAAATTATGGATCAATAAAATTTTTTGTAGAAATGAACAAAATTGTGTGTTATGTTTTAGAGAAATTTGTTATTGAAAAAAAGAAATTCTTTTTTAATTAAAAACACCAAGTTAAAATAGATCATATAATACCTATAATTGAAAGTAAAAAATTAACTTTTTTTTTATTATAAATCAAGTGAAGATGATAAGTCACGTATTGCGTATAAGGAACTTTGTATGTGATAATTTTAAATTATTAAAAAATAACTTTTAGGTGTTTAATATTTTATTTGTAAAAAAATTTTATTTTTTTGTAATTAGTAAGTTAATATATTGGAGATAAATAATGAAATAACATGATTTTACTGTTTTAATGTTCTTGTATGACTATAATTTCGTATGAGTATAAATCCGTATAAATATACCCAACCATTCAAACTCATAAGAACTCTTGTAAGTACATGCATGATCGATTCATTGACGTAAAAAATGGTTGAGCATGACCAGTCTTGACCAAGCATGAATTGTGTACGACCATACAAAATCATACGTAATCATGCAAGCTCATATATGATCGTATAAAGCACGCAAAAAATAATTGTGCATGATCAAGCTTGATCAAGTCTTATTTTACATGCTCATACAATGCTATACACGGTTAGGTAGGCTCAAGTTCGATCATTCTAGCCGCTCGAAAATAGACATGGATGGTCATGTATGATCATGGATGCCCATTCAAAGCCGTGCGCAGTCATGCATGATGGTCTTGACTGTGTTAAGTGTTATCGTGCATGACCAGGCTTGACCAAGCATGAATTGTGTATGACCATACAAAGTCATCCGTAATCATGCAAGCTTATATATGATCATATAAAGTACGGAAAAAATAAATGTGAATGATCAAGCTTGATCAAGTCTGATTATGCATACTCATACAAAGCTATACTCGGTCAGGTAGGCTCAAGCTCGATCATTCTGGCCGCTCGAAAATAGACATGGATGGTCATGTATGATCAAGAATGATCATGGATGCCCATTCAAAGCCATGCGCAGTTGTGCATGATGGTCTTGACTGGGTTAAGTATTATTATACATGACCAGGCTTGACCAAGCATGAATCGTGCATAATCAGGCTTGATCAAACGAAAATCATAAATGGTCAGGCAAGAACAAGCTTTATTATGCAGGCCCGTGCACAATCTTTGAATTTCTATTGTACATGGTCGTGCACTGTCAAGAATGACTGTGCATGAATCATGCAAGTTCATGCATGATGGTATATGACTATTCATGATTGAAATATATGGTTGAGTAGGACTTTGCACAACCTTGCATGATTCATGCATGCCCGTGCCTGATTCATGCACGATCATACATGATTAATGTATGATCATGTCTGGTTCATGCTCGATCAAGCATGGTCTTGCATGCTGATTTTTTCCCGGGTAGTGATTTTAGGTGTGATGTATAAAATTATATTATATTTTAAAATTATCACGCATGAATATATAGAAAGGGTGCTCGTAATTATTTCCGCACTCTATAATTATGTCTAATTATAGAAAACCTAACCTCACTAGATATTAGTAATTTTTTTTATAATTAATATTTTCCGAAACTTACTTTTGGAGTGAATTTCACTCCAAAGGGGAGTGAATAACTAATAACTCATCCACTCTGCGTTAACTCTGACTATTTTTTACAGTGTAGAACTCATGCTAACAAACAACAGCAATAACACTGGTAACTTTGGAAACCAAAATAAGTACAACACCTTCAAACGTATGGTTCTCCAAAAAGTATTCTCTTAAATTTGAAATACTGAAAATAGTGGCTATTCATTGCCAAATACTGATTGTCACGTGATTTTCACTAATTCGTTTTTATTTTTATTTTATTTTATTTTATTTATTTAACTGTACCCAACAGCATACACCAATGACAGGGCCATAAGATATACAAAAAATTTTGATAACAAAAAAAAATATATCATATATATTATCTATGAAGTACTTAATCTAAGTTGCCTCAGAGGCGTTACACGGAGAGAAGACAATGGTAATAATTACCATTCTACGTGGTAAGCAGTCCTATTTTTTAAAGCATAGGAATCATTACTATGTAGCATGGGAATGATTACCATTCTCCTGGTAATATTTACCATTCTACATAGTAACCATGCTACTGGTAAATATTACTTTGTAGCATAGTAATCAAAGCCATGCTAGAATGGTACTGAGTCCCATGCTGAATAGCGTGAAAGCAGTTTCAATATTAAGCGCTGCTATATAGTATATACGTCTAATATAACCTGTACATATATTAATCTTAATTACTACTTATATCAATGAATATTATTCTAATGAACATTATCAATCATACGAAACTCAAGTATTATTTAACAAAATATCATTGTCTATTGTATTCTGATTTAAAATGTTGTTAATGGATTTAATATATTTTTAATTTAGATAATTGTTAATTTCCTCTGCATTAATAATTCATAATTAATAATTTTACTTAAAATAAAATATTAATTAAATGTCTTTGAATAAATAATTAAATTAGTATAATATTTTTCTAATAAAAATAACCCATGTTAAACTTTGTTAATGTTAATATTTATTATTTTATTTCAAAATTTTAGTTAAAAATTTATTTTTTACTAATTAAATAACCTAATTTTTTAATTATAAAAACTTATTTTAATATTAACTTTTTACTACCTTCAATTGGAAGCAGCTTCATCGAAATTGTAATAATTCCAATGTAGCATAGGAATGATTCCAATGTAGCATGGTAATCATTCCCATGCTAGCATGGCTAGCGTTATCATTCAACATCGGACAAATTACTATGTCAAATAAATAATACGGCCAAAAAACTTGCGTTACCATGCTACATGGTAATAATTACTATGTTACATTGGAGAATATACCATTCACTTCTCTCCGTGTAAATATAATGCGTGCTATAATATTGGCATTTATTGGAGAGCTTATACATAGAAAGTCAATTGATTCCGTAGCATGTCTATTAATATTCTTACACTGTAAAAAATCACCGGGGTAAGTCCAAGCGGTGTAGGTGTTAAAATCAGCGGTGTTAAATTTTAACACCGAAAGCGGTGTAAAAATAACGCCGCCGCCGGTGTAAATATTCTAAACCGGTGTTAAAACAAATTCTCCGGTGTTAAAATGACCCCGCCGCCGGTGTAAATATTCTAGACCGGTGTTAAAATAACACCGCCGTCGGTGTAGATATTCTTTACCGATGTTAAAATATTTTACTTTGTGAATATTTTTACTTACTCAATCACTATACTTGTTAATAGATCATATTTTTTATTAATTTTCATTAAAAAACTGGCATTTTTTGTGTTTTATAATCTTTAAAGTTGATTCTCCAAGCAGACGCAGTTTACCCCGCTTCTACACCGGTTACCCTGCTTTTACACCGATATTACTCCGCTTTTACACCGGTTACCTCGCTTTTACACCGGTTCTACTCCGTTTTTACACCGGTTACCCCACTTTAACACCGGTATTTTTAACACCGGTGAATTACTCCTCCTACACCGGTGTAATTTCATTTTTACACCGGGCGGAGTTAAAATGAGTCCATTTTTAACACCGCTCTTTTTACAGTGTACAAATAGTTAATAATCCATACAGTGGAGAGGATTTCGCAAAGTTAGATCTAGGAAAAGACGGATAAAAAACATTTTTTGATCTATTACTCTGTGACGGCACCCATATGGGAATCTGTGCTAAGATATCACAGTTTTTAAAGAATAAAATCTCAAACAATAATTTGTGTATACAGATCGTTTGAATATTTTATGCGTCAATAAATTGACAAGTTGCAATTTAGGCCATAGATAGTTTCCGGAACACCTCTGATTGTTTAGTGTTACAAGAGTATAAGCGGGGATTATCGCAGGAGGCTTGCAAATGAACAAGTATCTCGAGGAAATTTCAATCCCGCATAAAAATAAATATTTATCATGTTATCTTATATACTTTTATACATTCATGAATATGCAATATACAATGTACATATATTAAATATGTATCCTATTTTTGGTCAAGTATGATCAACACTCGAGTACCAAAAGAGTTAGTACTCATGTTCGCTCGTGCAGGAAATAGTTCCTGACCTTGACCTTTAGCCACAGCGAGCGAAATCTAGAGTTTAGGGAGGTGACCTGAGGGTGGTAGAAACTCCGGATTTACCTCTATCCTATATCGATTCCAGCTTAAAATACCGCGCGCGCATCTTTTTTTGTTATTATGCAGCATTTAAATTTTTTTTCTTAATTATCTGAAATTAAAAAATATTCTCTTGAGGTATTTATCACAAAATAAAAGAAACATGAATTTTCTTTGGATTATAAAAAATATTAATAAGTAATCTAGGTCAAGAAGGATACTGATGATGAATAAATATATCTATCTGTACATTGCATGGTCATTTTTCTGGTAACTTAAGTGTCATTGTTCTTGGTTTAATAGGTCGCGTTGTAGTGTCACGTCGTGTCGTTACCGTTAATGGAGTGGCAGGTGGCATTTACAGTGAACCACGCTCGTCGTAAATCACCGTCGAACCGCCACCATCTAACACCACTTTCTTTATTTTCATTTTCTTTCTTGTGTGTGTGTGGGTGTGCATGTGTGTGTGTCAGTATCTATATGTGTGAGAAAAAGTAATACTTCCAATGAGAGAATCGATGGGCGATGTGAACGATGTAAGTTGATTATCGTGCTCGACGAGCTATTTAATTATCGCTAAAAAATTGTCTTTTATTCTCGAGAGAAAAATTTATTTACAGGTATTAATTATTATAAGTAATAGTTTCTTACATTTATATAACGATGGAAATTTTTTTAAATTGGTGTCTTTAATAAAAAACTTTATTTTTTTAAATAAACGAAAAAACGTTTAACAGAAAAATATGTTTGGAAAATAAAAAATGTACACTTCAAATACTCATATTATTGCACACCTCAAGCGCGAAAGCGTTTTTTATCTGTCTAGTAAACCTTATTTTGAATATTAATTAAACAGGTATTTTTTCTTTATAGCCTAAAAATTATCGTTTGACTAATTGAGCAGAAAAGTTAATTGAACGTTAAGTTTTAAGATATATAAAAATTTGAATGATAATAGTTTTAAAATACGACAAAAAAAAAATGAAATTTGAGAAAAAAAGAAAATAGTATATTACATGCCTAGGGAAGTAAAGTAAGAAATGTCTCAAATCACATGTAATTGTTGGCCGAGGCGAAGCCGAGGTCAACAAACATGTGATCTGAGCCTTTCTTATTTACTTCCCGAGGTGTGTATACTATTTTTCTCCTCGACGGAGGCGGAAAGCGGCATCTTCGTTTTGCACAGCGGGACGAAAGTTGACGCTTTCCGCCCGGAGGTGAGAAAAGAAAATTTTCATGATACCAGCATCGAACCTTGAAGTTTCAGTGTTTCTACAGCCCGTCGAAACAAGCTAATTTCAAGCCGATGCTGCAAACAACTGCTAGCGAATTCGTAATTCACAAATCCCTTCACAGCGGGCAGAAACATGCGTGTTTCTTCCCTTGGGAAGAAACACAATTGTTTCTGCCCTGTGCTAGATATATTTAATGTTCATTTGCAGCCCTATTACTCTCATTCGTTTACTTGTCACTTCAGCTTACTCATTTCATTTTTTAAGTGACAGTTTTAATTAACCAAATAAAATTACTAAAAAATGAGTGAAAATAATATTTTTGTACTATTTACTATTTAATAAGTGACTGTAAATCACATATTGCTCATTCTCTAACAGTTCTCCGCATCATCGGCTTGAAATTAACTTGTTTCTTACTGGCTGCTGACACTGAATCTTTAAGTTCCGATACAGGTAATCATGAAAAATATAGTGTGTGACTCAGGATAAAACACGATTTCAGACTGCGGGTGATGTCAGCCCTCGCCTGCGGCTCGGGCAGCCAACCTCACTCTAGTCTGAAATCGTCTTGTTTTATCCCTTGTCACACAATATACTATTGAAATTACCATAATTGAAGAATAATGACAGATTTGTCCAAAACATAAAAAAAATTTATAGATAAGCATAATTTCTTGTATTTAAGTACGTTATCATAAATTTTTTTATTTGAATAAACGGTTGTCGTAAATTTTACTTCCAGTAAAATATAACGTTTTCATATTATTTAACTAAAGCATATATTCCCAATAAAAAAAAAAGCTTATGTCTGTGATTATTGCCACTTTCTCAATCCACGATGTGCTCAAGAGTTTACGTTTAGTGTAAAAGCACTGAAAAATCGACGGTTAAACGCATAAGTAAAGGTTGAATTGAAGGATGTAGGTGATAAAAGTGAGCAATTCACCGAAGCCTTCTATTAAGCTTTTTAAAAAAAAAATTTAAGAGTCTTATGCTTAAAACAATAAAAGTTTTGTTTAACATTGTCGTAAATTTAGCTATCTCTACTTTTTTAACTCAAGTACAAATTATTATAAAATTAATAAAATATATAAATTACTTAAATTCATGATAATTTATGAGGCAGAAATTAATTTTAATTGACAGAGTCACTGATAGTGTTAATGTCTTAAGGGAAGAAGGCAGGAAGAAAAATAGCTAGTAGCTAAAATAAGGATTTTATGAAGGTGATTACTCCAGAGGGTCGTAAAGTCTGAAATTGACAGTAACGAGACTCGATTGTCCGTCAGACGCAGAAGATATTGGAGATGTTCTCGACGTATAGGGTGTTTATGAAAGTCAGAGGGTATTGAGTCTAGAATTCACTAGTTTTCAGATAGTGTCATTCGCATTCACACTGCATCCTTGTAAATTTCATGCAAGTAAATTATTTAGAGACTTACTTTCATGAATTTGATTTATTAATATATTAAGCAATTGTCGCTATAATGCAGATGTATATAAACTTCTCTATAATTATATAAACAAAGAGATGTTGCTATTAATCGAAAAATACGAAATTAGGTCCCGAAAAATTTTGTAATTAAAGTTGGTAAAAGAAAAACATTTTTATCTTTATAGATAATTAATTTTCGTATCGCCTGCGTTAAAACTTCGAGTTCCAATGCCGGTTTTGCCAGTCAAAATGAGCCAATTTGAGATCAATAAGATTTAGTGGGCAGAAACTGATCAGTTTCTTCCTTAGGGAAAAAACTCATTAGTTTCTAGCTGCTTAATTGGTTTCTGACTTTATTTTATCCCCGTCAGAACCGCGTTCATTTATTGTAAACCTCTTAAGGCTATTCACAGATAGTCTTCTACTTTTTAAAAATTTTCAACGACTTTAATTTGTCATAAGCGTATCAAAATTTTATCAATTGATTTTTATAAAATTGAAGCACTAAGTAAAAAAAGGGCAACGTAGTTGCAACATTGCGGAGATGTAGAATTGAAAAAAAAATTACAGTTGACATCAATTGGGTATTTAACAAAATCTGTTAAATAAATTTCAGTTAAATTTTCATGTCAATTTTATAATTCAAATTTCAAATATTATAAGCTGAAATTTATTCAACAAATTTCGTTTAACTCCCAAATTGATGACAACTGTAAGTAATGTTTTTTAATTCTATACTTTAGGGAAATCGCAACTACGTTGTCCTTTTTTCAATTAAGGTTTTAATTTTGTTCTAATTAAGACGCGTTTTCATTTGTTTCTTTATTCGCACTCATCTGGATAAACGGTACTATCTCTGTTGCACTTGTACATTAAATGGGAACTTTGTCCAAGCTTTTCTCGTAAACAAATGGAAGTTATCAAAAAATTGAAGTGCACTTCGCTAGTTAATAGAGTAAAGCATCGGGTCTGTGTCTTTATTTTGCGTTTAAAGCTTTTATTTCAGAGAAAAGCTGGGACAAAATTATCTGAAAACCGTTCTTAATCAATATAATTTTAATACGATTATGACAGTTGAGTTATTTCATATTTTTAAAAAGAGCCATCCGGTCTTACCTGGAATGGAAAGGAAGATTTCTTATATATGTAAATACAATAAAGCTACAATAGTGTAATTAATACTTATTTTGTAAGCTTAAACATGAATTTTAAGGAAATGGGTTATGCCTTATTATTTAGAAGTTATTAGACGACGAAGCTGCAAAAATAACCTTTTTGTATTTTTTGTGAAATTTTTGATATCATCAAATTGTTAGAAAAGATGTTTCAAAAAATCAAGTATTGCAGTGAAAATTAAAGCTAATCGTTCAAATTTTAAGATACTTTTTACAGAATTGAGTTATCATTTTCGGTTCACAAGTTATTTAAGGATAAAGCCAAAAAATTCATTTTTATGATAATCAAAAAAAATTTTAAACGCCCACAACTTCCAAACTAATCGATCGATTGGGCTCATCTTCGAACTTGATCAAGGTAATCGTCCAATAAATAAGTGTATAAAATTTCATTAAGATCCGTTAAGAATTGCGGGCGCTATCGTGATGATAAGGCGCGTTATATTGTATGTGTATATATAAAGGTAAAATAAGACATATGGTGACAAAATTCTGTGATAATTCGATCATGAGACCCTCTGTAATAGGCCGATTTCTAAAGCAATCTACCTAAAAAGTGGAGAGGGGCACTATCATCTTAAAATGCCCTTAATATTTATGTTATTCTAATAACCAACCAAACTGACGGTTGTCTTTTGAAATTTAAAAAAACAATATCTGTTGCAATGAAAGAAATTCTTAAATGAACGACTAGCAAATTTTTTTTTTAAATTATTTAAATTTGTATATTTAAAATGTATCTCTATTTTTTTACCGCGCTATCAATTCGAAATTACCCTATTACTGACTCCACACATTAAAATTCCCAGTATACCTTTTAGTGATCGGTCCACGACTTCGGCTCCGGCAGTCAATCGACAAGTTATTGTTTTTACTTGTTTTATCTTTATGCACTAAATTAATTTATAATTATTCGTAATGTTTTTGATGGAAAAATTCGCGCCTATAGCAGCCATTTTAATCTTATAGTTGATACTTCCTTCGTCCCTTCGTTCCCCTTATTTATTAACGAAGATCCGATAAGGATCTCTTTCACAATTAAAAAGTAGGTTTTGAAGAGTATTTTTTTACATTTCAGCTGACCGTAAATTTACCCTACATTTGGCAAAAGCGGACAAATCTCCCCAAGTTAGGTCAAATTTGCAGTCCTGTTCAAGAGTTTGCTTTCATGCTCGAATGAGAATTTACCCTGAATACCCTCACATAACCATGGTTTCAGCCTGAATAACCTAATTTAGAACATAGAGGGCAAATTCACATTTCAAATTTTGACTCAAGAGTAACCTTCGACTGAAATCGTCTTGCTTCATCTCATATCATGCAGCACATTATTAATTTATATTAATATAGTTTTTTTTTTGCAATGACAAAATGAAAAAATTTTTGAATTCAAACGTTATTGTTAAAAAAGAAGAAAATGACTATGATAGACCTACTTGTTGAAAAATAATTCAACTAGTGAAAAAAAACTTTAACTTTAGTTAATCATTTTCGTAACTTTGAGTCGAGAAAAAAAATTTAATCAAAAAACTTGAACATATATATATGGAAATTTGATAAAATATTAAAAATTAATTTATAAAAAATTTCAGAAACTACTTGTTCAAAAGTATTTTCAATCTTATGTATACTTTTTTCAATACAAACTTTAAAAATAAATTTCCATAAGTTATTTTATCATTTTATCCATAAAACATGAAGTAAACATGCAAATAACATTGAAGTTTCTTGCAAGAAGAAAGAACCCATTAAATTTATGAGGAAAAGTAAATATGTTTAATTAAACGTATGTACAAAGAAGCTGCATACAGCATGCATGCAACGTTGAACATGTACCAAAAAAGTAAAAAATGAAAAAAAAAAAACTGTGAAAATGTGTATGACGGACTTTAAACGTTAATCACATTTGTCGAGAGCCAAGGATATAAATCTACGGTTAGTATGCAAGATATTATGCAAAGTTGTTTAATATATAGCTTTGAGAGTCGTTATACTTAAACGACATAATAAACTTTATAAACCTTTATAAAAGTTGTCTCACATTATCACTTAATGCATGTTGAGAAATAAATTATTCAACGTCTATACATTTTAATATATTATAATAGTTACTTCAATTTCTTCGTGAATATTTAAAATTTTTTTTCTTTTTTTTAAATTATTTTATTGAATTTAAAATTTTAAGTACAAGAGAAAGTTTTTTGCAACTTTTTTTTTTAGTATGAATAATTTAAGTGTTAATTCCAGTGAAGGTCTACACTAGAATTATATTAACAAAAATAGGTGGATATGATTATTGAGATGATTCAAATACTGACTGGTAAAAAAAATAAAATCGATTAAATAAAAAAAATGTTTAAAAAATTTTATATACCCGCAAGTTGTAGAAAAAATCAACATTTGACAGCTAGAGAAGATTAGTATAAATTAAAAAAAAAATTAGAAAATCCAAAAGTGCACGACTCATAATGCTCATTTATTATGAAATAATAAAAAAACGGCGAGAAGTACGGATAAATTTAAAATATATACAATTTTCTGTTATTAAAATTTGTTGTTATTTTTTTTGTTAATTATATTTGTAAATTACATTGAAGTTATAAATCTAGACTATGGAAAAAATAACATTTTATTTTTTTTTTTCAAAATTTTTCGGGGACTTCGTCGTGCCCCGGTCTCCCCTATACATTCAATAGAATTAAGCTTCGAGAGATTTCATAGATCCAATTACTCGATTCTACAAAGTCCGGGTATAATTCAAATAAGAAGAGATAGCCTTCAGGGTTTGTCTTCCCCAGCTTCTACTCCCTTTACCCTCTTACTCCTCATCGCCACAAATTCTCTGTAAAGTTTGATAAAGTTCAAACTCTCTCACGCCACCCATTTCAATGTCTAACCAGCCAATATAACTTATTCGTATGGAATATTTGAATTATCGAGTGGAATTAGCCTCAGGTTATTGATAAAAATTAAATTAAAAATTTTTCTTTCCATCTTAAAGTTATTTTTCGTTTATCAATGTCACTTATTTGTAAAAATCTGTTATTTTTCTGTCGTGATTGGCAACAACTCGTTTGAAACTGTGTTAGCTGCAGTCGAAATTACAACCGATAATTGGCAAACGTCCGATACGACGGCGATGATGTTGACTGCTACTGAAATTACTTTACATGTATAGAATTACTCTTTAGTAGTGTTTGTGACCTACTTATATACTTGTTTTGCTTCCCTTAACGTGATATTACGTTTTAGAGTAAATAAACGATTTAAACGGCGTTATTGATGTGTAAAACGATTTTAAAACTCAATACGGAAGTATTTAATTTAAATTCTTCATAAACTTTTTATTTTATTTCCTATGTTATTTTAAAAGTATACAGGGGAGACCGGCGCACGACAGCCCATCTGATGCACGTCAGATAACCTCAAAAACTTTTTTTATAATCGTCATATTTTCACAAGTTTGTTTTACTTACCACATTTTAAAGTGATACGAGATACCCGAGGCACGATGGACCCCCTCAAAAATTTTGAAGAAAAAAAAGTAATTTTTTCCACAGTCTAGATTTATAAGTTTGATGTAATTTACAAATTTCTTCTTCAATAAAAAAATTTAGGGCTAAAGAAAATGAAGTAGGGAAGGGGAGGGGTAAATCGGCTCTTTAAATTCGGGGACCCATTTCGCCCCAAAATCATTCGAGGCACTCAAAATTTTAAGAGGTCCACTCCCCCCCCCCCTACCCTATTAGGGAAGAGTGGGGCAAAATGGGCTGTCATGTAAATTACATATGAAAGCCCTCTTTTTTTTAGGGACCCATATTACCCCCCCTCCCCCACTTCAAGTTTTAAAAAATGAAATTATTTTTTTCTATGACCTCATTTTCCGATTGATTCGAAGATCTCCGATGGTGGTCGAAAATTATGCGTTCAGGCTAATTGCAAGTGCGTAGAATTTTAAGTTGACGCGGCAAAATTAAAAATATGTATCGCGCGTGTTACCGAGCGACGGTAAATGATAATTATTATCATTATAATTTTATTTACCCCGTAACAATATATACATATATTACATAATATGACAATTTTTTAATATAAATGTTATTAAATTTTTATTTTGTCCATTATCAAATAAACTTAAATCCCCAATACTTAAAAAATGTTCAAAGGTTTCGGCAGCAATTTAAAAGTATTAATCGATATCGATATATATTTGGCGACGATACTTTAGGTTTAGATTGTAATAATCACTGCCTAAGTCGCCAACTACCAAAGAGTGAAACGTTGTGAGTGATAATGAGAAGAGGAGAGATGGAAAAAGGTATTTGTGGGGTGAGAGGCGTTTCGTCTAAGTATACGATAGCTGAGACTCCTCAGTTAGGTGTGTCTATCGTATACCCCACCTAAGACGCCGTGTTGAAAGTTACATGTTGGAATTGTTATATATTGAAACAGGCATAGAGACGAGGTATTGCGAGAGGCGTGAGTTGTGAATGCCATCTCGCGGAGTAAAGCCTAACCACCACATATATATATATATTGATATCAGTGTACCCGGTGTTCAAAACCACAAAAAATAATGAGTGGCTTAGGTGGGCCGTCGAGCCCCGGTCCCCTAACTTCATTCAGTATCTGATTCAATAAATTGTTCTATTGCTTATTTTTATTAATAAATAAAATTACACGAAAATAAATTCATTGTTATAACTTTTAACACTGATTTGAATTGGCATAATTGAATAATTAAATAAAACAATTCAACTGAGGTACAGTTTTAACAAAATAACAAAAGTTACGTTTATCGGGCTAATTTATGTATGATATAAATTAATAAAAAATAAATCAATTGTGCTATTAAATTTGTTATTATAAAAATAAATAGGTCGAGATGGAATACGTGCAATGCATTATTCAATTACCTTCATTTTGATATGATTATTCAGAATCCATTTTTTTGAAGTATACAATTAATTCAATCTTACGAATTATTTGCATCGAATTTAAGATCAATATTTTAGTTTAAATTTACTTAATAAAACGCGGATTAAATGCGGCGTGGATTATTCATTCAATCTCTTAGAGTGATATCGCGAAATCAATAATTTAAAAGTGATTTCATATTTTAAAAATAAATACTTGTTCTCTTATTAGCTCTAATAACGTTCGTTAAATCAACATATGTTCTGTGTTAATTAAAAGTTACCAGAGTCCTGTAATGACAGTAAAAACAAAACCGCAAGGGTCTGCAGCGCTCATTAATATTTATAATGATAAAATAAAACAAAAAGTTTATTTAAAAAGCAAAACAAATTTGTGATTGAGAGTGCTGACGTATAACGTGAAATATAATTCCATAATTATTTAATTATTCAGAGTTGTAATTCATAAAATAATTAATTACTACCAAGTGGGCTCTTAGTAAGCTATTTTATTAAAAATTCAATAACTCTCATCAATCTTTTATTATAATTTAAAATAATGAACCCTGAAACGAGGTCACCCTACACTCAATATCATCATATATTTCTCAGATACACGATCAAAAAAAAAAAAAAAAAAATTTTCAATGGTAATTATAAAATATAAAACTTTTTAGACTTCAAAGTCGCTCTTTTAAAAAAAAAAAAATAAAAAATAATTTTTCAACTTTCACGTACCAGGAAAAAATTGATAAAAAAGAAAATATAATCAAATATTTTAGTCACAAAGTTATCGAGTGAAACAAACAAGTTACAAGGTTATATATATATATATATATTATATATTATATATATATATTGAAAGGGATGAGGGCATGCTCAACTGATTACGTTCAGCGAAACGTGAACGGTAATTTTTTTCAATTACTTGTATTTTGTGATCAAAGACACAAGACCATGGAGTAGAAAACCTGAATGCTGTATAGATTAAATACTCTTGATATATTAATCTGTATAGACATAGTTAACAAGAATACATGACCTTGTATTAAAAATATTTTTTTATTAAGTGAAAATTTTTACGTGAATATTAAGGAAAATCAAATGACACAAAATGATTCAGATGAGTTATTGTGTTACCTCAAGAAAACCTTCTAATAAAAAAATCCATGTGTTCTTTTAAATTGAATCAGTGAAATGTTACCGCGCGAAAATGGTCTATTTCTAATGAAACGTGTGAGGTATACGATCGCCTTCAAAAATTATAGTACAAATTTTTTGGCTATGCCTATTAGGAAAGAACATGTTGTCATGTTAAGATTACGTGTTAGAATAGCGCCGGTAGTGGTGTTGAAAAAATTCACTAACACCGTTGCACCGGTGTAAGTTCATATCAACACCTTTTTTTTACAGTGCACTAGTAGTGAGCCCATGTAGAAAAATGTGGATACATGATATCTATAAAAAAACTTCATATGAGAATCAGGATATGTGGCCTTGTATAGAAAACCCTTATAACGAACTGTAAATGTCTTTTTCAGATATAAGCAGTATTAGTAACCTATATGGCAACTATTACTGTCGGCAATCATAAATATTACTATGCAAGTAACGAATAGTTAACATAAAAACATAATAATGATTATCACATACAGTATGGTAATCATTCCCCGTTACAAGATGGTAATGGTTAGCATTTGTTTTTTTTTTCAGCGTGTATGTAGAAAAATTATTCTTGTTCAAAATACTATTGTGTCATACATGGAGAGAAATTTATGGTAACAATTACAATATATTATGGAAATGGTTCCCATAACGCATGGTAACCGATTTTTTTTAAATGTCGATTATAGGAACGGTACCCATATATATTATAGTAATCATTACTATAATATTATAGTAATCGTTACCATAACATTATGGTAACCACTACCATAATTCTATGGCAACAATTCCCATACATTATACTAACGTTTACCATAGTATAATGGGAACGATTACCACAATATTATGGGAATGGTTACCATAATATATATATATAGGATTTATTCCCATATCTACTTAGGAACCGTTACAATATGGTTATAGGATTGGTTCCTATTTGTTTATGGGAACTATTCCTATGGGTATGGTAATCATTACCATAATTCTTTCACATGCGGTATGGGAACGGTTATCATAATGATGGGAATTGTTCCCATATTTATTGGAACTTTTTCTAGAAAGTATAGGCCTATATCCCATAATTCCAAGTAATCATTACCATAACAGCATGGTATGATATTTCATAAACGTAGTAGGAACGGTTATCATAAATTTCTCTCCGTGTAGTAATGCCGGACTATGTTGACCACCTAACGGAAATTCAAATAAACATATGGAAGAATTACTATAACCTCTATGATACTGTAACCATTATAATTGTTACTATGGTCATAGTAATTTTCGCACGTGTTTATTTCAATTTCCGTTAGGGTGCCAACATGGTCCGGCATTACTATAGCACCATAGTATTTCAAACAAGAATAATTTCTCCGAGTAGGAAACCATAAAAATAGATAATCAACGCAATGGCATAGTATTAATTTGATATCCAATAAGTGCTAAATATTAAACAAAAAACTTTTTTTGTCGTAAATTCAATTACCGTTAACTACAACGTAATAAAGTTGAATAATTATCAAATTATCTATCGATAAAAATAATTTTACGCAAGAAAAATAAAGAGAAATATCGGGCAAACACGTGTCAAGTCTTAGCAAAGACTTTGGATGGTTGCATTTACTCAGCAGCACTCCAGTGACGTCACATCTGACGTCATACAAGTGGTTGCATAGCAACGGAGCTGCAAATCCCGGAACGACATCAAGGATAGAAGCAGCAGCAGCAGCTGCAGGAGCACAACCAGCCGCCGTAGCAGTAGCACGCGTTATGCCCGGGCCATCCCGGCTAAACTACCCCTACTGTTGTCCCTTGTTCTCGTTTCTACTTCCTCTTTCTCTTCCCCGTTCTATTTATTCTCCACACTTTTATTAACTTTTAGTTTTTTTTAAACTCTTTCATTGTATCAACTATTGAGTGGGCTTTATATATATTTTCAGTATTAAAAAATTTATAATTAAAAGACCTTCCTTTTTTTAGCCCTTCGATCATTTTATTTATCTCATTTTTATCTGTACCGTTACATTTAAAGTTTATTAAATTTTAATACTCGTTAAAAAAATTGTTATCAACTTCCATTATTTACTAAAAATATTCATGTAATTTTAATTAAATGTTCTAATAAATATTTATTTTCGACTTTGCATTTACTCGTTTTTAATCCAGTCGCAAAAAAAAAAAAAAATCAAAGCTTTCAATATTTCCCAGGAAAAAAATTAAAAAATTTTTACTTACTTTATCATTCAACATTTTAGTAAAAAAAAAACTGCAATATAATTAAGCTTTTGACTGTTGACTGATGGGTTTCACACTTTATTAAGCTTTAATTTTTTTATTCTATTATTTCAGTAGTAAAAAAAAAAAGAAAATTCTCGACTGACTTGGAAAGCTGATGCTTCATTAGCGGCCCGGGATGTCTGCTATTTTTTTACTCCCTCAGTACTGAATTTTTTATATTATTTTATTTATTCCCTTTTTATTTATCTTTTTATTCAATTTATTTATTTATTTATTATTTTTTTTTTTCACATAGCCAGGAGCGAAACAAGTTTACAAGTAACTTCATACGTAGATGCACTATCCAACCGTGTTTTTTCCAACAGTTTTTATCCTCACTACATATATATATATATTCACATATATGTATAAAATAGTCTCCAAAACAGGAAACTTGTTTTATTTATTTTTTAATTTTATTCTTTCTCTCTCATTCTTCTTTTTATTTTTTCATATATCAAGCTTTGTTTTATGTTTTACGTCATGACTCTATTCAAGAAGTAATTTACTTTTGCACAGTGAGAAACAAGCCTGCCTCTAGTACTAATTTTTTGTTACATTTTTCCGTAATTTTTTTTTTTTCAACGATAATTATTCTCAATTTAACTTTTAATTTTTTTCCTCCAACCGTTAATTCATTTTATTTTTATTTTTATTTTTATTTGCATAAAAAAAAATTTCCCTTATCACAAAGCCGAAAAAAAAATCTTCGGAATTATAACGACCAAGAGAGGATGGATTAAAAGTGGATGGATCAAAGAACTCGATAGACGTTAAGCGTTTATTTTTAAAAATACTTCTTCTTTTTTTTTTTTTTTTTTTTTTTTTGATACATTTTACATTAATGTAAAAGGTTTGTACGGATGTTTATCCAGTACTAGAGTCTTACATGGTATATAGTACGGATTTAATTGAGTTTACGAAAAGTAAGCTCAGTATTGGAGAGAATTAAGCACTGCATTTAGAATGCTTCATATACAAAACGTAAAATCCATCGTTTCTAGAATATATGGTATTATGCGAATATATTTCCCGACAGGTTTCACTTCCTGCGGATATATAATGCACCTTCATGCATGAATTATTGTGTTTATATAATCCGTAAATTAATTATTACGTGTATTCATTGAAAATTACAATTTCAATTACTGTTACGTTATTTAATCAAAGACCAGGTTTAATCAGTTTAATAATATGATAAGGACTTAGGTTGTTAGAGGATAAAATAATAGTAGGATCATATAACGTCGTGTGGTATCTTGTGACGTCGAGTATGGGAATAGTTGATGTTACTAATATATAGAGGAATTTGAAAAAAAAAGAACACTAACGGCGCGCGCGTGTAAAAAAAAAAAATTGTTAAAAAAAGGTTAAAAAAGTGTTGACTACCCGGGTCAAAAAACAATCTTGAATATGACTTGATTTAACTTAATTTCCTTTGAAGTCGTCGATATACCGACAACTGTAGTCCACATTTTAACTTTTTAACACACATAAGACCTCAAAACATCAACATCTGAAGAAAACTCAATTTTTGAAAATCAGATTGAAACCAATAACTTCCCTTTTCTGAAAATTTTCAATTGCCATAGCGGGAAATAAAAACGTATTAAAATGAATGCATTATATATTATAGGTTATAAAATGAGTACACGGAAAGAAAATTATGGAAATGGTTCCTATAATTTTGTGAAATTTCATCCTATACCAGTATAGGAATGACGACCATAAATTATGGGAACACGTCCTATAGATATAGGAATATTACCCATAATTATAGGAATAGTTCCTATAATTATGGGAATGATACCTATACCATTATGGGAATAGTTCCTATAATTATAGGAATGGTTCCTATAATTTATGGGAATGGTTCCTATAATATTATAGGAATGGTTCCTATAATAGTTCCTATAATTATAGGAATGGTTCCTATAATTTATGAGAATGGTTCCCATGATATTATAGGAACCATTCCCATGAATTAAAGGAACCATTCCTATAATTATAGGAGCTATTCCCATTTTCATAATGTTATAGAAATGGTTCCTATAATTATAGGAATAGTTCCTATAATATTATAGGAATAGTTCCTATAATATTATAGGAATGGTTCCTATACTATTATAGAAATGGTTCCTATACTATTATAGGAATAGTTCCTATAATATTATAGGAATGGTTACTATACTATTATAGGAGCTATTCCCATTTTCATAATGTTATAGAAATGGTTCCTATAATTATAGGAATAGTTCCTATAATATTATAGGAATGGTTCCTATACTATTATAGAAATGGTTCCTATACTATTATAGGAATAGTTCCTATAATATTATAGGAATGGTTCCTATACTATTATAGGAGCTATTCCCATTTTCATAATGTTATAGAAATGGTTCCTATAATTATAGGAATAGTTCCTATAATATTATAGGAATGGTTCCTATACTATTATAGAAATGGTTCCTATACTATTATAGGAATAGTTCCGATAATAGTATAGGAATGGTTCCCATAATGGTATAGGGGTGGTTTCTATAATATATAGGGACCATTCCTATAATGCATAGGAATACTCCCTATAATTTTCTTTCCGTGTCGTAACAAATAATTTCAAAAATTATATGAATCACAACTTTGTAACAGTCTCATAATGTAGACGATAATAATTATTATGAAATATAATTTTTTAAAGTTTATTATTGAGCCAAGAAATTTGTTAAGATTTCTTCACGTAACTCTCTAAGCTCTTACTGGCTCATTACTTTTGGCTCTCAGCATTGAACAATGTTCCTCGTGGTTGCTTCTGGCAGTTTTTAACTCAGATTGGCAGTCAACCAACGACAAAAAAAGAAGTTATAACAAATAAATCTGTATCTAAATTATACTTATACATTTATAATAATAATAATAATAATAATAATAATAATAATAATAATAATAATAATAATAATAATAATAATAATAATAATAATAATAATAATAATAATAATAATAATAATAATAATCAATTTTATAAGAAAGCGTTATTTTATAATTTAATATAAAAGACAAAACTTATTATTATCATGAAAAATAAGTTTAACAAACTTTTCAATAATAAGAAAACTTGTGCATTGTTTGAATGCTCAGGAAATTAAATAGACGATTAGAAGCTTAAAGTTCGTACTCATAAAGAAAAGTGAGATAAAATTATTAAAAAAAAAAAAAATTGATTTTTATTTTAATGCTTTTTGTGAATATTTCTTATCATTTTTTTTTACTTCCGTTGATACTCTCGAGTCTTTGACAAAGCTAATTACTTAAACTTGAATCATTTGTGACCCTCCATTTATTCCTCTTGTACTCTAGCAATCGTCCAAATGGCACGTAAATTATACCTTTTTATTTTTTTTATCCTTTAATTTCATTTCTTGTCGACATTTTATATCTGACAGTAGGTCAATAAAATTAACCGATTGCTTTTAAGAAAAAACTTTTTTATTCCTTCTTTGTCGCCATAAGCTCAAATGGAAATGATAAGATAGAGCAATGTAATTGAGTTAAGTTTGAAAAAAAGTTATGTCAACACTTTTTAATAATAGTCATAATTGTCTTTTCCTTTATAATGTAACCGCTTTCGCGAGCTGCTGAAAAGAACGCCCACTTCAGTCGTGAAATCAATTCAAACATGAGCATTGCTCACTTGATATATTCGTTAACAGTCATGATGACTATATTATCATTAGCTCTCACAGACGCTTTAAATGATATTTTAATCAGTAGTTTAAGTGAAGATAAACAAATAACGCAGATGGTTTTAAAACATTTGGAAGAGATACATGGAACATCGCCTATTCATGTAATCGTAGATTCAGAGGTAGAAATAATTAATAATATCATAACTTGCGTCAAAATTTGATGGTAATGATTAATGATTGTCATAGTAAATTCTTAGAGCCACGATTGTAACAATTAAATTTTTTTTCTCTTCTACTATTTTTGAAAAATTTTGATTGTGAAAACAAAACTGTGACGCATTTTCTCTAAGTCAGCGTTTTTCAGTTGTCAATAGAAGAGCAAACATGGAAAGGAAATTATGGGAATGGTTCCTATAATTTTGTGAAATCTCATTCTATACTAGTATAGAAATGATGACATAAATTATGGGAGTAGTTCCTATAATTATAGGAATGTTACCCATAATTATAGGAATAGTTCCTAGAATTAAAGGAAGGTTACCCATAATTATAAGCATAGTTCCTGTAATTATGAGAATGATACCCATACCATTATGGAAATGGCTCCTATAATTATAGAAATGGCTTCTATAATTATAGGAATGGTTCCTATAATTTATGGGAATGATACCCATACTATTATGGGAATGGTTCTTATAATTATAGGAATGGTTCCTATAATTTATAAGAATACTTCTTATAATATTATGGGAATCATTCCCATAGTATATAGGAACGATTCCTATGAATTATAGGAACCATTCCTATAAAATATAGGAATGGTTCCTATACTATTATAGGAACTATTCCTATAATATTATGGGAATGGTTCCTGTACTATTATAGAAACTGTTCCTATAATATTATGGGAATGGTTCCCATAATGGTATAGGGATGCTTCCTATAATATATAGGAACCATTCCTATAGCATATAGGAACCATTCCTATAATACATAGGAATACTTCCTATAATTTTCATTTCGTGAATAGTTGAAAAAAGAAAAATTTTTATTTTTGTACTGAAATTTTTGAATTAGCCACTTTCCGGTCTGACTAACTTGTTCCATTTTTTGTTCTATAATTCGTAAATAATATTTTTTTAACCAAAAAAAGTGTCGCATTTTTGCCCGCTTTCTCCAAAACACTACTTTTTCGTGTATTTTCAAAAATTCAAAAATAATTTCTGCAAAACTATTATAATTTTTCTGGAACATTTTCTGTGGAACAAATATTCCAAAAAGTTTTAGTTCCATAAAAAATCCGATCACTACAATACAGATGTCAAATCGGAAAATCATTGCCATTAAATTTATAAGACGTATAGTTCGTGATTGCGTCACGAAAATGTATAACTATATTTCTTTTTTATGTTTATCATCATTTATTTTTTACGTTATTTGTCCTCAGATTAATCCAGCTGTCACAAACAAACTTCTAATTAACTATATCATAGAAAGACCGAGTTTCTTATTACTCGATAACGATTTGACCTCGATATTTATTGAAAATAGTTACGTAAAAATCTATCATGCTGTAGCAATTTATAGAAACATTAACAATGTTAAGCCCAGTGAGTTAAAAAATTTACTGAATCAATCATGGAACTCGCGAGCAAAGTTTTTAATATGGATAATGGAGGACAAATTGCCGACGATCGAAAAAGATTTAGAACATGCTCTGATAGATTTTTGGTCTCTCGATTGCCTAGATGTGGTTTTTATGATAAAGAAAAACAATTCATCTGATTACAATGCATTTACTTATGATCCTTTTGTGACTTCAAATAACAAAGGAAATGTTGTTGAGATGAAACCCACAGAATTGTTGTTTCCCATTAAGCTCAATAATTTACATCAGTATCCAATTTCGGTGTCTATGTATCAAGCTAAGCCGACGTCAGTTAATTTATCAAATTTCACGTCTTTGATCGGCGCTCGAGGTATTGATGTTGAAGCAACAAGATATCTTTCAACGTGGATCAATTTTACGATAGTACTTAAAAGTGCAGATGTGTCTTTGTCTGGGTACTCGTTGATCCTGCCAGACGGGACAGTTATTGGGCCAATCGGTGACATTATTCAAAATCGATCTGAAATTTTGGGAAATCCACAGATAGTAAATTCGGTGATTGATAGAGATGTTGAATTTCTAAGACCTTTTGGACGCTCATCGATGATGATTGCCGTTCCCAAAAGTGGTTATATGCCAGGCATTGCTAGATTATTTCGCACTGTTGACTATTATTTAACAGTATCTATTCTGGTGGCATGGGTATTTTTGATGTTATGTCTATTCATTATTGGTAACCCTGATCCAATACTTGAAACATTCAGGATTATAATACATCACCACTGTCATAATATAAGGGATAGAGTGTCTGAACGTATTTTTTTGATAAGCTGGATTATATGGGCTTTTATTTTGGCATCGGCGCATCAAGTTTACTTGATGAAAGCACTTACGGATCCTCCTTATTATCCGAATATTAACACCCTAGATGAATTCGTTGAGAGTGATCTGACAGTTGTTCTTGATCCTATTGTCTACCATTCATTGAATTATTCAGATTCTACTTTACACAGAAAATTAATTGATAAAGCCGAAGTGGGATTCAATTTTGATGCATGCTTGAAGAGATTGATGATCAGCGAACAAGTCGCCTGTGTTACAGAACAATCAATTATTGACTACCAAGTGTTAACATTGAATAAGAAAGTTTTGTCGAAGAAAAGGAGAAATGCTAAAACTCAAGGGCATATTGTCAAGAGTCCTTTATCTACTTTTTGGACAACTTTGGTAGTCAAAAAAGGATTTCCTTACTTGGATAAATTCAATAGAGGGTACCAAAATATTATTGAATTTGGATTGATCATAAAATGGCACAATGACATTACCCGAGGACTCTTCAGGCCACAGAACGAATTTATGGGCCCATTGAATATAGTCCACTTTGAAGGAATTTTCAATATTCTTATGATCGGAATGGGTATTGCTCTAGTAGTGTTTGTTGGAGAAATAGTTGTTAGTTATATTAAATACAAGACAATGATAAAGTGAAACTATCTAGACTGTTATCATGCATTTTAAAAAGATATACTATTTTTTGGTAATTTATCTAGACAACAATAGATCATTTGGTTGATAGCCGAGTATAAACGGTAGTATGGTATTTATCGGGCTGTCATGGCCGTACCTCGTTCAATAATATCACCAAAGTGAAATGACGAATCACATTGGGCCATCAGTTTACCGTAAATCATTCAAAATTGGTGGTTATTGTATGGTCGAATCCATGTCACATATTGGAATGACAGTAGCCGAACTGAACTTGCTCTTGACAGCTACGAAAAAATTATATGAGGCGTCATAAACACATTTGTTATTGTAGTTATAATAATAGGTTGCATTAATACTAGTTTTATTGATCGTACCATTATTAATAGTAATAATACTAGTTGTGAGATATTTAAGCAGCCTTAAATATAAGCCATATATTGATTTAATATTAATAAATAGGTTCTAACCAATAATTTCCCTTACGGTTTTCACAATGCTATTTACCGAAATTAACGCAATACCGCAATGATAACATATAAATACACTAGATAGCAAGTAGACTGCTCGTATATATAAGGTATTTTCATGAATTTTTTTTTCACGGTATCTACATTGATTTTATTGAATTTATACGGTGCTTATATGACGCATACTGTGATCCTACTTAATATATACTGTGACGGGGTAGCTGGAGGTTCGACTACTCAAATTTGTCATGCCATTTTAAGGAAGCCCCTAATGTCTCTTATTACCTTATTCAATATAGTTTTCTCTACAGTTCACCGAGACACCAAAAGAGGTCCATTGGTCGGTTTTCCGGACATTATAGGAGGCAGCTCAGACAAGGTCACGTGAATAAACCCTCCTTAGATTTAGTTTATACAAGAGCGAGCAAGCATCTGCACAAAGAACTAAATCAAAATCAAGGGTTTTTATCGTTTTTTTCACCCGAAATTAACTATTAGTATTACCTGAATTTTTATATCTTGTAACGAACGCAAAGTTTATTGGGTAAAAATTTTTTCTTTAAAATGGGGACCAATGTCTATAATAGATTACATAAGCATTGTTACAAACTATGTATTGAAATTGAGAATTAGGCTCTAACTAACAGCTAGAGTGAAAATGTAGAGTAGGGCTGAGGACGCATAGCGAGACTCTTACTCTCTAAAAGCGAATTAGTGAAAATCATGTGACAATCACTGTTTCGCAGTGAATAGTCACTATTTTCATTATATCAAATTTAAGAGAGTACTTTACACTCCCGAACTCATTACTTTCTAAATCTGAAACAGTAACTATTCACTGTTTCACAGCTATAAGTATACCAAGTGGTATACTTAGAGCTGTGAAATAGTGTATATACACTATTTTTCAGTAGTTTTCACTGCTTCAGATTTAGAGAGTACATACTCTTGATACAATCGTTGCTACAATTCGAACTTTTTTAGGTTCCAAGCAAAGCATATCTAGTCTGCCTATTTTGACATCTAACTACTCCATCTTATTTCACTCTGTAGAGCTTCCATTTCAATGAAAATAGAAGAGAAATGACCTATTTCGGATAAAAAAAATCCAACATAATCTTAAATGCTTAGAAAAGTTATCACCCAGTTATCATAACCGAACCATGGTTTCTGCAGAAGCGAAACTGCCAAATGCCCAATCAACCATAGCAAATTATCATAAATTATATAATATCTTAGGAATCTTAAATAGAGCACAAAATATCCAAGCGTCTCAATGGCAAACATTTTACGGTAATAACTGTTTGAGTTCAACAGCTTCAATAACCATTTGGATTACCCACTTCACTGATCTTGACTATCTCTAAGTACTTCTTGCTAAATTCTGGCAATACAACAGCGTTAACATTGTCGTAGTAGTTGTTGATTTATTTGAGAGTGAAAAAAAATTATCTTTACTCATGATTCATTTAAACTAAAAAAAAATAATAATCTAGATCAAGGACGTGGTGAATTGCGTAACCGAATGACAACAACAGTACATCGTTTCCTGATAAATTAAAAAATCTTCACGGTTATTCAATTCCAATTTCTCCGAATCAACCTCAGCCGCACGCACGGTTGAATAACAACTTTACTGAATTACCAGATGGTATAGACATTAATTGTTATCGTATTCTCGCTCAATGGATGAACTTCTCTACAGAGCTGACAACTTCAAAATTCTTATTCAAAAATTACATCATTGGTTTTATTCAATAAAACTCGAGTTAATAATATCAGTGATGCAATGACTTTTATTGATAACACACTTTATTATCGCAAAATTACATGCATTGTCTCTATTGGTATTGACTATTCCCACTGAAGGTCGAAAATAGTTATGATAGTTCGAAGTAATTATATAATACTTGGTATTCTGTTCTCATAAAGAAAATAATTTTCGCGTATTTTCTTTGTATATCATTAAAAACAAAAATATTTAAGTTATTTGAGTCCTCGGAACCATAGTATTTCCTTAAGCACCCTGCTTTGTCCCTCCCCCTTCCCCTAGTTTTCAAAATTCGTGAACTGATTTGATTTTTAAAATTTTAATTGTATGGTTGATGTTACTTTTTTTTATGTTAAGAAGGATTTTCAGATAATTTTGTCCGTTTTTCTTCAAATGAACATTCTTACCACAAAATACACACCAAGATTTGATACCTTATATGGAGAAATTATTCTTCTTTGACATGTTGTGGTGTCATAGTAAAGCTGGACTATGTTGGCCACCTGACGATAATTAAAATAAACACATACGAAAATTACTATGACCATTGTAAAAGTTACAATAGGCGCAGTAATTTGTGTTATTATTGTTGCCAATTTTACTATGGCCATAGTTATTTTTCCATGTGTTTGTTTCAATTTCTGCAGATGGCTAACATGGTCTGACTTTATTCTGACATCATGCATTACGAACACAAATACTTTCTCCATGTACTTATAGATCCAGCGATGCTCGGCTTAATTTATTAAAAGTTTCCATTCGGTTACTAGAAAAATTCGAACAAAACTTCTTTTCACTATACAAGTGCAATAAGGAAAGTTCCATTCGTCAACTTGAATCCGAAAAAGAATAAAAGTACAAAGAAAAACCTCTTTAAGTTGAGTAAAATAAATTAAACTGCCAGACAACTTGTTAAAATAGAAATAATATTATTTTTCGACTCGGGTGCACAAGTGACTTAATAGCGATAAATTCAAAAATTTTAAAATGCAGCAAAATGTTAAACTTTTAATATTTTATTGGATAAAAAGAACCATGTACAAACTGTTTTTTATATTTATTTTGCGCAATAATTGCTGTGATTTTATTTTTATTACAACAGATTCATTATGAATTAAAAAAATAACGTATCGATTTTCGATAACGAAGTGGAGAAACAAGTGCTTCAGTTACGACCGAAGAATTGTTACAATTAATAGATGAATATTACGGTGATAAAAAATGAAAAACTTTTTTTATGCTTTTATTTGTAAATTTTTTAATTAACAATTCTATTCATCGTTTTTTTCTAGTTACTGACAATATTTTTCAATGTATGACACTTTAATGATTATTTCAAAGTTTACACCCGAAAAATTGACTTTGGCTCACTGCCCGATAATTCTAATTCGATAACTATTAACGATAATAAGACACTATATCTTATTGCGAAGGAGTGTTTTCGTTAGGAAAGGGTGGCCATTAAAAATTAAATTTTCTCAGGCAGCCTATAAAAAGCTTTTTTTGTGAAAAAATACTTGGGGAATTTGGTTTGATCAAAAACAGCTTAAAATTTTTATAAAAGATCAAAAACAGATTAACTAGTTCATATACAAACCAATTTGTCCAAATGCAATTCAGTTAAACTAAAATCAGATCAAATTCGATCGGGGCACTATCGCGCGCAATATTTTGGAATGCAAAACTTAACCAAATAATTCAGGCTCTATATTGTAATATTAAATTGGCCAAACATATGTTATGCTCATGAATATAATCGAGATGTTGATATAATGACAAAAAATATAGTATATTCATATTGTGAATACGTAATTTAAATATATGATTGAATAGAATACTAATTTATATCTTTATATATTATTTCCAATAACGAATAATTTCAGTTATACGCCATCTATATTTTATATAGTATATCTAAGCGTAACGAGAACATATTCATTGGTATTCTAGAATCGAGAACACTCAGTACGTGCCTGACACGAGGGTGTCTAGCAAATGCAATTACTGCGATGGTCTCAATTACCGATCTGCGTCAGCAATTGTTGTTAAAAGCAAACTAGCTAACGCAGTAATCTTCAAAAAATGGTAAAAAAGTGCCAATGCAGTTTTATATTTTCTGCATAACGTTTAATAATTAAGGGGAAAAAAGCATTGTATACAAAATTTCATACTCGCAATAGTAAAATAAAAATTTTATTTAATTAAATTTACGTTATACTGTTATCGAGTGCTCTTTTTTAAAATACCATGCAATTGAGTTTCGAAAAAAAAAAAAAATATATATATATATATATATATATATATATATATATATATATATATATATATATATAAAACACTACGGGGTGAATGGACATGCGTCGAAGGTTTTGTTTTGTCCTGACCTAGCATCCACTCGAGGTTCGCAACCGAGTCCACCGCACCCTTTGTATAAATTCCAACCCCTATTTCCCACTGTACTAACTGCCAACATACCCCGATACCTATTATTTACATATGAACAATTATTTTTAACATATTTTTATTTATTCAATATTTAAAAAAAAAAAATATTTTTTCCAATTGATTTTTATTTCAATTTAAAAAATTTATTATTTTATACGCAAATTATTTTTTAGTTTAAGGATAAATTGAATAAGCAGTTATTTTATTTTATTCGATTACGAGATTGAAATATTATTTCCCGATAAAAAAAAAATTTATAATTTGTTTTTTAAACTGTTAATTTTATTCATATAAAAAGAAATTTCTCACAATGTAACTGTAGACCTCAGTAAAATTTAAATTTTTTAAATTTCAAAATTCTGGAGTGATTTTAGGTATTTTAGGTATGTACTCGATATTAATATTCATGATCTTGAAGTTAGCAGACAATTACCAATTTTCGGATTTTTTTTTCAGCAAAAAAGAAAAAATTATTAAATGTCGGTTAAGTTCAGTATCGTTGAAATTCCGTGAAAATTTTTAATGAGAACAAATACAATAGTTATATTTTTTTTTATTTCTACTAAAGTAGAAAATTGTTGAAAATTAGCTGGAGCTTGCAGTTTCGAAACTTCTTCTAACTTTACTTGTATAACACTTCTCAAAAGTTTGATGTTTTATCTTTTGATTTTTTTTTCTATTCTCTATATTTGATATGTAAGAAATAAATATGTATAGGAACATATGTAGGTGTCCTTTCTTTGTGTGATCTTATATAGTTTCTTTAAAGTAAAACATATCTAAAAGGTAAAATATAGTCGAGGCATATACATACATCCGGTCTATTTTGTACCTTGATCGAAACAAGTAGCGCCCGCTACTATGTATGTGATATATATCTATCGTCCTGGTAGCCACGAATATAACGACTACGACGACGACAGCATCGTTTTGCATATGGAAATTGGCCAGAACGCGGTAGATGAACGTGAATACAAGTCGATTCTCGTAGCATGTTTCCGGTGTATGAATAAAAAGTTAAATAATGTTATTTATTTAAACATGAAAAACTACTAAATTGCGATTCCTTATTCACTATCAATGCATATCATGATAATTTGCAATCATCAGAGTAGATATTAATAAATTGCTTATAGAAAGCATGTAAATATAATACTCTTTGTAAGATAGCAACGAAATTGACTACTCCTGTCAATTATCCGTGTCTTCGAGTTCTTTATAAGCTTATTAAACTACTTTTTTATTTTAAAGATTGTAGGGGGGAATAGAGCAAGATGAGACACGTTTATAACAACAAAAAACGTATATATTGTGTAAAGTCCTTTTCAATGGATTGTAAAAAATTAGTGGAGTGAATGCAGAGCAGATAAGTGTCTATTCATTCAAGGAGGTTCATCGGATAATCACTTTTCTTACAATAATTTTCAATTTTTTAATACAAATACTTTGAAGTGTCCTGTATACGTAGGAATTTTTTAAAATAGTCCTTGCGATACTAAATTTCGAAATAATAACAATTAAAAATCGTACATTTAACATGCATTCCCTACGTTGACCGTAGTTAGATTGAGCATTTTATTAAATAACAATCATACTTTTCTTACAACATTTTTTTAAAAGCTGAAAATAATTAATTAAATTTATAACAAGTAATTTTTTTCAATAAAAACATAAACGAGCGGTATTCATTTTTTTGTAATTAATTTTTAAAGTTTGTTACTTTTAATAATTTTCAAGCTTTCTCCCATAACCTGACAAGTGAGAGATAGTGACTTGGCAACGTTGCAGTGCGCAGGAAGTTTAAAACACAGTAGAAGCCCAACAGATTTAAATAATTATAAATTACTTTTTGAATTTAGAATTTTTAAAATTTAGTTGCGAAGTCATTATTATTTATTATTTATTATTTGTTGTCTCCAACTATGTATAACCTCGAAATTATTCAAAACACTTTCTATAACACATGCTCAAGGGGAAAAATATTAAAAGTTAGAATGAAACGTAGCCAAGTCTGAAAAAAGACGCAATGGGATCATTTTTATACTTCTGCGCATATAAAAGGATGCGCAAAAGTGTACTGTATCTCAAACACTTCTTATTGTAGTTAGAATGTTTTACACGGGAGAAATCTCTCTAAAAGTTGCGAACTACTGCTACCGATGAACCTCCTTAAGGAGGTTTGACTGAAACTAGTGAGTCAAAGTAGTGTTTGAATTTTTTCGTTCGCTAAATTCTCCTAATAGTCATAAAAATTCATTATTTTAATTTATAATAACATAACGAATTCATAAATTAATATTTATTACTTATTTAATTGAAGAAAGTAATGAAATGACTTGGTTGTTTTTGACTCATATGATTTAATAAAAAGATTTGGCAACAGCGCGTTCTAACTTCTTACACATCGATATTCAAATGAAAGCGGGAAAAATTTATTTATAATCTCATCTCTCTTATTAATGTATTTCGATCTTTGTTTTTTCTCTCAGCTGCTTCCGCGACGTTGCCGAACCCTCAATAATATGTACCTCTGTCGATGAACGAGATTAAATAATAAAGTTTAACTTTAATTATTTAAATAATTACAACGGTAACACTATATTGTTAAAATCTTATCATATTCTAAAAATATTCAAGATTATGGCATGTGGTTTTTTATTTCTCAAACTTGGGAGGTTAATAATGAAAAAAAATCGAATAAGTCATGACGGAAGCTTGTCCGCCATAAGAGCCTGTGTATAAGAACTTTAAAAACGTAATTTTTAAATCTTTTTTCTAAGAAACTAGGCGGTGGATCATATTCAAATTTTGGGAATACATCGATAAAGTACTTATTTATATGCGTACTAAGTTTCGAATCTTAAAATTGGAAAATCCTTTTTACATTAGATTTGATCGAACCTCTTTAATCCCGTAGGAGTGAAATTCACTCCAAAAAGAAGTTTAATTTAATATTTAAACTCTGAGTCGGAGTGAATTCGGATTTAATTAAAACTACATTTCCTCCTGTGGAATTATAGAGAAAATCCGTCAAAAGTATTGACCCAATAGCTTATAATGAAAAAAATTCTGGGAATTTTTCGAGATTCCTCGAACAAGAGCATACTATTAGAAACTGAATTTGAATTTTCTGATTAAAATATTGATATTTCATTCAATAAAATAAGAAAATTCCCGTTTTCAAATTTTCTGAGATCCCACGTATAAATTAAATTAAAAAAAAAATTATCAATATTGCACTATCAAAATAAAAAAATATTTTGACTGTAAAAGTTCTTACGAAATTAGCTGACATATAAAAATAATCAATAATATATTTAATGTTCTCTACAATAAAAATAGTAGATTTATTTAGATTTCTTTTTTATTACAACTACTCGTTCATCATGTCAGACTATCGGAACTATACTAGGCGTCCGATCCATCTGGATCATTTATCTTGTGTTATCAGGTCAAACTTGATGTGTTTCGATTAATCAATGCTGGAGAAATGATGAGCCAAACGTTTTATGTGTTATCGTATGATTTTATATATATTTTTTTCTTCTTTATTATTTTTTATTTTTTGTCCATTTAACAATTTTCCTGGCGCAGGTACTTTGATGACGTCGATGTTGAGAGAATTGCACTTTCACGGCTCGTTGACGCCATCAAGTTGTCATGTACAAAGCAATGCAACGTTTTTTTTTTTTTTAATAATAGAAATTGCGCAGTTAAATAAAATTTATTGATTGGATATTATTTACAAGCGATACGATTTTTTTTATTGTTATTTTTAAAATGATTATGTACAGAGCAAAGTTCAAGTATTTGATGTGGGGGTCCAGTGGGAAATTACATAGGTTTAATTTTTTTCCAGGGTATGCGGAAGAGCTTAAGTTTAATGAGTTGGAGATTATTTTATGAAAACTGATGCAAATAATATGCTTTTATAAATACTCTTTTACAGTAATAAGAGTATTTTTAAATATAATTTTCAAATTTCCGGTACACGGCAAGAAAAATATTTTCAGTATGACTATCTTATGTATCTTCAAATGACGTATCGTCAGAATAATGATTCGTATACCTTATTTAAGAATACTCACATGTTAATTCAATAGTCTATAGGGTCTATAGTATCATTCAAGTGAAGATATGTTTTTAGGTTAGGACAAGTATTCACTGATTTAATTTCAAAATACGACAAATAGCCTTTGCAAATATACAGCTACCCAATTTCAAAACACAGTAACTGACGAATTTTTCAAAATCGATTTTTTGGTATTTTTAGTTTCAATGGAATCTCGTGAACTTGATTCAATGCATATTTCAAAAATTCTTTTCTTGCCAGTTACTGCGTTTTGAAATTGGGCTGCCGTATATCAACATTCTAATTAGAAGAATGTCTAACTCAATATTTTTCAGTAGGTGATTCTGTGCGATTTTCAGATAGTAATGGTCAGAAAAAATATTATTCGAGTGACCTAGCCAAAATATTATGCATATACTAGACATAGAATTTATTTTTAGATGAAAAAAAAAAATGTTTAAATTACTTTTGTTTCGCATAAATAGAGGATTTTCTGAAATGGAGTTAGACAATTTGCTAATTAGAACGTTGATATGTAGTTTCATTGATATAAATATCTGTTTTGTCACTCTCTAAATCAGAAACAGTTTATATACACTACTTTTCAGTGGTTTTCACTGTTTCAGATTTAGAGAACAGCGTGAGGAATTGTATAGCTAAATTGGCTAAACGTTGTGTCATTCTCGGTTGCCGATTGCCTAAATACAGAGTTTGCGCCATAGTCATGTCAGCGATTCATCAGATGACTAAAATAAGGGTGCGAATCATCATTTTGATGATCCACTGAAAGGAAACTCTGTTTAGCTGAATTGACTACACGGCGTATCATTAAGTAAATTGAGTATACAGCGTATATCCAGAATAGCAGGACATATACCCACTCTGACGATATTTTTCTCGCCATGTAAGACAATTGAAAATTTTCAAAAAAAAGGGAATTTATTGAATTCGGTCCGATTTTCTAAATCGAATTTCTTACAAATCTTGACGTTATGAGGTTCTAGGAAGCTATTCTTACTATTTTCAAGATGATTTCCGAGTGTATGTATGTGTGTACGTATGTATGTAAATATACTGTAATTTTTGAACGAATGAACCAATTTAGCTTTTTGAGGTGGCGTTTGGTGGCTCATTAATTCCAAAAATTTGTGAGAAATTGAACATAATCAGTGCAGTATATTAAAGATATTCCAAATATAAAATATTTTTTTTGGATAAGTTGTAATGTACTCGATAGATTCCAAAATCTAATCAGGTCTAAAACTTTATTAGCCACGTCGAATCCTACCTCAATCGTCGAAATCGGTTGATTTAAAAAAAAAAATCGTCGAAAGAGTTTCGAAAAAGTATTTTTTTTTAAGAAAATCCAAATCGAACTAATTGACAGTTTTTTAACGTTAGTAGTTAAAAACTGCGTTAAATGTCACCTTGAACGTCAAAATCGGTTCATTATTTCCAATAGATATTGGTGACATAAAATAAAAAAAACAACGATTTACTTCATACTTTTGTAAATAACATTTCTTAAGGAGGTTCATCGGTAGCAGTAGTTCGCAACTTTTAGAGAGATTTCTCCCGTGTAAAACATCCTAACTACAATAAGAAGTGTTTGAGATACAGTACACTTTTGCGCACCCTCATTTATGCGCAGAAGTATAAAAATGATCCCATTCGTCTTTTCTCAGGCTTGGCTACGTTGCATTCTAACTTTTAATATTTTTCCCCTTGAGCATGTGTTATAGAAAGTGTTTTGAATAATTTCGAGGTTATACATAGTTGGAGACAACAAATAATAAATAATAAATAATAATGACTTCGCAACTAAATTTTAAAAATTCTAAATTCAAAAAGTAATTTATAATTATTTAAATCTGTTGGGCTTCTACTGTGTTTTAAACTTCCCGCGCACTGCAACATTGCCAAGTCACTATCTCTCACTTGTCAGGTTATGGGAGAAAGCTTGAAAATTATTAAAAGTAACAAACTTTAAAAATTAATTACAAAAAAATGAATACCGCTCGTTTATGTTTTTATTGAAAAAAGTTACTTGTTATAAATTTAATTAATAATTTTCAGCTTTTAAAAAAATGTTGTAAGAAAAGTATGATTGTTATTTAATAAAATGCTCACCTAACTACGGTCAACATAGGGAATGCATGTTAAATGTACGACTTTTAATTGTTAAAATTTCGAAATTTAGTACCGCAAGGACTATTTTAAAAAATTCCTACATATACAGGACTCTTCAAAGTATTTGTATTTAAAAATTGAAAGATATTGTAAGAAAAGTGATTGTCCGATGAACCTCCTTAATTCAAAAAAATATCATTTTGACATCGTGATTATTTGAATTTCATCAACATCTAGATGAAAGTTTAAAAAAATGTACGTCGAGTAAACATAAATACTACATAAATATAAAGAAAAAAAATTATTCGGCAATATTCTAACTATTTGATTACACGCCAAAGGTCACGTCGTAGTAAACAATTATATGAAAGTTGGCATGGCCCAACGAATAAAAATTAAACGAGGAAGAGCGTGAGCATCATCGTCAGTGAAAGAGGTCAAAAGGAATTACAACAACGAAAGCTTTTTCAACGCCCTACAGCACTACATGCTGACCTTTGGAAAACCAACGTAACATACTCACTGAGATTACATACCCACGCGATATACGAAGGTCAGAGTTCACCGAGTCAATTCATTCCGAAGCTTTTATTTATTTTTTTTATTTACATTTTTTAAAATTTACATTTCCGGTAAATTACATATTCATTCTCAACTTTCATCACGAGAAAATTACTAAACGTCGATATATTTTTACCATGCGATTATAGTTCATTTATATCGTTTTCATTTTTTTTTTTTTTTTTTTTCGGAAAAAAATCATTTCGATCTAAACAATTCCCTTCGAATTGAATTTACAGCGAAATTATTGATTTTAGAAAAAAATGTTTTGAACAAAAGTTGTAGGAAATTTAATTTACTACAAAAAATAGCTCTAGTCTTTTTTACATATTTATAATATTTTCAAAGTTATCGAGGAAATAAAAAAGAAATTAATAACTAAAAAATATATTAAAATTAATTTCTTTACTTTAACTTGCAATTACGTCGAAATGATCAGATCTACGCAAAAACATCAAGAGACCTTTTTTGTAGAAAATTTAATAAGCTACAAAATTGTTTATATACATTTTCGTCATATTTTTATTAGTTAAGCTATAATTTTCATTTTTTTAGCCTACAATAACTTTGAAAATTAAAAGTAAAGAAAAATTAAATCAGCGCTTATTGAAGTGGACGAGACAGCCGTTAGTATTTAATAAATTTGTATTACATATTTATAGACCATGATTATATAATGTGACGTTGATCATAAAATGACAACGGGTTGGCAAACGAGATCTATTGTTACACTCAGTACGTTGTATTGAAATTACAAAGGGTGTTGACGTTTCGCAAAAGGATATACTTGATTGTGTTGAGTATAAATCTGGGTAGGCTGTGATAGTAGTTGAGTATGTAGTAAAGCACGTGGATGCTTGTGTATTGCTCTGTAACAAAGAGGAAGCTAGAGTAGACTTGAGTTGAGTTGAGTATAGAATCAACGCGACATGAATGATGACGACACTTTGGTGCGTTCAGTTAGCAAAAGGCTAATTAATTGCTTAATTAGTAGACTAGGCGTCGTACATCCAATAACGCCGTCGCGACGTTATACACCTACATGTCCTACTCTTATTGTTTCATATATATATCTACGTATCTATATCTATGTATAATAATTATGTATGCAATGCGTACACATATATTGAGGTAATATATATATTATGTGTACGTTTGATTACATATTACTTGATTATTATTTATTGTCTGGTTAATGAACGTATTTAATTAATGCTTAGTAACTTATTGGATCAGTGCTCCTTCAATTACTTATCTTTCTGCATAAATATATATTAATATTACGTGTGCAATAACGTGATAGCGCTTATAATGTATGTAGTATTATTTTATGATTAATTGGTAATTTTACATAATATTAATTAGGTTATTGATTTTGTTTTCTTTGTGGAAAATTTTGGTTTCCAATTTATTTATTATTCATTTATTATTTAAAAAAACATTTTTTTCCATAAGATATGATCTGATAATTTTATATTATAATTATATTTTTACTATTTTTAATAAAATAATTCATATACTGCATACAGAAAAAAATCCGGTTGAAAACAGTAATTTCAGCGGGAAATTAATAGCGGGAAGTTAATACACGGAAAGAAAAACATGGGAATTTTTCCCATTTTACTTACACTGTGAAAAATTTCCAACAATTTTTACAATGGGTGCTTGTAACACCGGACCATAAGAAAACTGGTACAAAATTTACAAGTGTCTCGTAGTAAACGGTATGCGCAGACGACACGATTGGGACCTATGCGCATACGTTTACTATGGAACACTTGTAAATTTTGTAGCAGTTTTATTATGGTCCGGGGTTACAATGTAACCATAGTAAAATTTAATGGGAATTTTTCACAGTGTAGGAGAAATTCCCTTGTTGACATGGCAAATTGTGCTTTATCGACATGGTAGATTTTACCAAGGAAAAATGGAAATATAACCATATTTTATAGGAATTTTACCCATGTATTATAGGAATATCTTCCATGTTGCCATTGCAAAAATTTCCATGCAACATAGCAATTTTTCCTATGTGGACATGGGAATTTTCCCCATGCCAACATGGATATTTTTACCATGTCAGTATAGGAATTTTGTTCATATTACTGGAGTAATTTTTTCCTTGTCAACATAAGATAAATACCCATGTCAACTTAGAAGAAACTACTCCAGTAACATGGGAAAAATTCCTATACTGACATGGTAAAAATATCCATGTTGGCATGGGAAAAATTCCCATGTCAACATAGGAAAAATTACTATGTTGCATGAGAAAAGTCCACAAGAAGATAAAATCACTAAAGTACCAAATATTTTGGTCATTTTGATCATTTAAGCTTTAAAGCGATAAAATAGGGATATGTGAAGGTATTACCGTTTTCGAAAATAGAATTTCAAAGCTTCCGAAAAAATTTTGTGTAACTTAATAAAAATTTTTTTGTAGCACCTACGAATTAATCAATTTTGATTGTACTTAACAAATTACAAATTAAAAGCAGATGAACTTCGAACAGATTACATCCAAGAGCTATAAAATATTTTTACTATCATTGTACTTCACTTTAATTGAAAAGGTGCCATAATTGTTAATGTTCTGCAAGTACATTCTTTTTTGATTTATACATTTGACTTGCATTTAACTTGCCAGTAAATACGGCTTGTACATCAACGAATGACCCTTATTTAATGTTATGGAAATTTGAAACCATCACTTTACAAATATTTTACTTTTATATACATGGTAATTTCGACTTTGTTAACATGGAAATTTTTCCCATGTTAACATGGGAAATTTTTTCATGTTGACATAGGAACAAATCCAATGTTAACATAGCAACGATTCCAATGTTAACATGGGAGTTTTTCCCATGTTGAGATGGGAATTTTTCCCATGTTAACATTGGAATTATTCCTATATAACATAGTTATTTTTTCAATGTTAATATAGGAAAATTTCCATTGTCAATATAGGAATCATTTCTATGTTACAAAGCAAAATTTATCAAGTAACACAGCAACAATTCACATGTTAGCATAGTAAAATTTACAATGTCAACAAAGGAATTTTCCCCATGTAAAATTGGAAAAATTCCCATTTTTTTCTTTCCGTGTAGTATATTGTGTGACAAAGGATAAAAGAAAACTACTTCAGACAAGAGTGAAGTTGGCTGACATCGCCTGCAGTCTGAAATTGTGTTCATTCTGAGTTATACAGTATATTTTTCATGTTTACCTGCATTGGAACTTAGTTTCAGTGTCAACAGCCAGTCAGAAACAAGTTAACTTAAGACTAATAATGTGATCAACTACACTAAAAAAAATAATCGGTAGCAGCTACTGATTAATTTTCGATAACAGCTACCAATAATTTCGATAGCAGTTACCGTTATTGTTTGGTAACTGCTGCCGATTTCAATCGGTAACGGCAACCGAAATAATCAGTAGCGATTACCGATTAATTTTCGTGCACATACACGCACACATGTACACACACACTCCTACATACATTCCGTGTAACATCTCTCAAAAATAGTTTTTTTATGTCCACTGAAATTTGTCAGTAGAACCGAAATAATCGGTAGGTGTTTTTTCAAAAGACTCGTCTTATGAATTTTTAATGATTGGCAAATCATCAAATTCTTCTGATAATATCGATGTTTTTCTTTACATTTTTATCCGAATATTTTTTTAAAATTTATCATACATTAAAATAATGAAAAATAATAGCAACTCTGTACTCTCAATGTCGATGATTTATGTTTGCCTTTCCTCTATAAATATTCAAACATACCATATATGTAACTCAGCCTTTGTGTATGTATTGGAAATCAACTTACCGAAAGGAAAATAAAACTGATATGAGCCGAACGTGTATATTTATATCATCCATAGATTATAGGTTTTCATCCAAGCTCTTTAAAAATTATTTTAATATTTTAGTTGTGAGTTTGAATAATAAATTTTACAATATAAAATATTTTTTTAAAAAATAGCTTACTTGAAAATAAAAAAAACAAGTATTCTATAATAAATGAAAACATAAGTTTTCACATGTACACAAGTTTGTGAGTAATAAAAAGTACATTTGAATATTTAACGAGTAAATCAAACGATATTTATCGCAAAATTACATAACTTGAAGCGAGAGTTAAACCGATCGATGAATTAATGGCGTACTCTCTGCTGTACAGGGTTGAGTTGAGAGCATATATTCAACCATATTTGAGGTTGAAATGGCTCGAATATGTTACCTAACTATGCACTAGATTATTACAGTTCCAAGCTAACTGGAATTTTAACTTTTGTAATAATATTTCAATACAAATATTATACTTAATTTATTCGATACTGTGCTATATATTTTTTATCATCAAATATATTGTCCAATGCAATCAATAAAAAAGAGCCATCCGGCCTTACCCGGAATGGAAAGGTAGATTTCTTATATATGTAAATACAATAAAGCTACAATAGTGTAATTAATACTTTTTTTGTAAGCTTAAACATGAATTTTAAGGAAATGGGTTATGCCTTATTACTTAGAAGTTATTAGACGACTAAGCTGCAAAAATAAGCTTTTTGTATTTTTTGTGAAATTTTTGATATCATCAAATTGTTAGAAAAGATGTTTCAAAAAATCAAGTATTGCAGTGAACATTAAAGATAATCATTCAAATTTTAAGATACTTTTTACAGAATTGAGTTATCATTTTCGGTTCAAGAGTTATTTGAGGATAAAGCCAAAAAATTCATTTTTACGAAAATCAAAAAAAATGTCAAACACCCACAACTTTCAAACTAATCGACCGACTGGGCTCATCTTCGAACTTGATCAAGGTAATCGTCCAATAAATAAGTGTATAAAATTTCATTAAGATCCATTAAGAATTGTGGGCGCTATCGAGATGGCAAGGCGCGTTATATTGTGTATATATATATATATATATATATATATATATAAATTTTTGAGTGGATGGTATTTTTTGACTCTACGAAGTAAAATAAGATATATAGTAGCAAAATTTTTTGATAATTCGATCATGAGACCCTCTGCAATAGGCCGATTTCTAAATAAATCTACCTAAAAATTGGAAAATCCAAAAGTGCATACTTCAATCGCTTATAATTATTATTATTTTATTTCATCATTATTATTATTATTATTATTATTATTATTCATAAATTCAAAATAGTAGTTTATCTATCGACTGCGATTGTGTTCAATACGCGAGATGTGAAGATTGGTGCCCGAGCCGAAGGCGAAATGCTTATTAAATCCGCTTCTATTTATTTGGTAAGATTGTTTGAAGTATTTGTTGAAAATGGCAGAGAAGTCGGTAAGTGTACGAATTAAAATGATGATAAATTTTGTCACGATATGGCTCGTTGAGTGTCACTTCAATATTTTTTGGTTGTTTGCTGTCGCGCATATAACCAAAAAATAGTTTTCGATCCGCTGATGACGTCATTTTTAGAACAATTAGGTATCTTTTTTACCAGCTGTATCTTATCTAATATTTTCAGCTGCCGGTTATAGGCGCTAAATGTCGTACATTTAAAGTGTCTGTCACAAAAAATATATTAATGGTGTTCTAAAATCTTCAGGGGGGCCCTTTAAAAGCTAATTAAAAGTCAGAAGTTGAAAAAATTTTTTTCCTATTATTTTTGTATTTTAAGTAAAAAAATCCTAAAATAAAAAGCATTTTCTTTTGAATTAAAATGAAAGGGGAGTAAAAAATAATTACATTCGACAATTATTAGATGTTTTCCACGATTTTGGACAAAAAAAAATTTTTTTTCGTTGGAACTATCCCGTTTAATCCATTATTTATTTAAAAAACGAGTGGGCCACCTCAAAATGCTGAGTAAAAAATTTTTTTTTTCGTGAAAAATTTTTTTTTTATAAGGTACAAATTCTACCCCCATGCTAAGAAAAACAAAAAAAAAAATTTTTTTTTAACCCACCCTAATATATATATATATATATATATATATGAATAGTACTGCATCATAAATTAATTTCCATTACGCCGAAGATCTGTTTGTTACGCCTGAGGTAATATTAACGACTAATTGGCTTATAAACCAAACGTTTACTAATATTGTACTAAATCTAAACATAAATTACGATAACGATAATTGCATTGACAACAATCAACAATAATATCGAGATTTATCAATAATGACTATCAATAATTCAATTTCATAATTTAATTTAAACTATTAGTGAATATTTAATGTCCCAAAAAACCTTAATTAATGCAAACAGACCAATATAAAATTGAATATTAAATTACACTTTTTGTAAATTATAACACAAGTGTTAAAGGTGTGGGTTTTTTTATTTTCCAAAATTTCTATTCTTTCCTTTTGAATTAGGGAAGAAACCGGGTTCTATAAATCTACTGACAAGTTCCTTCGTCACATGTAGCGATGCCACAGCAAGAACTGCTATCAAAGCACTAAAATAAACATTTTCAAAATTTAAGTAAATTCATGAAATTTTTTTACAAGTGCATATAAGTCAATCAACATTTTTCATGGCTTACTTCTGCTCCAGGATTCGCACAAATTCCTTATTCGCCATCATCTGATCGTTTGCCACAAACTCCTGCTTGACACGTGTCACCGTCACAGCATTCGCTATCATCACTGCACTAAATAAAAGATGATATTTGTTGACAAACATATGTTACTCATATGTTTAGGAGAATGTTGGGAAAAACAGACAATCCCAAAAAAAAAAAAAAAATTTTCTACTCAATTTTTGAGCCCCTCCGCGGATAATTGATCTTCGCGACAGTTCATCCGAGCAGTAATTCATGCGCTGACAACTGCTCCGAGTGATAATTAATTCGTTGACAATTTATCCAACAATAACGTGGAGGAAATCCTTTTTAGAGTATAAGGAGAAGCTCTGTCTCACCACTTATCCATAAGCAACCTATTGACCACGGGGGGCCTTTTCAAGCCCACTCCTGAGATCGTAGTAGAGTTTGGCCCAAGAGAGATATGAACTCATGGTGGCTGTGGTTAGATACCACACGCAATGAGAAGTTTTGATTATAACTCCGGTTAATGTCCACCTTAGTCGTCACTCGATTATATTATTCAGCTAAGAGTGTCATCTCGGGTGGAGGTAGGGATGACCGAAGCGCGTGTATGCCCAAAAGGGCGCGGAAATGGCCTGCCGTAAAACGGAGGTGGACTTCGATCCCGTCAAATTAATTAATTAACCCTTTCCCGGTTTAGAATCTCGAGGAGTCTCGCCGTGAGCTGTGTGGGGATAAAACCAATCACAGTTCCTAGTAAGGCTGTGTGAGTATCGGTTCAATCGTATTAGTGCATGCCTGTTTCCCCTTCTACTATTTTTTCTGCCCCTTCTTTACTAAATAGGCTAGCGCTCTCTCACTTGAAAACGAAGACGTACAATTTGAATTAAGAGTAGGGATTCAAGGTCAACCGGGAAAGGGTTAATTAATTAATTATCAAACGATAATTGATTTGAGACGCAATTGATCTGAGTAACGATTGATCTAATGATATAGAACTCGATGTTAGTTTATCTTTAGAGTACTTAATTCTGGTGTTAATTGATTTCACTAGATAATTTTTTCAGTATCCTTGCAAGCGTGGGTGTGTCCACATACTATTCACACATTATCATTACAAACCGAAAACTTCCGACAGATCCCGACGGTGACTTACTCTCTGGGAGGACTGTAACTGATATTCTATTCGGGGATATTAACGTGTGTAACCAATAATATTGTATGCATTGTCGTTTGGATCAATTGTCAGCGGATCAAATGTTGCTTGGATCAATTATCTGCGGAACCATTGTCCTCGGATCAACGGTCAGGTAACCCTCCTTTCTTTCCTATATATATTAAAACTTACTTCTTTTCCTTCTCCACCCATGCACATTACTGGTGGTTCACTATCATCTTGTGGTTCACTATCATCTTGTGGTTCACTATCACCTTGTGGTTCACTATCATCTTGTGGTTCACTTTCACCTTGTGGTTCACTTTCACCTGGTGGTTCACTGCCACCTGGTGGTTCACTACCAGTTGGTGGTTCACTACCACCTGCTTCATCTTCAGATTTTTCAGCACAAGTTCCACCTTGACACATATTCCCGTCACAGCATTCGCTATCATCAGTACACTAAATAAAATAAAATTTTCATTTATCACCGTATGTTACATATATACTGGGTGATATATATATTTAAACTTACTGGATCTCCAGGACTACGACAGATTTCTGGTCCGTCATCAACTGGTTCATCAACATCCTCAGGTTTTTCAGTACTCGCTTCATCATCATCCTAAATAATTAAAATAAATCCTTTCAATAAAATAATCACTTCCACATTTAACGAATAATATATTAAGTACATACTTTCTTGCCACCTCCAAAACATCCTTGACCCAAAGGTATAGCAGAAACAGCTATCAAAAGAATTAACAAAAATTTAAGCTCCATGATTTAGTGAATTAATCTTCCAACTATCAGCTCTGATAAATAAATTTAAAATATCATATTGTATTATTGTAATAATAACTATGAATATTTGTATTAGAAGTAGGGATAAATAAATAAATGAATAAATAATTTATCACTTACGATTAAAACAGTAATTCTTCGCAAAATTAATGATGTAATGGTAAGTAAACTCTAAGAGTAGAGTATTTATACTTCTCGTCCCCACTAAGTTTACTAAGAAAGGAGGTACTTGTTTTTCAAATAGTCACTTATTGTTATTCATTTTTTTTTTATTGGAACATCTTATCTCTAGTTTTTACCTTCCAAAAGCGTAACGTTGTTGAATAATAACTTTTTACGTGAATATTATTTTCCTTAAGCGAATTTCGCGATATGTTTGTTTGTACTGAAGTAATATTATAATTGCATTATCAACGAAACGTTTAGTCATAACGACCGGTAATTATTGCTATTCCACAGAACTTTAAGGAAAAAAATTAATAATATAACCAAAAATATATATTTAGACGCAATCATTTTGTTATTTTGATTCGTTCGTTTGCTCTCTAAAAACGAATTATTGAAATTCACTGTGAATCAGTGGATAGTCACTATTTCTCCAGCTATAAGTATACCACTAATTCAACTAATAGTATATTTGTAGCTGTTTCCAGTGCATATTCACTAATTCGCAGTGAATTTTCCCGAGTCAAAATATTAAACGTAAATTGGACGTTTTCAAAGTTTTGAACGTGAATTGTACGTTTTTCACGTAACCCGAGTCAAAAAACAAATTCCAGTTCGGACCTCAAAATACTACGTGAGGTTTTTGAGGGACAAGTTGGACTTTGGAGATTGAGAACTGTGTAGAAAGTAATTTCATTTTAGGCCTCAATGTTGTCCTTACGGGCGATCTTACATAATTGAGGGCTAAATTGGTATTAAAAAAATTTTGCGTGGGCCTAAAAATCCTCATAAAATAAAAAAATTTATTACTCCAGGTTTAGGCCTCAATTTCTTCAATAACGTAATATATATATATAATATAATATATATATATATATATATATATATATATATATATATATATAAGAATAAAAAATAATAAGCAATCATATCCAAATATTTTTTTTTTTTTCATTTTTTTTTTTTTTTTTTTTTATTAATAATGCCATTCATTTTTATAATTTTGTATTTATATACTATGATTATATTAGACAATATATAATCACATGAAGCACTATTCTTTTACGAGTTGGAAAAAATTTGATCAAATGATTTTTAAGAACATTTGTAACAAGCTGTCATAAACCGAACTTTTCTGAAGTATACTAAATTAAATTATGCTTATTGATAAAAATAATATACAAGCTAAAAAATTTAATGCTCACTATAAAAAAATAATAAACCTGAAAGAACTTCAGAATCGATTTTTTCAATTAAAATACAAAATTTTATTGAAGAAAAAACAATTGATATTGCATTCCTCATTATTTTGGAACATTTTTTTTGTCGGACTTTGTGTCAAAAAAAAAGTAAATATTCTAGGCTTAATTTTTTAAACAATTTTTAGGAGTCTATTTTTTTTATTCGATATACAACTGAGATAAAAAAAAATTATTTTTAAGAATTTCTAAAAGTTTGTCCAGGGCTATATAAAAACGAATAATAATAATTATTGTTAATATTATTATTATTATGAATGAATAATTGTATTTTATTTTACATTTAGATTTTTATATTTTCTTCTTTTTTTTTCAACTCGAAAATTTCCTAAGTCCAGAAAACGGTAATTTATTTTGTGAGGGTTTTGAGACTTTCATTAGTATTTACAAACCGATAAAGAGTTTGAATTTAGACCTCATAATTCTCATTGAGGATTTTGACTGCCAATATGGTATTATTTATCGTGCGGTAAAAGAAAGATCAAAGGAATTGATATTTCTGAGGTCCAAACTAGAATTTGTTTTTTGACTCGGGAATGAACTTAAATTGAACATTTCGGACGATGGCTGGCTTATGAGGAAGGAAAGACATAGGGAAAAGAACACACCAAGCTTTATCGCAAAGTTCTCCAGATTGATTTGCAAAAAGATACGTAGTATTTAAAATAGATAATTTAATTATCTATAGATAAAATAGTTTTTGATCGGTTAACCTTATGGCAGTCAGTTTTTAATTTCATGTTTTTGGTTAAGGTGACAGCACCATTAATTGTGTTCTTGAGGGAAACCTTGAGGATACTACGTATCTTTTGGCGAATCAGTCTGAAGAACTTTGCGATAAAGATTAGTGCGTTCATTCCCCGATCTCTCTTCTTCCTCATAAGCCGGCCATCGTCCAAAATGTTCAATTTACATTTAATATTTTGACTCGGGTCACTAATTCGTTTTTAGAGACTGCACACGAAAAAAAAATTGTGGTTCTTCTAACTACAATATTGTAGTAAAACATGTGTACACGGAAAGAAAATTATGAAAATGGTTCCTATAATTTTGTGAAATTTCATCCTATACCAGTATAGGAATGACGACCATAAATTACGGGAACACGTCCCATAATTATAGGAATAGTTCCTATAATTATGGGAATGATACCTATACCATTATGGGAATAGTTTCTATAATTATAGGAATGGTTCCTATAATTTATGGGAATGGTGCCTATAATATTATAGGAATGGTTCCTATAATTTATGGGAATGGTTCCTATAATATTATAGGAATGGTTCCTATAATATTATAGGGCTGGTTCCTATAATATTATAGGAATGGTTCCTATACTATTATAGGAATGGCTCCTATACTCTTATAGGAATGGTTCCTATACTATTATAGGAATAGTTCCTATTATGGTATAGGAGTGGTTCCTATACTATTATAAAAATAGTTCCTATAATAGTATAGGAATGATTACTATACTATTATAGGAATAGTTCCTATAATAGTATAGGAATGGTTACTACACTATTATAGGAATGGTTCCTATAATATTATAGGAACCATTCCCATGAATTATAGAAACCATTCCTATAATTGTAGGAGCTATTTCCATTTTCATAATGTTATCGAAATGGTTCCTATAATTATAGGAATAGTCCCTATAATATTATAGGAATGGTTCCTATACTATTATAGGAATAGTTCCTATTATGGTATAGGAGTGGTTCCTATACTATTATAGAAATAGTTCCTATAATAGTATAGGAATGATTACTATACTATTATAGGAATAGTTCCTATAATAGTATAGGAATGGTTACTATACTATAATAGGAATGGTTCCTATAATATTATAGGAACCATTCCCATGAATTATAGAAACCATTCCTATAATTGTAGGAGCTATTTACATTTTCATAATGTTATAGAAATGGTTCCTATAATTATAGGAATAGTCCCTATAATATTATAGGAACTATTCCTATAATATTATAAGAATGGTTCCTATACTATTATAGGAATAGTTCCTATAATATTATAGGAATGGTTCCTATAATATTATAGGAATGGTTCCTATACTATTATAGGAATAGTTCCTATTATGGTATAGGAGTGGTTCCTATACTATTATAGAAATAGTTCCTATAATAGTATAGGAATGATTACTATACTATTATAGGAATAGTTCCTATAATAGTATAGGAATGGTTACTATACTATTATAGGAATGGTTCCTATAATATTATAGGAACCATTCCCATGAATTATAGAAACCATTCCTATAATTGTAGGAGCTATTTACATTTTCATAATGTTATAGAAATGGTTCCTATAATTATAGGAATAGTCCCTATAATATTATAGGAACTATTCCTATAATATTATAAGAATGGTTCCTATACTATTATAGGAATAGTTCCTATAATATTATAGGAATGGTTCCTATAATATTATAGGAATGGTTACTTTACTATTATAGGAATGGTTCCTATACTATTATAGGAATAGTTTCTATAATAGTATAGGAATGGTTCCCATAATGGTATAGGGGTGGTTCCTATAATATATAGGAACCATTCCTATAATGCATAGGAATACTCCCTATAATTTTCTTTCCGTGTAGTAGCGGCTATTCCATATGTAGTAAAGGATACTACATAAATATATCAGTACTATAGTACTGATTTTACTACACGGAAAGAAAATTCTACCAAAATTTACGATGTTAACATCGTAATCGTGGACTAGACTTTCATTGGCGTCAATTTTTAAATGTCTTATTTCAAAATTTACTATAGTCTTTGTTAAAATTACGATGTTAAATAGTAAAGAATACAACTTACATTGTAGTTTTAACAAAGACTATAGTAAATTTTGAAATAAGACATTTAAAATTTGACGCCAATGAAAGTCTAGTCCACGATTACGATGTTGACATCGTAAATTTTGGTAGAATTTTCTTTCCGTGTACACATATGGTTGAGGTTATTCCAAATTGGAGTTGGCATTTCTTTACTCCAACTTGTAGTAACTTCAACTACAGCTGCTGTTGTAACAACTACAATTTTCTCCGTGTGCGCATTAACTACTTAGCATAAATACCAAAATAACGAACAAGAATTTTTTTATAAAGAATTTTACTGTCGGTTATAATTTTTCTAAAGTCTCAAATTCGATTTTATTTATCAATATAATAAATTTCCATTAACGTTTAATTTTCTTTATCGATTTTCCTAAGATGACACTAAAAGACTTTTTTTGTGAAAAACTTAAATTGCTAAATAAATATAAATTTAAGTTCTATCTGAATGTTAACTTGTTGGCAAGTCACAAAACTTGAAAGTTTTATTATTTTTCCATCTAAAACTTTTATCGTCTAAAAATAGTATAATATATACATATTCCTACTTATTGTCGGCTTTGTCCGACTTGTTGATGTAAATTCATATTTACTTACAATTTTTCAATTTAATTGGTCTATTTATCGCAAATATATTTATTACTTATCGATAATTCAATGCCACTGAAAATTGCCTCTGACTCTTGTCTAAAAACGTTGCTCTAATTAACTTAACTGCATAAGCATGCATGCGATATTACTGTTATCTATAAAAAAAAAAAAAATTTACATGTCACTTTAAATACTCGATTATTGTTTTTATCGAAGTAGCTTTCTTACTTTTCGTAGAAAAAAATAAATTCTAATATTTAATAAAAAAGAATATGCATAAGTTTTAAATTCCTTTGTACGACTTTTGCAAATTTTTTACAATCTGACTACTCTTTGAAAATATACACAAGAAAAGTATTTTTTTTTAGAATAATAAAAGAAAGAAATATCTAGCAAGAGGAAAGAGGATTTGCATTGTTATGTTACGACAATAAACCATACAGTATTTATAAGATATAACTATACTTATCATATTTTCAGATTGTCTGTAGTACTCTTAGGACAACTATAAAACATGACGAAGAGAAATTTCTCAGAATAATTTTGCTTTAACAATTTCTTATATTAGAGTCCACTGGGTATTAAGAGAATTACAAAGCTTTTTATTCTTTATGTAGAGCAAGGACGGGTGGACTTTATCAAAAATAAATTTCCTTTGTAAAATATTGGTCGTTATTATAATTCATATCTCTTATCATTTTTGCATAATTTCGAGTATCCCAAAATTTCTAATAAAATATAGGGGAGGGGGGGGGGGGCAAAATGGGGTACCTAAGGAAATACTAAGTTTTCGATGAATAAAATACGCCAAATCTTTTAGTTTTTAATGATATCCAAGGTAAATAGACAAAATTTTTTGCTGCCGTTAATAAATAAAATGTTCTTTTCTGGCGAGCAAAATGGGGTACCCTTTAAAAAAGTTGAAAAAAAAAATTTCTGCAAGGTGATCAAATTTCATTAAATAAAATTTTTTTTTACACTGTAAACAGAGCGGTGTTAAAAATGGACTCATTTTAACTTCGCCCGGTGCAAAAATGAAATTACACCGGTGTAGGAGGAGTAATTCACCGGTGTTAAAAATACCGGTGTTAAAGTGGGGTAACCGGTGTAAAAACGGAGTAGAACTGGTGTAAAAGCGAGGTAACCGGTGTAAAAGCAGAGTAATATCGGTGTAAAAGCAGGGTAACCGGTGTAGAAGCGGGGTAAACTGCGTCTGCTTGGAGAATCAACTTTAAAGATTATAAAACACAAAAAATGCCAGTTTTTGAACGAAAATTAATAAAAAATATGATCTACACAGTAAAAAAGGAATCGTCAAAGTGTAAAAAAAAGCGTATGTTAAAATTCTGAGTATTGAATTTTCAACACTTTTGTGTGTCAATTTAACATACAATATTTATCTTGTTTCAACTGTCGCAATCGATTGATTTTTTGACACACAAAAATGTTATTTTATACGAGAGTAACACTTTTTATGTGTTACTGTGAAATCAACACACAAAATATGTTAAAAGTAATCTCGACCATCACAAAAGAATTCTCAGAGAATTTAAAGTAAAAATGACGTATTAAAAATATCGCCTGTTTAATTTGCAATCGTTTTTAAAATATATAACCTAAACTTTTAAATTAATGTTGATGAAATATAATTATTTTTTTGATATTAAAATAATTATTTTATTTTTGTTATTGTGAGAAAATTTATAGTAATTTTTTTATACATATTTGAATATTGAAGATAGATAAAAGATGATATTATATATATTGAACAATACGTGATATTATTATTACTATTTTTTTTTATTTTTAGTTTTATTTATATTACTATTACTAATATTATCGTTATTTTTAATATTTAATTGCTGAAGAATCAATTACTACAGTTAATTCATTGATTTTAACTTTACATTAAATAATGTGAAAAACATTTTTAAAAAGTGTCCAAGTAACACAAAAGCGTATGTCAAATTCAACACTCTTCAAGTGTTGCAAATAACATATAAGTGTGTTAAAATTGAAGGTTACGTTTTCGAAGATTTTGACACTCATAACGTGTTACTTTTAACATACACGAGTGTAACTGTTTCAAAACAAACGACGTACGCTGAAATAACATATAATTAAGTGTCAATCGATCGTTTCGTTTTACACACAGCAAGTGTCAATTTTGACGAATCCTTTTTTACTGTGTATTAACAAGTATAGTGATCGAGTAAGTAAAAATATTTACAAAGTAAAATATTTCAACATCGGTAAAGAATATTTACACCGGCGGCGGCGTTATTTTTACACCGCTTTCGGTGTTGAAATTTAACACCGCTGATCTTAACACCTACACCGCTTGGACTTACCCCGGTGATTTTTTACAGTGTATGTAAAATACATACAGAAAAATTACATTTCACATCATTGGTGGATATGAAGGCAGAAAAAAATTTTTTTTATGGGGCAGAGAGGCTCCCCTCCAAAAAATGGTAATTTTAAAAAAAATTTTTTTTCAATTGAATTTTTATCAATTAAAAAATAAAATATCATTTTCAAATATTTTTAGTGGCCAAATTTACCCCAACTACAGGAAATCGGCTGGAAAAAGAATTACCATTTTAATTTTTTTTTAATTTGACGATAAAAATATGAAAAAATCAGTTTTCAAAACTTTTGGCTGGTCCATTTAGCCCCAGGTGTTATGGGTACGGCTGAAAATGTTCAAGACTATCGGATATACAATAATTAGACGAAAAAAAAAAATTGTTTTTTCACCAAATTTTTGGGGTACCCCATTTCGCTACCCCTATCCCATTTTGCCCCTCCCTCCCCTAATTGGTTTTTCCAAAAATTTTTTTCGGGAACTTTTAGTAGCCATCTAATTCTGAGCTATGTTCCGAATTTCATGTCTCTGCTCATTAGGAAGATGGTTCAAAAAATTAATTACAAAATTCCACTCGAACATACATCAAAGCGAGTTGATAAAAATGTAGTATAAAACGCAATGACAACTTTAAAGAGTTTCGCTCTTAATTACTATCCATTAATAAAAATTTCCATGCGTCAATATTCTGTTACAACTTTAAATAATTAAAATGTGATTAAATACGTATATTAACAAGCAAGTAATTAAATTACGCGAGTACATGTGTTTGACAAACAAAAATAATAAAAATTTCTTTTAGACGCCTTGTCTTATGTGCCGTAAAAAGGAGGGATGAATAGAAGAGGGGAAGTGAAATAAAAACAAAAAATAATAATAATAATAAAGAAAGAAAGCATTGTAGTAGTATAAGAGTGGAAGTAAAGGTAGGCGAATGGAATAGAAGCAGGCAGGTCCAGATTTATTGCGTAACTTTAAAAGAAAGGTTTAATAGCTAAACCGGAAGGAGCGCCAGAGATGAAAAAAGCTGTGAGTTAGATAGTATGAGAAATGTGGGGTGTGTCAGTATTAAACGCAGAAGGGAGGATTAAATTCAGAGTAGGGAGAATCGAGTTTAAGAGGGGTTGGAAATGGTCCAGAGGGGTAACGTGGGCGAGCGGTAGTTAGTGGAACGCCCGCAGGGTGGTCACGACGCGGGTGTAACCTTGGCAACTCGCGAGCAACCCTCTCACTAGTCCCCGTTCAACCTCTTCTCGTAGTCCAATCCATTTCTTCCTCCATACATCCACTCTACTACTACTACTACTACTACTACTACGACCCCTACTACGACTACGACTACTACTACTACGATTACTACTACCACTGTACTATTCCGGGCTCCACATTTCATCTCACTCTATCATGACGACCCGGGTCTATAGACCCACGTTTGCAAATTTAACTCCTTCCTCTTCCTCGTCTTTAACAATTTTTTTATGCTTTTCCTTTTTTTTATACTTTTACTTTTTTTTACTCGTCACTCCTCATTCCCCGGTTTTCATCTCTTCTACTCTACTATTTTTTGCCATCATACACCCCGCAACATTTTCCAACCGCCCCTGACACAAATGGACCAAAAGTAGAACGCGTTCGTTTCAATGTGTACGTTTTCACTCTATATATTTCTTCCCTTCGTTTTTTTTTACTCTCGATTCCTCATCTACTTTCGTCTCTCTTTTCCGCTTTCTGTTTGTCATTATTTAACTCTTCTTGTTTGTTTGTCTATTTTTTTTTATTTTTATTCCAAGGGTGGTTTTGCTACTTTATTTTTTATATATTTTTTACTCTCGGACCGGCAACATAACCGCAAGTGTGTGGTATCGTTTGCTGTTGGTTCAAATGAAATTCTCGACGAAAATATATCGTTGGGATAATATATACGTGTATTATATACACATATAGATAGGAATGTGTAGTGGATAATACTCAATGTACCTTTTTTTCTCCATCACTCTGTGTAACACATCCTTTTTCCCAAGTTGTTGCTGACCAAAAAGCCATTTGCAATTCCGTGTAACGAAAATGCTGGACACGCTCATGGGAAATTCATGAATAATTTCTGGTTATACTCATTACAAATGTAGACATATATCATAAATATTTATATACATATATATATGAAGAATGTTTTTTTGTTAATTAACGATTAACTTTGATCTTTTGTTTAAAATATGTAATTTTGAAGTTTGTAAACAATTAACAATTTTAGGATTTTTTTTTTACCAAATCAATTACGAAAAAAAAAAAAATAAAAATATGCACTTGTAGAAAATTAAAAAAGCTATAGGTGCAATTTTTTGAAAAATTTTTTTTTTATAATGCATCGTTTCTAAAAAAATCCAAAAGTTATTAGACATCGAGTAACTTAAAATACTGAAGTTAGCTGACGTCTAATAATTTTTGGATTTTTTTAAAAGCGATAAATTATAAAAAAAAAAAATTTTTCAAAAAATTGCACTTATAGCTTTTTAAATTCTCTACATGTGCATATTTTTAGTTTTTCTTTTTTTTGTAGTCAATGCGTTGAAAATAAATTCGAAAATTTATAAATCTGCCAACTTCAGGATCATAGTAACTTCGGTATTGTTGATAAAAAAAAGTAGAGTTAAAACTTGATGACTTTCATATTAGTTTTTTCAATAGTTTTATTTTTAGAAAAATCTCTATTGAAATGAGAACAAATTATTAAGTGATATTCGCTTAACAATAAAAAAAAAGGTCAATAGCTCTACTTCATCTTTAGAATGCATTATCGGTAACTTTTTTTGTTGTTAAAAAATGCAGGATAGATCAATAGAAAAAAAGTTACAAATGACCTTTAAAGAAAAATGACATTTTTTAAAATAAAACTGCCATTCATTGACAATATAAAAAAAAATATCGACTTAAATTTATTAATATCTAAAAAAAAATGTTTTTTTTTGCAAATGATGGTACGTAGTATCTAAAAAAAGTATGGGGTAATGGAGTAAAAGTAAGTTGGTCGACCCGAGTAGTGTGACCGTTCTAGAATTTCGAAGAATATTTTTTTTGTGTCAAAATTTGAAAATTGAAAATAGGGGAAGGGGGGACATAATGGGCCCCCCTATTAGGAGAGAGTGGGGCAAAATGGACCCCCGGGGCAAAATTAGCTGACATTTATATTACATATATTACAAAAAAATTTTTACCTGTCCTCAGAAATTTTTCGCATTATAAATTAAAAACAAAAAATTTTTTGCAGCCAGAAAAAAATTTTTGCGCCAAGAAATCTTTTTTCTGTGTAGTAGTAAAATATTTCTTTTAAAATTTATGAAAAAATTGAATAAAAAAAAAAAATTTTTATTTTTTAAGTTCATTTTACCCTCGTCATTTTTTTGCCATTTTCTAAAAAAATAACTCATACAATAAACAAAATTTCAAAATGACCATACTATTCTAGTGACCAATTGACCCATATTTTTACTAAAAACTCCAGATATAAACACCCTCAAAAAAAATAATTTTTTTCCATGAAAAAATGGCGTCTCATTTCACCCTACCTTCCCTACTCGTATAATAATAGCTGATAAATTAAAAAAAGGAAAAGTAATGTGGAAATAAAGTTTAGCGTGAGTCTAAAAATAGCCGGTCTACAAGTCGAGGGATAATTTTTCTTTTATATATCTATGAAAGATTATAATCACCTATCACTTAAATATCCACGAGGGGTGAACTTGAGTGTTGTTTTGACGGGGTCGCTAGCTGACCCCATTGGTGGGTTTTCCGTGTAGGTTAAAACAAACAAAACAGCAACAAAAAATCATACATATATATCTGTCTATATATATAAAGAAGAAAGATAAAAAATAAAAGGGTTGAAGAGATATAGAGTCAGGTAGAGTAAGAGAATACAAGAGTAAAAGAGGGTGGCATTAGGTCGAGGTCACCAGGACGCGAAGACGATCGATGCAGCCTGCCAACAGCACACAGCCATTTACTCCCTCAGTTATATACAGTGGTCGCGTTCTATATAATACTATGTATATACTGTAATACGTGTATTGGTGTTGTTCAGACCTGAATGTCGCTACTGTCTCCTCACTCGCTCCCACCCTTATATATTTACCCCTTCCATTTATTTTATATATATATATGAGTATATATGTATATATGTGTGTGTATAAATAATATTGTACACCGACGAGGAACAATGTGGCACACTACTACCCCTTATCTTGTACCCAATCTACAGACTATATGTTTTGCTGTGTAGTGTAACTACCGTTGTCTCCCTTGATCACGGTGAGCTTCCGTATCGCCATGAGTAAACGCATATACACATTCCCCTACTATGCTACTATAACTACTGAACTACTATTCTATCTACTACTAACTACCACGGCCTTTGTAAATCCTATCGCGGACACAACAGAGCTTCGGGCTTTACTATGTAAATTAGTGAAGGTTTTACCTACAATGTACATTCAATTCTCTTTTGCTTACTGACAAATTGTGTTTTTATTTTACTCAAAAAAAAGGATGGGCAAAATGGACTAATTTGACTAAAAAATTTTGCGAAAATTTTTCTTTTTGAAAATTGGTCTTAATTGTTATTGATAACTTTTATAAGTATCTTTCATTTTTGAAATAGGAATCGATTAATTGGAAATTTTTAATTATTCAAAAACATTCCAAATGTTATGTAATTAAGCGTTGAATTTAATTGTAAGATATGTATCAAATTTTACCGAATTACTTATTAAGTGAAGCATTAGAGAGTGCTTTACGATCGAAAAATTCAGTTTCCTTCTTTTTTGCGACTGTTTATCCTGTTTTCTCTCGCAAGTCCACGAAGCTCAACTAAGTTACACATCATCGGTTAGAGAATTTAATATTAATTAATTTTATTACTTATGAAGACCAACTTGATGCATTAAATACCTAAAAAAACATCAAAATGTAAAATAAAATTTTCCCGTCAAGCAGTAGAAAATGCGTCCGTAACCCGTAAACGCAAAAACTCGAGAAAAAAGCCATTATTTGGATCACTCTTTTTTTTAAAAGATTATTTTAGGGCCGAAGAAGAAATGTGTCATGAATGACTATCAAATTCGGCCTCGTTTAATTATAATTAATAAAAAAACATAATTAATTTTTTGTATACCCGATGAAAAAAGTTTTTGTCTAATTATATATGATTATATATAATCATATACGAAGTTATATATAATCATGCATGATTAAATATGAGGTCATATATAATTATATACAATTATATATGACCCCATACATAATTAGATCTGATCATACCTGGCTGTCAACTCCATTTACTACCATATATAAGTCTATATATGATCAGATCTAATTATATATAAGTCTATATATAATTAGATCTGATCAGACATGGCTAATATAAATTCATGTATGGTCGTGCATAAATTTATATATGATTGGATCTGATCAGACATGACTGATATGTAGTTATATATATATATATATATATATTACATAATATGACAATTTTTTAATATAAGTGTTATTAAATTTTTATTTTGTCAACTATCAAATAAACTTAAATCCCCAGTACTTAAAAAATGTTCAAAGGTTTCGGCAGCAATTTAAAAGTATTAATCGATATCGATTTGTATACGAATATTTATAAGTTTATAGATAAATAGATTTGATTATATGTATCTAATGAATTCTATTGTAATTTATGTACAAAATCAAATTAATTATTAGGTGCATTATTTACGTATGATGTATCGACTTGATTATTTGAGTTAAGTAATGCCATAAACTTACCATTATTGTAAGTTCATAACAGACTAGAGGATCAGACTACAATCCAGCGATCACTAAAGTTAACCAGCATCGGCGTAGGTCATTGATAGGTGGTCAACGAATAGTAATTTTTTTTTTTTTTTTATTTAAATTTAATCGATATTTATATTGATGAAAACAATAAATCCTAATTAAATTACTTAATTAATAATTTAAAGGTATTCGAAATGAGATTCTAAAAATGACTATATTCATTCATGCATGATCATGTATAAACAGATCTGATTATATATAATTAGACCTGGCCAATTTTTGGATCCAATCATATATAGATGATTATGCATAATTATATATGATTAGACAAAAACTTTTTCATCGGGTATCTATATATGTTTTTTACATATACTTTCGTCACACCAGTCGCGCCTGCGCGAAGACACACAGCTGACTATTTTTTGGAGCGAAATTTGAATTTCTAGTGTAATAGAAAGGAATAAAAAAAAATTGTCCTTGAAACTTTTATCGTACATTTTTTTGCCCGACTCTTAATGCGAAGCATTAGAGTGTGCTTTACGATCGAAAAAAAAGGCCATTCGGCAGCCGAAATGGAAGTAGATTTCTCATTATTTGATTATTTCAACCTCTTAAATAAACATTAATAACAAAATAAATTTTTTTTCGACATTCTCTGATTGTGAACTTTATAAAACAAAGAGAAATTGTCAAACAATTTAAAATTAAATGCAAAAAATTTAAGAATTAAAATTAGAAAATTAAAAAAACTATCGGAATGGTAAGTTGAATAACGAAAATTGAAGTTATAGAGAATCAATGTATCTACAAATAAGTATTCTGTGTTTTTTACTATAGGATTAATAATTAAAAAAATTAAATAAAATAATCTGAGTTGGAATTTCATTATGATAGATCTAAGTGTCATACTTGAAATCAGTCATAAGCACTGTCGATAAAACAAAATTGAATTTACACACTTGAATTGAGATATTTAGATTTTATGAGTTTTACACAGCAATAATATGAATTCAATCAATTTCATAAATTTACTGATAAATATAGTAGTTGGGATTCTATGGAATCTATTAAAAGTAAGAGAACCAATGCAATAGCAAAATTTCATTTAATGAGTCATAAGATAAGAAAGTTCAATGGTCTAGACACATATATAGGCATGAAAATGGAAGCTTATTTGAAGAGCTTTCAGATAAAATTTATAGGAAGCCGATAAGTTATAACATTCAAAAAATATTGAAGAAAGAATAAGTAAAAATCTGAATTTTTGACATTTTGAAAATTGTGGAATGCTATAACTTTTAAAGCATTCGACCGACTGAGCTCATTTTCCAACTCGATCAAGGTAGTCACCCACAGAATATGTATGCCAAGTTTCAAAGCGATCGGTTTAGAACTGTGGTAATAATCAGAGTTACAAATTGCATAAAGTTCGTTTTCATAATATTTTGTAAACTTTTTAAAACCATTTTTCTATTCGAAAAAGTAGTCAAATCGAAGAGCTACATAGTAAACATTAAAGGCAATCGAGCGAGCTTTCAGATAAGAGAAACGAAAATAAGCTATATCTTTCCGTTCGAAAGTTACATCTAGTAAAAGCGGCAAATAATTTTTTTTTTTAAATTTTACAAAATTTCAATTAACTATAACTTCTAAACTTATTGGTCGACTGGGCTCATCTTCGAACTCATCCAAGGTAATCGTCCATTAAATAAGTATACTAAGTTTCATTAAGATCGGTGTAGAATTGTGGACGCTATCGTTGGAGAACGGCGCGTTATATCGTATATATATATATATATATATATATATATATATATATATATAAATACATATATAAACTTTTGAACCAAATGTATTTTCTGACTCAGTTCGTTGAGCTGAGTGGAGATATACAAAAATTTTTCGAAAATTCCGTCATGAGGACAAATACAATAGTTAGATTTCTATGAAATCTACTAAAAAATTTCATTTAATGAGTCATAAGATTAGAAAGTTCAATGGTCTAGACACATATATAGGCATGAAAATGGAAGCTTATTTGAAGAGCTTTCAGATAAAATTTATAGGAAGCCGATAAGTTATAACATTCAAAAAATATTAGAGAAAGAATAAGTAAAAATCTGAATTTTTGACATTTTGAAAATTGTGGAATGCTATAACTTTTAAAGCATTCGACCGACTGAGCTCATTTTCCAACTTGATCAAGGTAGTCACCCACAAAATATGTATGCCAAGTTTCAAAGCGATCGGTTTAGAACTGTGGTAATAATCAGAGTTACAAATTGCATAAAGTTCGTTTTCATAATATTTTGTAAACTTTTTAAAACCATTTTTCTATTTGAAAAAGTAGTCAAATCGAAGAGCTACATAGTGAAAATTGAAGGCGATCGAGCGAGCTTTCAGATAAGAGAAACGAAAATAAGCTATATCTTTCCGTTCGAAAGTTACATCTAGTAAAAGCGGCAAATAATTTTTTTTGAAAATTTTACAAAATTTCAATTAACTATAACTTCTAAACTTATTGGTCGACTGGGCTCATCTTCGAACTCATCCAAGGTAATCGTCCATTAAATAAGTATACTAAGTTTCATTAAGATCGGTGTAGAATTGTGGACGCTATCGTTGGAGAACGGCGCGTTATATCGTATATATATATATATAAATATATATATATAAATACATATATAAACTTTTAAACCAAATGTATTTTCTGACTCAGTTCGTTGAGCTGAGTGGAGATATACAAAAATTTTTCGAAAATTCCGTCATGAGGACAAATACAATAGTTAGATTTCTATGAAATCTACTAAAAAATTTCATTTAATGAGTCATAAGATTAGAAAGTTCAATGGTCTAGACACATATATAGGCATGAAAATGGAAGCTTATTTGAAGAGCTTTCAGATAAAATTTATAGGAAGCCGATAAGTTATAACATTCAAAAAATATTAGAGAAAGAATAAGTAAAAATCTGAATTTTTGACATTTTGAAAATTGTGGAATGCTATAACTTTTAAAGCATTCGACCGACTGAGCTCATTTTCCAACTCGATCAAGGTAGTCACCCACAGAATATGTATGCCAAGTTTCAAAGCGATCGGTTTAGAACTGTGGTAATAATCAGAGTTACAAATTGCATAAAGTTCGTTTTCATAATATTTTGTAAACTTTTTAAAACCATTTTTCTATTCGAAAAAGTAGTCAAATCGAAGAGCTACATAGTAAACATTAAAGGCAATCGAGCGAGCTTTCAGATAAGAGAAACGAAAATAAGCTATATCTTTCCGTTCGAAAGTTACATCTAGTAAAAGCGGCAAATAATTTTTTTTTAAATTTTACAAAATTTCAATTAACTATAACTTCTAAACTTATTGGTCGACTGGGCTCATCTTCGAACTCATCCAAGGTAATCGTCCATTAAATAAGTATACTAAGTTTCATTAAGATCGGTGTAGAATTGTGGACGCTATCGTTGGAGAACGGCGCGTTATATCGTATATATATATATATATATATATATATATATATATATATATATATATATATATATATATATATATATATATATAAATACATATATAAACTTTTGAACCAAATGTATTTTCTGACTCAGTTCGTTGAGCTGAGTGGAGATATACAAAAATTTTTCGAAAATTCCGTCATGAGGACAAATACAATAGTTAGATTTCTATGAAATCTACTAAAAAATTTCATTTAATGAGTCATAAGATTAGAAAGTTCAATGGTCTAGACACATATATAGGCATGAAAATGGAAGCTTATTTGAAGAGCTTTCAGATAAAATTTATAGGAAGCCGATAAGTTATAACATTCAAAAAATATTAGAGAAAGAATAAGTAAAAATCTGAATTTTTGACATTTTGAAAATTGTGGAATGCTATAACTTTTAAAGCATTCGACCGACTGAGCTCATTTTCCAACTTGATCAAGGTAGTCACCCACAAAATATGTATGCCAAGTTTCAAAGCGATCGGTTTAGAACTGTGGTAATAATCAGAGTTACAAATTGCATAAAGTTCGTTTTCATAATATTTTGTAAACTTTTTAAAACCATTTTTCTATTTGAAAAAGTAGTCAAATCGAAGAGCTACATAGTGAAAATTGAAGGCGATCGAGCGAGCTTTCAGATAAGAGAAACGAAAATAAGCTATATCTTTCCGTTCGAAAGTTACATCTAGTAAAAGCGGCAAATAATTTTTTTTTGAAAATTTTACAAAATTTCAATTAACTATAACTTCTAAACTTATTGGTCGACTGGGCTCATCTTCGAACTCATCCAAGGTAATCGTCCATTAAATAAGTATACTAAGTTTCATTAAGATCGGTGTAGAATTGTGGACGCTATCGTTGGAGAACGGCGCGTTATATCGTATATATATATATATAAATATATATATATAAATACATATATAAACTTTTAAACCAAATGTATTTTCTGACTCAGTTCGTTGAGCTGAGTGGAGATATACAAAAATTTTTCGAAAATTCCGTCATGAGGACAAATACAATAGTTAGATTTCTATGAAATCTACTAAAAAATTTCATTTAATGAGTCATAAGATTAGAAAGTTCAATGGTCTAGACACATATATAGGCATGAAAATGGAAGCTTATTTGAAGAGCTTTCAGATAAAATTTATAGGAAGCCGATAAGTTATAACATTCAAAAAATATTAGAGAAAGAATAAGTAAAAATCTGAATTTTTGACATTTTGAAAATTGTGGAATGCTATAACTTTTAAAGCATTCGACCGACTGAGCTCATTTTCCAACTCGATCAAGGTAGTCACCCACAGAATATGTATGCCAAGTTTCAAAGCGATCGGTTTAGAACTGTGGTAATAATCAGAGTTACAAATTGCATAAAGTTCGTTTTCATAATATTTTGTAAACTTTTTAAAACCATTTTTCTATTCGAAAAAGTAGTCAAATCGAAGAGCTACATAGTAAACATTAAAGGCAATCGAGCGAGCTTTCAGATAAGAGAAACGAAAATAAGCTATATCTTTCCGTTCGAAAGTTACATCTAGTAAAAGCGGCAAATAATTTTTTTTTGAAAATTTTACAAAATTTCAATTAACTATAACTTCTAAACTTATTGGTCGACTGGGCTCATCTTCGAACTCATCCAAGGTAATCGTCCATTAAATAAGTATACTAAGTTTCATTAAGATCGGTGTAGAATTGTGGACGCTATCGTTGGAGAACGGCGCGTTATATCGTATATATATATATATAAATATATATATATAAATACATATATAAACTTTTAAACCAAATGTATTTTCTGACTCAGTTCGTTGAGCTGAGTGGAGATATACAAAAATTTTTCGAAAATTCCGTCATGAGGACAAATACAATAGTTAGATTTCTATGAAATCTACTAAAAAATTTCATTTAATGAGTCATAAGATTAGAAAGTTCAATGGTCTAGACACATATATAGGCATGAAAATGGAAGCTTATTTGAAGAGCTTTCAGATAAAATTTATAGGAAGCCGATAAGTTATAACATTCAAAAAATATTAGAGAAAGAATAAGTAAAAATCTGAATTTTTGACATTTTGAAAATTGTGGAATGCTATAACTTTTAAAGCATTCGACCGACTGAGCTCATTTTCCAACTCGATCAAGGTAGTCACCCACAGAATATGTATGCCAAGTTTCAAAGCGATCGGTTTAGAACTGTGGTAATAATCAGAGTTACAAATTGCATAAAGTTCGTTTTCATAATATTTTGTAAACTTTTTAAAACCATTTTTCTATTCGAAAAAGTAGTCAAATCGAAGAGCTACATAGTAAACATTAAAGGCAATCGAGCGAGCTTTCAGATAAGAGAAACGAAAATAAGCTATATCTTTCCGTTCGAAAGTTACATCTAGTAAAAGCGGCAAATAATTTTTTTTTGAAAATTTTACAAAATTTCAATTAACTATAACTTCTAAACTTATTGGTCGACTGGGCTCATCTTCGAACTCATCCAAGGTAATCGTCCATTAAATAAGTATACTAAGTTTCATTAAGATCGGTGTAGAATTGTGGACGCTATCGTTGGAGAACGGCGCGTTATATCGTATATATATATATATATATATATATATATATATATATATATATATATATATATATATATATATATATATATAAATACATATATAAACTTTTGAACCAAATGTATTTTCTGACTCAGTTCGTTGAGCTGAGTGGAGATATACAAAAATTTTTCGAAAATTCCGTCATGAGGACAAATACAATAGTTAGATTTCTATGAAATCTACTAAAAAATTTCATTTAATGAGTCATAAGATTAGAAAGTTCAATGGTCTAGACACATATATAGGCATGAAAATGGAAGCTTATTTGAAGAGCTTTCAGATAAAATTTATAGGAAGCCGATAAGTTATAACATTCAAAAAATATTAGAGAAAGAATAAGTAAAAATCTGAATTTTTGACATTTTGAAAATTGTGGAATGCTATAACTTTTAAAGCATTCGACCGACTGAGCTCATTTTCCAACTCGATCAAGGTAGTCACCCACAGAATATGTATGCCAAGTTTCAAAGCGATCGGTTTAGAACTGTGGTAATAATCAGAGTTACAAATTGCATAAAGTTCGTTTTCATAATATTTTGTAAACTTTTTAAAACCATTTTTCTATTTGAAAAAGTAGTCAAATCGAAGAGCTACATAGTGAAAATTGAAGGCGATCGAGCGAGCTTTCAGATAAGAGAAACGAAAATAAGCTATATCTTTCCGTTCGAAAGTTACATCTAGTAAAAGCGGCAAATAATTTTTTTTTGAAAATTTTACAAAATTTCAATTAACTATAACTTCTAAACTTATTGGTCGACTGGGCTCATCTTCGAACTCATCCAAGGTAATCGTCCATTAAATAAGTATACTAAGTTTCATTAAGATCGGTGTAGAATTGTGGACGCTATCGTTGGAGAACGGCGCGTTATATCGTATATATATATATATAAATATATATATATAAATACATATATAAACTTTTAAACCAAATGTATTTTCTGACTCAGTTCGTTGAGCTGAGTGGAGATATACAAAAATTTTTCGAAAATTCCGTCATGAGGACAAATACAATAGTTAGATTTCTATGAAATCTACTAAAAAATTTCATTTAATGAGTCATAAGATTAGAAAGTTCAATGGTCTAGACACATATATAGGCATGAAAATGGAAGCTTATTTGAAGAGCTTTCAGATAAAATTTATAGGAAGCCGATAAGTTATAACATTCAAAAAATATTAGAGAAAGAATAAGTAAAAATCTGAATTTTTGACATTTTGAAAATTGTGGAATGCTATAACTTTTAAAGCATTCGACCGACTGAGCTCATTTTCCAACTCGATCAAGGTAGTCACCCACAGAATATGTATGCCAAGTTTCAAAGCGATCGGTTTAGAACTGTGGTAATAATCAGAGTTACAAATTGCATAAAGTTCGTTTTCATAATATTTTGTAAACTTTTTAAAACCATTTTTCTATTCGAAAAAGTAGTCAAATCGAAGAGCTACATAGTAAACATTAAAGGCAATCGAGCGAGCTTTCAGATAAGAGAAACGAAAATAAGCTATATCTTTCCGTTCGAAAGTTACATCTAGTAAAAGCGGCAAATAATTTTTTTTTGAAAATTTTACAAAATTTCAATTAACTATAACTTCTAAACTTATTGGTCGACTGGGCTCATCTTCGAACTCATCCAAGGTAATCGTCCATTAAATAAGTATACTAAGTTTCATTAAGATCGGTGTAGAATTGTGGACGCTATCGTTGGAGAACGGCGCGTTATATCGTATATATATATATATAAATATATATATATAAATACATATATAAACTTTTAAACCAAATGTATTTTCTGACTCAGTTCGTTGAGCTGAGTGGAGATATACAAAAATTTTTCGAAAATTCCGTCATGAGGACAAATACAATAGTTAGATTTCTATGAAATCTACTAAAAAATTTCATTTAATGAGTCATAAGATTAGAAAGTTCAATGGTCTAGACACATATATAGGCATGAAAATGGAAGCTTATTTGAAGAGCTTTCAGATAAAATTTATAGGAAGCCGATAAGTTATAACATTCAAAAAATATTAGAGAAAGAATAAGTAAAAATCTGAATTTTTGACATTTTGAAAATTGTGGAATGCTATAACTTTTAAAGCATTCGACCGACTGAGCTCATTTTCCAACTCGATCAAGGTAGTCACCCACAGAATATGTATGCCAAGTTTCAAAGCGATCGGTTTAGAACTGTGGTAATAATCAGAGTTACAAATTGCATAAAGTTCGTTTTCATAATATTTTGTAAACTTTTTAAAACCATTTTTCTATTCGAAAAAGTAGTCAAATCGAAGAGCTACATAGTAAACATTAAAGGCAATCGAGCGAGCTTTCAGATAAGAGAAACGAAAATAAGCTATATCTTTCCGTTCGAAAGTTACATCTAGTAAAAGCGGCAAATAATTTTTTTTTGAAAATTTTACAAAATTTCAATTAACTATAACTTCTAAACTTATTGGTCGACTGGGCTCATCTTCGAACTTATCCAAGGTAATCGTCCATTGAATAAGTATACTAAGTTTCATTAAGATCGGTGTAGAATTGTGGACGCTATCGTTGGAGAACGGCGCGTTATATCGTTATATATATATATATATATATATATATATATATATAAATACATATATAAACTTTTGAACCAAATGTATTTTCTGACTCAGTTCGTTGAGCTGAGTGGAGATATACAAAAATTTTTCGAAAATTCCGTCATGAGGACAAATACAATAGTTAGATTTCTATGAAATCTACTAAAATTCAGTTTGCCTTTTTTTCGCGACTGTTTTTAATTTACAAAACTTTTATTTTTATGTATTTTCCACGATCAAATGAACGGTAAGAGTCGTGCACTTTTGGATTTACCAAATTTCTTTTACTTATGGAATATTAATTTTTTACTGGTGCCAGTAATAAAAGCTGTCGGATCCGTTAATAATTTCGGGTTACTTTCGACAGAGTAACTATAACTAAATTTTGATCCATAGTTTTCCGTGGGTAAAAAGAAATATTTAAAAGTAGACAGGTAATTTCTTCAGCCAAAATTACCCCATATCGTTTAACCTCAAAATTTATAAATCATGTTTTTAATTTTTCTGACTGAAAAAAAAATGATTAATTTTTTAATAAATTACTAATAAACAAAAAAAATTTATTTTGAATGTACAAATACATATGTCTTATCAATTTAACCAAAAGACTCTTTACGAAAACAAGAGAATTTAATACTAGCAAAGTTTACCCCTTTTCGGTATATAAATGTACAACTGAAACATAACCAATGCTAGTTTAATTATTGTTAGTGAATGTTTAGTCTCGTTCTAGCTCTCACGAGACTAAAATATCAAGCCAACTTCATTTACCTCTAACTTCACTTTAATGTCGTACTTCATTTGGTATCCAAGACTTGACTCCTACAAATGTGTGTCATTTTTATAAGCGCCCCGGTTTGTTTTTATTTATTTTTTTTTTTTTAATTATCCTTATCAATAAAAAACAGAGATTTTAACTTTTTATAATTATATCAAACCCTTATTTAAATTAAATCGCAGATGGTAATTGTATCATGCAAAAAAGTCTACCTCGTCATGACGTAATTAAATTTTTTTTTTTTTTTTTCATATTAATTGTAATTTTAATTAAAAAAAAAAAAGTAATTTTTTTTTTTTTACAGAGAGCTATAGATACATCTACGTCCGATGAAGGTTATTCTTACAGCCAATCTGATATTGATTTATTGAAACCTCAAGTTTGTAAATCAGGTGGTCATTTAAAAAAAAATTCACATAAAAAATTATTAAAATCAAAATTACGTAAGTAAATGTAAGTTTTTTATTTTTTTTAAATTTATTATTTAATAAATATTATTGTTATATTTACACTGTAAAAAATCGGGGTGCATACAGATTTCATTTCAATCTGAATTCACTCTGTCCCTCGGAGTTTTGATCTAGATTTCATTCAAATTCGTATTTACTCCGATCTAGAGTTTTAATATTAAAATAAACATATGATACTGAAGTGAGCCGACGTCAAATAATTTTTGGATTTTTTTTAAACGACTACTTATGAAAAAAAAAATATTTCAAAAAATTGCACTTATAGTTTATCTAATTTCCTACAAGTGCATTTTTGTTTTTTTTTGTAATTGATGTAAGGTAAGAGAACCAGTAACCGATCACTCATGAAGCTGAAGGTAGCGGCCGTAATAAGTAGCGGCCAGAAATTTTTTGCGTGGCCGCTACTTATTACGGCCGCTAGCTCCCATACGAAGTCGCCGATGCTCGAAAAAAATCTACGATCGACCGAGGCTCGGCAACCAATGCTCGGTCGAGCGTCGGTGCACTATCATCAGCCTATGGTTGTCACACCATCGGTAACCGAACTATATTCATAACAATGACATCCGATCATCGGCCGTTCCTCGGTCGATGATATGATAAATTTTCTTTTGCGCATGCGCGGTAAATATCACGTCAGCTATTTTTAAGCATTATATTTACTTGTATTTACTTTTCATTAGACAGAAACATTACTGAATATAACAGAAAATAAATTTATCGTTGTGATTAAAAAAATTCTGTAATTTATAAAATCGTGTCTGACCGTGTAAGAAAACATGAGGCATTACAAAAATACATGGATAATAGATCTCAACCGCCTAATAAACCCTCAGTGTAAATTGTTAATGATAATAGTACAAACGATCGTGATCATGATAATTTACACACTGAAACAATTGTAAATAATGTTGTAAATAAAGAGATTAATTATAGTGTATTTAATAGTAATAATAAAAGTGATGAGAATAGTTTTAGTGATTTTGTACACTGAGAAAACATTTCTCTTCGGACAATTAAATTGATTTTGTTAAATTCTGTTAAAGTAAATTTTATTACGTCAACATAATCTATTTTGTCATTTTTAACAAATGATTTAATAGATTCTATTTGGTTGACATTAATATTTCTCTTTCTTAGATAAGAAAACTATTTGGTAAAGTTAAGGAAATATTTATTTAATGGACAACTAAACTATTTTATAGTGCCAACAAATTCAAATATTGAAGCAAAGTATTATCTTAACTCTAATAAATATTACTTAGACACTAAAAAATATATTCATTTAGAATAAATATATATATTTGGTCGAGGTTAATAAATATATATTTACACCTAATGATTATTGATTTAAAAAGTTATGGTGCTAGGCAGCAGCAGCGGAAGTAGTGCGGTGCTTGCCACTAGATCGCGCCCACCAGTTGTAATGTGTCCCTGGTAAGAAACTTATTTCAGAATTATTATATTCCCAACTTGAAGCATATATGGGACTCATTACTTGCTGTAAATCAGCAGAGTGACGATTACCGATTTTTGATAGTAATATAGAGTTATTCTGTATTACACTGACACTAATGTTTCCCTGAACATTTTTGTCATAGTATAAAAAAAAGTACGCGTCAAAGAAATAAGTTATTTAATTTATTTTTATTATTATAATAAAATTATAATAATAATTAAACTATAATAATAACAATTAAATTATAATAATAATTATTTAATTTAAATTTAAAATTAAGCAAATAAAATTATTTGTCTAAATATGCATTTATTAAATTTTTAAATAAATATTCTGTGATTTTTAAATAATATTTAATTATTGTTAATAACTCATTCTCTAAGGCTCACTAATATATTTCATTATAACAAAAATTAGTTGTCAGAAGAAAATTTTGTTCTCAGTGTACAATAGGATAATCCTCGGATCCTATCCTCGGCCGATACTCGGTTACTATCCTCGGCCGATGCTCGGTTACTATCCTCGGCCGACGCTCAATGGGCAGTCTTGCGCTGATGTTAACATCCGATGCCCAGCGAGTCTTGCGCCTATACATATTCCGATCATCAGCCGATGCTCGAGGATCGGACGGCGATCATAGCCCGATGATCGACCGATCACCGTTCTTTGTATGGGCTTTAGCTTCATCCGATCACTCATGTATTTGAATATTTATATTTACTAAACTTCACTAGATATAGATATACAAATACATGGAATAAGCGGGTACTAGTTCCCTAATCGGGTACTGATTTTTTATCTTATTAAAAAAAATTGGTAATTGGTAATTAGTAATTGTCTATTTACATCAGGATAAGAAATGGACTCCCTTTAGGTCTAAATTTCACTCTAAGGGGATTAAATAAATATACAGTCATCCGCTTCGCATTCACTCCGAATTCACTATGGATTTAAGTCGCGTTCACTCTGAAAAATTTTAGCAATCTTTTATTATTATTATTAATATTATTTATTAATTAATAAAAAATTTATTTTAGAGACTAAGAATCCTGATCCTGATAAATTAATTTCAAGTCCAAGTTTTTCAAAAAAAAATCCTACAAAAAATGAAGTTAGAAAATTTATTATTTGTTTTTTTCTTATTTACGTGACTTGTAACTGCAACTGGCGCTTAATGATTTTCTAGAATCAGGTAACTTTTGCAGAGAAAAAGGATCTGAGTAAAAGTGGCAGTGGTACTGGTGACGGTAATGGTTGTAAAAGTACGAACCAAAGTAGTGGTAATATCATCAGAAGGTCCGAGTGGAAACTTGGGTAATTAAAAATAATCCTCGGAGATGGTTACATTGCCTCGAAACTTTTTTAGATAGTCTATGGTTTTTTTCTTAATTTTCATTTTTTAAAAGTTGTTACTATTTTAATGATAGAAAACAAGATAAAAACGGGACACCGCGGATTCTGAGAGTTATAAGACGACATAGTAGTAAAAGTTATTTCATTTTTATTTTCTTAAAACAATTATTTTTAACAGCACTAAATTTAAAAAATTTTTTTATTGTAAGGCGATTCACAGGATAAATTCAAAGCTCGAGACAAATCTCCATCAGCGTGTCCGGAAGAAGATAAAAGCAAAAGTAGTGTTGTTGTGCTTTATCACGAAAAAGAGAAAGAACGATCGAATTTATCTTCAAAACCAGCTATAAATTTTGTTAGAGTTTCTAAATCGGAACAAACTACTGTCGCAGAACCTCTGCCATCTCAAAGGCCATCAACACGACCTGAAATATTTAGGTTTGTTTTATAATTTTTTAAGAAAGAGGCTTAAGGGTATTCTTAGACAGTGCCCCGCCCCTCCACTTTTTAAAAATATAAAATGACTCAACTGTCGTAACCGTATTAAAATTTTATTAATTAATTAAATTGAAACATAATTAAAACTTTAATTGAAAAAAGGAAAACTTAGTAGTAATTTCGCCGAGGTGTAGAATTGAAAAAAAATTACTTACAGTTATCAATTAGGAGTAACACAAAATTTGTTAAATAAATTTTAACCTAAAAAATTTTCAAATTCGAATTATAAAGTTGGCATAAAGATTTCAGTGAAATTTATTTAAAAAATTTCGTTCAACTCCTAATTGATGCCAACTGTAAGTAATTTTTTTAAAATCTATGTCTCGGCGAAATTACTACTACGTTACCCTTTTTTCAATTAAGGTCTTATTGCACGACTCATGATGCGAAGCATCAGAGAGTGCTTTACGATCGAAAAATTTTTTTCGCCTCACTTCGGCAACTTTTAGATTTTCCAAATTTTTTTTTTTTTTTAATCAATTGATAAAATTTCGAATACGGTTATGACTATTGAAAGTCATTCAAAATTTTGGTAATTGTTTAGAAGAGGGGCTCACCCATGTTACAATTGTCAAAAACTCAATTTTGGACATATCGCTTTGAATCCAATTTCAACCGTCATTATTTTTAAGCGGATTGAAACTATAATTGCCTAATTATATGTTATTTAAGCCTCAGTAAGACATGTGTATACCTTAGGTATAAATTGTGCTTGATTCAGCGATTTTTTGTTTGTTGTTGGTTGTTTTTCAGTTCCGTGCTACACTGCACTATTTGACATATTCATCATATAATTCTATGTATTGACTCTTAAACCAACCACTAAAACTTATGATATATGTCTATTTGCCATAATGCCTGTAGTTTCGTCCTGAGTACGTTAACGGACTCGTCAGTAAGGCTATGTAAACGTACTCTTGCCTTAGACTACATCTCTTACTAGTACGGGCCGGCGTAAAACAGTGTTGTAGGCTTCAGCCAGACACTATACTAGTAGAGGGAGACGGATACCCTCCAAACTGCTTGTAACAAAATGTTAGGTGAGCTGTTGTACACCTTAAAAGTATTGAAATAACACAAATATGTTGATTTTCACCATTACAAGAGTTCAAAAATTATTTGTAACTCTTAGGTAGACCTTACCATCACCACCGTCCATCTTACGGGTTTAAATAAAATTAATTATTATTATTAGAAAAATTTATTTTTGAAAATCTACATGATTTCATGTTATTCTAACCAATTTTATACACATTAGTTACAAGGTTCGGATAGATATCGAGTGTTTGAGACATAAACTCATACAGAAAATAAAAGGATGTATTTTTATGCGCTCCTTTGGCTTTGGAAAACTCTCTAAGGCCAAAAGAGCATATAATATTTTTTTATTACCAATCGTTTTGTAGACTTATTTTATAGATAAAAATCGAATGACGAATCTAGAATGTCAAAAGGACATATAGCTTAAGTTATACGTCTTTTCAGCTTTCAAAATTTGATTTCCAAATTTTCAAATTTAGAACGAGTCTTTAATATGATTAATCGGATTTGTTAATTTTTTTTTAAATACATCGTAATAAATGAACAATCAAATTTTTTATTTATATTTTAATAAAAGAAAGAAGGAAAGCACTGATCCATCACCCAAATTATCATTAGCACGTCGTCGACGAACTCATCGACGTCCTGCAATAAACTTCGAACCACTGAATGTTAACATAATCCAAGAGATACCAAAATGCCGGTTATGTAAATCAGATTCAAATGACCTGAAACAAATGGCTCAACATAATCATCAACCGATTAATCAGAAACACAATCGTGAATTAGACGAAACTAAACGGACATTTCCGTTTAAATTCACCCCGAGTGGAAATTTCAAAGTTATTCCTAATCAAGTGGTGTTCGAAACCAATAAAGTTAGTGTGTTAGTTGCCGATCCAAAACATACTAAAGTTAACGTTAAAGCAGACCTCAATAAATCCGAATCAGCGTTAGAAAATTACTCATCGTGTCATAAAGATCTCCAGCCAATAAAACAACCTCCCAAAGATCTGCCACCGGGTGTAACAGCGTCAACAATAAATCATTTGCAAGCCCAGAAAAAATTACCTCAAATTAGGACCGAGTATATTCCACGTACCCAACCATACAAACCAAAACACCGGTATTGCGAAATGGAACCAGCTGGTACAATTCAACCGTCTATTAATCGACAAGATCTCAATCAAGTTCCTCTTGCATCGTAAGAATACACATCTATATAATTTTTTTTACTTTCATTTTCCGTAACACGCAGATAATTTTTTGTATTTTTCATACGCAAAATTTATTAATAAGGATCGAAAATTATTTTTTTTACTTTTCTTGATTTTTCTTCAAGTATATCTTTCAAAAATCTAAATGTCCCGTAACGCGTGTATGCCCAAAAGAGTTAGATTACGGCCTCACGTAAAATGGAGGTTAACTTCTTTAATTTGACTTGGTTGGTATAAATCGGTACTAAGTAAGACAACTTAAAACTAAGATGTATTTTCATATCTTAAAATGTGTTTTTCATTTATTAGAAAAAGGACTTAAACTTGACTTACTAGACTAGTCTAGTAACACAAGCTTGCTTTATTTTTAATTTTTTAAATTACGTCTAAATCGTTATTTTTTGGCCTGGGTGAACGCGCACTTTCCTGCTTAACATAATTATTTAATTAATTTAAAAAAAGAATACTTAAATTAGTGTAATACCTTAGAATATTTAATTTTCCTACTGTAACTTAAAATTTTAAGGTTATCATCATCATCATCATAAAATTCTCTGCATGTATCTTAAGTATATACGACATTTATTCAACTCACGTATGCTCTAAACCTCTTTATTATCTCTTTATCCCCATACAGCTTGGGATTTACAACAGACCAACCTATTGACTGGGATAATATAACGTTACCAGATAAAACCGAGCTATATAACGAATTATATAATCGCATTACCAATTACAAAAATGCGGATTGCATTATTACAATCGGACATGATGAGTTCCATTGTCATTTATTGGTTTTACAAAGTTACAGTTCCTTTTTCGATGAAAAAAATTACAAAGATATTGATCTTACTGAAGTAAGTATTTTTTTTATTTTTATCCGTGTATCCCATCGTATAGTAGTACCGTAATTTTTATTCCCCTGTAATATTTTTCCCGTTGATGTCGTAAAAAAAAGCGAAGGAAAAAAATAAATTTTACCTTCGGGACTATGAGTGACGTAAGCTGGGTAAGTTTATCTGAACGCCAGTTGGTTTGAACGACTGAACGAGTATCCTGGATGTTATGTCGTCAATTTTATGTGCGTGTGTAAGTGTGTGAGTGTGTAAGTAAAGGGAATAGCTATCAGACTGGTGGCGAATGTAGTCGATATTATCAGAGGTCACTTGACGCATATTCCAGTCATCATTCAGATAATCGTAGTAATCATAATCGTGGCCACGGTACGAATTAACTCAAATACTCAAAAGCATACTATGCTCTGTAGGAGCTAAATCGTACTGCGGAAAACCCTTGAATAGCATTCAACGCGTTATCGTCAAGAGACACGCTTCTATAACAGGTCGATCATTGCGTTCCAGTCAAAATAGATGATGGGGTTGACGGAGCGATACATGAGCTCAGAGATAATTTTGATAGGCTTCTTTTTATTAGTCTTCAGGTTTCCGGGGTTAAAATGGAAAACCATTTTCAAACCAAAAATACTTTTTTTTTTATTAAGAACTCGATACTGCCATTCTAATATGTCGTATCCCACAAAATTTGACATTTCCACTTTTTTTGAAAAATGGAATCATTGTAACAATGTGCAGCTTGTGTAAAAATTTTCGAGGTCAAATTGTTTATTTAGTATTTTTAAATAAATATTCTAATATGTCGTACCCCACACGCAGACTTTCGCGCATTCTAATATGTCGTATACTACATTCGTATAGGTTTAGTCACGCTTAACATTTTTGATTTTAAGTTAATTTTAAGGAAGCAATTAACGACATGAGTAAGAAGGTAATTGCACAATTTTTGACTCTTCTTACAGCATATAATTCGAAATTATTTATTCACTACAAGTGCCTGTATTTTATGAAAACGCGAAAATAAATTTGTAGGTTATACCAATGTAAACATAATACAAATAATTTTTCTTTGCCGACCGGGAAACGTTTTTATCGTCTCCTGAAAAATTTCCCAAATGTGGGATACGGCATATTAGAATGGCAGTATCGAAATGTTTGTTATGGTTTGTAGAAATAGAATAGGGTTAGTTGATCAGTCTCATCAGTGCGGCCACTTTCAAATCTTCAGTAAGAAAGAAAAATTTTTTTTTGATATTGAAAATTAAAAATAGCTAAATCTGAGGTAAAATGGGCCACGGTTATAAATAAAAAAATTTTTCATTAAAAACTATGATTGGACCCATTTTTCTGAAAACCAAAACTATACACAGTCAAATTTTAAAAAATTCAAGCGTTGAATTTAACTAAAGGGATCTTTTTTATGCAGAATCGAATTTCCTAAAAATCCTTATCCGCATTTTTACTGAAAATTTTCTTATTTAGTCAACATCAACTAAAAACCCAAATAATTATTAAAAAAGAGATTTTCAAAATCGATACAGAAAAAAGAATTAGAATCTGAGTAAAATTACTAATGAGCTTTTCAAGAGTATTATATTACCTACAAAATTCTGCGAACAGCGACCCGATAACTTGAAATGCGGCTGAGCTATAGAGAATTGAAAAAAAGAATCCTTTCCTATGCATTTTAAATAGAAAAACTTCAAAACCAAATGTAAAGTACTTAAAATTAAAATTAAGGGCTGAAACTTCCAGGGAATTTTTTTTCAGTTTACAATAGTATTTTGAAGTTGAAGTGAAAAAAAAATATTCATTTCAAACGGGCCACCCTAGTATACAACTTAACCCATTTTAGTGTAATCAAAAGAGTGTAGGGATAATTTAATGTGAGTGAATGAGCCGAGAATAATAGGTCGATTATAAAGCACCCTTAGCGCTTTTGCGTTTGAGGTGTACAAAAAAACTTCGATAATTCAATGCTTGTTCGATAATTTCATATATATTCTATTTATTACTATTTAAATAGGTATATTCCCATTTTTTATCGCTCGGAGCATCCATCATATCGAGAGTTTTCTATATTACATATATTAATGTCAGTACTATATTAAATTTGACCTGTATAAATCTCACCAGCCAATAAAAAATTATTGTATAATAAATTTCAATTTATCCTATTTTTTAAATTAAATAAATTACCAATATCTTTTTTAAATTAACAGTTAGCTTTTTTCTAATTATTATAAAAGGGTTCATTACTCAAATTTCGAGGATTTTCTTTCAATGCGCGATAATTTTTATATAGAACTCATACATTGACGATATTTTATAAATAAAACGGTAAAAGTTTCTGCTAGGGATGGCAAAGTCGATTCCGATTCTAATCGAAAATCGACTTTTCTTTCAAAATTCGATTTTTTAGAATCGATTTTCAACATTCGACTTTGAGATAAATTCGTCCAAGCCAAGTTGGTCCGAGAGGTGATGAAATATTTTAATGAAGTATTTGCTGCACTTTGAAATTTTGCACGAGTCGACGTGGGAATCGAAAATCGATTCTTTGATAGATCTTTCCATCCCTAGTTTCTGCAAAGACAGACAAAAAACATCCGAAATTTTAATGCTGATTTAAATTATAGAATGTCTCGTAAGTAACTCAGTCGCATTTTACTCCAGGATAAAGATATCCATCTTACTCTTGTTTTACTTATATTTCAAATTAATTATTTCAAAACATTAAACATGAAAAAGATACTTCGAAGACAATGTATACGGTCGATTTAAACTGTTGAAGAAATAATGAGGTCTTTTAAAATATAAAAGAAACGACTGTGGTAGAAATGGTATAAAATATCTAGGATGTGGTTTTCTTTGCCATTTATAAAGTCTTTTGTTTGATAAAGAGGAAATGTGATGATAGACGTGAGAGATGAAATGTGATACACATTTCCGGACAACGTCAATAAGAGAATAGTTGGGTCAAATGATAAAATATGAAGAACAATATCTATCTCGTCAGCATGGATATTTTTTCGACCCTTCGTCACGTGAAGCTAATCGACCTTCGGATATTTTTTAGTCTTTTTATCTTTCAACCACTTGACCCTTATTCCTTACCCGAGTGTTGACGGAAAATAGGTAGCTTTGAAAGCTAGCTTTCGTCACTATCATTCTATAAGTGACACATACATGGCTGCCCAATTTCAAAATACAGTAGCTGACAAAAATGAAATTTTTAAAATATGTATTGAATCTTCACAAGACTCTATTGGAACTAAAAATACTAAAATATCGATTTTGAAAAATTTGTTCCTTGCTGTGTTTTGAAATTAGGCAGACGTACAGTCCAAACTCGTTATAAGCAACTGTCAGAAATTGTAACGATGAAATTGCATTAAAAAGACCAATGATCAGTAATATGTTCTGTAAAAATAAAATTTAGTAGCAGCCATAATATAAGTAGCGGCCACGCAAAAAATTTCTGGCCGCTACTTATTTCGGCCACTACCTTCAGCTTCATTGGAAATACCATAAATTTAAAAATTCGTTTCGTAAGAACGGTTATCAGATAATTTTGTCCAAGCTTTTCTCTGAAATAAAAGCCCTAAACGCAAAATAAAGACACAGACCAGATGCTTTACTCTATGTTCTATGAACTAGCGAAGTGCACTTCAATTTTTGATAACTTCCATTTGTTTATGAGAAGAACTTGGACAAAGTTCTCATTTACTGTACAAGTGCACCAAAAATACTACCTTTCATCTATTTGAGTGTGAATAGAGAAACAAATGAAAACGCGTCTTAAAAAAATTTCTTTGATCAAAAAGTACACAGTAAGAAATGCATGGCGTTCAACACCATGCTGGTATGGTCTCAAGACAGATACTAAAATAGTATGTGAAATATTCCAAGGCAGTATTGTAATGAATCTCAGAAGTATGGCGTTATTTACTATACTGTATAGTACTGGAGCTATTGTATTGCTCCCACGCATGCATATCAGGGACGGCGAAACAGCATGGCCCTGAGACCCATACTACAATACCGGGGCACAATGCTACTAGCTCCCGCCATAATTTTTGGGGTGTCAATCTATGTATACTATCGTATTACCGCCAAAACTATGAAGATGTCGTTAGACTAGGTTCATCTGCCAAAAGCATTGTGCATACAGCAACGCAGTAAGGGCCTGACGGCCATACTGACATTGCGGCGTCCACGCCAACTATCGCCAATGTTACTATTCCCACAATGGTTGAATCATCTATGCATACAATCTTACAACGTATAAAAATCTTCGATACCATACAGTATGGCGTTCGAGCCCATACCGGCATAGTGATGATTGCAAAATATTTCTTACCGTGTAAGTGGTGCTTATAAAGAACAAAACATGAAATTTGAGTGTCTGAAAGCGAGTGAACCGATGTTGATATTGCGGGTTTTTACGATAATGCTAATAAAAATATTGTTTTTTCAGAGCACTGTTACTTCAAAGGCATTTTCTATAATATATGACTGGATGATCTGTGAAAGTAATCAAAGTTGTCAATTACTGAGACGTGATAATATATTAGAAATATTTATGGCAGCACAATTTCTTGGGATTAAAGGTTTGCAGATTCTTAATTATTTATTCATATCTTGTGACACTTATTCATTGATTACTTTTCTTAAAGCTATTCGTAGACATCCCTTTTAATAGTATTTGATAACCTCGTTCATTGTTTTTTTTTTTTTTTTTTATTAAGAAAGAAAATGAAATAAAGAATTATTATTGATTATAAAATTAAAAAAACGTATTTCATCTAAAATTCTATTACGCGTGAAAATAGAACTGTAAATTTTTATATTACCAGTTAAAGTAGTTGAACTAAAACATACGCCATTAACTTTTTATGCCGCATGTTAGCATTAACCATAATATTTACAATGGAAGAAAAAAACTACACAAATTTATTTGACATACATAAAAAAGTATTTTTACTCTTCACAGAATTAGAAGAACAGTGCTGGGCATTTATCGATAACAATGATTTATTTTCTGAAGATACAGCATTTTTATTGTACGTCGAAGCACGTAAGCTAGGGAACACGGCCGTTATGGAATTAATGGTACCAAGAATAATGAAATTTTTTTTACTTCTCGTAAGCACGAAAGATTTTCTCGAACTTGAAGTTGAAGAACTTTGTCTTTTACTTCGTTCAAATTACATATGTGTCAACAGGTGAATAATTTACACACAAATTATCATAAATTATAATTAAAACTAAGAGAGAAACTTAATTAACGTTGTACTTTGTCATTATGTTTATTTAAGCGAGATGGAAGTCTTAATGTCTGCAGTAAGATGGTTAATGCATGACTGGGATACTAGACGTCAGTATATCTTAGATGTTCTCAAGTGTGTTCGTTTTGGTTTAATTGCTCCTTGGCAATTAGTTGACGTTAAACGTAATCCTGAAAACCCGGAATTTATGGAGTTGATGTCTAATCCCGAAGTACAAAAAATGGTGGACGATGGTTTAGCGTGAGTACTTCAATAGATATTTTCAAGTGAATTAATTCACTTTAAAATCACACCATACTATAAGTTATGCTCACAATACTACATAATTTAAGAATATAGTATATATAGTATATAATTTGAGGATTCACAAGCAGATATTTTATAAGTATACTAAATTAGTAACTTTTTCCAAAGCATACTTTAATAATTAAAGTAATAATTTAAGTGAACATCAAAGCTCCCATAACCTGTATAATTATCAGTGATTCTCGCTCTTTATTAGTTTTTGATAGTTCCCTCATTCTGAACCTTAGTTTATTAATTAATTCATTCATATTCTCTCTTGTCTTGTCTCATCTCTCCCTTTGCTTGCTAACCCAAATCAACATCCCAATTCAAATGCTCCCTACACTACACTTAACTTTGCTTGTAGATTTTGTGGGAAGTATACTAGGGCACACTGATAGAAGTATTTATTTGATATAAATAAATGCATTTATTTGAAACAGTTTTTCAGCTTTATTTGGTTGAAATAAAGTGTTATTAAATAGTAATAAATATAAGTTTGAATCAAATAAAGCTTATTTCAATCAAATAAATCATTTTGTTCAGCCAAATAATACCTTATTTAGCTGAAATAAATATTTATTTGCCTCAAATATAGATTTATTAATAGTTAATAAATGGCTTATTTGAGTGAACACCACCGTGATCTTTGACTACAGCGCCACTTTTTGTTTATATTACCGTTCAGTACACTGTCTAGTCTAAGTCGTTCGTTACGTGTAATTTAATGTTGTTTTATAAATAAAAAAAAATGCTGGATATTTTTATATCGTGGAACTTAGAAGAATTGTACCCTACACTCAAAGGTATGTTAATACAGTATTACTATATTTTGATTTAAATATCGAACCGCAATTGATTATTGTAATTCAATACTTAACCTAAACTTGCTTAAATATTTTACAACATAATTATATTTGGGTATTAAAATTTTTCAAATAATTTATTTACTTTCGATATTTTCTTTTCCTTCCTACACAGCTCATGATATTGATAATTTAGATACTCTCGGTGAATTTATATTAAATTGTTCAGAAGATCTTAAAAAAGAAATAATACCAAGCATTGGTTTACGTCTGCGTCTTCAATCGAAATATAAAGAATACGTAGGTTTTATTGCTAATAATCAATTTTGGTATATTTATTATTTTCTGTTAATACCCTGTTTAGGAAATCTCATGGAATCCAATAGATTCTCATGAATTCCCATAAACATTTTATAAGAATATATACATACAGCTATAAGAATCTATCGGATTTTTTAAGCAGGGTATTATTCACTATAGTTTGAAGATATTAATCCTTTAACTATATAAACTAATAGATATTTAATAAAAATTTTTATTTTTTTAATCAATTATTAATTAATTTTATAATTAATTATTATATCAATTAATGACTTTTTTTCTTTTTTAGGTAAAAAATAATCCACAGACTCACACTTCTACTCAGCTGTCAATCAACACATTGAAAGAAGTTGACTTGCCAATAATTGGAGTTCCAATTGAAGATTTCGACACCTTAATCACGATCGACAGTGAAATACAAGTGAATAATCATGAAACAACTGAAACACAATTGATTGAACCACCAAAAAAAAAAAAAAAAGAAGCCAAGCTCAAAAATTTTAATTTAAAAGATGTTTTAATAGTGCACCCTATCGGAAAAGTGTTATTACCGCTTGGAGCCGCAAATGTTGCTTTGCAAACCGTATGGCAATCGTTGTTGTGTGATGTTATTATTGTGTATTGTTTAACGCATTACACGTAAGTGGTACTGTTATAATTATAAGTTAAAAAAAGTTTCTCGTTATTAAATAAATTTAATTTTGATAATTTTTTAGTGTACTCCTTAATGAAGACTTAGATGTCTTAGCGGAAAAGATTGTGGAATTATTTCCCAGTGAGTGTAAGCAAACATACTACGTACCTCCCATAAAATTAAATGATTCAAAACACAAAAAAAGTGAGCTTGCAAAGGGTAAATTAGTAGATAAATATCGTAATACGTGTACTATTATTCGTACACTAGAAAAAGCTATAAAAACTCCTGCAGGACTTGATGAAAATACGATTTTCGTTACTGAAAGATTGAGAGATCCAGCAATTATCAGTAAAACTTGGCTATTGGATAATAGAGAAGAAAAAGATGTTATTAATCACTGGAATATATCGTATCCTGTACGAAAAGATGACGTGGCTAGTAATAAATATCTAACAGCTACTGATGTTTTCAACGATTGGCCAATTTTAAAAGAAGCGATAAGTTGTCAATTGGTATATTAATTTTTAAAAAACAAAAGGAACATTACCATCTGGTTAATGTGTTATATTAATTGATCAATTTTTATTTAGGTTCATTTGGATTTTATAAGAAATTATCCTGATAAAGAGAGTAATTTAATTACAAGATGGGATGATAGTTTTAGGAAAGTTGTTCATATATATTATGATAAATTAAGTCCCGAAAATAAGCAGCGATTAGATTTACTTAAATTAAGTGATGAAATAATAACTCCGATTAGCAAGCACGCAATTCAAACTGAATTATTAGCTATATTATTAGCACCTAAATCTAACAAAGCAGCTCTAACAAATTCAGGAAATAAACGTAAATCATTATGGAAACCAAAAATTGAAGAAGCACAAAATGGGATTTTTTTGCATGTCACAGTACCCGGTGATATCCAGAAAGCTGTTGATGATAGAGTTGTAAAAGCTTCAAAAAAAAAAAGTTCTGTTCAACCCTATTTAATCGTAGTTGGTCAAGATAATTTAAGAATAAAAAAAGTTTATATTCAAATAGATACTTTCAGATATAAACAAGAAACATTTTTAAAAGGCCTCGATACATTAATGAAATTTTTTTTAACGTTTAATTTAGCGTATCCGTTGGAAAGCGAAAATATTTGGTATTTCATTCAGTGGGAAATTTATAATATAACTACCAAGTCAGACACTCACATACCATTTATTTATCATACAATGAATTTGTTAAAAAAACTTAATTTACCTAAAAATAATAATATTTAACTACAAGTATTATATGTTACTAGTGGTTCTAATTTTTTTTATGTAGGGATATAACAAGGAGACAACGTAATATTTACCCAAGTGTTCAACTAATTTTACAATACAGTATTTTAGCTTTATTGCTAATGTTATTTATAAAAATAAATGTGACAGTTAACATTATGATGAAAGACGATAAAATATAATATTATATATATATTACAACAAATGCGTACTAAAAAAATATAAAATTCACAAGAGTTGAGTACTTTAATATTTTTATTATCTGTGTGTGAAAAAATAAGTTTTTGTAATTTTAATAATATTTCTTATAACTAAAATAGATCAATAAAAATATTTTTAAAAAAGTTGATGTGATTTTGGAATTGATAATCACTCAAAAATATTTAACTAATGAAGTTTTGGAGTTACAATTTTGTTTTTTTTTTTTAAATATTGAGAAAGGAATTTTAAAAGCGCTAAAATTATTAGTTATTACAACAAAATGGAAACTAATCCAGTTAAAACTGATCTAAACGATTTAAAGCTGAGTATATTATCTTTCGTTAGTAAAATATACAGTAATCCTTCGATAACTCAGTCTCTTGCGCAAGTAATTATAAAAAATTGTAAGGACTTTGTTTCTGATTTTACATTATCTCAATCGCAAAAATTAAAAACAGTGATCCCTTCAGAATATCATGAGTCGATTGATAAATGTTTAGATAGTGACATATTTGAAAATTTTAATTCAGATTGGAAATGTATGCAAAAACTAACATCATCTATAAACTCTATTGCTCCTGAGTCGTTTATTATTGGTGAAATTGCCGATGATAAAAAAAAAGAAGGTACAACTGTTTGGACAAAAAAAAAATGCTGTGGTCAATTCATCCCACTTCGAAATGTATTAAAAAAATACTTGGAGTTACCAAATGTTTATACTACAATATCTAATTATATCCAGACAGAAACTTCAATGGCCAATGAACAAGGAATTTACACGAGTATTTTTCAAGGTGAATTATGGAAAAACTTATCTAAAAATTTTGCTGGAAAAACTTTCATTCCGTTATATATTTACTATGATGAATTTGAAATTAATAATCCCTTATCATCGTCCGCTGGAATACATAAAATTGGAGGTATGTATTGTTCAGTTGCAGCTTTACCTCCAAAATTTTCAGCAAGCTTAGAGAATGTATTTTTATTACAATTGATTTACAATACCGATTACAAGGAATTTGGAGTACAACGATGCTTCAGAAAAGTAATAGATGAATGCAAGTACCTCGCAGAAAATGGGATCACAATATCTATTAATGATCAAACTCATCAAGTATATTTCGTACTAGTAGGAATACTCGGTGATAATTTGGCCCTCAATAGTATTTTTGGATTTAATGAAAGCTTTGTAAGTAATTACTACTGTCGATTTTGTCAAATGACCAAAAGTGAAGCGTTAACTTCATATGTTGAAAATGAAAAGTCCCTACGTAATCCAGTCAACTATAATGAAGACTTATCAAATCTCTCTAAAGGTGTTAAGCAAAATTGTGCTTTTAATGATGTTCCTTTCTTTCATAACACAGTAAATTGGAGCTGTGATATTATGCATGACTTGTATCTAGGTGTATGTCGGTATGTCATGGCTAAAATCATTAATCTTTTCATTCAAAAAAAGTATTTTACTCTGGACCATTTGAACAATAGACTAAAATTTTTTGACTACTGCGAAGCCGATAGTGGTAATAAAATAACATCAATTAGTGGGAATCATCTTCGAAATGGATATCTTATCATAACAGCAGCAGAAATGTCGTGTTTAATGGCATATTTCGGAATTTTAGTTGGTGATATTATCCCTCTAGATGAACCAGCATGGGAATTGTATTCAATTTTATTTAATATAATAGACATAGTAACTGCTGAATGTATATCGAAAGATGATATAATTTATCTTGGAGAACTAATAAAATCTCATAACCAATTATACGTTGAAATATTTGAAACACATTTAACTGCAAAGTTTCACAATTTGATTCATTACCCCCGCATAATAAAAATAATGGGTCCACCAAGATATTATTCGTGTTCTCGCTTTGAATCGTTCCATAAAGGATTTAAAAAGTATGCTTATCTAGTTAACAATCGCATCAATATATTATACACTCTCGCAAAAAAATCACAGTTAAACTTAAGCAACAAATTTATGAATAATCAAGGATTCCAAGAAGTTGTGGAGTATGGACATGTTATACGATTGTTTCAAGTAACGAGAAAGAACATTCCAATTAATTTCAATAATAATTTTAAAGAGATTGCATTCATTAAAATCAATGGTGCAATTTACAGACCAACGTATGCTATTCATTTGGCGAATGATGTCAAAAACAACCCTTTATTTGGGATAATTGAGAAAATTGTTTCTGATTATAAACAAATATTTATTATTTATAAAGAATGCACAACGATTGGATATAATAGCTCTATTAAAGCATATCAAATAATATTACCACAAATAAATGCGGCAGAAAAAATTTTCCAAGTCACTTTAAAAGAATTTATTAAACCGCTAAAAATTCACTTAACCTCAGATGGAATGAGTGTAATTGCTAGAAAAGATTTATTATAATATTTCATTTTCTTATATATTTTGTATAATGATTGTTATAATTATTTAAAATTAATTACTGTGTGTATTATTTACTTTAAAAAATTAAAATTAAATGGTACTGTAAATTGTGTGTCATAACCCTACTTAATTAACTTCATTTGTCATTTTTTTCTGTTCAAATAAGCCATTTATTAACTATTAATAAATGGCTTATTTGGCTCAAATAAATCTCATTTAATAAATCATTTATTAACTATTAATAAATGGCTTATTTGGCTCAAATAAATCTCATTTAATAAATCATTTATTAACTATTAATAAATATTTATTTGGGAAAAGCTTTCAAATAAATCATTTATTAACTATTAATAAATCTTATTTATATTAAATAAATACTTCTATCAGTGCATTAATACCACCACTTAACCTCAACCAAATTTAATGATTTTTCCCTCATTCTTATTAACCACTTGCAGAGACAAAAAAAAGAGCATTATCTGATGTGCCATATAGATAATATTGACTACTACAGTATTAAAAAATATATATTAGACTCGGCCAAAAAAATCGACTACTTTTTTTTTCTTTCGATACTGTGAAAATATTATTCCTGACGACCAAAAAAAATTATTGTGCAAGTTTGAGCCCTTAATATTGATATTAAGAGGTGTATCGTTACAAATATTCGTTTTTTGACAGAAATTTCATTTTTTACCCAAGATTCGTAAATCATCTATCTGAAAAATTTGAGCAATGCATATTCTTTAAGACGCGTTTTCATTTGTTTCTCTATTCGCACTCAACTGGATGAACGGTACTATCTCTGTTGCACTTGTACATTAAAGGGGAACTTTGTCCAAGCTTTTCTCGTTAACAAATGGAAGTTATCAAAGAAGTGAAGTGCACTTCGCTAGTTAATAGAGTAAAGCATCGGGTCTGTGTCTTTATTTTGCGTTTAGCGCTTTTATTTCAGAGAAAAGCTGGGACAAAATTATCTGAAAACCGTTCTTAAGGAAATTTAATTCCCTACAAAAAATCTCTCTTAGTAAATTGACGAAAAACGAGCCGTTTCCTTGTAACCGTGCCTTGTATATTGATTTGTTTTTTGAATTCTTTGTTTCTATTTTGGATTTTTGTAACTACTAGAAATCTTAAAATTTTTTCTAGGCAAGATACATATTTTTGAAGGAAATTTCATGCCCTACAAAAAAGGTCTTTTAACATTTTTTGTTAAATTCACTCCTTCAAAAGTTATTCGAGGTTGAATTGAGTAAAAACGACTTAAATAACCTGAATAACTTTCGAAGGAGTGAATTTAGCAAAAAATGTTATGAGATTTGTTTGTAGAGCATTAAATTTCCTTAAAAAATATGTATCTTGACTAGAAAAAATTTTAATATTCCTAGTAGTTACAAAAATCCAAAATAGAAACAAAGAATTCAAAAAACAAATCAATATACAAGGCACGGTTACAAGGAAACGGCTCGTTTTACGTCAATTTACCAAGAGAGATTTTTTGTAGGGAATTCGATTTCCTTTAAGAATATGCATTGCTCAAATTTTTCAGACAGATGATTTACGAATCTTGGGTAAAAAATGAAATTTCTGTGAAAAACGAATATTTGTAACGATACACCTGTTAATATCAATATGAAGGGCTCAAACTTGCACAATAATTTTTTTTGGTCGTCAGGAATAATATTTTCACAGTATCGAAAGAAAAAAAAAATAGTCGATTTTTTTGGCCGAGTCTAATATATACACTGTAAAAAAAAAGCCAGTGTAAAAAAATGTACTTTCGATTATCAGGTTTGTGATAATAAAATATTGGTACGGTAACCAAACTGAGGATTACTACCGGTGGATTGAGCTTCTTGGTTTAACCGAACCAACAAACCGTAACTGGGCTGGCGAGGACAAGAATTATGTTACTTATCGTGAGTTTCTACTTTACCTCGAAGATTATCAGAGAAACATGATACTGGAATTAAAGTCACGTGGAAGTAATACTTCATCAAACACTAATCAAAAGACCGAATGTTCAGATGCAAGAACTTGGGTCAATTATAATCAAAATCAGGGCCCTGTTGAAACTACTTCAAGTACAGGTAATTTATGTTAATTACTTTTGAATGTTTTGTTAAAAGTTAAGAGGTAACTTTAACTCATCGAGCGGATTAAATTCAATTGGGTTGTACATGCGGTAGGTCAAGTGAGCTGTACGGCAAACATCGGGAACAGATCTTGGAAATTTCAAAAGACGCCACCACCACCACCGCCAACATCGGGTCGGATTAATTCAAGACCACCGTTGGGAATGCCACCGGAAATTCTTAGCAAGTACTTGAGCGGTCTCAATGGCAATTATACTAAACCAGTGAGTAGTGAATTCTGCTGAATTGATTATTGATTTATAATTATTTAAATTAATTATTTTTCTATTTTATATTACTTCCATTTTTTAATGTATATTAATATCACATCATAACAAGTTTATTATAATGGAAATACTCATTGCGTTCATTATGTTAATTAGTCAGACAGATTTCATCATCACATTTTTTTTTTAATAATACGAGGGTTTTTTGCGTACTCGATTGTCCGGTTATTGACACTGTTATGTTCGGATGGAAGTCACGCGAATTGAGTATTAGCCGTAATATTATATAAATTACAGCAAAATCACAATTAATTTGGTGACAGTAATTTGCATGGATTAAACATGATCACTGAACAGAAAATTTAAATTTTATATACGAGGGAATCCGGGACAAATTATTATTATTGTAAAGTGAGAATTGGTGGTTAATCTAATGATTTTAGTAAAAATGAATTAGGGAGTATATTTTTGAATTATGGACGCTGGTAAATTTAAACTTTCATTAATAATATTGCAATTATATAGACTCCAGATCTAATTATATTTCAAAACACTAAACCTCAGTCTGACCAAAATTTTGAACCAATATGATAATTTAATTTTAAAAAATTCAAGTTTTTGTGTTTTTAGGCATCTGAACTTTGTTTTTCAGCTCTTGACAAATTGTTTAATAATTTTTTAATTTTCAAATGAAATCTTAGAATTTTTTTTGTAATAGCTTCTTACATATATTAGTCATAAATTTCAAACTTTACTTCTAGCAAAATAGTTCTTGAATATTTTTTTTTTAAACTAATTATTTCAATAAAATCATATGGGGTCAATTGAACCAGTACTCTCGGGGACGGTTGAACCACACGAATCACACTGTGAGCATCAGACATGCGCGCGCATCTTGACAGAATGCGAAAACAAGCTAAACTAACCAAGAAAAAAAATAATTATATTGACAGAAGTTTTTAAAGTGATTGTTTTAACATATAATGTTATATAAAATAATAAATATTATTAGAAGTGTTGTAATTTTAGTTTTAAGCTGTAATGAATAATAAATTATTCATTAAAGTCATTCGTTTGTGGTTCTAATACTCTTGGTTCAATTATTCCCGACTAGTGGTTCAATTGCCCCCGCAAAGGGGACGATTGAACCATTTGATACAGTTGTACAATTTCGTCTTTATTGAAAATTTTCATCATTCGTTAAGTTATGTGCTTATGAGAAATGATAGTCTATATAATAAGTTATAATTTTGTAAAAAAAAAAGTTATCATTTTGCTTTTATTCATATAAAAAAAAATGTCAAAGTATTTTTGGTTCAATTGACCCCACTCTCCCCTATATAGTCCCGTATGTGTGTGTAAAAACATATACTTTCCTGCTTAATAGCATTATTTCAATATTTATACGGTAGCGTATAAAATACTATAAATATGATCCATGACGGGTTACTAATGAATTAATAGTCAACACTAATCACTTCCAATAGCATTGCAAAATTCATTATTTGGAGAACTAAGGATCACTAATAAACGCTTATTAACACTACTGAATTTTTAGTAGTGTTCATTAGTTTTTTTCCGTAAGGGTATACCCTACAACACATAAAAAGAAAAAAAGCAGATGAAATATTACAAATTATTTATTCCGCCTTTTCTCTATATATATGTAAACTTATGTAGTTTTCGAGTTTGAAAAAGTAATAATAATAACATATATACTAAGAAATCGAGAAACAACTTGAAAGAAAAAAAAGCACAAGCTTTTCATTCGGTGAAATCCAATTTAGGTGAGTTTAAATGCAGCACCGATCGATCTGGCTAAGTTTGCCAACTTCAATGTGCTTTCAGGATACTCAAGTGAAGGATAACGAAGAAGAAGAAGCAGAAGAAGGAGAAAGAAAAATTTATAAAACCGGCAATGCAGCAGTAAACTTGGACATCTGGCGCAATGATGAGGTCAAAATGTCTCAAGTGAATCACCAAAAACATCACACTATTCAACAGTTACAATCAAATCCGTGTGAACCAAATATGTTATCATCGAAAGCGTTTTCTTGTCCAAAGACGCATAATCACTTAGAGACAGGTGACCATAATTCCGACTCGTCGAAATCAGAAACCGAAGCTGCAACAACTGTTCAATCAATTTGTCGTGGCTACAAGACAAAACGCAGATTTAATAACACCAATGCCAAAAAAACGTTATCTGAAAATGAACGCATGAAAAAAATAGCACAACTTTTGTCGGCTGATGAAAAGAAGCTTATTAATAAATCGTCCGAATCCAACGTCACAAAAAATTTCAAGGCTTGTGTAGATGATAAAAGTAATATTTGTAAAAAATTAAATTTATCAGCTGATGATTTACAAAAAAATAAAGTTAATGCGTCCCAACAACAGCAGCGATTGGATATTGAAGATCTCGATAAAATAAAAGTACTTTTTCAGTGTAAATTTTTTTTACTATGGGAAAAAATTTTTTAGGTCTACGGAGATCTAATTTTGACCATTTGTAAAAATTCAAAATTTCGATTTTCAAAGTGACTAGTATTTTATAAAAATAAATAAATGCGAGATCTATATTAGTCTGAGTAGATCTGAATAGATCTAGTGATATCAATGCAGATTTTAAATTTAACGAAGTTAGAGCTACGATCTAATAAAATTTCATTAGATCTAAATCAATTTTTCTAGAGCACACAGTAAAAAATTCGATATAAAAATTAACACGAATCACGGATTAAAAAATATTTTACGAAAATTTTTATGAAAAATACTACTACTAAAAATATGTTTTCACTCATACGAAAAAAAATTGCACACCTCGAAAAAACGCGGGAAATTCAAATGATTTAATTTTTGCTATTAGTTATTTAGTATCTTTCTTAGTAGGTAAATGAAAAATGCCAGTATCGTACTGTCAAAATCATTTCATATTAACAGGGGTTCGCACTTTTCTTTTTATTACACTTGTACAGTAAATAGAAGCTTTGGCCGAGGTTTTCTCTTAAACAAACAAGTATTATGAAACAATTAAATCAATCTTCGCTAAGTTAGACCGTAATGCATCAAAGTGTGGTCTGTGTTCTATACTACGAGATTTTGTCTCCGAAAAAAATCCAGCCGAAAATATCTGATAACCCTTGTTAAAGAAACATCAAACTTTTTTTTTAGCTTGAAAAAAAAAATCCGTGGTTCAGTAATTAATAAAAGTAAATTGACTAGTCAAAATATTGCATAAGCGTTTGAAGTGTGCACTTTTGAATTTTCTAACCCTGATTAAGGAGGTTTGACCGAATCTAATGTAAAAAGGATTTTCCAACTTTAAGATTCGAAACTTAGTATACATGTAAAGAACTACTTTATATATGTATTCTCAAAATTTGAATATGATCCATCGTCTAGTTTTTTAGAAAAAAAGATTTAAAAATGACGTTTTTAAAGTTCTTATACACAGGCTCTTATGGCGGACAAGCTCCCGATATGACTTATTCGATTTTTTTCATTATTAATCTCCCAAGTTTGAGAAATAAAAAACCACATGCCATAAACTTGAATATTTTTGGAATATGATAAGATTTTAACAATATAGTGTTACCGTTGTAATTATTTAAATAATTCAAGTTAAACTTTATTATTTAATCTCGTTCATCGACAGAGATACATATTATTGAGGGTTTGGCAACGTCGCGGAAGCAGCTGAGAGAAAAAACAAAGATAGAAATACATTAATAAGAGAGACGAGATTAGAAACAAATTTTCCCGCTTTAATTTGAATATTCATGTGTAAAAAGTTAGAACGCACTGTTGCCAAATCTTTTTATTAAATCATATGAGTCAAAAATAACCAAGTAATTTCATTACTTTTTTTAATTGAATAAGTAATAAATATTAATTTATAAATTCGTTATATTATTATAAATTAAAATAATGAATTTTCATAACTATTAGGAGAATTTAGCAAACAAAAAAATTCAAACACTACTTTGACTCACTAGTATCGGTCGAACCTCCTTAAACAAAATGATTTGTGACGATTAAAACTGTTTTAATCGTTTCAAATTATCATGAATCGTCAATTGATGATTCAAGAGGATTAAAAACGATTAAATTTTTAATCGTTTTAAATCTTCATGCGGAACCAGAAATTGCAACATTATTTTACGATTTATGACGATTTGAAATTTCTAATCGTGATGAATCATCTTTAATCGTAAAATATTAAATCGTCTTTTGACGAATAGAGACGATTGAATGTGAAAAACCATGACGATTATGACGATAAAAGACGATTAATGATGATTAAATTTTTAATCGTTTTAAATCGTCACAAATCGTTTTTTTTAATCAGGGAAATTAAATTTTTTTTTTTTAGTATCAAAAAAATAAAATAACTAAATAACGTAATGGCGTTGTGTTAATTTTACAAAAAAAGCGTGTTAGCCTAAATTAAAAAAATTTTTTACTGTGTAATTATAATATATAATATATATAAAATAGAAACGGATTTTGCCGTATATTGTAATCAGTGAGTGTGTATTATTTATAGCATCGTTATTTCAGTTGGACATGATGGAGACACCTCAATCTACGTCTCTTGTAGAGAAAATATCAAAATCATATGACGTGTCAATAACAAACAACCCAATAAATCATATCGATGCATGTAAACCAATCGAAATGATCAAACCACCAAATTTTTTATACAATTCCGACGATAAAACTGGTTCAATATCTATGTCATATAGTTCAACGGATATTGACGATTCATTTTCACCTAAAAGTCATAAAAACCTAACAATTAATAAAGCAGATATTTATTCAGGCCATTCATTATTTTTTAATGATCGCGAAGCTGTTTTAGTTTTGGGTGGAATCGATCCACATGAGGAGTATGGGGCAGCCGGTAATACCGGTAAAAATATTTACCGATTTAAACCATTGGAAAATGCTTGGGAGTTTGTTGGAGAAATGCCAGAACCACGACATTATCATTCTGTTGTTTATTTCAAAGGACGTCTTTATGTTGTTGGTATGATAACATTTTTTTTATTATATTTTTATTCATATGGTTTGAATAATAATAAATATGAGGATGGTTATATAAATGGTGGGGGGTTATCATGTGTCAAAGGTGGTGCTGATCCTCGTGAACATACACTTCAAAGGAAAAATTTTGCTGTCGGAACTGTTTGGAGTTATGATCCTGCCAGCAGGAAATGGTTCACTGAACCGGCAATGCTCACTCCGAGAAAAAATTTCGGGCTTGTTGTATGCGGCGGGAAAATTTTTGCCATCGGCGGTGAAGATAATAATGGAGTGTAAATACTTTTTATTATTATTGTTTTTATTTAAATAATTAGGGGAGGGAGGGGGAAAATTGGGGTAGCCTCAAAATTTTATAAAAAAAAGCTTGTTTTCCTTAGCCCGTGGACCCTTTGAAAGAAAAAGAAAATTTTCGTCTCGGTACTTCTTATTGCGCATTAGCCATAGATGCTGAAGCTAGCGGCCGTAATAAGTAGCGGCCACGCAAAAAATTTCTGGCTGCTACTTATTACGGCCGCTAGCTTCAGCTTCATTCAGCCATAGCTCTAAAAAAAATTTTGATCAAAATACCTTGAAACTGGAAATTCCAAGCTTTACACGGAGAGAAAAAAATAGCTCTGATTCCTATGTAACATAGTAACCATTACTATGTTACATAGAAACGAAGATTTTTGTAAAAATCCTGAATGAATTTGCTGGGAAAAATTTTTAGAATTGTGGCAAAAATATAAATGATAGCTCATTCGATGCGGAATGAAATTTTGAGCAAGATGTGTGTTTTATTTTTTTTTATTCATCAAAATTTCAATTTTTTATTAACAAAAAATATAAACAAAATACAGCATCTTAGCTTTTGGTTAATAACTCAATAACTATAAGCGATATCGAAAATATAATAAAAGATCCTTGAAGGGGAGGAAATTTCTGAAAAAAAGTCTCGACTCCCTGAATTCTAGCTCCATAAATGATATTTTTTATTTAATGTTGAAAATGGGGATCCGCGCGGCTGCTGTCACATGGCGTGTTGAGGTTAGAGTAAGACAGCTGTATTTTGTTGATATTTTTTGTTAATAAAAAATTGAAATTTTGATGAATAAAAAAAATAAAACACACATCTTGCTGAAAATTTCATTCCGCATCGAGTGAGCTATCATTTATATTTTTGCCACAATTCTAAAAATTTTTCCCAGCAAATTCATTCAGGATTTTTACAAAAATCTTCGTTTCTATGTAACATAGTAATGGTTACTATGTTACATAGGAATCAGAGCTATTTTTTTCTCTCCGTGTATAATGCGTTTTTAAAAAACGATACGGTAATTTTTCTTAAAGACTCGGCTTTCCAAAAATCACTGAAAAATTTTAAAAATTTTTCTGTTCCATTAATTTTTGGCATGAGTTTACATATAGTTACAATTTGCTGCCTCTGTATCCTCATTATAAAAAAAATTTCAAAGTATTTTTGGTTCAATTGACTCCACTCTCCCCTACTGTAGATGATTAATTTTTAAGAAAAGTATTGGTAATTAACAATCTAACCTTCATACAAATAAAATGAAATATCGTTAACGATATTGCTCTTACAGTTATATTTATTTTCAGTGTACCTTTCAATATCGTGAAACCGTTTTTTATATTAAAACTTTGTCTAAAATCTTTAATTAAACATAGTTTGGTACAATCAAAACCGACTTTTTTCAGTGAGTAGAACGTAATTTTTTAAGAAGTAAAAAGAGTGAGGAAGGGGAAGAAAGGAAATTATTTTCAAATATACAGTAGTGAAAATATCATATATATTTATAAAGATATATTAGACTGTGTCAGAAAAAAAAATCTGGAAACCGGTTGACCCCGCGGATTAGCCCCGAAATTTCGCTCTGTTTTTGAGCTCAAGGAGCCCGAAAACATTATTGCCAATATCTGTCCGAGCTCCTTAAGGTTGACAATACCTTCGAGTCCTTGTATATTTTCAGGTCCATAGTAGGGTCGAGCGAATCGTGTTCAAATTGAATAATTCGATAATTTGTAATTATTCGAAAATTTGAATCATTAGATTAAAAGTTCGAATCGATTCGATAGGAATAATTTTCAAGTTCAAACTATTCGCTTACAAAAAGTCTTTAGATTTTAAATAGTCTATTAATTATGGGGATAAAAAAAATGTTTGTTTCGTATAAATTTTTATTTGAGACAAATAATGTTACTTTAAAGGGCTTAAGTTACCCAGATTGATTTGACTTATTACTACGTAATTCCCTGAAGAATATGAATGCGATTGACTTTTAGTCAGTTTCATTGGAGTTTTTAATCAGGAATATAAATTTTACTGTACACTGAGAGAACAATTTATTTGAGCCAAATGAGATTTGTTTCAGGCAAATAAATCCCATATTTGAATGGACCTAATTATTGTTTATTTGAGACAAAGATATGGTTCATTTGAATGAAATAATGATTTGTTTATAGTTAACAAATCTGTATTTGACAGCGCCACCAGCCGTAGTGGAATTTTTTTCAACCAAGATTTGTTAACTATAACCAAATATATATTTGAATGAAATGAATAATTTTGTTCAGTCAAAAAAATCTATTTAGTTGGCTCAAATGAATTGTTCTCTCAGTGTATGATAATTAATATTAAGCTTTTTTTTGTAAGAATAATATGTTAATAATGAAATAATTTATTTGAAAAGAACTTTAAAAAGCGTGGAAGCTTTTGATCCAGCAAAAAAACTATGGAGAAAGATGGAAGCTATGCATACAGCGCGTGTAGGATTAGCAACCGCGGTATTCAAAAACTTAATTTGGGTCGCTGGTGGAATAACTAAATCACACAAGGACCCATTATCAAAAGAAGTTGAGTGTTACGATCCACGAAAAAATTCGTAAGTTATAATTATGGAGATTTTAGGGGAAGGGGAGGGGGGGGGGGGCAGAGTGAGCCCCTTAAGGAAAATAATTGAAATATCGTTGAGTTTTTCATCGCGTTTACTTATTTTTAGGCCCTTGATATTTATTTTCACTTCATTATGCTGCGTCGATTAAAATTGAAAAATCGAAAATTAGGGGCAGAGTAGGCCCCCCACAAAATTAGGCAAAAAATTTATTTATTTTATTTTCCGTCAAGTTATGACCTCCGTAATGTTTTTATCATATTCTAGGCAAATGTTTGATATGTGGGGCAAAATGGACCACCCGAAAAAAAAAATTGTGACGAAAAAATTTTTTATTTTTCGTTTTCAATTTTTTTCGAGTGGTTCATTTCACCCTAAATATTACATATTGACCTTAAATATGATAGAAACGTTATAGAGATCATAACTTGACGGAAAATAAAAAGAAATTTTTTTTTTATAATTTTTTGAGAAAGGGATCGTCGTGCCCCAGGCTCTCCTATCTTTAACTTTCTTGATAAATTATATTTAATGAACAGTTTTGGTGGTCTATTTTATCCCTCATTATATAAGAAATTTCAATGAGCTTATTATCCGTCCGAATTTATTGACATATAGAAAATTTTGAGGGGCCTACTCTGCCCCATGGGGCCCACTTTGCACCCCCCCCCCTTCCCCTACAAACTAAAAAAATTAAATTAATTGAAATTTGAAGGATTTTCACTTAAATTTTAAGTCATAATCAAGACTTTTTTTCGACCCGGGATTTTACAGTTCCAAAAATTTCCGACTCAAAGTGCAGATTTGTCTCAATTTTGGAAGTTCATTGTCGAGAACATTTTCGGAACATTTTTTTTACACGGGTTTATCAAAAAATTATTAACTATTTTTGTATTTTTAGTTGGTCTAAAATCGAATGTCTACCAACGGCGAGATGTTACGCATATTTGTACGTTATTTCCGATAATTTATTGATAATCGGCGGAGCCGAGAAACCGTCAGCACATGGCAGCATGACAGAAAGTATCGAAACTGTCGATATTTGGGATCATAATTCCCGAAGTTGGGGTCCATTAACCAAAATGGCTACCGCAAGACACAGCCACTCAGTCAGTTCAATAGGTTATTATATTTTTTTATTTTATTTATCATATTATTATTTTTTTTACTGACACAGTTTTAATAAGACATGTTGTAAATATATAAAAGATAAAATGAATATTTTTAATTTTATTAACGGATTTTTAAAAATATATAGATAATCAATTGCTTGTTATTGGAGGCGTTACAACAGTTGATATGAAAACATTGAAGTCCGTTGAGTGTTTTTGTTGTAAGCGTAACAAGTGGATCAAAGGTGTGGCTTCATTACCTTATCCCATTTCGGGTCATTCTAGTGTTTCTTTACCTCCTTTGCATTACTTTTATAATTCTTAAATCTCATATATTTAAATAACTATTGATTAATTAGATTTTTTAGTAATTTTATAATTTGTAAAAACGATATTCAATAAATTTTATTACCATTTATTGAAAAACAAAAATAATAATAATCATTCTTCGCGTAATCTTATCAAAGTTTATCTCTAGACATAATCAGTACACCGAAGGTAATTCAATGCGAGTAATTGACTTTTAAAAATTACGGTACTAAAAAAAAAATTATAATTAGAAAAAACTTGGAGTAAAATGTGACATAATTTTTAAAATAAATTTGTTTTCCTCGAAAAATTTTTATTATTTTCTAGAAAAAGTTGAGGCAAGTTGGTCATCCCAGGCAGTGCCATCTATTTTTTAGTAAAAACAATTTTTTTTTTCGAAAATTTCTGCGTAATTTTCATGATACTGAAGTTAGCTGACGTCTAATAATTTTTGGATTATTTTTCAAAACGATAAATTATAAAAAAAAAAAAATTGAAAAAATTGCACACATAGTTTTTTTAATTTTCTACATGTGCATATTTTTAGTTTCTTTTTTTTGTTATTGTTTTGTTGAAAAAAAAAATTCAAAAATTGTTGATTGTCAATTTCAATGATCCTGAAGTTAACTGACCCCTAAAAATTTTCGGATTTTTTTTTTGGACATTTCAATTATAGAAAAAAAATAGAACTAAAAAATGGACACATAGAAAATATAAGAAACTATAGGTGCAATTTTTTTAAATATTTTTTTTTTTTATAATTTACTGTCTAAAAAAAATCCAAAAATTATTAGACCTCGGCTAACTTCAGGATCATTAATTTACTGTTAGTCAAATTGACCTCACACGGAGAAAAATGTTGGCTCGAAACCTACCAATTTTTATTATGCTGCCGACCAAACTTGAAACAGGAAGGGAAGCATCCAAAAAATTATCATGCTCATACGAAAAATTATTATGCTGTATCACAATACTTACTACGAGCGAGAAACTTATCGATAAGATTTAATAACAATTACTTTTATACATTATAATAATTGTGATGCGGCATAATAATTTTCGTATGAGCATAATAATTTTTTGGGTGCTTCCCTTCCTGTTTCAAGTTTGGTCGGCAGCATAATAAAAATTGGTAGATTTTGAGCCAACATTTTTCTCCGTGCATCCTTTATTGAATTCCGTAAATAAAAATTTTCTCTTAAAAATACATCAAATTTTTTTCCGAATCTTATTTTATTTTTATTTAAAAAAACGTTATTTTTTTAAAGAGAGTATATAAGGTTGGTCGTAAAAAATTAAATTTTTTCAGGCGCCCCATAAAAAGCTTCTTTTTAATAAAAAAATACGTGGGGAATTTGGTTCTTTTTTTTTAAGTAAAAAAAACAAGTGTCTCAGAACGATCAAAGTTCATTTTTCGATACAATTTTGATTTTTTTTAAATATCTCATGAAATACGCAGATTAAAGGAAAAATTCATAGAAACAATTTTGTAGGAAATTAAATTCTTGACAAAAAAGGTTATATTCATTTTTTTTATAGAATGTGTATTTATGAAGATATTTTAAAAAAATTCTTTTAGATCTTGTCAATTGAGCATTATAAGGATCTACAAAAAGTTTTTTTAAAATATCTTCATAAATACACATTTTACAAAAAAAATGAATATGACCTTTTTTGTCAAGAATTCAATTTCCTACAAAATTGTTCCTATGAATTTTTGCTTTAATCTGCGTATTTCATGAGATATTTAAAAAAAACCGGAATTGTATAGAAAAATGAACTTTGATTCTGAGGCACGTGTTCTTTTTACTTAAAAAGAAAAAACCAAATTTCCCACGTATTTTTTCACTAAAAAGAAGCTTTTTATGAAGCGTCTGAGAAAATTTGATTTTAACAACCACCCTAGGGTCTATAGTAATTTATGTCCAAGTTTTTCTCTAAAAAAAAATCCGTAAACGCAAAATGAAGAACGAATTTCGATGCATTTATCTATAATCTAGCAATCAACCTTTTCATTTTCCAAAATATTCATTTGTTGAAGAAACAACCATAAACAAAGTTTTCATTTACTGCGCAAGTGCAACAAGGACAGTACCGTTCATCGACTTGAGTGTGATAGAGAAAAAAAGTTCCTGTCCCTCTTCAGAGAACCTTCAAATACTTGGGTGACACAGATGGAGCCACAAGTTGGCGAGAACTTGAAGCGCCATCTCTAAATTAAAAAAAGTGTTTATTTGTCGTGAATGTTTTTATGTCCAGTCGGTCTAAGTTGCGAATTATAAAAGTTTGGGGAAAAGATAAATGTTACAGGTATTCGAATGTTGTTTGCAAGGTGTAAGTATTATTAAGTTGCGGGTTAAGTCGCCAGTTAACCTGTAAAATGGCCGAAACTTTGGCTGATCCGGTTGTGTCAAAAGCTGTGTCAAATCAAGTTTTAAATTGTGAGGATTTTAAACTAAACGATAACTACGATAGTTCCCGGGTTACTGATGATACTAATGGTATGTTACTTATATATATATGTATATAAAAATATATGTATATATACATACATATATATAATTATAAATAAACATGTATATGTATTTGTATATGTATATATCTATATATTTTTAAAAATATTTTATCTTTTAACAACTTATATTTTTTGAAATATATAATATATGAGCGCGACAATTTTGTGTGCAACAAGTGGCACAGAGCGCCCTTGCTTGTGCTCACCAGTGCCGTAATTTAATTTCTTGTGATCCTTGTAAACGTTTTTTTTTTTTTTTTATTCGTATTTAATTATCATTTTAGTTTTTTATTTTTTCGCTTCTTTCACTAATTTCATATGTTGCTCAAGGTCAGTTTCGAAGTCCTCACTTTTTTAACTTCTTATTTTTTGATTGGACATTCTTGCTTTCGGTTTATATATATATATTTATTTATATTATTAAAAAAACATGAACGTAATAAATAAATATTTATATTTAAATGCAGTGCTATATTTTTAACATGAATATATGTGAAAATTAATAATATGTGTGCCAAAGATACAATAAAGACCGCTGACCATTTTTTTATGTGTATTTAAAATATGTAGAGGTAGCATATACTATAAATATGTAAATTTAATATCTTGAAAGGGAAATTAATATACATTATATTGTATATTTTATATATTCAATTTAATGTACACTTTCGTAGGGAATCATTTTTTTTTTAATTGACTTTTTTTTTCTATATATTTTTTTTTAATTTTATTGTAAATTTTGTTAATGAAAATTTTCGAAATAATGAAGAATTTTTTCAAAATTTTATTTAGCGTAAAAAAAAATAATTTCTTACCTGGATATTTTGAATGCCTACAATTTAATAAAAAAAAAAAAATTTATAAAATTTATAAAGAATTGGAAAGGGATTTTTTTAAAAGTCAAGAATATTTTCTGAAAAATTTCTAGCTTATTACATGTAGATAAGTAAGAAATTATTTTAATCATACATCAAACAATTTAGTGGCTTATTTTTGCATTCAAATTTTCCCGCCAAAATGAAAAATTTTTTTGTAACAAAACAATGAAATGAGTAAAAATGATAAAAATTAAAATAAATATTAAAACTAGTATTTATTTTTAAATAACTAATTTTTGAATTATTTTTTTTTATCATTAATTTAAGGAGGTTCGACTGAATCTAATGTAAAAAAGATTTTCCAACTTTAAGATTTGAAACTTAGTATACATGTAAAGAAGTACTTTATCTATGTATTCTCAAAATTTGAATATGAGCCACCGTCTAGTTTTTTAGAAAAAAAGATTTAAAAATGACGTTTTTAAAGTTCTTATACACAGGCTCTTATGGCGGACAAGCTCCCGATATGACTTATTCGATTTTTTTCATTATTAACCTCCCAAGTTTGAGAAATAAAAAACCACATGCCATAAACTTTAATATTTTTGGAATATGATAAGATTTTAACAATATAGTGTTACCGTTGTAATTATTTAAATAATTCAAGTTAAACTTTATTATTTAATCTCGTTCATCGACAGAGATACATATTATTGAGAGTTTGGCAACGTCGCGGAAGCAGCTGAGAGAAAAAACAAAGATAGAAATACATTAATAAGAGAGACGAGATTATAAATAAATTTTTCCCGCTTTAATTTGAATATCGATGTGTAAGAAGTTAGAATGCGCTGTTGCCAAATCTTTTTATTAAATCATATGAGTCAAAACTAACCAAGTAATTTCATTACTTTTTTTAATTAAATAAGTAATAAATATTAATTTATAAATTCGTTATGTTATTATAAATTTAAGTAATGAATTTTTATAACTACTAGGAGAATTTAGCAAAAAAAAAAATTCAAACACTACTTTGACTCACTAGTATCGGTCGATTCTCCTTAAATGAAGACTGAAAATAAAATGAAAACCATCTTGACTCTAAATTTTGTAAATTTACTTATTTGTAAAAACAACAGACCAGTTTTTCAAATCGAGAGTATTTTAAATCTGATTAAAGTAAAGTACGATATGATGCCATTGCTTCACTTTGAACATTTAATACTTTATTTTAATTAATAAAAAGGTATTTAAAAAAATTTTATTGTAATAGTAAGTAAAGATAAAAGTATCTTTGAACACATTTAAAATATTAATTATCCCAGACAGCACCCCAGTCGAAATTACTGCTTTACGTCTTTTTGAAAGCGTTCTCAGAAAGTCTTATAATGACTCCTGAAAAATGTCATTTTTAAGAACTCTTAATTAAAAGTTCTTGAAGACTCTGTAAATAAGACGTCAGTTTTATGACGTCCAAATGTATTCATTTCTAAGCTTCTTTATGAAGTCAAAATTAGGAGCTCCTTAAAAATGTCATGGTAAATTCATACTGAAGTCTTATTTGCGAAGTCAGAAAAAATAATTCTTTGAAAACTCTTTTTAAAGGCATCTTTCTAGATAACCAGAGTTTCAGCGCAATTTTCGAGCTGAAACTTTTGCCATCTCAGTGACGTACGGTACGCATAAAAAATTTCAATGTCAACTTTTGAGCTCTCTTTGACGTTGAATTTCACATAAATTTGACGTAAGTTTAAAACTGCTATTTGACGTCTGTGGGACATCAAAATTTGAGACGCAAAAAACGACATCAACAAGACCTCAACAACATTCTATAGAGAGATACCCTGATAGCCAGACCTTGCTCTACAAGTGTTGTAGTGAAACATTTACGGCTAACTTAACGAGAAAGTTTCTGGTAAGCTTGGCAGGACAATACTTTCTTTTAAGTTGGCTTCAGAATACGGCAGTAGCTTGAATGTAACTTGCCAGAAAAACTTGCTGTCAATTTGAAGTGAAACTTTCAATCAACTTAACGGTCATTGTCTGACCATAACATCTTGTAGTCAAATTAAATAGAAAGTTACAGACAATTAGAAGGGTAACTTAAAGGTAACTGCTTGCTCTCCAACACTTTCCTTTAAGTTACCTTTAGATTACGGCTCTAGCTTGTAGTTAACTTACGGTTAAGGTGGCTATCAGGGTATTTTTTACTTCTTGATTCCTGAATTTACTTTATTGAATAGTTGCTAGATGTCACGAGCTGACTTTTCTTCAATATGTATCAAACGGTAAAATCGAATCTAAACAATTTAAGTCAATTTGAGCTACTTCTGCAGTCAAATTTTGCTACTCAATTTTTGATGTCTCGAGTACGTCAAATAGCGGCTTTAATCTGAGGTCAAATTTACGCGCAATTTGATTGTTGGTTGAGCTCAACTCCCTGATAGCCAAGTTGGCCGCAACTTATCGACAAGCTACTGCCGCAACCTGTCGTCAAGTTGGCCGCAAAAGTTGGTATTTCCATAAGTTGACGGCAACTTTCCAAGAAACTTGTCGACAATTTTCAGCTTGTGTACTGTTTCCGACAAGTTGGCTACAAGTTGCTCAGAAACTTGGTGACAGATTGCGGCAGTAGGTTGATGACAAGTTGAAAATTGTCGACAAGTTTCTCGGAAAGTTGGTCACAACTCATGTACACCAACTTTTTGTTCAGAAACTCTGGCTATCGGGGCTGGCTTTCAAGATAACCCCGATAGCCAGAGTTTCTGAACAAAAAGTTGGTGTACATGAGTTGTGACCAACTTTCCGAGAAACTTGTTGACAATTTTCAGCTTGTGTACTGTTTCCGACAAGTTGGCTACAAGTTGCTCAGAAACTTGTCATCAACCTACTGCCGCAATCTATCACCAAGTTTCTGAGCAACTTGTAGCCAACTTGTCGGCAACAGTTAGACGAGCTGAAAGTTGTCGACAAGTTTCTCGGAAAGTTGCCGTCAACTTATGGAAATACCAACTTTTGCGGCCAACTTGACGACAGGTTGCGGCAGTAGGTTGTCGATAAGTTGCGGCCAACTTGGCTATCAGGGAAATAGTAGAAAAATTTATTTAAATTTACTATTTGTCGATAAGTTATCGATAAATACTAAATATAATTCCAGTGGCGACATAAATGACAGACCATATTTGTCGCCATTTTGATTTTTCGCCTACAAGTTGTTTTGTTTTTCCCCAAGTTATCAGAAAATCACAAAGATCATGTGAATGAATATTAAAGTTTACTTGTCCACATAATTATTATTGTTATTATTAATTGTAACAACTCATAATATTACATTGTCAAGTATAATGTAAAAACATAAAAATGGTATTTCTCGTCGAAGAAAGTACATTGTTAAAATTATCACCAGATTTAATAAAAACAATAAAATTTTTAAATGAAAAAAATGCAACTCATAATGATTATCTTATTGCGTTATCAATAGTTGTATTGAAAGAAGTTGAATTATATGTTAAGGATTTTAAAGATAGGTAAGTAAAAATTTTTTTATTTATTTAATCTGTGATAGTTTTTATAACCAAAAAGTATTTTGTTGAAAAAATGAATGAAACTGAAGTTAGCCGACGTCTAATAATTTTTGGATTTTTTTAAAACCGATAAATTGAAAAAAAAATTTTTTTCAAAAAAATGCACTTATAGTTTTTTTAATTTTCTACATGTGCATTTTTTGACTTTTTTTTTTTTTTTTTTAAATCAGACGAAAAAAAAAATTCGAAAATTTTTTATTGTCTGCTAACTTATGATTATTAATTTAGCTGACATCTAATAATTTTTGAATTTTTTTTTAAACCAACAAATCATAAAAAAAAAATATTTGAAAAAATTGCACTTATAGTTTTTTCAATTTTCTACATGTGCATTTTTTTAGTTTTTATTTTTTTGTAATTCATTTGTTAAAAACAAAAAAATCAAAAAATTTTTAATTGTCTGTTCACTTCTGAATCATGCTAGCTTGAAGATCTTAAAAATTTATAATTTATTCTATCAATTAAAATTTTAATGGATGTTTTTTTTTTTTTAATATTTGCCACGCAATGATAACACGTGTGTTTTTAGAGGGGACTATTTACCATCAGAATTAGATCCAAGACAATGGAAAATAAACGGAGCATACAAAATTCCATTGGAGCATCGTTGTCTACGTGAATTAAATTGTAAACTAGATGCTATTCCTGTTGGGGATGTTATGATAATGAATTTAACATCAACAATTAATAATAATATTAAAACAAGATGTACTTCATTTGAAACATTAGAATTTGTAAATTTACATTCTAGTGACATCAATAGTCAGTTTATGAATTTAAAAAATTTCTCACATAGGTAAGAAATAAACGTCATTTTTTAGTACACAGTAAAAAATTATTCGTTAAAATTAACATAATCTGTGTAAAAAAAATTTGGGCATCGGTTGACCCTGCGGGCCAGCCCCAAAACTTCCCGCTGTTTTCGAGCTTAAAGAGCTCGAAAACATCGTAGTAAATACATTTGCGAGCTCTTCGAGCTCGAAAATACTTTCGCATGCCATTATTTTCGAAAAATAACGTTTTTTACAATTTTTTCTACAATGATATCTCTCGAACGAAACGCGTTTTAATAGATTCTAAAGCTCATTAGATTTTCAGATTTTTTGGTTGAGTTGTTTCAAAGATATTCGCAAAAAACTGTTTTTTCCTATTTCTTTCTCCAACGATAACTCTCGAACGAATTATGCGATTTTGATGTTTGAGGTGGCAATCGACGCGTATTATTAAGTTCTAGAGCTGATTAGATTTTGAAGTCGATCGTATAAGTCGTTTCTGAGAAATCAATAAAAAACTAAAAAAAAAAATTTTTTTTTTCGTAATTGGCCAATATTTTCGAGTCTGCTTGGTCAAATGATCTGAAATTTTCAGAAAAGTTGATGGCCAAAAAGCTCTTTCGATTGCCGCCTTAACCATCCAAATCGGTTTATTAGTTGAAAAGTTATAAAGAGTTTACATACATACATACATACATACACACACACACACACACACACACACACACACACACACACACACACACACACACACACACACACACACACACACACACACACATACAGACACTCGGACATCATTCTAAAAATAGTCAGAATAGCTTCCTAGGACCTCAAAACGTCGACATCTGATGAAAACTCGATTTTTGAAAATCGGGGTGAAACCAATAACTTCTCAAATTTTTGAAAATTTTCAATTTTCTTAGCAGGAAGTTAAAAAATTATAACAGGGAAATTTTAAATTTGAGGCAATTCTGAACTTTGAGTTAATCCTTTATTATTAGACTTGAAAATTTTGTTGGTTTGAAGACTATTAAAAATAGAAAGACCATTAAGCCAATTATGGGTTTATCTGACAGTAATATTTGAAAGTGTTATTTCCGTTAAAAATAAAATTTTGGTCTTTGAAAATAAATCAATTAAAACTGATCATATATTTGTAAATGACCTAAATTACAAACAAAACTATTAAATATTTAACCCTCAATTCTTAATACATTGAGGAAATATTCTTCTGTGTAAAAAAAATCATTTACAAAAATATTCCAAAAACGTTCCTGATAGTGAACTTTCAAAATTGAGACAATTCTTTACTTTAAATTGAACATTTTCGGAACTTTCAAACAGTGAGGTATGAAAAATATTTAACTAGTGTAAACTTTTTTTGTGGATTTCTTCCCTGTTTAAAAATATTTATTGAAAAGAATTAAAAATAACGTTTTTTACCATTTTTTCTACAACGATATTTCTCGAACGAATAAACCCAGTGACTGCTTCTTAATTCTTTTCAATCAGTTTTCTTAGCCAGGATTTAATTTAAATCGTTCTCATGAAAAAATGAAATTTAATTGGTCATGACAATTTTTGCCATTAAAAGATTAAATTTACTGACTAATAAAAATTTTTACCCATAAAAAATTAAATTTAATGGCTAATAGAAATTTTCCACCATTAGAAAATTAAATTTACTTGCTAACGAAAATTTTTACCCTTAAAGAATTAAATTTAATGGCTAATGGAAAATTTTGCCAATAAAAAATTAAATTTAATGGCTCATAGAACCCTTAATTAGAACAAGTAATGAATTATTTACAACCCTGTTGTAAATTAATAAGTGTTATCCCCTGTGACACTGAAAACTCTATATTTTATTCGAAATTATTAGTAACAATTTTTTTTTTTTTTTTTTTTTTTCAGATTTAAAAATAATTTAACAACTCCATTAAAATGTGACGTACTAAACAGCCTGGGAATAATTAACCCCAGTCTCGTTGGCTTACCTGAAGAATTGATATTAAAAATATTTCGTATGCTTAATGAAAAAGATAGTGTGAGTTTGCACATGACTTGTCGAAAGTTGGAAGATTTATTTAGAAGTTTATATAAAAATAAAATAATTGAATATATTATTATTAAAGCTCGCTCATCATAGTTATAAATTATTATTATAAGAATTTATAGATAATATATTTTTAATAAATATTTATTATTTTTATACCGCCTTAAATTATTTTCCTAACTCCCTACAAAAATTATTATTTTACATTTTTTATTATTATCCTTTTAATTTCTTTTTTTTTTTTTTAGCGGAAAGTCTTAAAGATGAAGAGCTTCCAGAAAAAGTATCATCAGAGCGTGTCACCGTTACGTGTGACAAAGATATGGGTAAGTAAAAATGAATTATAATCTGTCGTAAACTAGCACTTACATGGAGAAAATTTGATTATACTATTTAGGATACTACATTTTTTATTTCAACTATTTGAAATGGTAGTTAAATTTTTCAGTGGTAAAATAATTAGTTTTACTATTGAGAATGATAACAGTAACAATTGATGGTGGTGACGATCACTATCGAAGATGCTAATTGTGACTATTAAAAATTATAATTGTTACAATCGAAGATGGTAACTGTTACCATTCAAGGTTGTAAAAATTCTTAAACAAAAAATAGGATAAATTTATACAAATTTAAATCCTTTATTTATATCCATACTTTAGCTATGTACATTTTGTCCTTTAAATAATTAAAATAAGTAACAATACAATCGTTCAAGTCCGAATATAATAAAACTTTCCAAATATTGTAGCTATTATTGATAACTTTAAATGGTTGGGTATGATCATCAAAATAGCAACCACCCAAGTATTAAGTGAAATTAATCACATACATAGTTAAACAAAGAGAAAATTACATGTAGACAAGCTTCAGACTGTAACGCCGATATTTAAATTCTTTATTAGTTTAGACAGTAATTATTATTTGGGCTGATGGTAACTATTACCATCAGGTTATTAAGAATTACCATGTTGATAATAGTTATAATTAGTTAAGATAATAAAAGTTATAATTTCTGATTATCATCAATATTGTACCCAGACAGCATCCAAGTCCGAATGACTGCTTTACGGCGTCTTTTTGAAGACGTCCTCAAGAAGTCTTATAATGACTTCTTAAAGGTGTCATTTTTAAGAACTCTTAATTAAGAGTTCTTGAAGACTCCATAAATAAGACGTCAGTTTTATGACGTCTAAATGTATTCATTTTTAAACTTTTTTATGAAGTCAAAATTAGGAGCTCCTTAAGACGTCATGGTAAATTCACACTGAAGTCTTTTTGCGAAGTCAGAAAAAAGAAACTCTTTTTAAAGACGTCTTATTGAGTTCGCTTGGTGGCTCATTCGACATCTTGAGAACTGCTTAAAGACTTCTTTAAGATGTTGATGAGACGTCCAAATCATAAATAGGAACTCATTCAGAACTCATCAAGGCGTCATTTTGCTATCTGGGAAGATTTCGCCATGTAATTGGTAGATACTACAATTCAGATTGTTTATCTAATAATTTAAATGATATTCACTATCAATTCAGTTTTTAAATTTTACTATAACTAAATGATAACTTTTACTATAAAAGTCTCTCCGTGTACGTTGACTAAATAAATACAGACACTTGTAAGTGATAAACATGACTCTTGATGATTAAATACAACAAGTTGTCTTGATCTCACATACAAACTAGTAACTATTAACTAGTGTAATTACTATCTTTAAGTTTGTACAGAATGTTACTTAAACAATAACTTTACTGAGAGTATGATCCCAGTACAAGGCTCGTAGATTGTCTGGTGCTTTAACATCACAAGTCAGAGTATGTTTATCTTGATCCATATCCCTGACCTCGTAGTTCCGAGACCTAGGTCAGGTCAAATTATTTTCAACCTTGATGCCCGTCAATCTAATTTTCAATCTCTCATTATGGATCTAAAATAATTTATATAAGTACTTAATATACTTAATAAATATGAATTTTAAAATATTACGATAGTCATAGTCTATAGCCTCCACTCCAAGTGGTCAATGTGATAAAAATAACCAGTAGTGAGGATGAGGATGATCAAAAGATCGTCTCTCTTCCTCGCAACTGGTCTATGTGATTTTATTAGTAAACGATAAATTTACAAACTAACATATGAAGTATGAAAAAAGCACAACAGAAGGTCAATTACCGTAAACTAGGTCACGATTGCCCTTTGGTTTGCTACATCAAGTTAACATTTGCCCATAACTGACGATAAAGTTGAGGATGCGAGGACGTAGATGTGATACACGTTTTGCAAAGCCCAGTAAGCTAAGCTTGCGCTGTTACGGTTTTATATTTTCTCTTGCTTCCACTGCTGTACCGTTACCAGCATCCACATCCCGCTGCAACCGCCGACTGGTACTTCTGGGGGTAAATACGACCCCTCAATGCTTTACTTGGCATATCCCACCACCCCGGTACCACTCGGTGGATTTTATTCTCCCGGTTTTCGTCCTGACTTCTCTCTCATCCCAGTGCGCGCATCGGATTCGCTCAACTAAGGTCTTTTCATTTGTGTTAACCGTTAATAATAATATTATTGATACCGCGGACAAAGTAAATCCGGTATTAATTTGGATCGCAGTCCGTCGTTATTGTAATTAATAACTTAGTGCCGTCCAATTACAAATAGTCTATTGATAATCGATGCTAATATTTTTATTTACTTTGTTTATTATATTTACTTTGTGTTCATGTGATGTTGATTATAAAATAGGAATTTCAAACCCGTTGTGCTTTAAACCACATGCCTTTGATGAGGCATTTTGCCGTGAGGAATGTTCGGAACGTTAAAGAAACAAAGACCATTGTTGCTTAGTCTTTTTAAGTTTTTAATTATTTTATGCTATCATTTGTATTGCACTTTAAATATATTTATTTATTTATTTAAAAGATACAATTACGCGGATTGTTCTATTTATAAATTCATTTTCACTGCCATTTAAATAAAGCAATGTATAATTAATTATCTGTGCTTAATTGTGGGGTTTGAATTGGCTCGTAACGATGTAATGATATCGATAATGCCTGTGGGTAATAATTTATAAAAAAAAAAAAAATGATCCGTGTATTTATTAAGTGCAATTAACGGAATTTACCTTGATGAATAACGAGAGCACTTAAATGTAATTAAAACGTATCCCGCTAAGTGGTTACTGCTTGGTATCATCGATATCAAAGACATCTGTTGATGCTTGTGTTTTGTAAAAGAGTTTCAAGTTTTTACTTTTTTTTTTTTTGTCATTTAGTTTTTAGTACACTGTAAAAAATCGGGGTAAGTCCAAGGGATAGGTGTTAAAATTTTCGGTGTTAAATTTTAACACCGGAAGTGGTGTTAAAATAACATCGCCGGTGTAAATATTCTTTACTGGTGTTAAAAATAATTTACTTTGTGAATATTTTTATTTACTCGATCACTATAATTAATTAGTGGTTTTATTAATTAATTAAGTTCCCTGATTAAGAAGTCTAATTTGAAATGATTTGAAAAATCTAAGTTATTTCATATTGTTTCATATCATAAATGATTCAATTTAATTTGAAATGATTCGAGCGTTTAAATTATTTAAAATAACTTTAAATCATAAAATAATATTTCGTTATTTTTTAATTAATTATGATTTAAAATGATTCATTCCAAAATTTATACTCGATGCAAAATAATTTAGACAATTTGGAATGATTCAAAATGATTAAGATTTACGTAATCTCAAATCATTCCAAATTAGATTTCTTAAACAGGGTTATCGGTGATTGAAATAGTGGGCGTAAAATTGTGTAATTTTTAAATAAATTACGTAAAACATAAATAATTATTAAAATAAGTACATAGCAAAATTGAAATTTCCTCTAGAAAATATTCATTAAATTTTTTCTACTTTCTATACGTGGAATTTTTTTTACACCGGTCATTTAACACCGCCAAATTACATGTGCCTGAAGATCGGAACTTTTTTCGCGCAACGAAAGTAAAAAAGTTTCTGAAATTCTACTTCTTATGGGTGACTTTAGGGGTAATTAGGAGTGGCTGCAATTTTCGGTTAACATACTGCGCCTATTCGGAAAATTTCAGAAATCTAGATCCAGTAGATTTTTTATTTTTTATTTTCGTTCTGCAAAAAACGTTCCGATCTTCAGGTACATCAAATTACTTCATCTGTACCGTTGTTATTTCATTTTAACACCACGTGTGTTAATTTGATTCCATTTTTAACACCGCTCTTTTTACAGTGCAATAATTTTTTTCGGGAAAAGTGAAAACAAAAATTCACACAAATGCCTTTTGAAAAATAAAAAAAAAAAAGCGATTATATCTTTGTCATTTTTTATTTGCATTGAAGAGAGTATTTTATATTTTTCTGACTTTCCTTTGAGTTAAAAAAAAAACATGAATATTAAAATTGTTGAAAGTAACTCGCTGCGTTTGATGTGTAAATCGACGGTTGTTATCTTTTCTATTGTGAAATTTTACGAGTCGAAAAAATTTATGTGATGATACTGTAGCCTCTGAACTGTTTTCAAGAGAATATCTTTTATTTTCTGAATATCGAGTGAATCATGACCAATTTCAGTTTATAAAAATTGATTTTTTATCCAGAATATCATTTTATACAAAAGATACTTTGTTGGATGCTATAAATTTTTTTTCTACAGACAATAATTTATTAAATTGAATTATGGGTAAAAAAAAACTGTAAAAGTATCTTTCGAGTTAAAGAATAAAACTACATCTTGACATTTAAGTAACTAGAGTTTTCGTTAAGTTTTGATCTTGTTCCAAAACTTGACAACTTTTAGAGAGATACTCTAGACAATATTTTTGTTAGCTTTCATTGTTGAATTAAAAAAAAATAATAATCGTTAACTTGGTGACTGTTTAATTTAGTGAAAGTTTGAAGGATGGTATCTTGATAATGCTGTCGAAAATAAGAGATGATTGTAATTAAATAAATAAAAATAAGGTGTGTAAGAAATTGTGCAATAAATAATAATTGTGTGGGTGATTAAGTATTTAGTAATTCTGTGGGAAGAAAAGAAATCGTCGGGCGGCACTCCGGTTGTTGTCGGAGTGTCGCTCCAAGACGTTGCAAGTTTGCTGAGTCTTACTAAAGATGACTCAATTTTAGCTGGCACATCGGGTGAAGATCGAAAACCGCGACGTCCACTTTGGCGTTTTTATTCAACGAGAATGCTTACTCATAGTCACAGTGATGGAGAATTTCCAATTTATTCCCAAGGTAAAAATTTCTTAGCTATATATCTTTGGAATTGGATTTTATCTTATTTTTAAACTTTTTGTAACTTTTGTCAATCGATAACTTTCAGAAATTCCTTGACCTTTAAATTACATGAGTCTCAAATAATTAATATACTTTTAGGACCTTATAGAATTTTTATAACCATAGAAGCTGATAAAATTGAACGGTAACGAAAAATATTTAGTGATGGTCTATGTTGGCTACCTCACGGAAATCGATGCATGTTTCAGAGCTTCGAGTTTTTCAGCAGAGTGATTTCGGAATGATGTGGATTTTATTTCAATCCACATCCACTTTGATCCCGAATTTGAATATTAAAATAAATTGCCTGTAGGATCGAATTGCACTCCGAAGGGGTTAAATAAATAAAAAATCGTCCACTTCGGTTTCGATCCGTGTTCGCTAAGACTTTTTAGGGTATGGTATTATGCATGATTTCCATACATTATGTGGACGGTCACCGTAACTACGGGAATCGATAACATAATGTATGAAGACGACACTCTTAATCCATATAAATGATTCCTATTTATATATATAGGAACCATTGCCATAATTTAATGGGAATCATTCTTATACGTTAAATACAGAGCTTACATGGAGAAAATTTGATTATACTATTTAGGATACTAAATTTTTTATTTTAACTATTTGAAATGGTAGCAAAATTTTTCAGTGGTAAAATAATTAGTTTTACTATTGAGAATGATAACAGTAACAATTGATGGTGGTGACGATTACTGTCGAAGATGCTAATTGTGACCATTAAAAATTATAATTGTTACAATCGAAGAGGGTAACTGTTACCATTCAAGGTTGTAAAAATTCTTAAACAAAAAATAGGATAAATTTATACAAATTTAAATCCTTTATTTATATCCATACTGTAGCTATGTACATTTTGTCCTTTAAATAATTAAAATAAGTAACAATACAATCGTTCAAGTCCGAATATAATAAAACGTTCCAAATATTGTAGCTATTATTGATAACTTTAAATGATTGGGTACACTGAAAAAAAAAAATACTGTTTTCAAGTATCTGCGTGCTTGAATCGTACCGAGTAAATATTTGTTTAATTATAGTAAAAATATACTCCAACCAAGTAATATTTTCTCGATTTAAGAATTTTTATACTAATTTTAAGAAAATATTCTTGGTTGAAGTACATTATTTCTAAGATTCAACAATTAATTTACTCGGTACGATTCAAGCACGCAGATACTTGAAAACAGTATTTTTTTTTCTCAGTGTATGATCATCAAAATAGCAATCATCCAAGTATTAAGTGAAATTAATCACATACACAGTTAAACAAAGAGAAAATTACATGTAGACAAGCTTCAGACTGTAACGCCGATATTTAAATTCTTTATTAGTTTAGACAGTAATTATTATTTGGGCTGATGGTAACTATTACCATCAGGTTATTAAGAATTACCATGTTGATAATAGTTATAATTAGTTAAGATAATAAAAGTTATAATTTCTGATTATCATCAATAATTGTAGTTTTTACCATATAGTTGGTATACTATCATTCAGATTGTTTATTTAATAATTTAAACGATATTTATTATTATCGATTCAGTTTTAAAATTTTACTATAACTAGACAATAACTTTTACCCCAAAAATAAGTCGGAGTAAGCAAATAAGTCGGAGTAAGAATTACCCATAAAGTTTTATACTGTAAGACATTTAGCTACTAAATTTTTACTATGCTGTTAGTAGAAATAGCACTACATTTACATGCTATCGAGTAGTATATTTTACAATGTTCATGAGAGAAATTCAGATATTTACTACATGTCCTCAAGGTATCAAACTTTATGGGTAATTTGTACTACAACTCTCTGCGTGTACTCTATGTAATAATTATCGGAACAATTTCATTAATCATAGATAGTTATTTCTCATAATGTATATTAGAAGTAATTTTTATGGAAAAAAAGGATTTTCGGCACATGAAATCTTTTTCATTATGAATCAAAAACAAACATTTTCTGAGGACTAACCTCAAAAAATTTTTGTTTTCATTCCATATAACAAAAAATTTCTTCGAGAAAGCGAATATTTTTTGTGTCAAGAAACCTTCTTTTTCAGTGTATATTATGAGAAGGCTTCCTATAATAGTTCATAGAAACTATTCTATTAACTCTATCTCCACGTGTTTTAAAAAAATGACCACAGGCTAGATTGTCCAAATAATGCACAACTTTTATGCGTGTAAAAAGTTATTGCAATACACAATTGTGTAAAAATGTACATATTAAAATACGTCATTTGAAGCTTTTTTTTTTTTACAACTTTTGTTCGAATATGTACATTAAACGATTGGTTAAACATTCATATTAATCTATCGAAAATTAGTTTGGTTGAGTTATTTATTATTAACCCAATCAATTTTGACGAGTTTACCAATTTCGAATATAGTTTTAAACAGACAACCAGCTACCGAGTTAAATTTATATGTAATGTTTGTCATAAAATAAAATTCTTGTTTCGCCAATAATGTTGACCCAATTGCAATGACAATCGTTATGCACATAGACTTAGTGACAATTTCGGTGTTAACTAATTCGTAATAATTACTGGTATGCAAATACAATTTGCAGATAAGTCCCAAGAGCAAAAGTGATTAGAATATTATCTTGGATTATAGGAAATTACAAACGTATACTACATCAAGAGATGTCGAAATTCTATGTCCGATAGGATATAGAGAACAATTCCATTGTCTTAGTGATGTACAATATACAATGTACATAATTAACCAATTATTGTTCAATTGGCTCAGCACACAAACGTCAAATCAATTAGCGTTTAATTGTTAATCTTTTTTTCAAAAGCTCAACTCTAAATATCGCATGTTGTTTTTAGAAAAATGCAGCATGGAATTTATTTTTTATTAATAAGGAAAAATAAATGGAGTTCAAATAAAAAAAATACTTTATCGATATCAATGAAAAAAAGTGATGGGAAAAAAAAAATATTATTTTTATCTGTCATGTATCAATATTTGTTTGCGAATGTAACGTGCATACAAATTGTCATTAATTGCATGGCATTCAAACGTTAAAATCAATAGCTGGCATGTCGAAAAATGATACAAGACTATAAATATGTTGCACACATGGAGATTAAATTTGTTTAATATTTTTTTTATTTTGCCGATGAAATAAATTGATGCCACTATAGGCACGTTAACAAGCAGAATTTCATATTTATATTTATATATAACATAAATTATTGTATGGGATTTTAAGTCGCAATCGATGATATCTCTGTTTGAAAAGATTTTTTATAGTGTCGATATATATTTATATAAAAATTTTTAATTAATTCATGAACATCCGCGAAAAAAATTTATAAAAAAAAAGTATATGTTAAAGTGTGAAAAATATATATTTTTGGTATAAAAAAAATATATTATAATATGTGAAAATTATATGAATACTTAAAAAATATATTTTTCATAGCTAACTTTTGGCTGATTTTCGTATATATGTAATATATACTAAATGTAATTAAAATATATACGAAAAATATATCATTGAATATGGAAGAAAAAAATTATGAAAATATAAAAAATAAATTTTGAATCTATTCAACACAGAAATGGCAAATATAAAAAAATTATATATATATATATATATATATTTTTTTTTTTTTTCATACACTTATCCAAAAAAATTAAAGGAACAAGAAAATTTTATAAATTTCTTAGTGATTTTTGGAAGGCTGTATTTTCGTGAAAAATGATCGTATTAATAAAAAAAAAAAAACCCAATTGAAGCTTGAAATCTCTAGTTTAAAGATCTTTCAGTAAAATAATTTTCTGAACCACTGTTTTTACGGAATCATAAAAAATAGGTCGAGACAAAATTTTTCTAAATTTTTTAGTTTTGTTTTTTAGGTCTACAAGCTCAGAAAAATTTTTTTCGAAAAAACCAATTCATGGCTCGTTTATGAAATTTATTCAGCTATAATTTGCTTTTCTTTGTTTTTTTCTACGACAATTTGCTGCTGAGATATCAGCCTTCAAATGAAAAAAGATCCTTTTGTCTTTGATTATCGATATCTCAGCAACTAATAGTCGCACAGTAATTTAAAGGCCAGTTTGAAAAACTTGAGTAAGTTCCCTATAAGCGCCATTCTTGATTTTTTTAAAAAAAAATTTTTTTTATCATTCATATCAATTTGAAAAACCCAATTTGTATATTGTTGATTAAATTAAAAATACAATTTTTATATTTTCATAATTATATTTTTTATATATTTGAAATTTATTGTTAGTATATTTTTTTCATATCACCATAGCGATATTTGATTTAAAAATTTCAAATTTATATATCTGATATATTTTTTTAATATTTTCATACACATATTTTTCATATGTATATTCTAAGATATACGTTTAATATATTTCAATAACATTTAAAATATATGAAATATATACGAAAATCGGCCAAAAGTTAGCTATCGAAAACATATTTTTTACACATACTTTATATATATTTATATATTTTTTTTATAAATTTTTTTACTGATGTTCCAGATTTTTTGTTGTTATGACTAAAGTAGAATTTTAAAGTCATCGAAATTGTCTAAAATAAAATAATTAATTAAAAAACTGTCTTAAAAAATTAGTGGGTCAATGTTAAACTTTATTCCATTTAATTTTGGCTCACTTAAACTTCCTTGGGTTTTTATTTTTATTTTTTTTTTATCCTTATAAAGAATTGTAAAATATAATGCAGATTTATGGATAATAAACCCGACAGAAATTTTAATTATATTTTTAATTAATGATATATTTATATTTTCATTATAATGGATAATTTTTTCGAAAAGTAGGTCAATGTAACTCTGATTCGCGGTAATTAATTATTTTATTTTACACAATAGAATTTTGTTAGTTTTTATGATAAAAATAGTATAGGGAAATTCGGTGGAAAACAAAAGGATGGAGTAAGTTGATTAGCTTGGACCGTAGCCAATTAAAAATTTATCATTAAGAAAAAAAATTCTTAACAAAGATGGTCCATTTTACCTGAATACTAACTTTTTCCAGTTCTCAATAAAATAATTCAGGTAACAAACACTTGAAAGAAAAAAAAAACAATCTTCCCGAATTTTTTGAAAATCACCGATTTTTTTAGCGGGAAGTTAAAAAAATTTATAAAATTTTGAATTGGCCACAATGTAGGCTGATCAACTTCAAAAATAAAACTTTTTTTTAACATTAAGAAAAATGTTAACACCGCTACCCATGTGTTTTTAACACCATTTTTAGCGTGACAGATAATGTGGGCTTACATCATTTTTTTTCAAAGTGCCTGTATGAAAAAACAATATATGGTTAAAATATATAAAATCATATATGCTTGCAACAAAAAAATATATGATATATTATACTATATATTATAAAAAATCATATAGAGATTTTCGCCGATTTAATATAAAATTATATACAGTAGAAAATATATGTATTCCATATACGTAACCTATATGTTTTTTATGTTAAGCCATGTATTCATTTACATTTACCTTATAATATATTGTATAGATATATTTCCTTTTATATTCAAAAAATATAAAATTTTTATATGAAATGAAATATATGGTAGCATATAATTTATATTATGTATGGCACTATATATTTTCTTTGTTATATTTAAGCATATATTTTATTCGGTGTATGTACATGTATATGGGTATATTATATATTCGCTTCAAAGTAACTAATTTGGAGAACTCTATCTGCAATTTGAAGAGTATATTAAAATTTAGATCTAATTCAATTGGAGTTGGTCATACGAATAAGAAACTTTGTTTTCCATGTATAATATAAATATATGTTTTTATATATGATCAAAGTATATTTTTCGTATATATGGGAAAAATATATATTTTTATATATGATAAAAATATAGTTTTGTATGTGACAAGAATATATATTTTCATATATGATGAAAATATATTTTTTGTACATGATTGACATATATATTTTATATATGCTAAACATATACGGACTCGTATATAATGAATATTATATTTTTTAACAGAAAACAAAATATATCAGAAAATATAGTTAAATTAGCCACGTATATTTTCTGATATTTATCATATATTTTTACATAAATTTTGACTATATATGTTATTTTCATACGGGTATATACTATAGTGACCCGCATGAAAATACCATGTATGATAAATATATATGGAAAAATATATGATCAATATGGGACCATATAAGTGGCCAAAAACGATATATATTTTCTTATATATAATATAGTAAGTTTTAATATAATTAATTATATACATAAGTTTATAAGTTAATACATATATTATATATATTTATAATTATATATGTAAACTTATAAGTTAGCTCATATATCGATTACATATATTGATAATTATATATGTAAATTTGTAAGCTAGCACACATATATATTCTAAACACAATGTTTGAATCTTATAACAGAGAGAAAGACAGAAAAGAATAGATTTTATTTATTCTTACATATATATGGATACTTATATGGTTCTATATATCGAAAAATATACAAAAATATATAAAGTTAAATACATGGTACATATATCGTGGCATGTAATGATGAATTATATATTTATTCTTATTTGTTTCCATATATAAATAACATTTATTTTTAAATATATTAAAATTATAAGTTTTCAAATATATAAATAATATATTGAGTTATATGAAAATACATGAAATTATATAAAAGGAAACATATATAAAAATATAATAAAATCGGCCAAAATCTATATATAGTTCTGTATAACATTTCATGTATTGTCACATATATATTTATATCTGTCACATATATTTTTTAATATATGTTTACCATACATGATATTTTCATGCGGGGAAGTTTACATGTGTATGTAGTTCAACATTAAATTATTAGATTGACTTTACTTCCCATAAAATTTCTCATTTTTTTATACATTTAGATCTTCTAATACTTTAGAAACTCTACTGCTAAGCTCTTTCGTAAATCTGTGAGTTGTTTTATCTACAATGCTCTCTCGTTTCCAACAATTCTCAATTGAAGTTTCACAAAATCTATAGTGATTTGAAGTACCTACTTTAGGATCTACTTCGACTTCTTTGTACCCTGAAATTATGATAATTTTCAAATTAAAATTGTCTAACAATTCCTTTCCTAATAAAACTTAAAGAGACTAGGGTAAGATAATCTACAAAATAATTTTATAAATAAACTGTCGCCCTCATCTCTTTTTATTTGATAACCTGATAAGTGCAATTGGTTTACTTGTTCCAAATATTGACCATGTTCTTTTAGTTTTCCACACTCTGTGATTCCCAAGTTCTATTACATTTTCGCCTTGAACTATGTACTTGCTACGATCGTAAGCAGGATTTATTTCTTTCCATCTTCTAGTTTTGTAATGTAAATTCAACTTTGGAGATCCTCGAAAAGTTTTAAAGTAGATATAAAATTTTTGATAGAAAAAAAATTCATGCAGACCGTGGTTACATGTGTTTAAAATTTTATGACTTGTTGCAATACTTAAAAATCTTTTATGTGTCACACATTTTATTTAAATAAGTTTTTAACTTTTAATAGGGTAGAGGTGCCATTTTTGACCACTTTAGGGCCAGTTTTGGATACTTGAAGAATTTATGCATGCGCCATTTTTTCACAAACAGAAGCAAACATTTTAACTTTAAGGTGTAGATCTGGTGAAAAATAGTGTATACACTAGGGCGTAAAATAGGGAATTCCAATCCGAGTGTGTAATTGCTTCTCCGAGCCGAAGGCGACTGCAGCAAACACGTGGGACGCTGTATTTTTTTCTGTAGTGTGTATACTATTTTTCACCATATCAGCATTTCAAAGTTTCTATTTTTTCACTATGCACCAAAAGTTTAAATTCCTGTCACGTTTGGCGGGAAGGCAGTCATACACTTCTTTTATAAGAAACAAAATAAACATATCGATACTGCCATTCTAATATGCCCTATCCCACATTTGGGAAATTTTTCAGGAAACGATAAAAACATTTCACGGTCGGCAAAGAAAATTATTTGTATTATGTTTACATTGGTATAACCTACAAATTTATTTTCATGTTTTCATAAAATACAGGCACTTGTAGTGAATAAATAATTTTGAATTATATGCTGTAAGAAGAGTCAAAAATTGTGCAATTACCTTCTTACTCATGTCGTTAATTGCTTCCTTAAAATTAACTTAAAATCAAAAATGTTGAGCGTGACTAAACCTATACGAATGTGGGATACGACATATTAGAATGCGCGAAAGTCTGCATGTGGGGTACGACATATTAGAATATTTATTTAAAAATACTAAATAAACAATTTGACCTCGAAAATTTTTACATAAGCTACACATTGTTACAATGATTCCATTTTCAAAAAAAGTGAAAATGTCAAATTTTGTGGGATACGACATATTAGAATTGCAGTATCGATATATATATATAGTTCATGCATCTGCGATGTTTTTCACAAAAAGAAGCAAAAATTTAAACTTTCAGGTGTATATATGGTCTAAAATAGTATATACACTAAGGAGGAAGGTGGGACATTCAAATCCGTGTGTTTGCCACCTAAAATTACACATACTGGTTATAAAGTCCCACTTTTCGCCCCTAGATGTGTAATATATCATACATAATTTTGAAAAAAAAAAAAACAAGACCAACGTATTTTGAATCTGACTAAAATTTTTCGGCGTAGAAAAAGTCTTTTTGAATAAAAACTTTCAATCACTATTCAAAAAATATGTTACATTTGAATTTTTGAATATTGTAATTTCTTGTAAAAATGAAATCTAATATAATGGTAGTACTTAAATTTAAAAGAAATTAAATTATTAGTCCCCAGAATATTCTACTAATATGAAAGTTAAGTTTTAAAAACTTATAAATGTAATAAAACTTTAAATACCTGGTGGTAGAGTAACTAAATCATCGTCATACATCAAGTAGTAAAAGACATTTCTAAAGATCCAACCTCCAACTTCATCACTTTTAACCGAGTTCAAGTGTTCCATCATCACCGTGTAATTTTCATGTATTCTTGGCACGATGTACTCGTCTATATCGACACCTACAATATACTTAGCACCTTCATGGAACGTGTTTCGATATAGACAATCATTTAATGCCGCGAAAATACCATCCGTTCTTAATGTTCTTTGAAAAATATATATTTCCGGTAGCTTCCAGTTTAGTACTGACACTATTTTTTCCTTTATATAGTAATTCAAAATCTTATCGACATTTTCAGATACTGAATCACGATAAAATGTTAAGTAATTAACTCCCATCATTTTATAGAATTCAATAAACGTTATCAGGTCAATGGCTTTATCGAAATTGTGATGAAAAGGTTTTACACACACGGAAAATGTTATACGATCTTTATTTTTGTGTTGATGCGATTTGATATTTATATTTATATCATTAGTATACCATTTATTCGGATATCGTATTCCAACGAATTCATCACGATTAATATTATTAGCTGATCGATCAGATCTTGTTGATACAGTTATTTTATACGGCAATTTAATACCTTGTGAATTTATTTCTTCCGGGTATGGCAAAGGACACAGTATAAAAGCAGCTGAGTAATACATATTAAAATTTTCCTTGTAAGCTATTAATTGTGTTCGAATAAATGGTTTTTCAAATATAAGACTTTTGGCTGATTTTTGGGAACTAGTATATTTGTAGTAACAAGTGAGTGGAATGTATTGAAAGTCAACTGGTATTATGGCAATGATGCGTATCTGTAGAATAATAAGTATTTATTAAATATGTCACCATATTGTACACTGTAAAAAACGGTGTTAAAATGGACGTATTTTAACACAGTTGCACGGAGAGAATTTTCTTGTTTGAAAGCTATGGTGCCATAGTAAAGCCGGACCATGTTAGCCACCTGACGGAAATTGAAATAAACTCACGCAAAAATGACTATGACCATGGTAAAATTTACAATGGTTAAAGTGATGTGCACTGAGAGGAAAATTTACTAACATTTGATAAATTGATTTATCAATATTTGATAAATTATATATATTAAATGTTCGACTGTATTCATTAAATACTATTCTACATATATCAAATATCAATCTTTCCATCGACGAAATATTAATAAATGGATCCTGATATTTTATAGGTCGTTGATCAATAATCAGTAGAAGTTTATTAATATTTAATAAGCTTTTATTAACTATTAATATGTGAGATTTGTATATATATTCATCCCGATGGAAGTTTGGGATTTTTTCCCACCACGGTTTCTTCCCCTACCATTCCAATGTTGGTTTCGGTGACTTTGCACATGCGCAGATTTTAACCGCGCCTGCGCACATTCTAATATTATGGTGATGGGGGAAAGAACTGGTGGGAAAAAAATCCCTTTTTCATCGGGACAACTATAGTATTAATGAGTGTGGTGGCGTTGTACCTTCTAACCTAACATATTACCTTATATACGCACTACAACTCACAAGTTGTTTTTATGCTTGTTGAAATAATTAACCCTTCGTCGGTCGCGTAATGAGCGTGGCGCCGCCTTTTTTACATTTCATTTTTTTTCTCAAAATCCACATCACTGTGATTCACCGTGAATAGACGTGGAGATCCGTGACTTTACTCTGAATCACCGTGAAAGCTCCCCGTGATATCATGTACACATTCACGGTAATTTACGGTGATTCATCGTAATTTCATGGTAATTCACCGTGAATCTCCGTAAATCACCGTAAATCACCATAATTTCACCCTGTTAGCGTGATTTACCGTGATTCACCATAATTCACCCTGTATCACGGTGAATCAGGACCGCTAGGGAAATGATGAAATAATCATTTTGATAATTGTATTCTATTTTTCTCATTGATTTAATTTTGAAAGAGACTTTAATCATAAAAATCTGTTTCCCATATTTTATACAATACTATTAACATGTCGATATGGACAAATATTTTCTGGATTTCTCTATAAATTGATAAATCTGTCGTATCATTGAATTGTGTAACAAAAATTTTTTTTTTTTGTGTTTGAAATACGATTCGACATCTAATAGTTCGAAAAACCTTAACAGTTAAATAGTGTAGACTTACACCGTTTTTTACAGTGTATGAGAAAAGTTGGATGAAAAAAATTTAAATAGTAGCTTACAAAAGCCCATGCAGAATCATTATAGATTAAATTTTGATTTTCCTCAAGCACTACTTGACTTCTCGTTTCCAAGTACGCTGAATAAATTCTCGAGTCTTTTATATCTACTACTTTCCATGAATCTTCTGATTCTTCGGTGTAAGGAAGAGTTTCAACTTCTGTTATTAACTCTAATGCTCTTGAAACCGTGATCTCTTTCAATTGTGATAGTTTTGATATTTTCTGAAATAATGATTTAAATCTGATTTGAAGTAAAAGCTTAACAAATAAAATTTATTTAAAAACTTCCTCAATATTTATAATAATTTTAATTGTAGAGCATTCAGATAAAAAAATTTTTTTTAAACTCGAGCTTACTGTTTATTATCCACAACTTTTCTAATTACAAACACTTTTTTTTCTTATGATATTTATCTGATTTTGGTTTTTTTTTTCTGAGACTTGAATTAAAAAATTTGGAAAATCCAAAAGTGTACGACTCATAATGCTCATTTATTATGAAATAATAAAATAATGGCGGGAATCAAGAATAAATTTAAAATATGTATAATTTTCTGTCATTAAAATTTGTTGTTTTTTTTTTTTTTTAATTATATTAGTAATTTTTTATAATTATAAGAGAATTTTTTCAAAATATCGCGATTAATAACAAAAAGAAAATATATGTAAATAAAAACAAATAAAAAAAAAGAATTGAATTGAAAAAATTCAGGCTTACCAATTAGCAATAACACAAAAAAAAAACAGCTGTACTTAAGACGGTAATGTGCAAGCGCCCCTGGTGGAATAAATGTACGTATAATGTATAGACATATCACCATCCATGTTAATTTTACATAGATATATATATGTATAGTTATACAGCCTTTTCATTCTTTTATTAATTGCAATTAAACGACACTGAGTTACCTAGCCATTTTCAATAGGGGATCTACAAATTTTTCAAAGAATTTAAAAAAAAAAAATCTGATTCAATTACTGGATTTTTTCGCAAGTTATCGTGTATACGGGATTCATATTTGACGGACAGGAAATTTTTTTAAACTATTTTGATGTTTTTTCGGTTTTCATTGAACTGATTAAATTTTTGAAAAGTATCGAATTAATTTCATTAAATTATCTTAAAAATGGTGTGAAACATATCTTAATTCCGTGAATGAACAAAGGTATAATAATTGAAATAGTTGCCGAAGTGAGGCGAAAAAAATTTTTCGATCGTAAAGCACTCTCTGATGCTTCGCATCATGAGTCGTGCAAAAGAGCCGTCTCTTGATCAACAAAATTTTATAGAGTAAAATAATAATTCCTACTTACTATATGAGTGCGAATTGCATAAATAACACATAAGACTACAAAAAATAATAAAATTCTTCTGATATATTTCTTAAAAAAAGAATTTATCGGTGTTTTATAGTGCAATAACAAGTGATACTTCGTCATGATTAAAATTATTTATTGCGAATATTTTACAACTTTTATCATGTTTCCGACGACGTTCTAACTAATACTGTTTGCTATCTATACGAGGCTTATCAATATCAACCTTATCCACTTTTAGAAAATCAGTTATCACGTCCATTAATCTATTTATCCTTCAATTTGTCTAGTATAGGTGACAACGTAAGCTTTTATCAAATGCTAGCATATTTTAAATAGATATCAGAAGCTCAACGATTTTTGCGCGCCATAAAATTCAAATTTAAATTTTTAGTTTATCTACAAAGTGAAGTTAAATAACGGGGCAAAATACAACACCAAATCTGTGTACGTTTTAAAAAAAAAAAAAAAAAAAATTTTGAAAAAAAAAAAATATTCAAATAAAAATTTTCATCCTAACCTAAAAATTTATATGTATTTATTTTATGAGTGTTGCGGTATCTAATAATAATCCGAAACTATTCTGGCAATGCCAAAAAAAAAAAGTAAATAAAAATAAAAGGACAGTAACTCGCACGTGCTTACAATAAATCTATTTTTTTATCGGAGAGCATCGAAGAGATCATAAAAAAAAAGTAAAAAATACAGACCACACCACTAGTCGAGGAATCGTGACTTGGATGAGAACAAATTTTCTTAGCACTTGACTTGCTTGATATTGTTGCTATAGATTTCAAGCACGAAGGACTTGTATAACTTGTGTAGTAAAAAAGTTTCAAGAATTTCCAAGTTTTCACCATTTAGTTGATGGTTGAAAATTCAAATCTGTGCATGAGTAACTAACTACGCTATTCTTAGTTGACCGAGGCCAGCAAAATTAATTGGGTTTCCATTCGATGAGATCCGATACCTGGACCAGAGTATATTCAGCTAAAGTTAAATAGAAATGAATATTCAATAGCGAACTCGTAACGTTTGTTCAGTATTATTAAGTACCATAATTTCGATGTTCTACTTCATACGCCATTTCATTGATTTAACGAGTAATTAAATGCAATTATTAATTGAGAATAAAAAATTTTTAAACTTTTGTTTGCTTAAATTATTATTCAAGGTTCAAATAAATAAAAAATATTGGAAAATTTAAAAGCACACACCTCAATCGCTCATTTTATTTTTAATCATTACTTTTATTTTATAAAATTCATTTTTTTCTTTATTATGAATTTTTATTCAACTTATGAATTATCAATTTGATTTTTTTATTTCTTATTTTCAGTTTAATATTTTTTTATTACATTTTTTTTAAATATCCCGCCTTTTTGTCTTAGATGTCGCTCTTTTTTTCAAACCTTTACTGGTACGCTGGTGCTGCCGCCAGTAGTTGATGGAGAGAAAAAATGAAAAAAATAATAACAACAGTAAAAATAAAAATGGCAGCTTAATTTTTCGTGAATAACCAGTTTTACGTTTTTAATTAATTACAATTAAACTTAATAGATTTAGATAGTGATTTTCCATAGGGTTCTTGTGATAAAAAATACAAAAATAATAAAAAAAAGTTAGGCCGATTAATTGTGTCTATCGAGAGTTATCGTGTTTACGAAGTTTCATACGTAACAATTGACAGCGCTGGTTTCTTGAATTGAAATAATTTATTTTAAACTAATAAAATAACGAATCGACTTAATATTAGGTTCAAATTGTTCCTTGATAAATTTTCTATATGCTAGTATACAATTTTACCCATTTTGGCGTAATTAAAAGAGTGTGGAAATGTTTTAGTGTGAAAAAAATAGCCAAAAAAAAAATGACCGTTCATAAAGCACCCTCAGGATTCGGACTTGAAGTGTGCAATTTATATACAGTTGCTATAGAAATTTTTTTTTCCAGGTGAGCAAAACAGACTACTTCAAAAAAAAAGTTAACATTATTAAGAATTGAGTCAGCTTATCAATATTTTCAATTTGACGCTTCAGTTTAACAGTCTATTACTCGATGACTTCTCATTTTTTTTACCATTTTGAATTTTATATCAGAAAGTTGAAAATTGTAGGGAAGAGTGGGGTCAATTGAACCACGGGGTAATTGAACCAGTGAGCTTAAAAAATCGAAAAAAATATAAAAATGAGTCGTCCTCTTGGAATTATATTTTAATACACTAAACCTTAGTCTGACAAAAATTTGGAACCAATATGATGATTTAATTTAAAAAAATTAAAGTTTTTGTGTTTTTAGGCATCCGAACTTTGTTTTTCAGCTCTTGAAAAATTGTTTAATAATTTTTTAATTTTCAAATGTAATCTTAAAATTTTTTTTGTCATACCTTCTTACATATATTAGTCATAAATTTCTAACTTTACTTCTAGTAAAATAGATGTTGAATATTTTTTTTTAAACTAATTATTTCAATAAAATCGTATGGGGTCAATTGAACCAGTACTCTCGGGGACGGTTGAACCACACGAATCGCACTGTGAGCATCAGATATGCGCGCGCATCTTGACAGAATGTGAAAACAAGCTAAACTAACCAAGAAAAAAAATAATTATATCGACAGAAGTTTCAAAAGTGATTGTTTTAACATACAATGTTATATAAAATAATCAATATTATTAGAAGTGTTGTAATTTTAGTTTTAAGCTGTAATGAATAGTAAAATATTCATTAAAGTCATTCATTTGTGGTTCTAATACTCATGGTTCAATTGTCCCCGACTAGTGGTTCAATTGCCCCCGCAAAGGGGACGATTGAACCATTTGATGCAGTTGTACAATTTCGTATTTATTGAAAATTTTCATCATTTGTTAAGTTATGTGCTTATGAGAAATGATAGTCTATATAATAAATTATAACTTTGTAAAAAAAAAGTTATCATTTTGCTTTTATTCATATAAAAAAAAATTGTCAAAATATTTTTGGTTCAATTGACCCCACTCTCCCCTACAATATTTAGCCAAAGATATTGAGCTAGAAAATACAGCAAGACTCTGAACGTATACATTCATCGTGGCAATCTTCTTCATTCCTTTTACGTTATTTTCTTCTTCTTATTTTCCTTTATCATCTTTTTCCCTTACAACTACTAGTATACTTCTTTGATGAAATCTCGCAGTCTCACCAAGCATTGAATATTCACGAGACTCATTCAACCAGTATTACACTGACTCTCTTTACTTCTCTAAGAGTATCAACACCACCAGACTTTCTTGGGTCCCTTGGTTGTATCCTATATCTGCACTACATGCAGAAAACTACTTATTATATATGAGTAAAAAAAAATAAAAGATAACGATGGCACAGTATACTACTAAAAAGGAAGATTATACACATACACAACTTAATATCCAACTTCACTATAACTGCTTCTTATTTAACCCCTCGACAATAATGTTATTAAAGATGTTCTCGTTCAAATTATAACAATATCTCAATTTATTATTTGTATTTAAAAAATAAATTTAATTATTTTGTTAAATACTTTAAACACTCAAAATTATTCAAACTGTTTTAAAAGTATATTTAAATAACAATTTAGACATCTTACTAGCATCAAATTTTTCGATTGACTTCTTTTCTATAATTTTATTTGCTCTTCGTTTACGGGGTCAGAGAGAAGAGAAAGACCGGGTCTTCTTTCTTCATCACTCTCAAGTAGACGAACGGTACTATCCTTGTTGCATTCGCACAGTAAACAAAAATTTTGCTCATGTTTTTTTCTTGAACAAGTGAAAATTTAAAATAAAAATTTGGAAAATCCAAAAGTGCACGACTCATAATGCTCATTTATTATGAAATAATAAAATAATGGCGGGAATCACGAATTAATTTAAAATATATATAATTTTCTGTCATTAAAATTTGTTGTTTTTTTTTTTTTTAATTATATTAGTAATGTTTTATAATTATGAAAGAATTTTCTCAAAATATCTCGATTAATAACAAAAATAAAATATATGTAAATAAAAACAAATAAAAAAAAAGAATTGAATTGAAAAAATTCAGGCTTACCAATTAGCAATAACACAAAAAAAAAACAGCTGTACTAAGACGGTAATGTGCAAGCGCCTCTGGTGGAATAAATGTACGTATAATGTATAGATATATCACCATCCATGTTAATTTTACATAGATATATATATGTATAGTTATACAACCTTTTTATTCTTTTATTAATTGTAATTAAACGACACTGAGTTACCTAGCCATTTTCAATAGGGGATCTACAAATCTTTCAAAGAATTTAAAAAAAAAAAATTTTTGATTCAATTACTGGATTTTTTCGCAAGTTATCGTGTATACGGGGTTCATACTTGACGGACAGGAAATTTTTTTAAACTATTTTGATGTTTTTTCGGTTTTCATTGAACTGATTAAATTTTTCGAAAGTATGGAATTAATCTCCATTAAATTATCTTCAAAATGGTGTGCAACATATCTTAATTCCGTGAATCAACAAAGGCATAATAATTGAAATAGTTGCCGAAGTGAGGCGAAAAAAATTTTTCGATCGTAAAGCACACTCTGATGCTTCGCATCAAGAGTCGTGCAAAAAATTAAAATTTAGATTGCTAGATCATAGACTACTGCATAAAGTCTCGTCAACTGTAGTAAACATTAATGACTGTAGTTGGCGCTACTAGACGTGCAATTGCGGTTATGCTAAGTTAAAGTTGGGATTTCTTTACTCCAATTCGTAGTCTTCTCAACTACAGCTGCTGTTACGTCAACAACAATTTTTTCGTGTATTTTATAAAATTTTTTGTTCTAATTATGATAATTGTCAGTATGGGAATGGTGTGTAAGGACAATTTCCGTAATTCGAACAACAATTAGGATTGTTAGCCAAACGGAAATTGATGTAGTAATTTCGGAAATACTATCGTGTTAATACTCAATAGCATCTATAGAATTATATGCTGTATGGATAAATATGAACAAACATAGACATAGACAATGAACAATGACAACACATATTCTATAACGAATAGAATCCATGTGATGCGAAACGATGTGATAGTCATGCTGATAAAAGCTAACGCTTAATTAATCGATTATTGTTAATGACTACTACACTTGTTGTTTACGTGAAAAGCTCATTTGTAATTGTCGTTCATCCGATGATACTCGCGATCCATCTATCAGTAATTCCATTACCGGCTTAACAACTTCCGTAAGTTGATACCTTTTATTAAAAGTTTCAAATTGTTGGAAAGTATGTTTTTCTAATGAAAATTAACTATCATCATAATTAATTAAATTTAATATTATTAATTAATAGTTTTAGTATTTTAGATAATCTCGAATCCCAAGTAATAAACACAGTCGGTTTCATATTAAATTTACCATATTTATGTTAGCGTATTCGGAAATAATTGTATTGATATTAAAAAAAATTTATTTGAGACAAATAAATCTATTTATTTGAAACTTTTCGTACAATATTTCTTCAATATGACCAATAAGTACGTTATTTGGCTAAAATAATTTGTTTTTACAATGTATTCGAAAACTACTAGGGAAGCAAATTTACCACGAAAAACAAACTTTATTAAACTTTAAAATTGGTCAACATATAATAGTAAATTAGTTTACTTTATACGTTAGCTAAACATTAAACTGACCGAAAAGTTTATTTGAGGCAAATCATGTGAGTGATTACATATTAGTTCCAACTTAAGATTTTGGATTACAAACAGTCAGCGGAATTCAAATGTTTTGAAAAAAAAATAAACTTTGGTAACTAATATCAAATCTATGTTAGTCTCCGTAGCTCTGCTAGAAGTAACGTAAATCTAGACTGATAGCCATTTTACTTGCATGTTGGCGGAAATCTCAGCCAGCAGACGTCAAGTTGACGGAAACTTGATGATGACAATAGTTGGCGGTACCTTGTAGTAAATTATGCTCTTCATGTTTTTTCGCGTAACTTTCCGGATTGAAAGTAATTTTTGCGTTCCAAGTTCTTTTCCCGCAACTTGAAGGCAAATTTTTAGGTTAACTTGAATTACAATTGCTGCTCTAGATTTACGTCAACTTGTAGTTCATATTGTATGCAATACTGCAGACTACAAGAGTATACTCGTATTACAGTCAAAACTTGAAACATCAGGACTTGACGCAAACTTGACGTTAACCAGTTCAAAGATACTGAACATCAAAATTTTGAAAAGAAAGTGATAATCTAGGTAATACAGTGCTCCCTCTCTATAATTCCCAACTCGGGGCTAAAATTCTAAGAATTCCTTCTTAGCGAGGGACCCCACTTTTTCTTAAGAGTACTAAACAGAGAAATGCGCGTGCAGTCATTCTGAACGCACACAAATATATCTTGTATACAATATAGTGAGAGTAGGGGAACACATTCCCCTCAAAATGAGGGGAACTAGAATCATAACGAGGGGAATTATAAAGAGGGAGTACTGTATTTAGAAAAATGAGATCTTCGCAGACCTATCGTAGCTTAACGCAGATCTAATGATGACATGTCATTTGTACTTTAATTGTAGGCCCCAAAAACTGTTTTTTCGGTAAATTTAATATCAGTAGAAATTACTGATTGGAAATCAGTACCGATTATTTTTTCAGTGTATTTTCCTCTGCGGCGTGTATACGATTTTTCATCAGATCTAGAAGAATGGCACATCCGCAGATTTTTATCATTTATTTTCTTATAAAAGGTATACATGACTTTCTTCCCTCCAAACGGGACAGGAATGTAAACTTTCGGTGCAGATATGGTGGAAAAACTACATATTAATTTACAAAATTTATTGTTACAGAACTAATCAATAATAATAATGATAATATTATAATAAAATTGTTTATAGGACAATGATTTTATCTGATTGCCTACAAACATCAAAGGAAAAGTACAATATACTTTTTTTTTTTATTTATTTATTATCGTAAAAAGTAATGCAATCAAGAAAATATAAGAGATAATGAAAACTCGATAATCCAATTCGTCAAGTGAAATGAATGAATTGCTCACTGAATTGAAAATTATGATCATTTTTATTATTCTGCATTTTCTTCAAAACTTTTATTTATTTATTTAAATTATTTTTTGATACTCGTCCAAAAAATTATCATTTTTATTTCAATCTGTTATTTCGGTGGTAAATTAAAGTAGAATTTTTATTTTCTTGCAAAAAAAAGTTCATAAGCTTCACAATAAATTTTTTTTATTAAGATAATAAAATTTTTATTGTTAGATCTAAAAATATATGCAGCAGAAGTTTAATAAATTGTTTTATAAATTCAAAGAGACGTTCATTTTGTAATTACTTTAGCGGCATTGTGTCGATATTGAAATTGATGGTTTATTTTTTTTTTTATTTTTACAATAAAATTTTATTACTCTTTAAAACAAAACCAATATTTTCATTACTTATCAAAGTACAAGAAATCAGAGTATGAAGAACTTTGTTAGAAAAAAAAAAAAAAAAAAAAAAAAAAATTTTCACAAACAAGTTTTTATAAACTCCAAATTTTAGAATTCAAAAATTATCAAATAATTTGAACCCTAATTTTGGAAAAAGAAAAAAAAGAAAATTTTATCAAAAATTATTCATATACATTTTAAATTATGAATTTTCAAACAGTACAGCATAGTTGGGGCTCAATGGGTCACTTAAAAAATTTGAAATTTTATTCGAAATAAACGAACATAACTTTATTTTCGAAAAATTATAATGTTTTTAAAAAATTTTATAAAAATAGTACTAATATCTCTATACTAAACTGGTCAATAATCGATTAGTTCTTCCGATGTATGGAACTTTTATTGTCAGATACGGGCACCCGGACAATCCTTATAAAGTTTTTATTCTGACTAAAAATAATACTAATAATTTTTTTTGTGATTACTACTTTCATCCCTAAGTATAAATTCAAATTTTTATATGATAAAAGAAAAATATATTATGTATGAGAAGTCAAGATTCCGTTGTGTTACATGACATTATTTTCAACTGACCTACAACCCCTTGTAACAGATAACAAATCCTCTTACCTCCCTTGTCGGCTGTTACATAATTTGAGGGTGACCTCTAATACTTTTTCATGCTTTTACTTGACCCTTCGAGAATTTCAATTAAAAATAATAAAATTCCTTTTAATGAAATTTTTTATTGAAAAAATTTTAAGCTGGACATTTTACCCTAATAATAATAATAATAATAATAATAATAATAATAATAATAATAATAATAATAATAATAATAATAATAATAATAATAATAATAATAATAATAATAATAATAATAATAATAATAATAATAATAATAATAATAATAATAATAATAATAATAATAATAATAATAATAATAATATATTCGGCATGATTATTAATGTTTATATTATTATTATCATTTTTATTATTATTATTATAATTATTAACATTATTATTATAACTATCGCTAATAATTATTGCTATCATTAATTATATGTTACTAAGTATAAGTACACGGAAAGAAAATTATAGGGAGTATTCCTATGCATTATAGGAATGGTTCCTATAATGGTATAGGAATTGTACCCATACTATTATAGGAATGGTTCCTATATATTATAGGAACCACCCCTATACCATTATGGGAACCATTCATATACTATTATAGGAACTATTCCCATAATGGTATAAGTTTCATTCCCATAATTATAGGAACTATTCCTATAATTATGGGTAATATTCCTATATCTATAGGACGTATTCCCATAATTTAAGGTCGTCATTCCTATACTGGTATAGGATGAAATTTCACAAAATTATAAGAACCATTCCCATAGTTTTCTTTCCGTCTATTATTTAAATTTTCGTTGTAACTGTCTAATTTTGTTTTATTCTGACTTTAATGTAACTTTTTTTGTCTTAAATCTGAATAAACTATATTTCAATGGAATCAATTTTGACTTAAATGAAACTTTTTTTAACTTAAATTTAAGTTTAATTATTTAAATCGACGAAACTCTGACTTGAATGTGACTTTTTTTGTCTTTAATCTAAAGGAAATTCAGTCAAACTGAACCAGTTTTGACCTTAACGTAACTTATTTTGTCTTAAATCGATACAAACTAAGCCACAAAAAGTCAAATCTAAGTCAAATATTATGGAGATTTTGCAGACTAAAAAAATTAAATTAATAATTGAAATTTGAAGGATTTTGACTTAAATTTTAAGTCATAATCAAGATTTTTTTTCGACCCGGGATGATAATAAAATTCTGAAAAAATTCAAATACCTGACACAATTTTTTTTTTTATCTCTCTATAATAATTAACAATTATTATTACAAACGATAAATCTTTAAAATAATTTATTTATATCTCGCCCACTATAAGAAAAATGTCAATGGAGCAATATTTTAATTCTGTTATTCTGCATAAATTTATTTTATTTTTTTTTTATCACTAAGTATAGTAATATTTACAAAGTAACGTCATTAAACAACACAAGCATGAATTTTCTATATCGAGTGGGGTATAAACAGCCAATAAAATACGGTCGAACGGTCACAAAGTAGCCTCCAACACGAACTGCTTTGCAGAGGAGTAGGTGACATGACGTAGTGGCACACCGTGAACGTGAGTGTCGGTCAGCTCGGATCAACAGAAGCCTCAGAAGCATCATCAGTCTATATGTCTCTTTGCTGTGTAAACATTGTGAACAACCTTAGGTAATCATCAGTAGTAGGATTAATATTCTATACCCAAGATATATACATTTATATCGTGCACAAGCCCCATTAATTTAGTCAACAGTTTATCTGTCTCCTCTATCTCTCCTCGGACATTTATCAGCTAATCCATTTTAACTTAAATTAAATCTCGCTCTAATTAAAAAACTATTTATGAATATTTTAATATAATTAGCATTTATTTTCAAATGAAGAAAATTAATTACTGTAAATTTAATTAATTTGACGAAAAAAAAATTTTTAGTGTCAGGTGGAAATTAAAAATATATGATGATTACCTTGACATTCATGTAAAATTTATGTTTATTGATTGTAGTTACAGCAGAAATAGTTTAAGTAATAAAATAGTACAATTAATTAGTAATCATTGTTATTATAATTATTTTTTTTGTAACCTTTGACTGTGATAACAATTTAAGCTAATGAGCGCAGTTCACACCCTTGTTTTAACGTTCAGGGTGTGCATGTTGGTATAGTTCAATGTTACACTATTTTTAGTGCTTCATGCTTAAGTGAGTCTGTGTATGTTTGTGTGTGTTACGTAGGTGTGTGTGTTGGATATTAAGTTCAATGTCAAATCTTGAGGATGAATAATCTCTTACGGATTTCTTCTCTAGCTAGTGGTATGTTGTACTACATATATATATATATATTTTTTTTTTTTTAATAATGATTATACTTAATTATTTATTACATAAATTTCTCAAGTTTCGGCAAAAATTTTTTTAGTAAATTTTAGAAAAATCTAACTGCGGAAAAAAATATCGTGATTGGATCGATCTAATGGGTAGTCACTACACAGAAGAAAATAATTTCTTGACACAAATAATTTTTTTTAAGTCCAAGAAGTTTTTTTCATTATGAATTAAAAAAAAAGAGCCATCCGGCCTTACCCGAAATGGAAAGGTAGATTTCTTATATATGTAAATACAATAAAGCTACAATAGTGTAATTAATACTTTTTTTGTAAGCTTAAACATGAATTTTAAGGAAACGGGTTATGCCTTATTATTTAGAAGTTATTAGACGACTAAGCTGCAAAAATAAGCTTTTTGTATTTTTTGTGCAATTTTTGATATCATCAAATTGTTATAAAATATGTTTCAAAAAATCAAGTGTTGCAGTGAACATTAAAGATAATTGTTCAAATTTTAAGATACTTTTTACAGAATTGAGTTATCATTTTCGGTTCAAAAGTTATTTAAGGATAAAGCCAGAAAATTCATTTTTACGAAAATCAAAAAAAATTTCAAACACCCACAACTTCCAAACTAATCGACCGATTGAGCTCATCTTCGAACTTGATCAAGGTAATCGTCCAATAAATAAGTGTATAAAATTTCATTAAGATCCGTTAAGAATTGCGGGCGCTATCGTGATGACAAGGCGCGTTATATTATATATATACATATATAAACTTTTGAGCGGATGGTATTCACATGGCGTGTTGAAGTTAGAGTAAGACAGCAGCCGCGCGGATCCCCATTTTCAACATTAAATAAAAATTATTATTTATGGAGCTAGAATTCAGGGAGTCGAGACTTTTTTCAGAAATTTTCTCCTCTTCAAGGATCTTTTTTTATATTTTCGATATCGCTTATAGTTATTGAGTTATTAACCAAAAGCTAAGATGCTGTATTTTGTTTATATTTTTTGTTAATAAAAAATTGAAATTTTGATAAATAAACAAAATAAAACACACATCTTGCTCAAAATTTCATTCCGCATCGAATGAGCTATCATTTATATTTTTGCCACAATTCTACACTGATAGAAATTTTATCTTGGCTCAAGAAATATTTTCTTGGGCCAAGAATTTATTTCTGAAGAAAAGCAATTGTCTTGCTTCAAGAAATTCTTGTCTTGATTTAGATTTTCTTGGCTCTAAAGATTTTGTATCTTTGATGGATAACTCTCGTGTCTTGACCCGAAACTAAATTATCTTCAATCGATATTATTCAATTCTTTAAGCAAGACCACTTGTCTCTTCAGCTAAAAATGTCGTATTGTTATTTTAAGAACTTTAAATTTTTGGTTCAAGTAATAATTTCTTGATGGAAGATATTTTCAAAGTAATGAAAAAAAAAAAACTTTTTTTAAAATAAATTTCTATTTTAACATATCTGAAGTAAATGAATGTAGTCCTAAAAAATCACTTTGAAATTTTTTATTGTTAAAATAAAAAAAAAAGTTTTTTTTCAAGCTGAGTAAATTGAGATCTTGATTTAAAAATCGCGCCATTCTCGAAACAAGCCGGTAATGTCTTAAACCTACATTTTGCCTATCTCAATCCAAGAGCTAGAAATTCTTAAGCCAAATATGTCAGATTTTGTTTCAAAACAATAAAGGCTTCATCGAAGAATAAAATTCTCAAACGAAGAATTTTTTTTCTCTATTCGAGAAATTCAATTCTTTGGTTCAAAAACTTATTTCTCAAATTAAAACAATTAAAAATTTTAAAACAAGATCCACATTTTGAAGAAAAAATTTTTCTTGAATCGAGATATTTTTTCTATCAGTGTAAAAATTTTTCCCAGCAAATTCATTCAGGATTTTTACAAAAATCTTCGTTTCTATGTAACATAGTAATGGTTACTATGTCACATAGGAATCAGAGCTATTCTTTTCTCTCCGTACAGTATAAAAGTATCGTGCTGATCACGATACTTTTTTCTCCGTGTATTGTCTTTTCCCTCGTGGTGAGATTGTAATGTAATGTTATCTTAATTAGTCGAGAAGGTTCTAAAAATACTTCGTTATTAGTTTATTACTATATATATATATGATATAATGCGTCTTGTGACATCAATAGCACCCAGAATTCTAGACTGATCTTAATGAAACTTGGTACACTTATGGTAGAAGTAATATTTGTAGCCACTACGCTATTTTTGGACATTTAATACTTTATTTTAATAAACAGAAAAGTATAAAAAAAAACTTCTATTTCTATAGTGTGATGAAAGTATTTTTGAAGACATTTTAATAATAATTATGTCATTGCGTCCTTTACGAGTTATTTTATTTAAATTTGTCGAGTGTCCTAAAATGGCCAAAAGCCGCACCTTTACCTTACTCTACCCTGTTTAAAAAATCCGAAAGATTCTTATAGCTATATGTATAAGGCCTATACTTAACTATAACACTTCTCATAGAACTCATTCATTCTTATAAAATCTCCATGGGAATTTACAAGAACCTATATATTAGATTCTATGAAATTTCGTAAACAGAGTATGAACAGTTATTTTAAGAATGGTCGTATTAAATTTTTTTCATAATTCCAGCATCGAAATTTCAAGTTCACTGTCTCTGCAGACTTAATAAATTTGACTTTCATTTTTATGTCAAACAGATTAAATAGAGTTGATTTTAAAATCACAAGATATCCTTAAAAAAAAAAAAAAAGAAAATATTTACATGATACAAACGTTTTGTGAACACAGAAAAAGTTCATGTTTTTATTTATTATTCACATGTTTATTTACTTTTTCACTGGTACAGATTTTATTTTGTTTTTTTACTGTTTATTTATTTTTGAGTATAATGGCTTTTCATCTGAACGCTTTCAACATTTTCATGTCTAAGTAAAATCAATTGGAGTGAAAAATAACATTTTATTTGAAATCTGTATACATATGGATTGAAGTTATATCCGGTATAATGTGCAGAAAAATAACTATTTTAAAAGAGAAACTATTTTTCTATCTGATTCCGCGATTGAATAAATATATACATCGGAAATATATACAGATTGTAGATCATCAATATAATACTCGAACTCTATGATTCTATTTTTGCTTAAATAATTAATCTAAAATTATTTTCATGAAAAAAAGTAAGTGAATTTTTCGATATTGTTTTTTTATAATTTTTTTCAATTATTATTCTATTTGACGAATGACTTTGCCGTACTTAGTAAACAATTTGTTTGTTTACGAGTCGGAAAACTTGATGTCGAGTAAGTAGAAATAAGAAGGGAAAGTTTAAGAATTAATCACGACAGAAAGTAATTGCGGTTGAATAAATCGTTTGTGAAGCTTGAGGTTGATGGAATCTCAAACCAAGATGGAATTTGTTTTTGAGAGTCTTAATAAGAGAACGAGTTGATACAGACCACAATATTGGTCGCAAAACTATTTCAATAAAAGCCACGATGCCACGGCGCTCCAGTGGAGAAAGAGAAATTTAATTGAAAGATAGTAAAAGAAGACATGAAAGCTTTGCTGTTATATATAATATATAAGTTATAAATGGAAAACAAATATTGATTTAAACATCAGTATATTTTTTTTTGTTTTGAAAAAGTTTTTATTAAAAAAAAAACAATAAAATTTTTTTTGAGGAGGGTCACCTTTCAACCAGAAAAATAATGACTTCGTTATATATATAAAAATATATATAGTTAGAAATTTTGTGTTAAATTCAACGCAAATCGTGTATTGCAAACGGTCTACATGAATTTTTGTGTTAATTCAACACTTTGCGTTTGTGTTGATCTTTAAAACAAATTTTAGGTTAAATAATTGAACACAAAATCTGCTATTTTGATTGAAAATTTGTGTAAATTTAACAGACTTTTCGTATTACAATTAACTAATAAATATAAAAACATAACCTAATGAACTCAAGTATACTGATCTAACCTAAGTACAACTGATGTCAATTTACCAAACAATTAGTTCGATTTTCAGTGATTTTTCTAAAAAACGTACATGGAAAGAAAATTATGGAAATGATGACGTCCTATAGATATAGGAATATTACCCATAATTATAGGAATAGTTCCTATAATTATGGGAATGATACCTATACCATTATGGAAATAGTTCCTATAATTATAGGAATGGTTCCTATACTATTATAGGAATAGTTCCTATAATGGTATAGGAGTGGTTCCTATACTATTATAGGAATGGTTCCTATAATATTATAGGAACCATTCCCATGAATTATAAGAACCATTCCTATAATTATAGGAGCTATTCCCATTTTCATAATGTTCTAGAAATGGTTCCTATAATTATCGGAATAGTTCCTATAATATTATAGGAATAGTTCCTATAATATTATAGGAATGGTTCTTATACTATTATAGGAATAGTTCCTATAATAGTATAGGAATGGTTCCCATAATGGTATAGGGGTGGTTCCTATAATATATATATATATATTATATATATATATATATATATATATATATATATATATATATATATATATTCCTATAGGAACCATTCCTATAATGCATAGGAATACTCCCTATAATTTTCTTTCCGTGTAGCTATGAGTTATCCTCCCGTAAAATGAGAATAAAAATTAATTGAACCTGATCATACAAATATTAAAGTTATCTATAATTATATTTAATTGTAAATCAATGATAACCTAAGTTTCCTTGTAAACAATGCTGCTACAATGCGTTGCTTGGTTGTAGTAATGAAGAAACGCGCGGGTGTTTAGCTAAACAACACAAATTTTGTGTTAATCTTCGAATAACACAAGAAATGTCTTACATTACATATTTTCTAATCATTTAATATAAAAAATCAGTTAAAGTAAAATAACACAAACGGTTTGTGTTCAACTAACAAATTTCTGAGTTGAAAATCAACACAAAAAATTTATTCAAATGATTTTTCAATACAAATACACAAAATTTCTATTGAATGTATACATGTTGTGACGTTACATTGTTAATGATGTGTTGTCATTTTTTGAGTTTAATCGAGTAATAAGTAAAATTTACGTTACAATGCATGTATTACAATGGGAATTTCCCACTTTAACTTTGAACTTTTTTTTTCATTCTTTTTCGAAAAATTTCTGAAAATTCAATAAAAATTTTTTAAATTATAACCTAATTTCGAGAATTAATTTGACGTCAAACAATAATTATAACTCTAATTTAAGAACGACCATTGATTGCTAGTAAAAAAAATATAACTAACGATTCAAGTTGACAATATCAATTACTCATTTCATAATTATACACATACATGACGGGATCTGTTATTATTGTATTGATTGTTATTGAACATCACATATTGACGTGATGACGACACTTCGCAAATAGAACGCAGGGGAATACGTGACTACGCGATGTTAGACTATCAGGGTAAATTAGATAATTATTAAATAATTACAGTCATTTAATATCCTGAAAATAACATTTAAATTACTCGACAATCATTTTTATTAATAGCTTTTTACAAAGTAAAAATAAAAAGAACCCTTTTTTTTTTTACCTTATTGACATTTTTTTATTGTAGTGTCGACTAGTGGTCATGTTATGGATTTTTTTATTATTTATTATTATTATCGGTGAGCGTCCATCTCTCACATACGTTCTGAAGCGAATTGCTGAGTTATTATTGGAACTCTGTTAAAGGCCGGTCGATGATTCCACCACCAAGTGGCTAAACTGTTGAGAGGAAAAATAATTGCAGGATACGAAAGACTTAATACTGTACGATGAAATGTGTTTATTAAAATTCACATCTATATATATGTGCATATATGTACATTAGACTGTTTCAAATTAGGAATATATTTTTATTTTTTAGATGAACATTGAAAAATCGAAAGGGTATGTTAAAATATGGTGACAGTTAGGATTTGAGCTCTTAATATTGATATTTAGAGGTGGCTATTGATAATTTTCGATTTTTCATTTAGTAACATGGTAAAAAATACATAACCAGAAAAAATCAAGATGCAAAAAACCTCTTTTCTAACATTTTGTAGCAAATTTACCGATCTACAAAAAAAGGTCTTTCATGATTTTTGCATAAATTCAACCATTCACAAGATATCCGAGTCAAAGTTTGATAGAATTCAAAGAACTTGTTTTTGCTCGTTCTGAATTTTATATCATGTCAACTAAGAAGAATTCCGAAATTTTCGCTATAGTTACTTCATAGGAAATTGAATGCTCTACAAAAAAAGTCTCTTATCATTTTTTGATAAATCCATCTGTTCGAAAGTTATTAGAGCTCGAAGTAAAGTCGGAGATCTTTTTACTTTTCCGGTGAAACTATCGGACCAATCATAAAATGTCATAGAATCTTTTTTGTAGGCAATTTTATTTCCTACAAATCATCTCTGATAAATTTTTTTCGAATTCGGCATTCTCTTCTAGTTATTTCCATTTTAATGTCGAGCTCTTAAAATCGATCAGAACACTTTTTTTACGAGCTTATAAGGCTGAAAAACTGTTTCAAATAAATGCATTTATTAATATTAAATAAATTCTTCTATCAGTGCAGCTTAAAATTTTTATAAAAGATCAAAAACAGATGAAGTGTAAAACAAGATTAAATTTTTTGATCCGGGAAACGTTTATATCATTTTCTATGATTATTTTATGATCAAGTATGAAGATTAGCGAAATTGGTCGTTCTTTTTAAAAAAGGCGGCAATTTTAAATTTACAAATTAATGAAAAACGCTACTATGGCTTTTTTCTCAAGTACACAGAAAAAAAAGTTATCTTGAGTCAAGAAAATATTTTTGAAGACCACCGTTTTCGGGAACTAAGTCAAGATTTTCTTGAGCTAAGAGAACTTATCTTGGTCAGATAGAATTACTACTTTATCTGAGAAAGTTTAGGTCTCCAAAAAAATTTTCTTGAATTAAGAATATTTACCTTCAACCAAGAATTTTTTTTTTCTGTGTAACTTTTAAATAGAAAAACCTAGTTAGATCAAATTTATTACCAAGTTCTTAATTTTGATATTATAAGCATAAATTTTTTGTTATTTTATATTGAATTTTCACTGATTTTATATTTTGTAGGAATTCGAAGTCATTTTAGTTAAAAATCTACTTCCATTCTGGCTGCCAAATAGATATTTTTACAACTCCGTTATTTAAACCCTGTCGCGTCGACTGTTATCACACTATTCTGAAATAGAATGTTGAATAGATAAAAAAAAAAATGTAAAGGATTACAGGAATAATTTATTCGGTTTGAATAAATGACTCGAGAGTCGTGAAGACATTTGTGCAACTGAATTAAATGGAATTGTCTAGTGTACCATCATTGTATCGTACTCTTTAGTCTTCGGACACTTTAACATTAGAGCTTTTGGAATTACCTATATATACATAACAATACAATTTAAATGTATAATAAAATTTCATTATCGCTGTGTAAAAAATCCGCTTTATTGCAGTGGTACTTTTTACTTACAGAAATGAATTTTTACTCAGCAAATTATTTCTAAAGGGTTGATAATACAAAAAGTAAAAGAGTATTATTAGTAAATAAAATAATCATTGCTGACGAAGCACACTATCGTTAAAGATGAACAATAACGCAGTGAACCTTGTCAAAACGGGTGAATGACATTCGAGTCTCAAGAAGATGTTGAGAGTTGCTGTACCATTATATATATATATATATGCGTATTATATGGATGTATATTCCCTATTTATACAATATATAATACGTTGTATTATGTACAGTGTTTGTCATTGTTAGTCCTCCAGCTTCCGTTTTCCCGACGTTGTGCTGACAGGCGCAAAGAAAAATACCGCGCTGGTTGTCATGAAATTTTTTTTAGCTCTGACACTCACATATACATGTGTAAATTTATATATTGATATATATATTATGTGTTAAAATTTAATGGAAAAAGAAAACTATTATTTTTCTGTTTAAAAAAATAATTAGTTTAAAAATTTATTATAATTTTTAAACACAAAAAAATCTTACGAAAATTGAAAAAAAATTTTTACGAATACTAAAATTACAAATCATTTGATTGTTGATGAAGCAGTTGAATTGCTATATTTTTTTTGTTTTTAATGATTTATTTATTTTTATTTCAAATAAAAAGGAAAAACGTTTCAAATTAAAATTTTGGAAAATTTAATTTGATACAAAAAAGCATGTTGAGACTTATTAAAGTTAGTTCAGATGATTTTTAAGTTATAGATAACATCTCAGAAAAATGGATAAATTCAAAAATAATATATTAATACTTATTTTATTAAAGTTGTTATAGTATATCAAAATAATTGAATGTATGTAAAAATGTATATATTAGGGTGCTCCATTTAAAACGAACATTTTTTTTTTTAGCGGGCACAAGAAAATTTTGTTATTTATGTTAAAAGAAAAATTCCCTGAAAATTTCAGCTCTTAATTTTAATTTTAAGTACTTCCTATCGAGCATCAAAGTTTTCCCATTTAAAAAGCATGTAAATCGAATAACTTTTCTTTAAAATTACTATAACTTAGCCCGATTTTGAGCTATCGTTTTGAAACCAGTTTTCATTTGTAGAGTATTTGTTGCTTTTTAAAAGTGTATACGACGATTTTGGTCTAACTGGATCCATGTCGATTTTATCAGCTCCGAAAGAGAAATTTTCACTTTTTTCATTTATTTTTGTTAATAGTGAAGAAGTGGTTCATCTCACAACAAATATGCATAGCACCAATCTTCTAGGAAATTTTACGCTCTACAAAATTGCTTATGACACTTACATTGCTAAAGTCCACTGTTCATGAGATGCATGAATTTTAACATTTTACAATAAAAAGATTAGTACCATAGTAAGCGAACAATTTTTTTTATTGTAAAATGTTAAAATGCCTGTATCTCATGAACAGTGGACTTTGGCAATATAAGTGTCATGAGCAATTTTGTAGAGCGTAAAATTTCCTAAAAGATTGGTCCTATACATATTTGTTGTGAGATGAACCACTTCTTCACAATTAACAAAAATAAATGAAAAAAGTGAAAATTTGTCTTTCGGAGTTGATAAAATCGACGTGGATCCAGTTAGACCAAAATCGTCGTATACACTTTTAAAAAGCAACAAATACTCTATAAATGAAAACTGGTTTCAAAACGATAGCTCAAAATCGGGCTAAGTTATAGTAATTTAAAATAAAGGTTATTCAATTTACATGCTTTTTAAATGGGAAACCTTTGATGCTCGATAGGAAGTACTTAAAATTAATATTAAGAGCTGGAATTTTCAGGGAATTTTTCTTTTAACATAAATAACAAAATTTTCTTGTGTCCGCTAAAAAAAAAAATTTTCGTTTTAAATGGAGCACCCTACACGCTAAGAATTTTATGGTAATGATTACTATCTCATGGTGGTAAAATTAATTTTTTTCTTGTGATATCGGTTAATCTCATAATTATTGTAAGATTCACAATATAATATGTTATTAATTAAAATACACGATGGCAATAGTTACCATCATGGGTGTTAAATTAGTATAATAATCATTATCACAAAAATAGTAGCTATTAACATACCCCATGACAAATATTACAATCACTCGATGATATTGTTCACAATAGAGTGATGGTAGTAGCTGCTATCTCGTGATCGTAATCATTACAACTTTGTATGGCAAGTATTATCATCCCTGATGAGAATGATTGTTATAAAATTCAAAATTAGACTAAAGAAAAAAAAAAGACTAAGATAAAAAAAAATTTTCTCCATTTTGATGGTTAGAAATTATATGTATATATAAATATCTATATATGTATACATGTATATATATGTATATATGTATATATATATATATATATATATATATATATATATATACATATATATATATATATATATATATATATATATATATATATATATATATATATATATATATATATATATATATATATTTATATATATATACATATATTGAGACAATGTGAATTGTCTTCGTCGTCCTCAGCCTTGCGGTTCCCATTTTCCCCCGTCTTGTTGCCGTCTGAAACTACACAAGTCATAGTGCCGGGGTCACATGACTAATTTTCACGTTGACGCATGACCGTAAGGGTGAAGTGGGGACAGAGTCCCGAGGCTAGTCCTACACCCAAATTTATCGGTCAATCACTTCGATCCTGGATCAATTAACGTACAGACGTTCTGATATTAATTATTCAGTACTAATTCCGGCAATTTACTTGCGATAGACTAATTGTAATTCGGGCAATTAACTTGCGATATTCTGTACATTGTTGGCAATTATCTTGCATTTATATTTTATTGTTTAGTTATTAATTATTATTATATAAATCATACTGTGCTACACATCTTGCTATATTACATCCAGCGCTTGCATTTTCTTGTAAGTAATTTTTATTATTATAATTGGCAATAAACTTGCACATATTGTTATTCATTCATTTTATCTACTATTTGGTCACCTTATTTATTATCCCCATATTACTGGTAAGAAATATTGAATCGTCTATTAAGAATATTATTATTTAAGTAAGAATTGATAAATCAATTAACAATAAGAAAGCTATTGATAATTAATAAGCCGTGAGGTAAGTTGGTGAATTTTATATACGTTGCCGTTTGAATAAGTGCGGGTCCTTGCTTTGCAAGAACCCTCGCCCATTGCTCTGTCCAGGTAAAATAAAATTTGTTAGAGGCCAGCCTAAGCCAGGGTTCAACCCGCGAATTCTGGTGGCTGCTGGTGAAAATCGCGAAAGAGAAAAAGCGATTTGTCTCAACTGGCGCTCGAACAGGGACTTTGCAGTAGTTCAAACGAACAACGGAAAATTTTATTAATTTTTCTCACGGCTTTACAGTAAAAAATTCTTATACAATTTCAGGTAATAATTTTAAATAAATTTCTTACCAGTATCAAGGATTTTATTTTTACATTCATCATTCCATTACATTTCATCATTCATTCGCCAGCATCTAATTTTATAAAATACTTAATCACTTCTTTTATTTATTGTAAATTATTGATTCTATAAATTAATTGTCATTGTAATATTGTGTGTTGGTACGTTCTGTGAGAATTTTGTGTGCACTTTGACCTCGAGATTATATTAATTACGCGTTCTGTATTACTAGACGCTAACATTTATTTTTTTATAGTTTACTTGATTACAACAACACAAAATAAGTACCTAAAATAAAATTGTAAAGCAAAACTTTCGATCGGATATCTTTTGAGTGTAGTAAATAAATCTAAAACTTTATTTGTAACACAAAAGATTATTATATTCGTTTCCGGCTTAACATAAAATGTCTTTTGCTCGACAAAAATTATCTTCAAAAATAAATTAAGTACTTAATAAATAAAATCTTCGCAGTAATAAATTATAATTTATTAGTCATCAAGAATTTTAATAATTAAAATAAATTATGAACTTATTATATTTAATAAATAAATAAATCTTTACAGCTTTGAAGTAAAATTTCATTGTGAAAATTCTTAATAAAATAAATCTATTTATAATCCGATAAAAATTTTAATCAGCTTGAACTAATTAAAAGTATTTATAAATTAAATTTCGATAAATTATTATTTCTGCAAAAAATCTATTTTTTATAAGAATCAATTAAGACAATTTTCCCGCAAAAATGATGCAGAGAACGCCGACTTCTCGACCACTTCCTTCGGTCACGCTGGGTAATAATCTCGAGAATCTTCTACCGTTTCCAACTACATCAGGCGCATCGATACCGAGCACTCGCGCAATAGATGAGCTCGCTGCTTTCATACAGACTTATGACGTACATAACAGTACATTACGTACCCAAAGTCAGCAAATTAATAATAATAACATTTCCACTACCAGTGTGAACGGTAACATTAGTATTCACTCTCACAACATTAGTGGTGTAGTTCCAATAACTGAGCCGTCACAAAATACCACTTCTGTCGCCGTTCTACAAAACGTCGTTTCTCACCTGCAAGCGGAAATCGAAGCATTACGAGCTGAGCGTCAACATCTACTTCGGATAACTAGTACTGTTTTGCGACCACCAGGCACAAATTTGGCGCCTGCAAATTTTCCAAGAAATACTTCAAGCACGTGGACGCCCAGGGAATTGTTTCCCGCTGCTACGGTAACGTCACAAGCAGCAAATTCTCTTACGGCTTGTTATGCTGCCCCATGTCTTCCTGCATTCGTTTCGGCAACACAAGCAAGCGGTCTGCAGTCAGCCATGTCTAGCTCACTTGCGCGGGAACCGTACGCGCACTCGACGGTCCCACTACCGACTCATACGTCGCCGCCACACACGAGTACTCAATCTTTACCTACACATACATGCACACAGGCATATAGCAGCAATAATCTACCAGTGTATTCGAACGCACACACACAAGCTCCACTTGTATCGACATACTCTCACATACAGCCATCATCTTTGTATCACACTTATACAATACCTGTTGGGAATTCAAATATGAGCTACTCAAATTCTATGCGCTTATATGATCTCAGTCGTATCGCCAAATCCTGGAATATTTCGTTTCCTCCTCGTGATCGATCTTCTTCAATTGATGCAAGAAAATATATAAAAATCATCGAGCAGCGGATGATCAGTAATGATATCCCTGTAGAGAGTTTTCATGCGGTTGTAACAAATACCCTTAACGGTGACGTGCTTGAGTGGTATTACCAGAATGAAGATTTGTTTTTCAGTTGGGCGACTTTTAAGGAGTATTTCAAAATTTGGCAGGTTCAGAAAACAGATGAAGCTGTCCTGCAGGAAATTTATTCGGCTAAGCAAGGCAACGACGAGAAAGGAGTTTCGTTTATTAATCGTATGCAGGGAGCATTCTCACGATTAGAAGATCCGTTACCGCAAGCAAAACAGATCCGAATAATAGTGTCACGATTTAATTCGTACTTTTTACAAAAATTTTCGGATACGACCATCGAGATTTATGCAGAATTATACACACGAGTCAGCGCGTGGCAGCCGACAGCCGATGCATTAAATCCTCATTTCAAACTTAAAGAAGAAATTAATAGTAGACAGAAAATTCGCAGCCAATTGAATTTAATTAAAGATACTTCAGAGGTAGATCAACTACATAGAGTTAAAACTTTACAGTCATCTACTTCATCACGATAAAAATAAACTCCAACGATACGCAAAGTACTCTATTGCCAATGCTCAGTAACGACTCACAGTACAACACCTGTAACCAAAAATACTCAGGGCTTAAGAATTGGACATCGATTGGACATACTCAAGAATAAGAGAAGAAATTTTATCAAGCTCACTTACGTGCGATCCAGAAACCGGAAGAAAATGAAAACTTCTTCGTTACCGATTCGGGGCTACAGTTAAAATAAGCTAATACATTCACACACATTCATCTCATTATTTCATTTTATTTATTGTTGCCAATTGTAATAATTTTAATTACAGCGTCGAGTCTGGGAGCAGTTGGCAAACTAAACGATCAAAATCTTCAAATTGTATTACTTTTTTCTGTCCACAGACTTTCAAAAATTTTTTTTTTTTGTACTTAATTATTAACTGTAAATATTTCTGAATTCTTTTAACATTATCTTGTACTTTTAGTTTGTAAGCTGTAAATATACATTTTTAGGCTGATCCAGATCGAAGTCCCAGGATAGAAGTGGACCTGAAATGGGTAACTAACCCCTACATTTTGTTCAAAATCCCTTACGGCTTGCAATTTATTACTGACAATATACTTGTATATCGGGCGATACATTCGCAATTGAAAAAATTGAAATCGGGCGATACACTCGCAATCGAAATATTAACCACTGGCAATCTACTTGCAATACTTTTAAATATTTCGATCAAACTGATTTTCTTTTATTACAGCAATCTACTTGCATTTTTAAAGCGATCTACTCGCATTGTAAATATTGTAAATAAACTAAATCACTCTTTTCAGTCGGACAACCTAGACGAGAGGTCAAAAGGGTAACCTTGGCTTGGTGGGGGGGATTGAGACAATGTGAATTGTCTTCGTCGTCCTCAGCCTTGCGGTTCCCATTTTCCCCCGTCTTGTTGCCGTCTGAAACTACACAAGTCATAGTGCCGGGGTCACATGACTAATTTTCACGTTGACGCATGACCGTAAGGGTGAAGTGGGGACAGAGTCCCGAGGCTAGTCCTACACCCAAATTTATCGGTCAATCACTTCGATCCTGGATCAATTAACGTACAGACGTTCTGATATTAATTATTCAGTACTAATTCCGGCAATTTACTTGCGATAGACTAATTGTAATTCGGGCAATTAACTTGCGATATTCTGTACATTGTTGGCAATTATCTTGCATTTATATTTTATTGTTTAGTTATTAATTATTATTATATAAATCATACTGTGCTACACATCTTGCTATATTACATCCAGCGCTTGCATTTTCTTGTAAGTAATTTTTATTATTATAATTGGCAATAAACTTGCACATATTGTTATTCATTCATTTTATCTACTATTTGGTCACCTTATTTATTATCCCCATATTACTGGTAAGAAATATTGAATCGTCTATTAAGAATATTATTATTTAAGTAAGAATTGATAAATCAATTAACAATAAGAAAGCTATTGATAATTAATAAGCCGTGAGGTAAGTTGGTGAATTTTATATACGTTGCCGTTTGAATAAGTGCGGGTCCTTGCTTTGCAAGAACCCTCGCCCATTGCTCTGTCCAGGTAAAATAAAATTTGTTAGAGGCCAGCCTAAGCCAGGGTTCAACCCGCGAATTCTGGTGGCTGCTGGTGAAAATCGCGAAAGAGAAAAAGCGATTTGTCTCAATATATACATGTATACATATATAGATATTTATATATATATATATAATCGCTTATAATAACATATATAATTAAGTGTATAACTAAAAAGCTGCTAAGTGACTTTTACATACGCGATAGTAACTATTACCATCGCGGTATAGTAAACATTGTTACCGAAAATTATAAATGTTGCTATCTGTGATGTGAGTGATTACTATTATTGGTGAGAGTGATTATTATTCGGGGATATTAATAGTTAGCATCATATGATGGTTTTTAATAGCATTATTGTATAAAATTCTAAAATTACTATACAGTATGGTAACTATTAAAAATCCTCGATGAGAATCATTACCATAAAATTCTTAGCGTGTAGTATATATATATTAGACTGGGCGAAAAAAATCGACTATTTTTTTTTTCTTTCGATACTGTGAAAATATTATTCTTGGTGACCAAAAAAAATTATTGTGCAAGTTTGAGCCCTTAATATTAAGAGGCGTATCGTTCAAACTATTCGTTTTTTGACAGAAATTTCATATTGTACCCGAAATTCGTAAATCATCTATCTGAAAAATTTGAGCTATGTATATTCTTAAAGGAAATTGAATTCCCTACAAAAAATCTCTCTTGGTAAATTGACGAAAAACGAGCCGTTTCCTTGTAACCGTGCCTTGTATATTGATTTGTTTTTCAAATTCTTTGTTTCTATTTTGGATTTTTGTAACTACTAGAAATATTAAAATTTTTTTTAGTCAAGATACATATTTTTGAAGGAAATTTAATGCTCTACAAAAAAGGTCTCTTAACATTTTTTGCTAAATTCACTCCTTCGAAAGTTATTCAGGTTATTTAAGTCGTTTTGACTCAACTTCAACCTTGAATGTGTATTTTTTCATATCTGTTAGTAAATTTTACTATAAGATTGTAATTTTTACTATATTTTTTTTCTGCGTGTAGTAAAAATGAAAAAATCTCGAAGAAAAAAACAAACACTAAATTTTATTTGAAACTATATTTTTATGAATAAGTTCAAAGAAAGGGCGGGGCAAGTTGATCATCCTGAGCATTTATATAAATGTAAATAAATTTTATTCTTTTTTTTACTCAAATCGAATAAAAATTCAGTTTTATTTCCATATATACAATATCTATTTTTTTTTCTTTCAAGACTTGGATTGAAAGAACTTTTATTTTTATTTTTATTTATTTTTATTATTAAATTTACACATGTGAACCAGAATATCAAATATCTTTCTAGATAAAATATATGAATTTTTACACGCAAAACTTTTTTAACCCAATTCTATTTTATTTTTATTTAAATACATTGAGATATACTTTTTTTTTTAGCGATATTTTATATTTTATAAATAATTTCTTTAAAAAAAAAAATAATAATAATAATAATGATAAAAAAATTTTACATGAACGCATTTTTTCATTATGTCAACTTTTTATCAGATGATATATTTAATGATAAAATAAACATCGCGTATAAGAGTAATTTAAAACAGTTGATAAACAAAATTAAACAACCAACTTTTTAAATATTTTTGTTTATTTGAAAACAAAATTATCTTAAAAGCTATTTCCGTTATGACAAATGTCACTAAAGAGCGTCAAACAAACTTTAACACTTTATATAGCACTATATTATAAAATTTATCCGACTTTTAGTCGAGAGTAAAATGAAAAGAAAACTCTCGAGTACAAAGGAAAAATAAAAAAACAAACTCAATAAACTTTATAGAACTTTATTAAAATAATAATGTCAAGAATAAAAAAATTTTAAATTAAATTTTTTCATATTCAAAATCTAAATAAAAATAATGCATACATAAAATAACCGACCACGAGTTTTCGCCCACGTGAGTTAATAATAAATAGTATGTATTAATTTTTATTTACTTATCTAGTGCATATCACTTTTAATTGGAAATCGAATGCATTCCCGCACGAAAAGATATACATTCCGAAAAAATAGTACACGAAAAAAACAGAATATTAAAAATTAATAAATAATAGTACAAAGTGGAATCTGTTATCAATAATTAGTACTATTATGTGCTGAATGCAAAGTAGTTCACTCATTTTTGTAGATTCCTAAAAACTACTATCAATTATTTCAAAAACTACACGGAGAGAAGTGAACGGTATATTCTCCAATGTAACATAGTAATTATTACTATGTACACGGAAAGAAAATTCTACCAAAATTTACGATGTTAACATCCCCGATGAAAAAAGTTTTTGTCTAATTATATATGATTATATATAATCATATATGAAGTTATATATAATCATGCATGATTATATATAGGGTCATATATAATTATATATAATTATATATGACCCCATACATAATTAGATCTGATCATACCTGGGTGTTATTAGCCCATATATAAGTCTATATATGATCAGATCTAATTATATATAAGTCTATATATAATTAGATCTGATTAGACATGACTGATACAAATCCATATATAATTAGATATGTTCATACTTGGCTGGTATAACTCCATATCTAACCATATATAAGTCTATATATGATCAGATCTAATTATATATAAGTCTATACATAATTAGATCTGATTAGACATGACTGATACAAATCCATATATAATTAGATCTGATCAGACATGGCTAATATAAATTCATGTATGGTCGTGCATAAGTTTATATATGATTGGATCTGATCAGACATGACTGATATAAAGTTATATGTAGTTATATATATATATATATATATACATATATATATATTACATAATATGACAATTTTTTAATATGAATGTTATTAAATTTTTATTTTGTCAACTATCAAATAAACTTAAATCCCTAATACTTAAAAAATGTTCAAAGGTTTCGGCAGCAATTTAAAAGTATCAATCGATATCGATTTATATACGATTATTTATAAGTTTATAGATAAATAGATTTGATTATATGTATCTAATGAATTCTATTGTAATTTATGTACAAAATCAAATTCATTATTAGGTGCATTATTTACGTATGATGTATCGACTTGATTATTTGAGTTAAGTAATGCCATAAACTTTTATGTATTGTAAGTTCATAGCAGACTAAAGGATCAGACTACAATCCAGCGATCACCAAAGTTAAGCAGCATCGGCGTAGGTCATTGATTGGATAGGTGACCTCGTAGTAAAGTGGTGGTCAACGAATAGTAATTTTTTTTTTTTTTTTATTTAAATTTAATAGATATTTATATTGATGAAAACAAGAAATCCTAATTAAATTACTTAATTAATAATTTAAAGGTATTCGAAATGAGATTCTAAAAATGACTATATTCATTCATGCATGATCATGTATAAACAGATCTGATTATATATAATTAGACCTGGCCAATTTTTGGATCCAATCATATATAGATGATTATGCATAATTATATATGATTAGACAAAAACTTTTTTCATCGGGTCGTAATCGTGGACTAGACTTTCATTGGCGTCAATTTTTAAATGTCTTATTTTAAAATTTACTATAGTCTTTGTTAAAATTACGATGTTAAATAGTAAAGAATACAACTTACATTGTAGTTTTAACAAAGACTATAGTAAATTTTGAAATAAGACATTTAAAATTTGACGCCAATGAAAGTCTAGTCCACGATTACGATGTTAACATCGTAAATTTTGGTAGAATTTTCTTTCCGTGTAGCATGGTAATCAGTCCCATATTTCAAAGCATAGGAGTCATTACTATGTAGCATGGGAATGATTACCATTCTCCTGGTAATATTTACGATTCTACATAGTAACCATGCCACTGGTAAATATTACTTTGTAGCATAGTAATCAAAGCCATGCTAGATTGGTACTGAGTCCCATGCTGAATAGCGTGAAAGCAGTTTCAATATTAAGCGCTGCTATATAGTATATACGTCTAATATAACCTGTACATATATTAATCTTAATTACTACTTATATCAATGAATATTATTTTAATGAAAATTATCAATCATACTAAACTCAAGTATTATTTGACAAAGTATCATTGTCTATTGTATTCTGATTTAAAATGTTGTTAATGGATTTAATATATTTTTAATTTAGATAATTGTTAATTTCCTCTGCATCAATAATTCATAATTAATAATTTTACTTACAATACAATATTAATTAAATGTCTTTGAATAAATACTCAAATTAGTATAATATTTTTCTAATAAAAATAACCCATGTTAAATTTTGTTAATGTTAATGTTTATTATGTTATTTCAAAATTTTAGTTAAAAATTTATTTATTATTAATTAAATAACCTAATCTTTTAATTATAATACCTTATTTTAATATTAACCTTTTACTGCCTTCAATTGGAAGCAGCTTTATCGAAATTGTAATAATTCCAATGTAGCATAAGAATGATTCCAATGTAGCATGGTAATGATTCTCATGCTAGCATGGCTAGCGTTACCATTCAACATCGGACAAATTACTATGTCAAATAAATAATACGGCTAAAAAACTTGCGTTACCATGCTACATAGTAATAATTACTATGTTACATTGGAGAATATACCATTCACTTCTCTCCGTGTAAGTATGCTTACACCTATATATTTATAAATATTATTACTTTTAGGTATAATACGTGACTTATTAGTGAAAGTTTATTAATTTATGGCATAATCTATTAAAAAGTAATGATTGGTTGAATTAAGAATTGCTATCTTAGATACTGATTTTTCCAGCCGAAAATTGCAAAAGTTACTAACTTTTATTTTATAAATTCGATATCACTGATCAATTACTAGCTTAAAATATCATTTATTCATCATTATAAATTAATTTACAATGTACATAAATCGAATAAGTGGTAAATAATAAAATTAAAAATTAGTATACTAGAAACTGATTTTTTGCTCATAAAAATACCCAAAATTTTAAGCTCTTATTTTATAAATTCTATCCCATTGACTAATAATTAATATAAAATGTTATTTATTCGTTATTATAAATTAATTTATTATATACATATATCGAATAAGTGGTAAATAATAAAATGAAAAATTCGTATACTAGATCTTCATATATTAATATGTACTTTTACTAATTTTTCGGTTCCTTATTTTTTAAATTTTTCTGTTTATTTGAATAGTAATAACTGTACATACCAATTTATCGATTCTTTTTCATATTAATTTTAATATACGAAATTACAAATTTTGCTCTTCTAGGTGGTATCAAATTTTAATATAAATAATAGCCATTTTGTAATATATATAATGATCCTGGTTTGATATTAGTATCGAATATACTAATTTTAAGTCAAAAATAAACTACAAACTATTAAAATTTTGAGCATCATTTTTTTCCGTGTATATCCGGCTTATATCTTCAGTATTCTCGGATATATTTTTTATCCGTGTGAGTTTATCAATTCTATATAGAACTAATTAGTGTGTGTGTGTATGTAGAGAGGGGGGGAGGCTGTTTCTTAATTTCGCCGCAAGATGGCTCTATTTAATGTTTTCTCGCAATGACTTGTCAAACACTATATTTTGTATATATAAAAGTTTTAAACGTATACTAAACGTACTTGCTTCGGCAGTACATATACTAAAATTGGAACGATACAGAGAAGATTAGCATGGCCCCTGCGCAAGGATGACACGCAAAATCGTGAAGCGTTCCACATTTTTTTGTAATTTTCAGAATTTATTTACTTTTTAATTTTTTTTATTTATACGTTAATTTACATAGTTCATATATTTTTTATATAAAAAAAAATAATAAAAATTTTTTTTTAATCGTTTCTTTTAATAAGGAATATATATTAGAATTTTACTTTTTTTAATTAATAATAATGTACCTGCCTTTTTTTTTAATTTTCAATTTCCTCAGCATGAAGTTAAAAAAAAAATAATTGAATTAAAAAATTTTTATTTTCTAAAGTTACTGCATTTTCCATTTCTAACTCTCGCGAATTATTCAAACTCATGAAAGGTAGACAGTAGGATGGATTTACCATGATAATCTCATGAAATCCTTTAATTATTCAGTCTAATAACTAACTTGTACTTTTAACTCCGCCATATTTCTGTGTCGTGACATTTATTTGAATACTTTTATTTTAATTATATTTAATAGCATTACTTAAGTGTAATAATTAATTCAACTACTATAATCTTACTTAAAATTTTCATTGTAAAATACTCAATCTAAAGCACTCAAATTGTACTTAAATACTTATCAGATACTTGGACATCTGACCTTAATTCAATGAATTTTTTTCAATCTTTCATTACAAGATTAGAATATAAATGTTAAAAATTTAGATATTCAATTTTATATATTTTTTTATTTTGAATTTTTTTGGGCACTACTCACTCGGGATAAAGCAGCTTTTGTGTGTGCTATTTTTATTTCGTTATCTTGTACAATAAAAATAATAGACGCTTGCAATATAACCCCAAGAGCATTCATGGACGTCATTCATGCAAGGTCGCGAACATAAAAGATGTACTAAAATAAAATAATTATTGTAATAATAATAATAACGACAATAATGATAATAATTATATTTTTATCGAGAAAATTAAAATTGATAGACATACTCAGACTGTCGTATTTTTATTTCATTATATAAATTATTTTTATTTTTACTTACATTTAATACAATAATAATAATAATAATAATAATAATAATAATAATAATAATAATAATAATATGTGTCCTTTATGAGTCACATTAACTCTATTAGCCAATGGATTGTAAAGTTGTACTCAAATTATGTCAAGTAAATGAACTATTATAAGAATATACATAATTAAAATTTAATATAATACTTCAGAATTAACATCAAATTTTAGATCTATGTATATTTAAAATTGGGAATAGATCTCAGAAGATCTCTGATGATTTCAGATCGATGGTGATCTCATAAAATCTTTACAGATATTTTAAAAGTTATCATCCTGAAGTTAGAAGACAATTAAAAATTTTTGGATTTTTTTAACAAATCAATTACAAAAAAAAAAAAAAAAAAAAAAAAGAAAAAAAAAATATGCACATGCCTGGGTCGAAAAAAAATCTTGATTATGACTTAAAATTTAAGTGAAAATCCTTCAAATTTCAATTAATTTAATTTTTTTAGTCTGTAAAATCTCCGCAACATTTGACTTAGATTTGACTTTTTGTGGCTTAGATAGGATCGATTTAAGACAAAATAAGTCACGTTTAGGTCAAAACTGGTTCAATTTTACTGAATTTCCTTTAGATTTAAGACAAAAAAAGTCACATTCAAGTCAGAATTTCGTCGATTTAAATAATTTAACTTCAATTTAAGTTAAAAAAAGTTTCATTTAAGTCAAAATTGATTCAATTGAAATATAGTTTATTCAGATTTAAGACAAAAAAAGTTACATTAAAGTCAGAATAAAACAAAATTAGACAGTTACGACGCAAATTTAAATAATACTTATACTTAGTAATATATAATTAATGATAGTAATAATTATTAGCGATAGTTATAATAATAATGTTAATTATAATAATAATAATAAAAATGATCATAATAATATGAACATTAATAACTATGCCGAATATATTATTATTATTATTATTATTATTGTTGTTGTTATTGTTGTTATTGTCAACATTAATGGTAGTAGCACCAGTAGTAAAAGTTAGACATAATGTTATGATACCAATAATATATTTAATAATAATATTACTAATTAAAAAAATAATTATTATAAATATTCGAAAGTTAAAATTAATTAATTATAATAAGTTAAAATTAAGTCAAAAGTAGAACTAGATTTCGAATCGATAACTAGTTGTTTTTTTAAAACAAAATAAATCAAATTTAAGGCAATGAAATAATTTAAGCAAAAAAAAGTTAAATTAAAGGAAACTAAACAATTTAAGTCAAAAAAAGTTTAAAAGGTTAAAATGTGGACTACAGTTGTCGGCATATCGACGACTTCAAAGGAAATTAAGTTAAATCAAGTCAAATTTAAGATTTTTTTTGACCCGGGTGTATAAAATAAAAAAAACCAGAGGTGCAATTTTTTCAAATATATTTTTTTTATAATATATCCTTTTAAAAAAAAATTCAAAAATTATTAGACGCCGGCTAACTTCAGTATCATGGAAATTTCACAATAATATCAATGGAGATCTATTTAAATTTATGCAGATCTACAGACCGAATATACCGAGTCTTAAACGTCATTTTTTTCTTATTGGGGATACAGAGGTCACCAGAGATTTTCGACGATCTCCATTAATTTTCACACATCGTAAATCTCTTACAAAAAAAAAGGCTTAGCAACTATTCGATCTATTTTGACCTCCGTAGATCTGCTAGAAGTAACGCAGTTCTAATTTTTAAAAAATTCAGATCTACGCAGATCTAAATTTTTTTTTCCCGGCCTGCTAAATATGTGGCAACAAATCTAAAATATATAAAAGATTTATTTTAATTTTATTATAGAGGGATCACATACCTCAAGATCTTTTAGGACTGAATAAAATCAGCGATCCATGATTTTAAAATATGTTGTTATTTAAATTCTTCTTTTTGCTCGACTGATTAATCTCCAAAATTAATAAAATTAATTATTTTCAAATTACAAACTTTTTAAATTACTTATTGAACTTTTTTTTGTACTTAATATCTTTCCTCGATTGACTGAAGGGCAAATAAACTTCGTGAATAATTAATCAAGTTAAACATTTTCCTAATAAATAACTTTGAAACTTTACTCAACTCCAAAAGTTAAATTAGCTAAAAATTTTTATAACAAAACTTGTAACGACAAATTACTAATTCTACAAATTTTAACCATTAATCAAATTTAACAATAGATCCAAAAAGTATTTGAAAACAAAAATAATTATTTATTTTTTAATTATTTAACGATAAAAGAATTAATTACTTTTTATTTTTCATTTTCCAAAAAATTTTTATTTTTTTTAATATTATTATTACCCAAGTAAGGTAAAAGCCCCTATACCCGCTCACTTTTCATTGGTGTGAGATTGAATCACTCAATATAAATTATTAAATAAAATGAAAAACCATATTTTTTTTTTATAGTTATTTTTTATAGTTTTAAGTATTAGAATAAAATTTAAGCTTGAAGAATAATGTTAATAATTAATCATTATTAATTTTTTAAATAAAGTCCTTGAGTGTACCCATAGTCGCTCACTAAAAGTTGTGATGTACCTTTACTCGATCAACACATGGCCCTATAGTCGCTCAAAGACAATATCAATTAAAATATGATCAATTTATTAATTTGGAAAATAATTTTGAAATTCTATTACTTTATTCTTTCATAATATAAAATTTCATGTATTTTAAAAATGTATTTAATAAAATATAGTTATAACAATTCTTAACAAATTTGACGTACACTGTAAAAAATAATTTGAAAATTACAATACAAAAGGAATTGAATTTTCATAACTAGATATTTGAATTGTATTTTCAATAAAAAAAGCTTCAAATTTAATGTACGTAATTTAATAATCAAGCTGGTATTTAAAATTAAGAAAAAAAATATGAATTTTAATAAACGTACTTAAAATTTATACTTGTTTTTTAAATTTTCAAAGCGAGTATTGAAAATTCTAAGACATATTGAATTTTAATAATTCCATTTGAAATTTCATAATATTTATTTAAAAATTCAAATGCTTGTGTATGAAATTTCTGCGCGTGACCTGCTGCGCGTTCAGTAATCAAGGATTGTGTATTAATACTAATTAGTTAAATATACCATAGTAAATTTGAGTAATGTGAGCGGTGTACTTTAGACTTTACTGTTGTTAAGTTTTTATTTCCTCGATAATATAAAGTAATAAAACTTGTGATTGAACTAAACATCATTGACAGTATACAGTATTGAATATGATATAGCACAATGCTAATGAACAGAATATAGTTTTATAGTGATTTAAATATTAAAATGTGATTTAACTTTAAAATGTTTATTTCTACTTTTTAAAACGTTTAGGAAAAAAAAATATAATCACCCGCTATATTATATTATATTATAACAATGGTTAATAAAAAAGAAAAATTTATAATATTGTTTATAAGGAATTGATGACAGTTTACAAAATTTTGAAATTTTATCAATAAAAATTTTGTTACTTTATATACCTCATAGTCTTTAATTTCCATGTAACCATGCACTGTTCAAAAAATTATTTGAATTTTCAAAACATTGTATATAACGCAATAAACACATACAATTGTGTTTGAAATTTCATTGTAACGATCGTATAGAATTTAAAATACACGCTTTTGAATTTTCAAATAAACGCTTCAGATTTTCAAATATATCTATTTGAAAATTAAAAAGAAAGTGTTTGAAAATTAAAAACAAAGTATTTGAATATTAAAAAAATTATATTTGAAAATTCAAAACGAAGTATTTGAAAATCCAAAGTGTTGATTTGAAAATTCAAAAACGTGTATTTTAAATTCTATATGAAATTAGTAATGAAATTTCAAGCACAAATGTATGTGTTTATTGCGTTATATACAATGTTTTGAAAATTCAAACAATTTTTTTAACAGTGTAACCTTAATTTAATCTAATGAACGTTAAAGTAAAAAATGCCCGGCTGTAAGCGATTTTGAAAACAGTCATTGAATTTAAATTTATAATATATTATAAAATAATTTGATACATGATATTTTAATATATTTAGATTCACAAATAATTATTTATCAATAATAATATTTTTAGTTGTAATTTTTTTTTATAGAAATTATAAAAAAAAGCCTTAAACAGTCAAAGTGAGCGACTAATGGTACTGAGCGGGTATAGGGGCTTTTACCTTAATATACAAATAATAATACGTAATTATAATTACAGGCAGTAATTTTTTTTTACCTGTGTATGAACTTGATATAAATTTACACATCCGCGTTCCAAGCTGACTGCGGCCGCGGGGTAAAGTGTTTGCTTCCCGCGCGTTGGGTCGTGGGTTCGAATCCTACTACTTCCAGGATTTTTTCTTAATTTTCTTTCCCTTATTTCCTTACTCAAAATTTTAAATGACATCTCTTTCACACACACTCACGTGATAAAATTACAACTCTCCACTCTTTCTCTAACTACTAATAAAACTACACGATCCTCTCGATCACAGGTTCTCTAAGAGTTGTTCAACTCAAAATGTCCACCCCTACCCCCTCTGTAAACACAATGGCATCTCTATAATTGAAAGAAATGTCATTTCAACACAGAGGTAGAGTAAAGCTTTGTCGTGCTCCACTTTGGGTTGTGTTATCACAGCAGCTCGAAACTAAGGCCTTCAAACAGCTCATTATTTTTTTTTTATATATTATGTGACCATTAGCACACATTAATTACTGACATTTTTTAATTTTACTTTACACGCTTATTAAAATAAAAAACTATTTTAATTATATTTAAATTAAATTTTTTTAGTAATTAAAATTTAAATAATATTTACTTTCGTTATTGAAAGCGTTTTTTTAATGAAACATAGTTCATGTTATGAGAACACAACAAGCTATTGCTGATTATGAAAGTGCCTTTTTTTCATATTTTAGTCGTTAGATGTGACAGCGTTAATCTGAATATACATGTATAGATATATAATATAGACTTAGGTATAGTAGAATATACTAAACTACCCAAAGTCCGGGTATAGAATCGCAAGTCAGTTTAAATTAGAGAGTGTCTAGACGCTTTGCGAATACCACGTGGGCACGTCATCTTTTATTCACATTACCAGACTTTTAAAACTCATTTATTGTTTTTAAAACCGGAAAAAACAATCTTATTTATATGTATTTATATATAATATCCGTCATGCATCATATTTAGACATAGATAAATAACATTGCTTTTTTTAATCACCTGCTTAAGCTTTAGAATTATGAACTTTTGTTCATTGTTGTTTTATCGTACTATAAATTTAAGATTATAGAGGCTTCAACTCAAGAGATATCAAATAACTGATAAAAAATAATGTGTATTGTAATAAACAATTTATTAACAAGAAGTTACTTTTTTTTTTTTAATTTTATGTATATAATGTTATTGTAAATTTAAATTCATTGCATCGTTTATTTGAGAAACCCCATAAGTCATGTTTTTTCGAAATTGGGTTTTTTTAATTTTTGGGTTCTTTGGATGTCCCTCCATAGAAATTAAAGTCGATCAGCAGATTATTTTTTTTGTGAGCTTGAGATTAAAATGAAAATAACTAGAAAACAATGCGGAATTCGAAAAAACTTTATAGGTAATAATTTGTAGGAAATAAAGATGTCTACAATAAAGGTCCTATTATATATTGTGACAAGTTTGATAGTTTCGCCGGAAAAGTAACAAGATCTCAAAATTTATTATAAATTCAACTTCAATCTCGAATAACTTATGAACGAATGGATTCATCAAAAAATGATAAGACTTTTTTTGTAGAGCATTCAATTCCCTACAAAAATAAGCCTGTTGATTTTTTCTATCATGCATCGTTAACTAGTTATAACAATCAGAAGATGCAAAAAAAAATTTTCCATGCTATTTTTATGGAAAAAAGAAAAGTGCAATGAGGAACCTCTTAATGTTAATATTAAGAGCTCTAATTTTCACAGGCGTCCTTTTATATCTAAATGAAATTTTTGAACCTGTTTGCGAGAAGAAAAAACAAATTTGTTATTTGTTGAATCACCCTAGTATTTATATATATTTTAATTATAAATGAAATCTCTCCATTCATAAACTCAATGCTTAAACTACTGAATATTTAAAAAAAGATTTGCTGACAAGCTGAATTTCGGAGCATTCACCCACAGAAAGATTTTATAACAGAAGTAAAAAAAAAAAATGGCTTTCAAGGAAAATATCTTAATGAATAAATAATTCTTTCATACTTCCATTTATTTATATAATATTTTAATAATAGTATTTAAATTTCTTAATTATTATAGTTTTTCATTTTATAGCTCGAATACCTAAAAAATGTAGAATATGTATTTAACTACCAGACATTATACAATTTTCTTATTTTTATAAATAAGTTGTGAGGGATACAATTTTTTGGATAACCACAAAAAAATTTTTTGACTCAATTTTTATGATTTTTTTCTATAAGTATTTTATTTGTTCGATTATAAGTTAATCACAAGAACATGCATACAGCTTTTTTTAAATAGTGATTTTAAATTTTTATCGTAAAATTAAAAACAAACGAAATAAAAAAATCTCTTCATATTCTTGTGATTTATCAATAATTTGTATTATAGTTATAATAGTTAATATAAATCGTCATTTTTATTAGTTTATTAAAAAAAAAATTTTTTTTAATGTCTACTACTTTGAGTATCAAAAGTGTTTGAATAATTAAAAAAAATCATATATTATTATTGTTATAATAATAAAAAAATATATACAATAGAAAAGTCTATTATATATAGAGGGTTTATGTGGTATAATGATCTACTCATAAATATAAGAGAAGAATAGACAATTGTGGCTTTTAAAAGATCTTTTAAATAACGATGCCGAAGTAGCTGACGTCTAATAATTTTTGGATTTTTTTTAAACGATAAATTATGAAAAAAAAAATAGTTTGAAAAATTGCACCTAGAGTTTTTTTAATTTCCTACATGTGCATTATTTAGTTATTATTTTTTTTTGTAATTGATTTGTTGAAAAAAAACATTTGTAAATTTTGAATTGTCTGTCAACTTCAGGATAATTTTAAAAACATATTATACACGACATATATTTAATATACTTTTTGAACTTAATTTTAGATAATCCTAAAGCTAGCAGACAATTAGTAATTTTTGAATTTCTTTTTCAACAAATAAATTACAAAAAAAAAACAGAAAAGTAAAAAAATGCACATTTAGAAAATTTTAAAAATCACAAGTGCAATTTTTTCAAATATTTTTTTTTTATAATCTATCGGTAAAAAGAAAATCAAAAAATTATTAGACGTCAGATAACTTCAGTATCATAATTTAAGTCATAACTGTATTAGTAAATTATTATATTATTTTATTCTAATATTATCATATTTTTTTTTTTTTTGATAAAATATATATGTATATAAAGTAGCCAACGCTAATAAAGAGATATTACATTATTATTATTATTATTATAATTATTATTATTATTGATGACAATAAAGTTAGCAGACATTTAAAAATTTTTTGATTTTTTTCAACAAAAAAATAAATATTAAAAAAAATATTTTGAAAAATTGCACGTATAGTTTATGAAATTTTTGACATGTCCATTTTTTATGAGTGTAAATGTAGCAGATGTCAGACAAATTTAAAATTTTAAATAAACAAAGTTAATAGTTTTAAAAATAGCATTTATAAAAAATGCACTTATTAATTTTGAAATTTCGTAAACGTGCATTTTTTCAAAATTTTATTTTATCAATTATTTCTTTATTAATTAATAATTTTAAATTTGTCTGCTACATTCACACTCATCCATTTTTTATGATACTGAATTTAGCTGACATCTAATAATTTTTGAATTTTTCTATTAACAATATAAGTAAAAAAAAAAAATATTTGAAAAAATTGCACTTGTAGTTTTTAAAATTTTCTACATGTGCATTTTTTTAGTTTTTATTTTTTTGGAATTCATTTGTTGAAAAAATAATGATACTGAATTTAGCCGACGTCTAATAACTTTTGGATTTTTGAAAAACGGTAAATTATTAAAAAAAAAATTTTTCGAAAAATTGCACCTGTAGTATTTTAAATTTCCTACATGTGCATATTTTTATTTATTTATTTTTTTCAAATTGAACCGTTGAAAAATAAATCCAAAAATTTTTAATTGTCTGCTAACTTCAGGATCATAAAAAATAATAATAAATAATTCATTTGTTTTCATTGTTTATCTGTTAAAAAAAAATTTTTTTTAAATTCGAATGTCTGCTAACTTTACTATCAATTATTATTATTAATTTATTAAAGCGAATTTAATTAGCGATCATGGTTTTTTATATTTATTATTGTATTAATATAATAATACGCCTCGTGGTTTATAATATGTTTACAATATCGACAAGTTGGCGTCGCTGTAATCGCATGGCCGCCGTCAGTTGTCGCTCGCGAGTCTTGGTGTGTAGTTACGTTTTGTATCGCCGCTCCTTATTTTTTACATGAATTTTTATAATTCCTCCACGAAAATAATTAAATAAATAATTATCATAAATAAATAAAACGTGCCAGTGAAAATAATAATAATTATTTAATCCGTCTACGACAATCCGTCCATACGAGTCGTGACACCAATTAAACATAAATAAATAAATAAGTAAATAAATATAAATATAAATAAATAAATCTAAATAATAATAGTAAGTGTGTCGTAGTGCCAGTGTACGTTATAGTGAGTTAATATTTACAGTGACAATTATTTAGTTTAAATATTTAAATTTAAATAAAATAATATAAAAATAAAAATAATATAATTTTCGTTGAGAATTTTACAAGTGACGCGGGGCGTCGAGAGATCGCCAGAGCTCGTTGTCGTCGTCTTCGTCCTCACTGTTTTCTGTCTGGAATATAACGAGCATCGGGCCCTCTACAATCTGTCTCTCTCTTGCTAACTTTTTATTATTATTTTTTTTATTTATTTTTATAATTTTTAAAACTTCCGCCATTTTTTTAAAAATTCAAATTTTATTTTTAAAAAAATTTTTTTAAACTCGTTACAAATTTAGTGAGAGTGAGTTCTTTAAATATTTATATATTTACATATATATATGGATATATATTTATATATGTACATAAATATATATGTATGTATATTTTTTTTTTTATTATAAAAATAAGTTTTTATAAATTTTCTAAGCTCTCTCTTGTTCTTTTAAATATCCGGCAGCGTCATTGGTATCTTTGGTAGATCGCGTGTTGCACAGGTGTTTCGAAATACAAAATACAACCAACGGAATAAAAGAGAATGCTTAGGATGAGGATACAAAGAATGAAATAAAACTAATAAAAAAATAGATATATAAATAAATAAATAAAATAAAATGAACTTTAAAGTTGTCTGCCAAAAATACTCCGTTTTGTTTGACTGGCATTTAAAATTCTTGATGTTTATTGACAGCTGGAGTTTTATAAATTAGTATTTAAATTAAATTCACTTTTAAATATTCAAAATAATTTTTTGGCCTTGAGATAGATTTAATTAACGTCCTTGGAAATATTTCTTTTTGGTAGAGTGGAAAAAATTTGAGGCTATGAGTTGTTTAGTTTGACGAGATTAAATTTTTATTAATTTTTATAAAAAATTCAATTGTTTATTGGCGCGAAGTTTAAAAAAAATTTAATTGTGACAGTGAATTTAATTGATAGTTAAATTATGATTCAGAAATTAACAATTGACAATTTTTGGATTTTTTTTTAACAATTTAAATTTAAAAAAAAAAAACTAAAAATATGCACATGTAGAAAATTTAAGAAACTATAGGTGCAATTTTTTCAAATATTTTTTTTTTATTATTTATTATGAAAAAAAATTTTAAAATTATAAGATGGCTAGCTGTATAATTTTAAATTAATTAATATTTATTGGTTTCAAAAATTTTTATCAGTTCGTGTTTAAATTTGTTTAGTGATAATTTTATTCCATGTTCTAGTATTACGAATATAAATTTCGTGTGAATTGTCTATTTTTGTGATAGTAATTTTTTATTTTATTAAATTTCCCTAGAGATTAATTTATAGAATTTGAATGATCCTGAAGTTAGCAGACGATTAACAATTTTCGATTTTTTTTTTTAACAATGAAATTTAAAAAATAAAAAAAAGTAACAATATGCACATGTAGAAAATTTAAAAAACTATAGGTGCAATTTTTTAAAAATATTTTTTTCTTTAAATTTATGAATGTAAATGTTGCAGACATTAGACAAATTTAAAATTACTAATAAATAGAGTAAATAATTAATGATCCTGAAGTTAGCAGACAATTGATAATCTTTGAATTTATTTTTCAGCGAATCAATGAAAAAAAAAAATTCCAAAAATATGCATATGTAGACAATTTAAAAAACTACAAGTGCAATTTTTTAAAATATTTTTTTTTTTTGTTCATCGTTTTGAAAAAAAAATTAAAAAATTATTAGACGTCAGCTAACTTCAGTATCATAAATAATTAATAAATTAAAATATTTAAAAAATGCGCATTTAAAAAATTTTGAAATTAATTAGTGCATTTTTTAAATTATTTACTCTATTTATTTCCAGTTTTAAATGTGTCTGATACATTCACACTCGTTTAAATTTAAAGATACTGAAGTTAGTCACGATACTCAAGTTGTCTGACGTCTAATAGCTTTTGGATTTTTTAAAGCGATAAATTATTAAAAAAAATTTTTTTTTAAAAATTGCACTTGTTTTTTAAATTTCCTACATGTGCATTTTTTTAGTTTGTTTTTTTTTAGTTGACTTGTTGAAAATAAAAATCCTAAAATTGCTGATTGCCTGTTAACTTCAGGATCATAAGTTAGTCAACATCTAATAATTTTTAGATTTTTGAAAAAAAATAAAATATTAAAAAATAAAATATTTGAAAAAATTGCACCTATAGTTTTTTTAATTTTCTACATGTGCATATTTTTATTTTTTTTTTTTTTTAATTAATTTATTTACCAAACAAATCTTTAAATTTAATTCATAAATAAAAGCATATTATTTTAAACAAACATTTTGTTTATAATAATTATAATAATAATAAAAAAAAAATAAATTGTTTGTAGAAGGCACGTTTGCTGGATCAACAAAAATTTTTTCCAGTGTCATCATGTGTGCCAACTGATAATTAACGCAACTTGTGATTATAAACTGCAAGAAATTTAAAAAAAAATTAAAATACTTTACTAAATAAATTAAATTATAAAAAAATAAATAATTGAATAATTATAAAGCTAACATTACATATTAAATGTAATTATAAATCCGGTTGTATGTAAATTAAAGCAAGTATGTAGCTTCTACGTGTTGATAAATCGAGAATGTATAATTTTCATTTAAACAAACGTGAAAGAACGAGGAGAAAAAAAAGAAGTGTAAATATAAATATATATACATACAAAGTATCTTGTATTCTTGGAAACATAACAATGCCTACCTCAAACAATATTAAAGACAATGAGTAAAAGCAAGTAAAGGACAATTTATAACCGCGAAATAAAAACAATACCAAAGGGACCATAAATAATTATAAAATAAAAATGTGTACTGGTGATTTAAATGGGTAACTGGTGAGCTTATTTTAAAAAGCGCCGGTTTTAAATTTTAAAAACCGATTTTAAATAATAAATGAAATGTCGATTCGTTTGACCGGTGGTTTATTCCTAATGCCATCGTCTGGATTACAAGATACTAATGAAAAATCAAACAATAATTTAACACATTCGAGTAACAATGAAACAAATAATCAACTTTATCAACAAAATCATCAACATCAGGAGCATCAGCATCAACATCAGCAACACCAGCAACAGCAACATAATCAGTATCATCATCAAATGATGACTAAAACGGTGACGATAGTGTCCGCTGGACCACAACGTAGCAATAGTTTGGATTATCTTAATTTTGAAGAAAAAAGACAGATAATAGCGTCATCACTTTCGCTTAGTGATTTTTTGGCGCATGGACCAGCGGCTGCGGCTGCTGCGGCCAAGGAAGTTGCTGCCAATACTGTTGTTATTGGTAAGTATTGTCATTTATTTATTATCATTGCTTTATCAATTTGAAATTTTAAAAAATTACCATTGGTCATTTTTTTTATTTTTAATTTAATAAGAGTACTTTAATAATAGTCATAAATTATGATACCGAAGTTCGCCGACGTCTAATAATTTTTGAATTTTTTTTAAAACGATAAATTAAAAAAAAAAATATTTGAAAATAATGCACCTATAGACTTCTTAATTTTCCGCATGTGCATATTTTTAGTTTCTTTTTTTTTTTTAAATTTAAATTGTTAAAAAAAAATAAAAAAATTGTTAATTGTTTGCTAACTTCAGGATCATAAAAAATTAGAGAAGTAAATATGATCCTGAAGATTAACAGACAATTCCAAAAAAAAAAAATTAAAAATATGCACTTGTAGAAAACTGAAGAAACTATGGGTGCAATTTTTTGAAATATTTCTTTTCTATAAATTGTCGTTTATAAAAAAATCTAAACCTTATTAGACGGTGGCTAACTTATGATCCTGAAGTTAGCAGATGATTAAAAATTTGGAGAATTTTTTTTCAACAAATCAATTGCAAAAAAAAAAATCTGAAAAAATGCATATGTAGAAAATTGAAAACACTACAGGTGCAATTTTTTCAAATACTTTTTTTTTAAATTTAGAGCCTGAAAAAAAATCCAAAAATTATTAAACGTCAGCTAACTTCAGTATCATGGCTAACTTTAGTATCATGAGTAGTCTGAAGTGATTTTTCATAGATACAAAAAAAAGTTCCGATACTTTTTTATGTGGATTTTTTTTCTCTACAACTTTTGTTTAAAAGTTTTTCACAAATTTTTTTTTGTTTATGAAATATTTTCGAAAAATCTGTTTTTGGAAGTTTTTTTATTTTTTTTCTCATTAACCTCTGGGGTGATGACTTATTTTGGGGGAAGGGGGTGATTGTGGGTGATATACCTTCAGTAAAATTTGCATAAACTTTCGAAATGTCTTACATTTCGGAGTTTCGACTGGATTATGAATGCGAAGTGAATGTAGAGCAGATGACTTCCTATTTTTTTAATCCCGTTGGAATGAAATTCACTCCGAAAGAGAATTTATTTTAATCAGATCACTTTGTTAAAAAACGAACTCCTTATTTACTCCGTATACAAAGTGATTTTTTTTTAAAACTCCGGGACTACGAGTTTAAAAATTCGGATTGAAATAAAGTCCGTAATTTCTACAAATTCAAATTTTTTACTGTGTTCTATTTTAAGAATGCAATTATAATAAAATAATTATTATTTTGCTTCAATAATTTTGAATATTTAAATATTTCGTCTATTTTATAATTTGAATTTTAGCGCGCATTTAAAAAAAAATAAAAAGTGATGTCAATTGACAAATTGCTTATCAATTGTTATTGACTGAATAGACGTAAAAAACTGACCGTCATTTTGTATTATTAGTGCGCACATTAAACTACAGTTGTTTAATAGCCGAAAACAAGTTAACTTTTCATTTTATACATCTGTATGCTTAAATTTATTATCTCGAATTTTTTTTTTTTTTTTTATAAAACTTTATTTACGGGAAAGAGCACGTTAAATAATAGAATGAAAGTAACAAGTTACTTGTTATTTTCTTCTTAACTTTTTTTATATTTTGATTCTTGCTAAAGTTAAAGCACTCAAGAAGTAAACACCAAAGTTGATATATTTTTAATAATATACATATATATTTTTTTTTTAATTTAAAATATTTTCAAAACTTGACTAATTTATATAAAAAATATTAGATTAATTTATTAATTTGATATTTATTTATAGTATGGAAAACATAAAATTAAAACTCAATTTTTATCACATAACTTACATATATGTATATATATATAAATATATACATATATTAAGTATATTTACTTATGTACTAAAGATAAATAAGTATTTATATATGATATATAATTACGAATAAATTCAACTGACTCATTCATATATATATATATATATATGTGAATGTACAATTTACGAATACTCTTGACTCATGGGAGTTTATAAAGTATCGTATAGATTGCATCACAATTGCAACTACACGGTACGCGACGTTGCCGAGACCGTGAGGATAAATTAATTATTACAGTAAATATATAGTAAATACCCACGGTAATGATTAAATATAAAAGACAAGTATATATTTTTATAATTATCTACAAGTATTTTACCAAGTAATCGGTTGTTATTGTGAATAAATTATTATAAAAAATAATAAACTAAAATGAAGCGTTATTTGAAACTTGAAATAAAACAAAATTTCGCTGACCACGCGAGAGATAGCGCGGATGGGAAAGGGTCCAGATAAATGGCAACAGCGCTGGCGGAAATCATTCATTGAGGCAGGAGCCGGCAGTCTGGACAGCATCACCCGATCTAATGTGTACTGTGCCTGTACTGGACATGTATGTTGCCATTCTCAACTAAATTAAGAGTATATGGAGTATAAAGCTTATTTGATATGTATTTAGTTGTCAAGTTTGATTATACTGGGGAATATTAATATTTTGAAGCTTGAGATAATTAATTTTGATATATGTTTGTATCAAATGTATATTAGATGGGCTCAAAAGAAAATATTATTTTTTTTAATACCTGTTAAAAAGTTAGTGTATGGTAGAAAAAAAAATCTCATTAAGTTTGTGCTCGAAAATTTGAGAAATCAAGAATTCGGAAAATTGCTAGTCTTCAGCAACTTCTTGAACTTAAATTTTTGAGCTTATATCTTTTCTTTATCATCTACTAACTTTTCAGGAAGTGAGAGCAGAAAAAAAACATTAAAACTTTTTTTGAGCGGCCCTAATCTATATTTATATATTAGAGTGCTTTGTTTGAAACAATCATTCATTTTTTATTTGCCGACACACCAAAATATTGTTGTTTTCGTCTCGATATAAATTTTCTGAAAAATTAACTTTTAATTTTAAGTATTTTCCGTCGTGTCTAAAAGTTTACTTGTTTGAAAAACAACTAAATTGATCTATTTTTTTTATTTTTTAAGTACATTTATTCGCACTTTATATCTGTTCTTTGTTGCAATCTGAAAAAAAATTTTGTGTTCTCAAAAAAAGCCAATAGTAATTTCACTGCAACTTGAAATGCTTGTTTTGTAGCAACCGCGAAAATCTGTTTTTTTTTTTTTTTTAAAAACATCTTTTTTCGCTCTTAGGGCGTAAACTACTGAACATACGGTAAAAGTGTTGAAGAAAATTTCTTATAAAATTCAGTTATTTTAAAAAAAAAAGTCTTATGAGTTTAGTCCCTAAAGTTTACAGTTTACGAGTTATAGGAATTGTAATAAAAAAATAGTGTATATAGCTTTTCCGGGTCGTCTCGAAATTTTTCATGGTCTTTTATTATTTAAAACTCCGCATTTTTGGTCCAGCCCTCTTTCATCCCCTCCTAATTTTTATTTCACTACCTGCCAGTTCACCTGTTAGTCCAAGACTGAAATCCTGAGATATGGATTTACGATTTTTTTTTCTCTTTACTTACAATCTTATCTTATCTCTTGTCTTGTCTTGTCTCGTCTTTTACTTTTGGAAACTTTCCATCAATAATATTTAATACCATAGACATTGTTTCCACATTATTTATGAGCCATACTTTTTATTATTTATTAAACAAAAAAAAAAAATTATATGAATATTTATTTATTTTCAAATGATATTTTTTAAATTGTTTTTAATGAAAATATTTTAAACATCAAAGCTTTCAGCATTTTTTAGTGAATATAGATTTTTTTTTTTCGGGTAAATTTGATATTTATGTGAAGTTTATACTTAACTATTAAATTTTCATGATACATTACAGCTGAATGGCTCATTAATTGTTTAATAAATGAAGCCTTCAAAGTCGATCATTTTTTTAATTTTTGTACCGCTTTAACCCGAGTCAACATATTAGACGTAAATTGAACGTTTTTAATGTTTTGAACGTATTGCACATTCAAAATGAAGGTCCATTGTTTTTATAGTACCAAAAATGTAACTTTGCAATAAAGCTTGATGCTTTCTTTTCCTGATCTCTTTCCTTCCTTATAGGCCGGTTATTATCGTTTGCTCTGTAAGCATGACTTGATGAAAAAAAAAATGAATATTCACTAATTCCAAGTGCAAACCGAACCACTAATTTCAAAAAGTGGTTCGATTGGCACTCAGAATTAGTGAATATTCACTTATTTCACTTATTCATGTTTAGAGAGCAAGCTGAGTATGGACTTTTGATAAACTTAAGAAGTAAATACTGTTTAATGTAGCACTATTATATTCTATTTTGTAGTAAAATAAAACCCGATAGTGATTAATCATAAAAACCAATCATTTTCAAGCTTTTGATCAGCGATGAATAATGAAAAATCAGCAAAAACTCCTACTCTGTAAATAGAATTAGTGAAAATCACTATTTGGCAGTAAATATTCACTTATCATCAGTGAAAAGTATACCACTATTTGAATTAATGACATACTTTTCACGAATAAATAGTGAATAGTCACTATTTTCACTATTTCAAATTTAAGAATAGGGTTTTCAAATTTTCATTTTAACAAACAATTTCTCGTCTATCTGCTTTCCTACGTTCGAAAATATTTCTATGCTGGTTTACTTAAAAATTTATTTTCAAAAGACTAAAACGGGGGTCAGATATATCTTAAGAGCGAAGAAATCACGTTGGCATGCTTATTGAGGTTAGAGTTAACCATGGGTTTGCTCAAAAAGTCGATCACAAGGGTGTTTTCCAAAGACGGTCTTAACAAATCGTGTATATACTCAGACAAGGAAAACAATTTTTCAAGTAATGATACTTTCCAGGATCATAAGTACTATGTAAACATGAATAAGTGAAATCGGTAAATATTCACTAATTTTAAGTGCAAACCGAAACACTTATTATAAAAAGTGGTTTGATTGGCACTTAGAATTAGTGAATATTCACCTATTCACCTATTTCACTTATTCATGTTTACAGTGTACGCTTATATTTTCTTATTGTAAGACTAAATAGGTTTTAATTACGTTTCGGGTTCGTAATAGTCCATTCTACGCTTCGAAGAAATTAAAAACGGCCAATTTTAGTTTTTAATGTCTAAAACGTTCAAAATTCACGTCTAATATTTTGATTTGAGAATAATCGAATTATTTCAATTTGAAAAAAAAAACATGATATTATATTTTATCTTCAATAAATTCAAATAATATCTAATGAATATTAAAGTTAACATTTAACAATAATTTCTTAAATGAAAAAAAAAATGAATAAATATTAATTAAAACCGGATATGTCTCTATCTTTCATTACTATTGCACAACTAACACAACTGTATAGTGTAATAAAAAATATGAAAAATAAAACTTAACATCATTAATCGTATATAGTAATTCTTTGTTAGGTGAGAAATTAATTATACATGAAGAATAGAGTAGGAATCTTCTTATTGCATTGAGTCATGCGTATTATTCAATAATTACGTTACCATTTACATACATTATCATTACGGACTGTAAAGAAAAATTTATAATCACTGTTATTATTGACCTTCCAATAGCTTATTTACACAGTAATACATAAATAAACTTTTATAACAAGAAAAGTTTCATAATTTTAAATAAAATCTTCTTTTTCCCCATTATCAGTAATTTTTTATTTCGCCGTATTGTTAGGGATTTTTTATATTCACAATAATCGTGACAAAATTGACCACTTGGAAAATTTATTCATTGCATTTAAATAAAATCTATGAAAATTTAAAATGCACCTGTGATTATATATATGCAATATATGTATATATTTTGAGAAGCGCAGGACAACCATTTATCGATCGTAACGCACAGCAGCTTCACCGTCTGTTCGTAATTTTCCATACACCCTCTATACCATATAATACTACTAGTGTATAGACATAGTACATACTCTATATAATACTTGTTCTCTTCATTCCTGTTTCATCCCTGCCAGACGCACAAGGTGTGTCATGTGGCTTTGTGCTGATTATGTTAAAAAGTCCTTTTCACATACGCAGGTGCTTTCTATTCATATCCTCGAAAAAATCATCTGACGGCACAACCCGGTTATTTATAAGCTATTTTAGACGCTCTTCTTACTCTAAAGTAAAGTGAAATTTTCTCAGGTTATACTGATATAATTTTTGAGAAAATTTCATTAAATGAAGAACGAAAATTGATTTTCAAAAATTTATGCACCTAAAAACCGGATTTTTTTTTTAGATTACTTCGCTCAATAATAACAAATTTTTTGATGGCATCGAATGTCGTTTGATAATCACTTGAAAATCGGAACTAGATAGAGTAGAGGTACCATTTGTGGCTACTGCTTCATTTTTGGATATTTAATACTTTATTTTAATTAATGAAAAAATGTAAAATAAAAATACTATTTTAATAGAGGAATAAAAGTACACGGAAAGAAAATTATAGGAAGTATTCCTATGTATTATGGGAATGGTTCCCATAATGGTATAGGAATGGTTCTCATAATGGTATAGGAACTGTTCCTATAATATTATGGGAATGGTTCCCATAATGGTATAGGGATAGTTCCTATAATATATAGGAACCATTCCCATAATATTATAGGAACCATTCCTATAATATTATGGGAATCATTCCCATACTATTATGGGAGCCATTCCTATAATATTATAGGAATGGTTTATAGAAACCATAGAAACAATGAATTATAGAATTTATAGGAATCGTTCCTATATATTATGGAGAAGATTCCCATAATTTTATAAGAAGTATTCCCATATATTATAGGAACCATTCCCATGATGGTATGGGTACCATTCCCATAATTATAGGAACCATTCCTATAATTATAGGAACTATTCCCATAATTATAGGAACTATTCCGATAATTATGGGTAACATTCCTATAATTATAGGAACCATTCCTATAATTATAGGAACCATTCCGATAATTATAGGAACTATTCCTATAATTATGGGTAACATTCCCATAATTATAGGAACTATTCCTATAATTATGGGTAACATTCCTATAATTATAGGAACCATTCCTATAATTATAGGAACCATTCCCATAATTATAGGAACTATTCCTATAATTATAGGAACCATTCGTATAATTACAGGAACCATTCCTATAATTATAGGAACCATTCCCATAATTATAGGAACTATTCCTATAATTATGGGTAACATTCCTCTAATTATAGGAACCATTCCTATAATTACAGGAACCATTCCCAGAATTATAGGAACTATTCCTATAATTATGGGTAACATTCCTATAATTATAGGAACCATTCGTATAATTACAGGAACCATTCCTATAATTATAGGTACCATTCCCATAATTACAGGAACCATTCCTATAATTATAGGTACCATTCCCATAATTATAGGAACTATTCCTATAATTATGGGTAACATTCCTCTAATTATAGGAACTATTCCTATAATTATGGGTAACATTCCTATAATTATAGGAACCATTCCCATAATTATAGGAACTATTCCTATAATTATGAGTAACATTCCTATAATTATAGGAACTGCTCCCATAATTTATGGTCGTCATTCCTATACGGGTATAGGATGAAATTTCACAAAATTATAGGAACCATTCCCATAATTTTCTTTCCATGTATCTTTTTACATTTTTAAGAATTGATTATGTCATTACGTCTTTTACAAATTATTTTATTTTAGTTTTTCAAGTGCTCAAAACTGGCTATGTCTATTTTTTCCTCATTTATTTGCATATTTTTAAATAAATTTACGCCTGAATGAGGAAAAAGACAATAATTTTTTTTTTTTTTTTCTGTAGAACATTCATGAAATTAAATTTTTTATCGGTTTAATGTAAACATTTCGAAAAATTCTATTCAAAGAAAAAATTCGGCCAGCCAAAAAATTTTTGGCATCTTTTTGCTTTACGTAAAATTCTTTATCATCTTAACTACATTTTTATTTTAATTTACCTTTTTTTTTTATTGTTTATTAGTAAAAATGTCAGATTTTAGTGGAGTTTAAAGTTTTTGGCGCGCCAACAATTTTACATTCCATATAATAATGAATTTATTTACAAAATAAATTATCGTATAAATTTTTATTTATAACAACCACAGCTAATCAATCATACACTATTTTTATTAATTACTTAATTATACACCAATTAGCTTCTTATATAAATACCGTTTATGAAAAGTAAAAATAATATATATATATTTAATTAAATAAAAAAATATTTTTATAAAGTTAATGAAAGTAGTTTATATTTCGCTTTGTGTTTTATTTTTTATTTTCTTTAGCTTTAACTCGAGTTGATTTTCTCTGTTTCTCACAATTTTCCAGACAGAAACGAGTGTTTGTGTCATATACATTATAACTATAAATGAAACTGGATCAAAGAGAGTTTCTCTATCTCAATTTTCCTCGTTATTATATCTCACTTTTACTCATGTTCATATAAATATATATATATATATATATATATATATATATATATATATATATAGATATATATATATATATATTTTTTTTACTCAGCTAACGCAGATAGAAATTGGAAGCTGTTAAAAATAATGACAATAAGTATTCAACAAAGCTTGACGGTTTATATTATCGTTTTTAATAATAGCTTATTATAATTTATTTTATTGAAGTATTTAAAAATAACAATAATAACAGAATTTAAAATTATTTTTTTATTTAAATATAATATAATCTCTTTCATAAAAATTAAATGATAATAGTTAAGTATTTTATCGTTTTTAAATTACACTTGAGATAATTGTCATCGTAATTTATTTAATTGATGATAAGACCTTGTGATCTATTGAATATATATATTTATATATATAGATATATATTATTGAGTCTATACAAAACTCATACAAAGGATCGTTTGTTCCGTTCAATTCTAACTGCAGTTTCTTAATTTTCATTTTTTTGTTCGATTTTTTTTTTTTTTTTTTTTTTAATAACTGCCGAGTATTGGATCTTCCAAACGACCTTAGAACGTGTGCACAAGATGGAATGGGGTGGAATATATCCAACGAAGCTTGTGCACGCGAGGGTAGAAGGACCTACCCCAATGGGATCGATTTGCACTTGACGGCCATTCAGGGTGACTTAGTACTTGTGCATATATATATTGACATCAACATTCTGTAAAAAAAAAAAAGGATTTTGCTTTTTTATATGCATAAATCTTTATTTTATTATTTTTTTCGTAACAAATGGCTCCCAGGGGCAGGACGGAATATTTGGTGTGACAAGCGAGTAGGCTACATTTACATTTCAACTCATCAATTAAAAATTTTTTTTTTAACTTTAACATGCTGAGAACTTTTAACAAAGGGGTCTGCGAATCGTGTTCGAATCGAATAATTCAAAACTCTTCCCATTATTCGTTAATTTTTGAATTATTCGAAAGTTTTTGAATTACTCGATTCAAATTGAGAAAATACTGTTCAGCTTTCAAATATTCGATTCTAATTTAATGGAGTTTAGTTTTTTAAAGTAATTAAGAATAATTATTTCGTAGATTCGTGTCTGAGCTCTATTTACTTCTGAGAAAAATTTGAATTATTAAGGAGGTTCGACCGAATCTAATGTAAAAAGGATTTTCCAACTTTAAGATTTGAAACTTAGTATACATGTAAAGAAGTACTTTATCTATGTATTCTCAAAATTTGAATATGATCCACCGTCTAGTTTTTCAGAAAAAAAGAATTGAAAATGACGTTTTTAAAGTTCTTATACACAAGCTCTTATGGCGGACAAGCTCCCGATATGACTTATTCGATTTTTTTTATTATTAACCTCCCAAGTTTAAGAAATAAAAAACCACATGCCATAAGCTTGAATATTTTTAGAATATGATAAGATTTCAACAATATAGTGTTACCGTTGTAATTATTTAAATAATTCAAGTTAAACTTTATTATTCAATCTCGTTCATCGACAGAGATACATATTATTGAGGGTTTGGCAACGTCGCGGAAGCAGTTGAGAGAAAAAACAAAGATAGAAATACATTAATAAGAGAGACGAGATTAGAAATAAATTTTTCCCGCTTTAATTTGAATATCGATGTGTAAGAAGTTAGGACGCGCTGTGGCCAAATCTTTTTATTAAATCATATGAGTCAAAAATAACCAAGTAATTTCATTACTTTCTTTAATTAAATAAGTAATTAAAATTAATTTATGAATTCGTTATGTTATCATAAATTAAAATAATGAATTTTCATAACTATTAGGAGAATTTAGCAAACAAAAAAATTAAAACACTACTTTGACTCACTAGTTTCGGTCGAACCTCCTTAAAAAAAATAATACATTCAAAAAAAAATTTCGAAATTTGTATCGAGTCGAATAATTCGATTCAATATAAATAATTCGTAACTTCGATAGTAATAAAAAAAAAATTTACAAAACTTATTGTGATAAATTTATAATAAAACTCAAATTTCAATTCATTGCGAAATAAATTTTTTTTTTAATTAGAAATAAAAAACAGATTGCTAATTATTAAAAAAAAATATACATGTATCCATATAAATATGCTAAATTTTTTATTATTTACTTTCACAATTGTAGAAAAATTGACTGTTGAAAAAAATATTTCAGTGACGAAAAAAATAATAAATCCAAATTTTTTTTTTATACAATCGCAAATATTTTTTACATCATTATATATATGATAATTTAAAATAAATTATTTTACCCAGAAAGTAATTTTTAGTATGAAAATCAGAAATAATAAAATACAAAAATTCTCCAGTCGTTTGAAATATATTTCCCAGGAGTAATATTGCCAGTGCGTGATATCGTGAGAGATTTTATAATAATATTATTATTCTCAGTGTTGTATTCTCTGTACTACTCTACTGAGATTCAACTTTCGCTCATGACTCGCGGTCATTACACTTGACAGAGGGCTAAGCTTATGTATATAAACAATTATTGTACTATCTTTACAGATATTACGTCATATATTTTTTTATCTTATTAATTTTATCTATTCACTAAACTATTTAAATAAAAAACGAAAATTTTTTATGGCTCGTAATTATTTTTTATTTTTATTCACGATAGATTATTTTATTCTAAATATCAATGAATTACGCTGTATAACTCTTGGGTAATTATACTCGAGTTGAATGCTCTGTACAAAGGGCTTTCGAGTAACACTTGCACTCATTAAGCTTAACAATGTATCAAATTAATGCATTAAGTACATAGAAATTTTTTAAGTGCAATAAAATACACTTAGATTGGTATAAAATGAATTTTTTTCCTGCACGTACTGTTTTTTTTTTTTTTTATATATAATTATTATTTATTGTTAGATTTTTTATTTTTTAGTCTGTGTACTTAAATCGTAAATTAAAAGTAGCTTTGTTTTAACACGCGATACATCTTTTTATACTCTCGTAAGCAGACACAAGCTAATTATTTGTTACGTCACGCATCGTCCTCTTTACTCTTTTTATTTTATTTATACTTATATATATATTGTGTAGTAGTGTGTTGTTCATAATATACAGTATAGTTTATAGTATAGGATTTATAATATCATAGTATAGCATATCGATGGAATTCTTGCGCGATCAAGAAATAAATTACAATGTTGACTTTTTCAATCTCAACTTGGCATTTTATTTCAATGAAAGAAATTTAAATATATATAGAAAGAAGAATGCGTATAAAGTGGTTTTTTATATTTTTCTTGGATCGTATTCTTGTCAGGTCCTTACTATTAGATAAACATAATAATAAGATTTGCTAACAATTACAGTGAAAATTTTTCATTTTCATGATTTTTTTTTATAATCAACGGGTAATATTTCAAAAAAATCGGAAGCTCTTAATTTGTCACCAAAAAAAACCTATTTTAAGTGAATATTATTGCATGCACTGTGAAAGATTTTCAGTCCATGGTATGGTTTGAATAATTTGGTGTTGAAGTTTTCAATACTGCCGGTGTGTAATTTACACGACCCGTATTAAAATACAATATATGGTAAAAATATATAAAATCATATATATTTGTAACAAAAAAATATATGATATATTACATTGTATATTATAAGAAATCATATAGAGTTTTTTGTCGATTTAATATAAAATTATAGACAGTAGTAAATATATGTATTCTATATATGTAACTTATATGATTTTTGTATTAAGCCATACATACTAGGCTGATTAAAAAAAATTGATTATTTTTTTTTTTTTCGATATCCCCTGTGAAATATATTCAGAGAGACAAGAAAAAACGCCTGTAAAAATCAGAGCTCTTAATATTAATATTTAGAGGTCGCGCATCGCAAATTTCTATTTCCCGTTTAAATAATATAGGAAAATTTATTTTTTAAGCATTGGAATTTTGTAGCTCACGGTGGGACCAATACTTTTCAATGTTCAAGACTTATTCTTATGGAAAATTTGACGCTCTATAAGAAAGGTCTCTTGTAATTTTTTGATATTATCATTTCTTCAAAAGTTATTCGAAGTTAAAAGTTGATTGACGATAAATTTTTACAATTTTTAAATTTTTTGACGCAACCATCAACTTTATCGGAAAACTTTATAAGACATTTTTTGTAGAGCATTTTATTTCCTACAACTTATCTTTGAGAAAATTTTCGATATTTCTCACAAGTCGTAAGTTATTTGCAATTAACTGGAAATCTTCTTAAAAAATCCAAATTTTGTCGCTTGAAATTAATTATATTAAAATTTTCAGTTAATTGCAAATAACTTACGACTTGTGAGAAATATCGAAAATTTTCTCTGATATAAGTTGTAGGAAATAAAATGCTCTACAAAAATGCCCTATAAAATTTTCCGATAAAGTTGATGGTTGCGTCAAAAAATTTAAAAATTGTAAAAATTTATCGTCAATCTAATTTTAACTAACTTCAAATTGAGAAAATTTTGATCATCTTGTCTGAGCTCTATTTACATCTGATGAAAAATTGAATGATTAGAAAAAATATTACAATTTTGTCGTTCGAAAGAAACTTTTCGAATTATTCGTAAACTTGCGAATAATTAAAAAAATTCATCATTTATTAAAAAAAATAGACTTTCTGAAGATGGCAAAGGAAGTTGAGTAACTAATTGACTATGTTGAAGTTTCAATAGTTATTGTCATGTAATTAATTCTATTTTAATTTTATTTTACATTAAGTAAAAGTTGAATAAATTACATGCAATAAATACTGACTTCTAAATTAACTTCTACCTTAATTTGTTACACGCTGATCAAGAAATTATAATTAACTTCACGTATTTAGACTCAGTGATATATAATCCAGGCGTTAATTTATATTTAATTAAACTATACACTTTGTTTACATGCGATTCCATCTCGACTTGAAGTATATCGTATAAATTAATTGTAACTCCGAAAACAAACTTTATTCTACAAAATTTACCAACATATAATCTATATTTTTCTTACTAATTAACTGCTGAGATAATTAACAGAAAACTTTAATGTCCATTTTTTAAAAACTTGAATATTAATATTGTCACATTGTTTGACTTTTATTCTGCCATTGAAAAAAAAATCATAATAATATTTAAAGAACTCCATCGAAAACTTTATTAAGAAAAAGTAAATATAGAAAAATTTGAAACGAAAAAAATTATTCTCGCGTTTTTTTAAAATCTTTCAATAATTCTTAGAGATAAAGATTTTTTCACCATACCTGCATCTAAAGTTTACATTTCTGCCCCGTTAAGACAGAAGAAAATCGTTCTTTTCTTGTATGACGAAACAAATGATAAAAATTAGCGCATGCGCCATTTCTTTCCTAAACAGAGGCAAAAATTTAAACTTTCAGGTGTAGATCTGGTAAAATAGTAGTTTATGCTACATGATTAAGAAGCGAATAATTTGACAATCGTGTGTACAAGTGAGGTTAAGTAAAATGTATAAGCAAGGCTGAAAATATTTGGTGTTTCCGAAACGACTTACAGCGCTTGAAAATTGAACTTTCAAAGCAGGAGTTGCAAAAAATTTGAATGTCCCACTTTCCTCTCTCGGTGTGTAATATACTATTTCATGATACCAGCATCTAAATTTCAAGTTTCAGTGTCTTTACAACCGTTCGAAAGAAGCTAATTTCAAGCCGATGCTTTAAACAACTGCTAGCGAATTCGTGGTTCACAAATACCTTCATGCAGCGGGCAGAAAAAATTGTGTTTCTTACCTTGGAAATAAACACGATTGTTTCTGCCCATCAGTGTTAATTATATTTAATGTTCATTTGTAGCCTTATTACTCTCATTTGCTTGCTCGTCACTCAAGTTTACTCATTTCATTTTTTAAGTGACAGTTTTAATTAACTAAATAAAATTACTATAAATAAGTGAAAATAATATTTTTGTCTTATTTACTATATAATAAGTGACTGTAAATCACAGATTTCTCATTCTCTAACAGTTCTCTGCATCATTGGCTTGAAATTAACTTGTTTCTTACTGGCTGCTGGCACTGAACTTAAAGTTCCGATGCAGGTAATCATGAAAAATATTGTGTGTAACTCGAGATAAAACACGATTTTAGAATGCGGCTGATGTCAGCCTACACGGAAAGAAAATTCTACCAAAATTTACGATGTTAACATCGTAATCGTGGACTAGACTTTACTTGGCGTCAAATTTTAAATGTCTTATTTCAAAATTTACTATAGTCTTTGTTAAAACTACAATGTAAGTTGTATTCTTTACTATTTAACATCGTAATTTTAACCAAGACTATAGTAAATTTTGAAATAAGACATTTAAAAATTGACGCCAATGAAAGTCTAGTCCACGATTACGATGTTAACATCGTAAATTTTGGTAGAATTTTCTTTCCGTGTACTGGTCTGAAATCGTCTTGTTTCATCCCTTGTCACACAATATACTATTTAAATTTTTTATAATACGGTCACTTCAGATTTATTCGTTCACTGTAAAAAATCACCGGGGTAAGTCCAAGCGGTGTAGGTGTTAAAATCAGCGGTGTTAAATTTCAACACCGAAAGCGGTGTAAAAATAACGCCGCCGCCGGTGTAAATATTCTAAACCGGTGTTAAAACAAATTCTCCGGTGTTAAAATGACGCCGCTGCCGATGTAAATATTCTAGACCGGTGTTAAAATAACGCCGCCGCCGGTGTAGATATTCTTCACGGGTGTTAAAATATTTTATTTTATGAATATTTTTACTTTTTCGATCACTATACTTGTTAATAAATGATATTTTTTGTTAATTTTCATAAAAAACTGACATTTTTTGTGTTTTATAATCTTCAAAGTTCATTCTCCAAACAGACGCAGTTTACCCCTCTTTTATACCGGTTACCCTGCTCTTACACCGATATTACTCCGCTTTTACACCGGTTCTACTCCGTTTGTACACCGGTTACCCCACTTTAACACCGGTATTTTTAACACCGGTGAATTACTCCTCCTACACCGGTGTAATTTCATTTTTACACCGGGCGGAGTTAAAATGAGTCCATTTTTAACACCGCTCTTTTTACAGTGTTTGATATATAACTGAAAACTTTTCATGATAAATTTAAATAATTGTAACCCTTTAGTAAAACTATTCAAACATCAAATTAAATATTGAATTTAGACGGTACATATTTAAGTACAATAATATATTTTTTTTTAATATTTAAAATCATTTCAAGAAAAAACTTTTAATGAATTTATTTAATAAAAACTTTTTATGTGTCAAGTGAAAGAAGAAAAATATTGAATATTTTAAAATTATTGGATTAGCTCTATAGTACTGATAGAATTCCTTTGCTATTTCTTTCAAGTCTTTTAAAACCAACTCAAGCAATAAAGAGGAGAAAGAAATATATATGACTAATAAATTATTTTCAATAAAGTTGCCAAAAAGTGATTATTATTAGTTTATTTAAAAGAAATATATATATAATAAATTAATAAATTTTTCGCTGACTCACGGGAGATTCTTTGAACTATTTTAGTCAGAGTAGATTAAAGTTGTATGTGACCCACTAAGTGGAAGATACAGCGTGCGACATTCCACAGTATTGTTAAGCTATTATCAAACGGAAACGAGTTGAGATCCAAGTAAGCTCATGGCAATTTACCAGAGAGTTAGTCAACGTTACAAATTTCTCTCTTTTACTCTTTCTCTGTCTACCCTTTTTATTACCATTTTGTTCTATCCTTTTTTTTATTTCCCTCTCACCGCTATTTGCTTTCCGCTTCTCTGTAACCTCATTACCGTGTACCAACTTCATACATACACTACTAGTTCGATTTACGATCGTAGTTAACTTCCGGTTTGATTCTAGAACTCGACAGCTACCGATGTGGTTTCACTATGAACATCCCGCGATTAACGGGTTTACCGATTTAACTTTGTTCATTTGTCTATTATATATACGCATAAATTCATGTTTTAGTAATGTTTTATGAGGAAATTTGATTATTATTTACCTATATTCCTTTTAGGAGAAATTATTATTAACGATATCACTCCATCAAATATTTCTATAAAAAACTGATGACAAATTATTTCAAGTAAAAACTAATTATTTATTTTTCTATTAGGAAATTAAAAATTACAATGCATCGAAAAAAAAGATAATCTGAAATGATAATTACGGTTTGATATTTAACTATTGATTAAAAGTAAACAATTATGTTGTAAATAATCATAAAATGCAGTCGAGGTCTGGTGACGCCTGTTAACAGTTTAATTTTAGTTTGACACATTTCCATCAATTATAAACTTGTATCATTAATAATAAAATTTTAAATTCAATTTATCAAATGTCGCGATATTCATTTTCATAAAGATAATATTTAAAATTAACGCGCAATCTGATTCAGCCAGACATTTTTAATAAATATTATTTTAACATCCATGTCGTAAAATTAAAAATTTATTTTATTAAAATTTTTTGTTCATTAACTCAGTCATTGTTTCTCATCATATATCATTATTATTATTATAAAAGCTTCTAATAATGTTTAGTAATTTAAATTTCCATTACCCAAGTTGCCAAGTCTAGTTTCGTATCACAAAATAATATGAAATAAATTCAATGTTACCCGTAGCTCGAAATTTATCATTTTTTAATTTTATCGTAAAATAATTTATTAGCTTATTATTTTTTTACATTAAAAAAAAATTTGAAATTTATACTCGAGTAATTTAAAAAAGAAAAAATTTAATAAAACACTTTAGCAATAAATATTTTTTAAAAATAATTTTAACGATACTAGTCAAGTAAAAACCGGAAAAAAGTAAATTGAATAAACCTTGACCGCGTCATACTTGTAGCGAGCAGGGTCGTTGATATTGCAGCAGCCTCGACGAGTGTTTACCCCGTCGACCGCGGAGACAAAAATAGATTCTGAGTCGATCTCGCGCCCGATTGCCAGATCGTAGATTTTGGGTGCTGCAGTTTCTCCTTGACAACACACATAATTACAAAAAACCCAATTCATCTACTAAGTAAACACACATTATACTATACATATATATGTATATATTAGGCTGATTCAAAAAAATTGGCTATTTTTTCTTTTCGATATCCCCTGTGAAATATATTCAGAGAGACAAGAAAAAACGCCTGTAAAAATCAGAGCTCTTAATGTTAATATTTAGAGGTCGCGCATCGCAAATTTCTATTTCCCGTTTAAATAACATGGGAAAATTTATTTTTTAAGCTTTGGAATTTTGTAGCTCACGGTGGGACCAATACTTTTAAATGTTCAAGACTTATTCTTATGGAAAATTTGACGCTCTATAAGAAAGGTCTCTTGTAATTTTTTGATATTTTTATTTCTTCAAAAGTTATTCGAAGTTAAAGTTAGATTGACGATAAATTTTTACAATTTCCAAATTTTTTGGCGCAACCATCAACTTTATCGGAAGATTTTATAGAACATGTTTTGTAGAGCATTTTATTTCCTACAACTTATCTTTGAGAAAATTTTCGATATTTCTCACAAGTCGTAAGTTAATTGCAATTAACTGGAAATCTTCTTAAAAAATCCAAATTTTGTCGCTTGAAATTAATTATATTAAAATTTTCAGTTAATTGCAAATAACTTATGACTTGTGAGAGATATCGAAAATTTTCTCAAAGATAAGTTGTAGGAAATAAAATGCTCTACAAAAAATGTCCTATAAAATTTTCCGATAAAGTTGATGGTTGCGTCAAAAAATTTAAAAATTGTAAAAATTTATCGTCAATCTAACTTTAACTTCGAATAACTTTTGAAGAAATAAAAATATCAAAAAACTACAAGAGACCTTTCTTATAGAGCGTCAAATTTCCCATAAGAATAAGTCTTGAACATTTAAAAGTATTGGTCCCACCGTGAGCTACAAAATTCCAAAGCTTTAAAAATTAAATTTTCCCATGTTATTTAAACGGGAAATAGAAATTTGCGATGCGCGGCCTCTAAATATTAATATTAAGAGCTCAGATTTTTACAGGCGTTTTTTCTTGTCTCTCTAAATATATTTCACAGAGGATATCGAAAAAAAAAAATAGTCCATTTTTTTGAATCAGCCTAATATATATATATACATACATAAACTTATATATGTATATATATTTTATTTTATTCTCGGCCAACTTATCTGTAAACCTCATCGACATTGCCGCGCCATTCTTAAGCAATTATTCAACTTTAAAATAAGATATTCCTTCACCTCAACAAATCATTTTTTAAAACTTCCACCGGAAGTCAAATTTAATTTTTTTTTTACTTATAATTTTTTCTTCATTAATTCATCGACTCTGGCAACTTTCCAGTCATGTTCAAGTAACTTTTATCAGATAACGAACAAAAAATTTATGGCAAAAAAAAGTGTGTAAACAAAATATTTTTTTGCACGAAAAATTTTATAAAATATCGTATTCTCATTAAATTTATAATTTATCGTGCAAAAATTATTTTCTTAATTTTTTTTTTAATAATAAATAGACGAAGTGATTATGAGGAAGGGGAGTAAGCGGAAATTACTCTCTGTAACGAAATAATATCTCAAGTAATTGCAAGTACTCTCGTTACATCCAGTTGTGGTTCTTTACGGCTAACTGTAGACTACTTCTATTACTTGATACTGGTGCACTCAGTACCTGGAAGTGTTGAGTTTAGTTGGCGTTAGTTTTGTATATAGTTTTGCTGTAGTTCTCAGTTTAGAACTCATAGTTATAGTTATAGTAATAATGTAACATAACATAACATAACATGCAACAGCTAAATAAAAAGGATAGAGTCACATGTCAAGTACTGCACGTATAGTTTTGTTTGAGTTTGCAAAAAAGACGATAGCAAATGCATATGTCTCTTAACTCATTTCATCGTATCATTCTCTCAGCTCAGAACGTTACTCATCTCATTTTTCTCATCCTCATCCTCATATTTCTTTTTATTTTTTTCATTATTTATTTATTATTTTTATTCTTTGCATCATCATTTCAGAGTGTAGGAAGTGTAGGACAAATTTATGGAAGATCATGCGTGGGCTCATGCGATGCTTACAATATTACCAATTTAGTACTTTCTCTGACTAACTCATTTATTTATTTAAAATTTTTTTTTGGTCTAGAATTATTCTTTGTTTGATTATTTAAAAAATGGAGTATGAATATTTTTTATTTTAACAATTTAAGAGTTGAATAAATAAAAACAATCGGTGAATGATACTGCTTGTATTTTTTGTGGCAAATTATACTCAGAATCTTTAGAGCCATGGATTCAATGTGGCCAATGTAAAAATTGGGTCCATGATTCATGTACCGGTGTTCTTAACAAAGTTGTGCGAAGCTACACGTGTGATATTTGCAAATAACTATAAAAAAATTGTATTTTAATAATATAAAAAATCAATTAAATAGTCTGCTGCGATATAACTTAAAAACGTAATTTTATTATCTTTAACTTTCTTAATAAATTATATTTAATGAACAGTTTCGGTGGACTATTTCAGCCCTCATTATATAAAAAATTTCGATAAGCTTATTATTCATCCGAATTTATTAACGTATAAAAAATTTTAAGGGGCCCACTCTCCCCCCACCCTCGCTAATAAATTTTCTGAATTAAAAAAAAAGTACAAATGCATGAAAATATTTTTTTTATTCGATTAAGATACTCTCAAATAGAAGTCACCTCAAACTTCTTAAGTTCAATCGAATAATTAATTTGTAAGCTCGGTATATAAATTTGCGCGTAATATTTCGCAAGGATCGACCTATCAGGAAAATTATTTTATTTGAGAAAAGGCCATAAGATCGGTGTCTAATAATAACTAAGTCCTGTATATTTATACTGAGGATACGAGGCAGCAAATTGTAACTATATGCAGTAAACATATCATAATCGCCATATCTTCCAGCGCAAGTATATAATACAACCTCTGTAGAGAGTACAATATTACTAGCATAGACTTATAAGTCAAACGTCACTGCGTTGGCATTCACTACTACCTTTCCGCCTACTATACATATTCAATCCAACAGACAAACATATATGTTTATATTTGTTCATGTCATGCGTCTCTTCTCGACATGCATCACACGTACCTTGACAATCCAACTGAATATCCTGTCTTGCTTAACGTCAAATACGTTGAGCATTCAATGAATCATTGATAAAATATTTTATTTACCTATTTTCCTAGATTTATTGATTATTCATCGATTACGATTTTTAAATATCTATCAATGCGAAGATTACACAATTTAATTGGTTTTATGATGATTATTCACGACTATTTGAATTTAACAATAAAAAAAGTCACTAACTATATCACTCTTGAACCGGGATCGCAAATTTTACTATGGCCATAGTAGTTTCTTCATGTGTTTATTTAAATTTCCGTTAGGTGGCCAACATTTTCCGGCTTTACTATGACACTGTAGCATTTCAAATACGATTAATTTTTCCGTCTAGATTTATTGCTTATTCATCGATTATAATTTTAAATTATCTATCAATGTGAAGATTTACAATTTAATTGGTTTTATGATGATTATTCATGACTATTTGAATTTAACAATAAAAAAAGTCATTAACTATATCACTCTATCAAATGCTTCTATGAAAAACTGATGACAAATTATTTCAAGTAAAAACTGATTATTTATTTTTCTATTAGAAAATTAAAAATTACAATACATCGAAAAAAAAAGATAATCTGAAATGATAATTACGGTTTGATATTTAACTATTGATTAAAAGTAAACAATTATGTTGTAAATAATCATAAAATGCAGTCGAGGTCTGGTGAAGCCTGTTAACAGTTTAATTTTAGTTTGACACATTTCCATCAATTATAAACTTGTATCATTAATAATAAAATTTTAAATTCAATTTATCAAATGTCGCGATATTCATTTTCATAAAGATACTATTTAAAATTAACGCGCAATCTGATTCAACCAGACATTTTTATTATATATTATTTTAACATCCATGCCGTAAAATTAAAAATTTATTTTATTAAAATTTTTTGTTCATTAATTCAGTCATTTTTCGTCATGACGTGAAAAGATCACATTAATTTATAAAGCCGTCGACTAAATGTGTCTCAATAGTTCCCATCAAACATCTTGTTATCAAATTTTAATTAATAATATTATTGAAAATTTTCCTTGAAATCGAAAGCAAATTACTTGGAGTTATTAACAAGTTCTAATCAGTCAGAAATTCAAATTATAAATTATCTTTTTTATGTACATTTTTATTGCATAAGTTCAAATTTTCAAGTCATGAATTTCATAAATATTATAATCAAAATTTATTTTACTATATTTCATTTAAATTGATTTCTTATTGTTCATAAATCAATTAATTTTAAAGCTAATGGTTTTCAAGTTAGATAAAAATTTCATGGCAAGACTCGAATTTCACAATTATCACAAATTCATTAAGATTTAAAAAAAAATTTGTTGTTTTCTAAAAATTTTTGGATTTCAGATCCAACTCAATATTTTGATTACACCGTTGGTAATTTTGTCTTGAATTCAATAAAAATCATGTGTTGCAAATGGTCTACACAAATTTTTGTGTTAATTCAACACTTTGCGTTTGTGTTGATGTTTAACACAAATTTTATGTCAAATAATTGAACACAAAATCTGTTATTTTTACTGAAAATTTGTGTGAATTTAACAGAATTTCCGTGTTAAAATTAACTAATAAATATAAGCACATAACCTAAACAGCTCAAGTATGCTGATCTAACCTTAGTACAACTTGTGTCAATTTACCAAACAATTAGTTCGATTTTCAGTGATTTTTTTAAAAAACTATGCTATGAATTATCCTCCCGTAAAATGAGAATAAAAAAGTCATTGAACCTGATCATAAAAATATTAACTTTGTCTATGATTATATTTAATTGTAAATTAATTATAATCCAAGTTTCCTTGCAGACAATGCTGCTACAATGCTTTGGTTGGCTACAGTAATGAAGACACGCGCGAGAGTGTTTCGCTAAACAACACAAGTTATGTGTTAATATTCGAATAGCACAAGAAATGTCTTACATCCCAGATTTTCTAATCATTTAACATAAAAAATCAGTTAAAGCAAAATAACACAAACAGTTTTTGTTGAATTAACAAATTTCTGTGTTAAAATCAACACAAAAAAAGAGCCATCCGGCCTTACCCGGAAAGGAAAGGTTGATTTCTTATGTAAATACAATAAAGTTACAATAGTGTAATTAATACTTTTTTTGTAAGCTTAAACATGAATTTTAAGGAAATGAGTTATGCCTTATTATTTCGAAGTTATTAGACGACTAAGCTGCAAAAATAAGCTTTTTGTATTTTTTGTGAAATTTTTGATACCATCAAATTGTTAGAAAAGATGTTTCAAAAAATCAAGTATTGCAGTGAACATTAAAGCTAATCGTTCAAATTTTAAGATACTTTTTACAGAATTGAGTTATCATTTTCGGTTCAAAAGTTATTTTAGGATAAAGTCAGAAAATTCATTTTTATGAAAATCAAAAAAAATTTCAAACACCCACAACTTCCAAACTAATCGACCGATTGGGCTCATCTTCGAACTTGATCAAGGTAATCGTCCAATAAATAAGTGTATAAAATTTCATTAAGATCTGTTAAGAATTGTGGGCGCTATCGTGATGGCAAGGCGCGTTGTATTATATATATATATATATATATTCTTTTGAGCGGATGGTATTTTTTGACTCTACGAGGTAAAATAAGACATATGGTGACAAAATTCTGTGATAATTCGATCATGAGACCCATTGCAATAGGCCGATTTCTACAGAAATCTACCTAAAAATTTGACCAAATATTTTTTTAACACAAATTCCCGAAATTTCTAACTGTAATCATATAAAACATATATTCTGAAATAGTATTATTTTTTTTTCATTAAAGATTATGCTTCAATTTTTTATATTATTTGCATAAATGAATAAATTAATATTCGCATAAAATTAATAAATTTTCGTGAGAATTATCCTCGAAAGTTGAAAAAAAATATTTATTAACATAAAAAATAATAGAAAATTACAATGAAAGTTTACAATAAAAATTTGGTCGCGGTCCTAGGGCGTTTCCTTATGTGCATTACTCATTCTTAAGAATGAGTACCATATTCTTTAATTTAAAAATAATCCAATATATCCACATACATAGACATGTATATATATACGATGCTGGACTTACGCAATGGTGCGAATGAAACCAGTTGGCACGTATACTAAATAAGAGTGTATAATATTTCAGTGTGTAAACCACTTTATCTGGCTACGCGGTAACTTACATTGACTCGGGATCTGAGAACAGAAAGAGAGTGAAAGAGACGGTTAAAAAAGTAACCACGAGGTTAACGGTGTTCGTCGTAGTGTATAGTATGTAGTATATAGATACGGTAAATATCAACGTATGTAACTATCTACTGACATAACATACGTGCGTTATAGAGTTGTACACTACTATATGGTTTACGAGCGACATCTGCGTGTTCCGGAAGTTCAACCGCCTAAAACGGAAGTCACTAAAGACTCAAGTAATAATCAAGGTAGAATAAACTTTATAATAATTTATGGATTTTTTTTATTACTTGGAAAATTTTTTATTATGTTTTCTACAAATTTCTATTAAATCAACCAGCCCGTTACTTGAATCAATACTAATTTAATTTCAAGCTCTGAAAAAAGTAGTGTTCTGATCGATTTAAAGAGCTTAACATTGAAATGAAAGTAACTAGAAAACAATACGGAATTTGGAAAAATTTTATTCATTATAATTTGTAGAGAATAAAATTTCCAATAAAAAAGATCCTATGACATTTTGTGATAAGTCTGATAGTTTCACCGGAAACGTAAAAAGATCTCGAAATTTACTAGAGCTTAACTTCGAACTCCAATAACTTTTGAACAGATAGATTTATTAAAAAATGATGAGACACCTTTTTGTAGCGCGTACAATTTCCTACAAAAATATGTGTTAGTCTATTTGATCTATTGATTAGTTAACGAGTTAAAAATACTCAAAGTTGAAAATAAAATTTTCCCGTGTTATATAAACGAGAAATCGATTTTTCCAATAAGCTAGGCTGTAATTGACATAGAATTATTTTACTTGCGCGAAAATTTTTTTTTTGTGTTGAACTATGATTTTTTTTTCCCATGCACTTAAAATAAAAATGCTGCTCTAAAATGCTCTGATATATATATATATATATATATATATATATATATATATATATATATATATATATATATATATATATATATATATATATATATATATATATATATATATATATATATATATATATATATATATATATATATTAGACTGTTTCAAAAAAAACAACTATTTTTTTTTCTTCATTATATCGAAAATATTGTTGGAAATGACGAAAAAAAAATACTGTGAAAGTTTGAGCTCTTAATATTAATATTAACAACTGCCGCATCGCAATTTTCTATTTCCCGTTTAAATAACATAGGAAAATTTATTTTTTAAGCTTTGGAATTTTGTAGCTCATGGTGGGACCAATACTTCGAAATGTTCAAGACAAGTCCTCATGGGAAATTTGACGCTCTACAAAAAAGGTCTCTTATAATTTTTCGATATTTTTATTTCTTCAAAAGTTATTCAAAGTTAAAGTTAGATTGATGATAAATTTTTACATTTTTTAAATTTTTTGACGCAACCATCAAATTTATGGGAAAATTTTATTGGACATTTTTTGTATAGCATTTCATTTCCTATAACTTATTTCGGACAAAATTTTCGATATTTCTCACAAGTCATAAGTCATTTGCAATTAACTGAAAATATTTTTAAATAATCTAAATTTTGTTGCATAAAATTAATTATATTAAATTTTCAGTTAATTGCAAATAACTTACGACTTGTGAGAAATATTGAAAATTTTGTTAGAGATAAGTTATAGGAAATGAAATGCTCTACAAAAAATGTCCAATAAAATTTTCCCATAAATTCGATGGTTGCGGCAAAAAATGTAAAAATTTATCATCAATCTAACTTTAACTTTGAATAACTTTTGAAGAAATAAAAATATCGAAAAATTATAAGAGACCTTTTTTGTAGAGCGTCAAATTTCCCATGAGGACATGTCTTGAACATTTCGAGGTATTGGTCCCACCATGAGCTACAAAATTCCAAAGCTTAAAAAATAAATTTTCCCATGTTATTTAAACGGGAAATAGAAAATTGCGATGCGGCAGTTGTTAATATTAATATTAAGAGCTCAAACTTTCACAGTATTTTTTTTTTCGTCATTTCCAACAATATTTTCGATATAATGAAGAAAAAAAAAAATAGTTGTTTTTTTTGAAACAGTCTAATATATATATATATATATATATATATATATATATATATATATATATATATATATATATATATATATATATATATATATATATATATATATATTTACGTTAGCTACCATTTATATATTGCAATTAAATTATTTATTTATTTTAAATAATTTATTCATTCGAGACAACTAAATCATTCAAAGTATAAATTATCCTGATGATAAATTGATATTTATTTTCTAAATCAAAATATAAGATTTTTTTTTGATCGAATAAATATTAATTCACTCACTTTTAATTTATTCGAAAATTTTATAATTGGCATTCATTTTTATTAATTAATTAAAAAACATTTAAATACCTAATGACGCAGTAATAATTAAAAGTTATTAAAAAAAAAATATCTGACGTTTAAATATTTTTTTTTAGTATTCTACTCTAATTTGATTTAATAAATAGTTAATTTAAAAAAATTTGAAATATTGAATAAATTAAAGCGGAAGTTAATATTAGTACAGCACACAGTAATTTATAAATTTCTATTAAATTACACAGGATAAACTATAAAATTATTTGTCTCCGGTTTTATTTAACTCAGAGTGAAAATTTAAAACCACGAGATAAGATGTTTTATACTCGCAATAAATAATAACATTGCAATACATACAGTATACACTTTAATAACAGTAATATAATGTGTAGAGAATTTAAAATTCCTGTCGTTAAATTATAGATTAAATTTAATCTCTCTTTGAATGATTATACATTCCAATAAAGCAATCGTAACTATGAATATCTTCATCTTTGTGCACATATACATAGATATACTTGAATGTAGATGCAAGAATCGTAGCATTTTAAATTACAATTTTATTTTAATAAAATTTTTTTTTATTTTTCATCTATTATTCATTTTTTATTATTCAAAATTCTACATCGTGTCTAGAAGTGTGCGAATAGTTTGAACCTACGAACTTATCGAATCGAATCGAACTATTCGTTCCGGATTTCGAATTGAATAATTAGCAACTTTGATTATTTCATAGTTTTCTAATTATTCGTAATTTTTCAAATAATTTGACACTTCAAATTAATTGTAAATTTTCGAATAATTCAAACTATTGTTGAAGATAAGAAGAGCTTATTAGGTACGAATCTAAAAAAAAATTATTTTTGGTTACCTTGAAAATTAAGCTCTCCATTAAATAAGAATTTGATACATCTTTGAAAACTGACCAAAGTTTTCTTGATTCGAATCGAACAATTTGAAAAGTTACAAATAATTAAAAAATTTTCGGATGATAATTCTAAAAAAATTGCCGAACAATTATGTACTTGATGACCGCAACGTTTTTCACGAAACAAAAATACATGTATTTGCTGCATTGCATGTTTTCAAAAAAATAAAAAAAAAAAATCTAGACCTAGATTTATAAAATGTTTCAAACGTCAGCCAAAAATTTTAGCCACCTCCAATTATTCCTTAAGTCACCTTTCAGCAGCCAAATCACAAATTTTTTCATTTCGCGCGAAAAACATTCCGATCTTCAGGTACATGAATAATTCGAAAAGTTACGAATAATTTGAAACGTCGAATTATTTGAACATTCTATTCAAACAGATATCTGTAAGCTTACATGTTTCTATTAATTACATTGTATTCGATTCGAACCCGATTCGCAACCCTTAATGTTATCTTACTAAATTTTTTTTCCTAGTTCATGTCAAAAAAATTAAAAAATTAATTGCATTCAATTTAAAAAAAATAAAATAATACTGTCTATAAAAAAGTACATTATCAGTAATTTTCACTATAATTCCATAATGTCTTAATGGTACAATTACCATAATAATTTTTCTATAAGTATGTTACGTAAAAAAATACCGTGAAATTATCTGGCTGTACTTGAAAATATTAATTCGTTTTATCGCCGCAATTTTAACGGTGATTTCAAACAGAAAATTTTCTCTTTTCCCAATAAAGTCAATAACTAAATTACTGATATCATTATAGGTATCAGTAGTCATTATAATCAATTTGATGGTTTTATAAATGAAATCGAGCATTTTATAAATAATTCAATAAAATTATCCAATAAATATAAAAAACATTGAATTGAAAATGATTCATGGCATCGGAAATGAAAAAAATCGATATTTTTCAACTCTATAATTAAGTAATTTATTTTGAAAATCATAATTATAATTATAGTGATATTTAATTATAAAATACATACTCTCTATCGTCGTTATACTTTTATATATAAAAATATGTCATCTAATTTTTTCTCACGTACATCATAAATATATATTATTATTATGTATACTACAAAAATAATAATGATAATAATGATAGAATAAATAGCATGAAGAATTTAGAGCAAGCATTTAGCTACGGTCTATCGACGAGAAATTGTCTAGCATAGAATAAGGCCAAGCTTCACTTCATAGAGCAATGATTATTGATGCTGTTTACTTTTTGTTCTCAGACCTCTTTCAATCTCATTCTCTTTCTCATTTAAAACTAAACAGTGACAAAGGCTTCAATAATAGTCTGACACCTACTCTTTTAAAGCATCATCAACTCACAATAATTGACATTTAAGCCGATCCTCAATGACATAAAAAAAAAATGAAATATAAATTGTCATTAGTAATGAACGCAAATTTATTTTAAACTTTTTTTCATTTATTCATTTATTCATTTCTTTTTTTATTTACTATTGATTTGACTTTTTGAGTGGATAAGTACCGGAGGGTAAAAACTAACGATGAATAATGAATCATTAGTTGAACTTGAATTGAACAGACGAGTGCCCCAAAATTACGTTTGATATTGAAAGTGAAAAGGTACCAGTGAAAGAAGGGAGAATTGATGAATAAAAATAATTACGCGAAACTTAAGGATAAAAAAGATTAGAGAAGTAAAAAGGAAGCTTTGTATGTCTCGTAGTGCTTTGTAATGCATAGTAATTAGATCTTGAGCTTCACATTTTTTATGTACTTGTTACACTTGATTATCTCGACTTTACTAATTATTATAACCACTTTAATCTAAAAGCAAGTGTGTTACAAGTGTCTTTTTTTAGCACACATTAAATGTATTCTATGATTAAGGCCATAAGCAAAACTATAGTTTTTTGTGGTCACGTTATCTGAAAATCGGAACGTTTTTCGCGCAATGAAAATGAAAAAAATTTATGTAATTTGACTGCCGAAAGGTACACGGAAAAAAAGGAACTGTAATAAATAAAGTTCGATGTCTAATAATTATCATATTTTTAGTGATTAATATAAATTCAAATAGTAATATTGTGATTTCAACATTTAAAAAATAATAATTATAAATCGAATGTTAAAATATACAGTTCATTTAGATAAAATTATCATTTAAAACTATAAAAAAGACAAAGTAAACACTAAAAAAATTAAACTTTAAAGTTTAACAGCCAAAACTTAAATATCTATCGTTTGTAAAATAAGAAATTAAAGTCTCAAACAATAAAAATATAGAGGATACAAAATACTAAATTTAGTTAGAACGTTATTTTGTAAAGTCCTCTAATTAAGAAACTTTACCAGGAGTTGTTTTTAAATTTTAATATTAGTCAACAGTCAAATTTAATGATATAAACGGGAATAAATAAATTTTCACGGATATTTATTATTAAAGCAAATATTAAATATTTCCACTGAAATCAGTAAAGATTGACTATATGAAACTGTACATTATACTTCGTCAATTTGTAAAAAGTATGTGTCAGCCTCAGCAAATTTTATTGTTTGATGCAGTAAAATTTCATGCGCTACCGTCATCCATTTAAATACGGAAATAACTTTCGATTCTCATACGCATGCTGTGGCCGAGCGCTCTAAGTGCCAGGGACTGGACTCTGTTCACGTAAGGTCGGCGGTTCGAGCCCGAGAGTCGGCTGAGATTTTTCTGATGATTTTTCATATAAAAATTCGAACAACTACATACTGTACCCGACTGAATCAGTTATTCAAAATACAAACAAGGATACAATCAATTAGATGCACAACGATGAGAAAACAGACAATGGAAGAAGGGAGAAGGAGGGGTGAAATCAGAAACCCGAATAAACCTTGAACTACGACAGCAAACGGTAAAAGCCGGAAATAAATAATTCAAAATAAAAAAATAGAAAATAGAAAAAAAATATATATATATATATATATATATATATATATATATATTTTTATTATTTGAAACAATAAAAATGAGGGTTTAGAACAAAAATTATTACTACGGTAGCATAAGAAAAAGTAACGATCGACTATAAAATTAAATACATCGACTTAGAGATTTTTATTGTTTGAAACTTTAAAATTTACGGTTTAAGTTTTAATTTTTACTATCGTCAGTCTAAAAAATATCATCCTGCCATTGAAACTATACAAATCAAAATAATAATTTTTACTATTTGAAATGTTAAAAACTATATCTTTACCCTATACTTTTTTTCTTTGAGCATAAGTATATTTTAACAGATCACTCATATATTTTAACCTTATACTTTATAATAAATAACAAAATCGCACCCGGGCGCCGCATTACTATTTGAAACAATAAAAAGTATTGATAATTCGGGTGAATTTTAACATTTCTTTTTTTCCGTGTAGCTTTCAACATGTTGTCACGTGACTTCAGGAGTGGTTGGGGATGCCCTGAAATTTTCGGCTGACACCGATGCGAAACATTTCAGAAATCTAGATTCAGTAGTCTCGGTCAATAAAATAACTTGATTTTGGCGTAATTTTAAAAATTGAAGTTATTTAAGTCAAATTCAAGTCATGCTTAACTCAAACAGACTTAAAAACGTCATATTAAAGTTAAAAGAAGTAAGTGTAACCAAAATCTAAATAATTAAGTCAAATACAAGTCCAAAAAATTATAGCATTCAAAATCAAGTTATTTTTTTGACCCGGGAGATTTTTGACTTTTTATTTTGTTTACTTATTTTTTTTCGTGAAAAACATTACGATTTTCAGTTACGTATAGGCTGTTTGTGGCGTTTCAATGTTATTTGGCAAGTGTGTCAATTTTTACACACTAGGTTTTAAAATGTTGTTTTTTTAGGTTTTTCAAAATCAAAATAGTTCCCAACTTTTTTTTTAAGTACCAAAAATTCCATAAATTTAAATACAAATTGCAAATTTTATCTTTCAACTACAACCTTAGCAGCAATTTCAATCAAAATTTTGACAAAAGTTTGATTAATTTTTAAGCTTCAAAATTTAAGAAATTTAACTCATAATACTATTCAATTTCCTTTCATTTCCTTTTTTGTCTGATATTTTACTCTTTGTTCATATACATATTTAAAGAACATTAACCTTAACTGCGCATGCTTAATAACTCGTCAGCAATCGACTACTCGTGACGACTAAATTGCATTTGCCAGTTTGTATGACACTTATTACGCTTCTAGACCATCATAACAAAAATAATGAGACTTGAGAACATACATGCATATGTATTGAATTTGGTGAGCATATCAAAGAGAAATACCTATAGCTTATAACGTATACTACAAAGCTGAAAATTAAAATGCGTTAAATTAACTCGACTTTAGTCTTTTTGAAGTAGCGATTACTTGCAACTGTATATATTTTTATTTTAATAAGATATGCTACGCTTTAAATATCTTTTATAATTAGAAAAATAATACTTTATATAGATATGAATTGTATCTTTTCATTAAAACTTACAAGTTTCAAAGGATTAAAAAAACTAAAGTATTGAAATTAATAATGACTATCAGTATTTTGAATTTCGCAGATTTTTTATTCAAAATTACTAATTTATAATAATTCTGATTGTTCATAAATTTCGGAATACTCCGAAAAAAGTTTGGAAAATCCAAAAGTGCACGCCTCGAACGTTCATGTTCCAATAAAATATATGAATTATTAGTTTTCATTTTTAATTACTAAATTTTTTAGTAAACATCTAGCAAGAAAATCGTCTTTTTTTTTTTTTAATTTAGTTAATTCTATGACAGTTGGCAATAAAAAAAAATTATCTGATGGTAAAGTAGAACCTTATGATGTCAGCAAAGTTCGATGATAAAAAAAAACATTCCCGATAAAATAAAAATGGCTGCAGTGTGGGTTTGTTTACATGGTGCCGGTTTTAACAGAAATGATTTATTATAAAAAAAACGAGAAGGACTACAGTAGTGATTTTCGAAAAGGATCTTCTTTGCATAATTCTGAAGACAGTGAAAAAAAATAAAGTCATTTTGTCAAGCCGTTCACGAGATATCCTTGCCACAGACTTTTTTTGGACTACAGACTAACTGACGTCCACGATACATATTTTTTATTGAAATTTTTTTTATTATAATACGTATCGGGCAATTTAATGAAAGTATCAGTCTTATTAACTAGTGTTTCCTCTTTAGATTAATGTGCTTTTCATAACGTGTAAGTGTGATATGATAATAATATATACAGTTCAATGCGAAAAAATCGCGTGACCTTGACAAGTCTGTCATAAAGCACAACCTATCCGCTTCGCGTTCGAGGCGTGCAATTGTCTTTCGAACGATTTAAAATTGGAATATTTTTTCATGAAACAAAAATTGAATATTTGAAAGCTGATTCAAATTCTCGGATTCGAATCTAATATTTCGAAAAGTTACGATTAGTTTGAAAATTTTTAAGTAATTTTAATTTATTAACTTATTCGGAAATTCGATTCGCACACGTCTACTATTTGACGAAATAACAAACTACTGATGTAAAAATGAATACCCATGATTAACTGGTTCTCTAAATAAAAAACATAATTATGATAGTTAAGCTTATCAATTGGCGGGCAGATAAATGTAGACACAAAACAAATTACCAGTAACCATGGTAACACTCTCCGATAGCATCCCTTACACCTGAATTTAATCTTCTCAGCTAGTTGAGATGTTACGTTAAATTATACTGTTAGCTACTTACCAATAAATTACTAATTTCTCAGCTTATTTCTCTCTCTCTCTCTCTTTCTCTTTCACTCTGCTGTTTCAAATTAATTATAATTAATATAATAAATAAACATAAATGCAACAAATAGCAGTCGTGATTAGATGCCAGAGCCATGAGTCGACATGAAATAATTTTCAAGGGTCTAGGGATGTTAGATTGAGGGTTGGAATTCCCCTAAGCGGCACTTAAGAACTCGTAACTAAGGGCAATTTACCCTTAACTCTTATGTCGAGAGAAATCACGAGCTTTTTATGAGCTATCGACTATCTTCATGCAAAACGACCGTAAAAGTTATTGACATTTCTATTAGGTTTATAGCTAATAAATTAAACCGAGCAATTTTTCAAAATATATTCATTTCCAAATTGAAAGCATGCATTAAAAAAAAGTAAAAAAGATCATCGTAAATCTTCGCCAATAGATAATTATACTAGAGGGTTTGAGGGTCGGTGCTTGGACATCGAGAATAAGGGTTCGAACGAGGTCATTGACACACTCAAACACGTCTCAAGTTATTGATAAGCCTCGATGGAGTATAGAAAGCACCACCAAATTATCTGGGTCCTACTAGTCTTCTTCTCTTTCGTCTTAACTCTTATCGAGTATCTGAGTGTATCGATTTCGAGAGCGAGTAAAAACGAATAGCGTTGAGACGAGAGTAGTACCAACCCTCTTATCTATTATAAAAAACATATATGTGTATATATATACAGGGAAAGAGTTTGCGTTAGCTTTTAATATTGTGAAAGCTATTGGATATCAAGTGAAAAATTACCTCTCGTATCCGATATTCTGTCGATTATTCTTGCACATTAGAACTTTTTTTTTCTTTTTTACTGCTAGTGTTTATTTATCTGTCCAGAAAATCGGTTTTGTACATCGTAATTAAATTATTTTGAAATTTATTATATTATATATATGTGTGAACGTAGCAGACATTAGACAAATTTAAAAGTATTAATAAATAGAGTAAATAATTAATAAAATAAAATTTAAAAAAAAATGCGCATTTAGAAAATTTTTAAATTAATAAGTGCATTTTTTATAAAATTTTTTTTTTTAATTATTTACTCTATTTATTTGTAATTTTAAATTTGTCTGATGCTACATTCACACTCGTTTTTAAAATTATCAGTATTTTAAGTTGATCAAAATTAGTTACATTGAAAAAAAAAAAGTTTCTGTAACAGCAATACCGTTAAGTCAAATATAGAACTAAATTTCGAATCGATAACCAGTTGTTTTTTTAAGACAAAATACGTCAAATTTAAGGCAATGAAATAATTTAGGCCAAAAAAAGTTAAATTAAAGGAAAGTAAACAATTTAAGTCAAAAAAAGTCTAATCTAAGGCAAAAAAGTTAAGAAAAGTCAAGATTAAGTTAATATTAGGTTAAAAAAAGTTTAATAAGTTAAAATGTAGACTACAGTTGTTGGCATATTGACGACTTCAAAGGAAATTAAGTTGAAAATAAATAAAAAAAAAAAAAATTATATTATTATTTGAAATTTTTTATCATGTGAAATTTTTGTTTTTGACAAATTTTCGACAGGCAGATACCTGTCTGCTCGAAAGTGTTCCGAAAGTATCCGAAAGTGTTCCGAAAGTGCATCGAAAGTGCTCCAAAAGACACTTCCGAGGAACTTACAAGGAATCACGAATCAAGTCAAATTTAAGATTTTTTTTTTGACCCGGGGAAATATAAAAAATTTAACAGTAAAAATTCTCTTTTTGCTAGAAGTCAAAAATGTCTAAAACATATTTTTTTATCAATTCGCAAATTAATTTTGTGTAAATGGAAATAAATGACATCTCACAGAAATAATCATAAAAATTTTCTGTCATAAGTCATAACTGATAGTAAAAAACTAAATTTTCTTAATTGATAAATTCAATTAAATTAATCTTATCAAAAAAAAAAAAAAATACTTATCAATAAAATAAGTCGTTATCAACCACAGAAATTAGTCCTACGTTGTAGTAGATAAGATAGAAATCTGCTGATAAATTTTATGACTGAGTTTATCAGACATTACCTTGAGCTGATAACCGATAGACGTTATCATTTATCATAAATTCGTGTGAAAATTTAAAAATAACATTTTGATATCTAATGATATTCTTTTATCACTTGTCTGAACCATAATCTAATAGAAATGATAATGATTATTTTGTTTTTATGTTACAGCTAAAAAACAAAATGGAGCCGCTTTACGGACAAATAGTTTGGGCTCGGGGGCAAGAACGCCGCCACTCGAGAGGAAAAGTAAATTTTCAGCATTCGGTAGATTATTTAAACCTTGGAAATGGAAACGGAAAAAGAAATCTGACAAATTTGAAGCTGCATCACGATGTAAGTATTATTTTACACCTAAATTACTTCTTACAATAATAAGTAATTAAATTATTTAAGCAATGATTTAAACTTGAATTTATTTTCAGCTCTTGAAAGAAAAATTTCCGTTAGAGCGAATCGAGAGGAGTTGGTACAGAAAGGAATCCTGCTTCCTGATAGTCCGATCACGACAATACCAGAAAACGGTAAGTCTCAAAATCGTTGTTATCAACAGTAGAAATAACAAATATTACCAACTAATGCAATGCACCCCTGATAGCCACCCTAACCATAAGTTAACTTCAAGCTACTGCCGTATTTTAAAGGTAACTTAAAGGCAAGTGTTGGAGAGCAAGCAGTTACCTTTAAGTTGACAGTAAATTGTCTGCAACTTTCTATTTAATTTGACTACAAGTATTAACGTCAGACAATGTTGACGTTAAGTTGATTGAAAGTTTCACTTCAAATTGACGGCAAGTTACATTCAAGGTACTGCCGTATTCTGAAGCCAACTTAACGGAAAATTTTATCCAGTCAAGCTTACCAGAAAGTTTCTTGTTAAGTTAGACGTGAATGTTTCACTGCAACACTTGTGGAACAGTGTCTGGCTATCAGGGTACGTTCTTAATAAAAGTTTTCATTTATCCTGATAGCCAAGTTGGCAGCAATCTATCGGCAACTTGGCTGTAAAGATTGGCATTTTCATAAATTGACGGAAAGTTGCCTTCAATTTTCTCAGAAACCTGCCTTCAACTTACGGCTGCACGCTGCTGTCAACTTTCTCAGAAAGTTGGCGGTAACCTGTAACCAACAGTTACAAAAGCCAAAGTTGGTCGCAAACGAATGAATACCACCTTTCTGATCAGAAAGTCTGGCTACGAGAGAAAATTTTTAATTTTTTCTAGTTAAACTATTGTATGCTTTTTTTTAATTTTATAATTAACTTCTGTTGAGAGTCCGTCATGCATGAAGAAAAAAATAACCTATTGTACTAGTTCATAACGGAACACTTATTAAAAATAACTGGGTCGAAGTTGAATGCAAAAAAAAGCATCCTTTGGGAGATTTCAATTCTTCGTAGAGATGTTTGTCTAATAAAGAATGATCCTACCCGAAGGAATTTTTTTTATGTATTTATTGTATTCATTTTTCAACTATTTTACTTTACCCTCTAATGGGTCAATCCTTAGGAAGTTTTATTTTTTATATAACGGATTGATCTGAAATCGATTTCATTCTATTGAGAAGCTAGAAGAAAAGTAAAATAAATTCAATTAGTTGAGGAAAAAAATTTTTCCGAGATGAGTTACGACATCTCACAGCATAATAGTGGCCCTCTGAGGGGTTAACCCAGCATTAAATTTTTTTGGGATCAATTGGCTTCAAATCACTTGTACATCGCAGTAAGTGTAATTTATTTAATTTGTGGTCGGAAAAAAATTTTACGTGGCTCAAGACGAGTTACAGCATCTCACAGTAGCTTACAACACAAAACTAACCCTCTGAGGGCTCAATCCTGAGGATTTTTTTTTTTTAACGGATTGACCTAAAGGTTTTTAATGTTCATTTGTGAATTGGAAATCTGTTGCTGTTACTCCTCAAATTTTAAAATCAGTTTTTTACGGATTTTAAATGGCAAATGTGAGAAAAATCAGAGCGACACAGAGATTATCTGATTATACTATTTAGGATACTAAATTTTTGATTTCAACTATTTGAAATGGTAGCAAAATTTTTCAGTGGTAAAATAATTAGTTTTACTATTGAGAACGATAACAGTAACAATTGATGGTGGTGACGATTACTATCGAAGATGCTAATTGTGACTATTAAAAATTATAATTGTTACAATCGAAGAGGGTAACTGTTACCATTCAAGGTTGTAAAAATTCTTAAACAAAAAATAGGATAAATTTATACAAATTTAAATCCTTTATTTATATCCATACTTTAGCTATGTACATTTTGTCCTTTAAATAATTAAAATAAGTAACAATACAATCGTTAAAGTCCGAATATAATAAAACTTTCCAAATATTGTAGCTATTATTGATAACTTTAAATGGTTGGGTATGATCATCAAAATAGCAATCATCCAATTATTAAGTGAAATTAATCACATACACAGTTAAACAAAGAGAAAATTACATGTAGACAAGCTTCAGACTGTAACGCCGATATTTAAATTCTTTATTAGCTTAGACAGTAATTATTATTTGGGCTGATGGTAACTATTACCATCAGGTTATTAAGAATTACCATGTTGATAACAGTTATAATTAGTTAAGATAATAAAAATTACAATTTCTGATTATCATCAATAATTGTAGGTTTTGCCATATAGTTCGTAGATACTACCATTCAGATTGTTTATCTAATAACTTAAATGATATTCAATACTACCGAGCGGTTTAAAGATTTTACTATAACTAGATGATAAATTTTACTGTGAAAGTCTCTCCGTAAATCTTCTGAAATCATAATTTAGGATCGTATTTCAGAGATGTTTTTTAAAATCATTACTAAAAGATTTTGCTCGAAAAACCTTAGCAGCGCGGTACAAATACCTTAGTTTTATATATATATTTACAAAATATAGTCACAGTAGGAAACTTCAGAACGGTTATTATATTCAGCATGTCGAGTGAACAACCTGTAATGTATATATCTATATATAATGTATATAATATACGTATATATAATAATATACGTACTTTTTTAAACTTTTTCCGGGCCTCAACCAGCTTACGTTACCATTCAACCGCGGATTTTCTATTGAAGAATGAGATAACTTTAAAGAGCATTATCGACTCTTCACATAAATTTATTTTTCTTTTTCTTTGTTCACTACAAAGAAAATTTTTTTATATAAAATATTCATCCAGCTATCCTACTATTATAAACTGATTCCACAGAGTATATTTACGAAATTTTATTCACGAAATTTATTAAAATCGAAAATTGAACTCGAACAAAATTCTCTTTTTTTTCTTTATATATTTTTCATTTATTCATTTTCTATATAATTTATGTCTACAATTTTACTATTGTATCGTTTCCGACTATTTATTCCTTTCAAAATAAATAGAATCAATTTTTTATGACAGTAATAAAATACTGAAATTTTTTATAGACCACACAGTCTTTAGAAAGTTCTAGTTTATTTCAAAGCTTACAGAAAAATTTATTACATTGTATTTGTCACAAAATAAACTTTTTGTATATAAATTTTTTACTTCCTAAAGCAAAGTAACATCCATGCTTACACAACAAAGCATACAAATAAAAATAATAAAATACTCTAGCTTGTCAGAAAAATTTTAATTAATGCATAATATGAAAACTCTCATTAAAAAATAATTTTTTTTACAAAGCTACAACTATTCTTTTATTAAATTTAAAATCTAAAGACGTATATATATGTATATATATATATATATATATATATATATATATATATATATTTCATGAATATTCAAATATACTGTCGTCATTCTAGATTCGCCAAACGACTCAGGGTTCATTCAAAAGCCACCGACACCCCAACAGCAGCAACATAACCAACAACAGAATCAGCAACAGCAACAGCAGCAACAACAACAGCAGCAGCAGCAGCAGCAACAACAACAGCATCAGCAAACACAGGGTGTTGGAATGCCCGCGGGGACGCCAACTGCTCAACAGAAATCATCGCAACCTCCAGTTTCAGGTACAAATTCAACGACTACCAACAGTAGTAACAGTAGCAGTAACCAGAATTCTCATTCAATGTGTTCTGGATCAAATCCTGATCAATCTTCACCTCATCTTTCACCTCATTATCCGGGAGGAACGCAATCAGCCAATCAATTGAACGGCAACACACAAGGTAGGATTATTTATTCATCATCTTTCATGAATTTCTACGACAAAAGGAAAATTTAGATAAGGCCTTATCTATAAATGATTAATCAAATTTCATTATATGAATGAATTGAATTCGGCTCTTTTAGTAGATTTGATAGAAATCTATTGCATTGGTCCTCAGGACGCAACTTTCCGAAAATTTTATCATTTATTTGTTGAAATTTTTGAAATGTAGCTATTGCATTAGTTCTCCTACTTTTTAGTAAATTTACGAAACTTCGAATTCATATTATTGCTGTTTAACATTTTTAAAATCAAAACATATAAGTCAAGCGGTTATATCCAATTTTGTTTTATTGAGAATATATAAATAATATGATATATATCAATAACACGAATAGTAAATCACTCTCTAATGCTTCGCATTATGAGTCGTCCAATATTAATTATGATAATAATACGATGGTAATAATAATATAGCTTTTTTTACTTATTTTAATAATATTATTCTCTCTATTGTTTATCGTACACTATCAAGATTTCTCGGTATGTTAATTTGAATGGTTGAAATAACCAAATAAAGAGAAATCTACTTCCATTTCGACTGCCGAATGGCTTTTTCTCATTTTCAACTTTTATATAATTATCGATAATTTCAATAAGTAAATAATTCAATGAAAAATTTCATTTAAAACTTATTCAATAAACTCCGCAGAGTTATACTTAGACAGTCATATAGTGATGAAGGGTTGCTTCTCTTTATCATTATTATTATTATTTAACAGTACATCCAAATATTCTACTTCCATGAAATTATTATATTCTTTAAAACTACTTTTTCAAATATATTTAACATCCCGCTAAGAAAATTGAAATTTAAAAGACAAAAAAGGGGAAGTTATTGGTTTCGGTCCGATTTTCGAAAATCGAGTTTTCATTAGATCTTGATGTTTTGAAGCTTAGAAAGCTATTCTAACTAACGTACTGGCGGGTAATAAGGCCTAGGCTAAGGGAGATTTTGAATAGAATCGAAAATATTGTATTTAATGATCGAAATGTATCATAAATCTTTATTTCAATACATTAGCCATAAAATGTAATGAAGTAATGGTAATTTTTACCATAAACAAACAAAAAATTTTACTTTTACAAAAACCATACGAATAGGCCTTATTTTACTGCGGTAAGGTAATAAGGCCTACGGGTTAAACAAACTGGAATAGTTTAACTATACTCAATAAAATTGGTATTAGAGATGAATCATCACTTAAATTTAGCAACAATACTTTTTAAGAATCAGAAGTCTAGATTGCCGTGCTCAACAGCACTTAAAATTATCAGTATCCTTTTTAAGAGTCAGAAGACTAGATTGTTTTTTATAATTTCTTCTGCGCTACGACAGCATATGACGGATGATGAAGTATAGAAGACAGGGAACGTGGTATTGGGACTTTATAAATTTGTCGTAACATATCTATGTAAGACTCTTCTAGTAGAGTAGCCTTTAGCAGAGGCGGTTATTTTAAATATCATTTCTGTTACTTAGGCCTTATTACCCGCGGGTAACTTATTTCCGGGTGGACGTCCGTGTGTGTGTGTGTGTTGATGTAAACTTCTCTTGTTCGACGATATCTTTGGAACGAATCAACCGATTTTAGCGTTCACGGAAAAAAAAATATTGTGCTCATCACTCAACGGTATCGTGATATTCACTCTCTTCGGTTGGTTATACGTTGTATACGGAAAGTCTTGGTCTATCGGATCGTGATTATCGCTATCCAGGCGGATCCCGAAATCATAAGATCGTTTTCCTATAGTAACGATCCGTTCTGTTATAATAATGTCAAATGCCCATAAAAATTTGAGGTTAAAATAGATGAATTTTTAACATTAACTTCATTACAATATTTTTTTAGTTGGAATTAATAATTACATGTTAATAATTCTAATAAGCGCAATAAAAAATGATTATTTAATATGAAGAAATGTAATCAAGTAATAGAATATACGTAAGTAATTGATGTAAATTTTTTATTAAATAATTTGGTTATGAGTGGTGGCGCTTGAGAAGTAGATCGCGATAATCACGATCCGTTTTGGTAGGATATGGATACGTTAACTAACGACCACTATATATTTAAGTATATTCACAATCCGTAGGATCATTATAATAAGTATCTAGTGTTTCATTCATATTGATATATATATCGTGAAAATCAAGTAACAATTTAGTACTAATCACGATACAACTGTCGCTCTCCGTTGGTGAGCGATAAGCGCAATATTTTTTTTTCCGTGTTCTTGGCTGCAATCAAAAAAGCTCACCAAGACTTAGAACTGAGTAGATTTTGAAATCAGTTGGTGGAATAGTTTTTGAGTTATACGAAAAATAAAAATAAAAAACAATTTTTTTTCTTTGTATAACTCTGAAACCACTTGCCCAATTTGCCTCAAAAAGTGATCAGTTCTAAGTCTTGCTCGAAGAGCTCAAAAATTTACAAATAATATTATTTTTGAGCTCCCAGAGCTCGAAAACAGCGGGACCTTTCAGGGTTCAACCGTTTTTAAAATTTTTTTATTTATTTTTCTACTTAACGTATAGTACAAGACTTGATATCTTATTAACTTTATTTTAATGCTTTATTAGAATTACTATAGAAGAGTATAACGATATCACATGAATACGGTAGTAGTAGACAAGGTTATTAGGTTTCTTTGGTTTAAACTGAAGCCATAAAACAAGTATATACACTCGGACTTACTTCTGTAACGTGATATTATGAGCATTCGTTTGAACTTTGGTCTATGGAATTTTTCTTCACCTTTTTTTTCTACCCGGTTTATAACGGCTTGTTTAATCTTGTGTCTGGATTATCATAAACCGCTTACGAGTTTTTATTTCGTAATAATTAATTTAAAACTAACGAAACATTAGACGGCTTGATTTGTTTGAGGGAAATGATTAAATGGGATTGAATAACACGCGGTTATTTTTTTTTACCAGAATTAATTTCTTTGTATCGGAAAATATATTCCTGAAAATTTGGTAGAAATCTGTTATTATATTTATTTTTTAAAAATTAATTATAAAAGTATAAGCGTTCATAATATTTATACAATAAAGCACGAAAATTTATTAAGTGAGTCTTAATCATCTTTAATTTAGGTCTATAATTATTAGTGAATAGTAAAAGTAATCGAGTAGAAATGATGATTAAATAAATTATGAGAATGAGACATAAAAGTGTAGTGATTAAATTTGATTTGGCAGGGTCATATATATTAAGAGGGTAGAAAATTCCGTCGTCTTCCGGCTGAAAGACATCAATGAGCATTCATTTATCCATCAATCAAAATGTCTCGTCGAATCATTGTTTTTTTTTCAACATGTTTTTTTAATCCCGTAAGAAAAAAGTTGTGATTATAAATAAAAAAAAAACTGCCCTAACTAAATTACTTAGATATTTAACTGGAAAATAATTGCTCTTAGTTGAAAATAATAAACAAGTTAATTTTTTATTAGAATAGTATATTGTGTGACAAGGGATGAAACAAGACGATTTCAGACCAGGGTGTTGGCTAACATCAGCCATAGTCTGAAATGGTATTTTATCCTGAGTCACACTCTATATTTTTGGTGACTTCCTGCATTGAAACTTCAAGGTTCAGTGTCAGCAGCCAGTATGAAACAATTTAATTTCAAGCTGATTATGCGGAGAAGTTAGAAAATGAGAAATCTGTGATTTGCGGATTTGCTAGCAGTGGTTTGAAGCATCGGCTTGAAATTAGCTTGTTTCGACTGACTGTAAAGACACTGAAATTTGAAGTTTAGATGCTACTGTCATGAAAAAATATGGTAATCACAACAAGTGTTTCGTTTTCCATATATTAACCCTTTAACGGCGAAGTCGGACAAAATAGTACGCACAGCGTCAAAGTGGGGATAGCCTACAGCGTGCGCTCACATTCCCCACTACCTCAGTTTATGAGATTCAGGCTCAGCCATTACCGAAATTCACTCATGTTGTGGGTTCCTTAAGTACCCTTTTATTTGCTATTTTAATGTTTTCAACGATTTTATTTTATTAATTATTTTCAATATTATCAATTATTTCAAGTTTCAAAAGAAATTTAAATTCAACTTTTTTTTTTTTTTTTAAATATGAATTTCTCATAATTTCTTTTCTTTTAAAATTCTTATTCTTACGTACGGCACTGTTTGTCAGAGCTCACAGATACACACTAACGTAGATACGCACCGCCCGTTTGACAGGCCACAAAGTAGGGGAAACGCCCAGAAGAGTTAAAGGGTTAAAGCAGAAATTTGTTACCATAAGTTATCTTATCTTTAGGTTACGAAAAAGTTTTTCCCGTGTGATTACTGAACAGTAATCGGCTCTACACTGAAAAAAAAATATTGCTGTAATAGCAATACCGTTAGGTTATAGTAACCATCTAAAGATTGGACAATCGTAAATTTTTAATATAGCAATACTTTGTTTGTGTAAAGGTTAGATTGCTATTTTACCCGTACAGTGTTTTTTGTATTAGGGTGTGTCATTTCAGAGCAACATTTTTTTTTTTTAAGTGCATGGGAAAAAAAATCATAGTTCAACACAAAAAAAAATTTTCGCGCAAGAGAAAAAATTCTATGTCGGTTACAGACCTAGCTCATTGAAAAAATCGATTTCCCGTTTAAATAACACGGGAAAATTTTATTTTCAACTTTGAGTATTTTTAACTCGTTAACTAGTCAATAGATTGAATAGACTAACATATACTTTTGTAGGAAATTGTACGCGCTACAAAAAAGGTCTCTTGTCATTTTTTGATAAATCTATCTGTTGAAAAGTTATTGGAGTTCGAAGTTAAGCTCTAGTAAATTTCGAGATCTTTTTACTTTTCCGGTGAAACTATCAGACTTATCACAAAATGTCATAGGATCTTTTTTATTGGAAATTTTATTCTCTACAAATTATAATGAATAAAATTTTTCCAAATTCCGTATTGTTTTCTAGTTATTTTTATTTCAATGTTGAGCTCTTTAAATCGATCAGAACACTACTTTTTTAAGAGCTTGAAATTAAAATAAAAATAACTAGAAAACAATACGAAATTTGGAAAAATTTTATTCATTATAATTTGTAAAGAATAAAATTTCCAATAAAAAAGATCCTATGACATTTTGTGATAAGTCTGATAGTTTCACCGGAAAAGTAAAAAGATCTCGAAATTTACTAGAGCTTAACTACGAACTCCAACAACTTTTGAACAGATAGATTTATCAAAAAATGACAAGAGACCTTTTTTGTAGCGCGTACGATTTTCTACAAAAGTATATGTTAGTCTATTCAATCTATTGACTAGTTAACGAGTTAGAAATACTCAAAGTTGAAAATAAAATTTTCCCGTGTTATTTGAACGGGAAATCAATTTTTTCAAGGAGCTAGGTCTGTAATCGACAAAGAATTTTTTTTCTTGCGCGAAAATTTTTTTTTTGTGTTGAACTATGATTTTTTTTCCCATGCACTTAACAAAAAAAATGTTGCTCTGAAATGACACACCCTAGTATGTACCCATACAGAAATATTATTTAATACTTTTAAGTTCGTTTTAAAAACGTGGCATATTAAAAATTTTTTTTATTTCGATAATTATTAAGTAATCACTACCGACAAAGTCAAACTCCTTGTCGATAATTTTTAGTCAGTATAATTACCTATCACCAATTTTACATCATAATCGATCATTTTTTGTTCGATTGCATGTAATTAGATGTTCTTATTCTCATTTGAATATAAAATTAATAAGCAAACTTATTAAAAGAATTTTCAAAAAGGTCAAACGTTCACTGCAACTTGAAAATAAGTAACAATTTATTTGAATGTCTAAATAAGATAAATATAAATTCAAAGTTTTTATTTTTAACCAAATAAATGAAAAATAAAAGACATTTAAAAACTTTTTTACATTTAATTTAAAGTTTCTCGAGACATCTAATGTTTCTTATTTTTATTTTATTTTATATTCCTTATAAATGAATTTAAAGTTTAAAAAAACAGTTTTTCTATTGAATTTATTAAAAACGAGATTCGAATTGAATTTTTTTTATCATTACCAGTAATGATAAGTGTTTTAAAGCAGAAACGTTTAAGTAGTGACCAAAAGTGGTTGAAATTCTATGATTTAATAAACTACAACGATCAAGTGCTACTTCACTCGCGCCACCTTACGTTCGAATATTAAACTTTAGATTAATGAATTAAAAAAAAATCTGGGCATCGGTTGACCCTGCGGGCCAGCCCCAAAACTTCCCGCTGTTTTCGAGCTCGAGGAGCTCAAAAACATCGTTGTAAATACATTTTCGAGCTCGAAAATACTTTTGCATGCCATTATTTTCGAAAAAAACAGTTTTTAGCATTTCTTTCTCCCGCGATAACTCTCAAACGAATTATCCGATTTTGATGTTTGAGGTGGCAATCGACGCGTTTTAATAAATTCTAAAGCTGATTAGATTTTTGGATTGTGTGGTGGAGTTGTTTCAAAGATATTCGCAAAAAACTGTTTTTTATCATTTCTTTCTCCAACGATAACTCTCGAACGAATTATTCGATTTAGATGTTTGAGGTGGCAATCGACGCGTTTCATTGAGTTCTAGAGCTGATTAGATTTTGAAGTCGATCGTATAAGTCGTTTTCAAGAAATCAATAAAAAACTAAAAAAAAAAAAATTTTTTTTTTTCGTAATTGGCCAATATCTTCGAGTCTACTTGGTCAAATGATCTGAAATTTTCAGAAAAGTTGATGGCCAAAAAACTCTTTCGATTGCCGCCTTAACCATCCAAATCGGTTTATTAGTTAAAAAGTTATAAAGAGTTTACATACATACATACACACACACACACACACACACACACACACACACACACACACACACACATACATACAGACACTCGGACATCATTCTAAAAATAGTCAGAATAGCTTCCTAGGACCTCAAAACGTCGATATCTGATGAAAACTCGATTTTTGAAAATCGGGGTGAAAACAATAACTTCCCGAAATTTTTGAAAATCATCGATTTTCTAAGCGGGAAGTTAAAAAGTACTAATAGTATTGATAAATATTTCATAGCTTTTTTTATACCAATTAATTTCCCACCGTTTTTTCTATTTTTCACTCATAACTACGATATTCTCCACACGCAAAAGATAAAATACGGCACTATCGAGCCCTCGCTACCCATTTTACTGTAAGGGAATAGAGAGCAGCATTAAACAAACGAAGAGTAGTAAAAAATAAGAAAAAACTAAACTAAAGAAAGAACAAAAAAAATGTTGGGAGGTATGCTTTCTCGAGCTTGAATTTTTAATCCATCATCTTCACTATAAATATGTACTGTAATTTTTTTAAGTCGTAAAAACATAAATTTAGGGGAGTAACAAAAATATAGTATTTAGTTTTGTAAAAATGAATTATTTAGATATATTTTACAAAGATAGAATTTACACATAGAAAAATTCCAGATTTTGAAAAAAAAAATATAATTATCTAATTACGTAAAAAAAAAAAAAAAAATTATATAAAACGGATTTTTTAGAGATAAAGAAATAATTTTCTGGAAATGAAAAGTTCTATAAAAAATTGAGTAATTTCAAGTTTATTGTAGATAATTTTCGTAAAACGCTGAATTAATTTGAACATCCATTAGTTATTTCAATGAAAATTAAAATTTTTAATCGAAAAAAAAAAAAAAAAAAAAAAAATAGTTGAACCATTGCTATTATTATGATAGCAATATAAAGTAGTAATCAATTTTCCTTCTAAAATATACACGGAAAAAAATTTATGACAATGGTATCTAGGGAATTGTAAAGAAACATTCCCTTTACGACTGAGATTACTTACTTTAGTTATGGGATCCATAATATTTAATATTTTTCTTCTCTCATGAGTATAGTTTCTATGTAATATTGCTATAAAATGATGAAAATTATTTTCATAATCTATATATTTGTAAAAACTATTTCTATATAATTTGAAACGTTTATATGTAACATACTATTGTCATCTATATAATGTCTTTTTATCTATAAAAGGATCGCGTAAAAATGACAACAAGAAAAATTTTAGTTTCTAATAAGAACTTCAGGATTTCATTTAAAGTTCAGTCAAAAGTCGATCTTAAACTGTAACACATTGCCGAAAATTGTATTTAACGAAAGTATTGTTTAAGGAGGTTCAACCGAATCTAATGTAAAAAGGATTTTCCAACTTTAAGATTTGAAACTTAGTATACATGTAAAGAAGTACTTTATCTATGTATTCTCAAAATTTGAATATGATCCACCGTCTAGTTTTTTAGAAAAAAAGATTTGAAAATGACGTTTTTAAAGTTCTTATACACAGGCTCTTATGGCGGACAAGCTCCCGATATGACTTATTCGATTTTTTTCATTATTAACCTCCCAAGTTTGAGAAATAAAAAACCACATGCCATAAACTTGAATATTTTTAGAATATGATAAGATTTTAACAATATAGTGTTACGGTTGTAATTATTTAAATAATTCAAGTTAAATTTTATTATTTAATCTCGTTCATCGACAGAGATACATATTATTGAGAGTTTGGCAACGTCGCGGAAGCAGCTGAGAGAAAAAACAAAGATAGAAATACATTAATAAGAGAGACGAGATTAGAAATAAATTTTTCCCGCTTTAATTTGAATATCGATGTGTAAGAAGTTAGAACGCGCTGTTGCCAAATCTTTTTATTAAATCATATGTGTCAAAAATAACCAAGCAATTTCATTACTTTCTTTAATTAAATAAGCAATAAATATTAATTTATGAATTCGTTATGTTATCATAAATTAAAATAAGGAATTCTTATAACTATTAGGAGAATTTAGCAAACAAAAAAATTAAAACACTACTTTGACTGACTAGTTGCGGTCGAACCTCCTTAACACTGCAGTTATTACTGAAATTTTTCAAATATTCCTAGTTTTCAATTCAAAGCGCCGCGTTACTGTATGCATCTATAAAATTATTTGTTTTTCACCATTTTCACAGCACAATAAATCTTATGGTATGAGCTTTGTGAATATATTGAGTGATTTTCGTGGCTATTGCGACATTGTGACCGGTGAATGAAAATACCCAATGCAAAAACGTCCAATTGGAAAAACAATCCAATAAAAACATCCCATTATCAAAACGTCCTACAGCACAAACATTGCGTTTTTGTCAATTAATTTAGACGACTAACAGTCGACATTTCCGAGATTGGATTTTTCTATCAGTAAATATTAATTTTGGATATTTCCATCTAAAGTCGCGTGAAAAACATCCCATTTATTAATAAAGAAGATTAAAGTCAAACTTTTCTTCGAGGTATCATAAAATAATTTTTACTTGGCCATAAATTCAACTGTTGCATGAAAAAATATATCAAATTAAATAAATCTATTTTTTTTCTGGTCAATAAAACATTTTTTCTTCAATAGTTAAGTGAATTATATGTCCGTTATCAAAATTTTTGTCATTTTTTAACAAAATTTCTGCATCAAATGAATCATTTTCATAAAATATGGCTGCCGTTGTTAGTTCTTTTATAAATTATTAATACAAAACTCAAAATTCCATGCGATGAGTCTAAAAACATTTGAATAGTAAAGTACCATTGAATAAGTTTAAACAAACTGAAAAACGATATAAAAAATACAAAGAATAAAAATTAAGTTAAAGAATGTAAAACAGAAAAACTGAACAAACAAAATAAAAGCAGAGGTGCTCTTGCCCTCGAGTGTGACCCGGAGGTCAGTCATTGTCCTCGAGTTTCTTGGTCGATGCTACTATCTCAATTGCATAGAGCAGTATTGCACCTCGACAGGTGTATGCATTAAATTTACTAAGCCTCATGTCACGAACTATATTCCGTACATTCTATAGGTTATATTACAACAGCGCCACCAGTTACATCTATCCATATTACATCATATGTATATATAGTATCTGCTAGTACTATAAATACATATAAAACCGTGAGTACAAAGAAAACGAAAGCTATGCTCGGAGCTCACCCCCTCCCTCCCCTCGTCCTCGCATATAAAATCAAAATGAACTCGGTTGAGGAAAAAGGACGTAAGCAGCCGCGCACGAAAGCTTAACGTTGCATTTGCTCGGTCAACAATCGGAAATCGATATCTAGCCGTAAGCTTTTCTGGTCTATGAATTTACATTCTTTAATAGATACGCATTAGCTTGTAAATTAATTTTAATATTCACTTACTGTAAATAAATATATTTTTTTTCGTGTTGGTAACAAAAGTATTTGATTTAAATTTCGTGTAAAAAATCAATATTCAACAATAACATTTGGAAATAAATACTATTTAAAAATGTATTCAAATATAAATATAGCTATGGGTGAAAATTTAAAATTTACATGGAGTACGGAAGTATCAGTAGAGCAGGTCGTTGTCGGTCAGCCACCCACATGATGGCGCGGCGTGCGTGCAAGGCCACGGAGTGGAGTAAAGTTGCGCGTACGCGTCACGTTAGTGCTTGCAGCCGCGTCGTTGGTCGACGCTTTCGAGTTTGTTCTGTGTGTATTAATGCTATAGTACACTCTTGGTTGGTACTCTCGTATTGGATAATACCTAGGGAGGTGAATAAGAAATTCCCGAGGTGGGGTAGTTTTAACGCTAGGCCGACAGAGATAGAAATTCATAATATTTTAGGGAGAGTGAGAGAGACAAGTATAAAATAGTATGTATGATAAAGGTGGCGTCGGTGTCGCGACGCCCGGAGAGTCAGTCGTCAACCGACCTCAACGTGTGTCGTGTAATCTTTGATTCTTCTTAATTCGACCGTAAAAGCCATAAAAAGCTTTTTTTTTACTTGCTTCTAAAGCTATACTTTATCTCTGAGCTTATCGCTGTCGGGATTTCGTGATTATTAGTTATGAATATTCAGTCAAAGGTTACGTTTTTTGTGATAATAAAAATTATTCCACGGTATATTTTTTAAAGTTTTTTTATTGTGATGTGATAATAAGTGTTTGAGAAATTGTTTGCGTGTTTGAGGGAAAATTTACAAAATTTCATAAAATAATTTTTTTTTTATTTACAATTTTATTTACAAACCAATGCTTAATTTAAATAATATTTATTTGAATTACTAGGGATGATAGCCCTTACACTATACCGGATAATTTGTTTAAATGATGGAAAATTTCTTTTTTCAGCATCCAATAAATTTATCAATGACTGGTCAAAAATGTTGATAGAAAAAATTTATTATTCATTTTAAATTTTAAAAAATATTCATTGAGATAATTAGGGATGATAGCCCTTACACTATACCGGATAATTTGTTTAAATGATGGAAATTTTTTTTTTTAGCATCCAATAAATTTATTAATGACTGGTGAAAAATGTTGATAGAAAAAATTTATTATTCATTTTAAATTTTAAAAAATATTCATTGAGATAATTAGGGATGATAGCCCTTACACTATACCGGATAATTTGTTGAAGTGATGGAAAATTTTTTTTTCAACATTCAATAAATTTATGAATGACTGGCAAAAAATATTAATAGAAAAATTTTTATTCATTTTGAGTTTTAAAAATATTTATTGGGATTATTAAGTATGATAGCCCCTACACTATACCAGAAAAGTTATAAATGATTGTATAGATAATTTAAAAAGATATTTTTTTATAAAGAAATTAAAGTTTCTATTTTTATTGAAAATATTTTATAATAAATAGTTGAAAATTTGCATATCGGGATTTGGATTGAATGAACGCGCATCAATGTAAGATCTGTGTGACCTCACGACCTTTAGTATCAAATATATGTATGTATATATATACCAGTTGAGGTCACTACCACATTCAAATTATTCATTAACCTCAAATAAATATTTAAATCAGTTCTATCGATTGATACTGTAATTAAATAAATAAATTTTAAATGAAACTTTTAAATGAATTGACGTAAAAAAAACTAATGATTGAAATTTTTTTACAAAAAAATTTTTAACATGAAAGAAAAACAAAATAAAAGTAAATTCGCCGACCAAGACGTCAACTCGTTGGACTAATTGACTTAGTTGAATTAGTTGAAAGGAAAGTGCGGGTTCCCGCGCTCTTTTATCCCTCGACCTCATTCCAATTCAAGATAAGAGTCTCTTTTAAAATATAAAAGTAACATAAAATTGTTATGAAAATTTTGAATATTTTTTCCCGAAATTCATAAAAAATTTTATATCTCAGTACTAAAATTCATTCCCGTCATAAATTACACAAACGTACATCATAAATATATATATCATCATAACTGTTTACTTAAACCAGTCATTACGAATTAATTAGTTTAATTATTCACTTAGTATTTACGTAACAAGCTTCACTTCGTTGCACTCGAGATTCTTTTATTTTTTCACAAAACATCTTAATGATAATGAATTTTATTACCATTATCATTATATTTTTTTTGTTAGCAATGAACTTCAATTAATTATTTTTTTTTTAAAGTCACACTATTTACATTCCGTAAAAAATTCCGTTTCAAAGGAAACTAAAAAATTTTAACTGCAATAAAGTCATTTCAGAAGTTAAGTCAAGGTAAAGAGTAGAAAAAAACAGTTTTTTCTTTTATAAAATAAAAAAAAATACATACATACATATATATAAATATGTAAAACTTGCAATAGAGTTACTTTCCCTCGAACGTGTTGAATCGATTTCTCGACGTCTTTCATAATAATCCTTCATTCATTCCTTCATCCCTACTCGATATGTCACGGAAGTCTTATGCTTCATTTACTTAGATAGTCATGGATTTCATTTGTACGGAAGTGTAATATAAATACAATTTACTTTTGATTAACTATTTGATATGATATCAGTGAAAAAATTATTAATCATCGAGTAATGATGTTTATAATTAAAATATAAATAGTATAATAATGAGTGCCAAGTGAATATAAAGTAGTAAATAATTATTATTATAAATAATGAATTGTTAATATATATACACATATATATAGAGAGAGAGTCATTGACCTCTCAACCCCCGTACAAAGTTCTACATTGTGATGTTTGATGCTGCATTGGTGTTTTATGCGGCGGCGACAAAAAGGTGTGATAACGGTTTATAATTAATTTATATACATATTATTTACTTATTTTATTATTTATTTGAAAAATAAAAAAAAATATTGCAATAAAAAAAAATTATTACTTACTCGCATGTTTGCATTTATAAAACAGCTTTAAAATTGATATTTATCGTAAAAAAAAAAGATAATGATGAAGCAAATAGTTATATTTATTTTAGCCATAGATAGTAAAAACCGGAAGGCAATGACACGAGTGTGAGGTCACTTAGTCTGATTGCTGTGATGGTAGATTGCCAAGCTATTTTTTTTTATTTCGTAGATGTTTTGAGATTAATATTAAGATTATTAAAATTCACATGCAAAAAAAAATATGCGGTTTATATTGCGCGTTATTTTAATTGTGAGGTTTTTGTTGTGGAAGCTCTCATTTACTAAAGCGTAGTTAGCTTATCGTACTTTTTTTTTTATTAACTAGGTTGCTTGCTGAATGTAACTGGTATTTTATGATTAATGATTTGATGAACGGAGAGATAAAAGGATAAAGTTACCAGGAATTTCGTGAATTGAATTATTTTCGCGGATAGTTAATACTGAACAATAGGAGATTTTATTTTTTAAAAATACTGCAAATACACACAGTAAAAAATATTGTGTATCTGTGTTGAGAACGGTCCGTATTTAATTAAATCCGCATTCACTATGATCCAAATTCACTATAATTTTTTTTTGTTTTTGTTAGAATAAGCATCGCCTATAAAATTAGGATATTAAATTGAGTGTAGCAATAATTTGTTGGCATGTGAATAATTCAGATTTAATATTAAATGGCGTTAACACTCAACTTGAATTTTAACCCTCTTTTATTTTCTTCAATTAGTCTTTTAGTTTAAACTCGGTAAAAATGCAACGACACTAAGGGCATATCAGCAGTTACTGCAGCAGCAGTAGCGATAGCAGGTGCTGTGGCTGCGGTAAAAAGAGACTTTTGAGACAGTCTGAGACTGAGTAGAATTGCAATAGGAACCCTCTAAAACGACGCATTAGCGTCGAGGGAGAAACTGTACAACTGAGCTGGGGAACTTGAACACAGAACATGAGTATAGCGTGCTCTTTATCGTTCGTACAAGTTTTTTGAAATTACTTCTAGACTCTTGAAAATATATAAAACAATAATAAACAAACTTTTATTAAAGATATAAGGCACATTTTTTTTCATCAAACATTACTAAAATAATGATCATTATAAATCAAATTTATTACTTATAGCGCGTTACTAATTCCAAAAGGATTTAGGAAGCTTCCCAAAGCCAAAAGGGCGGATAAAAATATCGCGTTACTAATTCCAAAAGGACTTACATTTTTTGCTTCAGAGAACTTCCTAAAGCCGAAAGAGCTTATATTTTTTTTTACCAATCATTTTGAAGACTTTAAAGCTGAAAATTAAAAAAAAATTTTAGACGCCAAAAGGGTATATAATTCGTCGTACGCCCTTAAGGCTTTTAAAATTATTTCTTTTTAATTTTCAGGTTTAAAATAAGTATACCAAACAATTGGCTATAGAGAAAAAAATTATACGGCCTTTTGGCTCTAGGAAGCTCTCTAAAGCCAAAAGGGCGAATAAATATATGAGTTCTTTTGGAATTAGTAACGCGATATTTCTAAAAAAGTATCAGAAATCGTGAAAATACGAAGCACAATTTAAAATTTTTTTTTTTTACAAGCTTGTGATTGGTATTATTCTGATGCTCTTAGTACGCCGTCTTTGACAGTAAAGATAACAGAATTACATAATTTATAGTATTTCGAATGACAGTAATTCCAAAGGTTATCTGAAAGGTTATCATTCGCCCTAGGATATTAACAATCTACCCAAAGATGGTTATTTGTATACTATCGAATTCAATCAAGATTATAGATTGGTTTTGCTATCACTATTTTTTGCACAGTATTTTTAAAATATACACTTCTGATAGGAATCCTTTTTTTTTTTTCTTTCATTGCGAGTCTTGAAATCACATACTGCCATAAAAAAAAAATCAGTTTCTCATTATCAAACTAGAAGCGTGCGAATAATTCAGATTATTTGAAAGCTTTTAAACTGTTAAAAAAAAAATTTATTAATCCGTCAATTTTTGAATTATTCAAAAAATTCTAATTATTCATAAATTTATCATACTAAAAAGCTTTTTTAGCAATTAAAAAGTTTTAATTATTTATTTTTTTTTCTCTTTAATTAATATTGTATGTATCAAGTTCCCTTTTAAAAAGAGTTTTAATGCTTGATAATAAAAAAAATTAACAAATTTTATTGTGTAAACAAGAAAAAAAATAAACAAGCACATTAATATCAGATATTTATTTTTAATAACGAAGTTCGTTAACATTTTTTTTTAGCAGATAATTATTAGTGAAGCCATTATTCTTTTAAAGTAAAAGAGTTTTATGAAAAATTAATTACTTAATAAAAAAAAAAACTGAATTTTAAGAGTACATTGTAAAAAATTTATGAGTAAACGCGAAGCGAATGCGGAGTAGATTTATTAATTTCATTCCAAGGGAAGTTATATTTATATTATTTAAAAAAAAAAAATACTATTAAGCTTGAATTTATTGATCTTCATATTTTTTAGTATCAAAGTGAAAAAAACAGGAATCAAAATTTTGTAATAAATATCATAGACTGAGACCTGAAATTTCTTATACTCTACAACTCCATTTAAACTTACATTCAATAATTGTTAGAGTCAAGTCCGTTTTTTTTCTCTCCTGAGTAGACGGACAGTAGTTTTCTTATTGCACTCACACAGTTAACGGAAACTGTGTTCACGTTTTGCGCCTGAACAAATGGGAATTAAAAAAAAAAAAAAGTAGAGATTGCTAGATTACAGCGTAAGCTTCGATCTTTGTCCTTATCCCACGTACAGAGCTTTTATTTAAAAAAAAAAGAAAAAACCGGACAAACATATCTGAAAGCCCGTATCAGTGTAATGTATCGTAGCTACGGTTTTTAACCCAAAATCTTACGAGATTTAATTATTATAGCAAATATCAATATTTAATATGAATTTTTCTTTTTCTGCGGATTTTAATATTTAAACCAAAATAATTTTTTTACATTTTAAGTAAATTAAAAAATGACGCAGCCCTTCTTTGATTAAAGAATTAAAAAGAAACCACTGCTTAGTTTTTTCATAATTTAATAGCATGAAAAAAAAAATGTCAAATGATTTAATAAATGTCTCTGTGGAGTTTTATAGTTTGGTAGTTAGTAATAGTTACAAACGTCTTTCATTCACTCTTTAACATGCCAAGTGTACCTTAACCCCATCAATCAACTGCGATAATTTATACGTCTTCCTTAAAAATAATTGTTTCCTGAATTTTATCGTTTCAACTTGATTCTTATCCCCAATTATCCTTAAGAAAAGAAAAAGCAACCATAACTAAATTCAAACTTCAACAATTTTACAACGAAAAAAAATTAAAAAATTTCCAAGCGTAAAAAAATCACAGACTGAAAAAATAGTGAAAAAGAAAGTAAATTTGAAAAGCACGAGATAATTGGATTGAGGCTCGTGATTGGTCTTCGAAATACACAAGACTATAAGAGATAGACGAGAGTTATAATATGAGCGAGTATAAGTATGAGTAGAGAAGGAGAGAAGCGAGATGATGAGAAATATATTGATGGGTTGCATCAACGCTAAAATTTCCTACACTTGTGCTTCCGTTTCTCTCTCTCTCTCACTCACTTACACCCTTTATTGCTTCGCCTTTCTCTTAGACCTTTACACCTTACACTCTGTACTTAATTACTCACGTATCTGTGTAAACTAGTTGGTAGATTCAATTTTCGTCAGACAACCATGTTTTGAGCTTAAGAGAAAGATCTTGCCACCATTAGTACAAATTTTTCACTTGGTGATTTCTAATTGATTTTAACAGCATTCAATTATTATTAATTACACGCAAAAAAATAAATGATAAATTTTATTTAGATTTTCAATTAATTTTTATTGTTTAAACAATAAACCTGCATCAAAAAAGGTAATTCATAAATAATATAATATTGAAAGCAAAAAAGTATAAGAATGATTCTCTAAAATATATTGATATGAAAAAAAAAATAGTCACTTTTGGGCTTTAAATTTTATTGTTTGAAATGATAAAATACGTCACCTTGTCATATAAATATAGCCGCGCATCAGTAATACTTTAGGTTAATTCTTTCACATACATTAAAAGCTTACAAACACAAGTAAAATTTTATTGTTTCAAACTATAAAAACTGAAGCGCTTAAAATATACTTTTTGACAATTTTAAGAAAGTAATAATTATATATCGTTATACATAAAATCAATTGTTCGACATTGAAAATTTTATTCATCATACTGAATGTTTTTTTACTTTTTTACTATAAACTTAAATGTTACAAACATCGAATGTTGAAGCTGAAACGTTTAATTATTATAATTTCATTTTTTTATCTACCAAAAAGTAATTTTTATTACTTGTAGCATGACTTATTTACATATAAACTTTAAATTTCAATATTTAAATTAAGATTATTATAATATATTCAATAAAGACACGAAATTACTGTTTGAAATGATATTAAATTGTGACCACATTCTAAATTTTTAGTTATCAATTACTAATTCTTATAATTCATTTTTTTGCGTGTATATTTAAAAATCTTTAACTATTAATCATTTTCCATACCTTAACCATCAATCATCAAATAGTGTTTTATTTCCACTTAAAATTATTTCAATTATTCACTGCCATTAAACCTCACCTACAATTTATTCACTCCACTGCACTCATATAATACCACAACCATACTCTTACAAAAAATATATTTTATTCAACAAGTCTGACGCTATTCAAAGTCATAAAAGTTTCATATTTATAATTAAAAATTAAAATAAATTGCAGACTTCAAACGCGAAGCGTATATGCTTTGAAAAAAAAAATTTTGGCGCAAGAAATATTTTGCATTATGAATTGAAGACGAAAATTTCCTTACTCTCTTGTGAAATTGAATTTTTCATGCAAAATGTAACGTGAGCGTTTAAGATTCACACTTTTAAGTTTTATACCATTTTTACTATTTAAATTAATAGAAACATAGTTGAAAAAAAAAAAAAAAACACAATCAAGTAAAATACATTATTGACATAATATAAACATATTTTTGAATTATTAATAAATATTGAGCGATAGTTTACGTGTTTTAAACCTACTAAACAAACAGAGAACTTGTGATTGTTGATAAGGATATGACATAACAAAGCGCAAGTTATCAGTAATCATATTGTATAGAGTACTTTTGCAATATATATATATATAAACATATGAGTGTATATGTATGTGTTTTGTACGTATGAATGCGTTGAAAGAGACTGGTAGGATTTCTAAATGTATATGTTTGGTCGATGAAAAGCTAGAGTCTTAAAGGCAAGTGAAATATTTATCATAAAACATGTTTCATCTGTCTGATACTCATAAATGCGAGCTATAATAAAAATTAAAATGTATATGGAAAAAGACTACTTGAAAAATTACAGTTTTAATAGTAAAAATAATGTTTTCGGAATAAAAAGTATAAAAATTTCTACTTTCATTGTAATTCTTACAATATCTAATTATAATTACACTATGAGTTGCAATTTTTAGGTAGATTATTTTAGAAATCGGCCCATTGCAGAGGGTCTCATGATCGAATTATCAAAAAATTTTGCCACCATGTATCTTATTTTACCTAGTAGAGTTAAAAAATACCATCCGCTCAAAAGTTTATATATGTATGTATGTATGTATATATATCACGATAGCGCCCACAATTCTTAACAGATCTTAATGAAATTTTCTACACTTATTTATTGGACGATTACCTTGATCAAGTTCGAAGATGAGCCCAATCAGTCGATTAGTTTAGAAGTTGTGGGTGTTTGAAATTTTTTTTTATTTTCGTAAAAAATTAATTTTCTGGCTTTATCCTTAAATAACTTTTGAACCGAAAATGATAACTCAATTCTGTAAAAAGTATCTCAAAATTTGAACAATTATCTTTAATATTCACTGCAATACTTGGTTTTGGAAACATCTTTTTTAACAATTTGATAATATCAAAAATTTCACAAAAAATACAAAAAGCTTATTTTTGCAGCTTAGCCGTCTAATAACTTTTAAATAATAAGGCATAACCCATTTCCTTAAAATTCATGTTTAAGCTTACAAAAAAAGTATTAATTACACTATTGTAGCTTTGTTGTATTTAAGTATATAAAAAATCTACTTTTCCATTCCGGATAAGGCCGGATGGCTCTTTTTTTACTATTAAAACTGTAATTTTTCAAGTATTTTTTTTCCGTGTACTAAAGTCGAAATGAGAAAATGAGAATTTTCATGACTGAGTTTTCTATTATTTCATTCACAAATATATCTTTAAATTAATCTATAGAATTGTGTTGTGATTTTGTTGTTAAATAAATGAAGACGTGTCATACCGATGATGCGATTATTTATTCAAAATTTAAAAAATCGATAGTACTTGAGAATAGCTACTTCATGTCTCATTATTGATATATGAAAAGAAAAAATTTAAGGAGGGTTGGTAACTAAACGAAAAATTAAGAACGAGGCTCGTTGCATTACTTTACAATCTAGCAATCTTAGTTTTAATTTTTAGTAAATGTTCATTTGTTTAAAAGAAAAACGTGGACAAAGTTTCCATTTACTGCGCAAGAGCAGGAAGGATAGTACCGATCGTCCACTTGGGTGTGATAGAAAAAACAGAGCCGACCCCTCGTAATAAATTAAAATAGTTTGAAAATTATATTTCACGAGGTTATTGACAGTAGAAAGAATATATAACACTGCCCTCTCGAGGCTTGAAACTGATTACTATTTGAATTTCATCACAAAAAGTGAATGTCTATATTCATATATAAATGAAACTAATCAAACTTCATTATTATCTTTAACAACTTCAACTAAAAAATAATGAAAATTTATATTTTAAAAATAAATTGAATCGCAATATCTATGCGCATTTGCAACTTAGCACAGTATGAAAACTTATGACTTAATTTATTTTTAATTAAATGTAAAAAAAGAAAAAAAAATATTGAAGAATAGTATCCTGCCTTAGATCGTCGAAAATCGCACGTCAACAACCGCGAAGATGACAAAGTATCGTATTTCCGGTTGGGTCTTGATTGAATTTCCTGAATACAATCGTCGTATTGATATATGGAGTTGGAAACCGTTATTCATATCATTAAAGTGTCAAGTTTAGAGACTCGTATTCATTGCGTCACAAACTTTTCATTAGCTAATATATCAAATTCAAATAAATCAAATCGACAATAATATAAATAAATAGTTTAATTAAATGTGTTACGTTAAATTAAAAAGAGAGAGGTGATAAGTTTATAAAAAGTGATGATGGGATTTATTATGGGCTGCACATGTTTCAAGGGTACTACAATGGGCCATCTTTGTCAAGGTTTGTCTTTGTCTTTGTCATCAAATCACCAAATCATGTAAATTTATGCACATTTTTATTTAGTTTTTTTTTATTTTGTTCCTCAACATATTACTTACTAGATTGCACTTGATGATTCTCTTATTAAAAGAAAAAAAAATAGGAAGTAAACACACTTTCAAACAATATCGATTAATTTGATTACATTTACATAACTTCTTAATGTACATTTTACTACAATATTTATTTCCATCTTTACTATTGTATATTCTTTAGTAACCACTTGAAAAATTATTCTCTTTGAAAGTTGGTCTTCAATTAAAATTTTAATATTTTGCTCCAATTTTTTAAAAATTTCCCTTTATAAATCCAGAACAAAGTGGTTTTTTTCATTTAATATTTTTATGTATTGTCTAAAATATTATAATAATTTTTTTATTATGGAATTATGGTGCAATGGCAAAAAGTTTAAAATTTTCAATAACAAAATAGAGAAATTGATGTATGAAATCCGATTTCAGAGACTGCCTAGCAAAAGAAAATGATTACCGATTCTCAAAATTAAAACAATATGCTCTTTTTCGTTTAATACATGATTAAATAATTTTATATGTTGAGGGCGATTGTGTATAAAACGTGAGTTATGACAATTGACTACCAATCTGGAGGCGTTGTCGACACAACCAGCGTCTTATACAGAGCTGTCCTAGATATATACATTTGTTTTTGTAAGAAAAGTACGCCGATGAGTGCCTAAAGATGGCAGGTAATAAAGGGCGCTCATAAAATTATGAAAAAAAATTTGTCACTAGATGACTCAATCAGTTACTTCGTTATTTTTTGCACGACTGACGTCACAATTTGAACAATTAGATATCTTTATTACCCGCTGTGTCAAATCTAATATTTTTAACTGATAGCTTTAGGCGCTGATCGTGTACATTTTGGGTATGTCTTTCCACAAACGGTAGTATAAGCATTTTAAAACAGAAAAAAATTTTTTTTTCCATTTTATCAAGTAGTGGTTCATTTTGCTACATCGAAAAACATAGATAGGAATGGTTATTGTGCTACACCAGAATTATCGAAAACTATGTAGAAACTGATCTTAGCATATTACTAATTCTCGTTAAAATAGGGGTGAGTAGTTTTCACATACGAGCGAATACGATTCAATATAGTAACCATTACTATGTTACACATAATGTCGAAAACACGACTGGTTATCGTATTCATAGTCACCGTTCGCTCACCAGATAATACAGGTTCTTTTTAGCAATAGATGTGTTACTGTATAAAATAACTATAAACGATGTGTTTAGATGCAAAAGACTCTCCAGACAAATACGTTCCATTGTCGTGAACAAAGTAACCATTCTTGAGCTGGGCAGGAACTGTTGTTTTCAGTCACATGTCTAACTACTGTTGACAAAATTAGTTCCCGCTAAGCAGTAGTCAGACATGTGACTGAAAACAACAGTTCCTACCCAGCACAGGAAATGGTTACTATGTTCAGCGATAATGGAACGCATTTGGCTGGAGATTTTTTCGCATTAACATAGCGCCTATACCTATTTTATAAAGTTACAACTCTACTACTGAAAAGAACCTGTATTATCTGGTGAGCGAACGGTAACTGTGAACACGATAACCACACGGAGAAGAAAAGTACAATTTCATATTTATTGAAAATTTTCATCATTCGTTAAGTTATGTGCTTGTGAGAAATGATAGTCTGTATAATAAGTTATAATTTTGTAAAAAAAAAAAAGTTATCATTTTGCTTTTATTCATATAAAAAAAAAATGTCAAAGTATTTTTGGTTCAATTGACCCCACTCTCCCCTACTTTCTCTCTCTTATTTTTGCTGAAACTGATTTTTTTTTGTTTTTTTCATAATTAAATTTACCCACCATAAAATCGTTGCATATTTGCTAAAAACAATTTTCAAGTTATGAAAATAAAATTTTAAAAAATAAGAAAAGTCAACTAAATCTGAAATATCCTGTCACAAAATAGTGGATAAAATAAATAAATCAAATTATATAAAAATAAAAAAGTCACTACCAATAACAAATAAAAATTTACTATGCATTGTTGGTTTATCAGACAATCAAATTGTCACGTTGCTCTGAGGAAATCTTTTATTTTATAATTTGTTATGCATAACGTGACTGACGTGCAACCAGCTATGTTCCATCCAACTTGTCACGCGATCAACCACTCGCACATTTTTATCCTCTATAAAAATTCACTTCTCTTTAACTGCACACGTACACCATAACACCATTTGTTAAAGAAAAAAATCGATCATGCATTTCCACACCCCAGTTTAAAAATAATAAAAAACGTTATAAAAATACTAAAACAATCAGACTTGTCCATTCTACTTCTGCTAGATTTAACATTTTTTTCATTATCGCCGAGATTTAAAAACTCGTTATATACAACCAAAATTATATAAGTCAACAAATTACTAAACTACTTCCTTTTTCTAAGGCCAGGTGCTATGTTATTTTTTCTTTGTTTATTTTTATCTGCGTTGTGTTTGAGGATTAACTTATTTTTTTTTTTTGTATGAACGTAAAAAAGTCGTTTGAATTGAAGCCAAAGAGGTGTCGCGATAAAATTGCAAAAGTAATAAAATAAATTCTGAAAAAATACTGAGAAAGTAAATAAGATGAAAGAGTTAAATAAAAGTTTAATTTAGAAAAAAAACAGAACGTGGTTGCTTATAAAAAATCTTAATGCGCATCATAAAGATTTTACATATTTGCTTTTTACATTTAAATAAGTAACAAGTTACACAAAAAATAAAATTCTTGACGCAAAAACTTTTTCTAGTCTGTGTAATAATATTTCTAAAAATAAATCTAATACTTATTTCCCTTGCTCTGCAATAAATTATTTCTTTTATAATTAAATTTACAGTAAATTATAGAATAGAATTGAAACAATGACAATTAAGATAGTTATCAATATTTTTTAACTGATGTCCAGTATATACTAAGTCAAAAAATTTATTATTTGTTTCAGGTATGTATAAAAAAATCGTAAATTACTAATCATAAACAGAAATCGTCACCGGTGAGTCTATCAATGAATTACTGTTTAATTGTAAGGAATTTCGCTCTTAGTCGGTGCGATAATAAATGACATGGTATCTTACAAAGCGAACATTGAGCATTTTTAAATATTACTGCCGATGACCTCTACGTAGTCGGAGCTCATAAAACGCCGACTTTATGTCAAAGAGTTTCGTTTGATTTATTAACCCTTAGTTGGTCGCGCTATGAACGATTCTCCGCTTTTTTTCTTTATTTTGTAATATAAAGAAAAATAATTTTTTTTAGCTTTCAACAGTTTAGCTATTCCTTCTTTATTCTAATTAGCATTCACTAAAAGAATTACTAAAGTTATAATTATTTCTACACTGATAAAAAAGTTGACTTGATTCAAGAGTGAAAATTTTGAACTAACAATTCCATTTTGAAGAAAATGGTTTTCTTGAGTCAAGAGAAAAAGTTTTTGAAGCAAGAGAAATTAACTTGACCCAAGAATAATTTCTTGGCTCAAGAATTTTTTCTCTTGACTCAAGAAAATCATTTTCTTCAAAATGGAATTCTTGGTCAAAGATTTTTTCTCTTGAATCAAGTCAACTTTTTTATCAGTGTATTAACTATATATTAAATAACAAATGTCGGATAAACGTGGAATCGCGGCGATTCTTCGTGAGTACGACCAAACTAGACAGTGAAATTTTATTCTCAACGTGGTCAAATATACAGAACCGAAATGAATAAAACTAACATGGATGTCATAATATATTGTCAATAGAATTGGCAACGCTGTAAGAAAATTAACATTACGACGATTTCTCGCGACGTGACCGACGAAGGCGGGCAATGAATCGCGACTAACGAAGGGTTAATCATATTTTGGACCAAAAATAACCTATAATATTCAGCATCGATGGTTAATGTCTACCTGGAAACGAAAACAAATACGAAGTATCGGAATATTATAATTAGAATATTATAATAATACAAATTAGAAATTTTTGGTAAATTTGAATTTTAGTTAAATGCTTAGGTTGAATAAATTGATCTCTGTTTTCAATCCAATTGATCTTTTCTACAAATCGTAACTAAGAATTTAAAGAGAAAAAAATAGTATATTGCGTGACAAGAGATGAAACAAGAAGATTTTAAACGAGGGTTGACATATTCCGAAGTCTGACATCTTGTTTTATCTCGTGCCACGCACTAATTTTTTCATATTACCCGCCTTGACAGTGTGAATTTTAACGTTTGGAGTCAGTCGAAACAGGCTGATTTCTGACCGATCGCGGTAAAAGATTAATGCTGAGTTTTAAATATGAAAATTTGAGTAATTTACGAAAGAAAATAGTAACTTATTATCGACTTAACAATAATTTTGCTTGGAACTCGTCTCATTTTTATAAATTTTCAAATACATCTGTCAGTTTCGTTGGTTAGTAGAACTACATTAACCTTTAGAGGCTTACAATAAATAAATGTTATTGTGACAGAAATGAAATAAAGTCATCTTCCAATTCAGTGGGCATGAACTACTCTCTAAAAACGAATTAGTGAAAATCACGTGACAATCACTATTTGGCAATGAAAAGTCACTTACTGCCAGTGAAAAGTATACCACTGTTTGAATTAGTGACATAATTTTCACTAGTAAACAGCGAATAGTCACCATTTTCACTATTTCAAATTCAAGAGTGTTCTCTAAGGAATAAACTGATCAGTTTTTGTCCCCGAAATCCCATTGGTCTAAAATTCGCCTGTTCCAACTTCCGAAACAGGCAATGAAACTCGTAGTTCTAATTCAGGTGATATGAAAAACAGGTTAAGTTTAAAAAATAGTCTTCTTTAGCTTAATCTTCTTCAAACTCCAGCTAATAAAATGTAAATTTCATTATCGATTTAGAAATAAAAAACATACACTCGTTCAAGTTAAATAGTCTACTTGAACGTAATTGTTTTCCCGTTTGAATAATAGGCTCCCTTAACTCACAAACCCGTTCCGGAAACCCGAACATCCATGATCGATCGTAAGCTCAAGCTTTCCGGTTTTCTTTAGTTTTTTTTCTCTATTCCTTCATTAGGGCTCTTCATATTTATTGTTATCGACATCTGAATATAACGCCATCTCAAACGAGTATTCTAAAGCTCAAAAGCACTCACACAAATCGTCGAGCTTATTTCGCTGGCAATCGATAACTAGATGCATAATGTTGTCATCTTTATAAAATCTGTTTTATCATCTTCTGCCGATACAGAGCAACTTTTTATGAAAACATTAATTTTTTTCATCCCTGTATACTTTATTCTTAAAAATCGAGTCTGTTAATAAGTATATCAATCTATGAAACTATTAATAGTCCATTGAAATAAATTATCCGTGATTGATAAAAAAAAAAAAATTAACTAACAGCTGATAAAGAAGACGGTTCATATGAAAAGTGTCTTCTAGATGTCACTAGATATTTCGAATAGAGCTTTTTGCTACAATTTATTGATGTTCATTGTGAATTATCCTTTAAATATAAATTTAGTCGGTTGTTAATTATTATAAAGTTAATGTTTATTAATAATACTCATTATCAGTAAGCGTTAAAGGTTATACTGTTAAATATATTATAACTATTCATAGAATCTTATCGAGCTATTGATATTAACAAGCGATAGATAATTTTTATGTCAGCGATTAATAAAATGACAGCCTTTATAAGCGGACATTTTTATCGAGATAAAAATTCTTTTTTCTTTCACTATTTTTATTAGTATGCTTTGAAAAATAACATGAAGTAATTTACATATCCTTCGGATGAATTTCAAATATATAAATCGAATTAACTACATTTTTATACACTATATAAAGTGGACGTGCTAGGTTTATGTAATTTTACTCGACATTGTTATTTTATCGAATTTAAATTCTACTGGTAATTTTTTTTTTCTCTTTTTTAACAAATAGACAAAAAATTTTACAGGTTTAAATTGATACAAATAGAGGGTTGTTGATCATTCAAATTTTTATTTGAATTTTAAAAATAACGAGAAATATATATAAATGTACATTGCAGCCAATAAAATTTCATATTTTAATTACATCGCATTGCAGATCTTATAAGGGCGTACCCGAGTCAAAAAAAATCTTAAATTTGACTTGATTTAACTTAATTTCCTTTGAAGTCGTCGACATGCCGACAACTGTAGTCCACATTTTAACTTTTTTTGACTTATTATTGACTTAATCTTGACTTTTGTTAACTTTTTTGCCTTAGATTAGACTTTTTTTGACTTAAATTGTTTAGTTTCCTTTAATACAACTTTTTTTGGCTTAAATTATTCCATTGCCTTAAATTTGACTTATTTTGTCTTAAAAAAACAACTGGTTATCGATTCAAAATCTAGTTCTATATTTGACTTAATTTTAACTTTAAATTAATTAATTTTAACTTTCGAATATTTATAATAATTATTTTTTTAATTAGTAATATTATTATTAAATATTTTATTGTTATCATAACATTATGTCTAACTTCTATTACTGGTGCTACTACCATTAATGTTGACAATAACAACAATAATAATCATAATAATAATAATTATAATAATAATAATAATAAAAATAATATATTTGGCATAGTTATTAATTTTCATATTATTATTATCATTTTTATTATTATTATTATAATTAACAATATTATTATAACTATTGCTAATAATTATTACTATCATTAATTATTTGTTACTAAGTATAAGTATTATTTAAATTTGCGTTGTAACTGTCTAATTTTGTTTTATTCTGACTTTAATGTAACTTTTTTTGTCTTAAATCTGAATAAACTATATTTAAATTGAATCAATTTTGACTTAAATAAAACTTTTTTTAACTTAAATTTAAGTTTAATAATTTAAATCGACGAAATTCTGACTTGAATGTGACTTTTTTTGTCTTAAATCTAAAGGAAATACAGTCAAACTGAAGCAGTTTTGACGTAAACGTGACTTATTTTGTCTTAAATCGATCCTAACTAAGCCACAAAAAGTCAAATATTATGGAAATTTTACAGACTAAAAAAATTAAATTAATTGAAATTTGAAGGATTTTGACTTAAATTTTAAGTCAAAATCAAGATTTTTTTTCGACCCGGGTATAGAAAAAATTGAAGATTGAAATCAATGAAAAATTTTTTTTATATTTTCCGGCTGAAAATAAATTGATTGAAGAAAAAAAAACACACTCTTATGATTCCCCCATATCATAAGTGCGCAAAAAATTCAATAAAAGTTTTGATAAAAAAAAAAATTAGTAATATTAGTTTTCTATTTATTTTTACTAAATAACAAAAGAATTTGTTATTTATAAATATTATCTGAAGAAATTTATAAATTGTTATGTAACAAAAGTAAATTTTAAAACGAACTCTGTTATTCCAAACACGTATGGATAAAGATAGTATTGCTTTGGTCAGAGAAAAAACTAATTTCACACGTTGAAAAGAAAATAAAGACATTTCCGACACTTGGATTTATGTTCCGGACGTAGTGAGCTTTAGAAATTTATTTGATCTATCTGCTTGGATGACTTGTATGAGAAGAATGAGACAAATCTTATAAGGCGATCATGGACTTTGGACACATCGCTATTGTTGGATCTGATCGTGGTTACTTTACTTTATACCAATTTTTGAAATCAGCTATTAGTACATTGTAAAAAATCGGAAGTAAAGCCAAGATGAATAGGGATTTTTTTCTGAGCAGAGTGATTTTGTCATTCTGAAAAATATTTTCGCTATAGCTAAGAAAAAAACAAAATAGTCAAATTTTTGGCCCAGTCTATACACATAGAGAAAATATTAAATTATTGAATAGCTGTAGGGACATAGTTCTTAAGGGAATATTTTATTTTTCGGTACAATATGAAATGTTATGTCGTGATATGTTTGACGTAAGTCATACGACAGTTTGTGACTCGGTGGAATTATATTTCTGAAAGTTTCATTATCAGCTGCTTATAATTTTTTAAAATTATTTCGCATAAATATATGAAAAGGGAGCTCGTAATTATTTCCGTACTCAATATAAATGTCAATATATCAAAGACCTAGCTCACTATGCACTAGTCCTTACCCTTCGGAGTCATATTCATTCTATGCAAGTTCACTTTGAATTCACTCCGCGTTCACTTCGCAAATTTTCGACTGTGTAGAATATATATAGATATATATAGTATAAAAAAATCTATGATGAAAAAAAAATACAGTCTTTCGTTCTGATGCATCGAGGTCATGGATAATCACTTGTACTTAATAAAAACATTTTTTTTTTTTTCGTATCTTTTGTCAATATGCTGCTGCCGTTAAAGTAAAGTAAATTTATAAATTGCATTGAAATTGACAGAAAAAAACAAAACCTGTTAAATTAAATCTTGAAAATTTTATTTTTTAAATATTTACAATTCCCTAATAAGGTAAAAGACCTAGTACCCGATCACTCCATGTGTTTGTAGGGGAAGGTGGGGCAAAATGGGCCCCTTAAGAAAAAAAGATTCAAATTCTCGGTTTTTTTCACGTGTTCTACTTTTTTTTACTCCCTTGCCAAGTATTTGACCTTAATTTGTTCTGTCCGTTAAAAAAAAAATGAAAATGTGGGGCAAAATGGGCCCCCCTCAAAAAATTTTCATAACGTGAATTTTTCAGCTTGTTTCACTTTTTTTTCCTTCTGCTGAGTTTTTGGTGTTAATTTGCTGTGTCTATCAAAATTAAAAAATCCTGAAAATCTGGGTAAAACGAACCCCCACTAAATTGTATGTTTCTCGCTTGTTTTATGTTTTGAAATTTTTTGCTATGTATTTAGCATAAAAACGAGTTGATAGTGAAGATTTGGACCTTAAAATAACTCAATTCAAAGTTTTTAATCACTCGTTGTAATAACTACTAATTTCATAACTTGATTACTTATATTTTTATCAATTTTGTTGACATAGAATAAATTGGTTTTGAAAAAAATTATAGTTAGTAATGCTGTTGAACTCGTGACCTAGTTTGCCCCTTATCATAATTTTTTAATCATTTTTGTTAAAAAAATTTTAGAAACCTGTTTGGCCTAAAAATATTCGTAGGTTTTCAAAGTCTGGGCAGCCCATTTTACCCCCCCCCCCCCCGACACTTTTCATGTTAAAAATTTTGAGGGAACTATTTAGCCTCAATGGCCCCTTTTGCCCCAGTGGCCCATTTTACCGTAGTGGCCCATTTTACCTCAGTGGCCCATTTTGCCTCAATGTCTTATTTTGTCCCTGTCCCCCACCCCAAACACTATATATGTAAAACAAATTTGGGGGACCATTTTCCCCCCAGTGGTCCATTTTGCCCCGGTGGTCCATTTTGCCTCAGTGCTCCATATTGCCTCAACGACCCATTTTGCCCCTCTCTCGCCCCAAACACTTTTCATGTTAAAAATTTTGGGGGGCCCATTTTGCCCCCACTTCCCCTATATCTATATTTAGTAAATACAAATATACAAATGTATAAGCGATTGGGTAATACCCGGGTTGAAAAAAATCTTGATTATGACTTAAAATTTAAGTCAAAATCCTTCAAATTTCAATTAATTGAATTTTTTTAGTGTGTAAAATCTCCATAACATTTGGCTTAAATTTGACTTTTTGTGGCTTAGTTAGGATCGATTTAAGACAAAATAAGTCACGTTTAGGTCAAAACTGGTTCAGTTTGACTGTATTTCCTTTAGATTTAAGACAAAAAAAGTCACATTCAAGTCAGAATTTCGTCGATTTAATAATTAAACTTAAATTTAAGGTAAAAAAAAGTTTCATTTAAGTCAAAATTGATTCAATTGAAATATAGTTTATTCAGATTTAAGACAAAAAAAGTTACATTAAAGTCAGAATAAAACAAAATTAGACAGTTACAACGCAAATTTAAATAATACTTATACTTAGTAACATATAATTAATGATAATAATAATTATTAGCGATAGTTATAATGATAATGTTAATTATAATAATAATAATAAAAATGATAATAATAATATGAACATTAATAACTATGCCGAATACATTATTATTTTTATTATTATTATTATTATTATTATTATTATTATTATTATTATTATTATTATTATTATTATTATTATTATAATTATTATTATTATGATTATTATTGTTGTTATTGTCATTATTAATGGTAGTAGCACCAGTAATAGAAGTTAGACATAATGTTATGATAACAATAATATATTTAATAATAATATTACTAATTAAAAAAATAATTATTATAAATATTCGAAAGTTGAAATTAATTAATTTTATGTTAAAATTAAGTCAAATATAGAACTAGATTTCGAATCGATAACCAGTAGTATTTTTAAGACAAAATAAGTCAAATTTAAGGCAATGGAATAATTTAAGCCAAAAAAGTTAAATTTAAGGAAACTAAACAATTTAAGCCAATGAAAATCTAATCTAAGGCAAAAAAGTTAAAAAAAGTTAAGATTAAGTCAAAAAAAGTTTAAAAAGTTGAAATATGGACTACAGTTGTCGGCATATCCACGACTTCAAAGGAAATCAAGTTAAATCAAGTCAAATTTAAGATTTTTTTTTTAACCCGGGTAGTTCCCTGATCGGGTACTAGGTCTCTAACCTCAAAATAAAAATATTTTTTAAAGACATTTATTTTTAGTTTAAAAGTATAAAAAAGTTGTTGTTTACCAACTTTTTAAATCTTGAAAAACTTTTTTGTTTGCTTTCATGCTACCGCGCTAAGCACAAAAGCGGCAACTAGCACAGAAATACTATTCAGTAAATTACTTCTGTGCTTAGAACGGCAATATTGTTGTCGCGGATATTATAAAAATGTATAACTATATATATATATTTGGGAAATAGTATTCGCCCTCATAACATTTATTACGTGATATTTTTTTCATATAAAAATCGAGAAATTAAAATGACAGTAAAAAGACAATAAAAAAAATGCAACAATGAATTTTCATCTATTCAAAACAAAATATATATGTATATATTTATTTTTAACGTTTAATTACCATCCAATCAAATTTAAATTCAAAGAATTCATTTATAAAATAACTAAATAAATAAAAATCAATTGAAAAATAAGCAGACGTAAATTAATTTAACTTTTTAAATAAATATCATCATTGAATTACTCGCCATCAATCAACTTCAAACAATTTTCCAATATGATGAATATAAAATATGATTCTCTATAGTTCCATATTAATGGTATTTATATAATAACATTTATCTCATATTTTGTTATTTGCTTTTCAAATTAATTATATGAATGTCGATATTATTGACAGCTAATTAAATTTGATCTTCAATAATATTTGATCAACACAAATATTGATAAAAGTATATAATTAATAGTGATAATATATCTTGTGTGAAAATACTGCCATTTTTTTCCTTTTTTCCGTAATTATAAATATCAGTTATTATAAAAAAAATTAAAATTAAATTGTATCGATCACAGAATTATTAATAAATTCTTATATTTATCCCAAAAAATTTATCTTGTATAGAACTAAACCATACAGAAAAATTATACAGTTAGAAATTTTGTGTTAAATTCAATAAAAATAATGTGTTGCAAAAGCTCTACACAAATTTTTGTGTTAATTCAACACATTACATTTGCGTTGTTCTTCGACACAAATTTTGTTAAATAATTGAACACAAAATCTGTTATTTTGACAGAAAATTTGTGTAAATTTAACAGATTTTTCGTGTTAAAATTAACTAATAAATATAAGCACATAACCTAAATAATTCAAGTATACTGATCTAACCTTAGTACAACTTGTGTCAATTTACCAAATAATTAGTTCGATTTTCAGTAATTTTTCTAAAAAACAGAGATATGAATTATCCTCCCGTAGAATGAGAATAAAAAAATTGAACCTGATCTTAAAAATATTCGAGTGATCTATGATATTTTTTAATTCTAAATCAATTATAATCCAATGCTACAATGCTTTGCCTGGTTATAGTAATGACGAGTCGCGCGGGAGTGTTTTGCTAAACACAAATTTTGTCTTCATTTTCGAATAACATAAGAAATGCGTTACATTCCAAATTTTCTAATCATGTAACATAAAAAATCATAGTCACAAATCATGTCATAAATTACTGTGACCATTGGAAATTTTACTACACGGGAAGAGAATTATAGAAAGTATTCCTATGTATTATGGGAATGGTTTCCATAATGGTATAGGAATTGTACCCATACTATTATAGGAATAGTTCCTATATATTATAGGAACCATCCCTATACGATTATGAGAACCATTCCCATAATATTATAGGAATGGTTCCCATATTGGTATAGGAACTGTTCCTATAATATTATGGGAATAGTTCCCATAATGGTATAAGGATGGTTCCTATATATTATAGGAACTATTCCCATAATAGTATGGATACAATTTTTATACCATTATAGGAATGGTTCCTATTATTTATAGGAATCGTTTCTACATATTATGGGAATGATTCCCATAATATTATAGGAATCGTTGCTATATATTATGGGAATGATTCCCACAATATTATAGGAAGTATTCCCATAAATTATAGGGACCCATAATAGTATGGGTATCCCATAATTACGGGTAACATTCCTATAATTATAGGAACTGCTCCCATAATTTATGGTCGTCGTTCCTATACTGGTATAGGATGAAATTTCACAAAATTATAGGAACCATTCCCATAATTTTCTTTCCGTGTACGGTCACAGTAATTTCTGCATGTGCTTATTTCAATTTCCGGCAGGTGGCTAACATGGTTCGGCATTTCTATGACACCATAATATTTCAAACAAGAGTATTTTCTCTGTATACTAGTCGATCCAAGATATTTTTTTTATCAAATCATTATATAAATTAATCCTAAATAAATATGTTCATTAGCGAAAACGAAATTCTTCTGTCAGGTTGAAAAAAAATGCATTCAACTTCGTAGTACTTTTTACTGTCCCAATTGCCCGTTGTTACAACTGCAGTATTTATCTTCTACAGAATCTAGAAGTTGTAATCGTTACTTGCATAAGGAGAAGTAATTCTTTAAATTTCCATTTCGAAGTTTGCCAAGTCCAATTTATTCATATTTATCTCAAAATAATATTGAATAAATTTCCCGTGGAAATATAAAATTTATTTCTTAGAGATTTCGTAATAACAACATTCATAGTTTTCATTCCAACTATTTTTATATAACCATACCGATATTAATTGAGTATACATAAAGTTAACATAAATCAACATACTATGTATATATATTTTCGATAAATATTTCTTAGATTGTCACTTTGGATGTGTCATGTATTCATAAGCTTTGGAAGCCTCTGGCATCTAGTTTTAGTGAGATATGAAACATCTCACTGAAGGTTATAAAGTACACACGAACCTCAGGGAGTTTGCATAGTTACTGGTGAGTGCATGGTTGCACGATTTAGAGGCCAGTAATTTAGCTCATGTTATATACAACATAACCTCTTTCTCTTGAATCTCTGTGCTGTTAATAACGAAACAAAAAGTTTCGAAAAAATGCCTGCCAATATAAGTTCTAAATAATTTCAAAACTATTTACTATGCATCAAATTCTTGCTTTCAAATATATGTAATTATAATTATAGTTAGTTATAAAATACTTGAATTCAGTCATCCATAAAATTAAATTACTTTCAGTATAATATTTTCCAGTCACTTTGACAAATAATCGAGAGTTTTAATGAACTCTTACAAATTTCATTAGTTAAATAAATGTAAATACTTTTTATTATCGTGTAATTATATTCATTTTCAAAGGGTGTGTAAGATTAAATTTGTTGAGAAAACAATGGTTGGATCTATAATCAAGGATTTCGAAACTGTAGAGAAGAGGCCAACCCTGGAGCCTCGAAATCCCCGGGGCGGTTTACTTGTCGTTTCGCCCACGTGCCTTGATTGCAGCTGCAACCACTCATTCTATCTCTCCAATTCCCTCTTCAACGAACCATTTCTCTCTTTTATTTATATAGAATATATATACTATATATTCATCTCATTCTCATTTGAACAAGCCCCTGTGGTTTAAATGTGGTTACAACACTCTAGCACTATCAATATATATATCATATATATCATATATGATACATATATCTATGACATTCCATACAGAATCTCTGAGGTCATGACATCAATTATTTTTTATTGAGCCAATTTTTTTTTTAAATATAATTTTTGCTGAAATTCAAATTGATTAATTTCAATCTCTCGAATTTGGAAAATTGAAAATTTCGAATAATGTAAAATCAATTGCCACTCAACTTTTTGAATTTTCAGATTTTTTTTCGACTGGGGTCTTATCTGAAATCGATTTGGTGCATCCCTTGCCACATGAAATACGATAATTTATGTAGATATTCATTTCAATGACCAAAAAAGTCGATGAAAATTTGATTATCAACTTTCTTTTTGTTACCATACTTACAATATTGAAATTATAAACACATGTGAGGGTTCTGTTGTTATCGTCTACTACGCATGGGCTGATATTTGCTTCATATCCATCATGCTGACGTAGAAAGCATCTCGATAAATCAACATCTTCTATATTTTTCGGTAATTCAATAAATTTTTCATTGATGTCCTCATACGGATTTGACTACCGGTTATTAAAATAGCGATATGACGTCCAGATTCATCGTAACCATTTGTCAAATCTTCATTATAAACACCGATCTCAAGAATGACATTGCTATTCTTCATATTTGTCGATTTATTCAATGACTTGTTGATGAAAACCATATCAATCTTACCTGTTCTCAATGTACTATAATTTTAATTATTCATTATTTAATTTATTAACTTAAGAACTACTTGTTCGAATAATAGGTACACGGAAAGAAAATTATAGGGAGTATTCCTATGCATTATAGAGATGGTTCCTATAATGGTATAGGAATTGTACCCATACTTTTATAGGAATGGTTCCTATATATTATAGGAACCACCCCTATATCATTATGGGAACCATTCCTATACTATTATAGGAACTATTCCTATAATAGTATAGGAACCATACCTATAATATTATAGTAACTATTCCTATAATATTATAGGAACTATTCCTATAATTATAGTAACCATTTCTATAACATTATGAGGGAATAGCTCCTATAATTATAGGAATGGTTCCTATATTTCATGGGAATGGTTTCTATAATATTATAGGAACCATTCTTATAATAGTATAGGAACCATTTCTATAATAGTGTACGAACCATTCCTATATTATTATAGGAACTTTTCCTATAATAGTATAGGAACCATTCCTGTAATATTATAGGAACTATTCTTATAATAGTATAGGAACCATTTCTATAATAGTGTAGGAACCATTCCTGTAATATTATAGGAACTACTCCTATAATATTATAGGAACTATTCCTATAATTATAGTAACCATTTCTATAACATTATGAAAATGGGAATAGCTCCTATAATTATAGGAATGGTTCCTATGATTCATGGGAATGGTTCCTATAATATTATAGGAACCATTCTTATAATAGTATAGGAACCATTCCCATAAATTATAGGAACCATTTCTATAATTATAGGAACTATTTCCATAATGGTATAGGTATCATTCCCATAATTATAGGAACTATTCCTACACAGAAAAAAAAGTAATCTTGAGTCAAGAAAATATTTTTGAAGACCACCGTTTTCGGGAACCAAGTCAAGATTTTCTTGAGCTAAGAGAATTTATCTTGGTCAGATAAAATTACTACTTTATCTGAGAAAGTTTAGGTCTCCAAAAAAATTTTCTTGAATTAAGAATATTTACCTACAACCAAGAATTTTTTTTTTCTGTGTATAATTATGGGTAATATTCCTATATCTATAGGACGTGTTCCCATAATTTATGGTCGTCATTCCTATACTGGTATAGGATGAAATTTCACAAAATTATAGGAACCATTTCCATAATTTTCTTTCCGTGTAGTAATTACCGATGAACACAAGCTGCGTCTGTAAGATTATTATTATTATTATAAATAATAAAATTTTTTTAATAGTAATTATAATTTAATCAGAAATAATTTTTAAAAAATTTGCTATAATTAAAATTGAGTTTTAATTTTAGATTAGTTTAATTAATAAATCAGTATAAAAACCACATTCGATTTGACTTAATTTTCAAGTTCAAATTAAGTCAAATATAGAATTAGATTTTGAATCGATAAACAGTTGTTTTTTTTCGGACAAAATAAGTCAAATTTAAGGCAATGAAATAATTTAAGCCAAAAAAAGTTAAATTAAAGGAAACTAAACAATTTAAGTCAAAAAAAGTCTAATCTAAGGCAAAAAAGTTAAAAAAAGTCAATATTAAGTCAAAAAAAGGTTAAAAGGTTAAAATGTAGACTACAGTTGTCGGCATATCGACGACTTCAAAGGAAATCAAGTTAAATTTAAGATTTTTTTTTGACCTGGGTTCTACTAAAAGACATCATAACAAATAAAAAATGATATTGTGTGGGATTATTCCCTGCAGAAAACAAGTTACGGACAACTTTTCATAAAAATACTAGGCAGTGTCATCCTCCCTCATATGACATGCGGTCATAAGTAAAAAAAAATCTTTCTTTTTAAAAAAAACGTTGATAAATAAATAACGGGTTCTTTAAAAATTCATTTTATTATCATTCAATACAGAAAATTTAACAATCAATAATATATTATACATCATGTGGGAAAGTAGGACCGCGTGTGTAATTGTCTACCTAAGCCGAAGTCAAAGGTGGCAAACACCCGGATCCGGACATCCTATCTTGCCTCCTGGTGTGTATAAAATTTTTCACCAGATCAGCACCTGAAAGTATGAATTTCTGCCTCTGTTTTTGGAAAGAATGGTACATGAGCTAATTTTTGTCATTTGTTTTCTCAGAATCGAAAAGAACGATATTCTTCCCTCTAAACGCGGCAGAAATTCAAACTTTCGGTGCAGCTATGGTGAAAATAACAAGTACTTTTAAATATAGAAGTAGCCGAATCGTTCTTCAAATTTCCCACGTAAATCACTGAGGTTCTCAATAATCAGCAATGGTCTTTCTGAATTAAGATTCCTTATTTTATTTTCTGACCGAATGCCAACCAGAACCTGGGTGTTATCATCTCCATTCAAAGTACACGTTACAGCATATCCGGAGTCATGCTAATAATAAATTTGTACATTATTAGTATTTGTTTGCAACTCATACAACAATCGTTACAATTTGTGTCTAATATTAATTTTTACAATATATTCAAAATTTTATTTTAGATGAATAAAACAATCTAATCCAGTAAAATGAATTTCATTTTGTAAACAGTTTTTTGAATACTTACTACATAAGAGTGGTCTTGACATGTCAAAATGTCGTTATTATTATTATCAAGCGTACACGGGCTAACATATGCTTCATATCCATCAGGGTGACGTAAAATGCAGTTTGAAAAATTAACATCGTTTACGCTTTTTGGTAATTCAATAATAGTTTCATTAATATCATAATGAACTTGTTGATAGGTAAAAAGAATTGCTATTTGACGTCTAGACTCATCGTAACCATCACTTAAATCTTCATTATACACCGCATGTGTAAGATTTACTTTAACAATTTCGTTGTTATTTGTCTTCTCAGACGATTTGCTAATAAAAACTTCATCAATCTTATCTTGTATTAAAATTCTGGAAAGTAAGTCAATATTAATTAACTTATTTTTGTATAAAAGTTAAGGATAATTACCGATGAATGCACGCAGGATCAGTTATGTAAGCTTCTGGTAAAATAAACATTCCATGGCATTCATGAATTTTTTTAGATAGCGCTCCGTTGAAATATAAATTCCATCCGTCGATAGTTTTCAAATCTGAATATTTAAACTTAAAAATTTCACTAAATGCTAACTTGATAGCTAGTAAAATCAGAAAAATTTTAAGAGCCTTGAACATTATATTTATTTTATGACTTATTCACTTTGAAATATTATTTCCAAATAAGAGATTTTGTTCAACTCTTTACGCAGTAGAATTAAAAACTGTTCTATTTTAAACAATAATAACTCTTTTGATGGCTCGGCAGCCAACCAGGTAGCGATGTCTTTAAAAAGCTTATCGTATACTTTTTTTTTAAAGATAACCAATTTCTAGCAATGTATTAATTTTTTATTTTTCAATAGAGATAAATTTATAAAAACAATTTTAAAAATTATTTTATTGTCGAAATTAGTATTGAATTATGCGCAAAAAACGTCTCTACTCAAAAGGGAATTACTGATGACCAACTTGCCCTATAAAAAATATTTAATAGTAAGGTCATGATAATTTCCCCTTATTTAACATTAAATTTGAATTTATTATTTAGAATGTAGTCTAGACTTCAAAGCAAACACATTGTCTTACAGTTATTTAGGCTAGAGCCTCAAAGACATTCTTTGACCGACTCAAGTACCTTAGGCAATAAAAGTAAATTTTAATATTTCTTTTATTTGGGAATAGTGTTCTTTTATGAATTTTGAAAACTATGAAAGAATAGCTTATCATAATTCGTGGATTAAACGGAAAGAAATTTAAAGTAACCGTTCCTGGTACGTTTATGAAATATCATCCTGCATAATATCGTTTTGGTAATAATTACTTGGAATTATGAAATATAGGCTCATACTTTCTGGAAAAATTTCCCATATGTATGAGAACAATTCCCATTATTATGGTGATAGTTCCCATATCGCATGTAAAAGAATTATGGTGATGATTACTGTAATATTATGGCAATCGTTCCCATTATACTATGCTAAACGTTACTATAATATTATGGTAATGGTTACCATAATATATGTTAACGATTACTATAATATGATAGTAATGAACAATAATATATATGGGTGCCGTTCCTATACTCAATATTTCAAAAAAACTGGTTACCATGCATTATGGGACCCATTTTTATAATATAATGTAATCGTTACCATAACACTATGGTAACGATTACTATAATATTATGGTAATAGTTACCATATATTATGATAATAGTTACCATATATTATGATAATAGTTACCATTTATTATGATAATAGTTATCATATATTATGGTAATAGTTACCATATATTAGAGTAATAGTTACCATATATTATAGTAATAGTTACCATATATTATGGTCATAGTTACCATATATTATGATAATAGTTATCATGTATGATAGTAATAGTTACCATATATTATGGTAATATTTACCATATATTATGACAATAGTTATCATATATGATATTAATAGTCACCATATATTATGGTAATGGTTATCATAATATTGTGGTAACGATTACTATAATATAATAGTAATGATAACAATAAATATATAAATGGGTGACGTTCTTATAATCAACATTTCAAAAAAACCGGTTACCATGCATTATAGGATCCATTTTCATAATATGTTGTAATTGTTACGATAAATTTCTCTCCGTGTAGAAATAGTTCCTATAAGCAAGTAGGAACAAATCTTATAACTACTATAACGGTTCCTAGGTGCATATGGGAATAAGCCCTACACATTATGGTTACCCATAATATATGTGAAATATTCCTATAATGTTATGATAATCGTTGCCATGATACTATGGTAAACGTTACCATATATCATGGTAATCATTCCCATAATGAATGGTAATTATTATCATAAGATTATAGTAATGTTTACTATAATATTACGGTGACGTTTATCGGTTGGCGGTTTTAAGCTTGAAATTAATTAAAAATGTCTAAAATTTATTCATATTCATACATTTCCAAAAAAATATGCATACATATAATAGATATTTTTATACTCAATATTTCCTAGCGTCACCTCGTATATTTTCTCATTATTGAAATGAGAAAATAAAATTTCATCCCATATAATTTTCTCATCTATCCAACGCGTATTTTCGAGCCAAATTAAAAAAAATAATAATAATCATAATTACATATTTTGTGCACGGATGCAAATATAAAAGCGTCGACAATCCGAACTCCATGTTAATTGGACTTAAATATAATCCACTAAAAAAAAAAAATAAAACGACAAAGCAAACATATGAGCCGAGTGGGTCTTACACTCGTGATCTAAAAAGTCGTATTAACAGCGAAGCGTAACTCAGTGCTTTTTTCCAACAAAAAAGAGCTACTGGCGTATAATCTACTTTATACATATATATATTGTCGATAATGCACATACTAAACGAAAATCCTAGTATAGTATGGCAAAGTAGATTTAAAATATCCAATGTCAAGGTGAAGCTCTAGAGGAAAACGCGTTGTCGGATTTTCCAAAAATCACCTCAAGCTACATGTCAAGGTCACCTGTAGTTCAAGGACACCGAAGCTTCTCTTTATCCTCAATATATGTATATACACAACATATATCCGAAAAATATCGTATTACCAATTAAATTAATTAAAGCATTCTTGTATATTCAAACTTTGATGTTACGTTGCCATAAAATAATGGGTTATTTTATATTATTAATAAATTACACAGGATTCGGTGATGGTTAATGAAGGATGCACTTGACAGTTTTTTAGATGAATTTAATTATTGGATCTAAATAATAACTTTAGTTAAATTTATTATAAAGCTGCTCTCCGATTTACAAGTTTTATATCAGAGAGTGTACAGTAGATTGAACGTGGATTATATTATACCCAAAATCCATTGTTCTGAGGAATATATAGATAACAAGATGCTATCAAAGTGATGGCTAGATTAACGTCAATCGATTCGTGTCCTATATCCGTTGAACCATGAAATTAACACCCGTCTATCCACGCACTTCTGATGTGTCCGTTAGAAGCCCATAGTACAAAGAGAATAGAGCTTTAGATCTTCAATGTCGGTGTAACAATTAACCTGTCAAGTACACTGACAATTATGTTGTACTTAACAAATAAAATTCGTGTACTGTTAAAATAGAATATTGGGTTTATTTATTTTTAGTATAGTATAGGATAGGAATTATTTGAATGGTAAATTACTTTTTATGATGAAGAAATATAAAAAACGACCAGTCAATTTTTTTTTATTTATTACTTTTTTATACTACCGCAGTGTCAACATGATAAAAAATATGATATGCTATTTTAACAAGCTTCTCGTGTGACGTTAATTGATTTTATTTCATCAACTTGGAGCGACAATGAATTAATTACTTTGGAAAAAAAAAAAAATATGTATATAATGAAACCAGAGATATGCCAATATTTTGTGGAAAAAATATAAATTTTAGTAGAGTTTGGTATATTTTTTTAATTATTATTGATGTAGTATATGAAATGTAAAAAAGAAAATATGTTTATTACTAGAAATATTTATCGATTTATAGCTTAGGGAGGAAAAAGTAATGGAGCGATTGTAATAAATTATGGAAACTGTTGAGGTAAATGAATTTCAAGCCGAAAAAATAATAAAATTTTTTCGCGGCGGAAAAGCAGCCGACAAAAGGCTCAGGTAGTAAACACAAGACCGAAAACTATTCCTCAAAATGGCTGAAAACTTGAAAATTTTATGTTCTATATTGAGTCACGTGAAATTTTTGAAGTTCCATAATTTTATTGAAAAAAAAATCGGTCTATTGGTTGACTCTGCAGGTTAGCCCTAATACTTCTCGCTGTTTCCAAGCTTCTTGAACTCGAAAAAATAGCTGTGCATACATTTTCGAACTCTTCGAGCTTTTGTATGCCGTTGTTTTCGGGGTAAAAACAATAACTTCCCGAATTTTTGAAAATTTACAATTTTCTTAGCGGGATGTTAAAAATACTCTGTTCGAAAATAGGCCAACTGAATTTATCGGCCGTTTCGGTGTATTTTCGTCAATTTTCGGCCTTTTTCACTTGAATTCTAAGGTTTAGGCGTGGTTTCAACCAAATTCAATTTTCTTTGAATACAATTGCCAGCTTACGGGATCATGTTCTTTCAGTTTTATTTTTATTTATTGATGGTACAGCTCAAGCTCGTTATAAGCAATCTCCCTCGTTATTATAACGAGCGATTTCCAACGATTCACATACGTAACGCCCACTTGTAAAGCGTGCACCGAAAACTAAAATAAAGTACAAGTTCAAAGCTTGGATCTTTTAAATAATTTTTTCTCTACAACTTCTAATAGTTGCTTATAATGAGCTTTGACTGTACTTCAAGCAAAAAAAAAAATAATATTAGTGATTTTCAAAAGGATTTTTGTGCATAAAAATATGAAGCTACTAAATAAAACGAACCCTCGTAAATGGAGTAGAACTCCCGTAGTTGAAATTGCATAAGCTTTATTCGTAAATAAATTTTATTTGATATATTATGCAGTTTATCCGGCTTAATTCTATAAAAATTTTAGCATCAATTTAATGTCAGAGAATCAGTCGAAAATTTCAATGCGCCAATAATGCACACTCGCGCTCAAGGTGTGCATTATAAATTACTACTGCAACAAAACTCAACTTAATTTATTTTATTTTATTTTATTTTATAAACAACTTTATTAACAGTAAAGTGCACTAAAAAAAACAACGAAATGCACTAACGAAATTTTTTTTTAAATTACCAAAACAACTATTCAGGATAAATTGCTTTAATTGCGTTGTATTTCAAATTGTCTGATGTTTAAATAATTAACGTAAAAAAGCTGAGGACAGAATGCATGGAATTTATGTTTTAAAACTTATATTTGCACATTCGCATGCAAACTCAAACGTGTAAATCCGATCTAAATATTTAATCTGATAAAATGGCACGAAAATAGCTTTTACCAATAGTTATCTATATTGTACTTTATAACTTTGACATTTTAAAAGTTATAAAACATAATATATAAAAAAAAAATATATAACACTGGAATTTTATGTCTACACAAAAAAAAATCTCGACGAAACTAAAATATTCTTGATTGAAGAAAATTTTAATGAAAACTCAATTTTCTCTGCTAAAGTAGAAATCTCCTCTGATCAAGACGAATTTTTTTTAACCAAGACAAATTATCTTGGCTCGAGAAAATCTTTACTTGGTTTGCGAAAACGTTTGTCTTCCAAAATATTTTCTTGACTCAAGATTTTTTTTGTGTTTTAACTTTTTTTTCTGTGTATAAATAATTAAGTACTTTACACTGTTAAAAAAATTGTTTGAATTTTCAAAAGATTGCATATAACGCAATAAACACATACATTTGTACTTGAAATTTCATTACTAATTTCAAATGGAATTTAAAATACACGTTTTTGAATTTTCAAATCAACACTTCGAATTTTCAAATACTTCGTTTTGAATTTTTAAATACAATTTTTTTAATATTCAAATAGTTTGTTTTTAATTTTCAAACACTTTCTTTTTAATTTTCAAATAGATGTATTTGAAAATCTGAACTGTTTATTTGAAAATTCAAATCGTGTACTTTAAATTCTATACGATCGTTACAATGAAATTTCAAACACAATTTTATGTGTTTATTGCATTATATACAATGTTTTGAAAATTAAAACAATTTTTTTAACAGTGTGATGTACACCGCTCATGTTACTCAAATTTATTATATATTTAACTAATTAGTATTAATACACAATCCTTGATTACTGAACACGTAGCACGTCATGCGCAGAAATTTCATATACACGTATTTAAATTTTCAAATAAGTATTATGAAATTTCAAATGGAATTATTAAAATTCAATATGTCTTAGAATTTTCAATACTTGCTTTGAAAATTTAAAAAACAAGTATAAATTTTAAGTACGCTTATTAAAATTCATATTCTTTTTCTTAATTTTAAATACTAGCTTGATTATCAAATTACGTACATTAAATTTGAAACTTTTTTTTTATTGAAAACACAATTCAAATTTCTAATTATGAGAATTCAATTCCTTTTGTATTGTAATTTTCAGATTCTTTTTTACAGTGTATCTACACGGAGAGAAGAGAATAGTAATAATAACCATTCTATATGGTAACCAGTCCTATTTTTTAAAGCATAGGAATCATTACTATGCAGCATGGGAATGATTAGCATTCCTCTGGTAATATTTACCATACTACATAGTAATCATGCTATTGGTAAATATTACTTTGTAGCACAGTAATCAAAGCCAGGCTAACATGGCTAGCGTTACCATTCAATATCGGACAAATTACTATGTTAAATAAATAATACAATGTTACATTGAAGAATCTACCATTCACTTCTCTCCGTGTACTTGATTGAAAAAATATTTTCACTAAAAAAAATCATCCGAGTAAACGCGAATTAGATGGAAGTTGGTGAAAATTTTTATTCAATAAATGTCTCCGGAGTCTAGACTGCATTTGCTTAAAAAAAAAAAAAAAAATCCTCTATTCGCTCGAAATTTAAAATTCTCTCGAAATTTATTTCTAATTTTTTACGAAATCGATTCCGTCTTATGTTGAAACATTCAATTGAATTTTTTGAGCTTCAACGACTATGACGCTCGTGAAGTAACACTTTAACAAGTGTTACAGTGGTTTTTTTTTATCGGTAAAGTAACAGAAAATAAAAGAATGAAAGAAAAATAATAAGAAAAGCTCTTTCACTTGAAAAATTCCGTCTTGAGTATAAAACGGTCTTGAAAAAGCTGTAGAACATACGAAATTATCTTCTTTAATATATTTATTATATTACTGTTCTTTAATAAATAAAATCTATTTTCGAATGATAGAAAAAAAAGCGATAAATTATTGTTTTTTCCTGTCAATAATAATCAACAGAGTAATAGATAAAAAATATAAATGAAAATACTGCAGATAAAATACGAAGTGATCGAAGTATTGGAAATTTTATGTAGCCTTGAAAAGTTTGTTGCAAAAAAAGAATGGAAAAATAAAGAAAAAAAATATATATATAAATATATAAAAAAAAAAAAACGAGAGGAAAAATATCGTTTGCGGATTTCCTTTGAATTCCAGAACGAAAGCTGTGGGCATTGGGTTTTATATCGAGATAAAAAAAATTTTTCTGAAGTCATATACACTAGTTCCTTTTTTTAAAGTTTTTTTTTATGTTTCAAAGTGTGGATAATCTAAAGAATTTTCGAATGGTAAACTGGCTTTATTTACTGTGTCAAAAGCAGAAAATAACTATAATTTTACGTCATAATTAAACAAACAGAAACAAAACATCAATTAAAGTTATTAATTAAATCTATTTTAAACATACTTAGTATATTTTATAATAGGTATGTTAATTTAAATTTTGACAATATTATGTTATATTGTCGATGTTTGATATTAATGACGATTTTCATGAGGAAATATATATTATATTTTATAATTAAATTATATTTACGTGAATGTTAAAATAAAAAAATGTATTAATGAGTAATTTTGTGGTTTGGTATTACAGGAATATAGGGGAGGGGGAGGGGGGGGCAAAATGGGCCTACTAAAATTTTTGATGTCTAGAAATATTTGGGGACAAAGTCGGCCTCCCAAAATTTTTGTTTAATTTAAATGATTAAAAACTAAAACTTTTTGGGGGGCCCATTTCGCCCCAAATTTAAAGGATGTTCATTTTAAACAGACTCGGCATTTTGATACTAAGTACTTAATTAGGGACTCGAAAGAAGTAAAACAAGTAAGAAACACTGAGGATATAAGCCCTTTTTTCTCAATGGGGCCTATTTTGCCCCCCTCTATATGTTATAATTATTGGTTTTAGCTTGGTTAAAAAGAAGGGAAGAGGGGGGGGGCATAATGGGACCCTCAAGAAATGAGGGCTTATATGTAATATAAATGTCAGCCCATTTTGCCCCAGGGGTCTATATTGCCCCACTCTGCTCTAATAGGAGAAGGGGGGTCTTAAAATTTTGAGTGCCTCGAATGATTTCGGGGAAAAATGGGTCCCTTAAATTGTAGGGGCCCATTTTGCCCCTTCCCCTACTTAAATAACTAATTCTTCTGTTAGTTCCAAAATGTCATTTTTTTTTTTAATAAAAAAAAAATTTCCGCGGCTATCAATTTTTTTTTTTATTTGAAATATAAAAAGAAAAAAATTCAGAATCAGAGAATTTGATTTTTTTTACGCCACAATTTGACCTGATCTTTCTCTAAATCTATTGGAATTAATGACTTTTTAGTTCGGAAAATTTTTAACTTTGAAAAATCCCTTTTTCGAAATTAGTAATAGAATTTCGTGTTACTCAGTACAATAGTAAGTTATTCGATAAAACTTTTTTAATAGAGTTTTTAAATAAAGTCTTTATTTATCTAACCCGCGAAATTTCAATTTTCATATTTTACTCCGCGCGGTTTTTTTCTAAATAAAATTTTCCATTGGAAAAAAATTTACTCCAAAGGGATAATACAAATACTAAATTACCCGCTCTGCTTTTGCTCGAAATTTAATTCGCATTTTTTTGTTTGATTTATTATACCTTTGAATAAATCTTATTATCCAAAAAAAAAAAAAAACTGACGTAAACATCTTTTGAACTATATCCTGTAATTGACAAAATAATATTTTACAAATTTATCAATCTTTTGCTCTAGTAATTTCATGCGCTCTGCTAACTCTTTTTCTTTCTCTTTCTATAACTTTGATTCATTTTATCGTCTGCAGTTTACTATGAAGGAAGAGTCAGCTTTGACGTTGCAGAAATATAAATTTTTTATTGCTCACCTTTCTCTTCGAACCACTTTAATTTGCCTAATTACTTTTCTTTCATATCTGCATTTATTTTCCATCATACAAAATTACATTTTCTTATTTCTCAATTTTTATTAATATCAATTTTTATAAGAAAAAAAAAATAGTAAAAATCATGTTCTAATCAGAAGTAAAAAAAAAAATGTTAACTCTGTAAAAGTTTCTGATGAAAAAATTAACTTTCGAATGCAATTATACGTTTTGAGAATATGCAGCTCTAGGTAGTGAGAATAAATATAAGTTGAAAAGTAAGTTTAGAAAGTAGACGACGAAGAGACTGTAGACGTGACCCTGCCAACTTCGATCCTAGCTTTGAGTCTTAACTTTAATGTCCTTGACATTACCTTGAACCTCTAGAGCAAATTTATTTCTTGTCTATATTAGTCTCAATTTAAATGGTAACTATTATCACACCTATTCAAATATATGCATTTATAATTAAACTTGTTCTAACTTAGTGTACAGAATTTATTTAATAATCTACACAATGTCACCATGTTATCATTTAAACTATCGGATAACTTTGTACAATTATTAAAGATATAATTTTTTTAGAAAACTTCTAAATATAAATAAATTTGAATCAGCTTTTTGAAACTACTTTTTTCCGGTTAAAATCGATGAAATAAAAAAGCTATTGAATCATTTGCAAATCGTAACATCTTTAATAATATTCTTGCATGTTTTTTTTAACCCGTCAGCACTCCCGTTATGAGCATTTTGCTCACGCTCAATTTTAGACATGAATAACTTTTTTTTTTCAAACGGAACTAATAAGTGAAATTTTTTCTATCTTTAAATAGTTTTATCTATTTTCAGATTCCGCTTTAAAAATTTTTTTAGTTGTCATAGAAATTATAAAAAAAATTTTTGTTTATACTCCTCAAAAAATGTGAGCATTTTTCTCATCACGGGCGTAAAGGCGTGAGTAACAAAATTTTATGTTCGGTCACTCTCGAGACTGCTCGTAGACCTTCGGCAGTCTGCGGTGTTCGGAGATATTTGGTTAAGTTCATTAAAGTTTGAATAACGTTTATTAATCGCAAATAAATTACAATTATCATATATATATATATATATATTCATTGTTATTCTTATAATACATAGAGTAATTAATTTATAAGAAATATTTTCTTGCTTAAAATTTAAAAAACTTTCTTTGCTGCCTAGGCGCATGCGCGTTGAGCGTAAGCAAAACTCTCATCGCAATGAGGCACAATGAGGTACCCCTAAAGTTCTGTAGAAAAAGTTCTTTTCTTAAACATTTCAAAATTACTTTTGTAAATATATTTTGCCCGCAAAATTTGAATCCCTAAAAACTTAATATTTCTTTAAGTATCCCGTTTTGCCTCTCCCTACTATATTTCCTCTCTATCAGCTAGTTCGATGAAAAATTATTATTACATAAATTATAATAAGTGAATACACGGAGAGAAAATATCGCCAGAATGACTATCCAATGTATCCTCAAATGACGTATCGTCAGAATAACGATTCGTATACCTAATTTAGGAATACTCTCATATTAATTTAATAATCTATAGTATCGTTAAAATAAAGATACGTATTTAGGTTAGGATAAGTATTCGTTTATTTAGTTTAACAATACGACGAATAGCCGTTGTAACGATGTGTAGTTTCGTTGATATAGGTATCTGTATCGCCAGCGTGAGGATCCGTATAGCTAAATTGGCTATACGTATCGTCGTTCTCGGTTGCCGTATGCCTAAATACAGAGTTTGCGCAATAGTCACGTCAGAGATACATGGAATACCTAAAATAAGGACACGGATCGTCATTTTGACGATCCACTCTGAGGATAATCTGTATAGCTGAATTAGCTATACGGCGTATCGTTAAGTAAGTTAACTATACAGCGTATAGCCAGAATAGCGATACGTATACTTAATCTGGCGATATTTTTCTCTCCGTGTATTAGTGACGTAAATCAGGATTAAAGTTTATTATATAATTGTATGAAAAATTGATCATGTCACTTGCAGTAAAATTTCTAGTTTTAATGTCTGCTTAGCCAGTCGACAGTAGAAACAAGCGACGTTCAAACCAATTCGATTTAGTGGGTTGAAAATCATTAGTTTCGTCCCTTAGGGCAGAAAACGTTTAGTTTCTACCCACTACATTCGTTTTTAACATTACCCATCCCTTTCGGCATTTGTATTTTGGCTTATTTTAACTAACCAAGTTAACAGCCGAATTTATACATAAATTTATCTACTAAGAAAAAAAATGTGTAAACTAAATTCTCTCTCATCAAAGTCACCGTCGACTTAACGACGCGGAATTTTCAGCGAAATACGTCCCGTTTAAACGAATTGACGGTAATTCGCAGCAAACATTTTTTTTGCAACGTACTATTGCTCCTTAATTGCCGCATTTCAGCTCATCTCAGACATTTTAACTCTGTTTCAATGCAGATAATTATGAAAATTGTAGCGTGGCTCGAAATAAAACAAAATTTCAGTCTTCGGGTGATGGCAGCTCTAACCTTTGGCTCGGGTCATAAATTTTAACCGTGCCTAAAATCGCTTTTATTCATTTTTTTTTTCAAACAGTATATTATTTCATTAACACTTTTTGCAAACGAATTAATAAATCCGTTCAAAATTACTTGCGCTACCGTGATTACAAAGTGCATTTTATTGGATACAGACAAAATATGGGGGAAAGAGAGGAAAATGGGCCCTTAAAAAAGGGCTTATCATACCATGTATTTGGTTTCAATATGCCGCGTCTGTTGAAAATTAAAAATCTTGAAATTTGGGGCAAAATGGGCTCCTCAAAAATAAGTTTTAATATTCGATTTTTTTCTTTACCCATTTTACTTTTTCTAGTCTTCTGCCATGTATTCGTAATCTATATGCTCAAAAAATTATAAATTGAAATTTGGGAAAAAATGAGCCCTCTAAGAAATCTAATAAGCCCGGGTTGCTCAACTGCAACAGCACTCAGCGTGGAGCTGACATAGTCTCGGTTCTACTTACAGATTATTTTTCAAGCTTTGAAAAAAAAAATTAATTTCAAACTCAAGTTCAGAAAAATTTTTTATTTAGATGAGTTAAGGGGTTAGGTGGGTTTCAGAGGTATAAAAAAAAAGTATTTTTACGATTTTTTTTTTAATATAAACAATCATATATTTTAAAAATATAATATGGCATATCAAAGGTACATATTTCAACGATTTCTCCTGAAATTTTTATATAAAAATGTTGAAAATTCAGCCGTTGAGACCTCATCTCCCTGGGTGTCTTACAAAAAAGTGCTCTCGCCGTGGACAGCATTACTTATTATTGGTTCATCTAAAATTAACAAATCAAAAATATTCCGTTAGTACATATATAAATCTTGTGTTTGAACGAAGTAAAAAAAAAATTAAAATTTGCATTTTTCTCAGACTTTGAACAAAAAATCTCATTTTTTGGTCAAATTTTCGCCATTTATTGGCTTAAAAAAATAACTTGTATTGAAAAAAAAAATCCTTCGCTCAATAACTAGATAATGTTATTTTAAAGATGTATACACAATTCGAACTAAATCGGTCCATAACTTTTCGAGAAATCGTGTCCACCGACTTTTTGTGAGACACCCAGGGAGATGAAATCTCAACGGCTGAATTTTCAACATTTTTATATAAAAATTTCAGGAGACATTGTTGAAATATGTACTTTCGATATGCCATATTATATTTTTAAAATATATAATTTTTTATATTAAAAAAAAAATCGTAAAAATACCTTTTTTTTGTACACCTGAAACCCACCTAACCCCTTGAAAGTTTTCCCCTATAAACTTTCAAACCAATGGTATTTTAAGAACCTACTGGATTATGTAAAATAAATTTATTACGAAATCTTCTGATACAATTTTTCTAATGGCAATTACTTAGCAATTACTTTCAGTTTATTAAACAATTGATGTCTAGTCTGTTAAAATGAAAACTGTAAAAGCTTAAAAGTAATAGAGCATAAAAAAAATTTGATGTGCCTAAATATAAAATAAGACTGAATAATAGAGGCAAGAAAATGGACAAAAAAAAGCGAAAATCATGACAAGGCTCGTCAAGCAATAGGTTCTCTAAGTTTATACGGGGCAAAAGCTCTTAACGTCAACCGCAGGCATTCTCAAATCCGTACTAAAGATTTCCTTTTCAAGGGTAAAACCATCCCATCGTACATTACGATTACTCTTATCCTCCAGTATTCTGGGCAGTTTTTATTTTCTTACAGAAATGAAAGTACTAGCATAAAAATAAATAAATTGAAAAATGAGAAAAAAAAATTCTTTTTTTTTTTTGCACTCAACAAATTTTTTGTACGCAAGTTTTTGAAATATAAAAGGAGTTTCTATATCGAGTGCGATTGTGTATAAGACGCGAGTTCTGACGATTGACTATACTGAGCCCGAAGGCAGCGTCTTGTACGAAATTGTAGAAAATAGGGTAAAAGTTCCATTTATGGCCACTGCTTTATGTTTGGACATATAAAACTATATTTTAGTTAATGAAGAAGTATAATAGTATATTACGACACTGTAGGCCAGAAAGTTGGGTTTCCTGGCGGATATGATAGCTGAGGTTTTATGGTTATGATAAAATAAATGAATTGACATGCGCATTCGTCACTTTTTTTACGCGTGCGTTGTCGTGAATTTGTCAGACATTTATTAATTTTAATAATTGAAAAATAAAACGAAGCGTTGCTACATATCCGAGCCATACAAAATAAGCGCTCTCTAGTGACAACTTTCTGTATTGCCTGGTCCCCAAAATGGCACTTCCTAAAGTTTAATGTGACCAGAAAGACCATACTTTCGACTGGGGTTCAAGAAAAAATATTTTTTGCACGGGTGACGTCACACTTTGAACAAAGAAGTATCTTTATTACCTGCTGTGTCATATCTCATATTTTTAACTGCCAGCTATAGGTGCTAAATTTCGTACATTTCAAGTGTGTCACAAAAAACTTTATTTTTCATTCTATATCTAAATACTCATTTTGCATGCCTTGAACGCGAAGCGCTGAGACTATGCTCTATACTCGCCTGAAAATGAAAACCTCGATTTCGTCATATTAAATTGTTTCTAAATTTATGAATACACTTAAATGATACAAAAAAAAATATATTGTTATAAAGAAAAATGATTAAACAATAGATTTTATCCATTTTTACGTCGACTTATTACGATTTTCCTATAAATTTTCTGTTTTTAGTGACTTATAGCGTTAAATTACTCGGGAGTCATAGGCTAGTAAACACTATAACTTCCGAAAAATACAATTTTTCAACTTAATTTTTTTTTTAATATCTTCGTATAGTTGATGCGAAGACCCTTTCTGAAAATGGCAGCTAAATATCGTATGGTTTAGTTATAATTAATATTTTTAGATAGACATCACACGACAATTTCTATCCATTGAGCAGCCATATTACTTATTTTTTTTAAATGTACATATATTTCAAGAGTGAACATAGCCAAGATTATTTTTTGTATTTTTTGTTTACTTATCGATTTCTATGTATCGATTATTTTTCGATAGTATCGATAGATGGCACGGAATATACCTCTACTAAAGTATACATATTAGCAGCTGGCGTTTCTTAGGTAAAATGGCGGGCTATTTAAAAACTTATAATCTAATTGTTTTTAATTAACAGTCGATACAAAAAAATATGTTAAAATTAAAAATAATATAACGGTTTTCAATGAAAAATTGTTGTATGTGTAATAAACTTTTAACTCACTTGAGTATCATTCACATAAATGCTCAAGGCATGCACTTTTGGATTTTCCAAACTTTTTTTCTTTTTTTTTTTTTTTCGTCAAGTTTTTAATTTAAAAGCTCACTCTAATTTTTTTATTATTAAAATTGACGAAAAAAAAATTTTTTTTTATTTGGTTTAAATGAAAGTGTAACATTTTATGCATTTATATTCAAAAAAGTTGAATATTTTTTAGAGTAGGTTCTGCAATATACGACATATGACCTCATTTTTTAAATTTTTTCGTCATGGTCTTTTTGACACTCAGCCCGCGGGTAAAATTCATCCAAGAGGATTTTTAAAAACTACATCTTTCTATCATCTAACCCCGTTCTTCGTTACTTTTATATTTAATGCCTCAAGGCTTTTATTATACTCCATCTAGTACTACTCATCTCTGTTCTCTTCTTACCTCCGTTACTATTATAGTGAATATGTCGTTTTATTTTTTATTTATATATTTACTTTTTTTTTCCTCGCCTCAGTCAAGTTAATCGCGCGTTACTCAACTAGTTTTTATTCTATTATCGCCATTAAATTGAAAAGTTTATTAATGTATAGTATAACATATCATAACATAAATTAGCAAAGTCTCGATAAAAATTTGTTGACCAAAGTATAAAAAAAAAAAAGTGCAACAAGTTTCTAAAAGTTTGTACAGCAGAAAAGTCACAACAAACAATAAATATTTATATTAAATAAAAGTTGTATTTCTTTTTCAACAAATATTTGATGTATAACTTCATTTTATCGAGCATTCGTATTAAAAAGTATAATTTAAACTTATTTTGTCCATAAATATTTTATTTAATTTACGTTCTCATATTTTCTTCAGCTAAACTTTTATCCAATACAACAAATGAATTTTAAATAAACTAGAGAGTGAAATAAAAATTTTTAACTCCAATAAATCGACGACAATCGACAAATGCTCCAATAAAATCCCAATCGAGTAGATGGTTCATTAAAACTCTATTTCCCGTTCGTTTACTGTAATTGAGATCTCGAAAGCTTCGAGCTTGGATTCTGTTCGTCTATTATTTTCGCTTTAAGTGACGGATAATTTTAGCAGTTAAAAAAATATGTTTATTATTTAATACTTTAATTGTATTTTCGAATTACACGGAGAGAATTTTTGGTAAAAGTTGTCATCTAGTTATAGTAAAACTTTAAACTGAATTCGATAGTAGTGAATTCTTAATATAGTAGTGGATAAAAAAGTACGTATATTATTATATATACGTATATTATATACATTATATATAGATATATACATTACAGGTTGTTCACTCGACATGGTGAATATAATAACCATTCTGAAGTTTCCTACTGTGACTATATTTTGTAAATATATATATAAAACTGAGGTATTTATACCGTGCTGCTAAGGTTTTTCGTGCAAAATCTTTTAGTAATGATTTTGAAAAACATCTCCGAAATACGATCTTAAATTATGATTTCAGAAGATTTACGGAGAGACTTTCACAGTAAAATTTATCATCTAGTTATAGTAAAATTTTTAAACTGCTCGGTAGTATTGAATATCATTTAAGTTATTAGATAAACAATCTGAATGGTAGTATCTACGAACTATATGGCAAAGCCTACAATTATTGATGATAATCAGAAATTATAACTTTTATTATCTTAACTAATTATAACTGTTACCAACATAGTAATTCTTAATAACCTGATGGTAATAGTTACCATCAGCCCAAATAATAATTACTGTCTAAACTAATAAAGAATTTAAATATTGGCGTTACAGTCTGAAGCTTGTCTACATGTAATTTTCTCTTTGTTTAACTGTGTATGTGATTAATTTCGCTTAATACTTGGATGATTGCTATTTTGATGATCAAATCCAATCATTTAAAGTTATCAATAATAGCTACAATATTTGGAACGTTTTATTATATTCGGACTTGAACGATTGTATTGTTACTTATTTTAATTATTTAAAGGACAAAATGTACATAGCTACAGTATGGATATAAATAAAGGATTTAAATTTGTATAAATTTATCCTATTTTTTGTTTAAGAATTTTTACAACCTTGAATAGTAACAGTTACCATCTTCGATTGTAACAATTATAATTTTTAATAGTCACAATTAGCATCTTAGATAGTAATCGTCACCACCATCAATTGTTACTGTTATCATTCTCAATAGTAAAACTAATTATTTTACCGCTGAAAAATTTTGCTACCATTTCAAATAGTTGAAATTTAAAAGTTAGTATCGTAGATAGTATAATTAAATTTTCTCCGTGTACAGTAATTTTATTTATTACGTCAAAAATTTGCGAACGCGGAGTAGACGACTTTTTATTTATTTAATCCCCTCGAGGTAAAATTCACTCCTAAAAAGATTTAATTTCATAATTAAAACTCCGAATCGGAGTGAATTTGGATCGAAATAGTCTGTAATCACTCCCAATTTTTCACAGCGGATGTATAAAAAAATTTTATATACTGTTTTTTTTTTTTTTTTTTTTTGCATAAATTTACATGACATAAATTCCAATAAGCCAATAATTTATAAAAAAAAAAGTGTCAAAGAAAAAATGACGCTTCGTTCTCAACATCTATCTATTTCCTTCACATAAAGCAAAAGCTTTGAGGGTCGAGGTTGAATTCTATCTGGTCCAAAAATCAATGTTCTTACTTCTGATCTCATATATAAATATATAGCCCAAAATAATCACAGCTAAGGTCAAGGTTATTTTCCATGTTATTTTTCAAAAACAAATTTCTTACTAATATTGTTTACACATCTACTAACTTCAATAATAATGACGATGATAATAGTTGAAAAAAAATATTTCAAAAACTTGAACAAACTCGGAAACTATTGACTCGTTAATAAATGGCTTATATTTATATATATAAAATATAAAAAAAACTTAAAGACCATTGAAAATGATCCTTTATTCGCATTTCAGTTTTATCCAGAATAAAACGAGGACAGGGCTGAGGACAATTGTATGATCAATCGGCCAAGGTTTTTAGAGCACAATAGCTTTCATTTATACCCTTGAATTGCTCTGATGCGCTTTTCTTAATTTATGTTATAATTAATTATTATTATTATTATTAATTACATTTAAAAGCCCTAATGCTAAATATTTTTATTGCCAAGTATTTAGCGGACTTTCCAAAAATTTTCGACTAATTTACTCTTGTCAAAATCTTCCTATAACTTTTATAGTAGACTAAACTAAAAATGTATACCATCGCAAAGATTATTTATTAATACACAAGTCTGATGCTATTCCAAGCAAATTCTTCTAAATATTAACGCGAAAAAATGTAATACTGAAGTTAGCCGACGTCTAAAAATTTTTTGATTGTTTTCAAAACCATAGATTATAAAAAAAAAATTATTTCAGAAATTGCACCTGTAGCTTTTTTAATTTTCGACATGTGCATTTTTTTAGTTTGTTTTTTTTTTTCGTAATTGATTGGTTGGAATAAAATTCAAAAATTGTTAATTGTCTACTATGCGAAATTTTACCTTTTTAGACCCTCTGCCCCTTTATCACACCGTAACATATTTTCTGTGACCCCCCTATCAATCCGTCATAAGTAATAGACCCCACTTCCCCCTACATGATATATGGCAATTAATATATATTCGCAAATTTGAAACTAATGACTTTCTATCGAAACAAAAAAACAAAATTTTAATCAATCGAGAAAAAAATTTGCAAAATATTTTTTTACGGTTAACTCGTTAAAAAAAATTAACAGTAATTATTAATAAACTTAATTATGACATGATTGCGTGAAATGTGGACTAGATCCCACGAGTTTTAAAATTTATTTTATGTGATATAATTCAATAACATTACAAATTTTAATTGAATAAAAAAAAAAAAGTAAATTTTTTTATGTGTAATTAGAGCAAAGTGATCGATCGTAAGTAATTTGTAAGGTAGTCAGGAAGTTTAACTTGAAGCTGCTAAATTCCCAGAGCAAAATTCTCAGGAGATATTTTATCTCATAAAATAATAATGTTATATCTTATATAGTAAAGTTAATAAAGTTCAATTTTGGTGCAAGATAATTAATTTTGTTTATTAAATTAGCTTTTAATAATTATACAAAAGCATATGAATACTGATATACACTTATGACGTCATAGTTACTTGTCAAAACTGTGTAAAAATTCAAATTCATATAAAAAATTGACATCAAAAAGGGCGTAGTCTTAATCTACACCCACGAGCTCTAAAAATTTTTTTTATTACCTCAGAGCTGAAGATCAATCAATTCTGTCGATTAGCAAAGAAGAAATTTTTCCACGTCGCAAATTGACGTTAGCTTCTGAAAGGATACGCCCTCATGGAATTCGATCGCGATTTATTTACTCAATATAAATTTTATTTACGATATTTTAATAAATTAAAATGATTTAATACGGATTAATTTCTTACGAATAATTGAATGAATGAGTGATTACTGAAGCATAAAAAAAAAATATTAGATTCAGCTCTTTATCATAAAACTCATGCAGAAATTTTTAATAACACACTTGAAATATAAATTATAAATCTCCTTAAAAAAATTATTAACGTAATCATATTTTCATCATCATTTTTATTATTATTTTCTTTTTAATAAAATTAGTTATATTCTTGCGAAACATTTTATCAGTTAAAAAGCAATTTATCTCGGGTTCCATTCATCCAACATGTCCTTGAACTGTACATACAAGTTCACGGATAAGCTCTTTTATATCTTTGTCAATCGTTGTTCCTTGTTTATACATCAATGCTTTATACGTATATATTTATATATATATATATAGATATATATATATATATAGATATAGATATATATATATAGATATAGATACAGATATATATATTAGGGCGGCGCAAATAAACCGAAAAAATCGGTCTGTCGGTTGACCCTGCGGGCCAGCCCCAAAATTTCCCGCGTATGTCGAGCTCCTTGAGCTCGAAAAACTATAGTAGGTACATTTTCGAGCTCTTCGAGCTCGAAAATACTTTTGTATGCTTTTGTTTTCAAAAAATAACGTTTTTTACAATTTTTTCTACAACGATATCTCTCGAACGAATAAACCGATTGAGACTTTTAAGATGGCAATCGACGCGTTTCATTGAGTTCTATAACTGATCAAATTTTGAAATTGATTCATCGAGTCGTTTTTGAGAAATTTTCAAAATACTAAAAAAATTTTTTTTTTTTAATTCTTTCGACAATGGTTTCTCTTGAAAGAATTAACCGATTTTGATGTTTGAGGCGGCATTCAACGCGGCTTATGAATCTCCAGAGCCTAGTCCATTTTGAAATTAATCCATCGAGCCCGTAAAAAGTTATCCAAAAAAAACATTTTTGAAAAATGTTTATTTTTGGAATATCTCCGAACAAGCCCTACCGATCAAGCTCAATTTTTTACAGCTCTTAGATATTGACAAGCCGCGTCGAATGACACCTTGACGATCAAAATCGGTTTAGTCTAGTCGAGAAGTGAGTTTTCTGCGAAAAATCGTTAAACCACTCTTAAAAATACGGCGATTGGTGCATTGGATTCAGAATTTCATTCTGAGAAATGGGTATTTTTTTTTTATCCGCCATTAAAAATTCCATTTGTTATAAACAAAAAACGAAGAGACAAAAAGGGAGTCTCCGTTTTTTAGCTATAACTTCAAAAGTATTAAAGATAACTGAAATTAAAAAAAAGATCCTAAAAGAGGAGAAAATTTCAGTTAAAAAAGTCTCGACTCCCCCAGTTGTAGCTCCATTATTTATAATTTTAATTTGACGTTGAAAGTTGGGCTCCGCGCGGCCGTTTCGGCGCCTGCGCGTCGTCGCCGTACAAAGTATGCAACATAAAATAATTTTTTTATAACATAAAATATTAATTTAAAAATCTGAAAAAAATATAGTGTCATCTAGACACCTGAAGGAATATAGCCCCGCATAAAAAAAATTTTTAGCTCGATTTTTGTTTAAGTTATTTGATTGTTAATTAACAAATTTTTCGGAGACTTGAATTTTTATAAAATCTCTTAAAAATGTTTAAAAAAAAGTGTCTATAAATTTTTTTTCTCTTGGGAGCTCTTGTTATATGAATAATAAACAAGATTCCGTTGTAATAGTTTATAAAAGTTTTTTCATTTGTTTATAATGATTTTTCGAAGTTATCAAAAATTGAAATATCCGGCTAATGTTATAAAAAAAATTTTTTTTCCGAAATCTGTAATTGTGGTTGTTTTTGTATTCATATATTGCGTTTAGTAGCTTAGCTAAAAAATTTTTATCATGAATTGTTTAAAAAATTTTTATAAACAAATAGACAAATTGAATATTTTTGAAAAATTTTTTTTTGTCATTCTGTTGTCTTAGTAAAATAATGATTTTTAAAAAAAAATTTTTCCTTAAAAAATTTTTTAATTGTTAATAATTGTTTTTTTCATTTATCCACCGTTTAAATTATTTATTAAGAAATCATTTTTTTTTAAAAATCATTATTTATAATTCTCAATATAATCATGAAAAAAATTTTTTTTTTATTTAAATTTTCATTGTTTATTTTATAAACAATTTGTTATAAACAAATTTCCACTTTCATTATATTTTTTTTCCGTAGCTTTAAAAAATTACAAATACAGCCGTGTGCATTAAAGTTGTGAAAAAAATTTTTCTCTATTTTTTATTGAATTTTAAAATACTTTACCCAATCAAAGTTGAAGCAGTCAACTATTTTATCTATTTATAAATTGCTATAACTTTTAAACTATTGAAGATACGGTCTTAGACATTCAAGCCGATCTTTTAGACAATTTATTGATTTATATAATAAATTTTTCAAATGCTCGATATCTATTATGGTTCAATTTTTATAAGCATTTGTTTATAAAAATGCTTTATTTGAATCTTTAAACTATTATATCTTTCAAACTATTGAAGTTACGGCTTTTATGATTCAAGACAATTTTATAGAGTAATTATTGGACTACTTAAAAATAATTTTTTTATATTTTTAGTTTCATTTGTTTATCATTTTTTTTTATTTATCCAAATTATTACACGGTTAAGGGTACGTTTTATGGATTTTATTGACTTTATACTCACACACACAACAGATTGTTCCATGAAGATATTTTTAGTCAGGAAATCTATACTTGCTAACTGTCAAGGCGACTTTTCTGTAAAAAGTTCATTCAATTCTGTAAATTTCTTCCAGGCTGCACTACTGGCAAAAATTTTAAGTTTTTGCTTTGACAAACGTTCAGTAATAAATTGAAAACTCCAAAACTAAATGAAAATAGCAAGAACAACATTAGTTATTGGTGTCAGGTAGGAGTATAAAGTCAATAAAATCCATAAAACGTACCCTTAACCGTGTAATAATTTGAATAAATAAAAAAAAATGATAAACAAATGAAACTAAAAATATAAAAAAATTATTTTTAAGTAGTCCAATAATTACTCTATAAAATTGTCTTGAATCATAAAAGCCGTAACTTCAATAGTTTGAAAGATATAATAGTTTAAAGATTCAAATAAAGCATTTTTTTATAAACAAATGCTTATAAAAATTGAACCATAATAGATATCGAGCATTTGAAAAATTTATTATATAAATCAATAAATTGTCTAAAAGATCGGCTTGAATGTCTAAGACCGTATCTTCAATAGTTTAAAAGTTATAGCAATTTATAAATAGATAAAATAGTTGACTGCTTCAACTTTGATTGGGTAAAGTATTTTAAAATTCAATAAAAAATAGAGAAAAATTTTTTTCACAACTTTAATGCACACGGCTGTATTTGTAATTTTTTTAAAGCTACGGAAAAAAATATAATGAAAGTGGAAATTTGTTTATAACAAATTGTTTATAAAATAAACAATGAAAATTTAAATAAAAAAAAAAATTTTTTTTCATGATTATATTGAGAATTGTAAATAATGATTTTTAAAAAAAAAATGATTTCTTAATAAATAATTTAAACGGTGGATAAATGAAAAAAACAATTATTAACAATTAAAAAATTTTTTTAAGGAAAAAATTTTTTTTTTAAAAAATCATTATTTTACTAAGACAACAGAATGACAAAAAAAATTTTTCAAAAATATTCAATTTGTCTATTTGTTTATAAAAATTTTTTAAACAATTCATGATAAAAATTTTTTAGCTAAGCTACTAAACGCAATATATGAATACAAAAACAACCACAATTACAGATTTCGGAAAAAAATTTTTTTTATAACATTAGCCGGATATTTCAATTTTTGATAACTTCGAAAAAATCATTATAAACAAATGAAAAAACTTTTAAAAACTAATACGACGGAATCTTGTTTATTATTCATATAACAAGAGCTCCCAAGAGAAAAAAATTTATAGACACTTTTTTTAAACATTTTTAAGAGATTTTATAAAAATTCAAGTCTCCGAAAAATTTGTTAATTAACAATCAAATAACTTAAACAAAAATCGAGCTAAAAATTTGTTTATGCGGGGCTATATTCCTTCAGGTGTCTAGATGACACTATAATTTTTTCAGATTTTTAAATTAATATTTTATGTTATAAAAAAATTATTTTATGTTGCATACTTTGTACGGCGACGACGCGCAGGCGCCGAAACGGCCGCGCGGAGCCCAACTTTCAACGTCAAATTAAAATTATAAATAATGGAGCTACAACTGGGGGAGTCGAGACTTTTTTAACTGAAATTTTCTCCTCTTTTAGGATCTTTTTTTTAATTTCAGTTATCTTTAATACTTTTGAAGTTATAGCTAAAAAACGGAGACTCCCTTTTTGTCTCTTCGTTTTTTGTTTATAACAAATGGAATTTTTAATGGCGGATAAAAAAAAAAATACCCATTTCTCAGAATGAAATTCTGAATCCAATGCACCAATCGCCGTATTTTTAAGAGTGGTTTAACGATTTTTCGCAGAAAACTCACTTCTCGACTAGACTAGTTTATCCGTTCAAAAGTTATAGATATTTACATACATCCATCCATACACTCGGACATCATCGTGAAATTAGTCAGAATAGCTTCCTAGGGCCTCAAAACGTCAACATCTGTTAGAGTTTCGATTTTCACAAATCGGAAAGTTAAAAAATTTTTCGATCGTAAAGCACTCTCTGATGCTTCGCATCATGAGTCGTGCAATATTTTGATTCGATTCGATACAAATAACTCGTTCGAACTTTTCAAACCCCTTTAATATATGTATATGAATGTAGAAAAAATTTATTTATTTAAAAAATCCATTTTTAATATTTAATATCGAGCATAAAATCTCATATATAAAAAACTACTTCCTCCTTTCATTCATCGTATCTTTCTCTCGCTGATTCATTCAGCTGTTTGTGACGTTATAAAGGCACAATCATAAATAAAATAAATTTTTCACTCGGATGAGACTACGCGATCTATTTTAATACGACTCATCCGAGATTTTAGTCGAGAACGTCACGCAGCACAAATAATTGTTTTCGTTTAATGACGTCACTGTGACACCTACACAAATAAAAGTAAACACTAATTAAATTTAAATTGAAACATATATATTTATTATATTGATCAAATATTTATTAATATATAAAACGTTATAAAATATTCCGTCGATAAAAAAATAATAATAATAAAGTCGTAAAAAGCAATTTTTTAATTTTATTTTTTAAAGCGGATTATTGATAAAAAATGGAACAGTCTTTGTAGAATGCTCTATTGCTTTAATAGTAACTCTTATATTTTTTCAATATCCATTATCGAGTTACCTACTTATATACAAATGAAAACTTAAATCATAATATATTTAAAAACGAAAAAAAAGCAATAGTTGAATTTCCACTCACAGAAAAAAATTTTATACTTGTGTTAAATAGTTTTTGTACCAAATATCAAATATTCCCGTGTGTTAATACAAAATAACGCAGGATGTGGTGTATCAAATTGTTTTTTAGCGTCAATATTTACTCTTTCGGAATGTAAATAAAAAGCCGGCCTTCAATTTTGGCAATATATTTACTTTTGTAAATATATAGAGCAACCATTGCAATAAATAATAACTACATATGTATTTTTAAAACTATTGGCCGTTAAAGTTATGCAAATACATGTATTTCATGGAACAGTTATTATTTTAATTTGAGCAAAATTTTATTCATTAGTAATAATTAATAATTATTGACATGAATAATTACGCTGTTAAAAATAGGGAGTTAATTCGTAGGGATTAAGGATTTTTGTAAATTCCAATTTCACTCTATACACGGAGAAAAAAATATAGTAATATTTACTAAAAAATATGGGAATAATTACTAAATTTAATTAGTAATCTTGAAACGCTTATGATTTATATGAAAAATTCATAAACAGATAAGTAAATTTTACTATCCCGTTTAGTAAATTTTACTATATTAGAATGGAAAAAAATAAAATTAAATTTTTATTAGCTTTTAACTTTTTATTATTATTATCATTATCATTTTAAATATTATTGTTATTTATGCCATCTGTATTGATGTCGATGTCGATTTTTGTTTTTTAAAAAATCACTTGTTCCAACCCAAGATTCGAACCCTGATCTCCCGCGCGCGAGTCCTTTCCTATGTCTGACGGCCCGATGTCTTCTTTGGACAAATGTTTCAGAACTTGTAATACATATTTGTATATGCTATTCCCACCAAATTTTAATATTATCTATACACAGTAGAATTTACTATACATATAGTAAAAAAACATAATCGTGTTAGCAAAAAATACATTGCGTGTAGTAATTTTTAATATTTTGTATAGTAACAAATCCTATATTGTATTAGAAAATTAACTTTCTTAAATTTGTATTTATTAATAGTACGTATAGTAAAATTTACTAGACAAATAGTAAAAAATACAGTCTTAGCAAAAAATACATTATGCATAGTAATTTTGAATATCTTATTATGTAATTATTACTAACTAGTAAATTTTACTAAACGTTTAGTAATAATTACAATACAGAATGTATTTTTTCATATCTGTTAGTAAATTTTACTATAAGATTGTAATTTTTACTATATTTTTTTCTCCGTGTATACGGAGTAAATACCCGTGTAAAAACAAAACATACGAAAAATGATCGAAGCTCGAACATCGAAACGTGACACAATTTCGTATATTTTTCGAACATTCAATGATTTGATTTTTTTCGTTTAGAAAACTTTCTTTTTTCAACTTTTAGTTTTTCAAATTTTCAGATTCTTCCAATCTAGCCGAGTAAGAAAATTTATATAATTTTAAATTTCTGAGACGTTAATATTATTTTGCTTTAAAATCTTAGAAAATTTTTCCAACAAATTTTTGATATTGTTCTAATGCATTTCGTACATAAAATTCTTTGAATTTTAAGTTTGTTTTTCTTAAAATACTAAGGAAACTTTTTGAACACATTCCATATTCATAAAATAATCGAAAAGTTTCCTTAGTATTTTGAGAAAAATGGGCTCAAAATCCAAAAAATTTCACATTCGAAATCGTGTCACGTTTCGATGTTCGAGCTTCGAACATTTTTCGAACATTTTTTTTTACACGAGTAAGAAATTTTTTTTTAGCGGAGTAATTTCGAAGTGATCTGGATTTTATTTCAATCCTCACTCACTCCACTTCGGAGTTTTAATATTTAAATAAATTCCCTTAAGGAGTGAATTTTACTCCGAAGGAATTAAAAAAATAATCAGTCATCTGCTTTGTTTTTACTCCGAATTTAACAAGTATTCACTCTGCAAAATTTTTTACTTACGTTAGAAATTTTTGAATAAATTCGTATTTTCAAATAATTAATTTTCGAATTAGATAATTCGAATTATTCCTCAATTTTTGAATGATTTTAAATTTTTAAAATTTCTTATAAACCTTCGAATCATTCACAATAATTTGAATTTTTAAAATAATTTTTTTATATTGTAGTGTTTTTTAGACATTCAAAATGTCGATAAAAAAAATTAACATAATTTCGTTATTATGTTATTTTAATGTAAACCTGCGGATTAAAATATATAACAAAATTTTTAAAAGCCCGCCGTAGCCGTGTAAAGTAAAGCTACAAAAGGTTTTAGTTGCCCGCGAAAGGTCTAGCGTTCGAGCCCAGGACTCGACGCCAGCTAAAACCGACTAATGGCAAATAAGAAGTATATCATAAAATGAAAAACTAATAAAGCTGCAGGTATACTAAATATGTAAAACAAAATAAAGATATAAAAATTTTTTACACTATCGATGTTAAACTGCTAAAATTATAAAAAGAATTTACTACGCATAATCTTTTATAAAAGAAACGTTTCATATAAAATGCGATAAAAAAATTTATTCCCGGAAGTACATAAATTTAACTTCTTTTTCATAAAGAAAAAAGTAAATAAAAATAAAATTTAATTTTTTTTTTTTTTTTATAGCTTTATCAAAAAAGCATTTTCTTCTCCTGTTTTCTTGTCACGTCACTAAGTCAAGGACAAAAATATTTTTCACTCCTTTCTTTTTAATAATGAAAATAAAAAAACTCATAATTAAAAAGAAATATATATATACATGAAAATAAATAGTAATTAAAATAATAAATAATAATTTTGGCGAATAATTTTTTTCCATGTAAAATTTAATTAACTTCTCTAGATGTTAATAAACGGTACAATTATTTAATAAAAATTAAAAGGCAAATGTTAATATATAAGCCTATTCTATTGTTATGAAATATATATATATATATATATATATATATATATATATATATATATATAATTCTTGTTGCACGCGCGAGTTTACCCGGTAACGATCGGTTTGGTTCCCTTGGCCGGGGTACGAATGTCAGTGTATAGGGACAACACGTACTTTCCCTGGTATCCCTCCTCATGCGCCAACCCTCTTTCATGAAACCTCAGCATCCCCCGTTCATCTATTTCCCACTCGTTTTCCACCACCTCTTATACATCGTCCGATACTACCACTAACTAAAAACACCCACGCGTTTTCTCATCCGATTTCTCTCTCTGTCGACTAGTGTGCTGCCGCCACTTGGCAAAGCTGCGCAGTTACACTTACTCTTTCGAAATTTAGCTAAAGCTTAAAGCTCAGTCTGATCAGTCAACGATAGACGCGCGGAATAGACATCCCTTGTTATTGTTCGTGAATATTTTTAATTATATTATTACTATTATTTATTAATTTATTTACTTTAGTAATTAATCCAAAGTTCGTTCAAAAAAATTATTTATTTTTCAATATATTTTCTTTTACTCAATTTTTTTTTTTTTCTGAATTTTGATGATGAATTAAAAATTAATTATTTGAATTTTTCATAAAAAAAAAAATTTTTTTAAATGGTCCCGCATTTGTCGTTGAAAAATCGCGAAAACATTGAATCAATAAATATAAGATCGGAAAACATTGATAAGAATAATATGAGTGGTGTGAGCTTTCTGACAGCCGTAAAAACATTCACCCCAAGTGGAAGACGTCGGCGACGTTGTGATAAACAACAAAAATTATTGGAGTTACCCCCGATGGGTCATTGTAGCCTTCATCCGGATGTTGTACCTACTTGGGATACAGCAACACCGATTACGCCGCCTGCTGATTTTTTACCACCCGGTTATAAAAAGGGAAATAAATTTTCAGGTTTGAATGTTGGTTATTTTAAACATTTACACTTTTGTAATCAAGCCTGGGAAAAGTTTAAAATTACCAGCAATTTTGTAAAAAATTTTCAACTCCTAACTTTGGGGTAAATCAAGTACCCGGGGTATAACGGACCATTGATTATTATAAATGTCAATAATTTTTTATTTAAATTTTTTATATGATACAGAAAAACTTGGGGTGAAACGGACCGTGTAAAAAATTTTTATCAACTGGGATAAGTAATTTTTTTAGTGATTTATAGAAATTAATATCAATAAAAAAAAAAGTTGGGTACCGTGTTCGAAAAATTTGAAAAATGACAGATTTGTTAAAAATAAATTTTATTCAATTTAAAGCTACACTAAAAAATTGGGAGTGAATTCGGAGTGATTACGGGTGTTATTTTAATTCAAATTTTATCAGGAGTTTTAAAATGAAATCACTGGATGCGAAGTAAATAAGCTGGTTTTTTCAATGGACTGATTTCGGAGTAATTTAGATTTTATTTAAATTCGCTCCAGATTTAATTCCCGTTTTTATTTTATGTCGATAATACGCTATAAAAAAAAAGCGGAGTTAAAATTAACTCACACTAGTCTAGAGGTGTTTTCCATATGGTGTTAAAAGAGTGTACATGGAGATTAAATCAACTCTGATCGGAGTACAGGATATAAGTAAAAAATTTTAAAAAATCTACAAAACAAAAAAAAATAGTATTGATAATAATGGTTAATTGAGATAAAAACGATTTAGTTATTTACAAAATAAGAAATGTCACTTTTATTAAATCGAATGAATTGTATAAATTTTTGATCACTTGTCAAATTTAATATTTAGTAACAACGTAATTATTTTTATTACAACTCTGATATTTTTCATGAGGTAATAACTTATTAAAAATAATAAATTAATCATTGATGATTTTATTTTATTTTTCTCACTGATTTCATTTGCAAAGACTTTAATCATAAAAATCTGTTACATATTTATGGACTTTAACATTAACATTTAATTGTGGAAAATATTCTGTAGATTTCTCCATAAATTGATAAATCGGTCAGTAATTTCTGAAACAAAACTTTTTTAACTTCCCGCTAAGAAATTTATTAATTTTCAAAAATTCGGGAAGTTATTGGTTTCACCCTGATTTTCGAAAATCGAGTTTTCATCAGATGTCGACATTTCGAGGTCCTAGGAAGATATTCTGACTATTTTCAGAAGGATGTCCGAGTGTCTGTATGTATGTGTGTGTGTGTATGGATGTAAACTTTTAATATCTTTTTAATGAACTGACCGATTAACATGTTTGAGGTGGTAATCAAAAGAGTTTGTTGGCCGTCAACTTTTCTGCAAATTTCAAATCGATCGATCGAATAGACTCTAAGATATGGAAGAAAACCAAAAAAAAAAAAAAGTTTTTTCAGTTTTTTTCAAATTTTTCAGAAATGGCTCGATCGATCAATTCCAAAATCTAATCAGCACAAGAATTCGATAAAACGCGCCGATTGCCGCCTCAATTATCTCAATCGGTTAATTCGTTCGTAAGATATCGTGGGAGAAAGATATGCTAAAAAACGGTTTTTCCTAAAACAATAGCATACAACAGTATTTTCGAGCTTGAAGAGCTCGAAAATGTATTCACAACAACGTTTTCGAGCTCAAGAAGCTCGAAAACTGCGGAAAGTTTTGGGGCTGGCCCGCAGGGTCAACCGATAGACCGATTTTTTTGTATTTTAAATACAATTCGACTTCTGAAACTAATAAAACTACTTTTAACACCGTTACCCCGTTTTTAGAGTTAAATTTAACACCGGGATATAAACTTACACCGATTTTTTTACAGTGTAAATTTCTTCAATAATAATAAATGAGTAATAAAAATGAAATGTATATAAAAAGTAACAGCAAAAGGCAATTAATAATATTGAGTCATAAAGTTAACATGCGGAGATCATGTCGATGACCCTCGAGCGTCGCGACGTTCCGAGTAGAGTTCAAGTTCATCAGGATGACTCGGTAATTTTAAAATGCTTTTACCTTTCGAAATAAAATATATTTAAATTAACAAGTGAATCGAAATAGAGTAGAAAGGTTTCTTTTTGTTACTGTTTTGTCTTTGAATGTAAAACTTTTTTTTTATTATCCCTGGCCTCGTTTATTATTTACTTTAGTGTGTACATTTTTAAATGCATACTCAAAAGACATGATATAAATTTTAAAAGCTCGTTTGTTATTTATTTATAGATTTAATGTAGAACGTTAGCCAAAAATTTTAGTAAATTATTTATTAACTTTTATCGTTGATTTTATTTAGGAATTTTTTTTTTTTTTTTTTTTTTTTTTAAGGACTTTTATATGATTTAATGTAATTACTTTGTACTTAAGCCATTTTAAAATATTAAAGACTTAAATAATTAATAAACTTATTTAGAGATTTGAATAATAAAATTTTACTTATAGTTGAGTGTTAACTTTTGATATCTTAATGCGCATTTAAATTATTAAATTTATCTGCATTCGATATTAATGCTCATTTCCAAGATTTGAATATATTACAAACTTTATACTGAGGCTGTTTTTGAATATTTATAAATTTGTTAAGAAGTACTTTTTCTCACTTCATATACTTTTAATTTATTCTTAAAAAGTTTTAGAAAAACTTACATTAAATCGTTTAAAATAAAAAATCTCGCTTACTTTTTGATGTCAATTGACACAAGAAATTTTAACCGTTCGTTCATCGCGCTATGAGCGCAGCACCGCAATTTTTAATAAAAGATTATTTAAAAAAAAATAAATTTTCTAATCTTTTGAAATTTTAAGGGGATATTCTAGTCTAGAGGCCAGAATTTCGAGCGTTTTTTGGCAATTGATAAAAAAAAAGCTCTTGATATTTTTACTATCCATTTTTTCATCATTTGTTTAATTATATTTAAAGAAAACACAAAATTAAATTAAAAAAAAAAAAATTTTTTTTCATTAAGTTATGCGTCCTTGAAGTTGAGGGGGGGGGGGAGAAGGCCGTGTCCTCGTCGCCATGATTTCTACCCTTGTGGTCATATGAAAAATAAAACAATGATGGATTCTTGATTAGTACGAATGTCGCTATCGCATGAACCAACAAAAAATGAAAAAAAAATTTTTTTTCATAAAATGGCGGCTACTCAAAAATAAAGGTCGATTTTTTATTAATTTTTTAACTTTTTCGATTTTTTTAAAAATATTACAAATTTCAAATTTTTATTTTTTGTTGGTTCATGCGATAGAGAGATCGTTAAAGAATATTCATGCTAAATTTCAAGTAAATCGGCTGATTAGAACTTGAGATATTATGGCGACTGCATCGAAAAAAGTAGTTTCGAGATAAACGCGTTTAAAGTTTTAGTCGGCCGCTCAACCGGTCTAGTTGCCACGACACCAAAATGGCTGTAACTTCGAAAATAATTTGAATTTTGAAAAATCCTTTTAGGGAGATATTTTTGAATATCTAAACTATCGGATTATGAAAAAAAAAATTTTCGATTTTTTCAAATTTCTAGACTAGAATACCCCCTTAATAAAATACGCATTATGGTCATGCGCAAATAAGAAGTTTACTTACAATTGATAATACAATTTTATTATTGACAATAATTACAATTTTCTACTCGTATAAACTTGTGTGATTTAAATTTTAAAAAATCATAATTATGTTACTTGGCAACACCGCAATATTAAATACATTGCGGCAGAACACCGCGGCGCGATGAACGAAGGGTTGCGAGATCGCGCGATGGACGGCGGGTTAAAAACTTAAATTTTTTATTCGTCGATCATAAAGATCATTTTATTAAATTTTTTATTTTGTACGCACGTGATATATTTTTTTTTAGTTAATAAATAATATAATAAAAAATTATTCGAAAGAACAATAATTCTCTTTAGTTTAAAAACTCTTTCAAAATATTTTTTTATTCTACACTCACTTCCTTGTAAGCTCCTACTTTTCATTGTTTTTATTATCTGACTCTAACTTCAAGTTTTCCTGAGTACAAAAAATACAATCCATTAAATTTTTTTATTTATTTAGGTAAAAAAAATATTATCTTACATTCAATAAAATATCCTTGGTATCAATTGATATCGATATCGATTTGGAGTCTTTATTATAAGGGGACTAGTGGGAGGGGCAAAACGGAACACCCCAAAATTTTATAAAAATCACTTTTGTAAATATAATTGAGCATTATTTTGAATTTTTTTTTGTTAAACTTTTTCAAAAATCGAGTATCGGTAAAAAACGTTAATGACTTTACATAACGAAAAATTGTTATTTTTTTTTACTTACAAAATAATGTAATTTAATCAAATTTATTTAATATCCAGAAATGTTTTTTTTCACCTTGAGTTATTCCACTTTGCCCCAAAAAATGAAATTTTCCATTTAACGGAGACTGAAAATTTTTTTTATTTACTTAAACATCATAACGAAAAAGATTTAGCGTATTTAAGTCCTCGAAAATAGTATTTCCTCAAATACCCAATTTTGCCCCCCCCCCTCCCCCCTATATACATAATATTACACTGAAAGAAAAATAATTTTTAGAAACATTTGCCTCCTACAAGGAATTATTTTTGGCGCAAAAATTTGAATATTGCATTCAAAATTATTTTCTTAATCAAAGAAGCCTGTTAATTTCAAAAAATGCTATTTTTTTCAAATAGTATATAAATTTCAATTTTTTTTTTTTTTTTGTAAAAAAAGTGATTTTTAGAATCAGATATGACATCGACAATGCAATAATTTTTATTGATTTATTACTTGATAAAAATATTATTTTTACCAATGTTATTTCTTATCAGTGCATTATACTTGGCCATAAAACTCAGTTGCAAAAAAATGGCAATAAAAACTCAGTTACTATAAAAACAAAGCATTATTTTTTACTGCAACTACTTAATTACTAGTTAGTATTCATCTCAGCGTTTTAGCTTATCAAGTTTTTCATTCACTTCTGTTTAATTTTTAAAATTAAAATTTAAAATAGAAAAAAAAATTAAAGTATTTTAAGCAAGTGTGCCATTGGATTTGTCACACCATCTGGCCAGCAACTGGTTTTTATCTAGATCCGCACCCGTTGCACAAGCGATTAAAATGTAATTCTCACCTCGTTCACCATCAACCATTTTACTATTTTTCTCTTCCTTTCTTTTCTTTTTTTTTTCAACCCCTTTTATTTTCACTTCCGAGCCCCGCCGTTCCCTTACCCACGACCTTGAACGATGAATGCATTCATAATTCAAACATTCTTTGGACTTTTTCTTCTGCCGGTTTCCACTTCTACAAATCGCGTCACACTTTTTTTTCTTTTTTTAGTTTCATTTATTTCCGTCAGTTAGTTGTGATGTTCTACATTCCCTCGTGAAATTACTTTATCCGATTACAATTCATCCGTCAACCGTCGATCTTAACAAATCAAGAGACAGATAACAAATAAAAGTAAATGAACAAAATAAAATTTATTGAATTGGAAATTCGAGTCTACACTGCAGTATAGATTTCGAATTATTACCATATATTTTTATTTTATTATTACTGCCTACGGCTGTTTCCGATAAAATATTAATTTAAAAAATTTGGAAAATTCAAAAGTGCACGACTCATAATGCTCATTTATTATGAAATAATAAAGTAATGGCGGGAATCACGAATAAATTTAAAATATATATAATTTTCTGTCATTAAAATTTGTTGTTTTTTTTTTTTTAATTATATTAGTAATTTTTTATAATTATAAAAGAATTTTCTCAAAATATCTCGATTAATAACAAAAAGAAAATATATGAAAATAAAAACAAATAAAAAAAAAGAATTGAATTGAAAAATTCAGGCTTACCAATTAGGAATAACACAAAAAAAAAACAGCTGTACTTAAGACGGTAATGTGCAAGCGCCCCTGGTGGAATAAATGTACGTGTAATGTATAGACATATCACCATCCATGTTAATTTTACATAGATATGTATATGTATAGTTATACAGCCTTTTTATTCTTTTATTAATTGTAATTAAACGACACTGAGTTACCTAGCCATTTTCAATAGGAGATCTACAAATCTTTCAAAGAATTTAAAAAAAAAAAAATTTGATTCAATTACTGGATTTTTTCGCAAGTTATCATGTATACGGGATTCGTATTTGACGGACAGGAAATTTTTTTAAACTATTTTGATGTCTTTTCGGTTTTTATTGAACTGATTAAATTTTTGAAAAGTATGGAATTAATCTCCATTAAATTGTCTTCGAAATGGTGTTCAACATATCTTAATTCCGTGAATCAACGAAGGTATAATAATTGAAATAGTTGCCGAAGTGAGGCGAAAAAAATTTTTCGATCGTAAAGCACTCTCTGATGCTTCGCATCATGAGTCGTACAATAAATGTAATTCATTATATGAAAATATGTATAAATGTATAATGTATAGGAATCGATCTATTTCATAATTTCCATTGCAACAACTGTCAAAAAATTTTTGCAAAATATGGCATCAAATTTTGGAAAAATTCAAAAATTGTCATTGCTTTCAAATTTTATGTATGGAAAGGCGACAAAATGGGATCGGATGGTCAAAATGGATGAATCCAAAAATTGTTCTTTTATGTACCTGAAGTTCAGATCGTTTTTCGCACAACGAAAATGAAAATAATTCAGACATTAATTTCAGGAATCTAGATCCAGTAAATTTTTTACTTTTCATTTCGATTTTTTATTTTCGTTCTGCAAAAACGTTCCGATCTTCAGGTACATGTTCTTTTCCGAAATTGTTTTTAACCCTAATTTGCGACTTTTATCATTATTTTCGTAAACTTTTGAGCGACTCAAAATTTTGTTTCAAGAATATTCTAGTGAACCCGATGTATTGTCGGCCACAAATTACATCCGGTGTTTTCTTCGCTATATCTAAATTTTATGGAAGTTATTTATCTTCAATAAAAGTCGTAAGTGCATGTGAAAATTTCTTTTCAGATAATTGACTACTTTATGATATTTTTGAAAACACATCAAAATGGGAAATTTTGAATTTTTTAAAACTTCCCGCCATTCCCTAAACCAATAGCTCCCTTTTTTTTTAGTTTTCAATTATTTTAGCGGGAAGTTTAAAATTATTATACGCTCCTATGGTTCCTGAATGTCCTACAGTCGTACAACTATTTAATATAAAAAATAGTAAATATTGATACTGTATAAATAAATTTTATAATTAAAAACTGAATTTAAAACAGTAGTGTATTATATTATCGTAACAATGATCAACGTCCGTGACCAAGTAATCATGTGATTGAGTTATATTACTACTAATAAACACAGCCCTAAATTAAACACAGGCATTAAGCATGAATATAATCGTCGATGTGAATACGTCAATCCACAATGAGTGAGATAGAAACGTTTAATATCAAGCTCAATATCCATGATTACGAGGAATTATCAATCCCGTTCAGAGGAAGTACTCATCCTCTTCCTCTTCAACCCTTGGACCATCATTGAAAACCACTGATTATAGGCTTTACACACAAATCAATTTCCTAACAACAATTTATGATACTCCAAACATGCAACACCATAAAATTCCGATTTACTCTCTGCTTTGTCCCTCCATTTATCGCATACATGAAATGGCGTATTGATAAAATAAATATTTGATATCTTTTGATGTACTAAACTGAATTACTATAAAACTCTGCATAGACAAAATTATTTTTTTTAAAGCCTTGTAAAAGCTTCAATTTTTGTAAAAAAAAAAAAATAACATCTCTTATATTTTACAATGAAATTTATATAAAATTTAAAAAAATTTTCTTTACTAAAATTACACTGAATATTAAATTGAAACTTTTTATCCAGATTATCGTTATTTTTTATTTATATTATTTTTGTTGACTTAACGAAGTGTAAAACGCGATCAAAGACGATGAAAACTGTCCGCTTTTCATAATATTTGAAGCCGTGGATGTAAAAAATTTCAGGATAAATCGTTTTTGTTTATATTTTTTATTTTAGTTCCTGTAGGTAGTTACATTGCGTAAAAAAAATTACTTGCAGTAAAATAAACATTGTTGATTATAGAATTTACTTGATCAATAACCACCAATGAAACATATTTTTATCTCAAGGATTTATTATTTTTATTAAATGAAGTTATGTTCAATCGTATTTTTAAAAATTTATTTATTAATAATAACAATAATGCAAAATTATAAACAATAGTATTACATCTCGGGCAGTAATACCCTAATATAATAAGAAGGGTGATTCAAAAGTATTTAAAATTTGTTTTTTCTAATCGTTTTAAGGAGGTTCGACCGAATCTAATGTAAAAAGGATTTTCCAACTTTAAGATTTAAAACTTAGTATCCATGTAAAGAAGTACTTTATCTATGTATTCTCAAAATTTGAATATGATCCACCGTCTAGTTTTTTAGAAAAAAAGATTTAAAAATGACGTTTTTAAAGTTTTTATACACAGGCTCTTATGGCGGACAAGCTCCCGATATGACTTATTCGATTTTTTTCATTATTAACCTCCCAAGTTTAAGAAATAAAAAACCACATGCCAAAAACTTGAATATTTTTAGAATATGATAAGATTTTAACAATATAGTGTTACCGTTGTAATTATTTAAATAATTCAAGTTAAACTTTATTATTTAATATCGTTCATCGACAGAGATACATATTATTGAGAGTTTGGCAACGTCGCGGAAGCAGCTGAGAGAAAAAACAAAGATAGAAATACATTAATAAGAGAGACGGGATTAGAAATAAATTTTTCCCGCTTTAATTTGAATATCAATGTGTAAGAAGTTAGAACGCGCTGTTGCCAAATCTTTTTATTAAATCATATGAGTCAAAACTAACCAAGTAATTTCATTACTTTCTTTAATTAAATAAGTAATAAATATTAATTTATGAATTCTTTATGTTATTATAAATTAAAATAATAAATTCTTATAACTATTAGGAGAATTTAGCAAACAAAAAAATTCAAACACTACTTTGACTCACTAGTGTCGGTCGAACCTCCTTAAATCGTTTCTTTTAGTAAGGGAGTAAGAAATGTTTCTGATCTCATGTAATTGTTCGTCGAGGCGAAGCCTGAAAAGGAGAAGAATATTTTTTTATATTCTTTTGTATGTATATTTTATCTATCGAAAAAGTTGATGAGACCAAACAGTTCACTGATTAGGCTCATGATAAGAAGGTCCTTACTACCCGAATTAAACCAAATCCTTATTCCATCGTATATAATCTGGACATCTGATAATTGAATTTAAGTCTGAATAATTTTCTGGTCAGACTGAACCTGAAAATCTGAAAATTTCCTGGAAATCAGGCTCCTTACATCTAATGACAGTGAGGTTTCTAATCTGCACGGAGAGAAATGTCAAGTAAATATCCTTATACAGCACAGTAATAATTACATTACTCTATAGTTTCTGTATAAGAGCGACGTGACACAAGCTATAGAGTAATGTAAATATTACTGTGCTGCATAGGTATATTTACTTGACATCTTTCTCCGTGTGGCAAATAAATTTAAGCCCAGCTCGTTGCCTGGTTAGGCTTCCGATAGTAGGGTTATATGTGCTCCTAATCAAACTCTTGACAAGGCGCTCATCATTTTTGGGCAATGTATTGAATCCTGGTCAGTTGACATACCAGGCTTACGTTAACAAAAAAATGGAGCCTTCCCTGACCAGGTCCTTCATAAATATCATGAAGTCGGTACTTTTTATCCCTCCCCTATCGGGCGCTGTTTGAACATCAGGCAAGCCGAGGATTTTTCTATAAAAGTATGACAAGTTAAAGTTTTGTTCACTTGATGATCGGGTATTTTTATTGATACACGGAAAGAAATTTCCTTTAAAAATTACCGTTAAATTCACTGTAATCGTGGGACGAATGGCACGACCTAATCGTTTGTCGGTAAGTCAGATAATTTTTAACCTTTTTTCAACAAATTTTACCGTAGTCTACTGTAAATTTTATTCGGTTTTCGGTAAATTTTATAAAGTTTACCACAAAATAAATGAATTTTTTCCTAATTTTTATTTCGAAAATGGTATTAAATAAAAGCACTGCATTATGTCCCACGATTACAGTGAATTTAACGGTAATTTTTAAAGGAAATTTCTTTCCGTGTAATATATTTATCTATAAAAAATAACAAAAGATTGAATATATATTTAATTTATAATTGATAAATATTAAAAGATGAATAAATTAAAATTTATTGTACCACTTGTCACACTTCACAAAAGTTTTAAAAATCAAATATATTTCCTTTTATTTACTTACCGTGTTACGACAATAGAAAACTGAACTAAAACTTAGAAAATAATTAAAGTTTTTCTGCAGATAAATAAAAGTAATTAAAACTCTTGGTGACATAAAATTGTTTATTTTTATAATAAAACATCCGATTAAATTCAAATTATCTTTGAGAACTTTTTTTCAATTAATTTAAAAGCTCTTAATATTTAACTTATACACGGAGAAAAAAATATAGTAAAAATTACAATCTTATAGTAAAATTTACTAACAGATATGAAAAAATACATTCTGTATTGTAATTATTACTAAACGTTTAGTAAAATTTACTAGTTAGTAATAATTACATAATAAGATATTCAAAATTACTATGCATAATGTATTTTTTGCTAAGACTGTATTTTTTACTATTTGTCTAGTAAATTTTACTATACGTACTATTAATAAATACAAATTTAAGAAAGTTAATTTTCTAATACAATATAGGATTTGTTACTATACAAAATATTAAAAATTACTACACGCAATGTATTTTTTGCTAACACGATTATGTTTTTTTACTATATGTATAGTAAATTCTACTATGTATAGATAAAATTAAAATTTGGTGGGAATAGCATATACAAATATGTATTACAAGTTCTGAAACATTTGTCCAAAGAAGACATCGGGCCGTCAGACATAGGAAAGGACTCGCGCGCGGGAGATCAGGGTTCGAATCTTGGGTTGGAACAAGTGATTTTTTAAAAAACAAAAATCGACATCGACATCAATACAGATGGCATAAATAACAATAATATTTAAAATGATAATGATAATAATAATAAAAAGTTAAAAGCTAATAAAAATTTAATTTTATTTTTTTCCATTCTAATATAGTAAAATTTACTAAACGGAATCGTATCATTTACTAAACGAGATAGTAAAATTTACTTATCTGTTTATAAATTTTTCATATGAATCATAAGCGTTTCAAGATTACTATCTAAATTTAGTAATTATTCCTATACTTTTTAGTAAATTTTACTATATTTTTTTCTCCGTGTACCAACTCACGAAACTTGAAAATAATTAATTTAAAAAAATCAAATAGTCACTTTTCGACTAAAATTATGTTCTTTTAATAACTTTAAATTAATTTAAAAATTTATACAAATAGAGAAAATTTTCTTTTAATTAATGAATAAATCATAAAAAAAGTTGATGTTTTTTTTAAGATTTTTATGGTAAAATTCAAAGTAATCTTCATCACTGTCAAGTGTATGTTGAGGTGGCTTCAATCCTCATTCTCCATCACCTTCATCTCTACCACTCATTTATTTACCTCGAGAGTAGAGTAGAGCTGCAGAATCCCTCACTGACTATCCCTCTCTCCCTCACTCTGCTTTTCTCTATCACTTTCTTACTCTCATCGCTTTTTCAAAATCTCTTACTCATAGCTTTACTTCTTAAGTCTGACGTAACGAGTAACGTAGCATAGTTAAGCACAGCCAAGGGCAACCTCTATTCATAGTAACACACTCTACAACTCTCTTTCTACTCTACTCACTACATATATCTACAGCAATCATGTACTTGCTAGTGGTTGCTCTGAAATCATCATCCTATATATATAACATGTACTTATATCACTTCTTAATAACTGTATAACCGATCACTAATTGCTATGGGTTTTAATTGTGTTTCAAAATAATTATTTTAAACTCATGGTCTTTTTTTTTTTTTGCTGAATTGATATTTTATATATTTATATAAATATTCATATTATCCTTGACCAATATAAATATACTAAAACATAGAAAATTAACCACAAGAAAATTCTTTTAAATTAATTGAAATTTTTTTGGTGAAAAAAGAAATCCTTGAAATGAAGCCGCTCATTAAAATTTCAAAAAGAAATGAACACTCATGTAGATATTCTCAAAATTAAAAATTATTTTTTATAAAGCTTGTAATTATTTTTTAAAATTGAATGATACTAAAAATCAGCCGACAATAATTTTTGGATTTTTTAAAAAATGATAAATTATGAAAAAAAAATTATAAAAAAAAATTGCACTAGTAATTTTTTAAATTTTCTACATGTGCATATTTTTAGTTTTTTTATTTTTGTAATTTATTTGGTAAAAAAAATATCCAAAAATTGTTAATTGTCTACTAACTTCAGGATCGGTAAATTAAAATTAAAATTTTGAGAATTTGCCTTTTCTAAGTTTCACAAAATTTTTTTCTGTGACTGAGTGAGTTCAAAATTTGAATTGAAGGACTAAGACCTCGAGTAGATTTTTTTTTTCGTTGACTCAATAATTTTAAAGAATGAGCATTAAAAAAAATTTTTGATACAAAATGAAAATTGACAGTCTCATACATATGTATACATATGTCTATATATATAATTTTTTTTATAAATAAGAGGGAGGTACCACCATTACTAAATAATTTATTTTAATTCTCTTCTTTCTGGTATCTATTTTAATCGAAATGACATTGCTGGCAGTTAGTGTTCAGCAGTGGTTGCAACTGCTTTATATATGTAGTTTAGTTAAAAAAAAAAAAAAATCAGTCATGGTACGAATTACGCGTCTTAAATGGAAAGGTATAACTCATAAATTACAATTTTTTTTTTTTAATATTTCCAAATACTGCGTAAATTTACATCATTTTCTAGTGCGCCAAAATTATTTTCAAAATAATTCATCCGTAACAACCAATCAATTTTTTTTTTTTTGTTAACAAGTTTTGTAACAAATTCCGTAAAAAAAAATTTGTTAATTTTTATTATTATTATTATTATTATTTTTTTTTTTTTGTGCATGAGCTTTATCCGGGTTGTATCATTGGAATTTCATTGGCTAAAATCCAAATTCGGTGGTTGCAACCATGCCCTAAAAACGCTGGGAATTCGTTGAACGCTTGCAGCAAAAGCTCACCTTAGTCATTTTTTTTTCTCTATTTTATTTAACTTTTTTTTTCATCCTATTTTTGAACAATGGTGGTTTAGTATATTTCAGTATCCATTTTCACTGGTGGTAAAATTTAGTCAGACGATCAATATTCGTACCACGAAATAGCAATTTGACATGTGGTAATTTAATAATCGTGTAAAAAAAAAAAAAAAAGAATTTCTCGTTTTTTATTTTTAGTAACGACAATTAATCGTTTATGACCTTGAAATTTATATCAATTGACATTTATCCAAGTATACGGTCAGCGAACTTACATTTCACTTCACCAGTTAATTTATTAATCAATTAATTAATTAACTCATTACTGTAGACGATAAACTATAAAGACAATTATTTTTAATTAATTGACATTTAATTTAAAATAATTTGTCGTACTAAAAAAAAAAAATTGTTGTTACAGAGCCGAAAAAGGAAAAGACTGAACAGAATGCCAATGGGGCGCTATCACAAAGTGGTGAATCAGCCAACCAAGGTGCGAATCCAGGAAATCAAGGCTTGGGCTCGGGTGGACTACATTCGGGGGATCAGAAGCCAAATAGGCCAAGTACCCTCGAGGCCTCCCGAATGCTTACCAGAAGGTTAATTATGTTTGGCAGTAAGTACATTATTTTATATTACATATATTTATTTAATCCGGTTTTTTAAGAAAAAATCCATTCATTTTTATTAAAATATTTAAACTTGTGCCAAAAATAAATCGAAGGTCAATAGATTAATCCCATGTCGAGGTCTCGTTTTTTATAATTTCATTTTTTTATTTTTCATACGGCTTAATTTGTACAGTACAGTATTTTGTAGTGGTTCAATCAAAAAATATTTAAATACTCAAATACTCTGCTCTCTAAAACTAAATTAGTGAATATTCAATAATTCAGAGTCATAGTCGTACCACTTTTTGGAGTAAATAGTACGACTATAGCTCTCAATTAGTGAGCATTCACTAATTCGTTTTAGAGAAATTTTAAAAATGTTGTAACCCAGAAAAGTATGAAAATTTCATTTTTAAAAGAATTTTTTTTTTAGCACAACTAAATTGCGAAGCAATGTGTTCTGTTAAAGCTTTTTCGGTCCCAGCTGATTCACTCACGTAAAAATTATACTTACACTGAACCTAAATGAGCCTTGAAAACCTACCACGGGTCGAAAAAAAATCTTAATTGTGACTTAAAATTTAAGTCAAAATCCTTCAAATTTCAATTAATTTAATTTTTTTAGTCTGTAAAATCTCCATAACATTTGACTTAGATTTGACTCTTTGTGGCTTAGTTAGGATCGATTTAAGACAAAATAAGTCACGTTTAGGTCAAAACTGCTTCAGTTTGACTGTATTTCCTTTAGATTTAAGACAAAAAAAGTCACATTCAAGTCAGAATTTCGTCGATTTAAATAATTTAACTTAAATTTAAGTTAAAAAAAGTTTCATTTAAGTCAAAATTGATTCAATTGAAATATAGTTTATTCAGATTTAAGACAAAAAAAGTTACATTAAAGTCAGAATAAAACAAAATTAGACAGTTACAACGCAAATTTAAATGATACTTATACTTAGTAACATATAATTAATGATAGTAATAATTATTAGCGATAGTTATAATAATAATGTTAATTATAATAATAATAATAAAAATGATAATAATAATATGAACATTAATAACTATGCCGAATATATTATTTTTATTATTATTATTATGATTATTATTATTGTTGTTATTGTCAACATTAATGGTAGTAGCACCGGTAATAGAAGTTAGACATAATGTTATGATAACAATAATATATTTAATAATAATATTACTAATTAAAAAAATAATTATTATAAATATTCGAAAGTTAAAATTAATTAATTTGAAGTTAAAATTAAGTCAAATATAGAACTAGATTTCGAATCGATAACCAGTTGTTTTTTTAAGACAAAATAAGTCAAATTTAAGGCAATGAAATAGTTTAAGCCAAAAAAAGTTAAATTAAAGGAAACTAAACAATTTAAGTCAAAAAAAGTCTAATCTAAGGCAAAAAAGTTAAAAAAAGTCAATATTAATTCAAAAAAAGTTTAAAAAGTTAAAATGTGGAATACAGTTGTCGGCATATCGACGACTTCAAAGGAAATCAATTTAAATCAAGTCAAATTTAAGATTTTTTTTTAACCCGGGATAGCTTTTCAAAGTTTAATTGATGCATAATTTTGATGTATGAAAAAATATAACACCCGTTAACTTGACCCTTGATAATTTTTTTTTTTTAACCATTAGTGGAGAAGGGTGTACTACAGCCAACGGCAGAGGAACAACAAGCAATCGATAGGTACATGTCACCCCTACCACCTCAGAACACTTTGATGCTGTCGGAACTGCCGGAACCGCCGATTCCGTTGAGCGAAATCGGACCAATTCCACCCCCTCCAATGTTCAGTTCTCCAAGTCCGACTCCTTTGGCTCGTCAACGTCAGCAAAATCTTCCTCTTTCTGATTGTGAGGATGACGGTAAATAAAAATTTTATTATAACCATCTATAGAAATGTTTACACAGTTGAAAAAAACTATTATACAATTTAAAAACTTTTACAATATCATTTTCTCTAAAACTTTGTATCACAATGTTTTTATTTATGTTTATGTATTTGTCATAAATATTTTTCATTGTCTGAAGTTTCATGATAAAATACAATATGGTTTTGTTGTTTAAAGTTAAAACCAATAATCAATCAAACAAAAATGAGGCTTAGAATTTTTAAGAGGATTCAAACTTTATTGAAGTAGATGTCGATAATTTATGTACTTACATTTAAATACTTTTTGATGGGTATTTATAATATTAATATATTGTCTATATATATGCTATTAAATATGCGATGTTTAATATATTTATAGAAAAAAAAATTTCCCTGTAATAAATAATTTAAATTTTGCTAATACTTTATCGATAGAATTTGAAAATAATCCTGAGGTCTTATGCTACAGTTAATTTTTTAAATATTTTTTATTTTTGTGATATGCTATTTATTCACGGAAAAAAACAGAATATTAAAAAGTAGTAAATAATAGTAAAAAATGGAATCTGTTATCAAAAATTAGTAGTATTATGTGCTTAATGCATAGTAGTTTACTAATTTTTGTAGATTCCTAAAAACTACTATCAATTATTTCAAAAACTAACTAAATATTATTACTTTTAGGTATAATGCGTGACTTATTAATGAAAGTTAATTAATTTATGGCATAATCTATTAAAAAGTAATGATTGGTCGAATTAAGAATTGATATCTTAGATACTGATTTTTCCAACCGAGAATTGCAAAAGTTTCTAACTTTTATTTTATAAATTCGATATCACTGATCAATTATTAGCTTAAAATGTCATTTATTCATCATTGTAAATTAATTTACAATATATATAAATCGAATGAGTGGTAAATAATAAAATTAAAAATTAGTATACTAGATACTGATTTTTTGCTCATAAAAATACCCAAAATTTTTAACTCTTATTTTATAAATTCTATCCGATTGACTAATTATTAATATAAAATGTTATTTATTTGTTATTATAAATTATATATATATATATATATATATATATATATATATATATATATATATATATATATATATATATATATATATATATATATATATATATATATATTAGGCTGATTCAAAAAAATGGACTATTTTTTTTTTACGAATTCCCCCTGAAATATATTCAGAGAGACAAGAAAAAACGCCTGTTGAAATCAGAGCTCTTAATATTAATATTTAGTGGTCGCGCATCGCAAATTTCTATTTTCCGTTTAAATAACATGGGAAAATTAATTTTTTAAGCTTTGGAATTTTGTAGCTCACGGTGGGACTAATACTTTTAAATGTTCAAGACATATTCTTATGGGAAATTTGACGCTCTATAAGAAAAGTCTCTTGTAATTTTTTGATATTTTCATTTTTTCAAAAGTTATTCGAAGTTAAAGTTGGATTGACGATAAATTTTTACAATTTTTAAATTTTTTGACACAACCATCAACTTTATCGGAAAATTTTATAGGACATTTTTTGTAGAGCATTTCATTTCCTACAACTTATCTTAAAGAAAATCATTGATATTTCTCACAAGTCGTAAATTATTTGCAATCAACTGAAAATGTTAATATAATTAATTTTAAGCCACAAAATTTGGATTTTTTAAGAAGATTTCCAGTTAATTGCAAATAACTTACGACTTGTGAGAAATATCAATAATTTTCTTTAAGATTAGTTGTAGGAAATAAAATGCTCTACAAAAAATATCCTATAAAATTTTCCGATAAAGTTGATAGTTGCGTCAAAAAATTTAAAAATTGTAAAAATTTATCGTCAATCTAACTTTAACTTCGAATAACTTTTGAAGAAATAAAAACATCAAAAAATTACAAGAGACCTTTCTTACAGAGCGTCAAATTTCCCATAAGAATATGTCTTAAACATTTAAAAGTATTGGTCCCACCGTGAGCTACAAAATTCCAAAGCTTAAAAAATAAATTTTCCCATGTTATTTAAACGAGAAATAGAAATTAGCGATGCGCGACCTCTAAATATTAATATTAAGAGCTCTGATTTTTACAGGCGTTTTTTCTTGTCTCGTTGAATATATTTCACAGGAGACAACGAAAAAAAACAAATGGTCAATTTGTTTGAATCAGCCTAATACATATATCGAATAAGTGGTAAATAATAAGATGCAAAATTCGTATACTAGATCTTTATATATTAATATGTACGTTTACTAATTTTTCGGTTCCTCATTTTTTAAATTTTTCTGTTTATTTAAATAGTAATAACTGTACATACTAATTTATCGATTCTTTTTCATATTAATTTTAATATACAAAATTACAAATTTTGCTCTTCTAGGTGTATCAAATTTTAATATAAATAATAGCCATTTTGTAATATATATAATGATCCTGGTTTGATATTAGTATCGAATATACTAATTTTAAGTCGAAAATAAACTACAAACTATTAAAATTTTGAGTATCATTTTTTTCCGTGTTTAAATATAAAATCGTCCAGTAAAGTTTGTTTGTAATTTAAAAAAAAAAAAAAATTTATCATTTTAAATTCGCGTCAAGTTCACAATTTGATTTTCAACTGATTCACTCACGTTAAATTATTTATTATTTATTTTTCAAAATTATTTAAATTTCAAATTCTAATGCAAAAAAAAAATTTCTTTGGGCAAATAAAAAATTTTTTTTTCTGTTTTATGATCATATTTAAATTTTATAAAATTATTTAACCTAAAAATCACCAATTTAAAATTCAAAATTAAATTTACAAAAGTTCAAGGCCGTGACGTTTAAATTTATTTACATTTAATTAATTGAATCAAGATACTCACGTGAATTAAAAATCGCTAACGAGCTTTTTTTTACATAAAATACAAACAAGGATAAGGATAAAATTTATTTAGTGCAGTAAAAAAAAAATAAAAAAAATATTTAAATTCAGATGACGAAGACATAGACGTAGAGGATGACGATGACAGTCTCCGAGGTTTTCGTTTCGGGCAACCGGATCCAGCAATAGACACCTCAAGAGTAGAGGAAATCCCCGCCAAGGAGCCAAAGTTCCATGCGATGCCATTAAAAAGTGCGTTGAAGAAAAAAGGTTCCAACAGTGGACCCGGTACACCCCAAAGTACTCCAACTCAAGAAAACAGGCCCCTAACTCTTCGTCAAGAGCTTCACGCTTCCTTCAAGTAAATATAATAATCATAAATATTATTTAGTGCCTTATTTTTACACATTTGTATAACTCTACAAAAATTTTTAGTTTTCATCAAATAATTTATTCTTAATTAAAAAAAAATTAATATGTCGTGTTCATACTATTAATTACTGTCCCATTGCATCTTCCATAACCATTAATCAATCATTAGTAAAACATGGTTATTTTTCTTATGCTCAACAGAAGGCCGCCGTTGAGGCCTAGGATAAGAATATGGTAATTGTTAGCAAGCATCGCCTTGAGCATGTGTAATTTTTCTTAAACCTTTTATTATAAAAGGGATTTAAATTAAAACGTTTGTCGAAGAATGAAAGGGTTGATAACAAGGGAATCAATAATCTATTTTTTTTTAATTTTAAAATTAATAATAATACTCCAGGGACTATCATTAAATTTATTCAAATCTAAATCTCTCCACTTCATACCATTAAATGTTTCAATAATATATTACTTCACTTAATTTACAATTCAATCTCAACATTTAATCAGCTTACAGCTTATGCGTTTATTTAATAACTAAATGGCATATTAATTTAATGAACGGTGCAGAGAATAGTGGGCATAGAAAATTGATTCGTTAGACATCAACCCTAAAAGCTCTTGTTAATAATCAATATAAATAATTAAATATCGTTATTTGTAATTTATTTACAGTAGTCGACCAGTCAGGTTTGGCCTCGCGTTGCCCTGCACTTTGGAGAACAAAGAAAACGCACGTCCTTATGTTATTAGAGAGGATTCTGATGGATCTGACGACGGACAAGTTCTTTATCGTGATGACTATGACGACGATGATGAAAGTAAGTTTTTTTTTTATCACGCTTGTTGTAGTTTCTATAAACTTAGAAAAATGTTATTTTCAACATTTTTAATTCTTAAAATGCTCAATTGATAAGATCTAAAAGTTTTTTTAAAATATCTTCATAAATACACATTTTATAAAAAAAAATGAATACGACCTTTTTTGTCAAGAATTTAATTTCCTACAAAATTGTTTCTATGACTTTTTCCGTTACTCTGCATATTTCATGAGATATTTATAAAAAAACCGCGATTGTATCGAAATTGGATTTTTTCACTAAAAAGAAGCTTTTTATTGAGCGTCTGAAAAAAATTCAATTTTTAACGACTATTCTATTATATGTATTATTTTCGCGGGCAATGAAATTTCTTTTAGACACGCTGAAGAAGTAAGGTACCCGCAGGTAATAAGGCCTAAGTGACAGAAATGATATTTAAAATAATCTCCTCCGCTAAAGGCTACTCTAGTAGAAGGGTCTTGCATAGATGTTACGACAAATTGGTAGAATCTCGATACCACGTTCCCTATCTTCTATATTTCATCATCCGTCAAATGCTGTCGTAACGCAGAAGAAATTATAAAAAACAATCTAGTCTTCTGATTCTTAAAAAGTATTGTTGCTAAATTTAAGTGATGATTCATCTCTAATACCAATTTTATTAAGTATAGTTAAACTATTCCAGTTTGTTTAACCCGTAGGCCTTATTACCCTTCCGTAGTAAAATAAGGCCTATTCGTATGCTTTTTGTAAAAGTACACGGAGAAAAAAATATAGTAAAAATTACAATCTTATAGTAAAATTTACTAACAGATATGAAAAAATACATTCTGTATTGTAATTATTATTAAACGTTTAGTAAAATTTACTAGTTAGTAATAATTACATAATAAGATATTCAAAATTACTATGCGTAATGTATTTTTTGCTAATACGATTGTATTTTTTACTATCTGTATAGTAAATTTTACTATCAGTATTTTTAATAAATACAAATGTTAGAAAATAAATTTTCTAATACAATATAGGATTTGTTACTATACAAAATATTAAAAATTACTATACGCAATGTATTTTTTGCTAACACGATTATATTTTTTTACTATCTGTATAGTAAATTCTACTATGTATAGATAAAATTAAAATTTGGTGGGGATAGCATATACAAATATGTATTACTAGTTCTGAAACTTTTGTCCAAAGGAGACATCGGGCCGTCAGACATAGGAAAGGACTCGCGCGCGGGAGATCAGGGTTCGAATCTCGGTTGGAACAAGTGATTTTTTAAAAAACAAAAATCGACACCGACATTAATACAGATGACATAATTAACAATAACAATCAAAATGATAGTAATAATAATAAAAAGTTAAAAGCTAATAAAAATTTTATTTTATTTTTTTCCATTCTAATATAGTAAAATTTACTAAACGGAATAGTAAAATTTACTAAACGGGATAGTAAAATTTACTTATCTGCTTATGAATTTTTCATATAAATCATAAGCATTTCAAGATTACTATCTAAATTTAGTAATTATTCCCATATTTTTTAGTAAATTTTACTATATTTTTTTCTCCGTGTATAATTCTTTGTTTGTTTATGGTAAAAATTACCATTACTTCATTACATTTTATAGTTAATGTATTGAAATAAAGATTAATGATACATTTCGATAATTAAATACAATATCTCCGATTCTATTCAAAATCTTCCTTGGCTAGGCCTTATTACCCACCGATACCTTAAATTCCATTTCTTCTCTCAACAAAAAAAAAGTACAAATTGAATAAAAATTCAACTTAATAATTATAAAATTATAATTTAATTTAGTTTATCAAATATGACACTTAAATTTTATTTATTCCCAATAATTGTCAATCAAACAACCGATTAATTAATTAAATAAATTTAATGTTCAATGGACACAAAAATAAAATACAAACTCCCACATTTAATAATTTTTCAAAACACTAAAATTTAAAAAATAAAACAATTATTGTTTAAATATAAAATATTTATTGATAAACAATAATAATATAAAAGTATCACAACTCTAGCACATGGATCTCATAAAATTAACTGCCCACTTGTTTATTATTTTACTTTATTTATTTATCTTAAGGAAGAACAGTTATTCTATTACCTTCGTAAAGTGTACTAATTATACACCACGCGGTCAAAAGTAAGCATATTTTGTATGCGCCCACTTACACTTTAAAGAGCGCCTTGAAGTTTATATTAGTCGCCAAAGATAGCTTGCAGAACTATGCAGCAATGTTTTCTTCAGAAACTTCTTTAGTTTCTTTCCGTCATTAAGGCGAGTAAAAGCAGCCAAGAAAAAAAAGTTAATAACAATAATAATAATAGAGAACAAGCTTAACTTTTTTTCATTGCCTATTTTACGTGCCTCCATTCTTAAACAGTTTAAACCACTTGTGGAAGACAAAAAAATAATAAGCTGGGAAAAAAATTTAAAGAGTGGATAAGAAATATAATTGTAAAAAAAGTATTTTATAATGTTATCGATTAGAACGGCAACGACATTATCAATAGTACGTTCATCAATAGAACCATTTGAAGAAGCTATTAAACTACGTCAGACTTTGACTCGTTCAAAAATAGCCAAAGATAAACTATCACGAGGTTATTGGATAATAACTTTTAAATAAATAATTGTATATATTTATTAAATGTTTTATATTTTTTTTAAATCTCTAGATCGATTGGCGGCTAAAATAGCGAGAAAGGAATCGCTGTCATTAAAATTGGCGTTGAGACCGGATAGACAAGAGCTTATTAATCGTAATATTCTTCAAATACAGTCTGATAATGAGAGACAAGAGTCGAAAGAGGCGATTGGTGCACGACTTATCAGGTAACTAATTCATTAATTCATTTTAATTGAATAGTAATTAAAGTTCAAGGTTGATTGTTATTTATAATTACAAGTTATGAGTTCGATCAATACTAATTTAACGAGGGATGTTAAATGTTTGCTGTTATTATTATTTTGAGATGAGATGATTCTGTTGTGAATAATTTTTTTTTTTTCAATTTTAATTATGATGTCTGACTAAAATTATATATAAATATAGAGAAAAAAGTACATATTCGTAATTTTAATTGTTAGTTTAATTTTTTCATTTCTATCATTTTTTTTTTTTTTTTAATTATAACTATGATTGCATTCTTCTTGACTTGTTTTTTTTTTTTAGTTTATTATTTGTGAGTTAGATTAGTCTTTTCATTTTTACTACTTCCATTAATTACACACAGATAGATAATTCATTTGCATTAATTTGATATAGTTGATTTTTTCACGTCAATTAGATATTCATTTTCGATTTTTCAAAGTAATGTTTTAGTTAATGATACTTAATTAAATGAATATCGTTATTTATTATTTCTTTTTTTGCCAATTAAATACAGAAGAAATTTAATTACGAACGATTCTTGAAAAAGAATTACGGTCTTTTTTAAAAAAAATGCGAATGATAAAAAAACTCGAAGAAACTCATTTTTAACGCTCATTTACTTAATGTATTTTTTTTTTGTTTTTTCATTCTTATCGTCTTTTTTTGTACACAAAATACCAACTTTTTGTGCTGGAATCGCACATTAATCTACAATATATAACGTATTTGTTATTTATATATATTTATATATATAAATTAGCTATTAATCAGTATCTACGTATATTGGTGTATTATTTTTGCAATTAAAAAAAAAAATAAAATAAAAGAACAACTTTATTATTTATCTATGAATTATCATTAAAGCTCAGAAGTTGGTGACTTTTTTTATCATTCTCAAAAGCTTTAATTACAAATATCTCAGCAGCTGCACGAAAAATAACGAGTAATTACTAAACAATCTCGTTTGTACTTTATTAAATTATCTACAACTTTATTTATTACTAAAAAAAAATTTCCCGCCAAATCAAAAGTTTCAAAACTACACAAATTTAAAGTCTAAACAAAATAAATAGAATTCCCCAAACATTCAAACCGCCATTACCTTTACAACAGTCAATTCGACAAAATTTCTAATTAAAAAAAAAAAAAAAAATCGTCAAGAATAAAATTCACAACAAATATATTTTTTACAAATAAAAAAAAACCGTCAACTCAATAGTTTTCAAGTCACAAAAGAACCAAAAAATTTATATTTAAATATAAATTAATTTCTTCATGTAAATATTCATTAAAAAGTAATTAAAAACTCCTTTTGAATAAATTCAAATTTAATTAGCCTGTAAACGTTTACTCTACCAAATTATTTATTACAATTCAATTATAATTGCAAAAAAAGCTTTAAAAAAAATATCTGTCACAAATAGCTCATACTTTTCCAATAATTAAAAGAGTACTTGTCTACAAGTTGCAATTTTTCCGACAAAGTCGGATAACAAAATAAGTTAAGCCTTTTTAAATGAAGATGAATCAGTTGTTTGTTCAACCATCTGTTACACTCATGATTTAAGACTCTTCTAACCCCTGACCCTCACAATTTCATTCCCCCGACTTTATTAACATTTATATCACACTTTTCACACACACATGTATATACATATTCATAACAATTATATATTTTCCAGGCGGCTTAGTATGCGACCGACCCAAGAAGAACTCGAGGAACGGAATATTTTAAAAAGTAAGTAAAAAAAAATAACTGATATCTCTCTAAGTTACAAGTCATACATTGTAATTAATAATCACAACAATAATAATTTATTATTAAATAATTACTATCTTCAGTCAAGTTTCCATTGATGTAAACAAAATAACTAACCGCTCATTTACTTATTTATAACAACTATTTGAAATTGTGATTAACTGACTTGCATTTAAAATGATGCTGTCACACTATTGTTCGACAGTCGTTAAATTAAATCTAATTAATAACAATCGCCGACGGAAACGTAATGACGGTATTGGAATTTTTTCAGAGCAAAGTCCCGCGGAAGAAAAAAAACAGAAGGAAGAAAAAAAAAGATATTTGTTAAGAAAATTAAGTTTTCGACCTACTGTTGAAGAGCTTAAAGAAAAGAAGGTAATTAATATTTTTTTTACTTTTTTTTTATTTTTCTTTTGAATTTTTCTAATCATTTGTTTCAATTATAGATTATCAGGTTCAATGATTATATTGAGGTGACCCAAGCACACGATTATGACAGGCGGGCTGATAAACCTTGGACGCGGCTTACACCAAAAGACAAGGCAGCCATAAGAAAGGAATTAAACGAATTTAAAACTTCCGAGATGGCTGTTCATGAAGATAGTCGACATCTCACACGGTAATTATTATTATTATTATTATATTATTTTTTAACTTTCAGACCCTGCCCATTAAATAGAAATTTTGAGGAATAAGGGCCACTTTTGCGTGTGAGCGACTCATTTTATTGAACATGAGTTAAATAAAAAACTTCTGTCAAATATGATTATTTATTCTATTATTTTCAATTTAACAGTAAAATTTCACTCATTATTTATTCTGTAGATTTTTTAAATTTAGTATCGAGTGATATGGTTGCGACATATCATTAATTTTTTATTTGTTACGTAAAAAAATTTTATTTTAGTCACTTATAAGGTTATGACCTATTAGAATTAAGATATTTTTATTTTAATAAAGTGCAAAAATTGATTTTTCATTTTGAAATATTAAAGGTCGCGAGTGAATATTAAAGAGTTTTTTTCCATAAAACAGGTCAGAAATTTTTTTTCTTTATTACCATGTTACCATGTTTTTATTAACTTGCTTTTATGTATGTCTGTTCGGGTGGAATTTTGTAATTGATTTTAAAGTAACTTCTCGATGAGCTAGAGACTTGAAATTTGGAACAAAGCTCAAAATCAGATGACAATGCAAGAAAATGAAAAAAATTTTTTTTAAAAACCAGAAGGAGAGGCACTAGAAGAGGAAGAAAAAAATGAAAAAAAAACAGAAACAAATGAAAAAAAATCGAATAAAAAATTCATATTCGTTTGTTTGTCTGTTCAGTACGAATTTTTTATAATTAATTTAAAACTAATTTCTGGGCGAGTTATATTCTTGAATGTAGCTCACAACTGGATGACAGATAAACAAACGCCGTGTAATGAAAATACAATGAAGGAGATGGAAAGAATGTGATGACTAGGACCTCCAGCACCATGAATAGAGTCATATATTCAAAATTTTTAACTAAAAAGAATAGAAATAGCGATTTTCTATTTGAAATTTGATTAAGTGAAAAGAAACTAAAATAAAACTGAAATTTGTCGCATGTCTCCGTCATTATCTTATCCAGGCCTTTAAAATCAATTTCAAAATTTCATTCACACAATACTAAAAAGCAGAAAATAATTATCGAAATAAAAAAAATTTTTAATATACCACGTTTTTAGAACGAACTAAAAAGTATAAAATAAAATATCTCAATCTCATGAAGATTTAAAACCACATACAAATTCCGAACTTCTAACAGACAGTCCTGAAAATTTATAGTTGTGAATTTTTAATAGTTATGAAAATACTTGTAAGATTCAAAACGAAAAACGTGGGGCGCATGCAACAGATAATTGATGCATTAATAGTTCAACTAAAAATTTTAATGCATTGCAAATAATATGGACTGGTTTGTAAGTTTTCCATTGACAGTTCTTCTCTATACTTCTTATAGTTATATATTGCATGCTTATCGAGAAGTTACTTTAAAATCAATTACAAAATTCCACCCGAACAGACATACATAAAAGCAAGTTAATAGAAACGTGGTAATAAAATATCCACGTTTCTAAAATCTCCCAAAGTCTAAACTTTAAGATTATAACCTACTTAACACTTTTGACTTCGAATGTAACGATTACTTTAAATATTTTGGTATTATTTACTGCTCATAAATAAATTAATCTGTAACAAACTTTTTTAATTTTAATTTATTGATGGAATACAACAACTTTTTAGATTGGACATATCTATTTATTAGTTACTTACAAATTAATTCAATTAGTATATGAATAACCACATATTCGATATTAATAAACACGTATTAAATACTAATAAAATTTGAAACGAGATTTAAATAAAATTTTTATTCGTATTTAGTAAGCTTCTTATTTGCGCATGACCATAATGCGTATTTTATTAAGGGGGTATTCTAGTCTAGAAATTTGAAAAAATCGAAAATTTTTTTTTCATAATCCGATAGTTTAGATATTCAAAAATATCTCCCTAAAAGGATTTTTCAAAATTCAAATTATTTTCGAAGTGATAGCCATTTTAGTGTCGTGGCAACTAGACCGGTTGAGTGGCCGACTAAAACTTTAAACACGTTTTTCTCGAAACTACTTTTTTCGATGCAGTCGCCATAATATCTCAAGTTCTAATCAGCCGATTTACTTTAAATTTGGCATGAATATTCTTTAACGATCTCTCTATCGCATGAACCAACAAAAAATAAAAATTTGAAATTTGTAATATTTTTAAAAAATTCGAAAAAGTTAAAAAATTAATAAAAAATCGACCTCTATTTTTGAGTAGCCGCCATTTTAAAAAAAAAAATTTTTTTTTTCATTTTTTGTTGGTTCATGCGATAGCGACATTCGTACTAATCAAGAATCCATCATTGTTTTATTTTTCATATGACCACAAGGGTAGAAATCATGGCGACGAGGACACGGCCTCCCCCCCCCCCCCTCAACTTCAAGGACGCATAACTTGATGAAAAAAAAATTTTTTTTTTTTAATTAATTTTGTGTTTTCTTCAAACATAATTAAACAAATGATGAAAAAATGTATAGTAAAAATCTCAAGAGCTTTTTTTTTATCAATTGCCAAAAAACGCTCGAAATTCGGGCCTCTAGACTAGAATACTCCCTTAAATACAAATAAATTTTATTACTATTAAATAAAATTGTCTCTCAGTGTAGGAATCATTGACTAAAAAAAAATAAATATTTAAATTACTAATTATTATAATTTTTATTGTTACAGATTCCACAGACCATGACAATCGCAATGTGTAGAGGTGCTAGAGTGTAGTGCGGTTTACCTTAACGCGTTGTGGTATCGTGATATGTGCGGCGAAACTTCGCGGATAATTTAGAGGATAATTAAAAGAAAAAAAAAAAGGTACAGATTGAATTCTGTTGAATCAGAATGTTTTTATTTTTTTTTTCTTTTTTTTTTTTGACATTGTTACCAAAGAGATGTTTGAATATTTAAAATAAACATCTCTTGTTTACTCTGTCTACAAGAAGAAGATTGTGATAGGATAATCGACAACCGTGTGCTAAACGGTCGATAATCCGACAATTATTTTCAAGGCTCGTTCACACGCGTCCTCTCGACTAGTCGTCAAAAAACTAAAACGTCATCTTACTCCTCCTCGTATCGCTTAAATAATTAATCTTCAATGCAATGCAATTATCCTAGCCATCTTTATCTTCATTCCATGTCATCGAGTAGAGACGAAATATAATAAAAATAAATTAAAACTCAAAGCTCAGATTCTGAGTTAATTTAATAAATTTTTATTTATATTTTTAAAACAGTCGAGTTCGCGTGTAAGTGAATTTAATTAATCATCTAAATTATTTTTTTAAAATCAGTCAAAAAAAAAAATCGTGTTACCCGATTGCATAAAATTCTCTTACTTTTTTAAAATTTAAATATTTAATTAAAAATCAAAATAAAGTTTTAAATAAATTTAATTTTTATTTTAAAATTAAATAATTTTTAATTATTTTATTAATTGACAATTAAATTAATATATTTTAGATTAAAATATTTTTTAGAAATTATTAACTCGATACTCGACAATTAAAATATACTCAGGCATCGATATAAATTAATTAATTAATTAATTAATTAATTATGATTATTTAGTAATAAATAAAAAATTTGTATTATTAATTTTTATTTTATAGTTTTTATGTAATTTAAATAATAACTTTTTATCTCGTCGGGTAACACCGTAACCTGCAGCTTGAAAATTAAAACGTAAGATAATTATTGCGAAATAATTAATAATTAAATGAACAAAATATTAAAAAGATGCATAGTGCAATGAAAAATTTGTACAGTATCAGTAATTAATAAGTTTATTATTGACTATTACTATTATTAATTATTAATTATTAATTATCGTTAATTGTTATTATTAATTATTACTATTATTAAAATAATTAAAATATTTTTTTTTAATTATTAAATATTTTTTAATAAAATAATCATGTCATTCATTTTTAATACTCATCTCATAAATTTAAATTTATTAATTTTTAATTATTATGTAAAAATTGATTTTTAAAAATAAAATATTTAAAAATTTAATTGTTTATTTGTAATTGAAATAAAAATATTTTTTTTTGACGTTTATAGAAATTTTGAATCAAATAATCGTTGCTTTTGACACTTTTGAGTCGCAGTGTTATCGTAGTTATAGATAATTAAAAAAAAAAATTGATAATTAAAAATGGCGTTAAATATTATTGAAATTAAATAAAACAATTAAAATTAATTAGTAAAAATGTTTTACAAAGACTAAAAATAATATTTGTAATTAAACGCTTTGTTTGTGCAGCCAACTATATACAGAAAAATAAATAATTTATTATTAATGAATTTAAATAAAAATAAAAAAAATTGCATGTGATCTTTGGACGTGAGTTACAGGTTTTAATGAATCGCGTCGATTCATTTTTAGTTTTTCTTGTTATATATTTAATGAAAGTTTTCTTAGTAGAAAAAAATTAATTAGTCAAAAAATAATAGAAGAAAAAAAATTTAGTAAAGTTCATTAAAAAATATTATTAAATAATTGACCGTTTTATAATTGCAATAATTTTAATTGATAATTAATCCGAGGGAAAAATATTATAATTATAATTTTATTAATAATTATCTCATTTATTTAATTTTTTTTACCCGCGAAATTTAAAATTTAAAAATTTAAGGATATTTTTGGGTGAAAAAAATTCGTTCCAAAAATTTTCCTGCCAGTGAATTTCCAAAATTGAGACAACTTTGAACTTTGAGTTGAAAATTTTTTGAGTTTTGAAATAATTAGAAGTTTGAAAAATTTTCAATTAGTGTAGACTTTTTTGCGGGTTTCTATTTTTTTTTAATTTTTGAAGCAAAAGTAATTTAAATTGAAAACTATGTGAGTTCCGAATTAGTTCCAATCACTCATTTATTGGACTATTTTTGAACGAGTACAAAAGGTGAAAAAAAAATTGACTCCCAAAAAGTTATAATAAAAGTCAAAAAATTTTCATAAATATTTTCAAATCATTTTTATTTTTTTTGCCTTATTCTTGAATAATTTTGGCAAGAGCCGAAAATATTTAAGTTACCAGACAATCTAAAATTTTTGGAATTTTTTTTCACTAAATGAATTACATAAAAAAAAAATTCAGGGTGGCCACAAAGAAATAATTTCAAAACTCCCTGATAATTCCCGGTTTCCCAGTAAAGTTTTCCACATTTTTCCCTGATTTATAAATTTTATTCATACTGTTAGATATTTAAAGTTTTTATTATATTTTCATTTTCAATAATTAAATTTGATAATTAAATCATGTGAGAAACCGTAAAAAATGGCAATAAAATAAATTAATATTGCCTACTTTTGTTTATTCGATGTTAAAAATGTATAAGTTACAATATTTAATAAAAAATTTTATGATTCAAATAAATTAAAAATACACTGGTTACAAAAATTAAGGGATACTAAAAAAATTTCAAATTTTTTAGTAATTTTCAACAGTTTGTAACCCGAAGGAAAATGGTCGTACAACAAAAACAAAAAGTCAAATTGTAGCTTCAAGTGTCTAGTTTTCTGATCTGGTCTTTAAATTTTTTTACTATGCACGGTTCCGGAGCAATCAAAAATCAATCATAATTATCGAAAAAAATTTATTGAAGCTCGAAGACCGTTTTTAAGACGAGCAGAAATTTGGTAAATTTATTTTTCGATAGTTTTCTTAGGATTACTCTAGGACCGCACATAATAAAAAAATTTAAAGACCAGATCAGAAAACTAGACACTTGGAGCTACAATTTGCCTTTTTTGTTTTTGTCGTACGACCATTTCCTTCGAGTTACAACCTGTTGGAAATCACTTTAAAATTTGAAATTTTTTTAATATCCCTTAATTTTTATAACTAGTGTATTATTTAAAATTTTTTAAATTCTGAACTGTCGCAATTTAATTCCCGGATACTTTTTGAAATTCCCTAACATTTCCATGATATTTCCCGTTTGCATTAATAAATTATAAATTATTATTATTAATATTATTTATTATTTATAATATTATTATTATTATTAATAAATATCAGTCCGATGCGGAAAATAATCTCACAGCTAACCCTAAGAGTTTTTGGAATTTTATCAAGTCAAGTAAAAAACAAAATCAGTTCCCAATAAACTTTACAGTTAATAACCGTGACTGCTCTGATCCGCAAATTATTGCTGAAGCTTTTGCATCTTATTTCAGTAGTGTATTTTCACCAATTAACCCGTTAATTGATGTAAATTGCTCTGGTAATAATTTTATACATCTTGGTGATATGACCCCTTTGGACGAGAATACAGTGCGCAGATACATTAACAAACTTCCTAACAATATGTCAGCGGGTCTTGACGGTATCCCCTGTGTGATTGTGAGGGACTGCTATCAGTACTTTAGTAAGCCTTTAACCCGAATTTTCAATTGTAGTCTCCGATCAGGCTTATTTCCTTCGGAATGGAAAATAGCGAAGGTTTGCCCAATACTAAAATCTGGGGATCCAGCGGTAGTCTCCAACTACCGTCCAATCTCGCTTATCTCTGCTTTTGCTAAAGTATTTGAGATGTATCTGGCGGACCAGCTCTTGCTTTACTTCCAACCTAATATTAGCGAGTACCAGCATGGCTTCATCAGACGACGATCTACAGTCACCAATCTGATAACGTACACGCAATATCTGTATGATTGTGTTACAGATGGTAGCCAGGTAGATGTAATTCACACGGACTTTGCCAAAGCATTTGATAGGGTTGATTTATATTTATTGATTGGTAGGCTGAGTCAATTAGGATTACCATCTATGCTTACCAGCTTATTTGTTTCCTACTTGACTAACAGACGCAACGTGGTTATTTTTAATGGTCATTGCTCTGCACCATATTTATCTACATCTGGAGTACCACAAGGGTCTAATCTTGGTCCTCTGCTATTCCTGATCTTTATTAATCCTATCACTAGTATCATCTCATGCTTCTTTGAATTATTCGCTGATGACGGTAAATTTTACCTTCGTATTAGATCACTATCGGACTGTCAGCACTTGCAAGCTAACCTTGAAGCCTTGTCGTCATGGTGTAATATTAACAAACTACCAATAAATGAAGATAAGTGTAAAGTTATAACGTTCTACCGATCGCAATCCAAAATATCCTATCCCTACATGATTAATAACGTTCAGCTGGAAGTTACTAGCTCATGTAGAGACTTAGGCATTATTTTTGACTGTAACCTGACTTTTACTGATCATATTGCGATCATTACCAAATCTGCGCTTAGAACATTGGGCTTTGTCATAAGGGCAACGAAGAACTTCAAGAATCCCAATGCCATTAAAGCTTTATACACTGCCCTTGTCTGCCCCAAACTGGAATATGCTGCAGTTGTCTGGTCTCCGATTTATAAAAAACACATATCGTGTATTGAAAGAATCCAGCGTAGATTTTTGAAGTACTTAACATTTAAAACATCTGGAGTGTACCCCTTGAGGGGCTCTGATTACGTTGGACTATGCAATGATGCTAATTTGCTCACACTTGAGGAAAGGAGAATGTTAGCGTCTATCTTATTTGTTAAAAATATTTGCCGTGATTATATAGATTGTATGCGCTTTCTGGCTCTACTACCTTTCCATGTACCGACATGTAACACTAGGTCTCCAAACATGTTTTATGTTCCGACAGCTAGATCGGCTTTTGCGCAGTCCTCACCGTTATATAGACTCACATCTATATGCAATTTCATCCTAAACAACTCTGATTGTTTATTTGATTTACTGGGCTATAACCAGCCTCTATCATCCAGCACAATTGCGTCTATCCTAATCTCATTACGTTAATTGCTTAAATTAAGGCTATAATTATAATTTCAACTTAGTAATATTAATCAAGCTCAATGATTTAAATTTAAATTTATATTTAATTTTCTATACACTTCTAGTTTTTTTATTCTTTAGCTTTTGGTTATTGTACTCTATCAACTACTATACTTGACTTAGCTTAGTCTAGTCATCTTTGTATATTTATCATGTATATTCATGTAGTGACCCTGTTATTGGCAAACTTTTGCTGTTGGGTCTTAATAAAGGCAATAATAATAATAATAATAATAATAATTACATTCCCTGATAATTCCCGATATTTCCGGTTTTCCAGGTTTGTGGCCACCCTGAAAATGCACATGTAGAAAATTCAAAAAACTAGGTGAAATTTTTTGAATATTTTTTTTTTTAAAATAACCAAAAAATATCAGACATCGGCTTACTTTAGTATTAATGAAAATTTTCACCTTTCTAATATTTTCAGTTCCAAAAAAGTTCAAAATTGCCTTAATTTTTTTTTTTTTAAATTTACTGTCATCACATTTTTCTCACGAATTTTTTCTACACGGCTTAATTATTATTATTTTAATACTAACGAATTTTTGAAGATAATTTTTTTAAACTCTTGTTTATTTTCTCCAATTAGATTAACTCTGAATTAATTAATTATTTCATTAATTTAATTTAGAACATTTATAAAATCAGAGAAATAATTTAAATTAAAATTTATATTTTTAAAAATAAATTATAATATTTTTCCCCGAATTTTTTTTGAAAATTTTCACGATTTAAAAATATAAATTTTTGTGGTGCCAATATACTTTTAAATTAAAGTTAATCGTTTATTATAATTACACTAATGATATGATAATAATTATAATAATGATTCTTATTATAAATTTATAATTAATTGCATTGTCATAATAAGCAATAAATAGATTTATTCTGGTAGTTTAATAAAAAATATAATTGTCTCTCGTTCAAATGGTCAAAATATCACGACTACTATGTAGTTGATTAACTTTATACGCAATTGCTTCTTTCATCATTATTATAATTATAATGATAATAATTATAAAATAAAAATGAATAATTAAGATTTTAAAAACAAAAAAACGAATAAAATTATAAAGTGAATTAGTAATTAAAAGCAGTGAGATGAGTATGGAAAAAAAAAATTAATACTTTGATATTGTAATTATCAAGTTTTAAACTGCGACGAACGTGCAACTTGTGGAGCATTATAAATATATATGATTATATATATAAATATAAATAATTATAGCTAATTAATTTTTCTTGTACATATTATAAATATTAAATGAAAAAAAAAAGAAAATGAATAGAATGCGCAATAATATTTCCTCTAATGATTAATTCTTCTTCATTTTCAAATTTTTTATTTATTCGAATAAGTATATATTTATATAAATATATATACTTATATGAATAGAATAAAATATCAAGTATTAGACTTTGGTTGATGATTTTTTTTTTCGTAAATTTTTTTAAAGCTTTTTTTGCAATTATAATTGAATTGTGATAAATAATTTGGTAGAGTAAACGTTCACAGGCTAATTAAATTTGAATTTATTCAAAAGGAGTTTTTAATTACTTTTTAATTAATATTTACATAAAGAAATTAATTTATATTTAAATATCAATTTTTTGGTTCTTTTGTGACTTGAAAACTATTGAGTTGACGGTTTTTTTTTATTTGTAAAAAATATATTTGTTGTGAATTTTATTCTTGACGATTTTTTTTTTTTTTTTTTAATTAGAAATTTTGTCGAATTGACTGTTGTAAAGGTAATGGCGGTTTGAATGTTTGGGGAATTCTATTTATTTTGTTTAGACTTTAAATTTGTGTAGTTTTGAAACTTTTGATTTGGCGGGAAATTTTTTTTTAGTAATAAATAAAGTTGTAGATAATTTAATAAAGTACAAACGAGATTGTTTAGTAATTACTCGTTATTTTTCGTGCAGCTGCTGAGATATTTGTAATTAAAGCTTTTGAGAATGATAAAAAAAGTCACCAACTTCTGAGCTTTAATGATAATTCATAGATAAATAATAAAGTTGTTCTTTTATTTTATTTTTTTTTTAATTGCAAAAATAATACACCAATATACGTAGATACTGATTAATAGCTAATTTATATATATAAATATATATAAATAACAAATACGTTATATATTGTAGATTAATGTGCGATTCCAGCACAAAAAGTTGGTATTTTGTGTACAAAAAAAGACGATAAGAATGAAAAAACAAAAAAAAAATACATTAAGTAAATGAGCGTTAAAAATGAGTTTCTTCGAGTTTTTTTATTATTCGCATTTTTTTTAAAAAAGACCGTAATTCTTTTTCAAGAATCGTTCGTAATTAAATTTTTTCTGTATTTAATTGGCAAAAAAGGAAATAATAAATAACGATATTCATTTAATTAAGTATCATTAACTAAAACATTACTTTGAAAAATCGAAAATCAATATCTAATTGGCGTAAAAAAATCAACTATATCAAATTAATACAAATGAAATATCTATCTGTATGTAATTAATGGAAGTAGTAAAATTGAAAAAACTAAACTAACTCACAAATAATAAATTAAAAAAAAAAAATCAAGTCAAGAAGAATGCAATCATAGTAATAATTAAAAAAAATATATTGCATTACAAAATAAATCGATACAGTAATTATCAAAATAATATTTGTATATTAACGTTTTTAACAAAACAAATGGAGAATTTTTTGCCAAAATCATTCCAATACACGGAATGACTAGTAAAAAAAAATAATAATGGGACTGCTTAAAAATTAATATCGATTTTAATCAATGAATATTAACCTCACTAAATATTTCATTTTTTATTTAAATTTCATCAACAGAAATTACTTGAATTTTAAATTAATGTACAATTAATTAATTATAATTATTTGAATTTGAATGTTAATTAATAATGATTTATTGTGATAATTGCAATCTATTAAACAATAATATTAAAATAAATGTTTCAATTGAATTAAAAATCAAATTAATGTGTTCTTTGTTAATTATAATAATTATGAATTAATAATCTATAGCATTGGAACATTAATTAAAATATTATTGTTAATTAAAATTATTAGTCAATGAATTTTATTGACAAAAAGTATATTTGTTTTGCGTCCCAAATTAGGAAAATTATTTTTAAAAGCGGTAATGACATTGTATTATATCGATAATAAGTAATCAATTAATGAAATAATTAATTAAAATAAATAAATATATAAATACTTTTATTTATAAGAATGAAATGTATATAAAAAATATAATTGTATCGTAAAATAAAATATGCACTTCGTAATATGAGTAGAAGGCTCTCGATTAATTAATAAATAATTGATTAATTAATTAATTAATAAAAAAATACGATGGAGTTTAATAAAATAAATAAATGTGAAATGAGTGGAGATTTAATAAATAAAATATAATAATTTACAGGAGTATCCTCTTTTAATTGATATCGAATTATTTGAATAATAATAATAATAACAATAAGAATAATAATAATAATATTAATGATAATAATGATAATATTAATGATAATAATAATGCTTTCGATATCATTTTAATAAAAGTGTCAGTTTAATTTTTTTTATTTTTTATTAGTATTTACGCACTATCGACTACTGCAATTAATTGTATTAATAATTGAAAAGAAAAAAAAAATGATACAAACACTGTAACAAACAAAACACTGTTAACTATTCTTAAAAAAAAAAAAATTAAAACTTTTGTAAACTGAAGCTCAATGTTTTTTTTTTTAATTATTTATCAATAATTAATTATTATTTTTGGTTCGTACCCATTATGAGTGATATATTTTTGTAATAAGTAACTGGTTATGAAAATTTATCAGGTTCGTATTCACAGGTATAATTTATATTTTATTTTAAAATAAATAATTTTATTAAAAATTGTATTTTATTTTACTGTTTAATTTTTAAACCATTTATTTATATTTAATTTTAAGGGGGACACTACACTGTAAAAATTTGCGATGTAAATTCGGAGTGGATGACTTTTTATTCCCGGCATGGAATGACCGAAATTTGAAGAGAACTATTTTTTATTAAAGTAACTTTTGACATGTATTCAAACAAAGACGAGAATTTTTTTGCTGACGCAGTCTAATATATATATATATATATTCCCTACAAAAAATCTCTCTTATCAAATTGACGTAAAACGAGCCGTTTCCTTGTAACCGTGCCTTGTATATTGATTTGTTTTTTAAAATCTTTGTTTCTATTTTGGATTTTTGTAACTACTAGAAATATTAAAATTTTATCTAGTCAAGATACGTATTTTTTAAGGGAATTTAATGCTCTACAAAAAAGGTCTTAACATTTTTCGCTAAATTCACTCCTTCGAAAGTGATTCAAGTTATTTAAGTCGTTTTTATTCAAGTTCAACCTTAAATAACTTTCGAAGGAGTGAATTTAGCAAAAAATGTTAAGAGACCTTTTTTGTAGAGCATTAAATTCCCTTTAGAAATATGTATCTTGGCTAGACAAAATTTCAATATTTCTAGTAGTTACAAAAATCCAAAATAGAAACAAAAATTTTAAAAAACAAATCAATATTTAAGGCTCGGTTACAAGGAAACGGCTAGTTTTACGTCAATTTACTAAGAGAGATTTTTTGTCGGGAATTCAATTCCCTTTAAGAATATACATTGCTCAAATTTTTCAGATAGATGATTTACGAGTTTTAGGTAAAAAATGAAATTTCTGCCAAAAAACAAATAGTGGTAACGATAAACCTCTTAATATCAATATTAAGGGCTCCAACTTGCACAATAATTTTTTTTGGTCATCAGAAATAATATTTTTATAGTATCGAAAGATAAAAAAAATAGTCAATTTTTTTGGCCCAGTCTAATATATATATATGATTTTAGCTATTGTATATTTGAAAATAATTTTCTTTCCTCCCCTTCATTGCTCGTTTTACCTCTCAAGAAATTGCGTTCTATTCACTGAAAAAATCGGCTAAATTTTGATTCTACCAAACTATGTTTAATAAACGATTTTGAAACAAGGTCCTGATATAAAACACGGTTTCACTATATTTAAATCTGCACTGAAAAAAAGAAACATCTGTAAGAGCATTATCGTTAACGATATTTAATTTTATTTGCACGAAGATTAGAGTGCTAATTACCCATACTTTTTTAAAAATCAATCATCTGCAGTATTGATATTAGAAGGATTGTAGAAATTTCTATTTTACGTATCGTTATTTGGTCGAAACTGTCAATAATATTATGAAGGCTAATATTCATACTATTTTTTTATTTACGCATAAGAAACATTTTTCTGTCGATAAAAATAGTCTACTTTTATACTTTGTAAATATATGTTTACTATGGCAAATATGTGTTGATATATTGATGATTCTAATCGTTATAACAAAAATATCACGTATGGGAAATGATATATTCTTTGAAAAAAAAATGTCTAAACAATTGCACCTGCAGCATTTTTAATTTTCTACATGTGCAGTTTTTTTTTTAATTTTTTTTTTTGTGATTGATTTGTTAAAAAAAAAAAAAAAATTCTAAATTCGTTGATTATCTGCCAACTTCAGAATCATCAATTTTAATTTACGTGAATTAATTAAATCAAATATTTTATCAAAAGTGAAATTTTTTTATTGTTCGACACATTATTGTTTATAAAAAGAAATAACAATAACTTGTTTTTTGTGAGTGAAATTGATTTACAAAGATTCTCTGCATTTCCCATTGCCATCGGGACGATATCCTGTTGGACATTTAGATGGTACGACAATCATAGATTGCATAGGTTTAGTTGTCCAATCCACTGTAGTATTATATTTCAATTTAAATAATTCTTTATATTTGTAATAATAATCAAAAATTTTATCATGAGAAATAAACTCGTCACTTTCTTGCACATTGTTATCACTCATTTCATGTTGATTGCCGTTGCCATCTTTATTATCATTATTATTATTATTATTTTCATTATTATCATAATTATTATCACATTCAGAAGTACATTCCAATGCAGCAATAGAACAGATGTAGATGTGAAGAAATAGTAGACAGAGAATGATAATTAACTTTTTGATATCCATATTATTTGGTTGAGATATATTTTGATAATTAATGTAAACACAATATTAAATACACCAAACAACTAGTGAGTGCAATTTGTCAAAGATGTCATAGATGTATAGTAAGAGCATTTTAATAACAATACCACTTTGTTTCAATATATCAGCGTTTTATAGATAATGAAGATAAAAAAATTCACTGTAGCTTATGATTAGTTTACGTTGTATCAGAATATTGTCATCTTTATATTTATCTCATTATTTCACAATATTAATTAATAATCTATATATATATATATATGTAGCGTCGCTACAATAATTACGATCGATCACTTTCGGCTATCTACGCCGAAGATCGATTTTTCTATATTCCGTCTCTACCTCATTCGTAGAGACACTAGTCAATTACAAGATACACCGCTGAACTGCATACACGCATTCAAGCATTTTCATATTTTGTATACTTTACTTTCTTTTACTGTGTTAATTACGTTGGTTAAATAAAACATTTATTTAACATTATTAGTTGGTTTAAACAATTTATTTATTATATTTAAATTTACCCTTAACCACTAAATTGGTGACCCCGACGTGATCTCTTTTTAAGGGAAGCGTCGAACACGTGTATTACACAGTGTATAAAATCTCGCGAGTTCTCGTGTCGTTTTTGCCGCGAATATTTTGTCGCGTTGCCGATTAACCGGCGAGACCGTGATTTTTATTTCCAGTTATTTTTGTGTGAATTTATTCTTGCAATATTTAGTGCAGTGATTTTAGTTATCATTGTGCAGTTTTTCTTTTATCACCGCTGGTGCATTGCTGGGCATCTTATGGACGTTATGCCGCATCAGTGTTGATTCGAGGGACCTTTAGTGCGAATCGAATAGTGATAAAAGTTTCGCGAGCTGTCATAAAAAAAACTATAATTAATTTTCGTGCAGTGTCGCGTATAATTTTTCTTCCGTCACCGGAAATACCAGTGAGGATTAGGCCGATTTGCCGGCTACACATTCCTGAGCCGTGCGTCATCGATAATCTTTCGGTAGCACAGTACCGAATTACTGACATTGTTGACGGGTGATGTCAGGCTCTGAAACCGAAAGCGACAAGACAATAAAATCCGAGTCATCTGACGAAGACACATTCAATTCTCAATTGTCGGGATCGTCGTCTTTTACGTCAGTTAAATTAAACATGGCCGTGAACGTCAAAGCACCTCAGTTCAGCACGGAGAACCCGAAACTGTGGTTTGCGCAGGTCGAAGCGCAATTTTCAACGCACCAGGTAACAACCGAGCGTGCCAAATTTGACCTGGTGATTCCATTGCTCGACACTCGCGTCGCCGCAGAAGTTGAGTCGTTAATTCTCGAGCCGCCTGCGACAACTCCGTACAACGATCTCAAGACGGCTCTGATAAAATGCTTCACGAGATCCGAGGAAGCACGGATCACTCAGCTCCTCGACAGAGAAAGACTTGGCGATCGGACACCATCGCAACATTTACGTCATCTACGTACATTAGTCCCCGGTATTGATGACGCCATCATTAAAGCACGTTGGTTTTCCCACATGCCAAATGAAATCCAAGTTTGTCTTGAAGCTATCAGCGACTCAACGCTTGATAAACTTGCCGAGTCCGCTGATCGGATGGTTGAGCGTATATCGCTCAAACCTCAAGTTGCCGCCACCGCTGCAAAATCATCATCATCAACCGCCGAGCACGGCGAGATTGCTGCACTGCGCAGAGAAATTGCGCAGCTCACGAATCAAGTCAAAAACTTGAAAGTTAAACGAGGTCGATCGAGATCTCGCAGCCGATCACGGTCACGAGTACCAAAGAAGTTTGACTCCTGTTGGTACCACTTCAAGCACGGTAAAAATGCCCGATCGTGCGCTCCCGGCTGTAAATGGCAGGGAAACGCAAACGAGAATCAGTAGAGGCGGCTAATGATTCTCAATCGATTTCTCGCCGCCTGTTTATCCGAGACCGAACTACAGGAACGGAATATCTTGTCGATTCCGGCTCCGATTTATCTGTCTTTCCACGTGGCTGGCTGAAATCAATTAGTACACCAATAGGTTACCAACTGTATGCCGCAAACGGCTCGATTATTCAAACCTATGGTTTAAAATCGATTACATTGAACCTTGGACTTCGCCGTGATTTTTCATGGAACTTTATCATCGCTGACGTCACTAAACCGATTATAGGTGCAGACTTCTTAAGTCATTATGACTTATTAGTCGACCTAAAACGAAAATGCCTTCGTGATGGCATCACCGGTTTATTGACACCCGGAAATTCTCACACAACATCGGCAGAAACAAACATTAAAGCAGTCGATGGTAATTCTGCGTACATGGAATTATTGAGAGAATTTGCCGACATCACACGACCTGACGCTACTCAGCGTCAAACTAAAAAGCATTCGACGGTTCATCACATTCGAACGTCACCTGGACCGCCAGTTTCGTGCAAAGCAAGACGCCTGGCTCCAGACAAGCTAAAAATCGCACAAGCCGAGTTCCGAAAAATGATCGAAGATGGTATTTGCAGACCTTCCAACAGCGCCTGGGCTTCACCACTTCATTTGGCACAGAAGAAGTCCGGAGAATGGAGGCCGTGCGGTGACTACCGTCCACTCAACGATCGAACACTCATCGATAAATACTCGCTGCGTTATTTAGACGACTTTGCCGCATTTTTACACGGTAAAAATATATTTTCAGTCGTCGATTTTGCGAAAGCATTTTTGCAAATACCCGTTGCACCGGAAGACGTGCCGAAAACGGCAATCATCACACCATTCGGACTATTCGAGTTCCGATTTATGACGTTTGGGCTTAAAAACGCCGCTCAAACGTTTCAACGATTCATCGACGAGGTCACTCGTGACCTTGATTTCGTCTTTCCATATGTTGACGATATCTTAATCGCATCCAACGACGAAAAGCAACACATGGAGCACCTAAAAATATTATTCGAGCGTCTCCGTGAATACGGACTGGTAATTAACGTACCAAAATGCCAGTTTGGTCTACCGGAAGTAAAATTTCTCGGCCATGTCATCAACAAAGATGGAATTAAGCCGTTACCGGAAAAAGTCGAGGCTATTGTTAATTTCGAGCCTCCTACCACCGTAAAAGCTCTTCGTCGATTTCTCGGCACAGTGAATTTCTACAGAAAGTTCATTAAGAACGCTGCAGAAATTCTAGCACCGCTCAACAAAATTTTGGAAGGACCCAAAGTCAAAGGCTCTCATCCAGTCAACTGGACAACCGAACTTCAGGAGTCTTTTAAGTCAGCTAAACGCGCTCTCGCGGATGCTACTCTGTTGGTACACCCTAAAATCGATGCTGACTGGGCAATATTCACCGACGCATCCGAAATCGGTATTGGAGCCGTTTTACAACAAAAAGTGGATAACAACTGGCAACCACTGGCATTTTTCAGTCGAAAAGTGCCCCCGTCGATTCAAAAATTGTCAACGTACGACCGCGAGTTGAACGCCGTCTACGAGGCTGTAAAATACTTTCGGCATATTTTTGAAGGCCGGCACGTCACGATCTACACTGATCACAAGCCGCTTCAGCACGCTTACAAGCAGCGCACCGAAAGAGCATCGCCTTGGCAATTTCGTCGACTCGATTTCATCGGTCAATTCACCACCGATATTCGACATGTGTCGGGTAACGACAATATTGTCGCTGACACATTGTCACGAGTCGAAGCAGTGTCTACTGCTATTACATCGGAAGAACTTGCCGATGCACAGAAGCAAGATCTCGAGCTTCAACAATTGCTGCAACAGACAACCGCGTTGCAGCTCCGACGAATCAATTTCGACAACGGTTTAGCATTGTACTGTGACATTGCGTCAGGTACAGTGCGACCTTACGTTCCAGAGCCGCTGAGAAAGAAGGTGTTTAATTCACTGCACTCGTTAGCTCACCCCGGAATCAAAGGATCACTAAAAACGATCTCTAAACGATACGTCTGGCCGTCGATTAATAAAGATTGTCGAGAATGGGCGAAATCTTGCATCGACTGCCAGAAAAATAAAGTTCAAAGGCACGTGTCATCGCCGATCGCCAGTTTTCAACCTCCAACTGAGCGATTCGAGCACATACACATCGACCTGGTGTCTCTAAAATCGTCAAGAGGCTTTAACCAGTGTCTAACGATCATCGACCGATTCACGAGATTTCCAGAGGCTGTCCCGTTAGCCAATGGAACTGCAGAGACGGTAGCACATGCACTATCGCTGCACTGGATTTCTCGTCACGGAGTACCGAAACGTATAACATCGGATCAAGGTCCGCAATTCGAATCGTCGTTATTTCAATCGTTACTTAAAATGTATGGAATAAAATATCAACATACTACACCGTATCATCCGCAAGCCAATGGTCTTGTCGAACGTCTACATCGTCAGCTCAAATCAGCACTTTTGTGTCATAAAGAATCATGGTATGACGCATTACCAGCCGTTTTACTCGGCTTACGCGCTGCTTGGAAGGACGACATTCAGACGACCCCGGCTGAATTAGTATACGGTGAGCCTATCCGATTACCTGGTGAGTTACTCACTCCCAGTAATAAAACTACGCCTCATAGCATTGTAAACACATTAAAACGTCATTTCAATTCATTGGCACCGGCCGAAATGTCGCGTCACGGCAAGCATTCTGTTTTCTGTTTCAGGAACCTTAGTACTTGCAGTCATGTACTGGTACGGAATGACCAGGTTGGACCAGCTTTCACAGCGCCATACGAAGGTCCATATCGTGTAATGACTCGACACGATAAATACTTCATTGTCGATTTCCGAGGACGACAAATCGCCATTTCAGTCGATAGATTGAAGCCGGTTTACGAGGCGAATTCAGTCGACACGACGACGACGATAGCAAACTCCCCGACGAATAACATAGCAACCGAGACCCAAAAACGCCGAGTCCGGTTTAATATTTAAAAATTTACACGATTTAATAATTTTTTACTTGAAAGTTTTTTTACAAAGTAAAAATTCATCACTGTATTATACTCATTCATTTACTTATTTATTTATTCATATCATTTGTAAATATTCCATTACTTTAATTATCGTGTATGAAATTTAAAACAAAAAAAAAAAAAAAAAAAAAAAAACAAAGGGAGTTCTGTAGCGTCGCTACAATAATTACGATCGATCACTTTCGGCTATCTACGCCGAAGATCGATTTTTCTATATTCCGTCTCTACCTCATTCGTAGAGACACTAGTCAATTACAAGATACACCGCTGAACTGCATACACGCATTCAAGCATTTTCATATTTTGTATACTTTACTTTCTTTTACTGTGTTAATTACGTTGGTTAAATAAAACATTTATTTAACATTATTAGTTGGTTTAAACAATTTATTTATTATATTTAAATTTACCCTTAACCACTAAATATATATATATATATATATATATATATATGTGAGTTTATAAGTTCGTGTGTACGTGTATATGTGATTAATAAATATAATATTTACATGCCACATATATCTACAAAAAAAACGTTACATGTATAAAATATATATATATATATATGTATACTAGACTGTGTTAAAAAACAAAATTTATTTTTTAGTTTAATTACATACATCTCAAAAGTTACTTTAATGAAAAAAAAAATTCTTCTAAAATTTCAGCTCTATATCTCAAAACTTGAGCTGGCGCACGGGGGGGGGGGGGAGTCCGATTTAAAATACATTGAAAAAAAAATTGTTTTATCGATTTTGTAAATAACTATATATATATGACATTTTAGCTATTGTATATTTGAAAATAATTTCCTTTCCTTCCCTCTATTGCTCGTTTTACCTCTCAAGAAATTGCGTTCTATTCACTGAAAAAATTCGACTAAATTTTGATTCTACCAAACTATGTTTACTAAACGATTTTGAAACAAGGTCTTGATATAAAACACGGTTTCACTATATATTTTTAAATCTGCACTGAAAAAAAAACATATCTGTAAGAGTATTATCGTTAACTATATTTCATTCAATTTGCATGAAAATTAGATTGCTAATTACCCATACTTTTTTAAAAATCAATCATCTGCAGTAATGATATTAGAAGGATTGGAGAAATTTCTATTTTACGTATCGTTATTTGGTCGAAGGAATGGTTCCTATAATTTATGGGAATGGTTCCTATAATATATAGGAACGACTCCTATAAATTATAGAGCTATTCCCATTTTCATAATGTTATAGAAATGGTTCCTATAATCATAGGAATAGTTCCTATAATATTATAGGAATGGTCCCAATACTATTATAGAAATGGTTCCTATACCATTATAGGAATAGTTCCTATAATAGTATAGGAATGGTTCCCGTAATGGTATAGGGTTGGTTCCTATAATACATAGTAACCATTCCTATAATAGTATTGGTACAATTCCTATACCATTATAGGAACCATTCCTATAATGCATAGGAATACTCCCTATAATTTTCTTTCCGTGTAGTAGGTCAGTTGCAAATGTTTTTCCAGCGTGATCAGACGTATTTTCTATACAATACTTTATTATATTTGAAATAATTATTTTACTTTACTAATGGAAAGTAAAATTACAAATTAGTCAACGTGAATTGTTGAATTATATTTATTTTCAATGCATTTAAAACAAATCATAGTGATTTTTTTAGTAGTTAAAGTGATGAATAGTAAAATAAATCTTTACGATTCACCTCTGGAAGACTCAGCGATCGATTTCTATCGTCAAGTGGTAATTAAATTTATTTTATTTATTATTAATTACTATTGATTTCATTTTACAATTAATCTGTTACCAACAGAGGCAACTTCTCGAATTATGTTTCACTGAAACTTTAAACCCTGCTGTCATTACTGAAGATTTGTATGACGATATCTACAAAATTCCATGGGAAACAATTAATCCACCTCCAGTAATTATCAATGAAAACTTTAAACCCAAAGAAATCCAAGTGTACAATCCATCTTATCCGATGTATGTTCTGTCGGTTACTAACTCAGTTGAAAATTTAAAAACACTTCTCATTAAATTAAAATCTACAAGTGTCTGGAGCATTGAATCCTTGTTTTTTTATTATCGGAAAATCTTGTGAAAATGCTAGCGAAACATTCAAAATATTGTGGAAAATGGATTTATTGACATCATTCTTTTTATGCCATGCATCGAGTAATAGTACTCTGATAATTTTTAACTATAATCCTTTCACAAGTTTCGCACCACATCCATGGAAAAAAGTAGCAACAAATGACAAAGCTAGTAATAATAAATGGACAATATATAATCAGCTTTTCTTTAATGGTAAAAATTTATTATTCATTTTTTAAATCTGAGTGTTATTACCTCCTGATTTTTGGTTACAGATAATAAAATTTGCCACAATATTACATTTGACAAAACGAATATTTTAGCCGGACATGATGTAAAAGCTACGTTTTTTTTTTTTACCAAATGCGACTACCGATGATGTAATTTATTCTGGAAATACATCTGTCAACTTTGTTTCAAATCCAATATTTCCGCATTTAGATGCTTTATATCTTTTTTTAAATATTACACCAGTAAAGTATATACTTCATACCGATGTTATTTCCGATGTAATTAAACAGAGATATTTAAAAGTATTAGCTAATGGTAATTATGCTATTAACGAACGACAATGGTCTATCTCAAATACAAATTATACACATTCAGATATATTGACTCAGTATTTCGAAGTTACATTTTCAATATCAACCCAAAAAAGAAGTTTTATTTCAATAGCTAATGAGATAGCCAATACTTATAGCCGTGAAATACTGATATTATCAACTGTAGCGTTATTACTAATTACGATAGTAATAATAATAATTAATAATTTTGATTTTGCACGATCGTTTTTGGATGTTCTTAGTTTGTCACTGAACATGGGAATACTCACGCCTCTCGATAGATCATCGATGCGCGTTATTTTTTTTACCGCATTTTTTTTTATTTTTTCGACGAGTTCGGATATTCAAAGTCAAATATCGGCATTATTGTCAAAACCGTCAACTTATAATATTGATACGTTACAAAATTTGTATGATCATAAATATCACGTGTATTATGATCAGGAATTACATGAGGATATGATTAGTCAAAATTTATGGGTAACTGACGATGATAAGAAATATTTACATCCATGTAATTATTCGTGTTTATTTAAATGCACAAACAATATTAAAATAAATTCAACAATCGCCTGCATTTATAAAACTCAATTACAATTACGACTAGTAAAACGTTTATCAAATGTATACTTATCAAAAAATCCTGTTTTTACAATATTATATGCCTACTGGACGCGTAAGAATTGGGTGTTAAAAAAAAAGTTTGATAAAATCAGTCTAACTTCATTTGAGATGGGTTTTATAAATCAGTTAGATAGAAGAAATAATAATTTTTTGAAAAAAATTTAAAAAATTACAAAGATTAAAAGAAATAAACAGTTAGATCAGATCGTAAACGAAGATTTGAAATATACTTATATAATTGTCGGCGTTACTATAATCACGGCTTTAATGATCTTCGGTGTCGAATTAATGTTAAGAAAATCGTTTAGACCTACGAGGCCTGTACACCGACCTATACCTTGTCGTATCCCAATAAAAATGAAAAAAAGAATAGTATTTCCTAAAAGACGAATCGTTTCTGTCATTAGACAAATGCGACGTCGTAATTAAATATTGATGAACTTTTTTTTTCTATTGTTCATTTCGATTTGACAAATTTTTGAAAAGTTTTTACACACTTTGCACGACAAAATGATTTATCAGTTTTATGAAAAGGATGATTTAAAAATGCCTGCCCGGAAAAATGATAACGTTATCAAATTGATAAATTTTCTAAGGAGAGATCTTTGAATTTTTTGTGATTAAATTAACTTGTTTGATTGTGTGATAAATTTATTCTAATGACATATATATTTTGTTATAAGATTTCGAATGATTTCAAAACATAATTCTATTTCTGTAATAGAATTTTAATTCACTCAATTGAGATTTTTTAGATATTTTAATAGACCAAAATAGGGGAAGTGTTACTGCATTTTTACCACATATACTTCGTTGCTTATTATTGTTTATATATTTGTATATACGCGTATTTTATTGAATAAAATTTAAACTTTGATCATTAAATTTGTGTAATAAGTTATATTTATTTATTATAAAAATTATTGTGTAAATTTTTGACTGTGTTAATGATAATTATTGTTGAGTGTTGTATTGGGTAAATAAATAAATTAAGCCATTTATCACTTTCTATTGTTTCATTTTAAAAATTAAACTATAGGGCGTGTTCAGAAATATACTCTGGAAGTGAAGAATTACCTATCCAGGTGTAATTAGTACCTTTGTAATGTTAAATCGCACCTCGGGTTCGACCAGAGGATATTTCTGAACGAAAGATTTGAATATTTTCTCTTCCAGAGTGTGTTTCTGAACATGCCCATAGTATTTTTATTCACCAATATCATTGATGTATATTTACAATAGAATATCGAAGAACAGTTCATACTTTATCATATTTTATTACTTTTTTTAAAATCATTTAAAAAGGAATAATTTTCTTTTATTTGATTTGTTTATTCTGAAGTAATAATCAGTTCCTGAAGTTCAATCGAATAATTTAATTTATAAGCTCGATATATTAATTTATGTGCAATGAATCGCAAGGATATATATAGTAAGGTTTCATGGAAAAATTTGGTTTGGTCAAATCAGTACCTACGCCTATAAATGCTGACTTCCGAAAATATTTGAAATATTCTCACAGACTACATTAATTTTCATTTTTTCCTTTGAGTAAATTTCATAAAAAACTGATATTTAATTATAAATAAAATAAACTTAAAGAAAATTCAACAAAAAATGTAAGTAATTGTTGCAATAATTTATTAACATAAAATAATAATTTGTGTTGGTATAACATTTTTCTAACAATGATTTTTTGTTATAATTAATTTGAAAACTTTATCTTTTTTTTTTTTAACAGATAATCTCCATTTCCGATAACAATTTTAACGATCCTGAAGTTAGCAGACGTCTAATAATTTTTGAATTTATTTGAAAATGATCAATTATTAAAAAATTGCACCTGTAGCTTTTCTAATTTTCTACATGCGCATTTTTTTGTGATTGATTTTTAAAAAAAAAAATTAGAAAATTGTTGATTGTCTGCCAACTTTAGAATCATCAATTTAAATTTACGTGAATTAATTAAATTAAATATTTTATCAAAAATGAAATTTTTTTATTTTTCGATACATTATTTTTTATAAAAAGAAATAACAATAACTTGTTTTTTGAGAGTGAAATTTATTTACAAAGGTTTTCTGCATTTCCCATTGCCATCGGGACGATATCCTGTTGGACATTTAGATGGTACGACAATTATAGATTTCATAGGTTCAGTTGTCCAATCCACTGTAGTATTATATTTCAATTTAAATAATTCTTTATATTTGTAATAATAATCAAAAATTTTATCATGAGAAATAAACTCGTCACTTTCTTGCACATTGTTATCACTCATTTCTTGTTGATTGCCGTTGCCATCTTTATTATCATTATTATTATTATTATTTTCATTATTATCATAATTATTATCACATTCAGAAGTACATTCCAATGCAGCAATAGAACAGATGTAGATGTGAAGAAATAGTAGACAGAGAATAATAATCAACTTTCTGATATCCATATTATTTGGTTGAGATATATTTTGATAATTAATGTAAACACAATATCAAATACACCAAACAACTAGTGAGTGCAATTTGTCAAAGATGTCAAAGATATATAGTAAGAGCATTTTGATAACAATACCACTTTGTTTCAATATATCAGTGTTTTATAGATAATGAAGATAAAAAAATTCACTGAAGCTTATGATTAGTTTACGTTGTATCAGAATACTGTCATCTTTATATTTATCTCATTATTTCACAATATTAATTAATAATTTATATATATACGGGCGCGCAATGCGCGCATGTGATAAATAAATGTAGTATTTATGCATGTTGTATAATAGATAGAATGAAACATTTATTGAAGATTTTAATAATTTTTCAGTCATTTTAATTTAAAAAAAAATAATTTTATTTCAATTTTAGTAATTAGTCCAAAAAAATACAAATTAAAAAAATATTGCAATAATATCAACAGATAAAAATTTATGTTATTTTCGATTATTACTTATTATTTTTTTTTTTTTTTACATCAGTATACATAATTTTGTCCGCATCACCACATTTCGACTAAAAACAAAAATTCAAATATTAAAATATGACTTAAAATGTACATGTATATGTATTGGGTCTATGCGAATAGTTCGAACTTACAAATTATTCGTAAATTTTCTTTTGATCGACTTAAAATTGTAATATTTTTTCGAATAATTCAAATTTTTTTCAGAAGTAAATAGAACTCAGATACGAATCTACAGAATAATTACTCTCATTACTTTAAAAAAAACTAAGCTCTCCATTAAATAAAAATCGAATCTTTAAAAGCTGACAAAAATTTTCTCGATTCGAATCAAATTAGTCGATTCGAAAATTTACAAATAATTCGACAACTTTCGAATAATTTGAAAATCGAAAATTTTTAAATTATTCGATAATTCGATCTTATTTGATTCGAACACGATGCGCCACTCCCCTATACATATATTCGTTAAACTGACCTAGGATACATTTAGTTCGATTCAGTCCAACAGAATTCCAATCGCATTGACAACTCCAGTTAATACACTTAGCATTTTTTATATGCATACATTCTTCGTCGTATGAACAGTGCCACCCTAATCTTTCTATAAAAAATCACATGATTGTTTTTTAAAAATAAATCAATACAGTTAAATGTTAATTAGAGGTCTGCAAGTACTATTTAAATTATTCACAGACCCCTTGTATAAAATTATTGAATCATTAAGTTATTTGTACGTTATAATAAAAAATATAATTACTTCGTGCCAAACACTTGTACTCCGATTGTTGCTCCACTAATACATGATTTTCGTCATATATATTCCGATTAATTAATTTACACTTGTACCCTCTATGACAACAAGGCAAGTATGGACACTATTGAAAAATGAATAATTTAATTTTTTTGCGTAGATAATTTTTATTTTTTTTTTTACCTTATTAATGAATGAATTAATGAATTATTACTCAGGTACAAAAAAAAAATTACAAGTCAAATTTTTTGCTCAGGAATTAGAATACTAAGTTATACTTACATCAGTACCAGAATAAGTACAATTATTGTTATTTGGTACATAAAGTCCATCAATACTGTCCAAAATTACAATAAAAATAATAAATATAATTTTAATAGTCATATTTTTTTTGAATATCACAATTAAAAGAATATTATAAATTGTAAAAAAACCTGAAAAAATTCATTTTTTAAAATTTATAAATATTTATTTTAATCAAACTATTTTTTTAATATAAATTACTCCACATATATATTTATGGAAAAATGTTTTAACGCAGAGATTAAAAAATAAAAAAAAATATTTTAATGAAACCAAAAATAATAGTTGTTTATTTTATTAAAGAAAAAAAAATTCAAAATTTATTTACTGCTGGCAAAATATTTTTTTTTTATTTTCAATCTTATAATCGCACCTATATATATATATATATATATATATATATTAGACTGTTTCAAATTAGAGGTCTATTTTAATTTTTTTGATGAACATTGAAAAATCGAAAGGGTATGTTAAAATATGGTGACAGTTAAAATTTGAGCTCTTAATATTGATATTTAGAGGTGGCTATTAATAATTTTCGATTTTTCATTTAGTAACTTGGTAAAAAATACATAACTTCCGAAAGAATCAAGATACAAAAAACCTCTTCTTAAACATTTTGTAGCAAATTTACTGATCTACAAAAAAGGTCTTTTATGATTTTTGCATAAATTCAACCATTCACAAGATATCCGACGTCAAAGTTTGATAGAATTCAAAGAACTTGTTTTTGCTTGTTCTAAATTTCATACCATATCAACTAATGAGAATTCGGAAATTTCAATATATTTTTTTTATAGGAAATTGAATGCTCTACAAAAAAAGTCTCTTATCATTTTTTGATAAATCTATCTGTTCGAAAGTTATTAGAGCTCGAAGTAAAGTTGGAGATCTTTTTACTTTTCCGGTGAAACTATCGGACTAATCATAAAATGTCATAGAATCTTTTTTGTAGGCAATTTTATTTCTTACAAATTACCTCTGATAAATTTTTTTTAAATTCTGCATTCTCTTCTAGTTATTTCCATTTTAATGCCAAGCTCCTAAAAAAAGTGTTCTGATCGATTTTAAGAGCTTGACATTAAAATTGAAATAACTAAAAGAGAATGCCGAATTCAAAAAAAATTTATCAGAGATAATTTGTAGGAAATAAAATTGCCTACAAAAAAGATTCAATGATATTTTATGATTAGTCCAATAGTTTCACCGGAAAAGTAAAAAGATCTTGAAATTTACTCTAACGACTTCAAGCTCCAATAACTTTTGAACAGATGGGTTTATCAAAAAATGATAAGAGACTTTTTTTGTAGAGCTTTCAATTTCCTATCAAAAAGCTACATCAAAAATTTCTGAATTCTCATTAGTTGACATGATATAAAATTCAGAACGAGCAAAAACAAGTTCTTTGAATTCTATCAAACTTTGACGTCGGATATCTTGTGAATGGTTGAATTTATGCAAAAATCATAAAAGACCTTTTTTGTAGATCAGTAAATTTGCTACAAAATGTTTGAGAAGAGGTTTTTTGTATTTTGATTTTTTCGGAAGTTATGGATTTTTTACCATATTACTAAATGAAAAATCGAAAATTATCAATAGCCACCTCTAAATATCAATATTAAGAGCTCAAATCCTAATTGTCACCATATTTTAACATACCCTTTCGATTTTTCAATGTTCATCTAAAAAATAAAAATAGACCCCTAATTTGAAACAGTCTAATACATATACATATATATTAAATAAAAATATAAGATAGTACTTACTTTATTAAAGATTTAATTACTCACTTTTTAAATAAAATCTATCGATTTAGTATTGAAAAAAAATATGTGGTCAGTTTTTGAAGCAATGTCTCTTCAACCAAACAGACTGAATCTTTGTAAAGTTTAACAGTACTCACAAACCCAAGACTTCAACCAACGTTTCTTCTTTTATTTTCGTTATCTACACTGTACTGGAGTTACCTGGGTTTTAAATTATCGCAAAGGTTCAAGAGAAGTCGTAGGCAACCTGACTGACCATCACTATTAATTTTAAAAATATCTTTAAGTGAATTCCTAAGGTAAAATGCATGACTCATTTCGCAGGTGATAATGAAAAAAAGAAAAACAAACTTTTCATTTTTTAAAACTATTTTACCCCATGTTATGTTTAATATTTTTCAAAACTAAAATTTGCGGTCAAATTTCAACGCAAGGTCAACCATTTTTCAGATTTTTTAAAAAAATTTTTAGTCATAAAGTAAGTCTACAAAACGATTAGCAATGAATATATGATTATACATCTTTTTGGCTTCAGAGAGTTATGGATATTCAGATCCATGGAGAGTTTTGTCGAGTACGCGGATAAAAAAATTAAGTAATTTTTACTAAATTTGAAAAAAAATTACAACCCGAGAAGTAATTTTGAAACGTTAAAAAAAATCAAAACTCGTACAAAACTCAAAGTAAAAATTACAACATATTATTTAGAATAATAATTTCTGTTGATTATAAAAATTACTGCATTCAAAATAAAATTTACTAGCGACAAATAAAAATTATAATGTACCAATAATTTGTACTATTGTACGTAGTGAATATTAGCTAACGCGCTTTGTGAAAGATGTATTCGGCGAGTCATTTTTACAATCTCAAATAGTAATTTTATCTCCCGGATAGCAATTTGTCTTACCGACATTCTAAAATGTACAGTAGGGGAAGGGGGGGGGGGCAAAGTGGGCCCCATGGGGCAGAGTGGGCCCCTTAAAATTTTAAAAACTTCAAAAAATATGGGGGCACAGTGGGCCCCTCAAAACTTTTTATACGTCAATAAATTCGGATGGATAATAAGCTTCTTGAAATTTCTTAAATAATGAAGAATAAAGTAGACCACCAAAACTGTTCATTAAATATAATTTATTAAGAAAGTTAAAGATACACGCTGAAAAAAAATGCTAACTATTACCATCTCGCGATAGGGAATGATTACCATCGTGTATGTAATAATTATTATCATGTGTTTATATTAACAATTCGTTTCTCGTATAGCAACAATTACTATTGCCGATAGTAATAGTTACCATCTAGATCGTAATATTTCTTATGTCTGGAAAATTTATAATTTTTCCTTCTAAAATAGTAATGGTTGTCATCACGGATAGGAATGATTACTATCTAGATACGAATGCTTACCATCTTCGATAGTAATAGTTAACATAAAAGAATGAGAATCATTAAAATGTAAGGATAGGAATAGTTACTTCATTAAGATGGCAAGTATTACCACTTTTTTTTCAGCGTATAGGAGAGCCTGGGGCACGACGATCCCTTTCTCAAAAAATTATAAAAAAAAAATTTTTTTTATTTTCCGTCAAGTTATGACCTCTATAACGTTTTTATCATATTTAAGGCCAATATGTAATATTTGGGGTGAAATGAACCACTCGAAAAAAATTGAAAACGAAAAATAAAAAATTTTTTCGTCACAATTTTTTTTTCGGGTGGTCCATTTTGCCCCACATATCAAATATTTGCCTAGAATATGATAAAAACATTACGGAGGTCATAACTTGACGGAAAATAAAATAAATAAATTTTTTGCCTAATTTTTGTGGGGGGCCCACTCTGCCCCTAATTTTCGATTTTTCAATTTTAATCGACGCTGCATAATGAAGTGAAAATAAGTATCAAGGGCCTAAAAATAAGTAAACGCGATGAAAAACTCAACGATATTTCAATTATTTTCCTTAAGGGGCCCACTCTGCCCCCCCTTCCCCTACTTACGTAGAATTACATTGGAGATGTAATATTTATCAACTACGAAACAAAAATTGCGACTAATATACTAACTTATAATAATTCTGAAAACAATTTATACTTTTTGTAACATTGAACTATTTTTATATGAATAAGTAAATATTTATTTTTTCCAAGCGAAAATTTAACGAAGCTGTATTGTAATTATTATGATAAGTGAAAATTACAATCTAGATAGTAATAATTTAAAGAAAAAACTAATTTTCTATAAATCATCGTAATTTTTTTTATGGATTGTAATTTTTTATTTGAGAGCAAATTTTTCATTGTGATTGTAATTATTATTTAATTTTGACCCGCATTTTTCTCCATGTAGCCGCTAAAATTACCTCTCAATTCGAAAATACCCCAACAAATTATAATTACACTGTAAAAAATTGGGAGTGAATTCGGAGTGAAATTAAATCCGAATTCACTCCGCCACTCAGAGTTCTGGAGTTTAAAAAAAATCACTCCGCATGCGGAGTGACGCGGATTTTATTTCACTCCGGTCCGGAGTTTTAATACTTAAATAAATTTATTTCAATTTATATTGAACTGTTACACAGTGTGTGTGTTCGGGTGTGCAAATATATGTGTGTGTGCGAATGTGTGCGAGTGTGTGTCCGAGTATGTGTGTGGGTGTGTGCGTGCCTATCAGCTGATCAGTAATTTTATACACGAGTTTTTACTTCGATTATATTAAGTGGAGTTATATTTTATTAATTATATTTTTAAAACTCCTCTCCGGAGTGAATTTCACTCCAAGTGAATAATTAAAAATTCATTCACTCCGGATTTAATCTGCATTCACTCCGTGAATTTTTTACATTACAATGTTCACTAATAAGTTAATAAATAGTTATTTTATTTTAAAATTTAATAGATCACATTTCAGTCACTTGATGCCTCGCCGGCGATCGGCAATTGCTTTCCCTAGTAAAATTAAAAAAAAAATAAATTATTTATTAATTCTTACAGAAAAAATTAAAAAACAAGTCGACAATCATATTTTTCTTACTCATTACTCATTACTCATTAGTAAAACTCATATTATATATTTTATTTTAAATACATACTTACCATTACAACATTGTCGTCACTACTAATTAGATTATTTCAAAATTACTTATCTTATTAAATATCGTCTATGACAAAATTAATTACGTCAAAACTAAATTTCAACAGTCGACTAAATCTATATGAGATAAAAAAATATATATCTATATATTACCTACAGGTATAGATAAATTATAATAAAAACAGAAAATATAATTATTATATTTAATTAAAATTTTTATTTTGAATTTTAAAAAAATGCATTAAAAAAAACAGACCTTAATTAACAAATAATTCTATTATTATTATTATTATTATTATTATTATTAAAAAAAAATATGAACATCCACTTTGATACTTAATTTATAAATAATAAATACTATAAAAAAATGTATATAAAAATAAAGTATTTTCTAATTTCTAAATTTCTTTTTTTCACTTATTTTCGATTGATTTATTCCCGATAAATCCGCCGTGTCTTTATCATTCTTTAAACTTTTATGTTGCAACGAATTTTTTTTAATGACTTTACTATCATGAGAATGTAAAAACTGATGTGGTTTTAATTTTTGCGATGTGACACTCGACGCGTCGACTTGTAAGTGTGAGTCCGCTTCTGACGATGAATCAGCGCTATCATTTTCCTCGCTTTCTTTATCAGCTTTAATAGAACGAGAGTGATATCTCTTCAGCAGATTATCATCTACCTGTTGATCTTGACTCGAATTCAGCTGTTGACTCGGGGCCTATAAAAAAAATAACAAAAACATTAAATAGATTATTAAAATAAATATATAGAAACAAAAAAAATACTTACGAGATTGAATTGCACTTGAGGAATGTCATTGGCACTGCGAGGTTGACTGGCCATTTCTGGTGTAATTGGATAAGGTAACGGCATGTTATAAGATCCTTGCTGAAATAAGTGATTATTAAGTTGTGGTGCTTGTTGATGACCAAATCCTATTTGATTAATTGGATTAACAGATAATTGATTTTTGTAAGATTGAAGAGCTCCGCTTGGAATTACAAATCCTTGATTATTAATTAAAAATCCATTGGATTGAGGTGGTTGATAAATTTGTTGATGATTTACTGATGATGATGGTAAATCATAAGGTTGATTTAATTGTCCTTGATTAAATTGTTGTTGTTGATTGAATTGTCCTAGTTGGTTTAGTTGTTCTTGATTAAATTGTCCTAGTTGATTGAATTGTCCAGGTTGATTAGCTGAACCAGGTTGATTAACTTGTCCTGATTGATTAACTTGTCCAGGTTGATTAACTTGTCCAGGTTGAGTAAATTGTCCAAATTGATTTAATTGTCCAGGTTGATTAACTGAACCAGCTTGATAGACCTGTCCAGGTTGATTGAATTGTCCTGGTTGATTAATTAGTCCAGGTTGATTAACTTGTCCAGGTTGATTGAACTGTACAAATTGATTTAATTGCCCAGGTTGATTAAATTGTCCGGGTAGATTGAACTGTCCAGGTTGATTAAACTGTCCAAATGGATTTAATTGTCCAGGTTGATTAAATTGTTCCATTAATTGTGGACGAAAATCATTTAGACCACCTGCATTACTCACAAATGAACTAGTTCCTGATGATGCTGATTCTGATGATGAAGATGATTCAGATTTAGTGATGACTGATTGTGTAGATCCATTAGTTTTTGGCATACATGCATCAATAAGCTTCGACTTTCCCTTGAGTATCTGAGGAAATACTGGCGTTTGCTGTTGAATAATTGGAAACTGTACATAAGTAACTGATGACTGTGTATCTACTGGCGGTATTACCACGTAAGTATCCTCGTCACATTTCGCAGACTCGACATTCTTGACTACGGTTTCAGACGACGAGTTGTTACGAACTGAGTTTTCATTTGATGATGATCCACTTGCTTGCTCATACTGTGGTGGATAAACTACTGCTGGCGGAGTTGTATGATGTTGGCAAACTGGTGGCGGTTGAAAGAAATTCTTCTGATGATTTTCAGTAGGCTGTAGAATAAACTCTTGTTTAGTATTTTGAGTAACACATGGATGACAGCATATTGACGTTTCTGATTGAGAAGAGGCGGCTACTGATGGAACCACTTGTTGTGTAACGACTGTTTGGGGTGAAAATACTTTAGTTACCCCAAATGTAGGATTAACTGACTGTACTCCTTCATAAACTAATTGTTGACGGCCTTCATTTGTATAAATTACTCCGTTACTGCCTTGACTTCCGGTTCTCGATGGACAAGGACAGCACTGAGATGACCCTGAGTTTTGTACCTCGAAGCAATACGTTGCAGATTTTTTAGTTCTGTTATTATTTTCTTCACTTGAATTATTAACCCGGGGTAAAAGTAACTTATCCTTCGTTTTCAAATCAGTCTCTGATTTTAAATCTGGATCATGTCTTGCAGATAATTTATTGTGTGGTAATGAGTGGACTAGTACTCCGCAGAGTAAAAGACTGAGTATTGTTGTCTTCATTATTGAAGATTATTAATTTTGACTTATTATTGTATATATATTGTTATCGATATCGATGCCAATACCGAAGTGATACAAAATACAGTAAAAACTGTCTTTATATATCGTGGGTTTATGTTTATAATTTTGAATACCATCTCCATACTCCGTTTATTTGATATAAGTAATATTTCATATTATTTTCACAATATTCATTTTGACACACATTTTTTTACATACGCATGTAAATAATTGCATAGCATACACTTTTTTTTAGTTTAATTACTCAATTATTTAGAAAATTCAATAAATCATATTTTCATATATTTTTTAAAACTATTATTATTATTAGTATTAATAATTATAAAAATTTTTCTATATATTTTACAGATATCTTAACAATATTCTTCCTTATATTTATTTTAAAAAATTTAGGGCAATTTTTAAATAAAAAATATCTAAATAAAAATCTAATTTTTATATTTTATTTTTAAAATATATATAAAGAAAACGATCCATAAAAAATTGCTGAAGAAAGGTTGAAGTGTTGGCTATTCTAAACTTCAAAACGTGACACAATGATGAATTTTTCTTACAGATTTTTTGAACTTTTTTAAATTCAAAGGAAAAATCATTTTTTTTTTTAATATTATATTTTTCAAATTATTAAAATTTCTATAACTCGGAAACTATGGACTTCAGCGACTTGACTTATAGGACTTTTTTCGAAGGGAATACAATTTCCTATAAAATTCCTATTAGCATTTTTAGTGTACTTTCATTGGTTTACGTTCTGCAAGCCGATAAAGGTCAATTTGGTATGAAAAATAACTTCCTCAGTGGACATCAGTAAAACAGCTGGAACTACAGCTAAGGTACTATGGGCACTTTTGAAGAATACCAAATGCCTTACAATTTGCGACCAAAATCGCGTCGATATCATAAAACGCAGCTGAGTATTAGAAAAGTCCTGTTACGCCGAAGCTCGTCCAGTTTATTGATAATCCTCCTAAAAATAAGAATGAATGCGAACCAGGTGAAGATCTTCTTGACGATGGCTCATGTGCACCTCCTATGTGATTATAAGTGTCATAATTAAACAAAAAAGTATTGCTTGTATATATTCTATTTATTCTGTAATTTATTTATTTTATTGTAAATAAACTTCATAAATAAAAAATAAATAAGACCTACTTATTTTTTATTTCAACACGACCTTCATTTTCGTATGTAGTTCAAATTATTGCATGCCAACATACTTTTTTTATTTTTTCACTTTATCATCAATAAAATTTCAAACATAAATAATCATCCAATATTTGGTAATCACTAATTATATTCTTTACGTTAAAAATTTTATTTCTTTCAATTAATATCAAACCTTTTGAAATTTTGAGGAATTATTTTATTGTTATTATTATTATTATATACAAAAATACTTTAAAACAGAAATAATTTAAAAAATAAATTAGCAACTGTCATTTTTTTTATATATTATATTTTTTAAATTATTAAAACTCCTATAACTCGAAAACTATAGACTTTAGCGACTTGACTCATAGGACTTTTTTTGAAGGGAATAAAATTTCCTATAAAATTCTTCTGAATATTTTCAGTGTACTTCCATTAGTTCACGTTCTGCAAGCCAATAAAGGTCAATTTGATACGATAAATGACTTCCGCAGCGGACATCAGTGAAACATCTGGAATTACAGCTAAGTTACTATGGGCACTTTTGAAGAACACCAAATGCCCTACAATTTGCGACCAAAACCTTTTTAAATAATCTAAATTTTTTTGAATAAAATTAATTATATTAAGTTTTCAGTTAATTGCAAATAACTTACGACTTGTGAGAAATATCGAAAATTTTCTTAGAGATAAGTTATAGGAAATGAAATGCTCTACAAAAAATGTCCAATAAAATTTTCCCATAAATTTGATGGTTGCGTCAAAAAGTTTAAAAAATGTAAAAATTTATCATCAATCTAACTTTAACTTTGAATAACTTTTGGAGAAATAAAAATATCGAAAAATTATAAGAGACCTTTCTTGTAGAGCGTCAAATTTCCCATTAGGACATGTCTTGAACATTTCGAAGTATTGGTCCCACCATGAGCTACAAAATTCCAAAGCTTAAAAAATAAATTTTCCCATGTTATTTAAACGGGAAATAGAAAATTGCGATGCGGCAGTTGTTAATATTAATATTAAGAGCTCAAACTTTCACAGTATTTTTTTTCGTCATTTCCAACAATATTTTCGATATAATGAAGAAAAAAAAATAGTTATTTTTTTTTAAACAGTCTAATATATATTATAATACAAAATAATTGACAGTAGCCTTAAAAATTAATACTACGTGATAAGCTCGTAAATATGATTTTTATATCAATATAAAACCATTAAGTCTTTTATCACAATACGTCACTCGGCTGGCGAGCCCCCAAGGCAAGTATTTATTTAAAACTTAATAATATTTGTCAATCATTAAATACACTACCGCTCAAAAGTATTTGGCCTCCCAGAAAAGAGTATTTCGTAAGAGTTTGAGTAAACACAACGACTTCATAGTAATTTTAATTATTTATTAGCAAATTATTGGACGTAATAACAATACCTTTTTTCCGGTGAGACACATACAATGTAATTTAATAAAATTGTCTTAATAAATGGTTGTTTGTAATGAAATTAACGATGCAGGTGGCCAAATACTTTTGAGCGGTAGTGTAATTTGAAATATTGTATAAGCAAGTTCTTCTATAGAGTAGTTCTTATCAAATAAATTCCAATGTTATTATCATCTACATTAAGCGACAGTAGTTATAAATAATTGATTTTTTTGTTTTCTAATGATTTATATCTCACAACCTAGTACAAAGTTCGTGGTTAATTAAGATATTTTATTTTACTATAATGATCTACATCAGATATACATTATGAGTTTTTGAAAATAAATGCTCGAAAAAAAAAGGTATTTAAAGGTGGACGCGTTTGAATTCAAATCATAATCAAAAACTCTGTCTAAGTATAAATACACGCGATAAATAAAAACTTGTAAAATTCTTACTTACAGTTTTTTTATTTAAATTACATTAATTGTCTGAGGACTACTGCAAGTAAGTACAAATTTCCTATCAAACAAATAATTTTTGCACACTTCAAGCACTAAAGCACCACGTTTATTTAATAACGGTTCTTAGTCATCGACAATGTCACTTACACAAAAATATTAGAAATCTGAAATTTGAAAATTTGTTGAATACAGCCTAGCCTTAGTAAAGTTGAAAAGTAATCATAGAGTAAGTGACTAAAACAAACAGTAACACAAATGAATCGTTTATTTGAAAAACCCCATAGGTCATGTTTTTTTGAAATTGGGTTTTTTGCATTTTTGGGTTCTGTGGATGTCCCCCCATAGAAATTATTAAAAATATCCATCAAATCAGTGTTTAAAAAACAATTAACGGGGTGACAGAAATTTTATTTTATTGAGAAACCCCATAAGTCAATGACATATGGGGTTTTTCAAATAAACGTATGCAGTTTTAGTTTTATAGAAATAATTCTTTCTTTTTTATTTAAAATTCGCGCTTTTTTTGGAAACAAAAATAATATGACTAATTAAAATACTTAAATTAATTATTATTTTTTGTAATTTCTGAGTTTCAGAGTTTATATACATATTATATACTTCGTTTTTATAAGTCTAATAAATTATTTGAGTTGGAAAAATAAAAAAAACAATGATTTTATAACTTTTTTTTCCGTTTGGTTGAGAAACCCCATAAGTCAATCAACTTTGAATAATTTTTTTAAGTAGTTTCAATTAAAAAATTGAATGTTTCTAATTTGAATATTTTCCAGACACGCTAACATTATTTTCTTCAATTATTTATTTATTATTTCAATAGCAAGTTTTTCCAGAAAAATGTTTTTTGTATTTCCTGAAAAATTTTGTTTTCTTGACTTATGGAGTTTCTCAAATAACGGAAATTAAAATCCTGACTGATTATTTTTACATTTTGTTAGTCGTTTATTTTTATTGCATACTGTCGCATGAGCGATTGAGGTGTGCAATTTTGAATTTTCCAAAATTTTCGTTTTTTATTATGATCCTGAAGTCAACAGACAATTATCAATTTTTGGATTTTTTTTTTTTTTCAACAAGACAATGAAAAAAAATAAAACTAAAAATATGCACCTGTAGAAAACTCAAAAAACTCTAGGTGCAATTTTTTTTTTTTTTTTTTTTTGTTAATTAATAATTATAATTTTTAACATTACAGATTTGTGGCCGCTACATATTTTATTCAACAAAGATGTATACTAAAGCATTAATTTTCTGTTTGATGTTTATTTACATTTCTCAAATTATCCCACCTGCTGAGACTTTTAGCATTAATTTTGGAGACTTCGTGAAAAATACGGTGAATGGTTTTATCGATAATATAGTACATCCCATCGAAACTATCGATGAAGCTCAACCAGAACCTGAGGAAAGCGATTTACCTGAACATCTTCCTAAGCCAGAAGGACTTATCAGTTTTATATCGGATCTTCCTTTCATGAAATGGATGAAATGTCCACCAGGTGAAGATCTTATGGAGGACGGGTCATGTTATCCTTATATGTAATTCTAAATTGAATAATTAGGAAAAAATAAAATGTAATTTGCAAATATATTTATTTTGTAAATTATTAGTTCAATTGTAAATAAATTTATTTTTTAAATAATTCAGTAAGGCTTAATTTTCGATATCCTTTAACACAACGATGTAGAATGGTAAACATGTCTATGCTAGCATAGCCAACGTTACCATGTAGAATGGGGGGGGGGGTGATGTCCTATGACTCTTCACGCATGAAAATCCTCGTTACTATGTAACATAGTAATGATTACCATTCTACATAGGAATTAGAACTATCCTTTTCTCTCTGTGTACACAGAGAGAAGTGAATGGTATATTCTTCAATGTAACATAGTAATTATTACTATGTAACATGAGAATGATTACAATTCTTCTGATAATATTTACCATTCTACATAGTAACCATGCTACTGGTAAATATTACTTTGTAACATAGTAATCAAAACCATGCTAGAATGGTACTGAGTCCCATGCTGAATAGCGTGAAAGCAGTTTCAATATTAAGCGCTGCTATATAGTATATACGTCTAATATAACCTGTACATTAGGGTGCTCCATTTAAAACAAACATTATTTTTTTTTAGTGGACACAAGAAAATTTTGTTATTTATGTTAAAAGAAATATTCCCTGAAAATTTCAACTCTTAATTTTAATTTTAAGTACTTCCTATCGAACATCAAAGTTTTCCTATTTAAAAAGCATGTAAATCGAATAACTTTTCTTTAAAACTACTATAACTTAGCCCGATTTTGAGCTATCGTTTTTAAACCAGTTTTTATTTGTAAAGTATGTTGCTTTTTAAAAGTGTATACGATGATTTTGGTCTAACTCGATCCACGTCGATTTTATCAGCTCCGAAAGTCAAATTTTCACTTTTTTCATTTATTTTTGTTAATTGTGTAGAAATGGTCCATCTCACAACAAATATGCATAGGACCAATCTTTTAGGAAATTTTACGCTCTACAAAATTGCTCATGACACTTTTATTGCTAAAGTCCACTGTTCATGAGATACATGCATTTTAACATTTTACAATAAAAAAAATTGTTAGCTTACTATGGTACTAATCTTTTTATTGTAAAATGTTAAAATGCATGTATCTCATGAACAGTAGACTTTAGCAATATAAGTGTCATAAGCAATTTTGTAGAGCGTAAAATTTCATAAAAGATTGGTCCTATGCATATTTGTTGTGAGATGGACCATTTCTACACAATTAACAAAAACAAATGAAAAAAGTGAAAATTTGACTTTCGGAGCTGATAAAATCGACGTGGATCGAGTTAGACCAAAATCGTCGTATACACTTTTAAAAAGCAACAAATACTCTACAAATAAAAACTGGTTTAAAAACGATAGCTCAAAATCGGGCTAAGTTATAGTAGTTTTAAAGAAAAGTTATTCGATTTACATGCTTTTTAAATAGGAAAACTTTGATGTTCGATAGGAAGTACTTAAAATTAAAATTACGAGCTGAAATTTTCAGGGAATTTTTCTTTTAACATAAATAACAAAATTTTCTTGTGTCCGTAAAAAAAATGTTCGTTTTAAATTGAGCACCCTACTATACATATATTAAACAATTACTACTTACATCAATGAATATTATTTTAATGAAAATTATCAATCATACTAAACTCGTATGATTGATGATGACTTCGAAAACTGCGGGAAGTTTTGGGGCTGGCTCGCAGGGTCAACCGATAGACCGATTCTTTGTTTTTTGATTTCAGATAAAGCAGTCATGAGTTATCCTCATAAAGACTTTTTTTTGAGATGACTCGTCTCTCCTCACTACCACTGGTTTATTTTTCAATATTTTTTTATGAAAATTCAGGAGAATATTCTTGAAATGATACTTAATAATGTCACAAATTTTAAAAATTCGAATAAAGAAGCTACTCTGAAAAAAAAATCACAAAAATATACTCTTTTTTTTTGTATCTCAGACCTCTTTCTTTAAATCTTAAAAATAAATAAATAATAAGAAATCTACTTTCATTTCTAATGCGGAGTTATGTTTTTTTTTTTTAAGTTTATTTACTATTATTCTTATCATTTATTTTTTTTTCGTTTAATCGATCTCATAAATTCATTGACATAAGAAAAATAATAATCTACAGTCGTTAAGACGTAACGCCATATTTATTGACTAACAGCAAATATCAATTACAATGACGTTTTGATGATATATATTATCATAAATTGTAATAAAAAATGATTCACAGTAGCCTTAAAAATTGATACTACGTGACTATAAGCTCGTAAACTACATTTTTTATATCAATAGTAAGCCATTAATTACTTTATCACAATACGTCACTCGGCTGGCGAGCCTTCAAGTCAGTTATTTACTTAAAACTCAGTGATATTTCAAAATTAGTAATTAATTTAATATATTGCATAAGCAATTTCTTCCATAGAGTAGTTCTTATCAAATAAATTCCAATGTTATTATCTACATCAGGCGACACTATTTACAAATAATTGAATTTTTTTTTTAATGATTCATATCTTACAACTTGATACAGTTCGTGGTTGATTATTTTATTTTATTTTATTATGATGATCTTTTACGTCAGAAAAACATTATGACGTTTTTAAAAATAAATAACCGAAAAAAAGGTATTTAAAGGTGGGTGCGCTTGAATTCAAATCATAATTAAAAACTCTGTCTAATTGTAAATACACGCGATAAATAAAAACTTTTAAAGATTACAATTTTAATTTAAATTTAACAAATTTACAATTTTTTTATTCAAACTACATTAATTTCACGAGCATTACTGCAAGTAAGTACAAATTTTTTTTCTAACAAATAATTTTTGCACACCTCAAGCGTGAAAGCGCTCCGGGTTTTTTCTTACTGTTCATCTTCTTCGACAATTTCACTCACAAACAAAATTTCTACACTCTTTTCATTACACAAAAATAGATTTATTGTGTTATTGCACCCGGGGAAAAATGCAGGTCAAAATTAAATAATAATTACAATCACAATGAAAAACTTGCTCTCAAATAAAAAATTACAATCCATAAAAAAAATTACGATGATTTGTAGAAAATTAGTTTTTATTTCAATTATTACTCGAGATTGTAATTTCCACTTATCATAATAATTGATTCGTCTATTTGAGAAAGCCCATAAGTCATGTTTTTTCGAAATTGGGTTTTTTTGCATTTTTGGATTCTTTGGATGTCCCCCCATCGAAATTAATAAAAATATCCATCAAATCAATGTTTAAAAAACAATTAACGGGGCGACAGAAATTTTATTTTATTGAGAAATCCTATGAGTTAATGACTTATGGCGTTTTCAAATAAACATATGCAGTTTTAGTTTTATAGAAATAATTTTTTCTTTTTTATTTAAAATTCGCGCTCTTTTTGGAAGAAAAAAATAATATGACTAATTAAAATATTTAAATTAATTATTATTTTTTGTAATTTCTAAGTTTCAGAGTTTATATACATATTATATACTTCATTTTATCAGTCTAATAAATTATTTGAGTGGAAAAAATAAAAAAAACAATGATCTTATAACTTTTTCTTCCATTTGGTTGAGAAACCCCATAAGTCAATCAACTTTAAATAATTTTTTTAAGTAGTTTCAATTAAAAAATTGAATTTTCTTGTTTGAATATTTTCCAGAGACGCAAACATTATTCTCTTCAATTATTTATTTATTATTTCAATGGCAAGTTTTTCCAGAAAAAAGTTTTTTGTGTTTCCTGAAAAATTTTGTTTTCTTGACTTATGGGGTTTCTCAAATAAACGATTCAATTACAATACAGCTTCGTTAAATTTTCGGTTGGAAAAAATAAATATTTACTTATTCATATAAAAATAGTTAAATGTTACAAAAAGTAGAAATTGTTTTCAGAATTATTAAAAGTTAGTACATTATTCGCAATTTGTGTTTCGTGTTACTGTACATTTCAGAATAAATTATTTACATACTTTTTTATTTTTTTATTCAATTTTTAGGTTTTTTCGCTTATTTAAAACTTACCAAATTTTATTGTTTAAGACTGTCCTGTATATTTTTGGTTATGCAAAAGTTATATTTAAGTGAAATGACAATAATTGAGTTATAAAAAATCTGGGCGTCGGTTGGCCCTGCGGGCCAGCCCCAAAACTTCCCGCTGTTTTCGACCTCAAAGACCTCGAAAACATTGGTGTAGATATATTTTCGAGCTCTTCGAGCTCGAAAATGCTTTCATATGCGGTTGTTTTTTTACGATCTTTTCAAGCTCTAACAAGTTGCCTGTTATGCTGAAGTTTGAAAATTTAAGAATCAAGAATGGTTAATGAAGCGGTTTTTAAAATTTAATCCCTGATTATGTTCAATAAAATAAGTGTATTCAGGCAGAAATTAATGCCAGGAATTCAAATGAAGACTTAAATGAGTGTTGACTCATGTGAGATACAATCAAATATGAAATATCCGGGAAAAATATTGAAAACTACGTTTTATCGATTTTATTGTTTATATTATGATTTAAACTAAAAACCAAGTTCGATGACATTATGTATCGAAAGTAACCATATAAAGGATGAGTTAGTATGACTTCAGACACATTTTAGTAGGTTATATTATGATTTATCCGGGAAAAATAACATAAAATGTTATTTTTTTAACTTTTCAATGCCGATATCTTTCGAACTAATTGATCGATTTTGACGTTTGAGGTGGCAATCGGCGCGTTTTATTGAATTCTAGAGCTGATAAAAATTTGAAATCGATCGCGTCAGTCGTTTCGAAAATATTTAGAAAAAACCGTTTTTCACCATTTCTTTCTCCCGCGATAACTCTCGAACGAATTATCCGATTTTGATGTTTGAGGTGGCAATCGACGCGTTTTTTTGAGTACTAGAGCTGATTAGATTTTGAAGTCGATCGTATGAGTCGTTTCTGAGAAATCAAAAAAAACTAAAAAAAAAAATTTTTTTTTTTTCGTAATTCGCAGATATTTTCGAATCTATTCGATCAAATGATCTGAAATTTTCAGGAAAGTTGATGGCCAACAAGCTCTTTCAATCGCCGCCTTAAACATCCAAATCGGTTCATTGGTTCAAAAGTTACAAAGAGTTTACATACATACATACACACACACACACACACACACACACACACACACACACACACACACACACACACATACATACATACACACACTCGGACATCATTCCAAAAATAGTCAGAATAGCTTCCTAGGACCTCAAAATGTCGACATCTGATGAAAACTCGATTTTCGAAAATCGGGGTGAAAACAATAACTTCCCGAAATTTTCGAAAATCGTCGATTTTCTTAGCGGGAAGTTAAAAAATACAAAAACTAATTCAAAGTATTAGTTACATATTATCAGTTAATATTCAAAATTCTTGAGCGCCGTTTAAATATTTAAATTTTTGACTGAAATTTTCAGCATAGTCATGATTTTACAAATATAAACTATTGCTGCCACAAAGAAAAAATTTTGAAGTAAAAAATCCAAATTTCATTCATTTTTGATATTTTCAAAATTCGTGAGCGACCTCTTAAAAATTTTTTATCAAGCTGATTTTTGGAGAGGCTTCTTAAAACATCGTAAGCCAACAAATTTTCATAAGAGACTCGAAAAAAAAATAGTCGGTTTTTTGGGCTACCCTAATAAATATATGTATGATTATATTCTTAATGCAACATCATAAACTACACATTTGCACGCTTGACGGTGTAAAAATTTTTGAATGTGCGAATTTGAATTTTCCAACACTTGTTTTTTTTGTTAATTAAAAATTGTAATTTTTTGTATTACAGATTTGTGCCCACTACATATTTTATTCAACAAAGATGTATACAAAAGCATTAACTATCTGTTTAATGTTTATTTACATTTCTCAAACTATCCCAGCTGCTGAGACTTTTCGCATAAATCTTGACGACGTTGTGAATGTTGTGGCGAAGGGTATCCTCGATGATATAATAATTCCCGTTGAAGCTATCGGTGAAGCTCTACCAGAACCTGAGAGTACCGATTCGATTGAAGATGCACCTGAACCTGAGAGTATCGATTCGAGTGAAGATGCACCTGAAAATCTTCCTATGCCAGACGAACTCATCAGTTTTATACCAGATTTTCCTAACGCAAAAAGGAGATGTCCACCAGGTGAAGATCTTCTGGAAGACGGGTCATGCCTTCCTCCTATGTAATTGTAAATTTAATTGCCATTATATATTTATTTTGTAAATTATCAGTTCAATTGTTAATAAATTTATTTTTTAAATAATTTAGTAAGACCTTATCGATATCTTTTAACACAACCATTATTTCATAATTTACTCATTTAAATAATTGGATAATTGGATAAAAAAATATGAGGAATTCAATATTGCAATTTGCAAACTGATCGAAATCACACCTCCCTTTGCAATTTGCAAAAATGTGTTGAAATTGGCGTTAGATTGGACTTACATCGGAATTTATATAACACTGAAAGAAAAGAATCACCCAAAAAAATTTTAATTCGAAAGCCCAACAATTTCTTAATATGTAAAAATTAATTTTATTATCAAAATGTATTAAATTAAAGACGAGAAAAATTAATTAATTTATAAAAAATTTGGAAAATCCAAAATGCACGACTCATAATGCTCATTTATTATGAAATAATAAAATAATGGCGGGAATCATGAATAAATTTAAAATGTATATAATTTTCTGTCATTATAATTTGTTGTTTTTTTTTTTTTTTTAGTTATATTAGTAATTTTGTATAATTACAAAGGAATTTTCTCAAAATATCTCGATTAATAACAAAAAGAAAATATATGTAAATAAAAACAAATAAAAAAAAAGAATTGAATTGAAAAAATTCAGGCTTACCAATTAGCAATAACTCAAAAAAAAAAACAGCTGTACTAGGACGGTAATGTGCAAGCGCCCTTGATGGAATAAATGTGCGTATAATGTATAGACATATCACCATCCATGTTAATTTTACATAGATATATATATGTATAGTTATACAGCCTTTTTATTCTTTTATTAATTGCAATTAAACGATACTGAGTTACCTAGCCATTTTCAATAGGAGATCTACAAATCTTTCAAAGAATTTAAAAAAAAAAATTTTGATTCAATTACTGGATTTTTTCGCAAGTTATCATGTATACGGGATTCGTATTTGACGGACAGGAAATTTTTTTAAACTATTTTGATGTTTTTTCGGTTTTTATTGAACTGACTAAATTTTTGAAAAGTATGGAATTAATCTCCATTAAATTGTCTTCGAAATGGTGTTCAACATATCTTAATTCCGTGAATCAACGAAGGTATAATAATTGAAATAGTTGCCGAAGTGAGGCGAAAAAAATTTTTCGATCGTAAAGCACTCTCTGATGCTTCGCATCATGAGTCGTGCAAAAATGATGCTAACAGCTCTTAACATATACTTACTGACTTAATACGCAGAGAAAAAGAGATTCGTCCTCATAACAAGACAGGATAACAAACAATTTCTTTAGTGACAAACATGATAAGCTTATGATAACGAATGGTATTGTTATAATAACATAAAAAAAAAATCTACAAGAAAAGTCATGATATTTTACGATGAGGCTGATAGTTTTCTGGAAGAGTAAAAAAAATGAAAAATTTAACATAAATTTTAAGAATAATTTTTGAACGGTCAAATTTTTAAGGAGGTTCGACCGACACTAGGGAGTCAAAGTAGTGTTTGAATTTTTTTGTTTGCTAAATTCTCCTAATAGTTATGAAAATTAATTATTTTAATTAATAACATAACGAATTCATAAATTAATATTTATTACTTATTTAATTAAAGAAAGTAATGAAATGACTTGGTTGTTTTTGACTCATATGATTTAATAAAAAGATTTGGCGACAGCGCGTTCTAACTTCTTACACATCGATATTCAAATTAAAGCGGGAAAAATTTATTTCTAATCCCGTCTCTCTTATTAATGTATTTCTATCTTTGTTTTTTCTCTCAACTGCTTCCGCGACGTTGCCAAACCCTCAATAATATGTATCTCTGTCGATGAACGAGATTAAATAATAAAGTTTAACTTGAATTATTTAAATAATTACAACCGTAACACTATATTGTTAAAATCTTGTCATATTCTAAAAATATTCAAGTTTATGGCATGTGGTTTTTTATTTCTTAAACTTGGGAGGTTAATAATGAAAAAAATCGAATAAGCCATGACGGAAGCTTGTCCGCCATAAGAGCCTGTGTATAAGAACTTTGAAAACGTCATTTTTAAATCTTTTTTTCTAAAAAACTAGACGGTGGATCATATTCAAATTTTGAGAATACATAGATAAAGTACTTATTTACATGTATACTGTTTCAAATCTTAAAGTTGGAAAATCCTTTTTACATTAGTTACGGTCGAACCTCCTTTATTCAACTTTTTTCTACATTCAACGCAATTTACATGGCACCAAAAAAATAAAGTACCTTTTTAATTTAGCAATCATATATATGTTTAAAGTATAAGCAGTGCAAACGTATTGATCTCATTTGCATATTTTGTATTCAATATCCAACCTTTTTAAATTACAAAAATACACAGTATTCATTTAATTATAAAATATTTAAATTACAATAAACTTGAAAAATTTTTCTGTTTTAATTGATAATATAAAAAAAAATTTCAACAAATGAATAATGATAAAGAATTGCTAGTTAAAATTTATTAAAAATATTGCGTTGGATTTATAATTTTATAAATTTGAATTTATTTCCAATTAAAAAAAATAATAATAAAACTATTTAAATTTAATTGTACTTTATTTAAACAATTGTTTCAAGCTTTATAGTTTATTTTGTTGTATAAAAACTCTAGGTATTATTTAATGAAATGTAGTGGTAGTGAAACAAAACAATTAGTTAATAATTAAGATAAAAAATTAATGAGTAAACGAGAAAAAAACTAAAGATGTCAATAAGTTTCATTATTAATATTATAATTATTTCTTTTTATTTTTATTTTCGAGGTCAGTTCTCGTAGTTTCACTGTTACTCGACTTCGTTAATTTTGTTATTGATAAAAAAATCAACGAGCATTTTTTTTTATCTCCATGTAAGATTTTTTTCTTTTTTTTTTTTATATTAAAAATCATTCTTATAACTTCTGTTCATCTTATGCAACGTCATGGATACCAAGACGGAACATATCGTGCTGGCAGAAGAACGAATTTGCCAGTGGCTTCAGCACAAACGTCTGGTAGTACATGTGCGGAGGATCGTCATCAGTCTGCAATAAAATCAAAATAATTATTTAATAAATAAATATTTAAAATTTGGTTTTTATTTTTAATTATAATAAGAATCTAGAGACTGATCATTTTTAAAGTCATAAAATTTTCTACAATACGATCAAATTATTAACCTGCAAGAGTCACATGGGGTACAAATGTCTATATACAATTTTTTCAAATTTCGGGAGTACGATGTACTTAAAGCTATGTTATGGTTTGTAATGAAATTGTGGCCGTTGAAGTCTTAATAAAAATAAAACTTTAAGAAATTATTATCAATCTCTAGGCTCATGTTAATTTTTATGATTAATATTGATTAATTAAAATAATTTTAAAACAGATGGAGAGTGGGTGGAGTGTGCGAATAGGATTCGAATCGAATGTATCGAATCTTTTCGAATTATTCGTAACTTTTAAAATTAAGGTAAAAGCCTCTATATCCGCTCAGTACCATTAGTCGCTCAATTAAACTGTTTAAGGTGTTTTTATATAATTTTTATAAAAAAAAATTACAACTAAAAATATTACTATTGATAAATAATTATTTGCGAATCTAAATATATTAAAATATCATGTATCAAATTATTTTATAATAGATTATAAATTTAAATTGAATGACTGTTTTCAAAATCGCGCATAGCCGGGTATTTTTTACTTTAACGTTCATTCGTTAGATTAAATTTAGGTTACGTCAAATTTTTTAAGAATTGTTATAACTATATCTTATTAAATACATTTTTTAAATTCATGAAATTTTATATTATGAAAGAATAAAGTAGTATAATTTATAAATTATTTGTCCAAATCAATAAACTTATCATAGTTTAATTGATATTGTCTTTGAGCGACTATAGGGCCATGTGTTGATCGAGTAATGCTACATCGCAACTTTTAGTGAGCAACTATGGGTGCTTTATTTCGGAGCAACATATATTTTTTTAAGTGCATGTGTAAAAAATCATAGTTCAACATAAAAAAAAACTTTCGTGCAAGAAAAAGAATTCTATGTCGATTACAGACGTAGCTCATTGAAAAATTTGATTTTCCCATTTAAATAACACGGGAAAAAATTTTTTTTTAACTTTGAGTATTTTTAACTCGTTAACAAATCCAAAGATCAAATAGACTAATACATATTTTTGTAGGAAATTGAACGCTCTACAAAAAAGGTCTCTTATCATTTTTTGATAAATCAACCTGTTCTTAAGTTATTAGATCTCTAAGTAAAGTTGGAGATCTTTTTACTTTTCCGGCGAAACTATCAGACTTATCACAAAATGTTGTAGGGTATTTTTTGTTGACAATTTTATTCTCTACAAATTATTATCAGTAAAGATTTTTCGAATTCCGCATTGGTTTCTAGTTATTTTCATTTTAATTTCAAGCTCTTAAAAAAGTGGTTCTGATCGATTTCAAGAGCTCAACATTAAAATGGGAATAACTAGAAAACAATGCGGAATTTAAGAAAACTTTACTAATAATAATTTGTAGAAAATAAAATTGTCAACAAAAAAGACCTCATAACATTTTGTGATAAATCTGATAGTTTTACCGGAAAAGTAGAAAGATCTCCAACTTTACTTCGAGCTCTAATAACTTTTGATCAGATGGATTTATCAAAAAATGATAATAAACCTTTTTTGTAGAGCGTTCAATTTCCTACAAAAATACGTGTTAGTCTATTCGATCCATTGATTTAAGGATTTAAAAGTACTTACAACTAAAAAAAATTTTTTTCCCATGTTATTTAAATGAAATTTTTTTTTTTGTGTTGAACTATGATTTTTTTTCCCATGCACTTAAAAAAAAAATGTTGCTCTGAAATGACACACCCTAGGGTACACTCAAGGACCTTATTTAAAAAATTAATAATAATTAATTATCAACATTATTCTTCAAACTTAAATTTTATTTTAATACTCGAAACTTCAAAAAATAACTATAAAAAAAAAAATATGGTTTTTAATTTTATTTATATATTTATATTGAGTGATTTAATCTCACTCCAATGAAAAGTGAGCGGGTATTGGGACTGTTATCTTACTCGATTTTAATTGAGAAAATTTTGGTCAGCTTTCAAATATTAAAATTTTATTTAATAGTGAGCTTAGTTTTTAAAATAACAAAACATAATTTTTCCGTAGAATCGTGTCTGAGTTCTATTTATGTGACAAAAATTTGAATTATTTGAAAAACTATTACAAGTTTAAGTCGTTCGAATAATTCGTAATTATAATCTACTCGCACACCACTAATAGTAAGTTATTAATTAACTGATTGATAATCATGCTTGTCAAATTAATAAAAGCACTAACTAAGGAAAAATTTAAACGACAATAAAAATTATGTGTCAACTAGTTTAGGAATCAAGCAGAGGTGATTTGTCGATTAAAAATCCTTGAGCTTGATTATTTATTTATTTTCTTTTTACCACGATTCATAATGATCATTGGACGATCAAAAATATTTATAGCCTAGACACTGTTGTGCAACCCGAGTCTGAAGATGTCGTGCTGCACGAAAAAGCTGGTGCCAATAGGCGACAGGACAAAAGTCTGGACATACGCATGGGGCTGATCATCATCGGTCTGCCCAACCATCAAGACAATAACTTTATTTCATCAATTATCAATATCAATTAGAAGATTTTGGTTATCAAGTCGTCAATATAAAAATAGCGGATTTTAAATTTAATTAGGCTTGCAGTTTGCAAAATAATTTGATAAATTTTGATCTGATTTTTTTATAATTATTATGAGCTCCGTAAGTTTTTTAAATAAATATATATGTACCTTCAATCTTCCAAGGACACTGATCAGTACTCCCCCATCAAACATTGGCTGAGAATCAATAGCCGTGATCACACGATTTATTTTTTGGAAACCCAAACTCTGGAATAAATTTTAAATTAAATAAATGGCTTAATAATAGACCCTAGCCTGGTTTCTGACCTTTTCAAATTTTTTTTAAATTTTAAAGTGTTCTTTTGAACTTTCTTGTTAACAATCAAGTATCAATAACTTTTTACTAATTTTTTAAGAACAATGTGTCTGTTTACGTAAATTTTTTCTTTTAGTTAGAGTTCGTTGGTAGAATAATTAAATTTTATATAATTTAAGTATGCAGATACAATAAAATATATACGTATGTTTAAAAGTGATGATATTTATATTTTTGATGGTGATTAAATTAATAAAAATTAATTTCAACGCTAAAATATGGGGGTCAATAATTGGTACAGCAATCAGCGGGTATGCTGCTATAAGTGATCCTCGAATTTTAACCTTTCATATCTATAATTTATACAGTTATAAATAAATGCTGTTTAACTAATAATCAAATTATTTGTTAACATAAATAATAGTTTATACTTATGATAATTTATTTATAATTATTGTTTTTCAAACAACAAGTTTTAAACATTAATATCACATGAGTAATTATAAGTAACAATAAATTAATAATGTTTTAAACGTTTCACTTACTATCGTTACTATATTTATATCAAAATGTGTCCAAGAAAAATTAATTTTATTTAATATATTAAACTGTCGATAATTAAAATTTTTTTAATCGTTTTTATTGCAGCCATAACTTGCATTAAAAACTACATTTGCGACCAACACTTGGTTCAAATTGCCAGTCAACAATTGGGTCTTTTAGGGTCAGAAACTGCAGCGTGTTAATTTTAGAGGCATAAACTGGGCCTGCAGAAACTCTTTTTATAAATAAATAAAAATGGTTAATTTTTTACAACGACAATTCTCATTACAAACTGATGACAAAACACGTGATTTTTATTTTATAATCAACATTGTTCCAGCGCGGCATCCGCGGTTTTCAAAAGGTCAGAAAATTTGCCTCACCTTATTGTCAAGTAATAAAATCTTATGTAAATAAGTATTTACTAATAAAATAAATAATTACGTTTAATTTTTCCATAATCTTGCTGCCTCCTTGGATCTGCTGGCCTTCGAATGTCATGAATGATGACTCCGCCTAAAGATACCACGTGTTAGGTTATGTTTTATAGTTGATAAAATTAATATTATTCATACAATAATTAATAATAAATATATGAACAAAGTACTCACGCTGTATAGATTAACTAAATTCGGCCTTTGAGCAGGATCATCAAAAAGCGCATAATATTGACGAACGAAACCCTCGCCGATCGCTTCGTACGACGGATTTAACGCCATTACAACGTTGTTATTTGTTAGAGAATCAATTATGAATAATTATATAATAATTTTAATATGAATAAATTAAACTGTACACTTTTTATCGCAACTGCGATAAAGTGATTCGTAAACTTTTATAATAAGATGAGTAAAAAAAAATTAAATTAAAGACCTGTGATTAATTTAGCCTTGTGTGCTACGGTGGTAAAATCTGTGCAGACTTTTACATGTCGCAGTAGGACCAACGATTGGAATATATAACAAAACTCAAATAAGTATTTCTGTCTCACTTATTGTTCCATGAGATTTCATTCAGTAGAGAGAGAGAGAAGTATTGAGAGGAAACGGGAAGTGTCGACCATTTTTGGTATTTCAAATTGGCGCCATCTTGAGCGAGCTGGATTTGAAATTATAAATAGTGTATTGTAATATTTGTTAAATTAAGTCGATTATCGAATCGATTAGACATTTTTTAGGAGAAATTTTAACGAAAAATAAGTTGTCAAATGATTAAAACTAGTAGACAAACTAATGATCATATGTTGGTACGAATTGTAAATTTATTTATTACTATTTTTAAAATTTATTAGATCGAATTATAAATTTTGTATTTGAAAATTATAAACTATGGAATAGTAAAAATTAAAGCTGAGAATTTTTTACTTATGAAAATTACGGAGCAGTTTTTCAAACCGAGTTTATTTTTATCCGGGTTTTAATTAACATTGTTAGTATATCTATTAGGGTGCTTCAAAAAAAAGCTTTATTTTTTTTTTATGCTCTTACCCCCTGAAACGTTAGTGGTTACCGAGAAAAAAATCCTGCCAAAAGATGGGCTCTCTAGCTCAACTTTAAGAGGTCGCTATTTTAATTTTAATTTCCCATCTAAATAACATAGAAAAATTAATTTTTTCATTAAAAGTGTAATTAGTTGTAAGCTGCTCAATATTTTCCAAATTCATGCATAGATCTTTAAAGCTGATTCCTTAACCTTTCCAAAACCCTATAATAAGTCAAAATTATCGTCAATTGAGGCTACCAAAAATAAAAATGAAAATTAACAATTTCATTTTGAAATACAGAATCGATACTTTTTAAATAGCTTTAATTGACGTTTTAATTATGATAATTGTGACTTATCATAGCGTTTTGGAAAGCTTGAGGGATCAGCTTTCAATATCTATGCATGAATTTGAAAATTATTGAGCAGCTTACAACTAGTTACACTTTTAATGAAAAAATTAATTTTTCCATGCTATTTAGATGGGAAATTAAAATTAAAATAGCAGCCTCTTAAAGTTGAGCTAGAGAGCCCATCTTTTGGCAGAATTTTTTTCTCGGTAACCACTAACGTTTCAGGAGGTAAGAGCAAAAAAAAAAATAAAGTTTTTTTTTGAAGCACCCTAATATCTATATATTAAAAATATGCAGATATACAGGCAATGATAATTAAACCCGGATTGAAAATAAACCTTGTTTGAAAAACTGGCCCTAAGTAATTTTATTTAATAACCGGCAATTCACACCAAGCAGACCAAGTAAAGTCCTCAGCGACTATTTTTACACCAAAAATTTTTTCCAGTTTACTCCGATTGAAGTTAATTTACTCCTTATATACACCGTTTTAACACTGCTAAGTAGCGCCACACCGATGTTAATTAATTTAATTTAAACACCTCACAATTAAAAAAATATATTTTTTTATATTTATTCTTAAAAGCTTGAATTTATATTCAGATAAATAAATTATTGATTACGAAAATAATTAATAATGTATATTATAAATTTACTAAAAGATAAAAGTAGTTCTTGCGTGAAGATATTTTGATAGTAAATTTATACGGTCTTTCGTGACATGAATTTAAACTGAATAATTAAGTACATGATCATACAAGTGATGAGAAATAAAAATTTTAAAAAACTAGTTGACAACATAATGAGCGAAACTAAAAAGACAATGGATAAAAATAAGAACAAAAAGAAAAAGAAGAATAATAAGAAGACAACTAAAAGAAGTTTGAGAATTTGGAAAGTAATAAAAACATTTTTTATGAATTCAAGTGTACATGGAATAAGATATTTAGTTGAAGATGATTTGCATTGGTCAGAAAGGTATTTTTAATGAATTCAATAAATATAATTATTAGGGTGTGTCATTTCAGAGCAACATTTTTTTTTTAAGTGCATGGAAAAAAAAATCATAGTTCAACACAAAAAAAAATTTTCGAGCAAGAAAAAAAATTATATGTTGATTACAGACCTAGCTCATTGAAAAAATCGATTTTCCGTTTAAATAACACGGGAAAATTTTATTTTCAACTTTTAGCATTTTTAACTCGTTAACTAATCAATAGATCGAATAGACTAACACATATTTTTGTAGGAAATTGTACGCGCTACAAAAAAGGTCTCTTATTATTTTTTGATAAATCTATCTGTTCAAAAGTTATTGGAGTTCGAAGTTAAGCTCTAGTAAATTTCGAGATCTTTTTACTTTTCCGGTGAAACTATCAGTCTTATCACAAAATGTCATAGCATCTTTTTTATTGGAAATTTTATTCTCTACAAATTGTAATGAATAAAATTTTTTCAAATTCCGTATTGTTTTCTAGTTATTTTCATTTCAATGTTGAGCTCTTTAAATCGATCAAACACTACTTTTTTCAGAGCTTGAAATTAAAATAAAAATAACTAGAAAACAATACGAAATTCGGAAAAATTTTATTCATTATAATTTGTAGAGAATAAAATTTCCAATAAAAAAGATCCTATGACATTTTGTGATAAGTCTGATAGTTTCACCGGAAAAGTAAAAAGATCTCGAAATTTACTAGAGCTTAACTTCGAACTCCAATAACTTTTGAACAGATAGATTTATCAAAAAATGATAAGAGACCTTTTTTGTAGCGCGTACAATTTCCTACAAAAATATGTGTTAGTCTATTCAATCTATTGACTAGTTAACGAGTTAAAAGTACTAAAAGCTGAAAATAAAATTTTCCCGTGTTATTTAAACGGAAAATCGATTTTTTCAATGAGCTAGGTCTGTAACCAACATATAATTTTTTTTCTTGCGCGAAAATTTTTTTTGTGTTGAACTATGATTTTTTTTTCCATGCACTTAAAAAAAAAATGTTGCTCTGAAATGACACACCCTAATAATTATTAATTATAATATTTTTGTTTTTTATTGAAGGCTATTTTGGATAGTAGCCTGTGGTATTAGTTGGTGGCTCTGTACTTCATTGATTTTGAGCATAATTGATGAATTTGTGACACGCAAAGTTGCAATTACAATGGTTACTGATTATTTAAACTGGGAGATTAGTTTTCCTGCTCTTCATTTTTGTTTTTCTTTCAGTTCAAGAGCAAAAGATTACGCGATCAAGTATTTTTTATCCAAAAATTTTTTCATCATACCTGCGCTGAAAGTTTTAATTCCTGATCTGTTTAGAGGGAAGAAAGTTGCTCTTTTTCTTATATGTCAAAAATTAGGACATGTACAATTTTCCCCATAAACAGAGTCAAAAATTAAAACTTTCAGGTATGAGTCTGGTGAAAAGTTGTATTCACACCACGTAGGAAGGTACTCACCTTAGGCTCGGGTAGGCAATTATACACCCGGCTTGATATGACCTACTTTCCTCCCTGGGTGTGTAATATACTATTTCTTTTTATTGTTACTTAATTTTTTTTTCTGTTTTTTATCCAGAGTTACAGGTATTAACCCTCGCAAAGCTCATACTTTGAGTCGTTTGAGCCATTGGGCAAAAATGGGATACGATGCAGCATTAAAAGTACCATTAACATCTGAAGAACTTGGAGAACTAGAAAACCAGGTATAAATATCAATTAATATATCGATACTGCCATTCTAATACGGCGTATCCCACAAAATTTGACATTTTCACTTTTTTTGAAAAATGGAATCATTGTAGCAATGCGCAGCTTATGTAAAAATTTTCGAGGTCAAATTGTTTATTTAGTATTTTCAAATAAATATTCTAATATGTCGTATCCCACACGCAGACTTTCGCGCATTCTAATATGTTGTATCCCACATTCGTATGTTTAGTCACGCTTAACATTTTTGATTTTAAGTTAATTTTAAGGAAGCAATTAACGACATGAGTAAAAAGGGAATGATGCATAATTCTTGACTCTTCTTACAGCATATAATTCAAAATTATTTATTCATTACAAATGCCTGTATTTTATGAAAACATGAAAATAAATTTTTAGGTTATGCCAATGTTAGCATAATACAAATAATTTTTCTTTGCCGACCGTGAAACGTTTTTATCGTCTCCTAAAGAATTTCCCAAATGTAGGATAGAGCATATTAGAATGGCAGTATCGATATGACTATTAATAGTGCATTACACATCAAGGAAGAAAAGTAGGGTATTCCAAGCCGCGTGTGTAATTGCCTATTGTGGTCCCAGTAAGAGAATAGACCTCGGAAATTGCCCCCACTACCGAAAATTGTTGAACTGCGCATGCGCACAGAAAAGTGGGAGAACATTTAACACATAAAACATCCAGAGTGGGAGTAAAAGCCGACGACACCCGAGGTCCATTCTCTCGTTGGGATGACAATAACCGACTCAAAGGCAAGTCCTACACTGTAAAAAGAGCGGTGTTAAAAATGGACTCATTTTAAGTCCGCCCGGTGTTAAAATTAAATTACACCAGTGTACCTTCTCCCGTTATGTATACTATTTTTCACCAGACCTGAAAGTTTAAATTCCTATCCTGTTTATAAAGAAGAGAGTCGCTCTTTTCTTTTGTGAGAAAACACATGATAAAAATCAGCGCATGCGCCAATCTTCTCACAATCAGATGCAAAAATTATAATTTTAGGTACAGGTCTGGTAAAAAGTAGTATACACACCACAGGGGAAGGTAGGACACCTTCGGCTCGTAGAATTACACACCCGGCTTTGAATGTCCTTTTTCTCTCCCTTGGTGTGTAATTTACTGTATTAAAATAAATTATAAGATTGTCTTTTATTTTAAAAATTTAGATTACACCCAGCTGCGACGATATTTTTGGTGTTTGTATTTGGAATGATAAAGTAGTTGACTGCTGTAAATTATTTTTTCCACTATCAACAAATCTCGGTCGCTGTCTTTCATTTAATAGTTTTCATTCAAAACTTCCTGACGATCCCACCTTACCTAAATTCGTAATGAATCATCATAAACAACGGGCAAGATTAATAATTTATCCGAATAAAACAGACTTCTGGTTGTCATCACATCCTTTTTTCAACGTAAAATTATTTTAAACAAATAAAGTCATTTTGTAATAACTTGTTTAGATAAAATAGTAATAATTGCAGTTAATGTTCACGAATCAATTCGAGTATCCGAATCAGAAAGGAGGTCGGGATACATTTCTATCCGTCCAATGGAGCCAACCAACCCCGACAATCTGGGATATATCTCAAGTACCGACGTACAATGATGCTGGGGTCAAGTCATTGTCGATTGCTGATCGTCAATGCAGATTACCTACGGAAACTCACGATTCATTTCTGCTTGAAACTTATAATTATCATGGGTGTATGGTAGAAAGTCAAATGAAAAAATTTAACGATACATGCGGCTGCGTAGGTCATATATTCCCACCTACGGACACCTTCCGTACTTGCAATTACACTGAACTTAAATGTGGGTTTAACAATAAAGAAGCTATCGCTCAAGTAGAAAACCCAAACTGTCTACCAGATTGTGAAGACATTGTTATTGTTCATGAACGCAATACTTTGGATGATGAAAATATACCAGATTGGGCGGTCACTAAACTAGAGTTTAATATGTTACCTGGGCCGGTAAAACGCTATGAACGTTATACAGTTCATTCAATGCTTGACGTTATTGGTATTAAATAATTATTAGCCGTTCAGAAAAATTCATGGTAATTATTTGGAAGACGGACTCGCTACCCGAGTCAAAAAACAAATTATAGTTTAGTCCTCAAAAGCCTTAATTCCTTTGATGTTTTATTTGCCGCCCAGAAAGTAACTCTACTTTAGTACTCAAAATCCTCAATGAGAACTATGAGGTCTAAATACGAATAATTTATCGGTTTTAAATTATAATCAAGACCTCAAAACCCTCAACGAATGAAAAGTTATATTTCGAATTTTGAAAATTTTAGATAGAAAAAGAGAAGAGAGAATACTTCGAATGATACTTTTGAGATTAAAATAAGGATAAAATTATTCCTTTGTGTTTTGAGTATTTTAAGGCTCTATCCAGATTATGTTATTCCAGTTTAGTCCTCAAAGTGGTGAAATGGGTCGTAACTACTACTTTGAGGACTAAACTAGAGGACAACTTTCTATACTGTTGTCAATCTTCATATTCTAAATAGATCCTCGAAAACCTTATTGAGAACTTTGAGACTTAAATCCGAATTTGTTTTTTAACTCGAGTATAGCCATAAAAAATTGACAAAATTTTCAAAAAAAGGTTAAGGTAAAAGCCCCTATACCCGCTCAGTACCATTAGTCGCTCACTTTAACTGTTTAAGGCGATTTTATATAATTTCTATAAAAAAATTTTAATCGAGTCGCTTCCAAATAATTAAAAAAATTAATTTATTTAATACTTATATAATTTTTCTGTTAATTCAGTTTCAGTAGGAAGTGCTTTGGGTCTTTTTGTCGGCGCCAGTGTCCTCAGCATCGTTGAAGTTCCATACTGGCTATTTTTGCGTCGCGATGGAGATTAAATTTTCATCAGCAGTAAACACTAATATATAAATCAATCATGTACTTTTGATTTATTCAAGACATACCGACATATATTTATGATATAGTATTTCCGTATTTATAGATATTATAATTAAATGTGTTAATTATATTTACAAATGTGTTTATGATAAAGTTTGTTAAATAAATAGATATCACTAATGTATAAATACCAGTTGTATTTGACGTACTGATTAGTATCAGTCACCGGCACGCGACCCGATTGGTACGATATCCAATAATCAAAAAAATTTAAGTATTCGTCACAATGTCCTTCGACTTCCGCAGCATCATAACAACCGAAGATGTCAATACAATTGCAAAAAAAGCAATCGGTAATCACGCGCAAGTCTTAAAGTACTCGATTCACGCTTATTCAGAAGAAAAAATTGGATTTTTGTCTTCACACTTACGCTTGGACATAACAATAAAAAACGACATTAATTTCGACGATTCTGCAATTAAAAAAAGTTTTTTTGTCAAATCTGTACCCTACGATTACCCGGACCAGGCTTCTTACATAAAAGACACGCAAGTGTTTCGTCAAGAGACGGGATTTTTTAAAGACCTGGTGCCAAAGATGTCGATTGAATATACGGGAGATGCTTGGGGTCCGCGGTGTTATTTGATAAAAGCTGATGCGTTGGTACTCGAAGATCTGGGATTCCAAGGATTCAAAATGCACCCGAAAAAATTATTAAGCGAAGAGTTAATAAAGTCTGGGTTACAAGCGCTGGCTAATCTGCACGCATCTTCTCTTGTGATTGAGAAACAACTCGGACGACCGCTAATTGATGTCTACCCTCATGTTGTAGAGCAAAACTATTTTCTTAAAACGGGAAATCAGTACAGGTGGTACTGCGCTGGTGTAGATCTCGCGATTAAAATTGCCGAAGATATGAATTTGGACACGAGGTTCATTTCTGATACTTGTGAAAAAGTATTTGATGCTATAAAACCATCAACGACTAAACGTAATGTTATAAGTCATGGTGATTTGTGGTCTAATAACCTCATGTTTGATGATTCGTCACCACCGCGTTGTCGTATAATTGACTTTCAACTTATCCGATACTCCCCGCTGGCAGCAGACGTTGCACTGTTTCTTTATCTCTGCGCTTCTCGCAAATTTCGTGATACTAAAACTCTGGAAATGATGAAATACTACTATGATAATTTGATTAAGTGTTTGAAGATGAATCCAGTTATAGAAGAATATCCCTCGTGGGAAGAAATAGTTGATGGGTATGAAGAACAAAAACTTGGCGCTGTTATCACAGCAACGCTTTACTTTCCGACTACTCTTCTTGATAGTAAACTTGGCGCTAAAATAATGAACAATGCAGATAGCTATAGTAAATTCAGGTATGAAGACAGAAGAGATATCGTTACGGAAATCATGAAGAGAAATTCGGAATATAATTCAATACTCAAAGATATCGTTGGGGAATTAGTTGAATTATCGCTGAAACTCAACTCTACCTGTACCTAATTAAAATAAGTTACATCCGGCCATACCAGGAATGGAAAAATAGAATTCTTATTTAAATCAATTTGAAATTTACTTCGAAAATCATTAATTAATCTTTAGAAAATTAAAATCATTGTGTAGGACTAATTTAAATCTGGAACCTTGGAAACGCCACAGAAAATGAAATAGTAAATTTGTAACAGTGTAAATTGTTGGTTATTTCATGAGCTATACTATGAAATTTACGAATTTATTTCCTATCATTCAAAAGTTATGAGAAGACGAAGCTAAAGTAAATTAAAATTTTTTTCAAATAGTGGAGGTAATTAATTAGTTGGGAGAAATTCGTATAAAATACGAGTTATGGAGTGAAAATAAAAGCTGATTCCGCGGACCAAGATGTATTTTACGAAATGGAGTTATCGCTTTCGGTTCAAAAGTTATTTAAGAATAAAGTCAGAAAATTTTATTTTCACCCACGTCTTCTAAACTATTCGATCGATTTTCCTCATCTTCGAACTTGATCAAGGTTATTTACCAAATAATAAGTGTACCAAGTTTTATTAAGATCCGATAAAAACTGTAGCCTTATAAAAATTTGTTGAACGATGTTTTAAGAAGCCTCTCAAAAAATCAGCTCGATAAAAAATGTTCAAGAGGTCGCTTACGAATTTTGAAAATATCAAAAATGATCGAAATTTGAATTTTTTATTTCAAATTTTTTTTTTTCTAGTGGCAGCAATAGTTTATATTTGTAAAATCATGACTACGCTGAAAATTTAAGCCCAAAATTTAAATATTTAAACCTCGCTCAAGAATTTCGAATGTTTCCGAGTACTGTTTTTTGAACGTTTTCGAGCGACCCTTGAATATTAATAATAAAGCTTCTCGATTTTTTCACCATCAATTTGCATCACAATGAATGAAAATATAACCCGAGAAATATAAATAATAAGTTATTTACATACTTTTTTATATTTTAATTCAATTTTTAGGTTTTTTCGCTTATTCAAAACTTACCAAATTTTATTGTTTAAGACTGTCCTGTATATTTTTGGTTATGCAAAAGTTATATTTTAGTGAAATGACAATAATTGAGTTATAAAAAAATACAAAAACTAATTCAAAGTATTAGTTACATATTATCAGTTAATATTCAAAATTCTTGAGCGCCGTTTAAATATTTAAATTTTGGGCTGAAATTCTCCGCATAGACATGATTTTATAAATATAAACTATTGCTGCCACAAAGAAAAAATTTCGAAGTAAAAAATCCGAATTTCAATCATTTTTGATATTTTCAAAATTCGTGAGCGACCTCTTGAAAATTTTTTATCAAGCTAATTTTTGGAGAGGCTTCTTAAAACATCGTTCAACAAAATTTTATAACAGACTCGAAAAAAATAGTCGGTTTTTTTGGGCCACCCTATTGTATATACATATATTTTTGAATTGATGGCATTTTTTGGTAAAATATAACATATTGCAGTAAAATTCTTTGTAAATTGCGACATGAGACCCTTCAATAGCTATATTTCTAAAAGAAACACCTAAAAATAAAATAGAATTATCTTTTTATATTTACCGTTAAAAACATTTGAAAGTTTTAACACTTAAGGACTAATTTATTGAAAGGAGACAAACAACTTAAGAAAGATTTTCAAAAAGAAAAAATAATATATTTAATCTGTACAGAATTTTAATATAAAAATTAATTCATAGGCATTTGTATGTAAAATAAAATTAAATGTTATGTACGAACATATCATTCAAAATTTTTATAAATTACGTAAATTGCTCAATTAAATTTAATTCGTGGGAAATAATCATCAGAGAGATCACAATGTTTCATTGGAATATATATCAGCCACACAAGTCCAGTCATAACTGACAAGATTTGGATTGTTTTCGAATTCTTCAACATCATTGTCATTACTATCATTTTTAATATTATGCTGGTTAATCAATTTAATATCCTTTGTGGAGGAATCTTCGGATTTTGACATACTTTTATTTTCATCATCACTTTCCTCAGCAGTACTGTCACCATTAACCTCAACATCTTCCCTAAAATAATAATTATAATTATAAATAAAATATAAAATAGAACTAAGGTAAAAGCTCCTATACCCGCTCAGTACCATTAGTCGCTCACTGTAACTGTTTAACGCGTTTTTTTATAGTTTCTATAAAAAAAAATTACAACTAAAAATATTATTATTGATAAATAATTATTTGTGAATCTAAATATATTGAAATATCATGTATCAAATTATTTTATAATCGATTATAAATTTAAATTGAATGACTATTTTCAAAATCGCGCATAGCCGGGCATTTTTTACTTTAACGTTCATTCGTTAGATTAAATTCAGGTTACGTCAAATTTTTTAAGAATTGTTATAACTATATCTTATTAAATACATTTTTAAAATTCATCAAATTTTATATTATCAAAGAATAAGGTAGTATAGTTTATAAATTATTTGTCCAAATCAATAAACTTATCATTGTTTAATTGACATTGTCTTTGAGCGACTATAGGGCCATGTGTTGATCGAGTAATGGTACACGGAGAGAAGTGAATGGTATATTCTCCAATGTAGCATAGTAATTATTACTATGTAGCATGGTAACCAGTTCTATTTTTCAAAGCATAGGAGTCATTACTATGTAGCATGGGAATGATTACCATTCTTCTGGTAATATTTACCATTCTACATAGTAACCATGCTACTGGTAAATATTACTTTGTAGCATAGTAATCAAAGCCATGCTAGAATGGTACTGAGTCCCATGCTGAATAGCGTGAAAGCAGTTTCAATATTAAGCGCTGCTATATAGTATATACATCTAATATAACCTGTACATATATTAAACTTAATTACTACTTATATCAATGAATATTATTTTAATGAAAATTATCAATCATATTAAACTCAAGTATTATTTGACAAAGTATCATTGTCTATTGTATTCTGATTTAAAATGTTGTTAATGGATTTAATATATTTTTAATTTAGATAATTGTTAATTTCCTCTGCATTAATAATTCATAATTAATATTTTACTTACAATAAAATATTAATTAAATGCCTTTGAATAAATACTCAAATTAGTATAATATTTTTCTAATAAAAATAACCCATGTTAAAATATGTTAATGTTAATATTTATTATTTTATTTCAAAATTTTAGTTAAAAATTTATTTAATATTAATTAAATAACCTAATCTTTTAATTATAAAACCTTATTTTAATATCAACCTTTTACTACCTTCAATTGGAAGCAGCTTCATCGAAATTGTAATAATTCTAATGCAGCATAGGAATGATTCCAATGTAGCATAGTAATCATTCCCATGCTAGCATGGCTAGCGTTACCATTCAACAACGGACAAATTACTATGTCAAATAAATAATACGGCTAACAAACTTGCGTTACCATGCTACATAGTAATAATTACTGTTACATTGGAGAATATACCATTCACTTCTCTCCGTGTACATCGCAACTTTTAGTGAGCGACTATGGGTACACTCAAGGACCTTATTTAAAAAATTAATAATAATTAATTATCAATATTATTCTTGAAACTAAAATTTTATTCTAATACTCTAAACTTCAAAGAATAACTATAAAAAAAAATATGGTTTTTAATTTTATTTATTAATTTATATTGAGTGAATTAATCTCACTCCAATGAATAGTGAGCGGGTATATGGGCTTTTACCTTAATTAATGACTACTAAAAATCGTTAAATTTGTTTTTGTAGACCTCTAAATAAAGTTAAGAAATTAACTCAAGTGAAATTGGAAAATACACAGAAAAAAAAAATTTTCTTAAGACTTTATTGCTCCAAGAAAAATTTTTTTTCAATTTATTGAGAAGTAAAAGTTTTTTGTGTCAAGAAATCATTTTTTTCTGAGTAGAGCGAATACTGAGCTCGATAATTAAACTGTATGACTGTTCATTTTAATTTCTTTTTTTATTTTTATTTTTTTATTCGCACTGAGATAACGCGAATGAATACTGTAAAATTTTGTAAATTACGTTAAGCGATAAATAAATATATAAATATTACAAAACAATAAACAATGTCATTGTATTAAATGTTTGCAAACATACCCTGAAGGTTTTTCCTCTTGAACTTTGACTTTCTGTGCGATATGACTTTTGAATGACAAGACAAAAGGTCCATACAGTATCTTCTTAGAAGGTAGTGTGTGCGGTGAGATTGACAGCAGCTGAAATCAAGGACGAGATTATTATCAGTGTACTTATTGTCACCGTATCAGTCATATATGTGTAAAAATAAATGCATTAATTTATGAAAGAATGGAAGAGTAAAACAAAATAAAATTAAAAAAAAAGCTCGAGTAGGATTGAAGGTAAAGCCGCGACCTAAATTATAATTTTTCGTAATTTGCTTGGAATCGAGGTTGATTCATCTCTATAAAACCCACATACATCCTATGACGGTTGTTAGTACTGTTTGTCATAATGATAAAAAAAATTGTTTCAATTAACCGGTCTGAATTTAAATATATACGTCCATATATATCTACATATATTCATACTCATACGTCAATATTATTGCGTCGAAGTTTATTGCAGATACAAAAGTTTGTCTTTTGTTTGTGTAACTCCGGAGGTATTTCCGGTGTTTATAAACTGCGATGCGCTGATTGATGGTCCAAGTGAACAAGATATTAATTTTCCAGCAACATCACTTTAATTTTATCATTGGTAATAATAATAAGTGAATGATCACTTGGTAGTAACGGTTTACTTTGTAGCTACTGACGCCTTCCCCACTTGTCAACACCAGATTATGTCAGATCAATTGTCAGATCAGTGATCCCCAGGTCACTGCTCTCGATGCTTAATCAAAATATATACGTGCCGATTACTACTGTTGTACTGTAACACTGACAGATATAAGGAACAACACTAAAACTTGTCACGGGTTTATTATTAACGTTTGTGCTAATCTGATTTATCACCTTCGGGGCAATATAGCCAAGGGGATAATAAATTTATCAGCTGAGAGAGTCATGGATTATTGCATCATTTTTAGCAATAGATTGGATTATTTATTGATAGTTAATAGGGGTGCGAATCGTCAGATTCGAAATTATAATTACTCGATTCGAATCGACAAAATTATGATCAGCTTTTAAATTTTTATTAAAGAGCTCAGTTTTAAAAGTAAAAATAAATAATTATTTTGTGGGTTCGTGAGCTCTAATTACTTCTGATGAAAATTTGAATTATTGGAAAAAATATTATAATTTTAAGTCGTTCGAAATAAAATTTTCGAATAATTTGAAATTATGAATTATTCGATTAAATTCGATATAAATAGTTTGTAAATTCGAAATATACCCATGATAATTAATTGTTAACTAAAAAAAAAAAAAGTATTAGTTTATTTAATTGAGATACAGAAAAAAAATGTATGTAGAAATGAGAAAGAGAAAATATGAGAAAGAGAGACTCGAGAAGAGGGGAGACAAGGGTCTATATTAAATGATGCCGAGACTTATGAAGGACCAGTTGTGAAGTCACTGTTGAGTTGATATATTCAAAATATATTAATATAATTAAATATTTATAAAAAATTACAAAAAATTCAAGAGTTTATTAAATTTGCGAAAACTATTTTACAATAACAATATTGAAAGATAGTGCGAATGAAGTTCAGTATCGTGTTTCTTTTCTTCCTGGCGATCCTCGGCGTAGTTGTCCACGGACACCCCGTGAGCAACCCAGATGCCGTAAGTTATTTAAAAATAATTTTAAAACCAAAGAAATATTTTTTTTCTTTATTAATTTAAAAACTAATAGCGATTTGAGATAGACTTTTGTATATTTAGTTTGGAACGGATGAAAGATTGACTATTTTATTTATTTCAAATTTTTGGTTGAACAGGCATTCGACAACATGAGACAGATTCCTCAATGGCATTGCCTGCGTTACAGGAAATTTGATTTGGTCCGACGATGCAGAAATTATCGGCTATCAAGAAAACACTGACATACAAGGATCAAACTGGCCGATACTGAGTATCATCCCAGTGACCTGCCCAAGATCTACTTAATGTCTCACAGATTAAAATTACAACCAAGACTTATTGAATGATATTATTTTGTAGTGATATAGATATTGAAAGTAATAAAGGAATGTTGGAAAATTCAAAAGTGCATATGATACTGAAGTTAGCCGACGTCTAATAGTTTTTTTTAAACGATAAATTATTAAAAAAATTGAATCGTTTATTTGAGAAACTCCATAAGTCATGTTTTTTTGAAATTGGGTTTTTTGCATTTTTGGGTTCTTTGGATGTCCCCCCATAGAAATTAATAAAAATATCCATCAAATCAGTGTTTAAAAAACAATTAACGGGGTGACAGAAATTTCATTTTATTGAGAAACCCCATAAGTCAATGACTTATGGGGTTTTTCAAATAAACATATGCAGTTTTAGTTTTAGAGAAATAATTTTTTCTTTTTCATTCAAAATTCGCGCTTTTTTTGGAAGAAAAAAATAATATGACTAATTAAAATACTTAAATTAATTATTATTTTTTTGTAATTTCTGAGTTTCAGAGTTTATATACATACGAGCAACCTGCAGTCACTACGTAACTGCCCAAATATCACTACTGAATTTATAAAATACTAAGAAAAAAACGATTTCTTGCCTCAAAAAATTTTATTTGCACCAAGAAATTTACGCATCATAAATTGAATACAACAATTATCTTGGGGCGAGTAAAGACTATTTTAGTCAAGAAATGATTCCTTGCACCAAAAAATTTGTTCTAGTTCTAATTAACTTTTTGGTTTCAATTCACAATGCGAAAAATTTCTTGGGGTAAGTAAAAATTTTCTTTAGGAGTATAGATTTTTTGTGTCAATGAATCCTTTTTTTTTCTATGCACACTTTTTTGGCTTTGAGAAGCTTCCTAAAACCAAATGGAAATATAAAACTTTGTCATTTTTGAATAAGTAACGCGATATAAATAATATAGTATATATTCAGTGACATTCAGTTATATTTAGTGACAGAATAATTAGAATATTAATTTATTTAAAGAAAATAATTACGATCGTATTTTTTCTCGCGTAATTTGAATGTAATTCGGATGATACAGATAAATCGATTTATCTCAATGATTGATAATTAAAAGTGTTGAAACTACGAAAAGGCACAAATTCAAGTCAAAACCTTTCTAATGATACTAAATTTAATAACATTGACCAATTCTATCATACAGATATGTCGGGAACAAAATTTTCCTTATTCTCTTAATAATATAGATTATATACTTCGTTTTATCAGTCTAATAAATTATTTGAGTGAAAAAAATAAAAAAAACACTGATTTTATAACTTTTTCTTCCGTTTGGTTGAGAAACCCCATAAGTCAATCAACTTTGAATAATTTTTTTAAGTAGTTTCAATTAAAAAATTGAATTTTTCTTGTTTGAATATTTTCCAGAGACGCTAACATTATTCTCTTCAATTATTTATTTATTATTTCAATGGCAAGTTTTTCCAGAAAAATGTTTTTTGTGTTTCCTCAAAAATTTTGTTTTCTTGACTTATGGGGTTTCTCAAATAAACGATTTATTTGTATGTCTTATTTATATAAAAAAAACTTGGCTTTGAGACAAGAAAAAATATTCGTCTTGCCCTTTCAAAAGACATCTTTATGACACCTTAAAGTTGTCTCTGTGTCCTTTAAAAGTATAATTTTAAACATTTCATCCAATTCTAACAAAATGCTAAAAATTATGAGTGTGAATGTAGCAGACATCAGATAAATTTAAAATTATAAATAATTAGAGTACATAATTTAAAAATTAATATTTATTAAAACTTATGAATTTTTAAATTTTTTAAATGCCCATTTTTTAAAAATTTTATTTTATTAATTATTTATTCTATTTATTAATAATTTTAAATTTGTCTAATAATTTTTGAATTTTTTTAAAAACGATAAATTAAAAAAAAAATATTAGAAAAAATTGCACTTGTAGTTTTTTAAATTTTCTACATATGTATATTTTTTGTAATTTATTTGTTGAAAGAAAAGTCAAAAAATTGTTAATTGTCTGCTAACGTCAGGATCATAGAGTGCATATTTAAAATACAGAATTATTTTTTTGCCGCGCTATTGACCTGTTTCGACTCACTCCAGACATTGTACTACCGTGTCAATGCAGGTAACATGAAAAATCTAGTGTGTAACTCAGGATGAAACACGACGTCAGACTGCGGGTGATGTCAGCCAAGTTCAACCTGATCTGAAATCGTTTTGTTTCATCCCTTGTCACAGAATAGACTATTACAATATCAAAGAATCGATAAAATAAACGACTATACCCAGATAAATATTTTAAAAACTCTTACCTCTTCAGCAATACTTTTTTTCGAGGTATTAAATTGATCATGAAAGAACGATGATTCACGTTCAACATTACTGGTTGTCTGTTCAGCCATCATACTGCTAAAGGCTGTTGCTGGTAACCCATTTCCTATAAAGTTTTCCAGAGAAATCGATGCCTCAGATTCCGACTCGAGAGTCAAAAGTTCTTGATTGGAGTCCAAAAAAAATAGTTGAGATTTTCGTTGCCACTTTTGATAACTAGGAAGTCGTTTTTCGCAAGGATGGGGAACAAAACTTGCGGCCAATACTGAATTGTCTTCTTCTAAAATATTTTTCCTCGTGTACATGGGAGTCGAATTGAGCGGAGTAAATACGTAGAGAGTATTGTCTTCGGTAAATGTTGCCATGAAAGCTGACTGTGAATCTGCGGTGAGGGTTTTAAGCTTCAAGGGGACACTCCAGATGATACTGAGAGTTAAAAGATTCCAAACTGCTATGTGTTCACATGAGGCAGCTATTACTAGATGACAGGCTTCAAATTTTCCAAACTCTATGCGCCTGGAATTAATTATTTTTAGATAATTTATTTATTTTTTTATACATAAGGTAAAAGCCCCTATACCCGCTCAGTACCATTAGTTGCTCACTTTGACTGTTTAAGGCGTTTTTTTATAATTCTTATAAAAAAAAATTACAACTAAAAATATTATTATTGATAAATAATTATTTGTGAATCTAATTATATTAAAATATCATGTATCAAATTATTTTATAATTGATTATAAATTTAAATTGAATGACTGTTTTCAAAATCGCGCTCAGCCGGGAATTTTTTACTTTAACGTTCATTCGTTAGATTAAATTCAGGTTACGTCAAATTTTTTAAGAATTGTTATAACTATATCTTATTAAAAACATTTTATAAATTCATTAAATTTTATATTATGAAAGAATAAAGTAATACAATTTCAAAATTATTTGTCCAAATCAATAAACTTATCATAGTTTAATTGATATTGTCTTTGAGCGACTATAGGGCCATGTGTTGATCGAGTAATGGTACATCGCAACTTTTAGAGAGCAACTATGGGTGCTTCATTTCGGAGCAACCTTTATTTTTTTAAGTGCATGTGGAAAAAATCATAGTTCAACATAAAAAAAAACTTTCGTGCAAGAAAAAGAATTCTATGTCGATTACAGACGTAGCTCATTGAAAAATTTGATTTTCCCATTTAAATAACACGGGAAAAAATTTTTTTTTAACTTTGAGTATTTTTAACTCGTTAACAAATCCAAAGATCAAATAGACTAATACATATTTTTGTAGGAAATTAAACGCTCTACAAAAAAGGACTCTTATCATTTTTTGATAAATCAACCTGTTCTAAAGTTATTAGATCTCTAAGTAAAGTTGGAGATCTTTTTACTTTTACGGCGAAACTATCAGACTTATCACAAAATTTTGAAGGGTATTTTTTGTTGACAATTTTGTTCTCAACAAATTATTATCAGTAAAGTTTTTTCGAATTCCGCATTGGTTTCTGTTTATTTTTATTTTAATTACAAGCTTTTAAAAAAGTGGTTCTGATCGATTTCAAGAGCTCGACATTAAAATGGGAATAACTAGTAAACAATGTGGAATTTGAAAAAACTACTGATGATAATTTGTAGAGAATAAAATTGTCAACAAAAAATACCCTACAACATTTTGTGATATGTCTGATAGTTTCACCGGAAAAGTAAAAAGATCTCCAACTTTACTTAGAGATCTAATAACTTTAGAACAGGTTGATTTATCAAAAAATGATAGGAGACCTTTTTTGTAGAACCTTCAATTTCCTACAAAATTATGTATTAGTCTATTTGATCTTTGGATTTGTTAACGAGTTAAAAATACTCAAAGTTAAAAAAAAATTTTTTCCCGTGTTATTTAAATGGGAAAATCGAGTTTTTCAATGAGCTACGTCTGTAATCGACATAGAATTCTTTTTCTTGCACGAAAGTTTTTTTTTATGTTGAACTATGATTTTTTACACATGTACTTAAAAAAATAAATGTTGCTCCGAAATGAAGCACCCTAATGGGTACACTCAAGGACCTTATTTAAAAAATTAATAATAATTACTTATCAACATTATTCTTAAAACTAAAATTTTATTCTAGTACTCGAAACTTCAAAAAATAACTATAAAAAAAAATATGGTTTTTCATCTTACTTATTAATTTATATTGAGTGATTTAATCTCACTCCGATGAAAAGTGAGCAGGTGTAGGGGCTTTTATCTTTTAATTAAAATAAATTATTTACTTACTTTATTTCCTGAGGGTAACGATTATTTGTTAGACTACATTTTAAATTATTAGAGTCAGGAGTCCAGATTGTGAGACTGGAACCAAAACCAACACCAAGAAGAGAACCATCTTGAGAAAATCCAGCGTCAGATGCCGGTAATCCTCGATATGTACCAACTCCATAACACTGCCAGTGTCTACTTTTCTCTATTAAAAACAATCGTTATTAATCCATTTATATTTAAAATTACAGTGACATAAATTTCGATTTTAAAATAATTACGGTAAATAGATGAAGGTTGTGATAAATTCCATAATTTGAACTTATTGTCTTCGCCAGTAGTTACTGCTAAAACATCTTCTTCGTCTAATGATTTTCTTGGTTGAAATTTTAGCGCATTAACTCCGTACTCATGAGGAAGTTCAATGGAAGTATTCAATGCAAATCTGAAAACAAGTAGAATAATTTATTTTATAAATATATATTAGGTGCGAATTGTTCGAAGTAATAGCAGGAGTATAAAGTATAAAATGAAAAACTTACACTTGCTTTTCAGTATCAAATTTCCAGAATTTTAATCTTACTTCCGGGCAAGATATTTTGTCATCACGTTCTTCAATAGTCGCCATCCATGATCCGTCATAATTTAATGCTATTTTTGTAACTTCTGTGTTCACAATTATCACACTACGCTCTTGAGTCAATAAATTTTGAGCTGTGATGTTGACCTAAATCATCAATGTATGAAAATTTTATTTATTATTAAATGTTACTAATATTTTTAAAAAAATTAAATTAAGGTAAAAGCCCCTATCCGCTCACTTTTCATTGGAGTGAGATTAAATCACTCAATATAAATTAATAAATAAAATTAAAAACCAATTTTTGTTTTAAAGCTATTTTTTGAAGTTTCGAGTATTAGAATAAAATTTTAATTTCAAGAATAATGTTGATAATTAATTATTATTAATTTTTTAAATAAGGTCCTTGAGTGTACCCATAGTCGCTCACTAAAAGTTGCGATGTACCATTACTCGATCAACACATGGCCCTACACTCGCTCAAAGACAATATCAATTAAACTATGATAAGTTTATTGATTTGGACAAATAATTTATAAATTATACTACTTTATTCTTTCATAATATAAAATTTCATGAATTTAAAAAATGTATTTAATAAGATATAGTTATAACAATTCTTAAAAAATTTGACGTAACCTGAATTTAATCTAACGAATGAACGTTAAAGTAAAAAATGCCCGGCTATGCGCGATTTTGAAAACAGTCATTCAATTTAAATTTATAATCTATTATAAAATAATTACATGATATTTTAATATATTTAGATTCACAAATAATTATTTATCAATAATAATATTTTTAGTTGTATTTTTTTTTTATAGAAATTATAAACAAACGCCTTAAACAGTCAAAGTGCGCGACTAATGGTACTGAGCGAGTATACGGGCTTCTACTTTATAGATAAAGACAACGAGCATGGGGTCCAGAAGAATCCCGGCGATTTTAAACTCGAACTATCTCAACAGCTATTCAGTTTAAAAAAAAAGTACAAGATACCTTTCTTGTAGAGAATTTAAAGCTCTACAAAAATGATTCCATTGATTTTTTTAAAAAATTCAATATTTACAGAGATATTTTCAAAAAACCAATCACCCTTTTTTCCAACTTTTAAACTTCTGATAAAAAATTTTGAATTTTTTTTTTTATCAGAATTCAAAATTAAAATTTATGGAAGAAATTGATATCAGCTTGTGTAAAAAATTTTAAACAGTAAGTCTATAAAATCTTGCAGCTAATAGTAAACAGTGGGATCCTCTAGACCTCATATGATTTATACCGGAAGTGTAAACGCTGAGGGTCAATAAGCACTAAATATATTTGACTTACATTATAAAGTAAACTTTTAGTTTGAGTGTCAAAGAATTGAACATGTCCAGTCCGACTGTTGAGCACTAAACTTCCTGTTCGTGGATCCAGAGTAAGTCCAGCTGGAAAAAGATCTTTTTGCGAGACACCAACACCCCAAGTAAAATTTTGAATTACTGCCGTAAGCTTTCTCTGAGGATTAACGACAATAATTCCGTTGTCCAGAGTAGAAACGGCGACGTACAGATTGTTTGGGGCTATTGTCAGATGTTTAATTGGCGCAGGAAGTCGAGGAAGAAAATTCTTTTGATGAGGGTTGGATAGAGTCCATTTTACAAGTACGCATTCACTTCCTCCAGAGTACATATGACCACCTGTACAAAAGATATTAATTCAATGTTGCGATATTTAATTTGATGATAATTAATTATTAATTTCTCTTACCAGATCTACTGAAAACGACTTCCGTGACTGGTAAAGTGTGCCAATGATAAGAACCATATGTTGCTCTTTTAGCAAATAAATTTCTCCATACTGCAACTCTTCCACTGGAATCACCTGTCGCAACACAATCTTCCTCGGGATGACCAGCAACACACGTGAATTTACGACCACCAAAACCTATTTTATGCCTGCAAAATTATTTATTTTAAATATTAAATACATAAAATGTTTTTTTAGGGGTGTGCGAACCGTGTTCGAATCGAAAAAATTATGATCAGCTTTCAAATATTCAATTTTAATTTGATGGCCGACTAAAAATATTATTATTGATAAATAACTTCAAACGATTCGCATTAGCTTAGTTTTTTTAAAAAAATTAATCAATCAATACTTACAACTTCCCAGTTAAATTTTTCGCTGGTTGTAAAATATGTAGATCAAGATCTTGAGCCAGTGCTATCAAATTATTTCCATAGTTTCCAATTATATCTACAGAATAATCTTCAGAAGTGGCACTGAAATCAAATAATTGTTTAATTTGATTAAAAAAAACGAATATGATAATTTTCAAAATTAAAAAAAAATGTTTGTACCGAATACTATTAGACTTTAGATTATTTCCATTTTCTAAATCAAAAAGAACCAGGTGAATTGCATTGTTAGGTTTCACATAATATGTAATAAGAGCTTCCTGTGTATTATTTCCTTTTACATTGATGTAATTGACAATATTAAAGCTCTTTATTTTTATGTTTTTGTGAGTTTCAAGTATCTAAAAACATAAATTAGTATTATTAATATAAGTTATTATTGCTAACATAAATTTTATTATTGTGAAATATATGAAATTATACCAATTTTTTAGTAATGAGTCCATGAGAATCCCAGTTTATTAGGACACCAGTTTCAGTACAACCAATAATCGTGTTATCATTTTCAGTTGATGCTATTCCAGTAATTTTGTTATCTGCTGGTTCTAATTCGCGAACAAAATCGCCCGTCTGAGTACTGTACGCTCTGATTATTTGCTTCCATACTACATACAATGTTCTGAAAAATATAAATTAATTATTAAGATGATGAAAAATAAACTTAATTATTTAATAGTAGTATTGATTTGTTAATCAATTGAAGATTCCTAAAATAAAATACAGTAGAATAAAGTATCGATCACCAGTCTTCTATAAATATCCAGCCCTTTTGTAAGGAAAATGGCCTAATAATTGACCACGACCCAGCTTTTGACCTTTTAAATTTTAAAGTGTTCTTTTGAACTTTCTTGTTAACAATTAAGTATCAATAACTTTTTACTGTAATTTTTTAAGAACAATGTGTCTGCTTACGTACATTTTTTCTTTTAGTTAGAGTTCGCTGGTAGAATAATTAAATTTTATATAATTTAAGTATGCAGATACAATAAAATATATACGTATGTTTAAAAGTGATTATATTTATATTTTTGATGGTGATTAAATGAATAAAAATTCATTTCAACGCTAAAATATGGGGGTCAAAAATTGGTACAGCAATCAGCGGGTATGCTGCTATAAGTGATCCTCGAATTTTAACCTTTCATATCTATAATTTATACAGTTATAAATAAATGCTGTTTAACTAGTAATCAAATTATTTGTTAACATAAATAATAGTTTATACTTATGATAATTTATTTATAATTATTGTTTTTCAAACAACGAGTTTTAAACATTAATATCACATGAGTAATTATAAGTAACAATAAATTAATAATGTTTTAAACGTTTCACTTACTATCGTTACTATATTTATATCAAAATGTGTCCAAGAAAAATTAATTTTATTTAATATACTAAACTATCGATAATTTAAATTTTTTTAATCGTTTTTATTGCAGCCATAACTTGCATTAAAAACTACATTTGCGACCAACACTTGGTTCAAATTGCCAGTCAATAATTGGGTCTTTTAGGGTCAGAAACTGCAGCGTGTTAATTTTAGAGGCATAAACTGGACCTGCAGAAACTCTTTTTATAAATAAATAAAAATGATTAATTTTTTACAACGACAATTCTCATTAGAAACTGATGACAAAACACGTGATTTTTATTTTATAATCAACATTGTTCCAGCGCGGCATCCGCGGTTTTTAAAAGGTCAGAAAATTTGCCGCTTACTTATATTTTATTAATAAAATAATTCAAAAACAAGCAATTATTAATTTATTTAATTACTTAAACTCATTATTAAATGTATTAAATCATAATTTTAATTGAAAGTCGTGGGGTAGGAGCTACTGGCGTGTAGTTCCAAATTTACCTCTTTCATTATTCTTGGACAAAAAACCAAAATTAAAATTAAAAATACATAAATAATATAAATTATAATATTTATAATAAAACACTTACTCTCCGTCATTGGAAAAAAGTGGACGATGGTCAATAATACTTCCACCGCCTTTTCTCTTAACCACAAGATCATCATTTCTACCATCATTATGATTCGATGACTTCCTCGTCATTTTTTCTTTCATTGTTTATAATTTTTTAAACTGATTTTTAAAATTTTATTTAAACTTTTTACTGCACATTTAAAACATTTTTATATGATAGTTTATTACTCCACGTGGGATTTTCCTAACCTCTACAATTTGTTTTTAAATCCATATTTTATTCATCGATTATTATTATTATTATTTTTCAAAATTCATAGATGTCGCTCTTCGCCAATGACCACTGAAACCGCGAAATATGACTCAAGCTTGTTTGAGGACAGTTTTTGAACCGGGTTTATTTTTAATCTGGGTCTAAACTATTAAGGCTGCCCAATTTCAAAACACAGTAACTGACAAAAAATAAATTTTTGAAATATGCATTGAATCAAGTTCACGTGACTCCATTGGAACTAAAAATACTAAAAAATCGATTTTGAAAAATTTGTCAGTTACTGTGTTTTAAAATTGGGAAGCCGATTATTATTAGTACATCTATCGATTATTGATGGATAAATTTCTGATTCAACAGTGATTCATTCGATGATATATATATATATATATATATATATATATATATATATATATATATATATATATATATATATATATTATATGTATGTTAAGTTCTCAGAATAGATTAGAAGACTATTATTTTTACGAGCTTGGCTTTAAAATCAAAATAACTAGGAAACAATGCAGAATATCAAAAAACTTTATTGAAAATAATTTGTAGGAAATAAAATTGTCTATAAAAAAGATTCTATAACATTTTTTGATAAGTCTGATAGTTTTGCTGGAAAAGTAAAAAGATCTGGAAATTTATTATAGATTTGAATTCCAGCTCTAATAACTTTTGAATGGATGGATTTATCAAAAAACAATAGAAGACTTTTTTTGTAGAGCGTTAAATTCTCTATAAGACTATGTTATGGACTAATTTATATGAGGTGCGAATGTCGAGCTAGAAAAATAAAAAAATAAAAGATTTTTCTTCCCATGTTATTTAAATGGGAAATGGAAAATTAGAAATAGGCACCTCTAAATATTAATATTAAGAGCTCCGCTTTCAACAGGCTTCTTTTCTCACCTTCCTGCGAGTTTTCAGCCTGTTTTTTTTGTTGAAAAAAAAAGTCGCCTCGAAATGGCACACCCTAATATATATATATTAGGGTGGCCCAAAAAACCGACTATTTTTTTTTTTCGAGTCTCTTATGAAAATTTGTTGGCTTATAATGTTCTAAGAAGCCTCTCCAAAAATCAGCTCGATAAAAAATTTTCAAGAGGTCGCTCACGAATTTTGAAAATATCAAAAATGATTGAAATTCGGATTTTTTACTTCGAAATTTTTTCTTTGTGGCAGCAATAGTTTATATTTATAAAATCATGTCTATGCTGAAAATTTAAGCCCAAAATTTAAATATTTAAACGGCGCTCAAGAATTTTGAATATTAACTAATAAAATGTAACTAATACTTTGAATTAGTTTTTGTATTTTTTTATAGCTCAATTATTGTCATTTTACTAAAATATAACTTTTGCATAACCAAAAATATACAGGACAGTCTTAAAGAATAAAATTTGGTAAGTTTTGAATAAGCGAAAAAACATAAAAATTGAATTAAAAAATAAAAAAGTATGTAAATAACTTATTATTTATATTTCTCGAGTTATATTTTCATTCATTGTGATGCAAATTGATGGCGAAAGAATCGAGAAGCTTTATTATTAATATTCAAGGGTCGCTCGAAAAAGTTCAAAAGACAGCACTCGGAAACATTCAAAATTCTTGCGCGAGGTTTAAATATTTAAATTTTGGGCTTAAATTTTCAGCGTAGTCATGATTTCACAAATATAAACTATTGCTGCATTTAAAATTATTAGGTCGCCGTTCGCTGCATTTTGTAGGCAATTGAATATCCTTCAAAAGTTTCCATATTAATTTTACGGTGACTCTAATTGTTTTTTCTGTATTGCTTCTGAAAATCATTTTTCTATTGATAACTTTAATTTGTAGTTGACTCAGACTGAATAACGAAATTACAGTAAAAATACAATTGACAATTTTTTAGGAAATCTGATTTTCTTCAAAAAAGGTCTTCTTAGTTAAGTGACTCACGACACAGAGAGATTTTATTAATTTCATAAATTAAATTTTTTTTTTTAATTTTTCCGGGGCTTATAAAATTTAATTCTTCTAATTTTCGTTTAAAAATAAATTATTTACTGATTTAAAATTAAAATTAAAAGGGATTCGGTTGAACTTTTTAAAAAATGAATTTTTTTAAATAATTAAATTTTTTTTTAAACATAATTTTTCATTTATTTTTTATAATGGCACAACTCAACTTTTTCAACCTTTAACAATTTAATAATCAACGTAATTACACCATAAAAAAAAATATAAATTGATGGAAAATTATTTTTTTTTCAATGTATGATAATCATTAAACTTAAATACATAATCATAAATTACTAATTATTAAGTTTTCATTAAATTTTTATAATTTTATAGTACATCGATCTGTAATACTACAAAAATTAAATTTATGAGTAATAACAAAATTTGTACTTTCATTTAATTAATAATTAATAATTATTATTTTCATTAACGATATATATGTATATCATTTTTTTTACAATTAAAACCAAATTTCTCCATCTGCGATATCATAAGATTGTTGCTGATGATTATTTTCTTGTCCTAAATTTGCCTCACTGGACACTTCAAGTTCTTGAAGGAGATTTACGTTTTCTTCGGCAATACACTGGAAGACTTTTTTCTCAACAAAGTTGCATTCATCATCATCAGAGCATTGAAGATCTTGATAAATAGTAATTTCTTCTCCAGACATAATATCCGAGTTTCCACCACCGACCTCAAGCTCCATTAAATTGAATTTATCGTCACTGAAAAATTGAAAATCTTTAAAATTATCAATCTGATTCTCAGGAATACTCTCAAAGTTTTCTTCTTTACAATCCCCGACAGTAAATTCACTTTCATCTTCATCAGAACACTCAAGATCTTGATAAATGTCAACTTTTTCCTCAGGAATTGGATCCGGGCTTTTGCTGACACCCTCGAGTTCCATAAATTTATAGTTTTCTTCGCTGTAAAATTTATGCTCTTCAATGATATTCATTTTATTTTCAGTGACAGACCCCAGGCTTTCTTCGTCACCAACGACATCAATGAAATCGCTATCATCTGATTTAGATTTTACGGAAGCATTCTCAGATAAGCTGAGACTTTTTAATCTCGATTTAACTGCTGGGGAATTTTTATTTTTATCTTCCAGCCAATAGGAATTTTTATTTACTATACTACTTTCTATCTGCGTAAGATAGGAATCGTATTCATTCAATGATTCTTCACAAACTTTAAAAATTAATTCTGCTTCCCGTACAAATGAGGAATTTTGTTGAATGGAATTATCTAAAATTAGTTTTACATCATGGAGAAATCCGTAGCGATTATGATACTCTCTGGAAGCGATTTTTTGAATTATTGTATTCAAATCCATCGGAGTTTTTATAATACTAGTGTTCTTAATAAACTTTTTAAGATTAAGAAATAATTTAAACTCTGGCATTGTCTTAAGTTTTCTATTGACGATATCATCGAGAAGAAACGCAAGTTTTACTTGATCATTGTCGCCCATGAATGGATTTATAGCTTTCTCAAGTCTCATGAGAGACTCATCCTTTTCTTTGAGTTTTTGCGCGCAAATTTCGAGAATTCGCTCTGCTGTTTTAGTCAGTGGGTGGATCGGCCCATTGTAAATCGATGAGTTTTTAACAAGACGGTTAATATCACCGAGAAATTTTTCTCTAGTTTCATATTTGTACTGTCGTATATTTTCTCGGATTGTTTGTAGGTCGATTGGGTTTTTTATTATTTTATAGTAGTCGGGAACAAGCTGAAACATTTTTAAAAAATTATTTCATTAATAACTAGCAACCTAATGTCTTCAAATTACTTTTTAGTATCATTTGTAAATTTATTTAATATATTTAAGTAAAAAATCTAGTACCCGATGACTTATGTATTTTTATATCTACATTTAATAAATATAGGTGGACAAATTAGAGTGCTTCATTTGAAACGATCATTTTTTTTAGCGGACACAAGAAAATTTTGTTATTTATGTTGAGAGAAAAATTCCCGGAAAATTTCAACTCTTAGTTTTAATTTTAAGTACTTCCTCTCGAGCATCAAAGTTTTCCCAATTAAAAAGCATGTAAATCGAATAACTTTTCTTTTAAATTACTATAACAGCCCGGTTTTGAGTTATCGTTTTAAAACTAGTTTTTATTTGTAGAGTGATTGTTGCTTTTTAAAAGTGTATAAAATGGTTTTGGTCTAACTCGATCCATGTCGATTGTATCAGCTCCGAAAGTCAATTTTTTGCTTTTTTCATTTATTTTTGTTAATAGTGAAGAAATGGTTCATCTCACAACAAATATGCATAGGACCAATCTTTTAGAAAATTTTACGCTCTACAAAATTGCTTATTACACTTATATTGCTTAAGTCCACTGTTCATGAGATACATGCATTTTAACATTTTACAATAAAAAAAATTGTTAGCTTACTAGGGTACTAATCTTTTTATTGTAAAATGTTAAAATGCATGTATCTCATGAACAGTGGACTTTAGCAATATAAGTGTCATGAGCAATTTTGTAGAGCATAAAATTTCCTAAAAGATTGGTCCTATGCATATTTGTTGTGAGATGAACCATTTCTTCACTATTAACAAAAATAAATGAAAAAAGTGAAAATTTGTCTTTCGGAGCTGATAAAATCGATGTGGATCGAGTTAGACCAAAACCATTTTATACGCTTTTAAAAAGCAACAATTACTCTACAAATAAAAACTGGTTTCAAAACGATTGCTCAAAATCGGGCTAAGTTATAGTAATTTAAAAGAAAGGTTATTCGATTTACATGCTTTTTAAATGGGAAAACTTTGATGCTCGAGAGGAAGTACTTAAAATTAAAATTAAGAGCTGAAATTTTCAGGGAATTTTTCTTTCAACATAAATAACAAAATTTTTCTGTGTCCGCAAAAAAAAATATGTTCGTTTCAAATGAAGCACCTTATGGACAAATACATGGAGAAATCAGGTACTAGACCTTTTAACTTATAAGTAATTTTTTTTTAGTCTAAGGTGAAAGACCTAGTACCCGATCACTCTATTTATTTTTATATCTATAATTATTAAAATTTATTAAATATAGATACACATCAGTGATCGAGTACTAGGTCTCTTACCTTAGATTTAAAAAAACCTAAAAATTAAAAGGTCTAGTTTCTGATCAGGAAACTGCTACCCTATTAGAGACCTAATACCCGATCACTTCAAAAATAATAAATAAATAAGTACAGAACTAAGTACTGGTCAGAAAATTTTCTTATTTTCTTGTCAATATTTAAATAAAAAAGTTAATTATTGTAATAAATAAATTTACCTTTCTATTGACAGGAAACAAAAATAGTTCAACGTTGGGTAAATATTTAACTTCATTGATAATTTTTTCCAGTATTATTGACATCGAAATAACAGGATCAGTTTGTCTTCTTTTTGCTGGCTTTATATATGTCATTGATTGATTGTAATCAATAGAATCTTCGGTGTTTCTGCGACGTTTTTTCGTGCTGGATTTCGTATCAGAATTTCTAGATTTTGATGTGCGGTTGTTGTTATTGTTCTCTTCTTGTATTTGCTGCAATATAATAATGTAAATTAAAAATTAGCATTCAAATAAAATGAGTAATTTTAATCTTAAAAACAAAGTGTACAAACCTTAATAAGTTTAGTTGAGAATTTGAGTTTAGTACCGTCGACTTTTACAAGATCTTGATGGCAATTAAGATCACTATTAAATTGTTTGTCAACTTTTTTTTCCTGTACTTGAGTCACGTCAACTTTCACTGAACCTGGACCTGTAATATTATTTTGATCTACAGGAAAAGATTTACTTGTTCCCTGCAATGACAATGGATCATCCTGAGAATTATTTGAATCAGCAGAAAGTGGATTATTAGCCATCATCTTTCTTTTTCGTTCTTCGTGTTTATTAATTCTTCTCAATCTTTCTTGAAGTCTTCTCTTCTCTTTCCTTCGTTCGTCTTTTTGTTCGTCAGTAAGTGACATAAAGTCATCTACTAATTTTTTATCATTAGTATTTTTTATCTTTAAATACAAATCGATTACTGCTGTGTTACGAATTATCTCAACTCGCGTAAACTCTTTGCCGTCAGGATCACGAAAAGTTCGATTAATTTTAAGCACACGTTCGCCAGGTTCTGAATCTGCATCATCTTTCTTTTTAGTTTTAGACATTTTACTACTTTGCGCGTTCGATGTTTCATCCAATAACATTTGTTTCAACTCCTGGCGTTCCTGCTCTTCTTGTTTCAATGTCAATTGCTCGCTGGTTGTTTTGTTCGCCAAAATATTCTCGATATTTTTTCCCATTTCTTCAATGTCAGAGTCATCTTCATCACCCGAACTTTCATTTTCATCAGAACTCAATACCTCAGCAGATGACAGTACGCTATTTTGTAAATTAAAAATTCTCTGACACTCTTCTTTGTAACGCTCTTGATATTCGGCAATAGAAAATCGATTACCCCGAGAAAATTTAGACTCGCATTCTTCCCCAGCTTTTGCTTTTTCCGTCGAAAGAGTCCGTACAAGATCGACAATCTCCCAGCGGCCTAATTGATCGATCTGTTTATCAGGTATATTAAATTTTCTAAGAATTTGCTTGGCATTAGGCAGCGACAGTCGTCTTAAATCAGCATCCGTACCAATAAGTGTTTTTTTAGGCTGCACTTCTTGTTCGTTTTTATTAACGATCGGTTTATTTGACATACGGATGTACGAAAATCCTTCACCGCAACCAGTAGGGTCAGCTGGACCAGTCAACTGCAAAAGACATTTGCCCTCCATCGCATGGATGTACGCTCTCGTGGTATTCCAAGGCGCGACTTTTATTTCGTCGTCCATTTTCAGTTGTAAATCATCGTCGTCTTCATTTTGAGTTGCGAAGAGAAATTTTTCACCATACCCAGCGTCTTTTAGTCTCTGTTCAGCAGCTTTCATACTAAAATAAGCACAACACTGCTCGGGAGAAACCATCGCTTGGATTTCTTCTTCCGAAGGTAATCGAAAATCAGATCTCATCACCCACCAATTTGAATACATACCGGTTCTTTTAAAATTAGCACATAATTTTAAACGTTTTCTAATACTGCTTTCACTGTATAGTGGAAATGCTCGTTTAATATCTTCCATTTTTATTTTTCTAGGTGTGTCGGTTGACTTCCAAAACAAACGATAAATAAAAACAAGAAGAAAATCCCGGGTAAATTTGACTGCTAGCTTTGAATTTGGCCCTGGTACTTCATAAAGTGGACACTGCTGCCCAGCAATGAAGATATTGTCGATTTCACGTATAAAATATTTATCACGTGTTCGTATCACCAAGAAATCTGTTTGCGGAACCTTGTGCTCATAAATTGGAGCTCTGTACATATTATTTTCAAGCGTTTGGATGCTTTGACCAGGTGTCAAAGTCCCGAGAAAAGGACTCGTGTAAGTAAATACAGTTTCACCGTACTTATAATTAGGAACCTGCTGATCTTTGTCAACTTTCCGCCTGTAATAGTTCTTAATCTTCGAACACATACCGACTGCATTCATCAACGGTGGATGTTCTTCAGAAAATTCAACGAGTACTAGCTGACCATCTTTGCCACTGAGATCCTCAGCAGTCCGCATAAAAAATACGTCACCTCCACCAGAAGCGATCCTCTCTCGTTCACGTTTTAATGCTTTGTTTTCGATGTATTTCAACAAGGGATAGACTGGATGTGGTCCTGGATGAGCCAGTGGGCCATAGCTGAATCGTCGCAAGGGAGGTCTGTGAAAGTTTCTAAGTTTCATGGGACCCATGAAAGTTCGAATGAAAGGCGCGCTTAGTTTCACCACTGGAATACTGTGTTGGATTAAATTTTTCCCGCCGGTTTTCAGCCTCAGAGTTATTTCTTTTTCTTTCGGCATGTAGTAGACGTCATTGGAGATATTGAAGGGATCATTTGAAGTTGGGTTTGAAGGTTCAGTTGGCATTTTTTCCTCATTTTCTTCAGCAATGTTCAAAATACCGATTTGATTCAGTAAAGTTTTACTTTTCTTTGAATACGGAAGTGGATTTTTAGCTTTACGCTGAGTCTCAGTTTGTTTTTTAATTGGATTGACATCTTCCGGAATTCCTAAGATAATGTTGTCATCATTTAGATCCAGGGTTAAAATTTTCGGCTTTGGAATTTCTTTCATATTCTCAGCATCCCAAATAACTTCGTTTTCCCATAGTCCATAAACCAAGTCATCATTTTCCACCGGAAATAATGAACTGAAAGTTTCTTCTTGCTGTTGATTTTTTTCAGTGACAGAAATTTTGCTCGCTGTTAATTTACCATGAAACGGAGAACGATAGCTCATGTCAAATTGATTCTGTGACTGAGCTTTTCTGTTAGAGAACGAAGGTATCCATCCAGCAGAACTACTTTTATTATTTAATGTACGTTTTACTTCCTGCGCTACATCATTTGAATCCCATACGACGTTATCTTCCCAGGGTAATTGAGAAACCATAAGAAATGCGTCATCATCAAACTCATCATTGTTTATTTTTTCAAGCTTATCATTATTTGACTCATTATCTTTTGCTAATTTGAATCCATAATCAAAATCATTCCCTGTCTCGGGTACTTTGATCATATCAAACCAATACTTTGCTGGACCAAACCGCCAATCTTTAAAATCTGGACTTGTCTTTACATTTTCTTTAGCATCTTTACTACCAGTCACAGGTTGCTCTTCGTTTTTAACAGGCGCCAATAATTTAAGCTCATCATCAGAAGCGCACTGGTCAGGATCAGGATCAGGTCCATAGTTCATTACCCAGCCTTTACTCTTGACTTTTTCTTCTTGATCTGAATCTGTATATTTATTTATTTCTTCGTTATGTTTTTTCTGATTCTTCTTAATTTTCTGAGCTCCTCTCCAGATCTTTGGCAAACTGCTCACCTTTCCTGCTCCAAATAATTTGTGAAACCTGAGAATTTTATTATGACGAAAGTCAGGAAATAATTCAGTCACATCAACATTTGCATATTTTTGTGGTAATATAGATGAAAAAGGATAATTTTCTCTGTCTTCATTAGTTTTAACTGGTGACAGTTTTTCATCATGACAACTATCAAGTTCTTTATCATCATTTGCATCGATATCAACATTTTCTTCTTTAATTTCCAACTTCAAATCTTCAGTTACTTCACTCGCATCAGGAAAACTTTTACCCGGTAATTTAACATCATGATCTATATCATTGTCACTGTCATTGACGACAACTTTATTTTCTAATTTCACCTCGTCATCATCATCACTATAACTATAAGATTCCCCGACAATTTCTTCATGTGATACAACATCCTGGAGTACAGAATTAAATCCCAGGGAATCAAGTGACGACAAATTTCTATGAGCATCATCATCAAAAAAATTATTCTCCAACTGACCATTGCTGTCAATGTTCCCAAACATAAATCCAGTTAAATTAAAAGCTTTGTTACCATTTTCATCCAGTAGTGCCATTATTTGAATTACGTTCACCGGAAATTTTCAAATCACATTTAAAATTTTAAAAAAATATACGGGTTTTTAATTTATCGGATATTGGAGAAAACGATACTAGCGCTGTTTGTAGTTTCAAATGAAACGTAAACTTAGATGGGTTGTTGACGAAAATTTAAAAAATTAAAACGCTATTACACACGCAGACGCACCGCAGCTACTGACCATGGAATGAAACATGTGCTCGGCATAAACCCACCGTTTTCCCCTTCTTTTTTCAAAATTATCTACCATCCCCGTAATATTGCGCGCATGCGTATTAGGTTATTACTTAATTTTCTACTTTTTATATTTGAATGAAACGACACCCGTCTTACTTACTCTCAAAGAAATTAATGGAACTTTCTATGTTTTTAATCAATGATAGTTTAAAATCAATTTTTCTTAGGCAATGAATTTTTAAAAAACATCAATTTTTAAATGATCCTGACGTTAGCAGACAATTAACAGTTTTTTGACTTTTCTTTCAACAAATAAATTACAAAAAATATACATATGTAGAAAATTTAAAAAACTACAAGTGCAATTTTTTCTAATATTTTTTTTTAATTTATCGTTTTTAAAAAAATTCAAAAATTATTAGACAAATTTAAAATTATTAATAAATAGAATAAATAATTAATAAAATAAAATTTTTAAAAAATGGGCATTTAAAAAATTTAAAAATTCATAAGTTTTAATAAATATTAATTTTTAAATTATGTACTCTAATTATTTATAATTTTAAATTTATCTGATGTCTGCTACATTCACACTCATAATTTTTAGCATTTTGTTAGAACTGGATAAAATGTTTAAAATTATACTTTTAAAGGACACAGAGACAACTTTAAGGTGTCATAAAGATGTCTTTTGAGAGGGCAAGACGAATATTTTTTCTTGTCTCAAAGCCAAGTTTTTTTTATATAAATAAGACATACAAATAAATCGTTTATTTGAGAAACCCCATAAGTCAAGAAAACAAAATTTTTGAGGAAACACAAAAAACGTTTTTCTGGAAAAACTTGCCATTGAAATAATAAATAAATAATTGAAGAGAATAATGTTAGCGTCTCTGGAAAACATTCAAACAAGAAAAATTCAATTTTTTAATTAAAACTACTTAAAAAAATGATTTAAAGTTGATTGACTTATGGGGTTTCTCAACCAAACGGAAGAAAAAGTTATAAAATCATTGTTTTTTTTATTTTTTCCACTCAAATAATTTATTAGACTGATAAAATGAAGTATATAATATGTATATAAACTCTGAAACTCAGACATTACAAATAATAATAATTAATTTAAGTATTTTAATTAGTCATATTATTTTTCTCTTCCAAAAAAAGCGCGAATTTTAAATAAAAAAGAAAAAATTATTTCTATAAAACTAAAACTGCATATGTTTATTTGAAAACCCCCATAAGTCATTGGCTTATGGGGTTTCTCAATAAAATAAAATTTCTGTCACCCCGTTAATTGTTTTTTAAACACTGATTTGATGGATATTTTTATTAATTTCTATGGGGGGACATCCAAAGAACCCAAAAATGCAAAAAACCCAATTTCGAAAAAACATGACTTATGGAGTTTCTCAAATAAACGATTCAAATGTTTTGTAGGGATCATAGGAAATTTGTATTCTTCTTTCCATCCCAAGAAAGTAATTTCAATTAGAAAATAATTTAAATGACTTACTTGACAATTATTTGAAAGCTACTTTTTGTCATCACTTGGGTCAAGTCTTTTGGTAGATTTTCCATAAGTCAAAAAACATCCTCAAAACTTCTATTTTGTAGATGTCACAAAGCCAAGTGCGTTACTCGGGTGTTGAGATTTTTTGAATTTTAAATTCGAAACAAATTTAATCATTTTAACACCGGTAAATTTTTTTAACACCGGTAAAAAATATTAACATCGGCGACGGTGTTTTTTTAACTTGAAAAATTCATAATATTCCAATAAATTTAAATTTAATATACAAGCTTACTACAATCTATATGTAAGCAGTTTTGTCAACTTTACATTCATTTACGTAAATTTGAATGTCCCTGTTACTAAAATTCAGACAAAGCCATGATCATAGAAAGAGAAAACATCAAAGAAAAAATATAATATGGGTAATAAAATTTTTAAGTAGTTGACGTATGGGTTTTTCCGAAATTTAAATACGACAATCGTCTCAAGTAAATGGGGAGCACATACTCTGAGGCTGCCATTTAAATTCTTAGTATTATAAAGGGACTTTCACCATTAAGCTACTTAGATCATTGAAGATAAGGAACCCAGGTCTGTAACGATAATTACACGGTAATTAGATCTTCTATAAATCTATGACTGTCATAAAGTTTAGTAAAGATGTTTAATTGTACTTCGAACATTATAGAAAAATTAATCCTTATGCGTAAGTAGAATTTCGTAATAACAAATTTCTAAAATCTCCTTTGAATAAACTAAATGTTAAATATTTCGAACGTAATTCATTATTATGGATGTAAAATATAAATTGAGAGCGTTTTGAATCCTATTTCATAATTATTATAGAGTTGTCAATAACTTTATAGATTACAATATTTTTAAACTCGCTTGATTTTTAAAATTTTAAAATTTATCCAGGGTTTCCAAAAGATCTTCGTTTTGAAAAACAATTGCATTGTAAATAGTACAATAAAAGTGTCTAGTCTAATAAAAGTGCATTAAAAATATGAACATAAAAAAAATGCACATACTGATTTTTAAATTTTATAAATGTGCATTTTTTTTAATTATTCGATTTACATTTAATTGATTTGTTTAAAAATTTTTTAAATTTACAATTGTCAGCTACACTCATACTCATACTTCTACCCTATTATGATATTTTTTTTTCATTTTTGGCTATCGTCCCTGTTGGGCCACATGCCAATGACTACTGTTTTTTATTGAATGTTTTTATTTAGATGATGATGCTACTTTTTTTTTCTTTTTTTCGAATCTGCTCTTACTGTTCCACTATCAGGGTCTGATTTGATACTGCGTGTTTATATTTGATGAATATATAAGATTAATTATGAGTCTATGTGGACTGATACAGAAGCTAGCTAAGGTCTAATAATTTTTGGAATTTTTTCAAAACTAAATTATAAAAAAAAAATATTTTTGAAAATTGCACTTGTAGTTTTTTTAATTTTCTACATGCGCATATTTTTAGTTATTTTTGGTAATTGATTTATTAGTGATGGGTTGTAAATTCGGTGATGAGTGTGAATGTAACTGACGCGTGGAATTTTTAAATTTTTAAATAAATAAATAAAATATAAGGTAAAAGCCCCTATACCCGCTCAATACCATTAGTCGCTCACTTTGACTGTTTAACGCGTTTTTTTATAATTTCTATAAAAAAAATTGCAACTAAAAATATTATTATTGATAAATAATTATTTGTGAATCTAAATATATTAAAATATCATCTATCAAATTATTTTATAATAGATTACAAATTTAAATTGAATGTCTGTTTTCAAAATCGCGCTCAGCCGGGCATTTTTTACTTTAACGTTCATTCGTTAGATTAAATTCAGGTTACGTCAAATTTTTGAAGAATTGTTATAACTATATCTTATTAATAGTATATTACCCACCTAGGGAAGTAAAATAAGAAATGTCTCAGATCACATGTAATTGTTGGCCGAGGCGAAGCCGAGGTCAACAAACATGTGATCTGAGGCTTTCTTATTTACTTCCCGAGGAGTGTATACTATTTTTCTCCTCGACGGAAGCGGAAAGTGGCAACTTCGTTTTGCACTGCGGGACGAAAGTTGACGCTTTCCGCCCGGAGGTGAGAAAATACATTTTTAAAATTCATGAAATTTTATATTATGAAAGAATAAAGTAGTATAATTTATAAATTATTTGTCCAAATCAATAAACCTATCATAGTTTAATTGATATTGTCTTTGAGCGAGTATAGGGCCATGTGTTGATCGAGTAATGGTACATCGCAACTTTTAGTGAGCGACTATGGGTACACTCAAGGACCTTATTTAAAAAATTAATAATAATTAATCATCAACATTATTCTTGAAACTTAAATTTTATTCTAATACTCGAAACTTCAAAAAATAACTATAAAAAAAATATGGTTTTTAATTTTATTTATTATTTTATATTGAGTGATTTAATCTCACTCCAATGAAAAGTGAGCGGATAGGGACTTTTACTTAAGCAGACTAAAAATAAAAAATTCGTATTTAAATATTTAAAAAATCAGTACGCGCGTTTTTTAAAATTTCTTTTTGTTTAATTTATTTATTTATGGCGGTGATTCACAACTTTTCAAAAGTCATGAGGATCAACCCAAAGACAACCTGATAGACCAATCAGCATCAGTCTACCCCCGTACTAGTAACAAACTCCCCACCACTAAAAGATGCCTAAAATAAGAAGCCGAGGAGCATTGAATTTTAATTACTTCAGTTTTCCATTACCCTCAGTCTGTTACAGTCGTGTTCTGTCAGTTCGATAAATTTATTTATTTTATTTTGTCAATTACACTACTGTGTAATTGTGTTATTTTATTCATCAGTACTTAATTCAATAAGAATAATAATATAAGTATACATATATATATTTAGTGTGATCACATGAAAATCCGGCTTTGGTAGTTGAAAACGAAGGACACGCAGACGCGCATTATTTTGTTCTCTGTCTCGAAAAGTGTTGGTGCGCACACCGCCATTTTTATTGTACAGCATTATAGTCAATTATAATAATCCGGTAGTGTGTTAAGTTGGTTCATTAAATAATAAAATACAATAATTATTGAATTAAAAAAAAGTAAATAAATATTTAAATTGATTTATTATCAAATAAAGTTTATTAATAATGAAGATGGTAGACAAGATTGAAATGAGCCTAGACGATATAATAAAGCAAAATAAAGGAGGAAGATCGCGTGGCGCGGCTAGACGAGGCAGAGGATCCACCGGTAATTTGCAACGACGAGGTCCTCGTGGATCACCCAGGGCTGGTGGTGGAGTTATGCGAGGACGTAACCGAGGTGGAATTTCACGAGCGACTGCTTCTTACACACGAGTAAGTTTTTTTTTTTTTATTTTTCTGTCGCATTTTCTCAAGGCTTTTAACCTCTCGTCATGATCATGGCGTCGGGTGTTGATTAATGGGAATTTTATTTTTGAGAAATATTTGGATTAAAGTTGCTGATATTTTGTGTTTTCAAATGTTTATTTGAAGATTGGTGGTTAATTTGATTTTTTTTAACAGGGCGATGTAAATAGTGCGTGGAAACATGATATGTTCGAGGGCGTCAAAAAAGTCGGACGAGGTTCAATCGGTAGCACAGGAACTACGAAACTTCTTGTGTCCAACCTTGATTTTGGAGTATCCGATTCTGATATTCAGGTAATATATTTTTTTAAAACGATATTGAAGTTAGCCGACGTAAATTCATTTTTAGATTTTTTAAAAAATGATAAATTATAAAAAACAATATTTGAAAAAATTGCACCTTTAGTTTTTGTAATTTTCTACATGTGCATATTTTTATTTTCATTTTATTGTAATTAATTTGTCGGAAAAAAAAAGTTAATTTTTAATTGTCTGCTAACTTCAGGATCATTATTTTCAATTATACTGAACATGGCCGGCATATAATGATTTTCTGGCTTTTTTCAAAATGATAACTTATAAAAAAAATTACACTTGTAGTTTTTTTAATTTTCTATACATGCATTTTTGTAGTTTTTTTTTGCAATTTATTTGTTGGAAAAATAAATCGAAAATTTTCAATTGTCTGTAAACTTCAGGGCCGATGATACTGAAGTTAGCTGACGTCTAATGAATTTTGAAATTTTCAAAACGATAAATTATAAAAAAAAAATATTTAAAAAAATTACACTTGTAGTTTTTTAAATTTTCTACATATGCATTTTTTTAGTTTTTCTAATTAATTTATTGTAAACAAAATCCGTACATTTTTAAATGATACTGAAGTTAGCGGACGTCTAATAATTTTTGAATTTTTTTTTCAAAGTGATAAATTATGAAAAAAAATATTTGAAAAAATTGCACTTGTAGTTTTTCAAATTTTCTACATGTGCATTTTTTTAGATTTTTTTTTTTTGTAATGTATTCATTGAAAAAAAAATTCCGAAATTTTTTAATTGTCTGCAAACTTCAGGATCATTATTTTTAATTGTTAACTTCAACATCAAAGATACTAAAGTTAGCCTATGTCATAATTTTTGAAATTCTTCCAAATCGATAAATTATAAAAAAAAAAATATTTTAAAAAATTGCACTTGTAGCTTTTTTAATTTTCTACATGTGCATATTTTTAATTTTTTTTTTTTAATTGATTTGTAAAAATAAAATCCAAAAATAGTTAACTATCTGTTAACTTCAGGATCATTACTTTAATCTTTTATTTATTTTTATTATCTACCCAAACACATTTATTTTGTTTATTTTAATACCGTAATCTTATCTTTTCCTTTTAAATTTCGTGAACAAAATTTAAGCCTAAATAATTTTAAGTTAACAAATTAACTTGAAAAATTTTTTACCATTAAACGCCATTTATAAAAAAAAAAAAAAAATTAATTTTGTAATGTCAAGTGTTTTACTAAACTAATCGATGAAAACTAATAGAATTAATACAAGATGTATGTCATGATGAAACTTTATTGATTTTTTGTATACGTTAATTTAAGTAATTAAATGTCTATAATAATTGATACTTTTATTACTTTATGTCACCAAAAAATAATATTTTTATTTATACAATTAATAAAAAGCCTAATGACAATTTTATTTTATTTTTTCAGGAATTATTTAGCGAATTCGGGCCATTGAAATCTGCGTCTGTGCATTATGACAGATCAGGACGTTCTTTGGGATCTGCTGACGTAATTTTTGAACGAAGAGCTGATGCGATCAAAGCTATGAAGCAATACAATGGTGTACCTCTTGATGGTAAACAAATTTATAATTAATAATTTTATAAATTTAATATAAATTGATATCATAATTAATATTATAAATTGAATGATTAGGTCGTGAAATGAATATTCAAGTCGCTACATCTGAATTGCCTGTTACAACATCCATTCGTGGATCATCAAGACTTGCTGCTAGCAATTTCCCCCAGAGATCAACGACGAATCGATTCCGAGGTGCACGTGGGGCTGGTGCGACAAGAGGTAAATTATATTTACATTAAAGCCATTTTTAGACTGCCCCTCTCCCCACTTTTTAAAAAGAGGCAATGATTTTCAATTGCAATGACCGTATTACATTTTTGAGAACTGATTTAAAAAAATATTTAAGCAATGACTGAAAAAGAAGATAATTTCAACGTGACAGATTTTTTAAAAAAATTATTTACAGTTGACGTCAATTAAACGTTAAATGAAATTTGAAAAATAAATTTCAATAAAAGTTTCATGTCAATTATAATTTTTAATGCCAAATTTTTTAGGCTAAAATTTATATGATACTGAAGTTAGCCAACGTCTAATAATTTGATTTTTTTCAAAATGATAAATTATAAAAAAAAAAAAAAAAAAAAAACATTGCACTTAAGATAAAAGCCCCTATACCCGCTCAGTACCATTAGTCGCTGACTGTAACTGTTTAACGCGTTTTTTTATAATTTTTATAAAAAAAAATTACAACTAAAAATATTATTATTGATAAATAATTATTTTTGAATTTAAATATATTAAAATATCATGTATCTAATTATTTTATAATAGATTATAAATTTAAATTGAATGACTGTTTTCAAAATCGCGCATAGCCGGGCATTTTCTACTTTAACGTTCATTCGTTAGATTAAATTCAGGTTACGTCAAATTTTTGAAGAATTGTTATAACTATATCTTATTAAATACATTTTTAAAATTCATGAAATTTTATATTATGAAAGAATAAAGTAGTATAATTTATAAATTATTTGTCCAAATCAATAAACTTATCATAGTTTAATTGATATTGTCTTTGAGCGACTATAGGGCCATGTGTTGATCGAGTAATGGTACATCGCAACTTTTAGTGAGCGACTATGGGTACACTCAAGGACCTTATTTAAAAAATTAATAATAATCAATTATCAACATTATTCTTGAAACTCAAATTTTATTCTAATACTCGAGACTTCAAAAAATAATTATAAAAAAAAATATGGTTTTTAATTTTATTTATTAATTTATATTGAGTGATTTAATCTCACTCCAGTGAAAACTGAGCGGGTATAGGGACTTCTACCTTATAGTTTTTTTAATTTTCTACATGTGCATATTTAAAATTTTTTTTTTTTAAATTAAATGTTTGCTAACTTCAATAATAGTGATGTAGCCAACGTCTAGTAATTTTTTTATTTTTTTCAAAACGATAAATTTTAAAGAAAAAATATTTTTAAAAATTGCACCTACAGCTTCTTGAGTTTCCTCATGTTTATTTTTTTTTTTTCTTATAATTAATTATAAAAAAAAACCTAATTGTTAATTGTCTTTTAACTTAAGGATCATAAGTTAACCAAATTTCGTTCAACTCCTAACTTATAGCAACTGTGAGTAATTTTTTAAGAAAGTGTGTGTGGTGGGGGGGGGGGTGCCTGAGAATGCCCTCCATTGTTCATTAAAAAATTATTAAGATTATTTTTTTTTTTTATAAATTACTTATTATCGACAATTGAATTACAGGTCGCGGTGGTGCGAGTGGAAGACGAGGTGCCGGTGGACGAGGAGGAGGTACTAGAACACCAGCAAAAACCCCAACTGCTGAAGAGTTGGACGCTGAATTGGAAGCTTACGTAAAAGAAGTCAAGTAGCCAGCTATTAATAAAAGTTGTCGTGATTAAAATAATAATAATTATTCATTTCTTTTTTAAATATATCGCGTATATTTCTGATTACTATAACACTTTAAAGTGTTGTTTGTCGATAACTCATAATTAATGAACACGATATAATTATTTAATAAATAAGCGGATAAAATTTAAATAATTATTAATAGAAATAAATTTTCAAAGTCTTACAAATGACTTTAGCATATAAATTACGCCTAGCACTTTCATCATAATTCATTTTGAAAATGTTACTGTATCGTTTGTCATTAAAAAAGAAATGGTACAAAAATTAAAGGTAAATTAATTAAGATAATTACCTTCTGATTGATTAAATGATAACAAAGATAGAAAATAATTCTTTTTTTTTTCTTCGTAATTACTTTTCTTTTTTTAATTAAACTAACAAATGTAAAAATTGATTGATACAATTTTGAAACATCATTTAGTTGTAGACTTTAAGACAAAAGATTATAATGATTTATAAAATACTTATGAATTTTGTATGTAATCTTCACGTGCGTGTGACGAATACTAATTGAAAAGTAAAAAAAAAAATATAGATTGAATTTATCTCGAGCTTATTCTTTATCCAAAGTATGAGTACATTTTTATTTTATAATGCTTTTTATAATAACTATTTAACATAAAACTAAAATTGATTAATTTTTAAAGCTAAAAAAACTAAATAAATTTTTTTTTAAATATAATTTTCTTATTTTAGTTTTGAATTATTTTAATGGTAATTAAAAGTTTACTTGCGATCTCATGTCTTAATTAATATATTAGTTTATTAAGGCTGTGAGATAATTTAACATGAATCTCTTGTCTTAGCATACTTATGCGGTGATAGTTTTAATAAGTGACAAAAATAATGAGTAAAGTAATGTCACAGTTGTGGGACAAATGCATTTTAATTAATTAAGTGCATTAAAATATATTTAATTACAGAGAAAATAATACATAACTGAAACAACCTAAAGCCATAATGTGGTTGAAGACTGAATCCCATGCTATTTTCAGCCAGGAGATAATAAAATGGTTTCTGAATTTTATAAAGTGACTTCATTTATTCCGCTGGTTTTTCCTTTATTTTTATTAGTATATAAGATTTATTTTTTTTTTTATTTTTTAAGCCCCAGCTCGTGTAAAAATCATTCGTTTGAAAAAAGTTCAGCATGTGGAATTTCTTAACTTGAGACAGATTAAAACTTCGAGTGAAATTTTTTTGAACGGGTAATTTTGGTAAAAAAAAAAAAGTTTATCTAGGATTTTATATGCGGGAATTTTGAATGAAAAAACAGGTTGGCCACAAACCTGGAAACCGGGAATTTAATGTAACTGGGAAATGTCGAGGAATATCGAAAAGTATCGGGAATTAAATTGCGACAGTTCAAAATTTAAAAAATTTTCAATAATACACTAGTTATAAAAATTAAGGGATATTAAAAAAATTCAAATTTTAAAGTGATTTTCAACAGGTTGTAACTCGAAGTAAAATGGTCGTATGACAAAAACAAGAAAGGCAAATTGTAGCTTCAAATGTCTAGCTTTCTGATCTGGTCTTTAAATTTTTTTATTACGTGCTGTTCTGTAGTAATCCTAAGAAAACTATTGAAAAATAAATTTACCAAATTTCTGCTCGTCTTAAAAACGGTCTTCGAGCTTCAATAAATTTTTTTCGATAATTATGATTGACTTTTGATTGCTCCGGAGTCGTGCATAGTAAAAAAATTTAAAGACCAGATCAGAAAACTAGACACTTGAAGCTACAGTTTGACTTTTTGCTTTTGTTGTACGACCATTTTCCTTCGGGTTACAAACTGTTGAAAATTACTAAAAAATTTGAAATTTGTTTAGTATCCCTTAATTTTTGTAGCCAGTGTATTTTGAATAATAAAATTTCTTATTAAATATTTTAACTTATACATTTTTAACATCGAATAATCAAAAGTAGGCAATATTAATTTACTTTATTGCCATTTTTTACAGTTTCTCCCATGATTTAATTATCAAATTTAATTATTGAAAATAAAAATATAATAAAAACTTTGAATATCTAAATGATACGAATAAAATTACAAAATCAGGGTAAAATGTGAAAAACTTTACTGAAATACCAGGGAATTTTGAAATCATTTCTTTGTGGCCACCCTGAAAAATAACGTTTTTAGAACATTTTTCTCTAAACAGTATTTTTGCTACATTTTATCCAAGTTCCAAAAAAGTTCTTATTAGAAACCAATAGCCGTGTGAGAATAAAAAAAAGTTCCAAATTTGAGTTTTTAAACTTTTTTAAAATAAGAGTCACTTGTAGTAAGAATATGTTTTAAAAACTTTTTTTTTTTCACTCAAAATCCGCTCATATAAAGTCCTAGATATACTTTTTCTTATGATCCTGAAGTTGGCAGACATTTATAAATTTTTGGATTTTTTTTTCAACAAATTGACTACGAAAAAAAAAAAAACTAAAAATATGCACATGTAGAAAATTTAAAAAGCTATAAGTGCAATTTTTTGAAAAAAATTTTTTTTTTATAATTTATCGTTTCTAAAATAATTCAAAAAGAATTAGACCTCGGTTACCTTCAGTATAATTTTTTCTTTTACTATTAAATTAAAATCACAAAATTTCCCACGAACTTCAAATCTGTCTCAAGTTCATAAATTCCACATGTCAATTTTTTATGAGTGTGAATGTAGCAGACATTAGGCAAATTTGAAATTGTTAAAAAATAGAGTAAATATTTATTAAAATTAAATTTAAAAAAAAAATGCGCATTTAAAAGATTCAAAAATCAATAAGTGCATTTTTTATAAATATTTTTTTTTTAATTATTTACTCTATTTATACTTTTAAATTTATCTGGTTTCTGCTATAGCCTATACAATTACACTCATAATTTTTTTTGAATCGTTTTAAAAAAAATTTGTTTTCCACAGTAAGTAGTTACAAAAAATTTAGGTATTACAAAATTTTAAAATTCGAATTACAAAACTAACATCAGATTTTAACGAAATTTATTTCAACAAATTCCATTTAACTTTCAATTGATATTAACAAAATAATCTTTTAAAATTCTACAAAAAAAAGAATTTCTTGGCGCAAAAAATTTTTACTCGTCCCAAGAAAATTTTTAAAAAGTAAGGGGCATGTCTGAGGATACACTTAATGTCTAAAAATTACTTCATTCAAATAATCGGTTAAAAAAAATTTATCATTTCATATTTATGATTAAAATTGAATCGTTTATTTGAGAAACCCCATAAGTCATGTTTTTTTCTGAAATTGGGTTTTTGCATTTTTGGATTCTTTGGATGTCCCCCCATAGAAATTAATAAAAATATCCATCAAATCAGTGTTTAAAAAACAATTAACGGGGTGACAGAAATTTTATTTTATTGAGAAACTCCATAAGTCAATGACTTATGGGGTTTTTCAAATAAACATATGCAGTTTTAGTTTTATAGAAATAATTTTTTCTTTTTTATTTAAAATTCGCGCTTTTTTTTGGAAAAAAAAATAATATGACTAATTAAAATACTTAAATTAATTATTATTTTTTGTAATTTCTGAGTTTCAGAGTTTATATACATATTATATACTTCATTTTATCAGTCTAATAAATTACTTGAGTGGGAAAAATAAAAAAAACAATGATCTTATAACTTTTTCTTCCGTTTGGTTGAGAAACCCCGTAAGTCAATCAACTTTAAATAATTTTTTAAGTAGTTTCAATTAAAAAATTGAATGTTTCTAATTTGAATATTTTCCAGTAGTCTAGTCGAGAAGTGAGTTTTCTGAGAAAAATCGTTGATATTCTCTTAAAAATATGGCGATTGGTGCATTGGATTCAGAATTTCATCCTGAAAAATGGGTATTTTTTTTTTTATCCGCCATTAAAAATTGCATTTGTTATAAACAAAAAACGAAGAGACAAAAAGGGAGTCTCCGTTTTTCAGCTGTAACTTCAAAACTATTAAAGATATCTGAAATTAAAAAAAAGATCCTAAAAGAAGAGAAAATTTTAGTAAAATAAGTCTCGACTCCCCCAGTTGTAGCTCCATTATTTATAATTTTAATTTAACGTTGAAAGTTGGGCTCCGCGCGGCCGTTTCGGTGCCTACGCACCGTCGCCAAGCAAAGTATGCAACACAAAATAATTTTTTTATAACATAAAATATTAATTTAAAAATCTAAATAAATTATAGTGTCATCTAGACACTTGAAAGAACATAGTCCCGCATAAAAAAAATTTTTAGCTCGATTTTTGTTTAAGTTATTTGATTGTTAATTAACAAATTTTTCGGAGACTTGAGTTTTTATAAAATCTCGTAAAAATGTTTAAAAAATGTGTCTATAAATTTTTTTTCTTTTGGGAGCTCTTGTTATAAGAATAATAAACAAGATTCCGTTGTAATAGTTTATAAAAGTTTTTTCATTTGTTTATAACGATTTTTTAAAGTTATCAAAAAGTAAAATATCCGGTTAATGTTATAAAAAAAATTTTTTTCCCAAAATCTTTAATTTTGGTTGTTTTTGTATTCATCTATTGCGTTTAGTAGCTTGGCTAAAAAATTTTTAACATTAATTGTTTAAAAATTTTTTATAAACAAATAGACAAATTGAATATTTTTGAAAAATTTTTTTTTGTCATTCTGTTGTCTTAGTAAAATAATGATTTTTAAAAAAAAATTTTTTTCTTAAAAAAATTTTTTAATTGTTTATAATTGTTTTTTTCATTTATCCACCATTTAAATTATTTATTAAGAAATCATTTTTTTTTCAAAAATCATTATTTACAACTCTCAATATAATTATGAAAAAATACAATTTTTTTATTTAAATTTTCTTTGTTTATTGTATAAACAATTTGTTATAAACAAATTTCCATTTTCATTATATTTTTTTTCCGTAGCTTTAAAAAATTACAAATACAGTCATGTGCATTAAAGTTGTGAAAAAAATTTTTCTCTATTTTTTATTGAATTTTAAAATACTTTACCCTATTAAAGTTGAAGCGGTCAACTATTTTATTAACTTATAAATTGTTATAACTTTTAAACTATTGATGATACGGTCTTAGACATTCAAGCCGATCTTTTAGATAATTTATTAATTTATATAATAAATTTTTTACATGCTTGATATCTATCATGGTTCAATTTTTACAAGCATTTGTTTATAAAAAAATGCATTACTTGAATTTTTAAATATCTATATCTTTTAACCTATTGAAGTCACGGCTTTTATGATTCAAGACAATTTTATAGAGTAATTAATAAACTACACAAAAAAAATTTTTTTATATTTTTAATTCCATTTGTTTATCATTTTTTTTTATTTATTCAAATTATTGCACAGTTAAAGGTACATTCTTCGGTATTTTATTGTCACATTTATCAAAATTTAAACAATAGAATATAGAATCATAAACATAAATGACAAACACAAGTAAGTATTTTCATTCTTCTTTACGCAAGTCTGACTAAAAAATTTTAAAAAGTTCGTTCAATTCCGTAAATGACTTTCAGGCTGCACTACTGGCAAAAATTTTAAGTGTTTGCTTTGACAAATGTTAAGTAATAAATTGAAAAATTCCAAAACCAAAAGAAATCGGCAAGAACAACATAAATTATTGGCGTTGAGTAGAAGTATAAAGTCAATGAAATCCAAAGAATGTACCTTTAACTGTGCAATAATTTGAATAAATAAAAAAAATGATAAACAAATGGAATTAAAAATATAAAAAAATTTTTTTTGTGTAGTTTATTAATTACTCTATAAAATTGTCTTGAATCATAAAAGCCGTGACTTCAATAGGTTAAAAGATATAGATATTTAAAAATTCAAGTAATGCATTTTTTTATAAACAAATGCTTGTAAAAATTGAACCATGATAGATATCAAGCATGTAAAAAATTTATTATATAAATTAATAAATTATCTAAAAGATCGGCTTGAATGTCTAAGACCGTATCATCAATAGTTTAAAAGTTATAACAATTTATAAGTTAATAAAATAGTTGACCGCTTCAACTTTAATAGGGTAAAGTATTTTAAAATTCAATAAAAAATAGAGAAAAATTTTTTTCACAACTTTAATGCACATGACTGTATTTGTAATTTTTTAAAGCTACGGAACAAAATATAATGAAAATGGAAATTTGTTTATAACAAATTGTTTATACAATAAACAAAGAAAATTTAAATAAAAAAATTGTTTTTTCTCATAATTATATTGAGAGTTGTAAATAATGATTTTTGAAAAAAAAATGATTTTTTAATAAATAATTTAAATGGTGGATAAATGAAAAAAACAATTATAAACAATTAAAAAATTTTTTAAGAAAAAAATTTTTTTTTAAAAATCATTATTTTACTAAGACAACAGAATGACAAAAAAAAATTTTTCAAAAATATTCAATTTGTCTATTTGTTTATAAAAAATTTTTAAACAATTAATGTTAAAAATTTTTTAGCCAAGCTACTAAACGCAATAGATGAATACAAAAACAACCAAAATTAAAGATTTTGGGAAAAAAATTTTTTTTATAACATTAACCGGATATTTTACTTTTTGATAACTTTAAAAAATCGTTATAAACAAATGAAAAAACTTTTATAAACTATTACAACGGAATCTTGTTTATTATTCTTATAACAAGAGCTCCCAAAAGAAAAAAATTTATAGACACATTTTTTAAACATTTTTACGAGATTTTATAAAAACTCAAGTCTCCGAAAAATTTGTTAATTAACAATCAAATAACTTAAACAAAAATCGAGCTAAAAATTTTTTTTATGCGGGACTATGTTCTTTCAAGTGTCTAGATGACACTATAATTTATTTAGATTTTTAAATTAATATTTTATGTTATAAAAAAATTATTTTGTGTTGCATACTTTGCTTGGCGACGGCGCGTAGGCACCGAAACGGCCGCGCGGAGCCCAACTTTCAACGTTAAATTAAAATTATAAATAATGGAGCTACAACTGGGGGAGTCGAGACTTATTTTACTAAAATTTTCTCTTCTTTTAGGATCTTTTTTTTAATTTCAGATATCTTTAATAGTTTTGAAGTTACAGCTGAAAAACGGAGACTCCCTTTTTGTCTCTTCGTTTTTTGTTTATAACAAATGCAATTTTTAATGGCGGATAAAAAAAAAATACCCATTTTTCAGGATGAAATTCTGAATCCAATGCACCAATCGCCATATTTTTAAGAGAATATCAACGATTTTTCTCAGAAAACTCACTTCTCGACTAGACTACAGAGGCGCTAACATTATTCTCTTCAATTATTTATTTATTATTTCAATGTCAAGTTTTTCCAGAAAAATGTTTTTTGTGTTTCCTGAAAAATTTTGTTTTCTTGACTTATGGGGTTTCTTAAATAAACGATTCAATTAAATTTGAAATAAATAAAAAAAAATGAGTAATTTTAATATTTATTACTAATAAATGTTTACATGATAATAATTTAAAGAATTTTGATTTGTGTGAAAGCATTTTATTTATGAGTAAAACTCATCTAATTACGACATTATTATTATTATTAATATAATTATTATTATTATTTTGTACATGTTTGTAAAAATATTTTCTACGTGAACATAATGAAAGAGGGCTACGATATAATTTATGCAATTTAAAATAAATCTTGTGAAAAAAATGATAATTTAATGTAATGATATTCTAAAATTACTTGAGAAAAAATTAATAAGCAAAATATTAGTTGATCGTAAAGTCTAAATACTTAATGATAATTATCAGTCATGAAAGAAAAAACAATTTTTTTTTTAATTTTAAGGTTTTTTTCTCTATAAAGTTATTGGGTATTAGACATTTGAAACCACACCAAAGAATTTTTTTTTTTTTTTTTTTTTTTTTTTTTTTTAAGGACAGGATGGATAAGGATTAGATTAAATATTAATAACTTATTTATAATCGCTTGAGCGTTCTTTTCTTATCTCTCAACATTTTCTTTTTCTCAGCGGTTATTTTTTTGTCACTTGCGTGTTTTTTAGGAAGAGGTCCGCCAATTTCGGACGAGGTACAGCTCTCAAGACCAACTTTACTGCCTTTTCCACCTCCCTGTTAAATTATTTTTTAAATATTAATTATAATTATACTATCATAAATGTTATACATATATTATATGCAATATGTTTACTAAATTGCAAAGGTTTCATTGGAATTATTGACTTCTTCAGAGCTCTACAATGAAATTAAATAAAAAATATAAAACCAATGACATGGCGGTAAAAATAAACAGTAGTGTTATTATTTTTCAGAATATAAATATTAATTATAATTGTGGTTACGAAAGTCAGCTAAATAGAGCGCTGAAGAAGACGAAACAATAATGAAAACATATTTTATATTAAGAATTTTTTTCCGCTGATATATAATATTATATGATACTGACAGCAGTAGACATTAAAAGTTTTTATTTTTTTTTAAGTAAATGAATAAAATACTTGTAAGGTAAGAGACCCAGTACTCGATCAGGGAACTGACACCCGATCACTCTTGTATTTGTATAGATATACGTAGTAAATATAGATATAAAAATATATGAGTGATTGGGTATCAGGTACCAGATCTTCTACTTTAGGAAAAATCTTTTGTGCATATTTTAATAATTTTTTCCTAATCACGATTAACGTGTTTATAAAAACACTGAAAATGTCGGATATCTGCGACTGTCAGTATCATATAATATTTACTATGATAAACGTGAATACTGATATTAAGGTGGCTCGAAGAAATCGACTGGTTTTTTTTCGAGTTTCTTATGAAAATTTGTTGGTATACGATGTTTTAAAAAGCCTCTCCAAAAATTGGAAAGATAAAAAATTTTCAAGAGATCGCTCACGAACTTTTAAAATATCAAAAATGATCGAAATTTGAATTTTTTATTTCAAATTTTTTTCTTTCTTGCGGCAGCAATAGTTTATATTTGTGAAATCATGACTACGCTGAAAATTTAAGCCCAAAATTTAAATATTTAAACCTCGCTCAAGAATTTTGAATATTTCCGAGTGCTGTTTTTTGAACGTTTTCGAGCGACCCTTGAATATTAATAATAAAGCTTCTCGATTTTTTCACCATCAATTTGCATCACGATGAATGAAAATATAACCCGAGAAATATAAATAATAAGTTATTTACATACTTTTTTATATTTTAATTCAATTTTTAGGTTTTTTCGCTTATTCAAAACTTACTAAATTTTATTATTTAAGACTGTCCTGTATATTTTTGTTTATGCGAAAGTTATATTTTAGTGAAATGACAATAATTGAGTTATAAAAAAATACAAAAACTAATTCAAAGTATTAGTTACATATTATCAGTTAATATTCAAAATTCTTGAGCACCGTTTAAATATTTAAATTTTGGGCTGAAATTTTCAGCATAGACATGATTTTATAAATATAAACTATTGCTGCCACAAGAAAAAATTTCGAAGTAAAAAATCCGAGTTTCAATCATTTTTGATATTTTCAAAATTCATGAGCGACTTCTTGAAAATTTTTTATCGAGCTGATTTTTGGAGAGGCTTCTTAAAACATTGTAAGCCAACAAATTTTCATAAGAGACTCGAAAAACAAAAATTGTCGATTTTTTGGGCCACCCTAAACGATATAGATTATTATGATTTATTTTATTTATTAATAACTTACTTGAGCATGAATTTCGGTCATCATTTTAGCTCTTTCGGAATAATCATCGTATTTTTCAAGAAGCATTTTTCCTGCCTCTTCATTCAAGGCAGATTCGGCATTAGGTACGATGAGTAGGCACTTGACAGTCTGTAAAAATAAACGTTTCAATTAATATAAAGTTATCTATATTATTTAGAGAATAAGGAAAATTTTGTCCCCGCCATATCTATATGATAGAATTGGTTAATGTTATCGAGTCATAGTATAGTCATATTATTTTTTTTTTTTCCAAAAAAAAGTGCGGATTTTAAATAGAAAAGAAAAAATTATTTCTATAAAACTAAAACTGCATATTTTTATTTGAAAAACCCCATAAGTCAATGACTTATGGAGTTTCTCAATAAAATAAAATTTCTGTCACCCCGTTAATTGTTTTTTAAACACTGATTTGATGGATATTTTTATTAATTTCTATGGGGGGACATCCAAAGAACACAAAGATGCAAAAAACCCAATTTCGAAAAACCATGACTTATAGGGTTTCCAAATAAACGATTCACTTGGAGTAGTCGTGTACTAGTTCCTTGGTCGAGTACTAATTCTGTGATCGGGTACTAGTTCTCTGATCAAGTACTAGGTCTTTTACTTAAGATTTAAAAATAAATTACTTATAACTTTAAAGACCCAGTACCTTATCAGGAAACTAGTATCCCATCAGGGAACCAGTACTCAATCAGAGAATTAGTACCCGATTAAAGAACTAGTGCCCGATCTCTGCATGTATTTGTCCATCTACATTTAGTAAATATAGATATAGAAATACATGAGTAACCGGATACTAGTTCCCTGATCGGGTACTGGGTCTCTCACCTTACAAAATATTTAAAAAGTAATGAAAAAAAAAAATTGTAACTCACTAATAATATATGTTTTATTCCAAGATCAGACTTCCAATCTTTCTTCAAGGTGTTGACACAAATTTCTCCATTTTTCGCAACATTCGGATGGAAGATTTTGGTAAGGAAGAAAGCTTTAGGAGGTCCTTGAGGGAAGTCCTTCCCCAGAGCAAGTTTAACTCTGAAATGACCGTCCGCATAAGGAGTACCAGCTGAAAAAAAATGTCTGCATCAAACAATCACTTCCAATAATAATCACCTATTCAAATTCACAAAATGTCATTTGTGTAGCGTATTAAAAAAAAAGCAATGAATAATAGCACGAGGTGAAAGGACACTCACCAGGTCCCTCGATGACAGCCTGAATGTCAGTGACATCTTCATCATTAATGATAACCCGAATGCCCTCAGGAGGATGGCTGACCAGTTCTGTCATTTCTTTGGCTACCCTCCGTATAATTTGTGGTGAAAAATTCTCGACATTCGATATCTGAAACACCAGAAACTCAGACAATAAATTTCTCCCGCGTTAAATTTTTGTCGCCCTCATGCTCGCGTATGCCCAAGAGTTTACCCAGAGGTAAACAACCGAGCATCTTATTAAAAAATATCATTTTATTTATTATCCCAGATATTAAAATTAAAAATCTTACCGAACTCATTCTTGGTGTTAAATATTCTCCCCCAGATTTGTTGAATGAAATAAAAACCAACGGAGTAATACGTTTATTACTAGTGTATACAAGCGATTAAAATCTTTAACGTCACAACATCGGCATGGCATCGCCCGCAATAACCAACATTTTGAACAGCTGACCAATCACCGTGCGTTTCACTGTTAATCTCAAACCCAGATACACTTTTCACCCTTTACTTGCTTGCCTCTGCTACCTACTTCCTTTTTTTTTCTTTTCCTCTAATTTACCTCCAGTTTCCACCACCAGCCGCCACAAATGTAAATTTAATCACTGATGCTGATGACACATGACAATTTTTACCACCACAGGCCCTACTTTTTTTTTTGACAAATTTTCAACACAACGTCACTTCTACCAACATCACAACGTCATCAGGTTCATTTCTACCAACATCATCAGCGTCGACAGGACAACGATCACAATTACCACCACTATTACCAGTATTACTTGGACATTATCAAAGTCATTGTCATTGATTATCATCATTATCACTAACACGCAGTATTAAATCACTAATACACAATAAATATCAAAATAAAACTGACTTGTCTGTCTACTGGGTGATAATCTACTCAGAGAATTGTAAGTTTATTATTTTATTTATTTTTTTAATTCATGATTTAATTAATGACGTTTATTTGGTAATTAATTTTTAGCATAAGTATTGTAATTATTTTTACTGACAATTAAAACTATTTTATTTTATTTTATTAGCGATTGAACAGCAGGCTTATGATGATTGAATTTATTGATTTAAGTTTTTTGTAAGTAATTTAAGAATTGTATCAGCCACCGGTTTATTTATAATTGGGACATAAATTTTTGTTAAAAAATATAAATACGAAATGCTGGACTCTGACAAGGTAATTTTTTTATGTAATTTATAAGTAAAGAAACGTTGTGACACTCAAGTTAGCGGACGTGTTAATTTTTATTTTTTTTATAAACGATAAATTTGGAATTAAAAAAAATGGCACGTAGTTTTTTAAATTATACGTGTGCGTATTTTTAGTTTTTGCAATTTATTTGTTTGAAATAATTAAAAAGTTACACATAGTTATGGAATGTAATTAATTTATGTTAAAAATTTTTAGGATAAATGTATGAAGCAGCTTAAAAAAAAAATGGAATGTTGGAGAGAAATTATTTTGCCATTAAATTCAATTCTTCTATGGGAAAAACCTTGGTATCCTGGTCTTATTTTTGGTGCTACGTCACTAATATTTTTGTAAGCTGATTGATATTGTGGTTAATTATTGGTACACTGAAAAAAATAACTTGTAAAAACAATATTTTCTCAAGTGTTGAGTCGATGAAAATTTTTATATTCAAGGGAAAACACCACCAGACTTCTTTCTCATACTCAGAAAAATAAACGGGACAGTCTTTGTCGCACTCGTAGAATTAATGGGGATTTTAAAACAATTTCTCTCGGAGACAAATTAGAACTTTTGCGGGCCAGCTCCAAAACTTCCTGCTGTTTTAGAGCTCCTTGAGCTCGAAAATGTTTTTGTATGGCTTTGTTTTCGAAAAAAAATGTTTTTTACCATTTTTTCTCCAACGATATCTTTCGAACGAATTAACCGATTGAGACGATTAAGGTGGTGATCGACGCGTTTTATTTAGTTCTACAGCTGATCAGATTTTGAAATTGATTTATCATGTCGTTTTCGAGAAATTTCGAAAATACTAAAAAAAATTTATTTTCTAATTCTTCCGACAACGGTCGAAAGAATTAACCGATTTTTTTTAAATATAAACAGTCATACATTTTAAAAATATAATATGGCATATCAAAGATTCATACTTCAACAATGTCTCCTGAATTTTTTATATAAAAATGTTGAAAATTCAGCCGTTGAGTTCCATCTCACTGGGTGTCTCACAAAAAAGTGCTCTCGTCGTGGACAGCATAATTTATTATTGGTTCATCTAAAATTAAAAAACCAAAAATATTCCGTTAGTACATATATAAATCTCGTGTTTGAACGAAGGAAAAAAAAAAATTAAAATTTTCATGTTTTCTCAGACTTAGAACAAAGAATCTCATTTTTTGGTCAAATTTTCGCCATTTATTGGCTTAAAAAAATAACTTTTAATGAAAAAAAAAAAAATCTTTCGTTCAATAACTAGATAATGTTATTTTAAAGATGTATACACAATTCGAACTAAATCGGTCCATAACTTTTCGAGAAATCGTGTCCACCGACTTTTTTGTGAGACACCCAGGGAGATGAGGTCTCAATGGCTGAATTTTCAACATTTTTATATAAAAATTTCAGGAGACATTGTTGAAATATGTACCTTTGATCTGCCATATTATATTTTTAAAATATATGATTGTTTATATTAAAAAAAAAATCGTAAAAATACCTTTTTTTTGTACCTCTGAAAGCCATCTAACCCTTTATGTTGAAGAATAATTTTCTTGACAGAAGAAAATCAAAGTTAATTTACACAATTCAAAAAAAAATCTGAAAAAAACCCCAAAACTTGCCACTGTTTTCAATCTCAGAGCTCGTCACTTGTAAATTTTTCAGCTCTTCGAGCTAATATTTCTAAAAGTTATTTTTTCTCTCAGTGTACTTTGTTCTTATTAATATTAATTATATTTAAATTTTTACTTATAGTATGATTTGGATGATGGAACCCGCGTTCTTAACGATAGTATCAATGACTTTATTATTACTGGCTCTGGCTGATTACTTGGTGCCGATTGTTGCCTCGACTTTTATTTCTTCTAGTGCTTGGAATGGACAGAAGGAACGTAAACTAGATGAAATTTGTCAGAGTGTCAGTGAAATTTTATTACAAGCCCAAACTATTTGGAAATTTATACTCAATGCTCGTAGCAATCGTCCTAATTTCGTAAGTTTTTCTTATTTTTAATCAACACCAAATATTATCATTTTAAAAAAAATCTACGCCCTTGTGGTTTTAAACTCAGGGCCTGAAGTTGAAAGAGCGTAGAAAATTTTAAATTCTTTAAATTGATTATCACCAATCAAGTAAATTATAATATCAACACAGTCTTTTATATAAAAATAATTTGTTTATATTTATTTAGTACTATGGATCAATAACTTTATGCCTGAGTCTCTTGGCATGGATAGGAAATGTCGTGAATAATTTACTTCTTATTTATTTAACACGTAAGTTAAAATTTAAATGAATAAATTAAAGTAATATTTAAATTATTATTAATGCACTCTATTTATTTAAACAGTGGTGGTAGTTTTACTACTGCCAGGACTCCGACACAAAGGACGAGCCCAGTCAATTTTTAAATCACTGTACAATCAATTGATGAACCGCAATATTAAGCAAGCGTAATTAATTATTATTAATTACGAACTTTATAAATTTTTTTTTGTCTCAAATGCTTTTGAAAATATTATTTTATAATTAATAATTATTACGTAGATTTACGTAATGTTACTTAAGTACTTAAAGCTTTAGTCATTATAATAATAGTAACAGTCTACACTTAATCATGTGTTTTTGGTTACATGTCTAAATATCAGTCATAATATCACGACAAAATATCACATGCCAAAGTATTATGTAATAAATAATTACATGTCTTTTTATCAATTCCTTAAATATTGCAATGTTTTAATATCATATAAATAAATATTATATTTATGAACATAAAATATACTAGCCATTGAATATCTGTTGTATATCTTTTTCATGTTTTTTTTATGCATAATATTTCTACGCTATTCTGATGAAATGTAAGATATTTTCTTATATGATATTTTTTCATGTGATATTTAGTGGTGATACCGAGGTTTTATGTCTAAATATCAGTTATAATATCATACAACAAAATATCATATAATAAATTATCACTTTCTTAAATGTCGCAGTGTTTCGATACCATGAAAAAATATCATAGTTATTAAAATAAAATATATACTGGACATTAAATATCTGTATTAGGCTGGCCCAAAAAACCGACTGTTTTTTTTTTTTCGAGTCTCTTATGAAAATTTTTTGGCTTACGATGTTTTAAGAAGCCTCTCCAAAAATCAGCTGGATAAAAAATTTTCAAGAGGTCGCTTACGAATTTTAAAAATATCAAAAATGATTGAAATTCGGATTTTTTACTTCTAAATTTTTTCTTTGTGGCAGCAATTGTTTATATTTATAAAATCATGTCTATGCTGAAAATTTCAGCCCAAAATTTAAATATTTAAACGGCGCTCAAGAATTTTGAATAATAACTGATGATATGTAACTAATACTTTAAATTAGTTTTTGTATTTTCTTATAACTCACTTATTGTCATTTCACTTAAATATAACTTTTGCATAACCAAAAATATACAGGACAGTCTTAAACAATAAAATTTGGTAAATTTTGAATAAGTGAAAAAACCTAAAAATTGAATTAAAATATAAAAAAGTATGTAAATAACTTATTATTTATATTTCTCGGGTTATATTTTCATTCATTGTAATGCAAATTGATGGTGAAAAAATCGAGAAGCTTTATTATCAATATTCAAGGGTCGCTCGAAAACGTTCAAAAGACAGCACTCGGAAACATTCAAAATTCTTGAGCGAGGTTTAAATATTTAAATTTTGGGCTTAAATTTTCAGCGTAGTCATGATTTCACAAATATAAACTATTGCTGCTACGAGAAAGTAAAAAATTTGAAATAAAAAATTCAAATTTCGATCATTTTTGATATTTTAAAAGTTCGTGAGCGACCTCTTGAAAATTTTTTATCGAGCTAATTTTTGGAGAGGCTTCTTAAAACATCGTAAACCAACAAATTTTCATAAGAAACTCGAAAAAAAAAAAATAGTCGGTTTTTTTGGGCCACCCTCATCTGTATGTACACCATTTTCATGATTTTTTACGTATAATATTACTTCGCTCCGAAATTCGGCCGCATGATAACCGAATTAAACGTTACGTACTTTCTTACATGATATTCAGGCATTGATTATTTTTTGTGTGATATTATGAGTGATATCTAGCTCTGACACCATAACTTATACTTTATGAATATTCAGTCATTTAAAATTTATCGATTATTAAATTTTTTTGATCTTTCTATCGTCTATCACTCACCCAATAAATATAATGTATCGATACTTTTTTAAATATTAAAATATATATTTTAGACTATTCGACTTTGTAATCAAAATAAAAAAAGAAAAAAAAATTTAAATAATAATTAATGACGTAAGGCAATCAGGAATTACTTTAAGTCATAATCTATCAGACTGAAACACCCTTGCCCAGCAAGATAATTATCTACTAATTAAAGTTTATATTTTTATCTTTTATTATTATCAGTTGATATTTTAAATATAATAATCAACTTTCATTATATAAATATCGATATTTATTTATTAATTATTAATAAACTGACGTTTTAAAAAGTATTTACCCTTTATACCTTAATTATAATAATAATCAAGTATTTAATAACATAAATAATTATTTGTAATAAATATATTTATTAATATGATAATAAATTTAAATAACCCATTAATGTGATTAATCGTTTCTATTATTCGACATGGTACCGATTGTTTTACGATGATAAGAACCCAAATTATTTAATAAATATATGTCTTCACCGTCAGAGCTCACTTCTGAATCTATAATATATTCAATTTCCGTCTTTTTTGATATATCTTCATTATATAATTCCGTTTCTGATTTATCACTCGCACTTGACAGTTCGTTTTCACTTAATTCCCACACTGGCTCTAATCGCCTTGATCTATTATTAATTTTAAGATATTTAAAATCTCAATTACTAAACATTTACCATAAGTAAAAAAATATTTACGTTTTATGTTTCATTGGTTTCCGTTCAACTTTAATATCTTTAGGTTTATGACTCGATTCAAACTCAGCGGACTCGATAGTGCAGCGCTTACTTCTATCAAACTTTTTATTCTTTGAATTGCTGTAATCATGTTTCACAATTGGAGATAAAGAGCTTGATATTTTTTCTATACTCAGTTGCTCTTTTATTTCATTTAATTCAGATGCCAGTCGAATTATTTCAGAACTAAAAAAAAAGTAACTCATTATTTATTTTAAATAATAAATAAATTAATTAATTTTTTTATTGAGAAACTTTTTCATACTCTCGTGCATGAATTATTTTTCTGTCAATATCCTGTTGTTCCTTGAGATTATTAATAGTGTCGACAAGTTTTTCAACGTCAGCACGAGTCGTAAACAGCGAATTTAAATAATCTTTAGTACTTTCTAAGTTATATAAATTTTCGGCAAACGTACGATAGACATTTTTTGATATCGTATTTGAATCTGATAAACTTTCTAGTTTTTTTACCCCAGGTAGATCGTGATTCAATGAATGAGATGATTTCCGTGAAGGTTTTCTATAAGTCTAGTAAAAATTTAATTGTTTTAATTGTAGTTGATATTAGCAAGGGCCCAATATTCGATCAAGGTCTGATAACCGATTAATTTTGACGTCATATATATTTATATAATTTTTACACGGAAAAAAATGATGCTCAAAATTTGAATAGTTTGTAGTTTATTTTCGACTTAAAATTAGTATATTCGATACTAATATCAAACCAGGATCATTATATATATTACAAAATGGCTATTATTTATATTAAAATTTGATACACATAGAAGAGCAAAATTTGTAATTTCGTATATTAAAATTAATATGAAAAAGAATCGATTAATTGGTATCTACAGTTATTACTATTCAAATAAACAGAAAAATTAAAAAACTGAGGAACCGAAAAATTAGTAAACGTACATATTAATATATTAAGATCTAGTATACGAATTTTTCATTTTATTATTTACCACTTATTCGATATATGTATATAATAAATTAATTTATAATAACGAATAAATAACATTTCATATTAATTATTAGTCAATGGGATAAAATTTATAAAATAAGAGTTAAAAATTTTGGGTATTTTTGTGAGCAAAGAATCAGTATCTAGTATACTAATTTTTCGTTTTATTATTTACCACTTATTCGATTTATGTATATTGTAAATTAATTTATATTGATGAATAAATGATATTTTAAGCTAGTAATTGATCAGTGATATCGAATTTATAAAATAAAAGTTTGTAACTTTTTCAATTTTCAGCTGGAGAAATCAGTATCTAAGATACCAATTCTTAATCCGACCAATCATTACTTTTTAAGATTATGTCATAAATTAATAAACTTTCACTGATAAGTCACGTATCATACCTAAAAGTAATAATATTTACTTAGTTTTTGAAATAATTGATAGTAGTTTTTAGGAATCTACAAAAATTAGTAAACTACTATGCATTAAGCACACAATAGTTCTAATTATTGATAACAGATTCCACTTTTTACTTGTATTTATTAATTTTTAATATTCTGTTTTTTCCGTGTATATGACAAGTAATAAATATAGTAATGAGTATGTCATGTTAATTGTTTAATTACTCGATAAAAAAATCTGAAAAACGGTTGACTATACGAAAAAACCCAAAAACTTCCCGCTGTTTTCGAGCTGAGTCTAGATTATCTGTAGGAATGAAGGAAAAATTTTGATCAGCACCAAGCCTTGAGTCTAGATTTTCTATAGAATGTCTATTGATTTTCGTAGACTGAAAAGTGATCGGATATTGGGTCTCTTTCTTAACATCATAAATATTGTTGGATACTAAAAATAGCAGACTCCGAAAATTTTTTAGTTTTTATAAAAAAAAAAATAGCCATCCGGCCTTACCCGGAATGGAAAGGTAGATTTCTTATATATGTAAATACAATAAAGCTACAATAGTGTAATTAATACTTTTTTTGTAAGCTTAAACATGAATTTTAAGGAAATGGGTTATGCCTTATTATTTAGAAGTTATTAGATGAGTAAGCTGCAAAAATAAGCTTTTTGTATTTTTTGTGAAATTTTTGATATCATCAAATTGTTATAAAAGATGTTTCAAAAAATCAAGTATTGCAGTGAAAATTAAAGCTAATTGTTCAAATTTTAAGATACTTTTTACAGAATTGAGTTATCATTTTCGGTTCAAAAGTTATTTAAGGATAAAGCCAGAAAATTCATTTTTATGAAAATCAAAAAAAATTTTAAACACCCACAACTTCCAAACTAATCGACCGATTGGGCACATTTTTGAACTTGATCAAGGTAATCGTCCAATAAATAAGTGTATAAAATTTCATTAAGATCCGTTAAGAATTGCGGGCGCTATCATATATAAATTTTTGAGCGGATGGTATTTTTTGACTCTACGAAGTAAACTAAGATATATGGTGGCAAAATTTTTTGATAATTCGATCATGAGATCCTCTGCAATAGGCCGATTTCTAAAGAAATCTACCTAAAAATAGCCATTAACAAAGAAGCATTTGAATATTTTAAAAAATCCTCCGCAGGTATTTTCAAAAATTCATTTTCATTGAAACTGAGTTTGTTTATTCAAAAATAAAAATTGTCGGACGTCTGTTGCCTCCACTATCATTATTATTTTTTTTTTTTAATTATAAACGTATGATAGATACTTTGTTATCAGTTTGTCCATAAAGAAGCATTCTTTTGATATCATATTCACGTTTTTGATCTTCAATGTCACGTTTCAATATCATTTCTTTCAGATCATCATTTTCTTTTTTCAACTTTTGTATAGCGTTTGATGTTTTTTCGTAAATTATTCTTCTATTGTCAAAACTCTTAATTAAACAAAAAAAAATTATTACAGTTAAATTACACTAAAAATTAAGTAATTAATTAATACATCATAAATTAATACCTGTTCTCTATTTTTAATGAAAAAATAATCAATATACTTGTCTTTTTTCCTTATTTCATTTTCCAATCTACGAATTTTAACTTTAAGCAAATGATTTTCATCCAATGTTATCGTTAATTGTCGTTTTAAATTTATTATTTCGTTTTGTAAGTCGACCTAAAAAAATTATTGTCATATAATGTAACACTCATTACCCGCGCTCGTTTAATTAAAGTGAGATTAAACCACTCAATATAAATTTAAATTTATATTTTAAAAATCAAGTAAAAGTTCCACTGTAACAGTGTGATAAAAGTATCCGTAAACATTTTTGAAATTAATTATGTCATTGCGTATTTTACTAATTAGCTTATTTAAATTTTTCAAGTGTCCAAAAATGGTACCTCTATTTTCTAACAATTATTTAAGAATTCAACGTAACTTAAATTTAATTTAAAAAATAAAATTTTTTTTTATAAAATTTGGGAGGTACCCCGTTTTACCTAACCTACCCCCTTTTGCCCCCCCGCCCCTATATATAATCTATGTATAATTAGATACAATAATACATATTATTAGTAGGGACAAGATTTTTGCCTTAATTTCGAATGAGTGGTTAGAATGTTTTGTATTGCGGTGAAAATATTAGTCTTTTAAAAAAAATTTTTAAACAAAAGTTGTAGGAAATTTAATTTTCGAAAAAAATGTCTTCAACGATTTTTTTATACGACCAATATTTTCTATGCGATTCTAAAATTAAGATTCATAGTAAACGATTCAAATTTTTGATGGTTATGAAAATCTCAATTTTGAAATTACGCCTTTCCTATTAGTCTTATGAACAAATTGTAAGAGACATTTTCTTTATAAAATTAAATTCCCTACAACTTTTGTTTAAAAAATTTTTTTATACGACCAATATTTTCACCGTAATCCCAAAATTAAGATTCATAATGAATGATTCAAATTTTTGATGATTATGAAAATCTCAATTTTGAAATTACGCCTTTCCTATTAGTCTTATGAACAAATTGTAAGAGACATTTTCTTTATAAAATTAAATTTCCTACAACTTTTGTTTGAAAAATTTTTTTACACGACCAATATTTCCACCGTAATATCAAAAATTTGACAGCATTAATTATTAATTGTTATTTTCAAATCAAAGCAAAATCCTGGCCCTAATTATTAGATATAGAAAATGAACCAATGTAATTATATAAATATACATCATGGTTTTTCATACATTATTAAATGTAATTATATATAATTGCATCTAATTTTATATAATCATGCCATTTTACAGAAACTAATAGTCTTATAACGAGGTCCTACTGTACATGCAATCTAAAAGATAAAGAGTCACTTTAATTTCTTTTTAAACCCTACAAACTGTTTAAAATAAAAATATAAGTGATTATATATAATTATATTGGGCAATTTTTTACATATAATTATATATAACTTTTTTTACCCGATTTGAATAAAAAAATGCCCGCCTTTTTAAAGAATTCACTAAATTTAAATTTGTGATAAATTATAAACTACTTTGAAACGTCATATTCTTATATATTAATATTCTCAAATATTTATCAATAATAATTTTTTAACTTTAAATTTTTTTCTATAAAAATTTCAAAAATGCATTAGTTTAAGTGAGCGAATAATGGCACTGATGGGTCTAGGGACTTATACTTTAAGTATATAATTTATTTATAGATAATTAATAATAATAATATAAAATATTTAAAAATAAAAATAAAATTTACTTGATTTTGTCCAAATTTTACTCTGGGCATATTTAATATAATTTTTAAGTAAAATATTTATATTAAATTTAATAATCTTCATAATTTAATTTATAAATAATCTAAATATCAAAATATATTTATAAAATAAATCCATGTAAATAAAAAATAATTTTGTGTCCTCAAAATAATAAATTTTTAAAAAAATATTTAGGGTTAGCTTTTGAATTTTAATTAAAAATTGACATTTCGCGCCCTGTATGTCTATATCTACTACCGATACGCATGAATTTTTAGGATTTCATCATCAACTTCGTGAGTTAACCTAAAAAAAAAATATTTGCCGGTTATTCATTTATTTTATAAGTCTTAAAAAAAAGAAAATAATAATAATAACAATAAATAAAATTGTTGCGAATAAAAAGTTGTTAAAAATAAATAAGTTTGTAGATAATGTCTGAAGAAGATAAACATGAAGAGAAACCTTTTACACCAGCTCCAAGAAAAACAGTTCCTGATGAGCATGGGGAACTTTGGGGACATGATCTCTATCCTGAGAGACGAAAGTTAAAGACTAGAAGTATAACAAATACATTAATGATGAAAGAGGGGAAAGAAGATATTGAAAGATATCATTGCGAAAAACTTGTATATAAATGTATAAAACAAAGTATGTGTAATTTATATTTATTTGGTTGCATGAAATAATTTTATTGTTTCCTGATTAAAAACTCAAATTTAATCTAGTGATACTGAAATTAACAGACAAGTAATAATTTTTTTAAAAACGGTAAATTTAAAATAAAAAATATTTCAGAAAATTCCACTTACTGTTTTTTTAATTTTCTACACTTGCATATTTTTGTTTTTTTTTTTGTTTTAATTAGATTGTTGATAATAGAATCCGAAATTTATTAATTATCTGGTAACTTGAGAATTTTTGGCGCCAAAAATTTTTTTGTGTCAAGAAATCCTTTTTGTGTGTGTAATGAAAAAAATATATGCGTATTGGAATTCATTGACTAAATATATAAATATAAATTTATAAAATTTGTGTTTTTGCTGTGGAAGACCCATGCCAATTTTCATAGCATATTCATTCTCATAAAATTTCAATGAGAATTCGTGAGAATCTATTGAATTTTTATGATACTGAAGTTAGCCGACGTCTAATAATTTCTAGAATTTTTTTAAAACGACAAGATTAAAAAAAAAATATTTAAAAAAATTGCACGTATAGTTTTTTTAATTTTCTACATGTGCATTTTTTATTTTTTTTTTTTTTTCATAATTGATTTGTTAAAAAAAATCCGAAAATTGTAAATTGTCTGCTAACTTCAGGTTCATGATTTTTTAGGCAGGATTTTAAATAAAATTATCTGTCTTTTTATAGGAAATTTGTGTAGTTGTAATAGAATTATAATTTATAAATTTAATATAATTTTAAAAATTACCGAGTCTATTATTATCAACGATCTAAAATGTATTAAACTTAATTTAACACAATATATTATTTAAAATAATATTTATAATACCAGAAATTTATAATCAGTAATATTTTATTTAATTGTTATTATTATTTTTTCAGATCCACTTGTTAAATTAATGGTAGCAGCATTAAAAAGTTCTGGATGGTTGGTATTAATTTAGAAATAAATTATATTTTATATAAATGAACACTACTAGGGTGGTCGTTGAAAATTAAATTTTCTCAGACGCCTCATAAAAAGTTTCTTTTTAGTGAAAAAGTACCTGGGGAATTTAGTTTTTTCTTTAAGTAAAAAGAACACACGTGCCGCAAGACTATCTAAGTTCATTTTTCGATACAATCGCGGTTTTTTTTAAATATCTCATGAAAGATGCAGGTTAAAGGAAAAAATCATAGAAACAATTTTGTAGGAAATTAAATTCTTGACAAAAAAGGTCTTATTCATTTTTTTTATAAAATGTGTATTTATGAAGATATTTTAAAAAAACTTTTTTAGATCTTATCAATTGAGCATGTTAAGGATTACGGATGTCAAAAATAGCGTTTTTTCTTAAATATAGACAACTTCGTAACTCTTAACATATCAATCATTAATTCTTAGTGTAGTTTCTATATACTTAGAAAAATATTATTTTTAAAATTTGTAATCCTTAAAACGCTCCATTCATAAGATCTAAAAAAAGTTTTTTAAAAATATCTTCGTAAATACACATTTTATAAAAAAAATTATCATGACCTTTTTTGTCAAGAATTTTCTTCAATTTCCTACAAAATTGTTCCTATGACTTTTTTCTTTAATCTGCATATTTCATGAGATATTTAAAAAAAACCACGATCGTATCGAAAAATGAACAGTGATCGTCCTGAGGGACGTATTCTTTTTACTTAAGACGAAAAAACTGAATTTCCCAGGTATTTTTTGACTGAAAAGAAGCTTTTTATGGGGCGTCTGGGAAAATTTAATTTTTAAGGACCACCCTTATGAACACTTGAATTTAAATTTACAATTATTTAATAATTACAGTCCAATTGATTTACGCAGACATTTATCGTGTGAAGATTGCGATCCTTCAGTAACTGGAGGTTACGATCCAGAACTAAATCAAATCGTTATTTGTCAAAATAACGCACGAATCGAAGGAATTATCGGAAGTGTTTTAACGCACGAGATGATTCACATGTTCGATTACTGTCGTAATAATTTAGATTTTAAAAACCTCGATCACTTGGCATGTACAGAAGTGCGTGCTGCTAATTTAACTTATTGTAGTTTCATGAGTTCATTTATCGATGGCGACGCAGCGCCCTGGGATATGAAGAAAAAACATCAAGAGTGCGTTAAAAGACGAGCGATGCTTTCAGTATTAGCTGCCAGAGGCGTTACCATTGAAGAAGCTACAGCTGCTGTTGAAAGAGTTTTCAACAAGTGCTACAATGATATGGAACCTATTGGTAGAAGGATAAAACGTGGAACTAATGACATGGACAGAGCTTTGTATGAAGCAGCATTATTTGGTTACGATTCATGATTTAAATGAATTTATTGTAGTGTACAAATGTTTCAAAGAAATAATAAAATTTATAATCATAAATAATTGTTAACTTATATATATATATATTTATTTATTTTTTTTCATATTTTATTTAATTTATACGTACAATTACTGATAGTCATCAAAGCAAAAATTTGAATAAATGAACCGTTTATTTGAGAAACCCCATAAGAAAACAAAATTTTTCAGGAAACACAAAAATTATTTTCTGGAAAAACTTGCCATTGAAATAACAAATAAATAATTGAAGAGAATAATGTTAGTGTCTCTGGAAAATATTCAAACAAGAAAAATTCAATTTTTTAATTGAAACTACTTAAAAAAATGATTTAAAGTTGATTGACTTATGGGGTTTCTCAACCAAACGGAAGAAAAAGTTATAAAATCATTGTTTTTTTTTATTTTTCCCACTCAAATAATTTATGAGACTGATAAAATGAAGTATATAATATGCATTTAAACTCTGAAACTCAGAAATTACAAAAAATAATAATTAATTTAAGTATTTTAATTACTCATATTATTTTTTTTTCCAAAAAAAAGCGCGAATTTTAAATAAAAAAGAAAAAATTATTTCTATAAAACTAAAACTGCATATGTTTATTTGAAAAACCCCATAAGTCATTGGCTTATGGGGTTTCTCAATAAAATGAAATTTCTGTCACCCCGTTAATTGTTTTTTAAACACTTATTTGTTGGAAATTTTTATTAATTTCTATGGGGGGACATCCAAAGAACCCAAAAATGCAAAAAACCCAATTTCGAAAAAACATGACTTTTGGAGTTTCTCAAATAAACGATTCAAATATTCGTTTAGTTTTTTAAATTGAACTTTTAAATATCGTTATATATAATTTATTAATTGTTATTAATTAATTATAAAAAAAGAACTAGTATTTAATTACTTCATATTTTATAATTTTATAATCATTTTGATTTAGCACCAGTTTTTCAAACGGGTTTATGTTTAATCCTACTTCAAATTATTATTGCTCATATATATGTATATATTTATATATTATTAATGGATATATACTAGAAATATTTATTTGAACCAATTTTTTAAAACTGGCTCTTAATTTTTAAAATTTATATTTTTTAAATTAATGTCTATTTAATTTCTAAATATAGAATTTAAAATGAATTACTAATTAATTAATTAACTAATTAATTAATTACGATTAATTAAAGAAAAATTTGACATTAAAGTATATGTTTTTTTATTTTATAATTACATTAATTTATAAATTTAAAAGATGATTTTTAAAACTTTGATTTTCCCGCTAATTTTTTAAATTCAAATTTGAATTAAGCACCAGCGCCCTCAACAGAAAACAAATGACAATAAGCACAAAGAAAGCACTCGCACTTCATACATGATCCCCGTAACGACTTGATATCGATAATTGAAAAAACCGTTAACAATTACAACAGTTCAACGTTAATTAATTTGTTTAAATTATTAAGGTAATAATTTAACAAAATGATTGAAGAGATTCGTAAAAAATTGTTAATAACGAATCAATCAACGAAGGTAGAGTATTTTTACACAATCCCGATCAGGTATTAGTTCTCTGATCGGGTGCTAGTTCTTGGGTCTCTTACGTCATTAATAATTGACATTTTTAACTTACAACTTTTTTTAATTTTACCAGGTTGAAGTTATTAAGCAACTCATTAAAAAAATCAACTCATTTAAGGGAGAAAACCGAGCCTTATTTATTGTAAATATAATATCAGCTGATATCGCTATCATTTTAACATACAATTTGGCGCAGCATAATGAAAATCTTCAACGGTAAGTGAAACTGGAAGTTTATATTCCACTCAAGAGAGGAAAGTATGACATTTTAACCCGCGTTTATAACCATCGCGGCGAACACGCAGATTAGGACACTCCACCATACTCTGTGTTGCGTTTTCCCATAACTTTTACTCAGATTTACACCTGAAAGTTCAAATTTCCTTCATCATTTAAGGGAAAATCGGCATGATACTGAAGTTTACCGACGTTTAATAATTTTTGAGTTCTAGTAAAAACGATTAATTATAAAAAAAAAATATTTGGAAAAATTGCACCTGTAGTTTTTTAAATTTTCTATAAGTGCATAATTTTAGTTTTTTTTAAATTAAACTATTGTACGGTGGCCACAAACCGGGAATATCGGGAATTTAATGAAACTGGGAAGTATTATGGAAATGTCTGGGAATTTCGAAAAGTATCCGGGAATTAAATTGCGACAGTTCAGAATTTAAAAAATTTTAAATAATACACTAGTTATAAAAATTAAGGGATATTAAAAAAATTCAAATTGTCATGTGATTTTCAACAGGTTGTAACTCGAAGGGAATGGTCGTATGACAAAAACAAAAAAGGCAAATTGTAGCTTCAAGTGTCTAGCTTTCTGATCTGGTCTCTAAATTTTTTTATTATGTGCGGTCCCGGAGTAATCCTAAGAAAACTATCGAAAAATAAATTCACCAAATTTTTGCTCGTCTTAAAAACGGTCTTCGAGCTTCAACAAATTTTTTTCGATAATTATGATTGATTTTTGATTACTCCGGAACTGTGCATAATAAAAAAATTTAAAGACCAGATCAGAAAACCAGACACTTGAAGCTACAGTTTGACTTTTTGCTTTTGTTGTACGACCATTTCCCTTCGAGTTACAAACTGTTGAAAATTACTAAAAAATTTGAAATTTTTTTAGTATCCCTTAATTTTTGTAACCAGTGTATTTTTAATTTATTTGAATCATAAAATTTCTTATCAAACATTTTAAGTTATACATTTTTCACATCGAATAATCAAAAGTAGGCAATTTCAATTTACTTTATCGCCATTTTTTATGGTTTCTCCCATGATTTAATTATCAAATTTAATTATTGAAAATGAAAATATAATAAAAACTTTGAATATCTAAATGATACGAATAAAACTTTTAAATCAAGGAAAAATGTGAAAAACTGTACTGGAAAACCGGGAAATATCAGGGAATTTTGAAATCATTTCTTTGTGCCCACCCTGTATTGAAAAAAAATTCAAAATTGTTGATTGTCTCCTAATTTTAGAATCATAAATCGACACGTAAATTTATTTATTTAATTAGATTTCGTATAATGAAAGAATGTCTCTTTCTTTTCACTGAACTAGACAAAATTTTGAACTTTTTGCGCCAGTGGTGAAAAAATAATCATGAAAAATTCTGTTCCTTACAATACAATAAAATTTTTTTTTGTTACTTGTGTAGATCTATATTAATATGTTGGGAAATATTATCAGAACATGAATATTTTTATAAAAACAATGTAGCGACGTCTGTTATTATGAAAATAATAGAAACTGGATCATTTCTCGCCAGAAATGAAATAACAGAGCAGCCTATTTTGAAAGTTATGGCTCATACTCTTTCGTTGATATTTTACAGGTAATTTTAGATTGCAAATTTATGTATTTTTTTTTTTACAAATGAATTCAATTAAAGATTCAATTAATTTTTTTATTAGGGCTCAGAAATTTAAATTTCCTTTGAGAATTATTGAGTACATCGATCAATTATTTATATTTATCGAGAATTTAAATATTAAAACTCCAGATTCTAATGCTGCTAAGATTGTTAGCGCCGGAAATCTTTTTTTTACTGTTCTCAGTGGTGTCGATTTTGCTACAATTAGTCTAGACAGATTGCTAATGATCCAGACATTTTATAAAGATATTTTAGATGTGATTTCAGAAATTATTAAGGAACAGAAAAATAACGAACCCAAAGAATCATTAAACTTTGTTTTCAAAACTGTTGTCAATATTTGCTGCACAGGAATTAAGTTAGTATTTAAAATCAATAAATTACTTAAATAAAAACTTATCATTGAATGAAATGAAATTAATTATGATTAACATTTTTGTTATTAGTGTTGCTAATGAAGATACAGGATCACTAAGTAGTGACTCGGAAGACTCGTCTGCAAGTAACTGTAACGAAAGACTGAAAATATTTAAAAGTATTTTAGATGTTACGTGCAAAACGATGCTGCAAATTGTCATCCCTAATTTCAAAGTAATATTTTTAAATTAAATTATTAATTTAAAGAGATAAAGAGGTCGGGGGGGGGGGGGAGTATTCCTAAAATTGTATGAAAAAAAGTTTGATTCTTTGTAGTGTAGTAAATAATTTTTTGGCAGCTCAACTTCCTGTTTCAAGTTTGGGCTAGCATGATAAAAATTCGTAGATTTCTTGAGCCCATTTCTCTCCGCGACGACAAAAACTATTGAAATTTTTTTTTCTTTGCACTCGATAATTTTGTGAAATTTTTCTTCATGTAAATTATTCATAAGAATATTTAACTTAATTTCTAGAATTTTTTTTTCACCCCTTTAAAGAGGTAAACGGAAAGATGATTATGGGGATGATTCCTATAATTTTGTGAAATTCTTTCCTATACCAGTATAGGGATAACGACCATAAATTATGGGAGCAGTTCCTATTATTATAGGAGTGTTTCCCATAATTATAGGAATAGTTCCAATAATTATGGGAATGCTATCCATATCATAATAGGAATAGCCCCTATAATTATAAGATCCATTCCCATAAATTATAGGAACCATTCTTATAACATTATAGAAATGGTTCCCATAATATGGGAATCGTTCCTATACCATTATGGGAATCATTACTATAATATTATGGGAATAGTTCCCATACTATCATGAAAATATTAGTTTAAAGAAAAGTGTGGAAATCACTTCTACAATAGACAGAAATATTATTAAACATAAAAACAAAAATTTAAACATTGAAAAAAAAATTCGTATTTGGCAAAAAAAACATAAAAATTTTTAACAGAAATTTTTTGTCACGGCAGAACATTTAAGAAAATTCAAATTTTGGAAATAAAAATTTTAATTTCAATAAAATCTTAAAGTTTGAAAAAATTTCTACACTATTTTGCAAAAAAAGCTTTTAATCATATTATATGGGAATAGTTCCCATAATTATTTGGGAATAGTTCCCATACCATTACCGGAATGGTTCCCATAATGATATTGGAATAGTTCCCATAATTATTTGGGAATAGTTCCCATACCATTACGGGAATGGTTCCCATAATGATATGAAAATAGTTCCCATAATGATATGAGAATAGTTTCCATAATAATATTTGAATAGTTCCCATAATGTCATGAAAATTGTACCTATACTATTATAGAGATGGTTCCCATAATAAAGAGGAACCATCCCTATAATAGTACGGCTACAGTTCCTATACCATTATGGGAACGATTCCCATAATTTCCTTTCTGTGTAACCCATTTTGCCCGCAAAAAATGAAGTTTTCTTTCAACGGCAGTTAAAATTTTTTTCTATACACTGAATATTTTAAAAAAATAAAAATTTAACGTACTTGAGTCCCCTAAAAGTATTTCCTTAAGAATTCCCCCCTCCCCCTCATTAACAAAAACTAATTTTCTCCAACAGGAAATAGATGAATCCAGCGACGAATTTGAAGATTTTTTAAAACTTTTCGTTACATCTTTGACTGTATTGTATCAGGAAAAAAAAAATACAGACCGTGTTAAAAAATTTTCATTGGATTTGTCAATCCAAGGATACTTGAAATATTTTCTTGAGAAAATAAAAAATCAATCGTTGATTAATAGCAGAAATTCAATTTGTAAATGTCTTGCTTACATTTTGACGGATCTCGCAAACAATAATTTGTCAATGGATCAGTGGCAAGATGGCCCACGAGCATTTTGTAAATTTATTTTTACTGGGCTCATATCTTACGCGGAATCTGGGAAATTGACGAGCGATTCGGCGTACGCTGATGCTATTCTTTTTTGCATTTACTTTCATTACCATGCTACTGCTGAGTAAATTTCTTTTTATTTTTAAAATTTTTCGTTTGTTTTTTTATTTTTATTACAATACTAATTTTTTTCAGCTCACAAATGATTAAAGTCATCGGCCAGATGCCATTGACACAAAAAATTTTAAATCTGTCAGTCGAAAATTTACCACAAGTGCCTACAGTTCAAATTATTTGGTTCCTTATTTCTGTTAGTGTTTATAATTTTATACTTTTATTTAAAATAAAATTAATTCAGTGCATTTTCTTAATAAAATAGTCAGGAAATAGATTTTTTCACTTTATCCTAAAATTTTTTTACAGTTAATATCTTTTTTTTAGGTATGGATGTTGGAAAGGAAGACGGGAGATTCAGATAAATGTTTACCGGATGCTTTAGCTCATCTTATTGAAATCCTCGAAAAAGTAGGAGTAGAAAAATGCTACATATGTTATCCGGCTTTGGTTGTCACTGTGCTTCAGAATTCAATATTTCCACGAGAAATTCAGCATCAAGTTGTTAAATTATGGCTGAAAACTGACGGTGATGTACATGCGTTAGTCGATGCAAGTCACAGACACGTCGTCGTTGGTTCTCTCATCGTAAGATCTTTTTTTTTATGTCTTTGACTTTTTTTATTCAATATCAAATTGTTATTTTGATAAATAAAAAAATTTATATGGTAGTAAAATTTATTTAATATCTAAAAATTCGATTTGGTTGCTGTCAAATTTGATTTTTCAGCTTGATATTGAATAAATATATAGGGTTTGATTAAACAAAAAATTTATTATTAAAAGCTATTGTTTATTTTTCAAAATTACAAAAATTGTGTGTGTTTTTTTTTTTTTTAACTTAATCGACACTACAAATGTACCTTGAAATTTAAAAAACTTATTGAATAAGAGATCAATCGAATAATCTATAAATATTTTTACGTAATTTTATTTTAATTTTACAGAATGCCTTAAAAACTGGAACCAAAGATGTAGTAGAGCGAGCTTGCAAAGATTTAATTAAAATCGCAAAAGATAATAATCCGCACTATGATTTTATGCAAATTGTGTGGCAAGAAGTCCCTCATGTTTTAATTACTTATAAAAAAGAAAACGGTATTAAAATAATTTTTCAAAATTCTTATTAACATCTTTCTCTATCTTATAAATTTTTTATTCCCAGAGCATAATCTCGAAGGATTTTTAAATCTGGCAAATAAATTATCAACTGATGAATTTCCAGTTGATCTTGCGATCCAATGCGTCGGAAGTTTCATTAAAATTTTTAGCAGTGATGTGGAAGCTAATTTGAATATTAAAAATTTGTTGATTACACTAACAAACAAAATGCTTTTGGTTGCTTCAGCTGCTAACGACAGCAGAGGTAACGTTTAATTATTTTTTTTTTTCACAATTTTGCTTCAAGTGGTACTTTATATGTAAATTGTTTTAGTTGTTCCGTCTAATATTGCTGATAAAGATACTTTGGATAAGATTCGTAATCAAGCATTCCAGGATTCAAATGATGATTTATCAGCAGCTTGTTTCAAATGTTTAGCCAATATCTTCGCTAATCTTATTCAATTTTCTATGAAGGTAAATATTATTTAAATTAGTAACAAAAAATTAAATTGCACGCTTCGAACACGAGAGGAGAGGTTATGCTTTATAACGGACTTGTCGAGGTCAAGCGATTTTTTCGCATTAAACTGTATATATTATTTTCATATCACACTTACACGTTATAAAAAGCACATTAATTTAAAGAGGAAACACTAATTAACAAGACTGATACTTTCATTAAGTTGCCCGATACGTATTATAATAAAAAAAAGTTCAATAAAAAATATGTATCGTGGATGTCAGTTAGTCTGTAGCCCAAAAAAATCTGTGGTACGGATATCTCGTAAACGGCTTGACAAAATGACTTTATTTTTTTTTCACTGTCTTCAGAATTATGCAAAGAAGGTCCTTTTCGAAAATCACTACTGTAGTCCTTCTCGTTTTTTTTATAATTAATCATTTCTGTTAAAACCGGCACCATGTGAACAAACACACACTCCAGCCATTTTTTTATTTTATCGGGAATGTTTTTTTTTATCATCGAACTTTGCTGATATGATAAGGTCCTATTTTACTATCAGATAATTTTTTTTATTGCCAACTGTCATAGAATTGACTAAATTAAAAAAAAGACGATTTTCTTGCTAGATGTTTATTAAAAAATTTTTTAATTAAAAATGAAAATTAATAATTTATATATTTTATTGTAACATGAACGTTAGAGCGTGCACTTTTGGATTTTCCAAACTTTTCTTTTTTTTTTATAATTCAAATTGACGGAATTCGGAAGAATTGCAGTAAATTACGTCATTCTACGGTAAACGTGCGGTATTTTTACCGCAATTTCGCGGCAAACCTGCGGTCTTTTAGCGTAAAATTGCGGCAAGGCTGTGGTACTTTACCGAAAGGTGAAGTATTGCACTGTAATCGACGGTAAATTGCCGGGTTTTACCGCAAATTCCCGGAAATAACCGTAAAATTAAAAATTGCGGTAATTTACGGTAGTTCGGATCCACCAGCGCTCTAACTAAAAACTGGCCACAGCTACCTCTGGCTTAAAAAATTTTGTCATCTTGATTAATTAGCTATCGGATGTGTTTTTTTAAATTGAAACCAAATTTATTTTTCTATTCGAGTGAATTTTTTTTTTTAAATTTTAAATAATGTTAAAAGTGTCAGAAACTGGGACAGTATCAATAGCTGGGCTTTTTAACTTAAATAGAAAATTTCTTTCAGCCATCACAAGCTTTATCAGTAACGTCAACCGAGCTCATAAATGCTCTGTCTAAAGATACATTTGTCTCAATCGAAGTCATGATGTTTTTAAATATTATTTTTATGAGCCAAAAAAACTTCCGCGACTATGCGATTATTGATTTCTGCCAGGAAAATGTCGAAGAAGATTTATATGAAATTTTCTACACAATGATACAAATTCACAACAATGTAATAAATCAATTATTCAATTACAATTTAATATTCAAATTTGTGCATTTAGTAATTGGAATTTTTTTTTATAAATTTAACAGACAGTTCCGGTTAAATGGAAATTTACTTTTAATTGTCTGACCAATTTTTTGATATTCATAAAATTAAATTATCCTACTGCGCTGTACAGCTGCTGTGACGACATCAACATTCATTTAACAGTCATCAGAACCATCGATAACAATTACGCGCAATCAGAATTTTTTAAATTCGTTAACTTATGGTTAGAGCACGGATTACAATCCCACTCTTCGTTTGTCGATGGTACTTTCAAACTAAACCGTATGAAAATATATTCTCAAGATAATTTTGAGTTTGAAAGTACTTTTGAGAAAGCATCGAAGCAACTGAAGACGTACATTGAAAAACTGGATACTTCTAACGATATCCCAGAGATAAGTCTTAAAAACCTTAAGCATAAAGTGAGTATATTTCAATTAATTAAATTTAATTATCAATGATCACACTTCCGGTACAAATTATAGCAGTCATAAGAGATCTATAGGACTTCAGTGTCTTTGATTATTAAAAAAATCGGTCTATCAGTTGACCTTGCGGGCCAGCTCCAAAACTTACCGCTGTTTTTAAGCTCCTTGAACTTGAAAAAATCGTTGTGAATACATTTTTGAGCTCTTCGAGCTTAAAAATGTTTTTGTATGCCTTTGTTTTCGAAAAAAAACGTTTTTTACCATTTTTTCTCCAACGATTTCTCTCGAACAAATAAATCGATTGAAACGGTTAAGGTGACAACCGACGCGGTTTATTGAGTTCTACAGCTGATCAGATTTTGAAATTGATTTATCGAGTCGTTTTTGAGAAATTTCGAAAATACTAAAAAAAAATTTGTTTTTTAATTCTTTCGACAACGGTTTCTCTTGAACGAATGAACCGATTTTGATGGTTGTGGTGGCATTCGATGCGGCTTATAAAGTTTCAGAGCTCAGTTGATTTTGGAATCAATCCATCGAGCATATTACAAGTTATCAAAAAAAAACATTTTTGAAAAAAGTTTATTTATGGAATATCTCTGAACGAGCCCTACCGATCAAGCTCAATTTTTTCAGCTGTTAGATATTAACAAGCCGCGTAGAATGACACCTTGACGAGCAAAATCGGTTCATCCGTTCAAAAGTTACAGATATTTATATACATACATACGTACGTACATACACACATACATACACTCGGACATCATCGTCAAATTAGTCGGAATAGCTTCCTAGAACCTCAAAACGTCAAGATCTGTTAGAAATTCGATTTTCGAAAATCGGACCGAAACCAATAACTTTCCAAATTTTTGAAAATTTTAAATTTTCTTAGCGGGAAGCTAAAAAATTTAATAAAACGATATTTTTATATTCGAACTCCATTAACTCGCAGTTAATCTACGGAGAAGCGGAAATTTCTTGAGATTTTCTAGTTAATGGTTGTCCCTTCTTTCTTAAAACGTAAAATATACGCATGCGCATTTAGATTTACACCGAAAAGAAATCGTGGTAAGTCCAGACGGTGTAGGTGTTAAAATTTTCGGTGTTAAAATAACACCCCCGTCGGTGTAAACATTCGTTACCGGGTTTAAAAAATTTCTTAATGTTAAAATACTTTTCTTTGTGAATATTTTTACTTATTCGATCACTACAGTTAAAAAGTACGAATCGGAGTTAAGAACGGTTTTCAGATAATTTTGTCCCAGCTTTTCTCTGAAATAAAAGCTCTAAACCCAAAATAAAGACACAGACCCGATGCTTTACTCTATGATCTAGCGAAGTGCACTTCAATTTTTTGATAACTTCCATTTGTTTACGAGAAAAGCTTGGACCAAGTTCCCATTTAATGTACAAGTGCAACAGAGATAGTACCGTTTATCCAGATGAGTGCGAATAAAGAAACAAATGAAAACGCGTCTTAAGGCGAAATCACTCCACTGAAAAAAAAACACCCTATTTATTCCGTATGCGGAGTGATTTATTCTAACTCCGGAACTCCGAGTCGCGGAGTGAATTCAAATTTAAATAAAATCCAGATTCACTCCCAATTTTTCACACTGGAAAAATTTTTATAAAATCCAGTATTAATTTTTATCGTAAACTTTATTTTACGTATAAAAAAATAATTATGACGAAAGAAGAACTCTTTGTACAGAAATAGTTACAGCTTTATTAACTTTTAATATTTTTAATTAAATCTTGTGGTAAATTATTGGAACACAAATGCACGTTGACACAGAATCGATGCTAAAGTTTAATCCTCTAAACAGTATATTTATTTTAGTAAATAAAGCGAAAAATTTTCCATTGGAATTTTAAAAGTTTAAAAAAAAATGAGCGGTTGGTTTTTTGCAAATATTGAACTGTCAAAAAAATTAAAAAAGTTTTTTTTTGTAGCGATTACAATTTTCTAAAAAAAAAAAAAAAGATAAGGTACCCGCGGGTAATAAGGCCTAAGTGACAAAAATGATATTTAAAATAATCGCCTCCGTTAAAGGCTACTCTAGTAGGGTCTTGCATAGAGATGTTACGACAAGTTTATGGGGGAGAGTGGGGTCAATTGAACTAAGGGGCAATTGAACCAGTAAGCTTAAAAAATCGAAAAAAATATAAAAATGAATCGCCCTCTTGGAATTATATTTTAATACACTAAACCTTAGTCTGATCAAAATTTCGAACCAATATGATGATTTAATTTTAAAAAATTCAAGTTTTTGTGTTTTTAGGTATCTAAAGCTTGATTTCAGCTCTTGGTAAATTGTTTAATCATTTTTTAATTTTCAAATGAAATCTTAAAATTTTTTTTGTAATACCTTCTTACATATATTAGTCATAAATTTCTGGCTTTACTTCTAGTAAAATAGTTCTTGAATATTTTTTTTTAAACTAATTATTTCAATAAAATCATATGGGGTCGATTGAACCAGTACTCTCGGGGACGGTTGAACCACACGAATCACACTGTGAGCATCAGACATGCACGCGCATCTTGACAGAATGTGAAAACAAGCTAAACTAACTAAAAAAAAAAAATAATTATATTGACAGAAGTTTTAAAAGTGATTGTTATAATATATAATGTTATATAAAATAATAGATATTATTAGAAGTGTTGTAATTTTAGTTTTAAGCTGTAATGAATAGTAAAATATTCATTAAAGTCATTCATTTGTGGTTCTAATACTCATGGTTCAATTGTCCCCGACTAGTGGTTCAATTGCCCCCGCAAAGGGGACGATTGAACCATTTGATGCAGTTGTACAATTTCGTATTTATTGAAAATTTTCATCATTCGTTAAGTTATGTGCTTGTGAGAAATGATAGTCTGTATAATAAGTTATAATTTTGTAAAAAAAAAAGTTATTATTTTGCTTTTATTCATATTTTTGGTTCAATTGACCCCACTCTCCCCTAGTCTCGATACCACGTTCCCTGTCTCCTATATTTCATCATCCGTCATATAATGTCGTAGCGCAGAAGAAATTATAAAAAACTATCTAGTCTTCTGACTCTCAAAAAGAATACTGATAATTTTAAGTGCTGTTGAGCAAATCAATCTTGTCTTCTGATTCTTAAAAAGTATTGTTGCTAAATTTAAGTGATGATTCATCTCTAATACCAATTTTATTAAGTATAGTTAAACTATTCTAGTTTGGTTAACCCATAGGTCTTATTACCCTGCCGTAGTAAAATAAGGCCTATTCGTATGGTTTTTGTAAAAGTATAATTTTTTGTTTGCTTATGGTAAAAATTACCATTACTTCATTACATTTTATGGCTAATGTATTGAAATAGAGATTAATGATACATTTCGATAATTAAATGCAATATTTTTTATTCTATTCAAAATCTCCCTTAGCTAGGTCTTAGGTCTTAATTACCTGCCGGTATCTTATTTTGAGTTAAAGATATATAACTTTATAGTTCGAAATTTCCTCGGGTTTTCCAGACTCATGTGAACGTTAAGGATCAAACACAAAACAAAAAATCAATTTTAAGTAAACAGATAAATTTTATTTTTCAGATTTCGCTATTCGTCTAAATTAAGATGTAAGGTGTAAAAATGAGTGAGTAATTTATTATTTTAATTATTTTATTTTTCAAAATTGATAATTACATTTTAATTGTTTTAATTTCAATGAATTTTTACTGATACCTAGTTACAGTAAATGCATTAGCTATGTAAAAGTGATTGTACAAACTTTATTAATGATAGTAATATCGCTTAATTATTATTATTATAAAAAAAATTATATTTTATTTGAAGAAGATTTGTAAAAAATTTAAGTTCATACGTCCTTAAACTCGCGCTGTTGAATATTATATTCGTTAATATTCTCGCGGATTATTGGATTATTCTTGAAACGGGATTAGTGCGTTTTATCTCGCGTATATTCTGGCTGTCTCGTTGACGCGTACATGCTGAGGATTTAATAGAAGAAGAGAAAGTACATATCATATTATATATATATGTAATAATAAATTTTAATAAATTGAGATAGAGACGTGTGGACGTGTGACAATGAGCCTGTAACTAGATGCTAGTTACTATAAAAGAGATATATATATATTTATGTATTAGGGTGGTCGTTGAAAATTAAATTTTCTCAGCGCCTCATAAAAAGTTTCTTTTTAGTGAAAAAATACCTGGGAAGCTTGGTTTTTTCTTTTTAAGTAAAAAGAACACATGCCGCAGGACGATCAAAGTTCATTTTTCAATACAATCGCGGTTTTTTTTAAATATCTCATGAAATATGCAGATTAAAGGAAAAAATTATAGGAACAATTTTGTAGGAAATCAAATTCTTGACAAAAAAGGTTATATTCATTTTTTTTATAAAATGTGTATTCATGAAGATATTTTGAAAAAACTTTTTTAGATCTTATCAATTGAGCATGTTAAGGATTACGGATGTCAAAAATAACGTTTTTTCTTAAATATAGACAACTTCGTAACTCTTAACATATCAATCATTAATTTTTAGTGTAGTTTCTACATACTTAGAAAAATGTTATTTTCGAAATTTGTAATCCTTAAAACGCTCCATTCATAAGGTCTAGAAGAAGTTTTTTTAAAATATCTTCATAAATACACATTTTACAAAAAAAATGAATATGACTTTTTTTGTCAAGAATTTAATTTCCTACAAAATTGTTCCTATGACTTTTTTCTTTAATCTGCATATTTCATGAGATATTTAAAAAAAACCGCGATTGTATCGAAAAATGAACTTTGATCATCCTGCAGCATCTTCTATTCACTTAAAAAGAAAAAACCAAATTCCTCACGTATTTTTTCACTGAAAAGAAGCTTTTTATAGGCCTCCTGAGAAAATTTAATTTTTAACGACCACCCTATTGTATACACAGAAAAAAAAATTTCTTGACGAAAGAATTTTTCTCTCGCCTCAAAAAAATTTTTTTTCAATTCATAATACAAAAAATTTCTTACGGCAAGTAAAAAATTTTATGATACTGAAGTTAGCTGACGTCTTTAAAAATCTTTGGATTTTTTTAAAAACGGTAAATTTAAAAAAAAAAAATTTGAAAAATTGCACTCATAGTTTTCATAATTTTCTATCAGTGCATATTTTTTTTAGTAGTTATTTTGTTGAATTAAAAAATAAGGAAATTAGTAATTTTTCATTAACTTCAAGATCATAAAATGTCTTGGTGTGAATAAAAATTTTTTGTGCCAAGAATTCATTTTTTTCTGTGTATGTCTTAAACTATTTATTTCTTCTGAGCGTTATTACTACTTAATAATTAAATGTCAATAGACAAATTTAATAGTAATCTGCTCGATATTTGTTATCAAACTTTTATCGAAGATAAGTGAATAATGAATTATTTTGTGCGCATCGATAACAATAACAATAGTAGTATTTATTAATAACAATAGTAATAGTATTAAGTATAAGAAGAAAGTGCTGAGCTATTTAAATTGGACCCTGATACTTCACTTAGTCTTCTTTACAATAACAATCGACCCGCTGTTCTCGTGGATCTTTGATTTTTAACGCGAGAATTTTTCTCGCTTCCCTCGGGCTATTTTTTTGGTCTCCCGTTTCGTTGCATAAAGCAGCCTTTGAATGAGTTCAATCTTACATCTATTTCGCCTTCTTCAAGCTTGAAAAATAAATTTTATATTACGTTGTCATAAGTTTTAAAATGTTTGATCTTAGATAGTTTAGTTTTTTTTAAAGTTTGACAAATTTATTGGTGATAAAATACCTGATCAAAAAGATAAATTTCTCTGTAGCAAGAGGGTGACACACACTCTCGTATACATCGTGTTTTAGCGACGCTACTTCGTGGTTGTGACAATGTCTTGCAAGCACCACTTTCTTCGCAAGCTTGTTCAAACTCACGGAACATCAGCTCCTAGACAACAATATAAACAAAGTAATAGAGTTTATCCTTATGAAGAGTACACATACATTGAATATAAATTATGCTAATTTTATCGTCGTTATCAAAACATGTGAATACATGACTACAATATATATATCAAAAGTTATTTTTTTTTTTTTTTTAATAAGAATAATTATGTACACTGCAAAAAATTTACGGAGTGAACGCGGATTGAATACGGAGCAGATGACTGTACAGTAGGGTGGCCCAAAAAAACCGACTATTTTTTTTTCGAGTTTCTTATAAAATTTGTTGGCTTACGACGTTTTAAGAAGCTTCTCCAATAATCAGTTCGATAAAAAATGTTCAAGAGGTCGCTCACAAATTTTTAAAATATCAAAAATGATCGAAATTTGAATTTTTTATTTCAAATTTTTTTCTTCCTCGTGGCAGCGATAGTTTATATTTGTGAAGTCATGACTACGCTGAAAATTTAAGCCCAAATTTTAAATATTTAAACCACGCTCAAGAATTTTGAATGTTTTCGAGTGCTGTCTTTTGGACTTTTTCGAGCGACCCTTGAATATTAATAATAAAGCTTCTCGATTTTTTCACCATCAATTTGCATCACGATGAATGAAAATATAACCCGAGAAATATAAATAATAAGTTATTTACATACTTTTTTATTTTTTAATTCAATTTTTAGGTTTTTACGCTTATTCAAAACTTACCAAATTTTATTGGTTAAGACTGTCCTGTATATTTTTGGTTATTCAAAAGTTATATTTTAGTGAAATGACAATAATTAAGTTATAAAAAAATACAAAAACTAATTCAAAGTATTAGTTACATATTATCAGTTAATATTCAAAATTCTTGAGCACCGTTTAAATATTTAAATTTTGGGCTGAAATTTTCAGCATAGACATGATTTTACAAATATAAACTATTGCTGCCACAAAGAAAAAATTTAGAAGTGAAAAATCCGAGTTTCAATCATTTTTGATATTTTCAAAATTCGTGAGCGACCTCTTGACAATTTTTTATCAAGCTGATTTTTGGAGAGGCTTCTTAAAACATCGTAAGCCATCAAATTTTTATAAGAGACTCGAAAAAAAAAGTAGTCGGTTTTTTTGGGCCCCCCTACTGTTCATTTGATGCCCTTTGAGTTAAATTTACTCCGAAAGAGAGTTTATTTTTAAATTAAAACTCCGAATGAAAGTGAATGCGGATTGAAAAAAAATCTAGATCATTCCAAAATAACTCCACTGAAAAAAACTTCTTATTCACTCCGTATGTGAAGTGATTTTTTTCTTAAACTCCAGAACTTCGGTTGACGGAATAGTTGCAAAGCGGCTGACTGTGTATTTATTTAAACCCCTTAGAGTTGAATTAATTTCAAAAGTGAATTTATTTTAATATTAAAATTCCAAATTCGAGTGAACGCGCATTTAAATAAAAATTCAGATCACTCTGAAATAACTCCGCTAAAAAAAACTCCCTATTTACTCCGTATCCGGAATGATTTTTTCTAAAACTTTGGCACTCGAGTGAATTCAAATTGAAATAAAATCCGTAACTACTCCGAATTCACTCCCGATTTTTCGTACTGAAGTTAGCCGACTAATAATTTTTGAACTTTTTTAAAAACGAAAAATCATAAAAAAAAATATTTTTAAAAAATTGCACCTATAGCTTTTTTAATTTTCTACATGTGCATATTTCTAGTTATTTCATTTATTTATTTTTTTTTTCAAATAATAATTCACTAATTAAGTGCTGTCCAATAAATTAAATTAAACGTTCATTTGATAAAATTTAAACTTATTTATTTTTAATTGAGAATAAAAATAGTTTTATTGTACGAATTTGAATAGTTAACGGAGGTACTAAAATTTAAACACTCGCGCCAACAATCCAACATGGCGAATTCGATAGCTGATTTAATTAGTAAATAATAATAATAACGATAAAAGTTTTTAATTAAATTATTCAACTTACATTTTTGCTTGTCTCCTTGTAAGGATATTCAGGAAACGTGAATGTCTTTGTTGTGCAACCGGGATTCCCATTAAATGTCAGCAAAAGAAGGAAAAGATTGAGCGCGTGTGCCACCCACGTCGCCATTTTGGACTAACAGGGGATCAATATTGCACCCTCTGTACTGCCGACAATTCGCAACTTTATCATAACAATTATTATTTTTCCCCAATTATTTTTAGCCAAAAAAAAATATAATTTAATTATCTTTTTAAAAAGTTCTCCAGATATTTAATAACAAAAATATTAAATCATTTAAATTATTTACCCTCTAAATTTTCCCGCGTATCAAATAATTAATAACAATAATTATTATCGAGTATTGATAATTCATTGTAGTAATTAGCTTTAATTAATGTTGTATAATTCCATGAGATGTTGACTAAAGAGTTGTTATTATTATGATAATAATTTGTGCGTGTAAATAATGATAAAATCTTATGCATTTTCATTGGACAACAGTCGGTGTTGTTGTTGCTGTTGTTGTTGGTACTGGTGTTGTTATTCTACAATCGCAAGCTTATATTTCGGTAATGCAAGTAGCACTAGAGTGGGTGAATATATACCCGCATTAGTTGAGTATCCATTTGACTAACACACGCAACTGGGCATAGAAATGTGAATTAGTAGCGTGCGTAGCCACAATTCGCGCACAGCCAAGTTCCGGAGCTGTGAAAATTACGGCAACGCATCATAAACAGAGAACAGAGGGCTTGATGAAAAGAGAGAGAGAGAAAGAGAGAATAGGGTGAAATGCTCGGACGACAAATCGATACACGTCACCACCCTCCCAACATATATTCCTGTAGCCAAGATATTTACATAAAAGCAAGTGATGCGAATACTACAGGACATTTATCGCTGCCAGTTTTGATTCAAGAGAATTTACGCCGTACTCACCAATCGTCAGAGGCATCACTCATCATAAACACACCTGAATCCCTACTATACTATTCTCGTAACATAAATACATACGTATATTTCCATGAATACGTAAATCTTCAATTTACTGATAATGTTTTCTCCTCCCTTATTTTATCACCGCGGTCTAAAATAATAACCGAATGTTATTTGATCAGTAATAGCGTTTATATATATTTTTCTTATGGAATATTGATAAATATAAAATATCATGGGAAGGCCCGGTACAAATGGACAGGAAATCTTCTTTTTTGACTTCCATTGGAAGTACTTGAAATTCTCTGATATTTTCCGGTTTTCCAGTAAGGTTTTTCACATTTTTCCCTGATTTTGAAATTTTATTCGTATCATTTAGATATTCAAAGTTTTTATTATATTTTCATTTTCAATAATTAAATTTGATAATTAAATCATGGGAGAAACCGTAAAAAATGGCAATAAAATAAATTAATATTGCCTACTTGTGATTATTCAATGTTACAAATGTATAAGTTAAAATATTTAATAAGAAATTTTATTATTCAAATAAATTTAAAATACACTGGTTACAAACATTAAGGGATACTAAAAAAATTTCAAATTTTTTAGTAATTTTCAACAGTTTGTAACCCGAAGGAAAATGGTCGTACAACAAAAGCAAAAAGTCAAACTGTAGTTTCAAGTGTCTAGTTTTCTGATCTGGTCTTTAAATTTTTTTACTATGCACGGTTCCGGAGCAATCAAAAATCAATCATAATTATCGAAAAAAATTTATTGAAGCTCGAAGACCGTTTTTAAGACGAGCAAAAATTTGGTGAATTTGTTTTCCGATAGTTTTCTTAGGATTACTCCGGGACCGCACATAATAAAAAAATTTAGAGACCAGATCAGAAAACTAGACACTTGAAGCTACAATTTGCCTTTTTTGTTTTTGTCGTACGATTATTTCCTTCGAGTTACAACCTGTTGAAAATCACTTGAAAATTTGAAATTTTTTTCATATCCCTTAATTTTTAGAACTACACGGAAAGAAAATTATGGAAATGGTTCCTATAACTTTGTGAAATTCCATCCTATACCAGTATAGGAATGACGACCATAAATTATGGGAACACATCCTATAGATATAGGAATATTACCCATAATTATAGGAATAGTTCCTATAATTATGGGAATGATACCTATACCATTATGGGAATAGTTCCTATAATTATAGGAATGGTTCCTATAATTTATGGGAATGGTTCCTATACTATTATAGGAAAAGTTCCTATAATAGTATAGGAATGGTTCCTATAATAGTATAGGAATTGTTCCTATACTATTATAGGAATGGTTCCTATACTATTATAGGAAAAGTTCCTATAATAGTATAGGAATGGTTCCTATAATAGTATAGGAATTGTTCCTATACTATTATAGGAATGGTTCCTATACTATTATAGGAATAGTTCCTATAATAGTATAGGAATGGTTCCCATAATGGTATAGGGGTGGTTCCTATAATATATAGGAACCATTCCTACAATGGTATGGGTATAATTCCTATAGCATTATAGGAACCATTCCTATAATGCATCGGAATACTCTCTATAATTTTCTTTCCGTGTAGTGTATTATTTAAAATTTTTTAAATTTTGAACTGTCGCAATTTTATTCCCGATACTTTTCGAAATTCCCTGACATTTCCGTGATATTTCCCGTTTGCATTAAATTCCCTGATAATTCCCGATATTCCCAGTTTTCCAGGTTTGTGGCCACCCTCGTGACGTTTTATTTTTCAATTACTTAAAAAATTAATAATTCAGTAATTAACTTCCATTTTATGGTTGTTTGAAGATTAATAAAAACCGAACTGATAATAATAAATAATAAAATGACATATATATATCATGAGATTTATTGATAATACAAAATTATTAGCCGCGACAGTCACGCAATAGACCATAAATAAATAATTAAATAGATAACCAATTATTATTTCTCTACTAAAATTACCATTCATAATTTATTTTTTAATCAATTAACGTTGTATTTAATTCTTCAAAATTTTTTCAAGCTTGACTTTTTAAATTATTCTAAATAAATTACAGTAATAATTATTGTTTTGTGTGACGATAATTATGACAACGCCTGTGGGGATGTGTTTTAGTTCAATAAATAATTATTAACCGTAATTGCAATATTAAATTGCATTTGTAAATATTATTACTGTTGTTAACCTTCTGGGTATCATGGGAAAACAGCTAAATGAGCTGTCTATTGACGTCGAACGGATACGCCGAGGTCAGAGGACATAATATTGCTCGTGGCTATGTACGTAATATTTTTTGTAATACTGAAGGAGTAAGCTTTGTGGGTCTTTTCTCATTTAATTGCTATCCAATTTGCCTGGAAAATGGAGAAAAAAATATAAAATAGACAACAATAACAAACTGACGAGAGATAACGAATCATTATTTTTGTGTTTTTGTTTTTACATAAAAACAGAGGAAGGTTGAAGCGGATCAAGTTGATATATTATGAGCAACTCCATTGAATTTATACAGAACAAAAGGAAAACAAATATATATAGATATGTATATGTGGAGAAACGATATATGTATAGGGGGTGGAACTTATGCGGGTATAGGAGTATGCGACATGGAAAGAACGAGAGAATGGAAAGCCACTTTTAAAAATTTAACGAGATCCTTAAACCTCATTCATTCACGATCGTCAAAAGGCTTCAGGGTGGATGAGAAATAAAGGTTGTGGGTATGGATGGACGAAAAGGGCGATAAAATAAGTATAAGAGATAAGATAAATACACATGGAAAAATATAAAATCTCATATTTGATTTTGTAAAGAAAAAAAGGATTTCTTGGCGCAAGATAGACATTTTATTAATTGCTATTAATACACTGTAAAACATTTTCGGAGTGAACGAGGATTAAATCTGGATACATATGTATGTGAGGTGGGTGACTGTTTATTTTGACGTTCTTATTAGTAATCTTTCTGACTTAATATTTTTAGTAGGCGATTCCGTTCAATTTTCAGAGAGTAATAGTAAGAAAAAATCGGTCTATCAGTTGACTCTGCGGGCCAGCCTCAAAACTTTCCGCTGTTTTTAAACTTCTTGAGCTCGAAAAAATTTTTGTGAATACATTTTCGAGGTCGAAAATACTTTTGTATGCCTTTGTTTTCGAAAAAAAACGTTTTTTACCATTTTTTCTCCAACGATATCTCTCGAACGAATAAATCGATTGAGACGGTTAAGGTGGCAATCGAGGTGTTTAATTGAGTTCTACAGCTGATCAAATTTTGAAATTGATTTATCGAGTCATTTTTGAGAAATTTCGAAAATACTAAGAAAAAAATTTTTTTTTAATTCTCTCGACAACGGTTTCTCTTGAACGAATGAACCGATTTTGATGGCTGAGGTGGCATTCGACGCGGCTTATAAAGTTTCAGAGCCCAGTTGATTTTGGAATCAATCCATCAAGCAAATTACAAGTTAACCAAAAAAAACATTTTTGAAAAAAGTTTATTTTTGGAATATCTCTGAACGAGCCCTATCGATTTTCTTAGCGGGAAGTTAAAAATCAAAACTTGTACAAAACTCAAAGTAAAAATTACAACATATTATTTAGAATAATAATTTCTATTGATTGTAAAAATTACTGCATTCAAAATAAAATTTACTAGTGACAAAAAAAAATTATAATGTACTAATAATTTGTACTATTGTACTTAGTGAATATTAGTTAACGTGCTTTGTGAAAGATGTATTCGGCGAGTAATTTTTACAATCTAGATAGTAATTTTTACAATCTCAAATAGTAATTTTATCTTCCGGAGTAGCAATTTGTCTTACCGACATTCTAAAATATACAGTACCTACGTAGAATTACATTGGAGATGTAATATTTATCAACTACGAAACAAAAATTGCGACTAATGTACTAACTTTTAATAATTCTGAAAACAATTTCTACTTTTTGTAACATTGAACTATTTTTATATGAATAGGTAAATATTTATTTTTTCCAAGCGAAAATTTAACGAAGCTGTATTGTAATTATTATGATAAGTGAAAATTACAATCTAGATAGTAATAATTTAAAGAAAAAACTAATTTTCTCCAAATCATCGTAATTTTTTTTATGGATTGTAATTTTTTATTTGAGAGCAAATTTTTCATTGTGATTGTAATTATTATTTAATTTTGACCTGCATTTTTTACCGTGAATTTATTCAACCATTAAAACTTCGTCATCAGAGTGAACGCAGATTAAAAATAAATCCGCATTCACTTCGAAATCACTCCGCTGAAAAAAAATTTCTATCTACCCCATACGCAGAGTGATTTTGTTTTAAACTTCGGAATTCCGAGCGATGGAGTGAATCCGTGTTAAAAATTGACTTATAATTTTAAAGGGTAAGGGTGGAGTAAAATTTAATTATTTAATTAAAAAAAATATTTGTAAGATAAATCTATTAATTGGTGATAATAATAATAATTAATGATTACACAATTTAATTAAATGTGATGTGATCTAAAATGTATTGTTGGCTGATGATCATTGACTAAACTTGTAGTTGCGTACATGTGAATGAAGTAAACATCCCGTGGTCCAATTATCAGATGAAAATTATTGGAAAATGGTTGTGAGTTTATATATATAATTCTGTGTGTGTGAAACCAATTCTAACGAAGCCAATAGCACGTACAGTTTGTAAACTAATTAGACAAGTTTTGCTTGAGCTTTGGCACAGAACTAAAGTAGGAGCGTTGAATTGCGATATAGAAATGCCCTTGCATATCCGCAATTAAATCTGCCGTGTCCGAGAGTGCTCTTTGATCAACATTACCGAGTCTCGTTTAACAAATAATTAACTATCCAATTAATATAAACTGTCTTCCATATCTTAGATTTTTTTTTCCATAGCTAAAAAGGTCGTAAAAGAAAAAAAATGTCATCTGACAGCCAGAATGGAAAGTAGATTTTTCTAAAGACCCGGGTCGAAAAATTTGATCCGATTTTAGTCTAGTCGGACTATTTGATCTGTTTTTGATCTTTTACAAAAATTTTAAAAACCTCTAAATATTAATATTAAGCTCCGCTTTTAACAGGCTTCTTTTCTCACCTTCCTGCGAGTTTTCAGCCTGTTTGAAAAAAATTCGCCTCAAAATGGCACACCCTAATATATATATATATATATTAGGGTGCGTCATTTCGGACTAACATTTTTTATTTTTTAAGTGCATGTGGAAAAAATCATAGTTGAACACAAAAAAAAATTTTCGCGCATGAAAAAAAAGTCTATGTCGATTACAGACGTAGCTCATTGAAAAATTCAATTTTCCCATTTAAATAACACGGGAAAAATTTTTTTTTTAGATTTAAGTATTGTTAACTCTTTAACAAATCAATAGATCGAATAGAATGATACATATTTTTGTAGGAAATTGAACGCTCTACAAAAAAGGTCTCTTATCATTTTTCGATAAATCCATCTGATCAAAAGTTATTAGATCTCTAAGTAAAGTTGGAGATCTTTTTACTTTTACGGCGAAACTATCAGACTCAGCACAAAATGTTGTAGGATCTTGTTTGTTGACAGTTTTATTCTCTACAAATTATTATCAGTAAAGTTTTTTCGAATTCCGCATTGTTTTCTGTTTATTTTTATTTTAATTACAAGCTCTTAAAAAAGTGGTTTTGATCGATTTCAAGAGCTCGACATTAAAATGAGAATAACTTGAAAACAATGCGGAATTTGAAAAAACTTTACTGATAATAATTTGTAGAGAATAAATTTGTCAACAAAAAAGATCTTATAACATTTTGTGATAAGTCTGATAGTTTTGCCGTAAAAGTAAAAAGATCTCCAGCTTTGCTTCGAGCTCTAATAACTTTTGATCAGATGGATTTATCGAAAAATGGTAAGAGACCTTTTTTGTAGAGCGTTCAATTTCCTACAAAAATATGTATCAGTCTATTCGATCTATTGATTTGTTAAAGAGTTAACAATACTTAAATCTAAAACAAAAATTTTTCCCGTGTTATTTAAATGGGAAAATCGAATTTTTCAATGAGCTACGTCTGTAATCGACATAGACTTTTTTTTCTTGCGCGAAAATTTTTTTTTTGTGTTCAACTATGATTTTTTCACATACACTAAAAAAAAAAAAATGTTGCTTCGAAATGAAGCACCCTAATATTTATATATATATATATATGTATACAGAAATTTTTTAACGAGTAGTATTTTTTGAATCTACTCGACCAATTATGATACGTTATGGCAAAATTCCTTGAAGATACGACCATTAGGACAAAAAATGAAAAAGTGAAAGAAAATTGACTAGTGAAGATCAAAAACATAATAGATTATTTCAATTCCACAGAGTGTTCATAACAGGAATTGAATTAATTGTCTCAAACACACAAAAAAAAAAAAATATAAATATAGACATTTGTTGAAAGGATGACAGACGACCGAATGATTCTACTTGACATCCATACGACTAGATACGCGATCAAGGGTGGATGGTTGATCGCGCAAACAAGATTGACCAATAATAGGTCTCGTTTACAAGCCGACAAACGTGTATATATCCGATGCATGGTCATTGTGTCCTCTGGACAAGAGTATGAGAGAGATATCAAGTGAGAGTAAGAGTAAGGGAGAGAAAGAGGAACAGAGTAAGAGTGAGAGGGAGAATATATGGGAGGGGAAAGGTCGCGTGTGCAGAGTGTAAATTTGCACGATCGATCGATATACAGTTTGCATTGCCATTCTACATTCGGCGCGAGAGCATGACCATTCGGATTCAAATTCAAATTCACATTCACTAATACTATACTCGCGACTATACGTCTACTGTAGTCTCTTCAATTCGCTTTGGTACGCATGGAATCCCTTAATTACGAAGATTGCCAAGGCACACTTGTACACTGCCTGGACTCTACCGATTATTCTCGAAATTCAATATAAATCTCGCGACACCTCCACGACATCCTCGATACTAATTAGTTTTTGGTTCTATCCAACTGTCCTATTTGTTAACACTCAGCAAAAAGCATTAACAGATTACTCTATTTGTCTAATACTTGAGATTCTCTTTGAAAATTTATCGTTGATAATTTACAGTAAATAATTAATAATACAGTATGCATTTTTCAAATATAGTTAAATTTAAATCAAGGTCTTAAACTGTATTATCAATCAGTTTTTTTCGATAAAACTTTTTGTACAATACACTGTAAAAAAAAACCGGTGTGATGGCGGGTTTCTTCATGAGAGAGATAAACTAGAGTTTGGTAGTCGACGGATGAACTTATTCCGGGTTTCAAATTTCAACATACCAATGGGTCACCTAGTATAGGGGTCCTATAGACCAAAATTTTATGTATGTACATCGTAACAATATTTGAGTCCGTGGTGCTGAGAAAAAAAATTTTGTCCTTAATTTTTGTGGGCTAGTGTTCTTCCAGAAGACGTCTGATGCTCCCGAGGCCTTCAGTATCCATCTGACGTCTTAATTTTGATCAGGATCACCGCCCAAGAAAATCTGTAGAAAATCTAGACTCAGCTCCTTAAAACAACGGAAAAATTTGGAGTTTTCCCACAGGGTCAGCCATTTTTCGGATTTTTTTTTTATAGTGCAATTAAAACAAAAATTGAAGTTTGGTTAGGGGTCGAAGGGGGGGGGGGGATTCCCTAGAATTTTTTTTTCCATTGTATCCAATAGTTATGTAAGATGAAATTTTTTTTGATGTAAATTACTTCTCGGAAAGAAAATTATGGGGATGGTTCTCATAGTTTTGTGAAATTTTTTCCTATACCAGTATAGGAATGACGACCATAAATTATGGGAGTAGTTCCTATAATCATAGAAATGTTACCCATAATTATAGGAATAGTTTCTATAATTATGGAAACGATACCTATACCATTATAAGAATGGTTCCTCTAGTTATATTCATGAGAACTTAAACTTTGAAAAAAAAACTTTAATTTCGATAAAATCTGAAATTTAAAAAAAAAAATTCTACGCTATTTTGCAAAAAAAAAGCTTTACATTATAGGGATGGTTCCTATAATTTTCATTCGGTTGACCCTGCGGGCCAGCCCCAAAACTTCCCGCGTATGTCGAGCTCCTTGAGCTCGAAAAATTGTAGTAGGTACATTTTCGAGCTCTTCGAGCTTGAAAATACTTTTGTATGCTTTTGTTTTCAAAAAATAACGTTTTATACGATTTTTTCTCCAACGATATCTCTCGAACGAATAAACCGATTGAGACGTTTAAGGTGGCAATCGACGCGTTTCATTGAGTTCTATAACTAATCAAATTTTGAAGTTGATTCATCGAGTCGTTTTTGAGAAATTTTCAAAATACTTAAAATTTTTTTTTTTTCAATTCTTTCGACAACGGTTTCTCTTGAAAGAATTAACCGATTTTGATGTTTGAGGTGGCATTCGACGCGGCTTATGAATCTCCAGAGCCCAGTCCATTTTGGAATTAATCCATCGAGCCCGTAAAAAGTTATCCAAAAAAAACATTTTTGAAAAAAGTTTATTTTTGGAATATCTCCGAACGAGCCTTACCGATCAAGCTCAATTTTTTTCAGCTTCATGATATTAAAAAACTGCGCCAAATGACACCTTTACGATCAAAATCGGTTGATCCGTTCAAAAGTTATAGATATTTACATACGTACGTACGTACATACATACATACATACACTCGGACATCATCGTGAAATTAGTCAGAATAGCTTCCTAGGACCTCAAAACGTCGACATCTGTTGGAATTTCGATTTTCACAAATCGGACTGAAACCAATAACTTCCCGAATTTTTTAAAATTTCAATTTTCTTAGCGGGAAGTTAAAAATATTTAACGTATTTGAGCGCTCAAAAACTTGGGATTTCCTCAAGTACCCCGTTTTACCTGTCCCCCCCTGTATAAAATTTAACGAAATGTTAAGTCTTATATTCGACTATAATTTTACTTTGAATGTTCACGAGAGCAACATTCTCAATGTTGATAAAAAGGCTAATTACGAGCTTGCAATAATTACCCAACTCATCAAGAATCTTTAGCTTGTGTAATTCATGTTTGATACCCAATTTTCCAGATCACACTTGTATGTAATGTAATTGAGTAGGAAAATCCTCTAATTAGGAGCGCCCGGTGTTTGCCAAAGGTTTGAGCTGAAGCTATAGCTATTGGGGTTGAATCCAATGGCATGTTTTGTGATGAGGTAGCAAATTATTCGTGTTGGCTATGGCTCAAAGAGTACAGCTAAGCTCAATCTTGTACAGGATGGTTTACCGAAAAGCCCACGGCTCTTACCATCATCATAGACTCTTGATCAAAAGCACCTTATAAATGAAAACTCTCCTCTAGATTCCTTTAGCTCGTAGCTCTTAGTCACGTTCATCCTTTTTTTAAACCATTATTCCGTCCTATTTATTATCTCGCTTTGTTCTTCTTTGTTTATTTTTTTTTATTGCTATTATTTTTACTATACTTTAGAGTACAAAATAGTTTTAGTACAGGGTGTGTTGTGATTTTAGTATTCGTCTGCAGTGATCTGCTATGAAGTAAATAATTAGAGTACTACACTCGAGGTTTTAAATAGAATAAAATAGACATACAGATACGTGAAATGCGAGTGAATAAGAATTGAAAGATAATGATAGGATTCATGAATAAAAAAAAAAAAAACGTAAATTTATACTTATTTGAATATCGTGATATGAATATAAAGTTAGTGAGTTTTATTTATTTACTTTATCAATACGAGAGATCTAATTGAATTTTAAATCACTGGATTGTATGGAATTGAGTTTAAAATTGTTTATATTTATTTCAATTGGGTGTATGGGTCTTGATTTTTTTTTTTTTTTATTAAGGAGGTTCGACCGACACTAGTGAGTCAAAGTAGTGTTTGAATTTTTTTGTTTGCTAAATTCTCCTAATAGTTATGAAAATTCGTTATTTTAATTTATAATAACATAACGAATTCATAAATTAATATTTATTACTTATTTAATTAAAAAAAGTAATGAAATTACTTGGTTATTTTTGACTCATATGATTTAATAAAAAGATTTGGCGACAGCGCGTTCTAACTTCTTACACATCGATATTCAAATTAAAGCGGGAAAAATTTATTTATAATCTCGTCTCTCTTATTAATGTATTTCTATCTTTGTTTTTTCTCTCAGCTGCTTCCGCGACGTTGCCAAACCCTCAATAATATGTATCTCTGTCGATGAACGAGATTAAATAATAAAGTTTAACTTGAATTATTTAAATAATTACAACGGTAACACTATATTGTTGAAATCTTATCATATTCTAAAAATATTCAAGCTTATGGCATGTGGTTTTTTATTTCTTTAACTTGGGAGGTTAATAATGAAAATAATCGAATAAGCCATGACTGAAGCTTGTCCGCCATAAGAGGCTGTGTATAAGAACTTTAAAAACGTCATTTTTAAATATTTTTTTCTAAAAAACTAGACGGTGGGTCATATTCAAATTTTGAGAATACATAGATAAAGTACTTCTTTACATGTATACTAAGTTTCAAATCTTAAAGTTGGAAAATTCTTTTTACATTAGATTCGGTCGAACCTCCTTAACCATAATTTTGTTTGTTTTAAAATTTAGTTTGTCAATTTTAATTGATATTTATTAATTATTAGTACTTGTGGGAAATCGGTACACTTTTCATATGACGTAAGTGAAGTAGAAAAACTGAGTGGGTGAGGTTAAGTTCGTAGATCCAACCAAGTTTGTTTTTGGGAAAAATTGAGCATAATTATCACTGTACACTATAATGTAAGAAATTAGTGGAGTGATAAATTTAAAAAAGAATATTTTTAAAAATTACACTTATAGTTTTTTTAATTTTCTATATGTGCATATTTTTGGTTTTTTTTTTTTTTTTTTTTAATTAAATTGTTAAAAAAAAATTTTGAAGTTGTTAATTGTCTGCCAACTTCAAGATCATGTCAATTTAAATAAAATCCATAATCATTCCAAATTCTCTCCCGATTTTTACGTCAACACTTATAGAATTTTTAAGTAAAAATTACCCATAAAGTTTGTTACTGTAAGAGCATCTAGCCAGTAAATTTTTACTTGTTAGTAGAAATTGCTCATGATATATATGCTATCGAGTAGTATATTTTACAATGTGCATGGGAAAAACTAATAAATTTACCACTTGTCCTCACAGTATCAAACTTTTTGGTTAACTTTTACTAAAAATTTAATTTCGCATATCGATACTGCCATTCTAATATGCCGTATCCCACATTTGGGAAATTTTTCAGGAGACGATAAAAACATTTCACGATCGGCAAAGAAAAATTATTTGTATTATGGTTACATTGGTATTACCTAAAAATTTATTTTCATGTTTTCATAAAATACAGGCACTTGTAGTCAATAAATAATTTTGAATTATATGCTGTAAGAAGAGTCAAAAATTATGCATCATTACCTTCTTACTCATGTCGTTAATTGCTTCCTTAAAATTAACAAAATCAAAAATGTTAAGCGTGACTAAACCTATGAATTAGGGATGGCAAAGTCGATTCCGATTCTAATCGAAAATCGACTTTTCTTTCAAAAAAATCGATTTTTTAGAATTGACTTTCAGTTTCTGAAGTCGATCAAGAATCGATTTTCAACATTCGACTTTGAGATAAATTCGTCCAAGCCAAGTTGGTCCGAGAGGTGATGAAATATTTTAATGAAGTATTTGCTGCACTTTGAAATTTTGCACGGTCACACTTTTAGAATACATAAATAATAAAGCATATGTTTGGCTGATCCTTTTTGTAAAGGAGATACTGCGTATAGCGAAATTTGCAAAAATTATGTCAGATAATCTGTTGGCTTCACGATCAACATAAAATTAAATGAAATTGATGAAAATTTTTAAGACAGAAATGAATAAGCCAGTTACTTTTAGAAATAAAAATATAGAACCGAACAACCCAAAAATTGGATTTTTATATAATAAAAACGAAGTGTTTGATTCAAGCTGAAATTTTAATAGCATCTAAATAATATTTATATAAAAATACTTAAAAAAAGCCTTACACTTTCGTTAATGTTAAACAACAACTAAACTTTAAATAAATTTCAAATGAGCTGAAGTAAGAATCGCTTTAGACAGTAATATATGGGGCATCCCACACCAATCACTAAGGTCGTGGACCTAATAATTGTTTATTTACTCAATTACTTTACATGTTGTAGTCTTTGTTGTAAGACACATCCACGATTTATTTCCAATTTTTAAATCGCTTTTTCAAAAAGTTATGGATTTTTGAAAATTTTGGATAAACAATATTTGGATGTGACTGCGTATTAATTCTGACTCAAAAATCGATTAAAATCGACTTGTTGTATCGATTAATCGATTCCAAGAATCGAAAGGAACAGAGTCGACGTGGGAATCGAAAATCGATTCTTTGATAGATTTTTCCATCCCTACCATGAATGTGGGATACGACATATTAAAATGCGCGAAAGTCTGCGTGTGGGATACGACATATTAGAATATTTATTTAAAAATACTAAATAAACAATTTGACCTCGAAAATTTTTACATAAGCTGCACATGTTACAATGATTCCCTTTTTCTAAAAAAGTGAAAATGTCAAATTTTGTGGGATACGACGTACTAGAATGGCAGTATCGATATGCAATTTTAAAAAGAAAAATGTTAAATAATTAAAATACACATTACATTTAATAAGTAAGTAAACAATAGCATTAAAGCGTAAACTTCTTGGGTCAACGTACACATAAGTTAAGCTTTCCCTAATTGTACTTGTTGCGATTCCCCTCTGACCTGAGCATAGCCAGTCTGGCATTTCGCCAAACCATTGACAAACGACATTTGGTATCGCTTTAAACTCACGTCCGTTATTAATTTAGGACAAGAAATATTTATTTGGTAAAGATTAAAATAACTGATGAAATGGAAGGATTATATATTATATACTGTGCAAACAAGGTTTTCTCAAAGATTTTGTTTGATTAGGTGAAAATATTTCCCGACTCATGTCCCAACTCAAATCCTTTCATAAAGTACACGGAGATAAAAGAGATGGGAAAAAGAAAGTTTAATATAGCGGAGATGAAAATCTCATGACAATGATATTACCAGTGAGGAAAAAATTCAACACTCGTGGAGTTTAGTCTCAGCTGTATCACGTCTCTGTGCGATTTACTAATTACGCTATTCCTTGCTCTTCTCTGCAGCGCTTATTATAAACATTCGTCTTTTCTCTCTTACGTTATATTATTATCTCTTAATGAATACACGTTATATTTATTTTTATTTCATATGTATGAGTAATTTATTCATATTTCGAAATAATTATATATAAATACATGTTTTTATAAGATTAATGAGCCAGTAAATTGTTGCACAATGCAAGACATTAAATCTGTCTATACACTGCGCGAAAAAAATTCTTGTGACAACAAAATATTTCTTGTATGATCACAAAAATCTGTTTTCTACATTTTATACAATAACATAATGATCCTGAAGTTAGCAGGCAATTAATAATTTTAGGTTTTTTTTTTCAATAAATTAATAACGAAAAAAAAAAAAAAAAAAACTAAAAATATGCATATGTAGAAAATTAAAAAAACTATAGGTGCAAGTTTTTTAAATATTTTTTTTTTTTTTTATAATCAGGAGTGAGTTTATAAAAATCAGGAGTGAATCCTGTCGAGTACAGATTGTATTTCATTCCGGATTCATTCCGTCGGAGTTCTGGAATTTTTAAAAAAATCACTCCGGATATCGAGTAAATAGAGATTTTTAACTTCCCGCTAAGAAAATCGACGATTTTCGAAAAATTCGGGAAGTTATTGGTTTCACCCCGATTTTCAAAAATCGGGTTTTCATCATATGTTGACGTTTGAAAGTGCGAGGATGCTACTCAGACATTTTCAGAGCGATGTCTGTATGGGTGTATGTATGTGTGTATGTGTGTGTGTGTGGATGTAAACCTCTCATATCTTTTTAATGAATGAACCGATTTACATTTTTTTGGCGGCATTCGAAAGATTTCTTCTCAACTTAGATTTTCAGAAAATTTTAGATCATTTAGTCAAATAGTCTCTGAGATATTTAAGAAATACGAAAAAAAAAAAATTTTTTTTTTTCGTTTTTTTTGGATATTTTGAAAACTGTCAGATCGATCAATTCCAAAATCTAATTAGCTCTAGAACTCGATAAAAGCTTTCGATTGACGCCAAGAACGTCTCAATCGGATAATCTGTTCGAAAGATATTGTCGACGAAAGAAATAGTAATAAACTGTTTTTTGCGAATATCATCGTAATGACCCAACCAATCATTCACAAAATATTATCAGCTCTAGGCCTCAATGAAACGCGCCGATTGCCACCCTAAACGTCTCAATCGGATAATTCCTTCGAGAGATATCGTCGACGGAAGAATGAAAAAAAATCGTTTTTTGTGAATATTTCGGAAACTAGTGAGTCGATCAATTCCAAAATCTCATCAGGTCTAGAACTCGATAAAAGCATTCGATTGCTGCCAAGAACATCTCAATCAGATAATTCGTTCGAGAGATATCGTTGACGGAATAATCAATGTAAAATCTGTACCAGCTTTTTTCATTGAATAACATCATAATTACTGAACAACATAACTCAAAACTAATATATTCTTGTTTATGTAAGTCATTGCAAGTGACTTTTTAAAAATCATTATGTTCGCTCATTTCACGATATACTTACACCATATAGATACAACGTATCACGTAAACTTATTTTTGAGCGAATTATTGAACATAATTGTAAATAAATATGTAAAAAACGCTTATTTATTAATTATTTTGGAGTCTAAATTTTTCAATATTAATATAATACGTAATCCTTTTGAGCTTGGAAAGCTCATAAAAAAGTGAAACAAAGGTATTTTCGAGCTCGAAAATGTATTTATACTAATGTTTTCGAGATCTTAGAGCTCGAAAACAGCGGGAAGTTACGGGGCTGGCCCACAGGGCCAACCGATGCCCAGATTTTTTTTTTAGCGGAGTGATAGAAATTTCATTTCAATTCACATTCACTCCAGAGTTCTAACACTTAAATAAATTTATGTTGTTTTTAGTTTATAAAATGTTTTAATAAATCATTCAATTATAATTTCATATAATATATAGTGAAAAGGTTAAATTATTCAATAGCTACAGTGAAAATTTTTATGGAATATTTTATATTCCCATGAATTATTTTACTTAGATCCTCATGAATTTTTTCCAAAATCCTCATAAATTTTCGCGTGGATTTTTATGATAGTGATGTTCAAATGATTTATGGATCAACGCATGCGTGAAGTTTAGTGCTCCGAATAGAATGACATTTCTCAGAACAGCAGTCATAATCTTCGACACACTACATAAAAGATATTAATTAATCAATTAAAACTATTAAATGAAACTTTTTTTTCGGGATATCAATAATTGACTTTATATTGCATACATAATGTCCATTCAAAACACAGTAATTTGAATTTTGATCCGGTATGCTCGTCACGGAAGAAGATGGAAGGTCCATTGTCCATGTCTTATTAATTGGAAGATAAATGCACAAGTCAATTCCAGTAAAACCTATAGGAGAACAAATCATTGCACAACATCGACTAAAATCATCACACTGAAAAAAATAATTTTTTGGTGAATGATGGACCGTGGTACTTTGTTTTTTTTTATTGTGCACATACATCATCATTGTTTGGTGTACAATAATCCAGAGTACCGTTTAATATAGTTATCGTAGAATTAAATGAATTTTTTACTGTAGTGCCAACAGTCACTGTCGTGTTAACACAAGCTTTAATAGAATTATATCCTATTGATACGCATAGTTGGGAACAACATTCGTTGTTAGTGGAACACTGTAAAAAAATAAATTGTATACGGTAATAGTATATTAAGGGTAGGCAGTACTTAACCGAATTTTTTAATTTGATTTTTCTTACAGGGTGGCTACAAACCGGGAATATCGGGAATTATCAGGGAATGTAATGCAATCGGGAAATATCATGAAAATGTCAGGGAGTTTCGAAAAGTATCGGGAATTAAATTGTGACAGTTCAAAATTTTAAAAATTTTCAATAATACACTAGTTATAAAAATTAAGGGATTTTAAAAAAATTTCAAATTTTGAAGTGGTTTTCAACAGGTTGTAACTCGAAGGAAAATGGTCATACGACAAAAACAAAAAAGTCAAATTGTAGCTTCAAGTGTCTAGCTTTCTGATCTGGTCTTTAAATTTTTTTTATTATGTGCTGTTCTGTAGTAATCCTAAGAAAACTATTGAAAAATAAATTTACCAAATTTCTGCTCGTCTTAAAAACGGCCTTCGAGCTTCAATAAATTTTTTCGATAATTATGATTGACTTTTGATTGCTCCGGAGTCGTGCATAATAAAAAAATTTAAAAACCAGATCAGAAAACTAGACACTTGAAGCTACAGTTTGACTTTTTGCTTTTGTTGTACGACCATTTTCCTTCGAGTTACAAACTGTTGAAAATTACTAAAAAATTTGAAACTTTTTTATTATCCCTTAACTTTTGTAACAAGTGTATTTTTAATTTATTTGAATCATAAAATTTCTTATCAAATATTTGACCTTACACATTTTTAACATCGAATATTCAAAAGTAGGCAATATTAATTTATTTTTTACGGTTTTTCGCATGATTTAATTATTGAAAATGAAAATATAATAAAAACTTTAAATATCTAAATGATACGAATAAAATTTCTTAATCAGGGAAAAATGTGAAAAACTTTACTGAAAAACCGGGAAATATCAGAGAATTTTGAAATCCTTTCTTTGCGGCTACCCTGAATTAGATTTTGATTAATTACGTCACTTGAATGATAAAAATCTTCCGAAAATATTTGTCTTAGGAGAGAGTGGGGTCAATTGATCCAAAAATACTTTAACATGTTTTTTTTATATGAATAAAAGCAAAATGATAACTTTTTTTTTTTACGAAATTATAATTTATTATATAGACTATCATTTCTCATAAGCATATAACTTGACAAATGATGAAAATTTTTAATTAATACGAAATTGTACAACTGCATCAAACGGTTTAATCGTCCCCTTTGCGGGGGCAATTGAACCACTAGTCGGGGACAATTGAACCAAGAGTATTAGAACCACAAACGAATGACTTTAATGAATAATTTACTATTCATTACAGCTTAAAACTAAAATTACAACACTTCTAATAATATTTATTATTTTGTATCACATTATATGTTATAACAATCACTTTTAAAACTTCTGTCAATATAATTAGTTTTTTTCTTGGTTAGTTTAGCTAGTTTTCACATTCAGTCAAGATGCGCGCGCATGTCTGATGCCCACAGTTTGATTCGTGAGGTTCAACCGTCCCCGAGAGTACTGGTTCAAATGACCCCATATGATTTTATTGAAATAATTAGTTTAAAACAAATTATTAAAGAACTATTTTATTAGAAGTAAAGTTAGAAAGTTATGATTCGAAAGTTATTATATTCGAAAATTGAAAAATTATTAAACAGTTTGTCAAGAACTGAAAAAAAAGTTCAGATGCCTAAAAACACAAAAACTTGAATTTTTTAAAATTAAATCATCATATTGGTTCCAAATTTCGGTCAGACTAAGGTTTAGTGTATTAAAATACAACTCCAAGAGAACGACTCATTTTTCTGTTTTTTTCAATTTTTTAAGCTTACTAGTTCAATTGACCCCACTCTCCCCTACACGTTTTTTCGGAAGCTATAAAAATTGCTATGATAACAACTTTTTTTTTTAATGATATTCAATGTTCATCACACTCTTTTTACTCCGAGGGAATTTAATCCTCTTCTAAAAAGTTGATGACCGGATGTCGTATTGTTTTACGTCACTTCTGTGACTATTTTATTCGTTTGTCAATTGGTCGACTGAGATAGTGGCGGGATTTTTGAAAGAATGAAGGCGAGCGAAGCGAGCATGTTAAGTCTAGTTAAATAAAAAATCATCCATTCCGCACATTTTTCACAGTGTAATTTTTCTCAATAAATAAATAAATAATTTAATTTTTTTATTACATACAAAGGATCCTGTCGATTTACATTCAGCTCCCGGATTCTCTGATCTCGGTGTTACAGAATGACTTGATTTTCCTTTTTCTGGTTGATTAGGATCAGATATACTCATGCAAAGTTGATTCATCAATCCTACAGCTACACAGTACTTAGAGCAACATTCATTTTGTTGTGTACACTGAAAAAAAAAAACCGGATGTGAATCCGGAGTGAATACGAATTTTATTCCAATCCAAATATTCTTTATCACTAGGAGTTTCAGAGTTTCAAAAAAATTATTCCTCATGCGGAGTAAATAGGGATTTTTTGTGAGTGGAGTTGTAAGATTGCCAACTTATATTCAAATGAAATAACTTTTTTATGAGAAATATATTTATTTTAATAAATAAATGATTCAGGTATTAATTTTTCACCAGATCTGTACCTAAAAGTTTAATTTTTTGTTTCTGTTTGTGGGAAAAATGACCTGCATGAAAATATCATATATGGTAAACATATATTAAAAAATATATGTTACAGATATAAATATATAAATTGTGTATAAATATATACAATCGTATATAATTCTATATAAAAATGCAAAAAAGAATTATAGAGTTATATACAAATGTATATATTTGTATACAATTATATAGAATTGTATATAATTATATGTAATCTATTCGAATACGGTATATGTTTATATACAAATGTATATATTTGCATATAATTATATAGAATTGCATATAATTATATGTGATTATATGCAAATGTATATATTTGTATACAATTATATAGAATTGTATATAATTATATGTAATCTATTCGAATACAGTATATGTTTATATACAAATGTATATATTTGCATATACAGTCGGACCTGCTTATAAGACTATTAGTTTCTCTCTCAAACTATCGCGATACCTGATTTATAAAAAAGACAGCAATATAGTCTTATAAGCAGGTCCGACTGTAATTATATAGAATTGTATATAATTATATGTGATTATATACAAATGTATATATTTGTATACAATTATATAGAATCACATACAAATTATATACGAATTATATCCAAATTATATACAAGATATATACAATTAAATACGATTGTATAGAATTAGACATAATTGTGTACGATTGTATACAATTGGATCGGGCCATTTTTTCTATCCAATTTTATACAATTGTATAAAATATTTTTTCATCGGGGTTTTCATGCAAGAGCGCATGCACTAATTTTTATCATTTATTTTCTCATAAAACAAAGAACGTCTCTGTTTCCTCTAATCATTAGTTATTTCTTTTCTTATGTCTGCAGTTCTTCAAGCTCGGTTCGGATAAATATCCCGGTTCAAAAAACTGACCCTAAATCGACATAATTATTGCTACCATATTTTTTCTATTCTTGTATACGTACGTGATTCCCATTGGTAATGCACAGATCTACTTTTTTTTTATTGTCATTTGTTTCCATAGAAATAGGTGACTTATTTACCACTAATACTTTAGGGATGCATTTCCTAATAGGTAAGGGGTACACTCTGGAGTGACATAACTTTGAACAGCAGGCACTGCTTGTTGTACACTAAAACATAAAAAAAAAATTTTAAATGCTGATTTATTGTGATAAATATTTATATTGATTAATAAGGGTCAGTATATCTATTATCTATTATACATACACTTGAGTAGTTTTCTAAGCATTTCTTTGATGTCGGCTCACATTCCGCTAGAGCCAATAAAATGATGATGTTCATAAGCAACATTGTTTTTTTACAATTATTTTTATTCATAAGACTACACCTTACGTTGCAGACACTTAAACGCAATAGATAGAATAGAAATCAGAATAACTGCCTGATAATATTCATATTTATAGACGATCGTTAAAAGATATTTTTACTTTTTATTTCTAATAAAATTTTTTTATTTCCTGTCAGATAAAAGACCCAGTTATTGGCCTTGACCCAGTTTCTGACCTCTTCAACTTTTTTCTAACCTACTCAAAAAACTATAACTTTAATAAGATAATCAATTTTTTTTTTATTTTTTTAATTGCAGTAATTTATTCTGAGCCTAATTAATGGCAGTTTAAAAAACAGAAAATATTAACGGACTAAAAAAAAATCGGTCTGTCAGTTGACCCTGCGGGCCAGCGCCAAAACTTCACGCCCATTTCGAGCTCCTTTAGCTCAAAAAATTGTTGTGGATAAATTTTCGAGCTCTTCGATCTCGAAAATGTTTTTGTATGCCTTTGTTTTCGAAAAAAAACGTTTTTTACCATTTTTTCTCAAACGATATCTCTCGAACGAATAAACCGATCGAGACGTTTAAGGTGGCAATCGGCGCGTTATATTGAGTTCTACAACTGGTCAGACTTTGAAATTGATTTATAGAGTCATTTTTGAGAAATTTCGAAAATACTAAAAAAAAAATTTTTCTTTAATTCTTTCGACAACGGTTTCTCTTGAAAGATTGAACAGATTTTGATGGCTGAGGTGGCATTCGACGCGGCTTACAAAGTTTTAGAGTCCAGTTGGTTTTGGAATCAATCCATCGAGCATATTACAAGTTATCAAAAAAAAAAATTTTTGAAAAAAGTTTATTTTTGGAATATCTCTAAACGAGCCCTACCGATCCAGCTCAATTTTTTTCAACTTTTAGATATTGACAAGCCGCGTCGAATGACACCTTGAAGATCAAAATCGGTTCACCCGTTCGTAAGTTACAGATATTTACATACGTACATACACTCGGACATCGTCGTGAAATTACACGGAAAGAAAATTATGGAAATGGTTCCTATAATTTTGTGAAATTTAATCCTATACCAGTATAGGAATGACAACTATAAATTATGGGAACACGTCCTAAAGATATAGGAATATTACCCCTAATTATAGGAATAGTTCCTATAATTATGGGAATGATTCCTATACCATTATGGGAATAGTTCCTATAATTATAGGAATGGTTCCTATAATTTATAGGAATGGTTCCTACACTATTATAGGAATGGTTCCTATAATATATAGGAACGATTTCTATACCATTATAGGAACTATTCCTATAATAGTATAGAAACAATTCCTATAATAGTATAGTAACCATTCCTATACTATTATAGGAATAGTTCCTATAATGGTATAGGAGTGGTTCCTATACTATTATAGGAATAGTTCCTGTAATAGTATAGGAATGGTTACTATACTATTATAGGAATGGTTCCTATAATATTATAGGAACCATTCCCATGAATTATAGGAACCATTCCCATGAATTATAGGAACCATTTCTATAATTATAGGAGCTATTCCCATTTTCATAATGTTATAGAAATGGTTTCTATAATTATAGGAATAGTTCCTATAATATTATAGGAATAGTTCCTATACTATTATAGGAATAGTTTCTATAATATTATAGGAATAGTTCCTATACTATTATAGGAATGGTTCCAATACTATTATAGGAAAAGTTCCTATAATAGTATAGGAATGGTTACTATACTATTATAGAAATTGCTCCTATAATATTATAGGAATAGTGCCTATACTATTATAGGAATAGTTCCTATAATATTATAGGAATGGTTCCTATACTATCATGGGAATGGTTCCTATACTATCATGGGAATGGTTCCTATACTATTATAGGAAAAGTTCCTATAATATTATAGGAATGGTTCCTATGCTATCATGGGAATGGTTCCTATACTATCATAGGAATGGTTCCTATACCATTATAGGAATAGTTCCTATAATATTATAGGAATGATTCCTATACTATCATGGGAATGGTTCCTATACTATCATGGGAATGGTTCCTATACTATTATAGGAATAGTTCCTATAATATTATAGGAATGGTTCCTATACTATCATGGGAATGGTTCCTATACTATCATAGGAATGGTTTCTATACTATTATAGGAAAAGTTCCTCTAATAGTATAGGAATGGTTACTATACTATTATAGGAATAGTTCCTATAATATTATAGAAATGGTTTCTATACTATTATAGGAATGGTTCCTATACTATTATAGGAAAAGTTCCTCTAATAGTATAGGAATGGTTACTATACTATTATAGGAATAGTTCCTATAATATTATAGGAATGGTTTCTATACTATTATAGGAATGGTTCCTATACTATTATAGAAAAAGTTCCTATACTATTATCGGAAAAGTTCCTATAATGGTATAGGAATGGTTCCTATAATGGTATAGGGGTGGTTCCTATAATATATAGGAACCATTCCTATAATAGTATGGGTACAATTCCTATACCATTATAGGAATCATTCCTATAATGCATAGGAATAATACCTATAATTTTCTTTCCGTGTAGTCAGAATAGCTTCCTAGAATCTCAAAACGTCAAGATCTCTTAGAAATTCGATTTTCGAAAATCGGGCCATAACCAATAACTCGAATTTTTGAAAATTTTCAATTTTCTTAGCGGGAAGTTAAAGAACCAGAATGTGCAAATAATGTTTTCGAGACGAAAAAACTCAAAGTCATCAATTTCATGTGATATATCTATGAATTCTTTAAGCGAAATTAAGAAGCTTGAAAACTTGCCTAGGGAATTTTCATTGGCATTTAGTTTCTTCTCATTAAATAAATAAATAAAAAAATAAATGATTTACTTTCAATCATTTATTATTTATTAGCACAAACTTTTTAAACAACGAGAGAATGATCAGCAAATGAGTGCCATTAAAAATTTTCTCTTTACTTTCTGAAAAGTCATTTTATTATCAGACTATTAACCAGCAGTAAACCTTTTGCGTATTTTCCACTGGCAACTCCCTTTCTTCCTTTATTTCTTCTCACCCCCAATTCCCTTTCTCTTTCTCTCATTCCTCTTGGTACAACTCGTAAACGGATGACCGAATAAATTTACCTCTTTCCCTCTCCAGCCACTAGTTCACATGCAATTTAATTCTAGAATTCCAACCGGCAAAATTTCGCTTTTCAATTATACACACATCTCACACCTAAAACACTCTTCATGCGTTTATGGTGACTGGCATACACATACAAACCAGACAAATGTACTTTAATTATGAAGTAGTTGAAAAAAAAAATTGTTAAACGTAAAACAAAAATTAAAACAAAGGTATATTTACCGCGTAAACTTTTGAAATTAAATGGATAATGACAGGTACTGTGTATCTGAGTTTGAAGAGTCATGAATCAGTGAATGGTGTAATCATCATTCTCAAGAGCTTTTAGGTGGACATGGAATAAACTTTTTGATATTTATATACATATATATTTATACATAGTTAACTAAAACACTCAAACTCATGGAGTTTATAAAGAGTTGGTTTTGATTCTATTGTTTGCTCTGGTGTACGCATACTGATGCTTATAGTTTCCGGTAAACTAGACACTGAGTACTTACACGTAAAACACAAGCTTGTACTGTTGGAACAGTAGAAAATAGTACATATGTATGTATAGAATTGAATTCGCGTATACAAAACCACTTGTACTTGTATATGTACTTATCATCCGTCTCTTTCTGGCGCAAAACTTTTCCAAAAGTACTTCTTGTTGTCTAAAGTCGATACATATCTAGTTTTCTTCCTTTTTTTCCCTTTTTTTTTTTTTTTTTTGTTAACTTAATTGCCAAGTTTTGGTGGTTACAAGTTGAAAATAAAAGTACGATTTTGAGGTTTGAAATTTTTTTTTCAGGAATTTTTCGGTAGACTAAATGTATTCGCCACAAAAAATACATACGATGTCTTCTTCGCAGCATTTAAATTTTCTATGAATTGTTTATCTTCTATAATTTTGTTTTTTCCGCATCTTTATTTACTTAAAGTATTGCAAATCTCTTTTTTCATTTAGATTAGATGGAAGCAATTTTATTTTGTCATTTTTTTTAAATAAAAAAAAAAAATTTACTGTTTTAGGTGGCCCGTTTTTTCCGTCCGAAAAAAATTTTTTCTATGTTAACTAGAAATTTGGTTTAATTACTTTGAATGAAAGTCAAAAAAAGAAGATTTACCGATTCAAGTGCACAAAAATTCATTATTTCCATAAATATTAGGGTGTTTCAAAATAAACGTTTTTTTTTTTTGTCTTATGGTCTAGAAAGTTATATTCTTAGGTATTAAAAAAATCTTAATTAAAAATATTAATTTTCTCATTTGAATTACATGTAAAAAATTTTTTTTTTGTTTTTTATATATAAAAGTATCTAAAAATTTTTTTTACGAAAAACGAAGTACATGGTCGCGTAGGAAATTAAATTCTCTACAAAAAAGCAATCAAGTGTTTTTTTTGTACAACTAACAGAAAAACATTTATGAAGCTTTAAACTACATTAAGGGGTTAGGTGGGTTTCAGAGGCACAAAAAAAAGGTATTTTAACGATTTTTTTTTTAATATAAACAGTCATACATTTTAAAAATATATTATGGCATATCAAAGGTACATATTTCAACAATGTCTCCTGAATTTTTTATATAAAAATGTTGAAAATTCAGCCGTTGAGACCTTATCTCCCTGGGTGTCTTACAAAAAAGTGCTCTCGCCGTGGACAGCATAACTTATTATTGGTTCATCTAAAATTAAAAAACCAAAAATATTCCGTTAGTACATATATAAATCTTGTGTTTGAACGAAGGAAAAAAAAAATTAAAATTTTCATTTTTTCTCAGACTTTCAACAAAAAATCTCATTTTTTGGTCAAATTTTCGCCATTTATTGGCTTAAAAAAATAAGTTTTAATGAAAAAAAAAAAATCTTTCGTTCAATAACTAGATAATGTTATTTTAAAGATGTGTACACAATTCGAACTAAATCAGTCCATAACTTTTCGAGAAATCGTGTCCACCGACTTTTTCGTGAGACACCCAGGGAGAGGAGGTCTCAACGGCTGAATTTTTAACATTTTCATATAAAAATTTCAGGAGACATTGTTGAAATATATACCTTTGATATGCCATATTATATTTTTAAAATATATGATTGTTTATATTAAAAAAAAAAATCGTAAAAATACCTTTTCTTTGTACCTCCGAAACCCACCTAACCCCTTAAATAATATAATTTCTTGACGACTAAGTATTTCAATTTTTGAAAAAAAATTGTTTAATACTTTTATTTCTAAAAAACAAAAAAAAGTTTTTTACATGCAATTCGATGGGAAGAAGAATCATTGAGCTCTTGTACAATAGAGATTTCAAGCTGTTCTTATGGGAGGATTTTTTCCATAGCTAGGACTAACTTTTCAGACCATTAGAAAAAATTTTTTTTTTTCGAAACACCCTAATAAATATATATAAGGATGATAGTAATTTAAATTTCATCTAGTTTTATTTCTATAGGCCTTGTTTATTCTTTCGGGTGCAAGTAGTATTTTGTCTGGTGATAAAAGTCGTGTGAGAATGAGAATAAATGGTTGAAAATGGACTGCATGAGTAAAAAAATTTACCATTGGTAATACGACAGTTGTATTGACATTCAGGATGGACGTAAAGAAGAAAAAGTCGTTGGATAGGAAGTTAAGAATTATGGTGGGTCTTGAAGATGAGGTTGTCGTGGGACATGGATGTTAAAGTCACTCTCGGGCGACGAGTGAGTACGCGACTAAAATGTCTAATGCTGATCTATAAAGCCTTGTCGATATATACTTTCTTCAGTTACTAACTTCATCTCAACATATTTCCGGCTGGTTGAATTATGGATAAAAATAATATATTTCGACGGAGATTATATTCCTAGTTGTTATTGATTTTACTTTCTTTTCTTTTACAATTAATTTCTTCTTTTCAAAAGAATATAAAATATCCCAATGGCAGGATTCTTAAAATATGAAAATTATTTATCCTAATTATCAATAAACTGAAAAAAAAAATAATCGCAGTTTCAAAATAGTAATAAAATTTTTCTGTGACGACTAATTGATCAAAAGAGTCGCATTATGGGAATAGTTCCCATAATGGTATAGGAATTGTACTCATACTATCCCTACACGGAAAAAAACGGAGCTCAAAATTAGATGATATTTATAGTTGTCAAATAAAAATTACTTTCCGAAGAGAAATTTACAATCCAAACCAAAAATTACTATTAATAATGGAAAGTTACATTTTTTTTATTGATTTTTACAATCAGTATTGTAAATTTTACGATTTGTAAAAATTATAATGCAGATTAGTAAAAATTGAATAAAGAATGGTAACAATCTATAATTATTTAACAACGATCATTCTGGAAGTAACAACATTCAAAAATCTCTTTGATAATATTACAATTCTGAGTTAAAAAGATTTGTAAGCGTAGAAGTTAAATATTACAATTTATTAACAATAAATTACTGTAAAACTCATATTTATTTTTATCTATTCTGTAAAATTCAGTAGATGAAATAGAAAATATTAGAACAGAGTAGATAGTGATTTTTATCTGGAAACAACAGAAAAGTCACACATTACTCAAGTTATATTTATAAGAGTTTCGCAAAATTTATTCATTTGTATGCCGATTAGTACAATTTGTAAGATTATTAATTTTACTTCATAACATTTTAAAACTATTACTGAAAACATTGTAAAAAGAACTAGAGTATTCTAAAATTTATAATATTAAGTAAAATTTTCTTGAGGTATTGTAGATTTTAAAACATCGGTAATGTGAATCGCCACTTAGCGGGTAAAAATTACTATTCGAGATTGTAACTTTTAATACGTGAGATATAATTTCGAGTTCGTTGTATTTATATTTGGCATATACTTTGAGAAATTCAAATGGTACTTGTAGCCAAGTGGTTAGCGTGCTTGCATTTGAACTGGATTATTCGCAAGGCGTAGGTTCGAATTTCACCGTGGTCAAAAAAAAAAAGATGGCGGATTTTAAGATGACAGTTGAGATATATCCATAAATAAATATACAGATACATTCCAACAATATATAATATATATACATCTCGTTGGAAAAAAAAAAAATTTATTATTACACTCAAGGAGACAAATTTTACAATCTGGATTAGTAAAAATTCAATAGCTGTCTCAGTGAAAGTTTTATTCTAAAATAGATTTTTTACTAAATCAAATAGTAAATTTTATTGAATGCTTGTGTTTTGTACTCTAAAACTCAGTAATTTTACATATAATTTAGTAATTTATAGGATTAAGCGATTATAATTTTTACTTATTTAAAGGAAAATTTCGATATTATTGGACCGTTTCTAGTTTGCCTCGGCGTCATAGTAATTTTTATTTGAAAAATAAAAAATATTATCAGATTTTTTTCTCCGTGTATAATGCATAGGAAAACTTCCCATAATTTTCTTTCCGTGTACACCGTAAATTTCTCTTCGTGTACATCGACGTACATAATTTTTTAAATTTTTAATTGAAATTCAGCGTCTTCTTTAATCTCATAGAATATTTATTTTAAATTGGTCACGTTGTATTTTCATATACGGTATTATGCGTATATTTTTGTAATTATGTGAAAATTAGATACCCGCGGAAAATAAATAAATTACATTAAATCCCGATGATAATTATCCGTGTAAAAAAATAAAAATTTAATAGTGTACAGCTGAGAAATAATAATCCTCATTAATATAGTAAATTAATTAAGAACTATGATTACTAAATATTAAAGTCGATATAATTTATTCATAGAACATAAGTTTTTTTTTTAGCTTAACCTACTGTCCTTTAATTGGATCGGCTTTTATTTTACTTATTTGCTTGAATATTTCATTTAATAATTAAAAATGAGATGAAAATCTTATAATTTTTAAATGTTAATTAAAATACTGAATTTAGATGAAATACAGTTGACTTGATGGCGATAATTATTCACATAATTATTCGGAGAACTAGTGAATTCCTAGTCCTCCTTCGTCAGACGTAACACTCAGCATCTTTGTTAAGTAGTTTCGGTACTAATCAATTAGTCATTCTTGACGAGAGTAAACTCCCGGTAACGATACTCGAACGAACTTGAGACGCTAAACTACACGATTAGACGGATGGAATCTTGTTGATGAAAAATCTTAAAAAAAAAAATTTGAAAAAAATCAATAACATAAAAAATAAAAATAAAAATTATGAAGGATTTGTTAGATTCCAGAAAATTTTTATATACAGACACACTGCTATAAATTTTGGTGTGGTGTGAGATTTGGTGTTAAAATTGTCAACACTGCCGCTGTGAAAGTTACACAACGCACGGTGTTAAGTTTTACACCGCGTAGATTAGAATGTTCGTACCGTCAATAGTGTAAATGTTCTGTAAATTTTTTTGGACTTGGTGTAGTGTAAATGACGGTGTAAAATTTTGGTGTAAAAATTACGATAACATCGACTGCTGTAAAAAAATAGATTACACCGTGTTAAAGTTACACGGGTAGATATTTTACACCATTATTACTCAGTAGATTTTAGTATCCAACAATATTTGAGCTTATAACACCGAACGGTGTGGAAGGAAACACGCATACTCTGTTAAAAGTACACCGCTTGATGTTTTACACCAAGAAAATTTCACACCGAGCAGCCCGAGTAAAGTCTTCGGGGCCATTTTCGAATACAAAATAAAATTATCCTGAAATTAAAAGACAATTAAAAATTTTCGGTTTTTTTTTTCTAACTAATCAATTACAAAAAAAAAAAAAAATATAAATATGCACATGTAGAAAATTTCAAAAACTACAAGTGCAATTTTTCAAAATAATTTTTTTTTCATGATTTATAGTTTTAAAAAAATTTCAAAAATTATTAGACCTCGACTACAGTATCATTGATCCTGAAGTTAACTGACAATAAACAATTTCTGGATTTTTTTTTCAATATCAATTTAAAAAAAAAAAAATTAAAAATATGCACATCTAGAAAATTAAAAAAACTACAAGTGCAATTTTTTGAAATATTTTTTTTTTTATAATTTATAGTTTTGAAAAAATTCAAAAAATTATTACCTTCAGTATTCTAGAATAAAAGGATTTCTAGGTGCTTAAAATTTATACTCGCCCCCACAATATTTTTACTTGCCCGGAAAATTTTTTTTGCATTTTAAATTGCATTATACATTCTTTTCGACGAGAAAAAAACTCTCGCACCAACACAGAAAAAAAAAAACTCTTGGTTGAAGGTAAATATTCTTAATTCAAGAAAATTTTTTTGGAGACCTAAACTTTCTCAGATAAAGTAGTAATTTTATCTGACCAAGATAAATTCACTTAGCTCAAGAAAATCTTGACTTGGTTCCCGAAAACGGTGGTCTTCAAAAATATTTTCTTGACTCAAGATAACTTTTTTTTCTGTGAAGAAATCCTTTTTTTCTGTGCACTAAAAGTTTTTTACGTTGGTTTAGCTCCCATGTTAGGTCAGAAAATACCTGATTCTCCTGAAATAGTATATATAGAAAACGTTGGAGAAGCTTTTGCACTGGGTGCAGTGAGGTAGAAAGCCCTATCCTCTCTTTGGTATAATTGGGTCGCTCGGTCAAACCACAAGCGAAATTGCGGACGCGAGAAATCCTATGAAATAAAGTGCCGGTGTCTTAATAATTAAATAACACTCGAGAGAGTCTTTAATAATAAATTAAGTTCAAAGAATTACATTTCAAATTTTTAAAAATAAAATATTATTTTATCAGTAATATTTATTAGAAACCAAAAATAATTGATCAACAAAAGTTACAAAATCCCATGAGTGTGAATGTAACAGACATTAGACAAATTTAAAATTATAAATAGAGTAAATAATTAAAAAAAAATATTCATAAAAAATGCACTTATTAATTTTTAAATTTTTTAAATGCGCATTTTTTCAAAATTTTATTTGATTAATTATTTATTCCATTGATTAATAATTTTACATTTGTCTGATGTCTGCTACACGGAGAAAAAAATATAGTGAATTTTACTAAAAAATATGAGAATACTAAATTTGAATAGTAATTTTGAAACGCTTATAATTTATATGAAAAATTAATAAACAGATAAGCATATTTTACAAGTCGTTTAGTAATTTCTCATATACTGGTTATGAAAAATCTCCTATATTGCATAGTAATTTTTAGTTATATTTAGTAAATTTTACTATCTCTGTTTAGTAAACTTTACTATCCCGCTTAGTAAATTTTACTATATTAGAAAGGAAAAAAATAAAATAAAATTTTTATTAGCTTTTAACGTTTTATTATTATTGCTATCATTTTGATTATTATTGTTATTTATGTCATCTGCATTGGTGTTGTTGTCGATTTTTGTTTTTTAAAGAATCACTTGTTTCAACCGAGATTCGAACCCTGATCTCCCGCGCGCGAGTTCTTTCCTATGTCTGACGGCCCGATGTCTCCTTTGGACAAAAGCTTCAGAACTTGTAATGCATATTTGTATATGCTATCCCCACCAACTTTTAATTTTATCTATACACAGTAGAATTTACTATACAGATAGTAAAAAAATATAATCGTGTTAGCAAAACATACATTGCGTATAGTAATTTTTAATATTTTGTACAGTAACAAATCCTATATTGTATTAGAAAATTAACTTTCTTAAATTTGTATTTATTAATAGTACTTATAGTAAAATTTACTAGACAAATAGTAAAAAATACAATCGTCTTAGCGAAAGATACATTACGCATAGTAATTTTGAATATCTGATTATGTAATTATTACTGACTAGTAAATTTTACTAAACGTTTAGTAATAATTACAATACAGAATATATTTTTTCATATCTGTTAGTAAATTTTACTGTAATATTGTAATTTTTACTATACTTTTTTCTCCGTGTACATTCAATGATCCTAAAGTTCGCAGACAATAAAAAATTTTCTGTTTTTTTTTTTTCAACAAATCAATTACAAAAAAATGAAAACTAAAAATATGCACATGTAGAAAATTTAAAAAACCACAGGTGCAATTTTTTCAAATTTTTTTTTTTCAAATTTGCTGTCTAAAAGAAAATAAAAAAATGATTAGACGTCGGCTTACATCAATATCATCTAAATTCACACTCATAAAAATCATAAGTTTCTATTTAAATTTAAATAAATAAAATTTTTAATTTACCGGCAATAAAAATTTTATTAATTTATAAAAAAATATGTAATAAAACGTGACCTGGACTCTGACTAAATAAAACGTACGGGGAATAAACTTCGGGGATAAAGGATTCACGACGAGCGTGCGAGCGAGATCGTCTGATAAATAGATAAGGACACTAAATTGTATAGTAAATGTTGAATAAGGAAGAGAACACGCGCGGGGAAAATTTAACCGGCGCGAAAGCAGTTGCGCAAAGTGACACGCGCGCGGTTACTCTTTAAAGCCGGAGTTCGCTGTGCGCATCAAGTTCACTTCAGTGTTCAGTCAGTTCACGTTTATCAGCTGAACGTGATTGTTGTATTTACGTTTTTAAAACCCGGGAACCGCGTGAAATAAATGATTATTGTTTTAAAAACGCGTTACTATAAAAAGTTAAGTGAGTCGTGGAAGATTTAAACGAGCGGCAAAATATCTTGTCTATTAATTTATTTTTAAAAATAATAAAACATATATTTAATATTTTGTAACTATAATAATAATATTTAATGAAATATAAATAAGAACGTAATGAATAAATAATGAAAATAATAATTTTTTAAATTATCGTGTACTGGTGATTAAATTTGATCTGTATTACGTGTCTGTGAATTAATCCCAAGTGTTTTAATTATTCGCTGTTGTTTATTTTCTTGAGGATATTTTTGTTTTAGTAGTAAAATACGTGTAATAATAATAATTAAGTGGCATTTTAATTTAGCAGATATTTATCTACGAAAATTAATATTTTTTTTAGGTGAGTCAGTGCATATATATTTTTAAATTTATTATTATTGTGATTGTTTGGATTTTAATGTCAGTGATAGTTTATTTTGATACTGGAGCTTGTCGGCGTCTAATAATTTTTGGACTATTTTAATAATGATAAATTAAAAAAAAAATATTTGAAAAAATTGCAATTATAGTTTATTAAATTTTCTACATGTGCATATTTTTAGTTTTTTTTTTTTTTTTTAATTGAATTGCTGGAAAAAAAATTTGAAAATTTTTAATTGCCCGCTAACTTATGATACTGAATTTAGCTGACATCTAATAGTTTTTGAATTTTTTTTTAAACCAGCAAATCATAAAAAAAAATAATTGAAAAATTGCACTTATAGTTTTTTCAATTTTCTACATGTGCATATTTTTAGTTTTTTTTTTTTTTTTAAATTGAATTGCTGGAAAAAAAATTTGAAAATTTTTAATTGCCCGCTAACTTATGATACTGAATTTAGCTGACATCTAATAATTTTTGAATTTTCTTTTAAACCAACAAATCATAAAAAAAAAATATTTGAAAAAATTGCACTTATAGTTTATTAAATTTTTTACATGTGCATATTTTTAGTTTTTTTTTTTTTAAATTTAATTGATGAAAAAAAATTGGGAAATTATTAATTGCCTGTTAACCTAGGGTCATAACTTTATCATACTGAAGTTAGCCAACGTCTGATAATTTTCGGATGTTTTTTTAAACAATAAATTATAAAAAAAAATATTTGAAAAAATTGCACTTATAGTTTATCAAATTTTTTACATGTGCATATTTTTAGATTTTTTTTTTAAATTGAATTGTTGGAAAGAAAATAGGAAAATTTTAAATTCTTGCTAACTTCAATTCAATTTTCCCCAAGTTAATGGTAATAAAAATATTTTTTTTTACATGAAAATTAAAATTGTTACTGGGTTATTCATCGTTAGTCTGTTGATTTGACGAAGGGTAAACACGAGATGAAAACGGTAGGAAAAGAATAAAGAGGAAGAAAGAAAGAGAGGGAGTACTTTGCAACGTCTTCTCGGCACGACACGAAAGAAGTTGACCAACTCGTCGATGAAAGCATGTTAGACCGGATTTCTTGAAGACCGATCAAACGATATCAGAATCCTCTTATATTCAACAGACCGATATCGTTGCGTGCTATATTTGGTCCTTTATTTTTTAGTCTTCTTTTCTTCTTTAAATAAAATAAGCCGACTAATACAGCTTTAAAATGTTCAATTACAACTTTTATATAAAAATTCTAACGGCCGTCTTTAGAGTTTGAATTTTTTTTAAAATTATATTTTATAAAACGATCTTGAAGCTAGTAGACAGTTGAAAATTTTTGGACTTTTTTTTTTTCGACATTAATTACAAAAAAAAAAAAAAAACTCAAAAATGCACGTGTAGAAAATTAAATAATCTATAGGTGTAATTTTGTAATTTATCGTTTTGAAAAAAATCCAAAAATTATTTGACAATAACTTCAGAATCATTTTTATAACAGTAAAGTTAGCAGACATTGAAATTAAAAAAATTTTTTTTAACAGATAGGAATGAAAAAAAAATATTTATAAAAAAATGCACATATCAAAATTTTCAGAAACTATACGTGCAATTTTTCAAAATATGTTTTTAATATGTATTTTTTTGTTGAAAAAAAACCAAAAGTTTTTGAATGCCTGCTAACTTATGTCATGATTCAGAAGTTAACAGACAATTAAAAATTTTTGGATTTTTTTTTCAACAAATGAATTACGAAAAAATAAAAATTAAAAAAATGCACATGTAGAAAATTGAAAAAACTATAAGTGCAATTTTTTCAAATATTTTTTTTTTATGATTTGCTGCTTTAAAAAAAAATTCAAAAATTATTAGATGTCAGCCAATTTCAGTATCATCTTTATTGTCATCTGATTTTTGAGTTTTCTAAACGTGCATTTTTTTATTTTTGTTGCATAAAAACTTAATGTTATTATTTGAAAATTCAAAAAATTATCAGCTGTTCGCTAATTTCACTCTCTTATCATTTTTATAAAATATCATGAGTGAATGAAGCAGATATGAGACAATTTGTAAATTTTGAATAATTAAATAAATTAATTACAATATCAAAATTGAAAAAAAATGCGCGTACTGATTGTTCAATTATCTAAATACGCATTTTCGAATTTTTATTCTACAACCATTTTAATTATTTATTCAAAAATTTCAAAAATTGATAACTCATTTACATTCGCACTAATAAAATCATTAGATATCGGCGAATTTCAGTATCATTTTAAATTTTCGTTTTCAGTTTTTCAGTACCTAAATTGAAGTCAGACTTGTAAATAATGCATCCATGGAGGCTTTTAAAATAATGTCTTTTTTCATTTATTTTTTTACTAGAACTTTTTACTTTCAACTTTCATAGTATTCGTGTTGTTGCATTAGCGTTTGAAAAAAAAATATAAAAAACTGTTAGACAAATGGTACGCGTAGTTTGTGGCTTCTGAAGTCTTCCGGACGATCCATTTCCGCGGGTAGAAACGCACTTACTTTAGATATTTACTTCTTTTTCTCTTCAGTCTTTACTTAGCTTATATTTTTTATGTTACTTCTTTCCTCGTGTTTTACAGGTGTCATCAGAAGGAATAAATGTTAGACCGAGAATAAAAATTAATTATTTTTTTTTTATGATTTATCTTTCAGTTACTATTTACTTGTTTTACATTAAAACCTCATAAAACTTTCTTTTATTGGTACTACCGGTTTTTTTTTTTTTTTTATTTTTAATTAAATGTGTTATTAATCATTTTTAATTGGATAAAAATAAACTATTTGTTTTAATTTATTCATAAAAAGTAATGCCAGGTTTTTCTATAAAAATAAATTTGTTTGTTGAAACTTTTGATAGTAAAGATTTTCAAATAAGAGATAAAAAAAATTTTGTGTAAAATCTGCATATAAATTTGCATCTTATTTGAATGTTACTTCGATACAAAAACTATTATTTTTGAGCAAAAGGAAAAAAAGTGCAATCGGTTCAATTTAAAAAAAATTTATCCGCAAAAGATGTCCACGTTTTGAAATTTTACAAAATGCAAATTACTGTAATTAGATGTACCTGAAGATCGGAACGTTTCTTGCAGAACGAAAATAAAAAATAAAAAATCTACTGGATCTAGATTTCTGAAATGTTTCGAAAAAGCGCTAGTATGTTAGCTGAAAATTGCAGCCACCCCTACTTGCCCCTCATGTCACCCTTAAATAGAATTCCATAAATTTTTTTATTTTCGTTACGCGAAAAACGTTCCGATTTTCAGGTACATGTAATTAGAAAGTTGAATGGGAACGTACAGATGTAAACAAAATTTGGTTACGATATCTTTAGAAGTTGTTAATTAATTAATTAATTTAAGTAACTCTTGCGGTAATAATCGAGAGCTCATTAAATCTAAAGCCAATTATGTTTCGATATCAGTTCCATTTATTGAGTAACTTGAGAGATAAGGAAAAATGAAGTTTAAAAAAAAATTAATTGAAATCTAGTTAACAAATTGACCTAAGATCCAAAAATTAATCAGCTTAAAGTACATGGAGAAATTATTCTTGTTAGAAATGCTATGGTGTCATAGTAAAGCCGGATTATGTTGGCCACCTGACGGAAATTGAAGTAAACACGTGCGAAAATTACTATGACCATTAGGGTGGTTGTTAAAAATTAAATTTTCTCAGGCGCCCTATAAAAAGCTTCTTTTCAGTGAAAAAATACCTGGGGAATTTGGTTTTTTCTTTTTAAGTAAAAAGAATACGTGCTGAAGGACGATCATAGTTCATTTTTCGATACAAATCGCGGTTTTTTTTAAATGTCTCATGAAATATGCAGATTAAAGGAAAAAATCATAGGAACAATTTTGTAGGGAATTAAATTCTTGACAAAAGAGGTCATATTCATTTTTTTTATAAAATGTGTATTTATGAAGATATTTTAAAAAAACTTTTTTTAGATCTTATGAATTGAGCGTTTTAGGATTGCAAATTTCGGAAATAACATTTTTCTAAATATATAGAAACTACACTAAGAATTAATGATTGATATGTTACGAGTTACGAAGTTGTCTATATTTGAGAAAAAACTTTATTTTTGACATCCGTAACCCTTAATATGCTCAATTGATAAGATCTAAAAAAGTTTTTTTAAAATATCTTCATAAATACACATTTTATAAAAAAAATGAATATGGCCTTTTTCGTCAAGAATTTAATTTCCTACAAAATTGTTATTATGGTTTTTTCCTTTAATCTGCATATTTCATGAGATATTTAAAAAAAACCGCGATTGTATCGAAAAATGAACTTTGATCGTCCTTCAGCACGTGTTCTTTTTACTTAAAATGAAAAAACTAAATTCCTCAGGTATTTTTTCACTAAAAAGAAGCTTTTTATCGAGCGTCTGAGAAAACTTAATTTTTAACGACCACCCTAATGACCATAGTACAATTTACAGTCGTTGCAGTAAATCTTGATGCACCTATTGAAATTTTGCTATGGTCATAGTGATTCTTGCATGCGTTTATTTCAATTTCCGTCAGGTGGCTAACGTGGTCCGGCATTTTTATTTTTACCATTTGTCTAATGATGTCTTCCGAATGAATCAATTGATTTGATTGAATCTTCCGGTAACCGGAGATCATTATTTGAATCTCAGTTTATTTATAAATTAATTAAACTTATAGATTGCTAATTATTATTCAGGAAATTGAAATTTTAAAAATATGAAATTTTGATTCTAACATTTTAGTTTCCAAATTTTAACGGTTTGTTTGCCTTTAAAATTTTTTGATTGCCGTAAAAAATCTTTAAATTGATCAGTTTAAAAAAATGTAGACGTCGTTCGTGTAAAAAAAAATTCAAAAGATTTATCGTAAATCTTTCTCGAGAATAAAAAAAAATTGAAAGTTAATATTTAATATTCTTAAGTTGTTGGTAATATTTAATAAGCGTTTCTATAACGGAACTAGTTTAAGATTTGCATGATTCATTTTTTCAATACAAATTTTTTTATTTAATGCATTAATATATGCAAGAATATATTACTTGCGAGACGTAACTTAATAAATTTGCGTAACTATACATGAGCTTACATGTTTTTTGCTTGCCCATCATGTTATTTAAATGTTTACATTATAATATAAAAAAAAAATAGACTTGAAAAAACGAAGGATACAAATAAAAGATATAATTTCATGGTTTACTTCACAGCATGCAAGTCGTTTAAAATACTTAATATAAAAGATCATTTAAATAAAATGCTAGAATACATACGTGTGTATTTGAAAAAATGTATCGGTGTTTTTTTTACAGTTTCTTGAATTTATGACAGTTAATTATATTTGAAATCAAAGTTAAAAATATATGAAACATATAAATTTTAGTTATTATGCTTTGAAATTTATCACCAGATATTTTGCAGTTTTTGAGACTAAAAAAAAATTGATTTCTTAACAGTATTCAAAAAACTAGAATTGAAAACAAAATATAATTGCAATTAACGCATGCGTTAAACTTTTAGTTCTTAAATTTTGTAAATGCAGTAATTGTAAAGGTTCGAGTAGGAATTCAAGAGTTTATAGAGATATTTACTAGAGGATGTATTCAACTCATTAACTCTCATATAAGGTACCCGCGGGCAATAAGGCCTAAGTGATAGAAATGATATTTAAAATAACCGCCTTCGCTAAAGGCTACTCTAGTAGAAGGGTCTTGCATAGAGATGTTACGACAAGATTATAGAGTCTCGATGCCACGTTCTCTGTCTTCTATATTTCATCATCCGTCATATGATGTCGTAGCGCAGAAAAAATTATAAAAAACAATCTAGTCTTCTGACTCTTAAGAAGGATATTGATAGTTTTAAGTGCTGTTGAACAAAACAATCTAGTCTTCTGATTCTTAAAAAGTATTGCTGCTAAATTTAAGTGATAATTCATCTCTAATACCGATTTTATTAAGTATGATTCAACTATTCCAGTTTGTTTAACCCATAGGTCTTATTACCCTACTGTAGTAAAATAAGGCCTATTTGTATGGTTTTTGTAAAAGTATGATTTTTTGTTTGTTTACGGTAAAAATTACCATAACTTCACTGTAAAACCAAGTGTGTAGTCAAAATTTACACTTACCAAATAACATTGAAACGCCATAAGTAATCTATAGATATTTAATATACCGTGAAACGTGTTTTGAATGATTACAAAAAACTATAGTTTTGCTTATGGCCTTAAACATAGAACACATTTAATATATGTTAAAATAATACGTTTGTAACACACTTGGTTTTAGAGTGTTCATCACATTTTATGGATAATGTATTGAAATAGAGATTAATGATACATTTCGATAATTAAATGCAATATTTTCGATTCTATTCAAAATCTCCCTTAGCTAGGCCTTATTACCCACCGGTACCTTATTCTCTATGAGTTGTTGGTTTCGGTTTGATTTTCGACAATCGAGTTGTCACATATACCTAAAGATCGGAGAGTTTTCCGCGCAACGAAAGTGAAAAAAATTATGTAATTTGACTGCTTAAAAGGTAGTTCCGGAGGCTGGGGGTGGCCTAAGATTTCCGGCTGACATATTAGCATCTATACACAGAAAAAAAAAATTCTCGACTGAAGGTAAATATTCTTGATTCAAGAAAATTTTTTTGGAGACCTAAATTTTCTCAGATAAAGTAGAAATCCTCTCCGACCGAGACAAATTCTCTTGGCTCAAGAAAATCTTGACTTGATTCCCGAAAACGTTTGTCTTCAAAAATATTTTCTTGACTCAAGATAACTTTTTTTTCTGTGTATGTGAAACGTTTCTGAAATCTAGCCATCCAGTAGATTTTGTACTACTCACTCCAGTACATTTGTGTTCAGACAACGTTTTAGGTCCTATGAAGATATTTTGGCTATTTTCGGATGAATATCTGTCTGTCTGTGTGTGTAAATGAATTGTTTTACGCAGGTTATTTCAGTGCAGCCACTAATTAACTGCTTGCATATAATTTATAAGGCCCACTTTACCCCATAATGTCTATTTAGCTTTCCGCACAATATACAGGAAAATATCTTGAGAACTTCTTTCTTCCTCTGTATTATTTGAATCGTTTATTTGAGAAACCCCATAAGTCAAGAAAACAAAATTTTTCAGGAAACACAAAAAACATTTTTCTGGAAAAACTTGCCATTGAAATAATAAGTAAATAATTCAAGAGAATAATGTTTGCGTCTCTGAAAAATATTCAAACAACAAAAATTCAATTTTTTAGTTGAAACTACTTAAAAAAATTATTTAAAGTCGATTGACTTATGGGGTTTCTCAACCAAACGGAAGAAAAAGTTATAAAATCATTGTTTTTTTTTTTTTTTCCACTTAAATAATTTATTAGACTGATAAAATGAAGTATATAATATGTATATAAACTCTGAAACTCAGAAATTACAAAAAATAATAATTAATTTAAGTATTTTAATTAGTCATATTATTTTTTTTCCAAAAAAAAGCGCGAATTTTAAATAAAAAAGAAAAAATTATTTCTGTAAAACTAAAACTGAATATGTTTATTTGAAAAACCCTATAAGTCGTTGACTTATGGGGTTTCTCAATAAAATGAAATTTCTGTTACCCCGTTAATTGTTTTTTAAACACTGATTTGATGGATTTTTTTATTAATTATGGGGGGACATCCAAAGAACCCAAAAATGCAAAAAACCCAATTTCGAAAAAACATGACTTAGAGGATTTCTCAAATAAACGATTCATTTTAAAACGCACATAAAATCATTATCTTTTTTTTTTTTTACTTTAAAACAAAGTATTTGAATTGAGAATTGTTGGCAAACTTATCTGAATCAATATAACACCAGAATAACGTTGACAAGTAAACTTCGAAGTACGTTCATTAAAGTAATTAACAAATACAGTTTAGTAAAAGATACTTACACAAACAAATACGTCATCAGAACAATTGAGTAATTAAAAACAAATGTTATAAATAAAATAAATTATTTTCCATAAATATTAAATTTTTGATACCAAAAAAATAAACATATATTTTATTCTATCTAAATATGAAAGTGTATGAAAAAAAAAGTTTAAGTCTTTGTTCTCGTTGAAAGTCTCGGTTCTAAGATATCTCGGATACCTTTTTCTTGTATCTTTTTCTACATCTCAATTTCTCTCACTCGTTCTTGGTTTTCATGCTGTGGTACATCCTTTGGGTTTTAACTCTATACTACTCTAGTGAGTAGAGACTATGGCATCTCTAAGCTCAGAAGCTTGCAAAGTTCTACAGAAAGTCTGACAAGAGTATTCACGCTCTCGCTTTAATTTTATACTTTCTCTCTCCCTTTCATCTACACCATGGTACACTACCACTACTGTTACTTATACTACTAGCTTCACTCTTGCCGACTTGACTCTTGAGACTGGCATTTCCGGTGGAAATGCCGTCGGACTTCCGAGGAGTTCCGGAACTTGCGGGTACCCGTCATATCATACGATACCTTTTAGAAATCTCTACATCTTCTGGCCATTTATTTTTATAAATTTATATATTATCATTATGAAGACAAATAATTTTATTATTTTCATTTAAATTATTACTTCATTTTGTAATTTCACTGCTCATTTTTTGTAGATTTCATACACTGAGAGAAAAAAATTGGTTTTATGAACTATGAAAAACGTAGTTCAATCAAGCCTCCACTATTATCCTCAGTTCAGATAGCTAATACATAGTTGTAAAATTTTCTGGCCAGTTCATTCAGTAACTGGCCAGCGATCCCGGCTGAAAACTAGAAATCCCGCCACCTAAGGCGTACACATTGGTCACACTAATATATTTTCTGTACTAGGGTACTATTTGTAATTTACTTTTTGTCGTCACTTATGTTGAGTATTTTAAGTAGAAATTTTTTCGGTGACATATATTTCTGATCGTTTTGTCAACATATTGGTGTCTTATCGATATGTCAAAAAGTAATATACCTGAAGATCGTAACGTTTTCTTCGAAACAAAAATACATGGATTTGCTGCATTGCATGTTTTTGCAAAAACGAAATGAAAAGAAAAAAATCTAGATTTTGATTTCTTAAATGTTTCGCACGTCAACCGAAAATTGTAGCCACTCCCAATTATTCCTTAAGTCACCTTTCAACAGCCAAATCACAAATTTTTTCGTTTCGTCGCGCGAAAAACGTTCCGATTTTCAGGTACATAAAAAGTAGCCTAAAAACTGATATCTTATAGATGTCTCAAAACAATTGCTTAAGTATGCTACTTCGGAAATAATATGAAATCTACTTCCAATTTGTATGCCGAATAGCCTTTTTTTATTTTAAAATAGTATGTACATGATATTTATACAGCACTATTAATCTGTTTCAACAATTTTTTCCTTTTTTCACGGTATTGTTTCATTTTCCGTTTGTTTTTATTTTAACGTACGGTTTTTTTCATCCTTGACTGAGTCTCGTGTTACTGAGTTTTATTTTTAAAAAATGAAAAATGCCATGACGTGGAAAATTAAATCGATGAAGCTGAAGAGGCGTAGAAAACACAAGGATCGGTAAAGTGAATAAATAAGTAAATAAAAAAATAAAAAGTAAATAAACTAGAAAAAGACATGATGGAACACAAGATGTGTATTGTGTCGAAGAGTTATCGAGATAAGAAATGGGTGTATTTGACTTTGATAAACGGAAGTTCGAGGGTCAAGTATTTCATAAAGTATATACCTGAAAATATTAAATTAAAATACGTTATTTAAATTTTCTTACATACTTTTACATTCAAAATTTTTCTTTCTTAGTATTCTGTTATAGTTTTTTTTTTAAATTCCAACATGGAATTTATTCAATAAAAATTATACAATAAAGTTCTTTAAAGAAAATTTTTACAAATATTTTTTTATGTACTTTTTTGTGCATTACATATGGACATAAAATACCCACAATTGTATTCCACAGTCGATAACAAAAAAAAAAAATAAAAATAAAAATAATAATAACTAAAAAGTTGAATAAAGGATATATGTAAAAAGTCCGAATCGATTTAGGACAGTGGACACGAATAAAGAATTGAATAAAAAAAAAGTATATCTCAATTTCCTGTAGCATTTATCCCGAGGGTATAAAACTTGAGAGCGTGAGTTTTTCCACCTTCTATTCCTGAAACATTTTCAAGAGTATTGACGATTCTTTCAAGCAAAAAAAGAGAAAGAGAAGGAACAAATAAAAGAATACGGCTAACACGTGATGAGAAGACAAAAAGAAAAGTTGCTGAAATTCCATGAGTACACGCGCGCGCGATAAAACTTGTAAGTGCCGCGAGAAGCGTTGAAGCAATTCGCTGGATTAATCGAAACAGTAAAGAGTAAGGAAGATAGTTACTGATAACAAGAGAGATAGTGATAGACATGACGTAAAAGAAAAAGAGAGAGAAAGAGATAAATTTGAAAATTTAACATAAGTGCGACAAAAAGTTGTAAGTACTGATATGAGTGGAAACAAGATATGAAAAATAGTTTAGACGCGTTCGTATTACTGACGATAGCTGGGCATGAACCACAAAGTCGCGTGTCAGAACTGGACGGGTCTTCTGATTAGACGAATATAATTAATCCCTTGAAGATTACGCTTTCATGCTGTGCCAGTGTATAGCCAAGTAGTTGTATTATATTATATATACATACATATATATCTGTACATAATATAATACAGTGTAGTGAAGGTTCACGAGAATTACTTAAGATCGATAATTTGATTCGGTTCACTCCGCTATAGTTTCGAATTTAGACTGCTGCTGTTACTGAAGTTAATGTTTAATCTTATTGTTGTATTATATATCAAGTATATATATTTATGTTTAGTATAAATATAAATACTACGATAAATAGATGTGATAGTAGGATGATTTCATCCGCATTCTTGTCATGGCTTTTATTCAACAAACTTTCAAGGCCTAGTGTAATTTTGTGTATACATATATTTATATACGTTAACTAGATATATGTAGTCTTGTCTGCTTATTCGTGTACCTATATTTGAGAATATTATACATGTTTTATCGTAGACATATCGCGCCCACTATCCACCGGCTTACGAGCGTTAACACGCAAACTAACTTTTTACTTGGTCTTCTTAAACTTTGTAATGTAGAAAATTATTTTGTTAGAATTTGATTTGGTATAATTGCCTAATTGCTGGTTATCTATTTAAATTTACTCGCTTTGTCGATAGCTGTCTGATTAGGGAGTAAAGAAAATTTTTATCTGCACACTGAGAAATTATTCTTATGTGAAATGCTATGGTGTCATAGTAATGCTGGACCATGATTATAGTAATTTATGCATGTGTTTATTTCAATTTCCGACAGGTGGCCAACATAATCCGGGACTACTATGACACCATATCATTTCAGAGGAAAATAATTTTTCCGTGTATGGTCATATCAATCTAATTTTGTTAATTAACTTTCATTTTACGAACTTTTGAAAATAAATCGCGTCGCTGATTCTAAAAGAACATTTTTCTACGTCCCTTTGACTTTAGAGAGTTTCCTAAAACCAAAAAGGGTATATTTTTTTGATTGCCAATCGTTTTTTAGACCAATTTCAAAGCCAATAGTTTGAAAGCCAAACCCCTTTTGGTTTTCAAAAATTTTTTAAAAATTTCGACTTTTGAAATAAGTCTCCAAAACGATTGGTAATTAAAAAAAATCGGTCTGTCAGTTGACCCTGCGGGCCAGCCCCAAAACTTCCCGCTGTTTTCGAGCTCTTTGAGCTCGAAAAAATCGTTGTGAATACATTTTCGAGCTCTTCAAGCTTGTATGCCTTTGTTTTCGAAAAAAAAGTTTTTTACCATTTTTTCTCAAACGATATCTTTCGAACGAATTAACCGATTGAGACGGTTAGGGTGGCAATCGACGCATTTTATTGAGTTCTACAACCGATCAGATTTTGAAATTGATATATCTAGTCGTTTTTGAGAAATTTCGAAAATACTAAAAAAAATTTTTTTTTCTTCTTTTGACAACGGTTTCTCTTGAACGAATGAACCGATTTTGATGGCTGAGGTGGCATTTGATGTGGCTTATAAAGCTTCAGAGCCCAGTTGATTTTGGAATCAATCCATCGAGCACATTACAAGTTATCCAAAAAAAACATTTATGAAAAAAGTTTATTTTTGAAATATCTCTGAACGAGCCCTACCGATCAAGCTCAATTTTTTTCAGCTTTTAGATATTGACAAGCCGCGTCGAATGACACCTTGACGATCAAAATCTGTTCATCCGTTCAAAAGTTACAGATATTTATATACATACGTATGTACGTACATACACACATACATACACTCGGACATCATCTTGAAATTAGTCAGAATAGCTTCTTAGAACCTCAAAACGTTAAGATCTGTTAGAAATTCGATTTTCGAAAATCGGACCGAAACCAATAACTTCCCAAATTTTTGAAAATTTTAAATTTTCTTAGCGGGAAGTTAAAATTTATAGGCCCTTTTGGCTATAGGAAGCTCTCTCAACCAAAAGAACGTAGAAAAATATGTTCTTTCGGAATCAGTAATGCGATGTATTTACTACAATTACTTAATAATTAATCTTTCCTCTATTTATTTTATCTTAACAGCTTTCACGTAAACTCGAATGAAGTTTGTTTTAGTATAGTTGAAGTTTAAATTGTAACTAAAGACAAGCGAAAATTGAAATCTCTCGGGATTGTTAGATATTAGCATGCTAGATGCACGTTTGTAAAGAAGGTTTTGGTTACTCGTTCGGTGTCGTTGGTTCATCAAAGCAACTTAGAATCGTAATCGCGAATAGTACGCGCGTTTATACATTTACATCTATATACATATATATGTACAATACCTATGTTACGTCAATGGAATATAAATAAAGTAACAGGGTGAGAATGGGAGAGAAAGAGAGAGAGAGAGAAAGTAAAATAGAGGAATATTGCAAATTGATACTTCGGTTTTCTCTCTTATACTCTTTCATATATATATCGAATGCTTTAAATCGACCTCGTACTTACTGAAGCACTCCCTCTGCTGTCATTATCCTTATTGCTTTCTAGTAAAGTCGTTAAAAAGACATACATGCATATCTATATACATATTTCTGAGTTCATACTAATTTATTTACTATTTTTTTTTTTTTTTTATATTTCTCACTTTGCCCATTATCGTGTTGTTTAATTTACCGTTTCAGTACGAGCACGCAATCGTTTGTCTCCATGGTGTCTTTTTAGTATATAAAACAGGTCATATTGTACGTTTTATTTTAAATGTATATGTATATATTTGAGCACTGATTATGAGTAATGATAGTAATAAATAGCTTGTATATTAATCAGTGTAAATGAATATGTTTAAGTATGATGAAAAAAATTTTAACTGATAAGTATTGAATTAGATTATTTTTTTATTTTTTTTTTTTCGTTTTCTCTTATCGTCGTGAATTTAACGAGTTTGTTGGCGATGAGCTCAATATCCTAATGGTCTGCCCGCGAGGTTACGTCGAGGCTTACGGTGTTATTAACTCGGGTTCGTTATATTGGCCGATGATGGATCGAGTCGTTGCTCACCGAGACGAGAATGATTCATCGATGCTTCGCAACTTGCGTGCAGAGATAAATATCGTCGAAAAACGATCTACAGAGGCAAGGATCACACTTATATTCGCTGAATTATAATATACATTATATTATTTTGTTATCTTTTATCTAACCTCCTATTTTTGTTTTATTCCAATTACATTCGACGAATTATCTGGTTAGCGGGTTCTTTATTTTATTCATTATCTACTGAATTAATGTAGAATTTTTTTTTATCGTAGAATACAAAAATAATTATAAGTTTTTGATAAGGACTTGAAATAATAGACTATTTAAAGGAATAAATATTCAAATGAAATGATAAAAGTGGATAAAAATAAACTTACTAAATTACGGGATCGATGTTTTACACAGTTAGAAATTTTGTGTATTTGTGTTAAAAAATTATTTGGTTTAATTTTTTTTGTTGATTTTCAACACAGAAATCTGTTAATTCAACACAAACTATTTGTGTTATTTTACTTTGGCTGATTTTTTATGTTAAATGATTGGAAAATCTGTAATGTAATACATTTCTTGTGTTATTAGAAAATTAACACAAAATTTGTGTTGTTTAGCTAAACACTCCCGCGCGTTTCTTCATTAGGGGAGAGTGGGGTCAATTGAACCATGGGGCAATTGAACCAGTAAGCTTAAAAAATCGAAAAAAATGTAAAAATGAGTCGTCCTCTTGGAATTATATTTTAATACACTAAACCTTAGTCTGATCAAAATTTCGAACCAATATGATTTAATTTTAAAAAATTCAAGTTTTTGTGTTTTTAGGTATCTGAACTTTGATTTCAGCTCTTGGCAAGTTGTTTAATAATTTTTTAATTTTCAAATGAAATCTTAAAATTTTTTTTGTAATACTTTCTTACATATATTCGTCATAAATTTCTAGCTTTACTTCTAGTAAAATAGTTCTTGAATATTTTTTTTTAAACTAATTATTTCAATAAAATCATATGGGATTAATTGAACCAGTACTCTCGGGGACGGTTGAACCACACGAATCAAACTGTGGGCATCAGACATGCGCGCGCATCTTGACTGAATGTGAAAACTAGCTAAACTAACCAAGAAAAAAAATAATTATATTGACAGAAGTTTTAAAAGTGATTGTTATATCATATAATGTTATATAAAATAATAAATATTATTAGAAGTGTTATAATTTTAGTTTTGAGCTGTAATGAATAGTAAATTATTCATTAAAGTCATTCGTTTGTAGTTCTAATACTTTTGGTTCAATTGTCCCCGACTACTGGTTCAATTGCCCCCGCAAAGGGGACAATTGAACCATTTGATGCAGTTGTACAATTTCGTATTTATTAAAAATTTTGATCATTTATTAAGTTATGCGCTTATGAGAAATGATAGTCTATATAATAAATTATAATTTCGTAAAAAAAAAAGTTATCATTTTGCTTTTATTCATATAAAAAAAAAATGTCAAAGTACTCTCTTAAAATGAACTAGTGAATTTCACTGGTTTTAACCAGTGAACTATAAATATGTAAGCGCGCGAGTACAGCAGTATCCTGTACATGAGTGTATTTAAGTGTTTTATTGTGTCAATAAGTTATTAATATTTATTTATTATCTTTTGTAATATATCAACTAAGTTTTATATAACAATAATAATTATATGACAAAATTTTTACAGAGTATGAAAATAAATAACTATAAGGTTACTTAAATAGCTAAAGAGCTAACCTCAATCCAGAATAACATTTTAAAATTAATCGTTAACTGAATAATTTATAATCATAAGTAATTGTTATTAAGACTCTTTTAGTTCAATTTGTTATTAAATAAACGTTTATAATAAATAAAATTAAGTGGAATTCACTGATTCAACGAGTGAGCTAAGCGATCATCTTAGTCCACTGGTTGAATCAGTGGATTTTACTGGAGAACCAGTGAAATTTCACTGATTCATTTTAAGAGAGTATTTTTGGTTCAATTGACCCCACTCTTCCCTACTATAACCAAGCAAAGTATTGTAGCAGCATTGTCTGCAAGGAAACTTGGATTACAACTGATTTACAATTAAATATAATTATAGATAACTTTAATATTTATATGATCAGGTTCAATGACTTTTTTATTCTCATTTTACGGGAGGATATTTCATAGCTCCGTTTTTTAGAAAAATCACTGAAAATCGAACTAATTGTTTGGTAAACTGACATAAGTTGTACTAAGGGTAGATCAGTATACTTGAGTTGGTTAGATTATGTGCTTATATTTATTAGTTAATTGTAACATGAAAAGTCTGTTAAGCTTACATAAATTTTCTGTCATAATAACAGATTTTGTGTTCAATTATTTAACATAATATTTGTGTTTAAGATCAACACAAACACAATGTGTTGAATAACACTAAAATTTGCACTGTTAGAAATTTCACCTTGAATTTTCATGAAATGTCTTTGAAGCAATTAACAAATACAATTGTCACTGAAATTTCAGTTATAATTGTCAATGAATTTTCAAAACTCCGTCATGAAAATTCAAGTTTAATTCATGAATTTTCATATCAGCTACATAATTTTTCAAATATTTATTTTGAATTTTAAAATGAGAAAAATTATAATTTTCAAAATTTCGAATGAAATTTCAAAACCATCTACTGAATTTTAATATACAATTTTTAAATTTAAAACAAATTTTTCTGTAAAATTCAAAATGATTTTTTAAATTTCAAATTATTATCCTTAATTTTAAAAGATTATTTTTTTTAAATTTAAGAAACTGTTATTGAAATTTAAATCTAATGGTAGGGTTTCAAATAATACGAATTCAAAAATAAATTTTAATTCTTTTATTAATATTAATATTTGACAAACTTTTTATCTTATAAAATTAAGTAACTGTATTTAAAATTATTAATAATGATATAAAATTTTAAAAATTTTGAAGAGTAATAATAGGCTTTTGAAGAATAATTTTTAAGTAATAATAATACTTTTACTTTAAATTGAAATTGTAGAAACGACTAAGTGATAAATAAATTCTGAGGTATAACATTGAAAGTAACAAACACTAAAAACATTATTTTTTATTTTTTTAATAATAAACTATTGCATATTATTATTTAACTTATAAATTAAAACTTTATAATTTATAAATAAATAAATAATACTCTAGTGATTGTTACTTTTTACATCAATTTTAGTTCTTAAAATATTATTTAAATAATAATTGCAGCTTGCTGGCTAATGTTTGTACCGCGAGGTTGCAAGTGGAAAGTTGCCTTTTTGATCCTCTTTTTACCTTACTTCCCTTGATAGGGTTAATTTCCAAAAAAACTCTGGATTAATTAAAAAAAAAATATAAGTTTTATATGAAACATTAATAATTGAAAATCCAAATTATATTTTTACCTTTGAATAAACTCAAGTGATTTGAAGACCTCTCGCGGATAACTTAAGCCGAAAACATAGTAAGAGATAAAATTTATTAGGAATCCTTCAAGGACGTTTCGTGGTGAACAGCAAATTTGCTTTTCAATAACTACAGCACATTCTGCTGTAGGGTCAAACAGTGATTTGCTATTAATTAAGAGAATTGGAGCAGCCTTATCAACGTTTGCTTCAGCAATCTCGTCAGTCAAATCTTCACACTGAAAGAAATAACGATCCAATAATTAATAAATATTAATAAAAAATATTTACAATCTATTCAGATATGATTTTGAAAAAACTTACTTCGATCGTTTTAAAAAAAAATCGCAATCTTCTTTAAAATAATTAATTAATAAAGGAAAGAGTGCTAAAACTTTTGCTGAGTTATTTTCCGCAACTTCAGAAATTTTTTGTGATTCTTCTAACGTATTCTTAATACTGACGTGGAACTTATTTGCTTGCACTTTTTTGTTGTTTTTTATTATACTCTGCTCTAAGAACTGATGTAAAACCAAATTCTTTTTGAGTTTTTCTCGCCAAATTTCTTGAATTGGACTTCCTAATAATATTGAGGCATGCTGCATGAAGTATTCGGCTTCCATTAAAATTGGCCATTCTGTTAAAACATCTTTTATCAGTCCTTTCCTATGATTTATCGCTAAACGTTGAGATGAAAAAGTTGATTCTAAAGTATCTTTTATTTTTTCATTATCTCTGTCACTGAGCAACTGCTTTTGATTATAAAGGAACTGTTTTTTCTCCTCTTGGGTTTGTAGAGTCTCAGAAGGCAGCATAGATGGTTCAAAATTAGTGCATCCATATTCATCAACCTTATTTCCTGATTTTTTTAGTTTCAATCGTGCTTACTTGTTTATTTTCAGTATTATTATGTTTTTTTTGACTAATATAATAATATACTCTATTGTAAATAGACGTTGTTAATTTGCCAATCCCATCTCCTATGATAGTAGATCCAATTCTATCAGAAAACGATTTTGGATACTTTGATATAATCTTAGTTGCGGCTGCTTTAGCTGCTGAGTGTGATGTGTCATGCAAAACATCTACGAGATAATAGGCAACTTCTTGAATCATTGTGTGTCGGGCTGCATCTCCCGGAAATTCTTCTTTTTCACAGGCTTCAATTAATGAATTAGGAAATTTATTCCATGGAAATGGTTCGATAATTTTTGAGGACATTGAGGTTGTATCAATTATTTGACTTGTAAGCATGTTTGGAGTAAGGAGCTCTTTTTTATTAGATGAAGATTGCGAGGTATTAGGCAGAGTACCTTCAGAATGGGATGGCACTAAAAGAAAACATAAATTGAACGTTCAGAGTTAAATTCTAATTAGATTTACATAACTTCAATATAAATTAAACCATTACCTTCTGCACCATCTTCAGAAACAGGTACCATTAATTCCAGCATTGATTGATTAAATTGTAGAGGTAAACTATCAATTTTCGGCATCCATACAGCATCTTTTTTTTTAATCATTAGAACAATAGTGCCATTGATAGTTTCTTTATAAAGCTCTAAGGTCTCCATCTCAAATATTTCAGTTCCGTCCTCCTCTAATACAATCTGTTAACAGAATTAAAATAGTTATGGTTTTTTAACGCTTCGTATTACAGTGTATATATTTCGTCATAGAAAAACAATTATTTTTAATTATACCATATAGTCTTTTTCCTCATCAGGTAATGATAATTTTTTAAATGCAGATGATATAATTTCTTCAATACTATCTGCTATAATCATTATTCTTCTGGAGCGGTCATCTGGCACAACTTTAAAAATAGCCATAACTCTGAAATAAAAATAATGTAAATCAATTTTGATCAATAGAAAAATAATTAACATTATATTACAGTCATTTTGATCAATAGAAAAATAATTAACATTATATTACAGTCATTTTGATCAATAGAAAAATAATTAACATTATATTACAGTCATATTCCATGATGTAGTTTAATTCCTTTCATATTTCCTATTTGATAAATAAAATGAGGTGTATGATCTAACAACTGTTCAGTATTTATAAGTTCATATTTTTTCGTTGGTTTCATTTCATAGAAACGTATTATGGGATGGAAAATTGTTGTAGAGTTTTCAACAACAAAAAAAATATTTTGCATTTCGTCACACAATATTAACAAAATTTTTCCGATTGCAACATTGTGCTGATAAGCTTCTTGCTTCAGAATTACAGCATCATCATTTTTATAGTGTGTACCTTTAACCACAACTGATGAACACTGTTGTATTTCTTCAGATAATTTAGCATCGAGAATTACCTTTTGAATGGAGTCGGAAAACATTGCCAATTTCAAAGTGGTCTCATTATTGATACAGACAGCATATCTTAGATTTGAACCCATTCGATTTAAGCTTTGAAATAATTCATGTTTTTCACTCAATGAAAAACCAATATTTAAAAAATTATGAATAGCTCGGATAACTCTTTTAAAGAATGTGTGCTTACTTTCAAATCTTAAAGTCCAAACTTTAATCAACGGTCCAAATTTAATAAATAATTCCGGATAATGGGTCAGGAAGTGGTGTTTCGGACGTAATGGAACTGAAGGAAAAATTGTCAGTCTAAAGCTTAAATATTCATGTATAATATCTTCTAAATAAGGTAGATAAGATTTATTCATTGAAGGAGCACAAACTAATTCAGTTATCTCGGATAGTAATAATACAGTTTTCCATACTGGATCACTTGGATCCTTAATATAATTATAAATGAACAAAGGAAATAATCGTAGAAAACACCACACCTGCCAAGCCCCACCAGAAATTCGATTACCTTTTATGTTAAAGTTTGTTGGCTTATCTCGAGAATCTGTAGTTGAATAATTAAAAGTGTTTATTTTATTATTGAGTTGATCACATGTGAACCACTTCTTTTTGATCAAATTGGTAATCAAAAGCTGAAGATCATAAGCAACAATGCCTTCTAACAAGTCATGTCCTAAGCATGGTGGCAATCCGGGTGAACAAACATGAAAACTTTGCAGTTGATTAAAAACTGAATCAAATTTGACTCCATTATGCTCATTTAAATTATTTTGTTTTATTTTTTCAATAGATTCTTTATACAACTGAATAGTTCTATTAACGTATAAATTCCGAACATATTTAGATTCACTTTTAGCAGTGTCATCAATTAATAATTTCTTCTGATTATTGTGTTTAGCCAACATTAATTTTTTCGACTTAGTGTTAGAGTTATATTTCAATGAAACTTTTTTTTATTACAGGCTAAATACGCATTTTTTTGTTTACCAAGAGCTTTAAAACTCTTTAACTTTCTCGTTAGCTTCGTTCGTTTAAATAAACAATAGCGACAGCAATAAGTTGAACTACTAAAATTTTGAGTAAAACCTCCCAATTCATGGCTCCCTAAATTATCACCTGTGATAAAGACTACTCCAGCTTTTTTATTAACATTCGGAGCTACATCAACACCTTTAATCTCGAGATTTTTGATATCATCTACTATTCGCCCATAAACTTTATGGTGATCAAATTCACTCTCTTTACACAAAGCAACTAATTGAATAGAGTCAATATGTGTACGTATGTAATCAGGCAAATTTCCAATTGACATATAGACAGCCAACATTTTATACTTTTTTTTAGCTGAACCTAATGGATTTGCAACTTCAAAGCTGTCTTGATAAAGTATAATTCGAAGAGCGTTTGGATTATTTATAAAAAATTCATTTTCAGAGTATACAGAACCATCAGTAAAATCATGTAAAAAATTTTCTTTAGATTGAGAAGTATAGTCAAAGTTTCCTTCTAATGACTTATCATTATGCATTGCAATAATTGTATCTTCAATGGGTACATAATAAAAAAACTGTTCTTTTTTGTTTACAGTTCGAAGTAAAACTTTTTGAGGTTCAACATAATGATAGTTCAGTTTATAAAAATTTTTTCTTCTGAATTTTGACTTCAGTATTTTATTACTTTTACAAAATGGATCAGCTTGATGACATTCAGCTACAATTAAATTTATTTTTTCTGAAGAAAGATTTTCACGCGATAAACATTCAGACAAAATATTAGATATGATTTCTCGACTCTGATTATATATATCACTCAATTGAATGACAAGATACTGAAGAGTACTGGCAGGGACTAAATATTGACTTTCAAGCTTTAGGTACAGATTTGCTAAATTATATAAAAAGTTCTTATCAGTATTAGATTGTATTGAATCATAATTATCAATTTCTGTAGAACTATTATTGTAAGAATCATTTTTTAATTTCTCATTTTCTTGTTCTGAATCGACAATGTTTAATTGATTAGTTTCAATAAGAATTTGAGATTTATTTTTAACATATTGACGATGACATTTTGATAGATGACCAGTGAACGACTGGATATTGTCATAATTTTTTTCACAGTTTGTAACTGGACATTTTATAATTACACCATTTCTAATGTGATCTTTTAAGTGTTTAAGAAAGCGGGCATAGTCATAAAATGATTGTTCGCACAGCTGTTCAGAACAAACGAATTGAGCATTGATATTTTTGTTCTCATATTGAGGAAAATAGGGTACTTTGTGTTTGACAAAAATATGATGCTGTCGAATGATATGCATTCTGAGGTTTGCTTCAGTTTTAAAAAAATATTTACATCCGTCATAACCACAATGAAAATCATTAGAAAAACTGCTATGTGATCGATAATGTTTTAAATGTATCACCAATTGTTCAGTTTGGTGAATACAATATCGACACAAAAACATTGAAACTACACCTGAGAATAAAAATCGTATAAATAATAAGAGAAACTTCTCGTACACCTTTTTTATGTTACAGTTATAACTATTAAATTAAAAAAAAAAAATATTATTAAATACAATATATATGTTTTCCATAAATAACCATCAAAAACTGTAATAAATATTTGTTTAATAATTGGAATATCCAAGGACTACGTGTTAAATGTGTTATTTAAAGGTTAGATGAAATGTTTAATAAAAAATTTATTAATCTTTTACTAAAAAAAATAATAATACTTACTTTAAATTAATATAATAACCTATATGCGTTTTTAACTGTTATAAATCAATTGTTATATTTTTCCATAGATTTAAAGAAGGATGCTGCTGAGATTCTTGATGCAAGTTGAATTTCGTGTTTACACGCGTGTACAGTTGATGTCATAATGGCGAACCTATTCAGGACGCCAACTTTTAATTTTAAGACATGCGCAAAAACGAATACGCATCACGTTCCATTACAAAAATTTGAATTTTCAAAATTTTTATTGTAAAAATAAAAAGCTTTAACTGAATTTTCAAATGATCTTTAAAATTAAAATATGCATTTGAAAATTAAAAAACTTATCTTAAATTTCATAATTGAATTTTAAAATTAATAATATATTTTGAATTTTAAAATTTTCTACGTAAATTTCAATCAAGTGTTTTGAAAATTAAGTTTGAATTTTAAAATTCAAGTTTAAATTTAAAAATTCAGAAAATATTGTCCTTAAATCAATTTTACAAGAAATTTTTGAAATTTCATGGCACTTTATTTACGAAAATTCAAAATATTTTTAACAGTGTGTGTAGACCGTTTGTAACACACGATTTGTGTTTAATTTAATCCAAAATTACCAACTGTGTACTTGTACCAAAAAATGTATGTTTTATCAGTAGTTACAATTAAATGAATTTTGAAATGCCATAATTATATAGTAATTTCCTAATAATTTATCAGCATAAATTTTGAAATTTTTATCGGCAAAAATGTCATAGTCATGCTCAATAAGCGTTAGGGTTGACGTAAAAATTATTTAAACACTTTCACCCTATCAGAGCGACCCCTCGTGCGACCCGCAATACAAAAACACGAAACAAAAAAATCTGGTATTTTTTTTTATTTTTTTACCTCTATTCAGTCTATTTACTAAAAATAATAAAATTATATCATCAATTATTCTAATCTCTGCGTGATTTGTTTTAAATAATTTTGAGAGTATACAAAAGTTGTGATGAAATATTTCCACCATTGATGTAAAAATGTTAATATTTATTTAGCAATTTAAAAAAATTTAAATAATGGACCGAAGAATAATGCTTTTATCAAGATTACAATTTGAAATATTGCACATTTGACGAAACTCACTGACTGGTAAAGTTTACACGTCGACGGGGTTGTAATTTAGCAACAGACCGTCGCCATATAATGCTTCCATCCATAGGGTGGAAGAAAAGTACATAGGCTAAAAGCGAGCGAGAAAAGGTACATTACATGGGCTTGGGGAAATGCACATGGAGGCGTGAAGCCAAGCTGGAATTACGGAAGCGGTTAGAGAGAAACGAGTGACCTATTGTGGTCCATAGAGGATGTATAATGTATTGTCTCTGTTTATATTCTAACCGTGTTATTGCAACTAAGGGTAATAAATGTGTAGATATGTTTGTGTGTGGGTGGGTGGGTGGGTGTTCTAGCATCAGGAATGTTATATATGGATGATTGTTTTTTTTTTTTGAATCCAACAGAGTATATAGTAAATTAAAGTTCACATTGTAATGAAAAAAATGTCATTAAATTAGAGAAAATATATATTCTACACTGTAAAAAATTTTGAGTCCATGGTGTGGTGTGATTTGATGTTAAAATTTTCAACACTGCCGGTGTGAAAGTTACATGACGCTCGGTGTTAAATTTTGGTGTTAGAATGTTCACGTCACCAACGGTGTCAAAGTATTTTTTTATTTGAAATTTTCTACTTCGACACTAGGCGTTTAATTTTTATTATGTTATCGAACAATATTTGAGGTAATAACACCGAAAAGTGTAAAAGAAAACACTCATACCGTGTGAAAAGTATACGGTTTGATATTTTACACCAAGAAAATTTCACATCGAGCAGACAGTGTAAAATCCTCGGGGACCTTTTTCACATCAAAAGATTTTACCAGTGTTCAAAGATCATGTTTTAAACCCATTTTCATATTATTTGCTGAAAAAAGTTCTTAAGTCAGATTATAGATTATTCGATAATTAATCGAATAAACCTTTTTGCAGCAGCAGATTTTCTCGACAGGATTCCAACTTATGTCGCTTCGCGTCTGGTGTGTAAAAATAAATCCTTTTTGACAATAACTTTGAAAAAGTTTTTTTTTTTCCACGAAAATTTTCGGGTAACCCACTTGTCCCCAACCCAATTTTTCCGGACTCTTCTTTTTACTACTTTTTAAATACTCACGACAGTCGATAGTTTTTAAATGATTTTTTTTCTCAATTCGTCTGTTTTTTTTTTTTTTTTTTTTTTATTGATAACTTGTAAAGGCTAAAGTACCAGTACTCATATTTTAGTCTAGTTTTATCACTTGAAACTCATTTTTCGGATTATTTGCTGATGTCCTTTTTATTTCACTTGTTATCTATCCGCACATATTGTAAATATGCAGAAGTAGGGTTTCACGTATGTTGACCAAATATGTAAATAAATTTTTTCATATCACAGGCGTTGATACTACCAGTTTCAATGTCTGTATTTTCCGCCACAATCCAATATCGGACCATTGTGATTTAGCGGACTAAAAATACTTGGTTTCTTCTTCAGGGTGAAAACCGCATTTTTTTTTTACTGTAAACCTCGATCAAACTAATTGCATGAAATTCAGACCAACTAATATGATATATGCGCAATTAGTCTTCAATTATCTCGATTTAATTTACGCTAGAAATTTATGTACCTGAAGATTGGAAACTTTTTCGCACAACGAAAATGAAAAAAAAAAAAAAAATACGTTTTTGACTGCTTAAGAAATAGTTCCGGAAATTGGGGGTCGTCTAAGATTTTTGGCTGACATACTAGCATATAAATGCGAAAAATTTTAGAAATCTAGTCATTCAGTAGATTTTCTACTTTCCAATTTTTCTTTCGTTGCGTGAAAAACGAAATGTCAAGTAGAAAATCTACCGGATCTAGATTTCTGAAATGCTTCGTATGCCAGCCGAAAATTGCAGCCATCCCCTAATTATCCCTTCAGTCAACTTTATCAGTAAAATTACAGGAATTTTTTTCATTTTCGTTGCCCGAAAAACCTTCCAATCTTTAGATACATAATAATTCTTTAGATGCTTCACTTCCTGTTTCAAGTTTGGTCGAGATTATAATCAAAATTAGTAGGTTTCGATTCAACATTTTTCTCCATGTACATTAGGGTGGTCCAAAAAAACCAACGATTTTTTTTTCGAGTCTCTCATGAAAATTTGTTGGTTTACGATGCTTTAAGAAGCCTCTCCAAAAATCAGCTCGATAAAAAATTTTCAAGAGGTCGCTCACGAATTTTGAAAATATCAAAAATGATCGAAATTTGAATTTTTATTTCAAATTTTTTCTTTCTTGTGGCAGCAATAGTTTATATTTGTGAAGTCATGACTACGCTGAAAATTTAAGCCCAAAATTTAAATATTTAAACTTCGCTCAAGAATTTTGAACGTTTCCGAGTGCTGTTTTTTGAACGTTTTCGAGCGACCCTTGAATATTAATAATAAAGCTTCTCGATTTTTTCACCATCAATTTGCATCACGATGAGTGAAAATATAACCCGAGAAATAGAAATAATAAGTTATTTACATACTTTTTATTTTTTAATTCAATTTTTAGGTTTTTTCGCTTATTCAAAACTTACCAAGTTTTATTCTTTAAGACTATCCTGTATATTTTTGGTTACGCAAAAGTTATATTTTAGTGAAATGACAATAATTGAGTTATAAAAAAATACAAAAACTAATTCAAAGTATTAGTTGCATATTATCAGTTAATATTCAAAATTCTTGAGCGCCGTTTAAATATTTAAATTTTGGGCTGAAATTGTCAGCATAGACATGATTTTATAAATATAAACTATTGCTGCCACAAAGAAAAAATTTAGAAGTAAAAAATCCGAGTTTCGATCATTTTTGATATTTTCAAAATTCGTGAGCGACCTCTCGAAAATTTTTTATCGAGCTGATCTTTGGAAAGGCTTCTTAAAACTTCGTAAACCAACAAATTTTTATAAGAGACTCGAAAAAAAATAGTCAGTTTTTTGGGCCACTTTAATGTACATAGAAATATAAACTCTAAGCTTCAATCAGGTTATTACAAAAAATATCGTGTGTAACACTATACTATTTTTTATTTCTATTAAGTAAGCGATTAAAAATCAAATAATTGTAATATCAAAATTCTTCAGTTAATCACGGCGGTTTCAAAAGTTTGAAAAAAGAGTTCTATTTTTTTTACATGCGTTGGAAAAACTCCTCGTTAAATTTTTTTATAAGGTAACCGAGTTCAGATTCTGTTATCACTTCGTTAAAAAATATACGATGCTAAAAATTTTTATTTTGCTGAAATTAATCCTTTTTTAAATATGCTTTTCAATTTATATGTATTTAAATATAAGTATCATGTGTGTACGTTGAAATTGTATATGCATACAGTAGATAGAGAAAAATACAGAGAGAGAAAGTACAAAAAGGGTCGAATGAGTGAATCAGAAGTAGCAGTTGCACAGCCAGTTACTGTGAGATTAATCGGATACTATTTTTTTGTTTGTTTCTCTTTGTTTTTTTTTTTGTTTTTTTTTTATTTTTGCCCTAAATGTTTTTTGTATACTTTTCACTGCGATTTTTCATTCACGCGCATTTTTTTAAAATTCTTTCTTGTTTGTCGCGAAATGAAATACATTCTTTGGAAAACAATTTCATTTTATGATAAATTTATGTGAAACTAAAAAGAACTCAAAAATAACAATATAATAATTAAAGAAAAAATAAATACTAAAAGTTTTATTAAAAGCGATGTATAGAAAAATAAAAATGAATGATTCTGGCTGTAGAAATCGTTGGTGGTTCAAAGCTGTGACAACAACCCAAGAGAATTCGTTTTCAGTTTGTTAACGTTGAAAAATATAGATGGAAAAAAATAGATATATCTATAATGAAAAGCAGAAAAAAATTATAGCCAAAGAGAAAGCCGGAAAAACTGGATATGGCGATAAAACGTAAATTCGTATGAGCTTAAAGCTCGTCGAATTCAATCGGGCGCGTTGACGACATACGAAAAATTCCGTGGCATCGCCCAATTTAACTGGGTTTTGTTCGTTGGTCAGGAGAGGACTAGACGGTCGATACTCTGCTCTACGACTACTATATGTCCGAGAGTGATAGAGAGAAAATAGTTTAAGTGAGTGAGACAGGCTGATGAGAAAACGAGCCAAGCAGCCAGGTCGCGTGTGGGAGCGAATAGAAAAACCGGAAACTGCCAAACGTTTACCAATTTTCAACTCGATCCATTCGTCGATCTCCCATTATATGCATGGTACTTGTAAGGTTTTTCTTTCATACTTTTTTATATTTGTATAAATACCTTTTTACATATTTCATATTTTTGCTTTCCGTTCAATCAATGAGAGTTGACGGAAATATAAAAAACTGCCAATTACGAAACCATTTTCTTGCAGTTTCATATTTGCATATTATGCTTATCATTTTTTTTATTTATTTTTGTCCAATATAACCTTTTTGTGTCTACAATGGGATATTATATTTTAATTTTATTCATTTTTTGTGCGATTTATAGATTTAAAATTATAAATTTCGCTCATATATTGTTGGGGAGACTGAAGGTAAAAGTTCCGAGGGTAAATTGTTCCAATCACTTTATTTCCAAAAGGAAAAAAAATTCAAATACTTTTGAAATTAATCTCGTTTGAAGTACTATGGTGTCATAGTAATGCTGGACCACGTTGACCACCTGACGGAAATTGAAATAAACGCACTCTTTGAATCTGAAACAGTAGGGCGGTCGTTAAAAATTAAATTTTCTTTGACGCCCCATAAAAGGCTTCTTTTTAGTGAAAAAATACCTGGGGAATTTAGTTTTTTCGTATTAAGTAAAAAAAACACGTGCCGAAAGACGATCAAAGTTCATTTTTCGATACAATCGCGGTTTTTTTTAAATATCTCATGAAATATGCAGATTAAAGGAAAAAACCATAGGAACAATTTTGTAGGAAATTAAATTCTTGACAAAAAAGGTCTTATTCATTTTTTTTATAAAATGTGTATTTATGAAGATATTTTAAAAAAACTTCTTTTAGATCTTATGAATTGAGCGTTTTAAGGATTGCAAATTTCGAAAATATCATTTTTCTAAATATATAGAAACTACACTAAGAATTATTGATTGATATGTTACGAGTTATGAAGTTGTCTACATTTAAGAAAAAACGTTATTTTTGACATCCGTAATCCTTAAAATGCTCAATTGATAAGATCTAAAAAAGTTTTTTTAAAAAATCTTCATAAATACACATTTTATAAAAAAAATGAATAAGACCTTTTTTGTCAAGAATTTAATTTCCTACAAAATTGTTCCTATGGTTTTTTCCTTTAATCTGCATATTTCATGAGATATTTAAAAAAAACCGCGATTGTATCGAAAAATGAACTTTGATCGTCTTTCGGCACGTGTTTTTTTTACTTAATACGAAAAAACTAAATTCCCCAGATATTTTTTCACTAAAAAGAAGTTTTTTATGGGGCGTCTGAGAAAATTTCATTTTTAACGACCACCCTCTGAAACAGTGTATATTCACTACTTTTCAGTGGTTGTCACTGTTTCAAATTTAGAGAGCATGCAAAAATAACTACGACCCTCGTAAAATTTCAATGGTTGCATCAAAATTTACTGTAAGGACTGTAAATTTTACTATGGCCATAGTTATTTTTGCATGTGTTTACTTCAATTCCCGTTAGGTGACCACAATGGTCCCCCTTTACTATCCTCTAAAAATGAATTTGTGAAATTCAGTGCGAATTAGTGAATATGCACTGGGAATCTGCTATAAGTATACCAGTGGTTGAATTAGTAGTATACTTATAAATGGAGAAATAGTGAGTATCCACTGATTCGTAGTGAATTTCACTAGTTCATTGTTAGAGAGTATGAAAACATAGCATTTCAAACGAGAATAATTTCTCCGTGTATTATAACTAAAGATAACCTTAAGATAACTTATAGGTTTAAATGGCATTACACTACGATATATAATAATAAACTTAAAATTAATTAAATCATGTCAAATTCAAAAATCTGATAAAAACAGCGCGTGGGCGTTGCTAAGGACGGACCGGTATAAATACTGCACGCAATTTTTATTTTTACTTTCGATTCTAAATGATAGGCAACTATTTATTTATAATTGTTTTTTATTAAATATTTACAATTCAAGGTATCCTGTGTTCTATAAAAAACACAGTAGCAGTTTCGCGGTTCATTTAACAGAGCCGCATACTTGGCGCGAGACACTACTAACTTTCTTTACATATCTTATGTTTACTTGAAGTAGCGGATTTGTAAAAAATGATTTTCCGACCCAGGTCGATTTAAAGCCTTCTCTTACAATACGATCCTCATAATTATTTTCTAGAATTTATTTTTTAGTCTCTTACATTCTCGTGTGTACTTGAGTGTGCAAAAGGAGTTTGCCACGAGGAGGTGACAACATATCATTTATTAGACTTGATCATACTTTTCTCTAATTGGTACCAAGGGTTGGATTGTGAGTTGTAAGGTTGAGGGGTTGAGTTAGCCGGGAAGTTAAGCCGTTTCGTTGGTTTCAAGCTCGGCTCGTTATCAAGCTCTTTTGCAAGGTCACATGATTTATCGAGGTAACCGCCTTTCCCAAAAAACTAAACTCCAGATCGAAATTTGTAAGAAGAAAAAAGAGGAGAACAAAAAAGAAGGCTATACTACATTCACGATTCGCGAATAAGTAGAGTATTAGCAGACGAAGGATGATGGCAGTTCCTCGACTTGCTAAGATAAGTAAAAAGGAATGTACCTTACTACGAATTGAAGTGAAATAAAAATAAAAAATAAATGAAAGACGTGCAATTTCACTTGGTGAACTTTTCTTTATTCGATCGTTTCTACCGTCTCATCATCGAGAATTCAGTACGAAACTCGATTCAAAGTCCAACTCATCCGATTGCTTTTCTATTTTTTTATTTTTTTATTCATGTCTTTTCTTTCTCCTTCGTTGCCTCGTGTTTCTCCTTCATTTCGCTCCTTGTCAATTTTCATTCGTTGCTTCTTATTTGATAGATAAAAATCTACTGAATTTTATATATATACATTCATATATCTCATACACAGTCTGTAAAAATCAGTGAGCGATCGTTGGTAGTGTAGTGTAGAGTGTAGTTACCAACTACAATTTTCTTCAAGTCTGATTCTCATCTCTTTTATACTTACAGTCTTGTATCTCTTTTGCACTTATTTTTCTTGTTCGTCTTGCGATCCCTGCTTGTGCACGCATTTGACCCTACAACGAACTTCTCGATTGGCCTCGTTAAGAGAAGTCAGGCACGTCGACTGATGTATTATATAGTATATTGTTATATTACTCAAGCTTCGATATTATTTCTCCACGAAAATTGTCATCGATTTCTCGCCTTGAGCGTCGTAGTGAAAAATTTAATTCTATTATTTGTATTGAAGGTTTTCAAAGTTATTTTCTTGATATATTTTTTACTATTTTAATTACAAACAATTTGTCAGGTTTTTAAAATTAATAGCTTCTATTTTGTATACCTCTATTTTCGCTTAAAAATTTTTCACTGTTTAATTTACTCCAATTCCTCATTATAAACCCTTATAATCCACAGTAATGAATTGATGAGTACACTATTTCATCGAGAATTTCTTTATTCACAAGTCGAGTACATTTTTATTTTTATTTATTGTAATATTGATATTAAAGAGTAAAACATAAGATTTTATTTTGGTAATATACGCCGGTCTGCGTTGATACTCAAAGCCTTAATAAATTAATTAATTGGTGACAGTAGAGCACTATCCGCTTCGCGTTCGAGGTGTGCAAAATTATTTTCATTTATTTCGAAAGTTTCGTCAACAAAACATTGAAAATATTACTGTTTTCTGAATTTTTCTCGAATATTTCATATTTCGACGTTATGGTCGAATTCAAAACTCTTATTCTTCATTTCAATTACTTGTAATTATTTCTGCCGGAATTAATGCGTTTCATTAACAATAATCGTAGAAAAAAGTAATTAGTATTTTCGTAGTATAAGGCAAGTCATAACTTTTCGAGCTCGAAGAGCTCAAAAGTGCATATTCAATAATGTTTTCAAGCTAAAGTACAGCAACTCGTAGATTGTTACCACAATGATACGTATATTTATGGTAAAAATATCATACCGTTCCTGTAACTACACTAATGGAAAAAATTAAAGGATCAAAAAAAAATTCCAAATTTTTGGGTGATTTTCAACAGGCCGTAACTTCGAGAGAAATGGTCGTACAAGGAAAAAAAAAAAAGGAAATTGTAGCTCCAAATGTCTACTTTTTGGATTAGAACTTCAAAATTTTTTGCGTCAGCGGTTTTTGAGTAATCTTAGAAAAACCAGCGACAAAAAAATTTTCAAATTTTTTTTACTTTTTTTTTTGGTCTACGGGCGTGGGAAAATTTTTTTTGCTTAACCACTATAAGGATCGGATACCTTCATTATTCAGCTTTAATTTCATTTTTTATAGACCTTGATACGTCCATTTGTCGCCGAGATATCGGTCTTCAAATGAAAAAGGATCCTTTTGTCTTTGATTATCGATATCTCAGCAACCAATGATCGCACAGAAAGTTAATGGTGGGTTTCAAAAACTTAAATAAATTCCCTTGAACGATTAGTCATTTTTTTTTTCGAAAAAAAAATTTTTTCCTGTCGTCACATTAATTTGAAAATGCAACAAAAAAGGGCTTTTGGTGGTTTTTGGAAAATCAAGCGCTGGATCGAAAATATTGTGGAAATCAATAATGTTGAGTGTGCAATTTACAGTTCAATATGCCCACAAAAACACCACAAAGGGCCAGATTGATCCAACCAGCCGTTTTTTTGTTTCAATCGATCAAATTTTTAAAAAAATTAAAGGATCACTTTTTTTGCTCTGAAAAGCTCATAATCTTTAACAAAATGAAAAAACAAATTTCTCCGAGCTTATTCCACATTTTCATTCCAAACAGTGCTTAAATTTCCAAAAAATAAAAAAATTTTCAAAAAAAACAAAAATTTTTTCAAAAAAAAATTTTTTTTGAAAATTTTTTTTTTTTAACAACTTTAAGAAATTTAAGAGACCAACGCCCAATCATTTTAAACACGTTTTCTTCGCTGCATTCCGTGGTCTCTTAAATTTCTTAAAGTTGTTAAAAAAAAAAATTTTCAAAAAAAATTTTTTTTTGAAAAAATTTTTGTTTTTTTTGAAAATTTTTTTATTTTTTGGAAATTTAAGCACTGTTTGGAATGAAAATGTGGAATAAGCTCGGAGAAATTTGTTTTTTCATTTTGTTAAAGATTATGAGCTTTTCAGAGCAAAAAAAGTGATCCTTTAATTTTTTTAAAAATTTGATCGATTGAAACAAAAATACGGCTGGTTGGATCAATCTGGCCCTTTGTGGTGTTTTTGTGGGCATATTGAACTGTAAATTGCACACTCAACATTATTGATTTCCACAATATTTTCGATCCAGCGCTTGATTTTCCAAAAAACCACCAAAAGCCCTTTTTTTGTTGCATTTTCAAATTAATGTGACGACAGGAAAAAATTTTTTTTTCGAAAAAAAAATGACTAATCGTTCAAGGGAATTTACTTAAGTTTTTGAAACCCACCATTAACTTTCTGTGCAATCATTGGTTGCTGAGATATCGATAATCAAAGACAAAAGGATCCTTTTTCATTTGAAGACCGATATCTCGGCGACAAATGGACGTATCAAGGTCTATAAAAAATGAAATTAAAGCTGAATAATGAAGGTATCCGATCCTTATAGTGGTTAAGCAAAAAAAATTTTCCCACGCCCGTAGACCAAAAAAAAAAAAAAAGTAAAATTTGAAAATTTTTTGTCGCTGGTTTTTCTAAGATTACTCAAAAACCGCTGACGCAAAAAAATTTTGAAGTTCTAATCCAAAAAGTAGACATTTGGAGCTACAATTTCCTTTTTTTTTTTTCCTTGTACGACCATTTCTCTCGAAGTTACGGCCTGTTGAAAATCACCCAAAAATTTGGAATTTTTTTTTGATCCTTTAATTTTTTCCATTAGTGTACAATGAGAAAAAAATTTTCTTCTGACAACTAAATTTTAGTTATGACAACAAAATGATTTGATTACCCATTGCCAATCATATATTTGGTTGTTTTAACTAAATATTTTATAATCCACCAACAAAACAAATTATTAGAGACTACAAAATATTTAGTAAAGATAATTGCGCATTAAGTAGCAAGCATAAAATCAAATTAATTACCTGTAAAGCTTATAAAGTAGGCATAATGAAATATATTAGTGAGCCTTAGAGAATGATTTATTAATAATAATTAAATATTATTTTAAAATGACAGAATATTTATTGGACAATTAAATAAATGCATATTTAGAAAACTAATTTATTTCCTTTACACGTACTTTTTTATGTACTGTGACAAAAAATGTTCAGGAAAACATTAATATTCAACATTAGTGTCATAGTGTAATGCAGGATACCCCTATATTACTATCAAAAAGGGTTATCATTACTCTGCTAATTGACAGCGGAGAACCCGTCTCATAAATGCTTCAAGTTTTGAATATAATAACTCTGAAATAAGTTTCTTACCAGGAACACTACAAAAGGTGGGCGCGATCTAGTGGCGAGCACCGAACTGCTCCCGCTACTGCTGCCTAGCACCATAACTTTTTAAATCAATAATCATTAGGTTTTGATATATATTTATTAACATCAAACAAATATATATATTTATTCTAAATAAATATATTTTTTTGTGTCTAAGTAATATTTATTAGAGTTAACATAATGATATTTTGCTTTAATATTTGAGTTTGTTGGCATTACAAAATAATTTAGATGTCTATCAAATAAATATTTTCTTAATTTTACCAAATTATTTTATTATCGTAGCAAGAGAAATATTAAAGTCAACGAAATAGAGTCTGTTAAATGATTTCTTAAAAATGACAAATCAGATTTTCTTGACGTAATAAAGTTGAGCCGTCCCAATTAAATATTAGTTTAACAAAGTTTAACAAAACCAATTTTATTGTCCGAAGACAAATTTTTTCTCAGTGTATATTAGATAGCTGTGAGCCCTATACGACTTTCTGTAATCGTCATCTCACACGCCACCGTCTAGCCTAATTAAACATCCATTTTGGCGCCTACTTTCAAATATAACAATTCGAGTTCATTTTTTTTTTTAAATTTGTTAACTATCTATAACCTTACTGATTATTTACCTAATGATCAATATAATAAAACCGCTATATATTGTTACTGTAACTATACAGTGTACTTCTCAGAACCATATTTTTTTCTCCGTGAAACAAGGAAGTTTTGGGACCGATCCACAAGATCTGTTTCTCAGATTTATTTTTGCAGTGTAACTCTTCAGTTGTAATATTTTATGAATATTTAAAAAATTATCTAAAATTTGTTTGCAATATGTTTCATTTCATTTTATTAACTCGTAAATTTCATAGTTTAGTTCAAATAGAGGATATTTATTTAAAGTTTACATAGAAACGTATACATCGAAGAGCAAGAGAACAATCGTGTTTACAGTCGATTATAGTTCTTGATCATACAAAATAGAATGGAGGGTTTGAGAGACACATTGAAGGAGATGGAGTAACTGTTAGGGTCAAGTGCCTCAGGGATTGTAAGCCAGCACAGTAGTTTCAACCCTACTCGCAGAAGTCTCTAGCCGTGATTACAAACTCCTGCGTTCAATTGGAGCTTTCACAAATCCTTAAAATTCACCCTTGTCGACTATTTTCTCGTGATTTCAAATTCTCTGATTCTTCGAGTATTATTATCTCCAGTACTTATACACAATTCCACACAAAAGAAAAATAATTAGGAGAAGGAAAAAAAAATAATAGAAAAACTCGTTGTTAAGAAAATTTTTATGGGTTAAAACTTGTTCTGCGCTATTTCTTTCTTATTTTATTTTATTTTTTTTTTACCACACCTCATTCTTATCTTAGTTGCCGCGATAAAATTGCCTGTGATAGAAAAGAAAAATTCAACGAGAAGGAGAAAATGTTGAAAGAGCGCGGTCACGATGGAAATTCTATGGCTATTGATATACTCGCGGACTGAGTATAAAATTGAATGAGTATTCGCGATAAGAGGGTGTGAAAGTCAAGTATATAGAGGGCTCGAAAAAATATCGAGGGTGAAAGACAAATGAAAGATATTAAAGTCTATCAACTTTTTTACTTATATTTTTAACGAAAATTCATTTGGGAACAAATAAAATTCCAAGCGAGAATCCAATTGTTTTTCAATCACCCCATAGTGTTGATAAATAAATCACTTTTGAATTTAAAAAAATTATCAACAAACGACAAATATGGAATGAAACCAGTTAGGCTGAGCATGATGGTCGTATTAAATTTTTCAGCTTAGAAATTTTTTCAACATGGCTAAAATTATAATGAGCACTTTCGAGAAAAGCTGAAAAAATTTAATTAAAATTTTTGTACTTATGCAGAAGTGGGTGTAGAATTTTTTTTTCCTCAATGATTTAATTATACTTGAAAACTAGATATTAGAGAAAAAGAAGCATGCTAACATTTTATTGCACACCTCGAACGCGGAGCGGAGAGGTTGTGCTTTATAACGAACTTGTCAAGGTCAAGCGATTTTTTCGCATTAAACTGTATATGTTATTTTCATATCACACTTACACGTTATAAAAAGCATATTAATCTAAAGAGAAAACACTAATTAATAAGACTGATACTTTCATTAACTTGTCCGATACGTATTATAATAATAAAAACGTTCCGATCTTCAGGTACATGAAATATAAATAATAATTTCATACTCAAGACAGCATAACATGAAATTTAAATAGAGTTTTAACATCACAATATCAATTTAGATATTTTAACCCACGCTTTTCAGTAGATTTCAAGTTCTCTAAATATTTTTTCGATAATTTTTCCATTAATGATTTGCTGACAATGAATTTCTATACATAGACGGCATTAGAATCAGACATGTTATTTGGTATATTCGTAGGGGTGCAAAAATCACTCAAGGGAAATACAGATATTTGTCGTGAAAAGTGAGATATACGTTAAAAAGGAATGAGTGTTGCCAATGGAAACGGTTAAAGTGTATTCGCATAAAAGGCGATCGTGTGAGAAGAAAAGCTCTGAGAATACAAAATGAAGAAAAGAAAAAGAATATATCTTACGCAGATAGTAATGCATGATATCGCGTCCAACAAATAGCATTCTATATCGATACCAATGCTTCTATAATACGAATGTTGGATCAAAAGACTTTTATTTGAATGATTCCATCATATAATATATATATATAAGGTATCTTCGTTCGTCATTGGTTCACTTCTTGCACATTCATCGCGTTCTGAATTATTCTATATTAAGATTCACTATATGTGAATAATAAATTCAATAACTTTTCGTTATATTACTTTGAGCGTAAATATATTCCATTATCGTTTGAGAACAAGCATTGAAGAAAATGAGTCGAAAATAAATCGTAAGAACGATAATAAATGTAGCATTTAAAATTGATGGATGGACACATTTATTAAATGTTAGTGCATTTGCGTAAAAGAGGATAAATGACAATATTATAAAAAACGATACTAATAGTATTCCTAGCACTAATGACACCTCATTATACCATTACCGGCGCGTCCATTACGCGTTTTCGCGTCCAATTGAGACGATAATAATTTCATAGTAATACCCTGACAACAACTCTCGCTTTGTTAACATTCCCTTTCTTATGGGCATCGTCATCGTCTTGGTTTTCCATGTTTTGTAAAGTACATCCACAAATGTAAGACTTACATTACCGTTGGATTATTCGTTGTCTGGTTTCTTTGTTTGGCATTTTATATCTAACATCAACTTTACACTTTAAAAAAATAATTCTGCTACAAAAAATATAAAAAAAAAAAGTGAAAAGAATAATAAAATATGAAAGAGCGAAATTCTGTTTTTCTAAAGATGAGTTTTCATGAAAGTACGAAAAAAAAAAATACGACGGAATAAATCCTTTAGTGTAAAAAAAACAACGTATTATCGTTTTATTATTATTATTTTTTATTTTTTTTTTTCAATAGCATTTAAGCCTTCGACTTTACATATTTTTGGATTAGACTCTAAGGACGCATTTAACGATCGCTGATGGGGATGAAAAAAGAGGATTTTTGTCATGCATGACTCGTTCCACCTTAGCGTTTAGATTTGGTTGAAGGGTTAAGCTGGGACTCTGCAGTATGATTTAGACCAAGCGTGAAACGAAGATGCTTGGAAATTTCAGTCCACATTTATACTAATATATGATAGTCATGAAAACTTTCGAGTAGATTTAAAAAGAGTATTTTTGGTTCTTCTCGAATCGACGAAAACTCAAGGAAAATGTTTTTTCAAGATCGGCTTTCTTTGAAACGTCGATGCTGATAATATCACCGTGATATTGAATTTTTTTTTTTTTTTTTTTTTTTCAATAGTATATGGTATAAAGGAGAGAGAAGCTAATCTCGAGTTATGTGACATACTTTTATGACATACAGGAAAATTCCATATGTAGTTTTTCTAAAGTTTCTAAAGGGAAAAAAATGAAATATAAATTTATATTTTTATAAAATAAATATACAATTCGATTTTTAATGGTACTTTTGAAATTTCATCATCAATATCACTGTAAAAAAAAATATTTCTTATTTTACAGATAGTATATTACATACCAAGAGAGGAAAGTAGGACCTACCAACCCGCGTGTTTGCCTTTGACTCGGGTTGAAAATTTTACACGCGCGTAAGAATGCCCGTACTTTCTTCCCTTAGTGTAATATACTATTTACTAGCGCATGCGCCCTTTTTCAGCAAAGAGAGGCAGGATTTAAACTTTCAGGTACAGATCTAACGAAAAGTAGTTTACACACCACGAAAAAAGTAGCATTCACCTTTGGCCTAGGTGAGCAATACACGTGGGTTAGAATGTCCTACTTTCTTCCCTTAGTGTGTAATATACTATTTTACCATACCTGCACCGAAAGTTTAAATTTTGTCCTCTGTTTATGAGCAGTTTTCTTTGTTCTCTCGTACAAGAGTTAATGACTTTCTTCCGACTTTCTAAACAGAGCAGAAATTTAAACTTTTGGTGCAGGTATGGTGAAAAACATTTATTTTTACACTCTTATACTCAGATCGGAGTTTATTTACTCCTTATGTATACCGTTTTAACACCGGTTGCAACACTGCTTAGTAGCATTACTACACCAGTGATTAATAATGTTTGCTATAAAATTCATCAAGTTTATAAGTATTCAATTAATCAACGAAAATTTATAATTAAATAAATAAAAGCAAAACAATCGGTCTGTCAGTTGACCCTGCGGGCCAGCCCCCAAACTTCCCGCTGTTTTCGAGCTCAAGGAGCTCGTTGTGAATACATTTTCGAGCTCTTCGACCTCAAAAATATTTTTGTATGCCTTTGTTTTCGAAAAAAACGTTTTTTACCATTTTTTCTCTAACAATATCTTTCGAACGAATTAACCGATTGAGACGGTTATGGCGGCAATTGACGCGTTTTATTGAGTTTTACAACTGATCAGATTTTGAAATTGATTTATCTAGTCGTTTTCGAGAAATTTCGAAAATACTAAAAAAAAATTTTTTTTTCTTCTTTTGACAACGGTTTCTCTTGAACGAATGAACCGATTTTGATGGCTTAGGTGGCATTTGATGTGGCTTATAAAGCTTTAGAGCTCAGTTGATTTTGGAATCAATCCATCGAGCACATTTCAAGTTATCCAAAAAAAACATTTTTGAAAAAAGTTTATTTTTGGAATATCTCTGAACGAGCCCTACCGATCAAGCTCAATTTTTTTCAGCTTTTAGATATTGACAAGCCGCGTCGAATGACACCTTGACGATCAAAATCGGTTCATCCGTTCAAAAGTTACAGATATTTACATACATACGTATGTACGTACATACACACATACATACACTCGGACATCATCTTGAAATTAGAATAGCTTCTTAGAACCTCAAAACGTCAAAATCTGTTAGAAATTCGATTTTCGAAAATCGGACCGAAACCAATAACTTTCCTTTTTTTGAAAATTTTAAATTTTCTTCGCGGGAAGTTAAAAAAGGTGTTTTAAATATTTCTATTGAAAAAATTCTACAATGCAACAAAATGATCTTCGTAAATTAAAAAATAATATTTTCCATTAACTAGTTTCGTAACAGACACTATTAATATCTAGAATGTAGACAATAATATTATTAAACCGGAATGTCGTGAATCCCTAGACGAGAATTGATTCTGTGTAATTTTCGTTTGAGGAAATAGGATATAGAGAGGAGACAATGCTTTCTGGTTCACTTGATGTCTGACAAACGTTGGATGATGCTCTTATATATTGACCTAATTGTCTAAGGCGCCTAAGAATTGCTCCCAATAGGATATTTAAGATATAGCTAGTATCATATAGATCCTGGTAACACAGCTCTTCAGTGCTCCTCTAGTGTTACTCGATTCAGGGGTTTCAATCTTACTCGAGAACATACAGTGATGTATTGCTTGGTTTAGAATTCCTGCCTTAGGATGCTACATCCAAAGATCCATATGGAAGCCTTTCCATCACATATACATATTAGTATGTCCTCAGCACCAAGTTAACAAGGATCGTAAGACCGTAACTCTGTGATAACTTACTGGACTAATAGCTAAAGTTCAAAGATCCTTAGTTCGTTTGTTTGATGGACATACATATTATTCATACAACGACAAATGAATTCAACCGACCGCTTTCAGCCTAATTAATTTTATTCAAATCAATAAAACATTTATTTCTTCATTACCCTCTTGTTTTTAAAATGGATTTAAATGCCCGCTCATCGGAATTTGAAATTAAATATCAAAGATTAGTTATTCATAAAGCAAATAGTGGAATCGCTCAATCATGATTGGAAAATTATTCATTAATCCATTGTCACGTTCGTTTATTTTATATAAAATTTAAAAAAAAATGAAAAATAGTTTAATCTTTTTTACTTAAAATTTTTTATCATACGATATCTCGATATTCCATTGGATTTAAAAGTGCACCGGGTGGCTATAATTTTTCTGCGCAGTTTATGGGAGCTGTGGGGTATCGAAAATCGCCAGCAAAGAGGTTAACGTGAATAAAATCCCTTGAGGTCCGTTATTCTTTTCTTCAGTTTGCATTTCTCCTTCTTGTATTCTCTGGTTATATTGCATACTTCACTGCTTTACCTCAACTACTGATACTCACAAGTTTCAGGATGTTTCAAGGGACTCGTCTGTCGTGAGAGAAAGCAGATACATTTCCCACATGTTTCCCTTGTGCGATAAACTCCGTAGACGCGGGTTATACTGTACCCTACCCAATTCGTTTCCTTTTACTCTTCACTTACGACACACAACCTACGCCACAATTCGGCCTGAATCTTTAATCCGTTTCCAGCGCCCCAAGCAAGAGGCAGAGCGAATTTCCGGTGGGAAATCGAAATCGGTTAGCGATCCACTTAGACAACTTTGTTGGAACTCTGAAAGCAAGAGGCGAATTTTTTTCGCTGACGCTTGCTCGCATTTTTTATTTTATTTTTTTTTACACACATTCTTTGGGGTAAAAAATGAACTGTTTTAAATTGTCTGTAGATAGATAGAAACAGAAATACGATAATTTATGAACTTAAAACGATTGACAAATTGCTGGTTCTCGTGCTTAAATTTTATTCATAGATCGAGATTAGGTTATTTATCCTTTTAAGGCGTTTTTTGATTTTTCGCAAAGATATTTTGACAATTTATATCCTTTTGTTGTGTGTAAGCCTCATTTTATTTCTTAAAAAAATTTTTATTACATTTTTCGATTGCCAGAATCGCGATTATTCTTTAAAACTCAAGGAAATCGCAATGAACATTAAGATTGAGATTTTTCGGTCCAAAATAAATCATCTAACAATTATTTAAATTTTATTTTAATATCTTTAACTCTCTATAAAAACCCCCTATGATATTTTAAAACACAAAATGTCGTCTATTAACTTGTCAATCTCATTCTTCGATCTTTATTTTATTTTTCACAATAAATTGATCTTTATTATACTTATTATGATTATAATCAATATAGGTTTATGTATATAGTTACACCTTAATGTTATTTTCACGTAATGAACGACTAGATAAAATCATTTATAGCACCTGCTATAAAGAATAGTCACAAAAAAACGGAAAAAAAAATTAATAGGCTTTTTCTAACCTGATTATATCTAACAAAATTTGTCCACCGGTAAATGAAAAGAATAACAAAAAATAAAAGTCATCTTTCCTAATTTTTATCAGTAAGATTAAAATTCATTTTAAAAGTCTTATAATCCCATCTTAGCATTAAAAACAAAGTTAACCCAAATCTTCAACTAGTTTTTATTATCTCAATCTTTTAATTGCAATATTCCATGACTGAAATCTTGAAATTATAAATTTTTTTTTTTAATTCGAATTCAAAGTATATATATATATATATATATATATATATATATATATATATATATATATTATCTTAAAGATCTCATTTATTCTTTTCTATTCATCGTCTTCGAAATTGCCTGGTCTTCTAGACGAGGATTCTATGAGTTCACTTGCAATAACTGAGAAGATCGTGGATAACGAGACTCCTAGTGAGATTAACCCCCATCTTCGCTGTTTCCTTACCTCAACGACTATCACCCGCCTTTCTAGTAGCTTGATGGTGAGTAAAGGGATGTACGAGAAGAGAACATGCTTGACTCGATGAATATATATCTATATATTGAGATATAGATATATAGTAATATAAAGTATAATAACGTGTGGCGAATTCGGAAAGCTGAGTAGAGTAGAGTAGGAAGATCAGCCGGATCATAATATCGTGACATGGCGTCTCAGTAATTCGATATAACTCGTTACGACATCAGACGTCATTTTATAGGTGAGACACGACCCTTCAAATATATATATACTTAATTCTAAATTAATCCTTGAGAACTTGACACTCAATCCTCTAGCTAATATTCATTTATAATTAGTAACTGCCAGTGGTTCAAAATTAGTTCAGCGAAAAGTGACAAAATTGACCCCTTAATGAAATTGCGGTAGTGTGATTAGGTCGCTAATTCTACGGCTGCTCAATTTCAAAACATAGTAAGGAACAAATTTTTCAAAATCCATTTTTTAGTATTTTTAGTTACAGTGGAGTCGTGTGACCATGATACAATACTTATTTCAAATATTTTATTTTTGTCAGTTACTGTGTTTTGAAATTGGGCAGCCGTTAACTCATTTCATTTTAAGACGTCTTGCCTTTTGTAATAAACAAGATAAATCTTATTGCACACCTAGAACGCGAAGCGGAGAGGTTGTGTTTTATAACGGACTTGTCAAGGTCACGCGATTTTTTCGCATTGAACTCTATATATTATTTTCATATCACACTTGCACGTTATAAAAAACAGATTAATCTGAAGAGTAAACACTAATTAATAAGACTGATACTTTCATTAAGTTGCCCGATACGTATTATAGTAACAAAAAGTTCAATAAAAAATATGTATCGTGGATGTCAGTTGGTCTGTAGCCCAAAAAAAATCTGTGGTACGGATATCTCGTAAACGGCTTGACAGAATGACTTTATTTTTTTTTCACTGTTTTCAGAATTATGCGAAGAAGGTCCTTTTCGAAAATCACTACTGTAGTCCTTCTCGTTATTTTTATAATAAATAATTTCTGTTAAAACCGGCACCATGTAAACAAACACACACTGCAGCCATTTTTATTTTATCGGGAATGTTTTTTTCTATCATCGAACTTTGCTGATATCATAAGGTTCTACTTTACCATCAGATAATTTTTTTTATTGCCAACTGTCATAGAATTAACTAAATTAAAAAGAAGACGAATTTCTTCCTAGATGTTTATTAAAAAATTTAGCAATTAAAAATGAAAATTAATAATTTATATATTTTATTGTAACATGAATGTTCGAGGCGTGTACTTTTGGATTTCCAAACTTTTTTTTTAAAATGATAATTAAATAATGAAGAGATTATTTTTTTTTAGACAAAAAAATAATTTCTGGCTCTGAAATCAATCACTTTGAACGACAGTAAGAATATGAAACCGATTATAGATATTATTTATCTCATTTTTTTAAGAGTTCATCAACAAATAAGTATTTTACAATAAAATCAATTGAAAAAAGTTACTATCTATCCATTTCATTAAAGTCGGAAAAAATTTATCGTAATTTTTCTGCTGCTGTTTTTTTAGGATTTCTGATTACTAATAAATACATTCTTTTCATGAAAAATATAAGTAACTAGCGTAGATGTTTCGTGCGCAAGAGTGTGCGTGTCGTTTTTTATATGTTTATTTTCATGTATATTTTCGTGTCGTTTGTATATATTTTTTTAATTTCGACCAACGTTACGAATAGTTTGGCTTCACATATATTTCATCTAAATTTTATTATAGGATTCAAAATTTTAAGTTTCAAAAAATTTTTTTAAATTTTCTATCTCCAGTATTTTTTTTCTGAGCATTTTAAAAATAACCCTATACTTTAAATGATGTAATTTTCGTATATTTTAAAAATTCAAATAAATCACTGGTCAATAAAAAGTAAAATTTATGAACAGAAAATTAACTGTCCAAGTTACCCTACAATATAAAATCTATGTCCTCTTTTAAAATTTCATTTTACAAAAAATTTTCGAGACCCCTCTCATTTCACAGACGGCCCATTTTGCTTCTTTTTCTTTAACTCATAATTATTTTCATACATTTGAAATTATTCAAATTCTGAAGAAGTTTTTTAAATTAATATTTAAATTAAGACTTTGGTTCTTCATGAATTTTAGTTTTAATTTTCAAAATTGAGTCGTAAATTTGTTGTGAAAAAAAGTAAAATGATTACACGAAAAATATTTCCAGTCAAATTTTGAACAAATGAAGTAATAAACCATGACATTTGTTCGCGTTGTTAACTAAAGATTTAAAAAACTGACGAATCCGCAGATTATTTGAGCGAAACAATTTACGAGTAGCATAGTCCATTAAAGCTTTTGTGTGCCCGGGTATAAATATATCCTGCAAATAAACAGACCCCTGACCACAGTCTGAATAACTTTCTCGACTTGAGGGCTGTTTGAAGAGTAAGAGGGAAGATGGACGAGAAGAGTGAGGGTTCAGAAAGAAGTAGGACCATGTCCGGGATATCGATCCTGGCACCAAGACATTATTTCTAAGTAAATTAAACCTTCAGGTTGCCTCTACATACACTCAAAGAACTCACCCTAGTACTTGTACATCCAAACTTATATTGTGATCTTTAGGGAAGTCTTGTGTCTCAAAAAAGGTCGTTATCCTTTATCCACTTTCTCAACTTGGTTTCCGGTTCTCTATTGCCTGTTATCGCACCTACTATGACCCTTACGATTAAATCACCTCTTTATTTCGATGGAAAAAATAAAGATTTTGAATAACTTTTATTTTTTAACATCACTGCCCTGTAGAAATCAAGAGTAAATTGGGATTTTTTGTGAGTGGAGTGATTTCGGATTGACGCTGATTTTATTTCAATTCGTATTCATTCTAGACCAGAGTTTAGCACTGCGAAAAATTTTTATTTTGAAAAGAGAAACTCCCTATTTACCTCGTAAGTGGTGTAGTTTTTATGGGAATCTTTGATATTTCGGTACGACATAAAACGTTATCTCATGGTAGGGTTGATGTAAGTCATGACAGTTTGCGACTCAGTGAAATTATATCAGTGATGTAAAATGAAAAGTCTATTTCATTAACTTAATAAACGTAAAAATTTGCAGTATCAGCTGCTTATAATTTTTAATAGTACTTTAATCTACTCGCTCACTTTTGGAGCGAGATTAAATCACTCAATATAAATTAATAAATGAAATTAAAAATCATATTTTTTTTTTATAGTTATTTTTTGAAGTTTCGAGTATTAGAACAAAATTTAAGTTTCAAGCTTACTCGATCAACATATGGTCCTATAGTCGCTCAAAGACAATATCAATTAAACTATGATAAGTTTATTGATTTGGACAAATAGTTTATAAATTATACTACTTTATTCTTTTGTAATATAAAATTTTCTGAATTTTAAAAATGTATTTAATAAGATATAGTTATAACAATTCTTAAAAAATTTGACGTAACCTAAATTTAATCTAACGAATGAACGTTAAAGTAAAAAACGCCCGGCTGAGCGCGATTTTGAAAACAGTCATTCGATTTAAATTTATAATCTATTATAAAATAATTTGATACATGATATTTTAATATATTTAGATTCACAAATAATTATTTATCAATAATAATATTATTTTTAGTTGTAATTTTTTTTCATAAAAATTATAAAAAAACGCCTTAAACAGTTAAAGCGAGCGACTAATGGTACTGAGCGGGTATAGAGACTTTTACCTTATGTATATTGTGTGATGAGGGATTAAACAAACCGATATCAGACCAGAGTGAAGTTGTCTGACATCACCCGCGGTCTGAAATCATGTTTCACCAGAATTACACACTACATTTTCCAAAGAATAAAAATAGTATGTGATTTTTAAAAATTATTGCAGAGTACTTGAGATTAATTATTTCCGTATGCACAATATTGAAATTCAAATTTAGTAGAGAGAAAAACAATTAAAGTGATGAATAATAATTTTTTGGAGAGTATCTGAGACTAAGAGCCAACATGGCAATGGTACTTGGTAATTATTCTAAAGGGTTGTTCTTGCGATGGAACCTTGTCTTGGAGTAATAAACCCGATAGAGAGGCGGCGGTGTGACGGGGACATGATCTGGTGGGTACCAGATGGTGTCGACACTGATCGAGAGTTCAGACTGTGGTGCTCATGTACTTTAGGTTTTATATAACATCGCTTGGATGTTTCCAAGTCACTTGCCTACTCTTTGGGGAATTACTCTTCCTTTTTATTGTCCTTTCTTTCTTTTTTATTATCTACAAAAGTTTATGGCCTCATTGCCCTATTGACATATCCAACATACTTGCCGACTTAATTTTTTGTTATTCTTATATACTTTATCATTCTTTTATACGAACGCTATGGGTATTTTGTAAGACATTTTATTCTGTTTTCAGTTGGAATATACTATATTTTTTATACTAATTCTACTTATGTCAGGCACTCAAAAAATAATCAATATTAATAATACTTAGTTAGAAATTTTGTGTATTTGTGTTAAAAAATTATTTGGTTTAATTTTTTGTGTTGATTGTCAACACAGAAATCTGTTAATTCAACACAAACCGTTTGTGTTATTTTACTTTGACTGATTTTTTATGTTAAATGATTGGAAAATCTGTAATGTTACAAATTTCTTGTGTTATTCGAAAATTAACACAAAATTTGTGTTGTTTAGCTAACACCTGCGCGTTTCTTCATTACTATAACCAAGCAAAGCATTGTAGCAGCATTGTCTGCAAGGAAGCTTGGATTATAATCGATTTACAATTAAATATAATCATAGATAACTTTAATATTTTTATCATCAGGTTCAATGACTTTTTTATTCTCATTTAACGGGAGAATAATTTATAGCTCCGTTGTTTAGAAAAATCACTGAAAATCGAACTAATTGTTTGGTAAACTGACATAAGTTGTACTAAGGGTAGATCAGTATTAGGGTGTTTCATATTTAGGCGATATTTTGTTTTTTTCTGTCCTACCTGAAAAACTAACAATTTATAGAACAAAAAAAATATTCCCGATTGAAAAAAAATTCTAAGTCAATTAGAGGCTTCACTCATCGAAAAATTCGATTCCCATTTAAATAACATGGGAAAAAAATTTTTTTTCAGTTTAGAATGTTATACCTCGGCAATGGCTCAATGTACGAATACGCCCAACATACATTTTTGTAGGGAATTGAACGCTCTACAAAAAAAGTCTCTTATGATTTTTTGATTAATTCATCTGTTCAAAAGTTATTGGACCTCAATGTTAAGTTAGAGTAAATTTCGAGATCTTTTTACTTTTCAGGCGAATCTATGGGACTTATCATAAAATGTCAGAGATATTTTTTGTAGACAGTTTTATTCCCTGCAAATTATCTTTGATAATTTTTTTTTAAATTCTGCATTGTTTTCTAGTTATTTCCATTTTAATACTAAGCTCCTAAAAAAATAGTGTTCTGATCGATTTTAAGAGCTTAGCATTAAAATGGAAATAACTAGAAAACAATGCAGAATTTAAAAAAAAATTATCAATGATAATTTGCAGGGAATAAAATTGTCTACAAAAAAAATTTATGACATTTTATGATAAGTCCTATAGTTTCGCCGGAAAAGTAAAAAGATCTCGAAATTTACTCTAACTTAACATTGAGGTCCAATAACTTTTGAACAGATGAATTAATCAAAAAATCATAAGAGACTTTTTTTGTAGAGCGTTCAATTCCCTACAAAAATGTATGCTAGGCTTATTCTTACATTGAGCCATTGCCGAGGTAAAATATTCTAAACTAAAAAAAAATTTTTTTTCCATGTTATTTAAATGGGAAATCGAATTTTTCGATGAGTGAAGCCCTTAATTGACTTAGATTTTTTTTCAATCGGGAATATTTTTTTTTTGTTCAATAAATTGTTAGTTTTCCAGGAAGGACAGAAAAAAACAAAATATCGCCTAAATATGAAACACCCTAATCAGTATACTTGAGTTGGCTAGATTATGTGCTTATATTTATTAGTTAATTGTAACATGAAAAGTCTGTTAAATTTACATAAATTTTCTGTTAAAATAACAGATTTTGTGTTCAATTATTTAACATAAAATCTGAGTTAAAGATCAACACAAACGCAGTGTGTTGAATTAACACTAAAATTTGTGTAGACTGCAACACACGATTTGTATTTAAATTACCACAAATTATAAAGCAAAGTTCCTATCATATTCGTTAAAATATAAACTAACAATAATTTTTCAGTTTATGATTTAATGTAATTATAAACCGATTAATCTTCTGCATCGTAATTAGTCTACCGTTGTTCGTTATCGCACTAATAAAGAAAATTTTCTTCTGGATTTCCTCTAAAATATTGGTTAAATGATTGGCGTTAAAATTATCAGGTGTAATCGATGGCGTCACTTCTGCTTCAATCCTTTGACACTTGAAAGGCTTAAATTGAGGCTATGACTCTGTCTAATAAAAAATAGATTGAACGTTGACGTTAGGACGTTAGACCAATAAGTCTTTTTTTTTTTTTAGAAACTATCGACATGTTCAATGAAAAGAAAAAACACAAGAGAGAAATGAAATAAAAGAAAATAAAAAAAATTCATACTCCTTTGTCTTTGTCTCTGGAGAAAATACTTACGTAGCTTTTTTCATCAGGATATTGAGGTCACAAAATTAATTTCAAGACTTTAATAAATACTTGAAAGACTTTGTGTAATAAAGAAAAAAAATTGTTTTCGTTTAATGAAATAATTTTCTTTTGAATTTGAAATTAATTAATTAATTCTCTGCTAAAACAAAGTTTTGTTATTTTTTTAATTGAGAAAATATTAACTCTGTTAAATATTTAGAAGAGAGCTATGCAAAATATGCTTGAAAAAATTCAAACCTTTATGTACTTTTACTCATATTTTCAGGATAATAGTCTAGGTTTTTTTTTGTTTTAATTATTTGGCTGTAAAAAAAATGGGAGTGATTTCGGAGCGGTCTGGATTTTACCCTGTGAAAAATTATCGGGGTGAACATGGATTAAATGCGGAGTAAATGACTGCATATTTATTTAGTTCCCTTGGAGTAAAATTTACTCCGTAGAGGAGCTTATTTTAATAATGAAACTATTTCTTTATCGCTCCGGAAACATTACAGGTTCAATCTGGAATGTTCCTGAAACTACCCTCCTCTATTGTCCTCGATTCGACTATACTGTATGGTAGCAAAGTTTTTTTCATTCGTTTAAAAACTGTATGTATAGATGATTTGACCATATGGGAATGGTAACATTCACAATAGTCATGGCGTATGAGTCTATGTCAGTATGGGCGCCAGGTCCATATTGCTTGGTGGTATCCACAATGCTTCTAGCAGATAACCCTATTCAATATTGTAAAATTATGTATGCTTACATTGCACACGTGAGAAAATGATGGAGTTAAATTTACCACACTAAACTAGTAATAATTGAACTACTTTGTGGTTATCGTAGCGACAAATGGAGTAGCATAAATGACACTGTAAGATTAATCTCTACTGTAGTACTTCTATTGACTATTTGACTGGGGTAAAAATTTGTAGGTCCAGTAACTACTCAATGGAGTATGGAAAACTCATCCTGTGAGTTCTTTAACCACACAATTTTATAAGATTTAGTTGGTATTGCTGTGTTTGGAGTACGCACCCGAGTCGAAATATAGCGCCTACATTGATCCTCCTAGTCCTAGATAGTTCCTACTCTGAGCCTCTAAGTCCGACTAGCTCCGATATTGAACCCCCAAGTCTGACTACTTCGCGAGAGGTCCGACTTTGAACCCCCAAGTCCGACTGCTTCGCGAGAAGTCCGACTTTGAACCCCCAAATCCGATAAAATTAAATTTATCATGTAATGATAAATAATTTTTGATCAAGAATAATAAAAAATCAATTAATCATAACAAAAATTGTTGTCCATATGTACCTATGATGTACATCTGTTCTATTGATGATTTATACATGCTTCAAATTTTTACTATTGCAATAGCATGATGCAATTTAATTTGTTTTAACTTCATTTAGATATCATTATAATATTCTATTCTATAAGAGTGTTCAGCAATAATTAAGTGTTAATTTTCAAAGCAATAGTGAATAAAAACATAACAAATTTTTTTCTTATATTTTTTTTTTATTTTAATTGATTTCTAGTGTAAAGTCGCAATTACGACCTTGTACACTTTTTGCCTTTATATCGCAAACTGCTTTACTTCTCCTCTGCCTTCCGTTGTGCGGCTGTGGCCCGACTTGTGCTTATACTGTACTGCATCATTACGGTGATGCCCTGCAACATCCCTTGTGCAATGGAGGTGCAGTGGCTAGGGAAACCACAGAGAAAACCTAGCCAGTACAGTTCGGTTTGGGTGAAGCTCCAGTGATCGATAAAATTCCCATTTTACCAATCACTGGATCTTCATCCCGCGCCTAGCGATCAGAGACCTTCGTTCGAACCCGACGCGTGGCTAAACGGTCACCCAGCCAAGTAGCGACCATGCTCGATGCTACTGCACTTCGGTGATCGCCCGAGCCACACGCGTGCCGAACGGCTGCCTCAGCCGCCTTATTTTTTTTTTCTTATAATTAACTGCTAAAATTAGAAGTCAAATAATTAATTTTCAATTCAGAGTTATATCAGTGTAAAAATAATAATAATACAAATTTTTTTTTTGGACTATATCGTCCTAACGAGTGGTAATTTTTAAATGTAAATAAATTTTTAATGGCTCTTCAGTTTATAGCAACAATCATTTTTATGGAAAATAGTGAAAATAATAACAATTATTGTCACAATAGTAATAATAATAATAATAATAATAATAATAATAATAATAATAATAATAATAATAATAATAATAATAATAATAATAATAATAATAATAATAATAGTAATAATAATAATAATAATAATAATAATAATAATAATAATAATAATAATAATAATAATAATAATAATAATAATAATAATAATAATAATAATAATAATAATAATTGGTTGAATTTTAAAATTTCTTTAAAATAATTCAAAAATATATTATCATAGTAAAATCAATCAATTGCGAGTAATTTTACATCAAACATTAGCAAAGATAATTAAAAGTAATTTTTTATTATTTATAAGGAATTCTACATCACTGTGTTCGATTTAAATCAATAAAAAAATTAACGTTTCACATATACTTTATTTAATATATAAAAAATTTTAACAATAATTATTATATAATAATAGTTATGTACTCATAATAATTTTAGTATTAAACAATAACAATATAATATTTTAAAAGTATAAATTTCTATTGTTTCTATTATTAATAATATTAATTGTGCAGTTATAATAATAATAATATTTATTATTATTATTATTATTATTATTATTATTATTATTATTATTATTATTATTATTATAAAGTCGGATACAGAGGTTCAAAATCGGAACTAATTTTTATTCCTGCAATTCCGACTTTAGACCCCTTAATGGTGAAAACGGAAATTTGTAACACTTGGAGGTTCAAAATCGGACTTCATTTAACATGGGACCAGCTCCGACTTTGAATCCTCAAGTCCGAAATAAGTCCGACCATAGAAGAGTTAAGGAAGGCGCTAAATTTCGACTCGGGCAATATCACATAATTTGTACAATCTACTCCAATGTGGAGTAAAATGACTGACAAACGAAAACGACAGCGCCACCTTAAACTTTTTTACCCCACTATGTTGTTGTACTAGCTCCACAATTTTCGTTATAATTACTACATCTTTAAATGTGGGAGTTATAACCTTTTAAATTACGTGCTTGTATTTTATATCAACAAAAATTAAACACTCAATGAAACTATGTTAGTAATATAAGAACTAATTTGTCATAAAGATAATTCCAAATGAAAAATAAATATTATGACGTATAGAAAAAAAAAATGTACTTTAAAAATTTAGTGCGTGTGACATTTCGAATTTATTATTTATAAATCCATTTTAATATATTTAAAAACTCTTTGTGCGAATAATATGATATAAATTTAAAAATTTTTAAAACTTTTTAAATACCATGAGAATAATAAATATCGATTAATATATATTTGAAAAATAAATTAAGGATAAAAAATTATAAACTATGATGTGGAGTAGTAAGAACCACAGCTGTCATTTACCAAGGAGTTGTTTTAACCAATGACTGTAGATGTTACCACAGTTTGTGTTCCACAATAGGCTAGTAGTCATTGCTAAATGTGTAGTGATCCTACATATTACTAGTCAGTGTAGTATATCTACCCCCAATCGTGGTAAATTCAACTACACCTTTTTTTACGTGTACTCAACAAAGATCTATTGTGACTCAGCCTAGTAGCATTGCCATTTCTTCAACGTAGTATGGGACTCAAGCCTATACTGATCTAGTCTATCCCGTCTATCTACTATACTATACAGTATAGTAGATAACGCCGTACTTATGGTACTTGCTGCAATACTATAATGAGTATGGTGTTAAACCATACATTTCTTTCCGTATAATATTAAAATAAACTCCCTTTCGGAGTGAATTCTACTCCAAGGAAATCAAATAAATAAACAGTCATCCGCTCTGATTTTAATCAGGGTTCACTCCGCAATTTTTGTACAGTGTATTAATAAAAAAATCGAAATATTTTATTCTTATTTTGTCTCATTTCCTGAGCAAAGTAAATGGGAATCACGAATAAGAACTTAATAGTCACGACACAAGAGTAACCCTCTATGTTATTTTCTGTTTTAGATTTGTAAAACGACAATCGAGCAAGCCACCCTCTTTATATTGTCGGTGACAACGACATACCTATCTACGTACCTAGTTACTTCCGCTACAAACTTCCCCTCACAGTGAGTTTGAGAACATTGTGAATTCGTGAGGTGAGTAACCGACTAACACGCTTTGTTTTAATTAACAAACCAAAGAAAAAAACAAACTCATTCTTCGATAACTTATATTTTTACAAAAACAAACATCGAAAAAAAAATATTTAAATAAACTAAAATAACACGACGAGCTAAATAAAATAATTGAATAGCAATCATCCATTTAGGAATTTATTTGTCGAGGGTGAAACTTTTTCAGTTGGAAAATTAATTCAAACCACTTCACTTCCCTATTTTATTATCATTTATATTTTTTTCTTCTTTCACGATTTTTTTTTTTTTCCTTCTATTTCATCTACAGCTTTCATTATTATTTTTTTTTGTTCTCACAATGAAAACTATCCCGACTTTTCACCTGGGTTGGATAAAGGATATAAGAGAAAATGAAATTAGTCCAGGGGAATGTCGGATTTGCTGCGAATGCTCGTCGCCACGTGGAATTTCAATGGGATACCACGGCTCCCCGACGTGGTGCAATCTCGAGGATGCCAAGCTTTCTATTCTCTCCTCTCTCTCACTCACTTTTGCCCCCATAATTGCACTCACTCATCCCACATCCTACTTTAACTCTTTAAATCGAGTTTCCGATTTATTATAGACTCCGATAATTATAATTACGGATTCTGTTTAAGCCTCAGTTTAAATCTGTACCTAAATCTTATATGATTATTGATTATTTAAACCATTCAATTTTAATACGATCATTTAGTATGATTAGTTTTACTCTCTGGGAATCATTTGGCTGATTGAGTTTAAAAATAAATTGTTGTGAGTATAACTTTTTGCGTCTGAAGTTACGTCCAAGTTTTCTTGGTCTCAAGGCCATTTACCAGTAAATACTACTGTCTGATGGCAGATTTACTTATTTCCCTTTGTTTTGTTAAAACTTTATTCATGTTTAAATTTGTTTATCTATTATTACGGGGCAACTTTTAAGTAAATGTAAGGGAAAGGGGAAGAAGAGGGGTAGAATAACTTTCGTGGAGTAGATTTAACTATATGAAATTTATCATAGTTTTAGAAAAACCAATGAGACCTTTGAGAATTTTTTCAAAAACCTTACGAAAGGACAAAATGCATTTCATGGGGAAATTCAGACTATGTATATTTTTTTATGAGAAATTGAAAAATTTAAGATCAGTTTTCGGGAATTTTATTTGAACGATAAAAGTTTTCGAAATTTTCAAACTACTCGTAAATTTTCGAGTAATTTGTAAATTTTCATGTAATTCGAAATCTTTCAAATTATTCGTGAATATTCAAGTGATTCGAAACCGTTCGAAGTATTCGTTAATTTTCAAAGTATTCGTAAATTTTCCAGTTATTCGTACATTTTTGAAGTATTGGTATACTGAGAAAAAATTTGGCTTCGGACAATTAAATTAGTTTTATTAAATTCTGTTGAACTAATATTTAATTGGGACAACTCAACTTTATTACGTCAACAAAATCTGATTTGTCATTTTTAACAAATCATTTAACAGACTCTATTTGGTTGGCTTTAATATTTCTCTTGCTACGATAATAAAATAATTTGGTAAAATTAAGAAAATATTTATTTGATAGACATCTAAATTATTTTGTAGTGCCAACAAACTCAAATATTAAAGCAAAATATCATTATGTTAACTCTAATAAATATTACTTAGACACAAAAAAATATATTTATTTAGAATAAATATATATATTTGTTTGATGTTAATAAATATATATCAAAACCTAATGATTATTGATTTAAAAAGTTATGGTGCTAGGCAGCAGTAGCGAGAGCAGTTCGGTGCTCGCCACTAGATCGCGCCCACCTTTTGTAGTGTTCCTGGTAAGAAACTTATTTCAGAGTTATTATATTCAAAACTTGAAGCATTTATGAGACGGGTTCTCCGCTGTCAATTAACAGAGTAACGATAACCCTTTTTGATAGTAATATAGGGGTATCCTGCATTACACTATGACACTAATGTTGAATATTAATGTTTTCCTGAACATTTTTTGTCACAGTACATAAAAAAAGTACGTCTAAAGGAAATAAATTAGTTTTCTAAATATGCATTTATTTAATTGTTCAATAAATATTCTGTCATTTTAAAATAATATTTAATTATTAATAAATCATTCTCTAAGGCTCACTAATATATTTCATTATGCCTACTTTATAAGCTTTACAGGTAATTAATTCGATTTTATGCTTGCTACTTAATGCGTATTTATCTTTACTAAATATTTTGTAGTCTCTAATAATTTGTTTTGTTGGTGGATTATAAAATATTTAGTTAAAACAACCAAATATATGATTGGCAATGGGTAATCAAATTATTTTGTTGTCATAACTAAAATTTAGTTGTCAGAAGAAAATTTTTTTCTCAGTGTAAATTTTTCAGTAGTTCGTAAATTTTCGTGTAATTCGAAACCTTAGGAAGTATACCCTAATTTTCGCGTAGTTCGAAACCTTTCGAATTACTCGAAAATTTTCTATTGAATGATTTAAAGTTGTAATATTTTTTCCAATAATTCAAAATTTCGTCCGAGGTAAATATCTCAGACACGAATCTACGAGATAATTACGTTTGGTAACTTTAAAAAACTAACCTATTAACCAATAACTGTATATTCGAAAGCTGACCCGAATTTCCAATTCGAATCGGTTAATTCGATTCAAATTCAATTAGCACACCCCTATTATTAACTAATAAAATAATGCAATGTTGCTATTAACCATAGAAATCTCATTCAAATATTATATAATGATACCTATGATTATTTCTTCAGTTGAGATTATCTACAGTATAATTGCATAATGGTAGTTATTAGAATACACAAGGTTCAAGCGTGTATATTTTGCACGAAAGGAAGTTCTGAACTTATTGTAGGCAACTTTCTCCCTTATGTTCTACCCCGTAACTAATGTAAGCTTGACGTCACACTATACCGAGTTCCTAATTTTATGCAACGAGAGCGACAGGTCAATGTTGAGCAGAATATAACTATACACAGAATATTTGCCTTAACTTATTTGTTCTCAGCTCGTATATCCCAATCGTTAAATCGTTAACGATTGTAACGACCTCCCTCCGTGACTTTGTCTCTCTGGAATATATTTGCTTAGAAGTTACACGGCGATAACAATAACTACATTTATACATTGTTATGAACTCGGTTTAAATTGTCACACTGTAAATCATTCATGTATTCAATTTATCATGTTGCTACAATTATATTTATCATAAATTTTAATTTGCTGTCACAGTTTATAATCGTATCTGGTATCTCAAATTATAAACTAAAATGTCTAGTGTCATTCATAAGAAAAGGACAACACAATGTCCAATGAGTAAATGTCAGTTTTCGTTGTCTGGTAGATTGCGAGGGAAATTCAATTTTCGTCACCCAACAGAACAGAAATCAATTTAACGAGTTAGCCCAATTGCGTTATGTAGAACAAAGAAGATATGAATATTCATCGTATCTTGGGTGAAATACTCAACAGTCTAATTTACTAGTCATTTTTCACTCCTTAACTATTTATTATATTTGTATATATTATATTGTAATTATAATTTATATAATTTAGGCTCATTTTAATAATAACTGATAGAAATTTTGGTTATAGTCAAGAAATTCGATAGAGTATTTACTGCAAATAAGGATTGTTTGGCGCAAAAAATTTTTACGTGCCCGAAAAATGTTTTTTTATTATCAATGAAAATGAAAATTTTCTTGGAGTGATTCTAAATTTTTTTCTGTGTATAAATTGAGAAATTACTGATTCAAAAATAAGGTGACATAATAGTAGTTTATCTATCGAATGCGATCAGGCTTACTCAGGACACGAGCGTCTTAGACTTGATTGTACTAGATAAATACATCAGTTTTTGTGACAGATATTTGAAATGTACTACTACATTAGCGCCTATAAATAGCAGGTTATAAATCCGCGTTCATTTATTTGGTAAGATTGTTTTGAGTATTTGTTGAAAATGTGAAAGTCGGTAAATAAACACGGAGAAATGAATATAGTAAATTTTACTAAAAAGTATGAGAATAATTACTAAATTTGGATAGTACACTGATAGAAATTTTATCTTGGCTCAAGAAATATTTTCTTGAGCCAAGAATTTATTTCTGAAGAAAAGCAATTGTCTTGCTTCAAGAAATTCTTGTCTTGATTTAGATTTTCTTGGCTCTAAAGATTTTGTATCTTTGATGGATAACTCTCGTGTCTTGACCCGAAACTAAATTATCTTCAATCGATACTATTGAATTCTTTAAGCAAGACCACTTGTCTCTTCAGCTAAAAATGTCGTATTGTTATTTTGAGAACTTTAAATTTTTGGTTCAAGTAATAATTCCTTGATGGAAGATGTTTTCAAAGTAATGAAAAAAAAACGTTTTTTAAAATAAATTTCTATTTTAACATATCTGAAGTAAATGAATGTAGTCCAAAAAAATCACTTTGAAATTTTTTATTTTTAAAATAAAAAAAAAAGTTTTTTTTCAAGCTGAGTAAATTGAGATCTTGATTTAAAATTCGCGCCATTCTCGAAACAAGTCGGTAATGTCTTAAATCTACATTTTGCCTATCTCAATCCAAGAGCAAGAAATTCTTAAGCCAAATATGTCAGATTTTGTTTGAAAACAATAAAGGCTTCATCGAAGAATAAAATTCTCAAACGAAGAATTTTTTTTCTCTATTCGAGAAATTCAACTTTTTTATTCAAAACCTTATTTTTTAAATTAAAACAATTGAAAATTTTAAAACAAGAACCACATTTTGAAGAAAAAATTTTTCTTGAATCGAGATATTTTTTCTATCAGTGTAATCTCGAAGCGCTTATGATTAATATGAAAAATTAATAAACGGATAAGCATATTTTACAACTCGATTCGTAATTTCTCATATACTGATTATGGAAAATCTCTATATTGCATAGTAATTTTTAGTTATATTTAGTAAATATTACTATCCCTGTTTAGTAAATTTTACTATCCCGTTTAGTAAATTTTACTACATTAGAATGGAAATAAATAAAATAAAATTTTTATTAGCTTTTAACTTTTTATTATTATTGCTATCATTTTGATTATTATTGTTATTTATGTCATCTGCATTGGTGTTGGTGTCGATTTTTGTTTTTTTTTAAAATCACGGTTTCAAACGAGATTCGAACCCTGATCTCCCGCGCGCGAGTCTTTTCCTATGTCTGACGGCCCGATGTTTCCTTGGGGCAAAAGTTTCAGAACTTGTAATACATATTTGTATATGCTATCCCCACCAACTTTTAATTTTATCGATACACAGTAGAATTTACTATACAGATAGTAAAAAAATATAATCGTGTTAGCAAAAAATACATTGCGTACAGTAATTTTTAACATTTTGTATAGTAACAAATCCTATATTGTATTAGAAAATTCATTCACTCCGAATTCAAGACGCATTCACTCCCCGAATTTTTTACTGTGGGCAAAACGACCGCCTAATAATAAAAATTTCATAAGTGATGATAAAAAGTGTTGATAATTTTTGAATGTCGGTCTGTAGACTTTCAATGAAAATAAAATACAATTTGTTTTTATTTATCTTGATAAAAAGAAAAAATTTACCAATATTATATGTGAATATTTAATAGCATTTTCAATTAATTATAGTGATTTAATTAATCTTGTTTAAATTAATTAACAGCGCATTAATTTAATCCATACAACGGGAATATACTTCAATATATTTGTTCGAGCATAACTATTTGCGGTTCATTATTTCTAGTTGAATAAAAAAGCAATGCATAAAATCAATATATTTTATTTTGGTTGCAAATAGAGAGTAGTTATAAAAAAAAAAATTCTCGTTAGATTACAATAACCGACAATTTCGAACTGGTCAATCGATTTTCTTTATTTACAAAGATTTAATTGAAATGATGACCTGATAAATGGGCACACAAAACGTGATTGAAATTTGGTTGGAACGAGTTGCCGTGTAAACACAAAACTTTAGTTCTTTATATATATATATATATATATATATATATATATATATACATTTTGTTTACAATCGTGGTCTATTTTACCTAAGATTCAACTTTTTCTAGTTCTCACGTAAATAATTTAAGTAACAAACATTAGAAACAAAAAAAGTTTGGAAAATCAAAAAGTGCAAGCATCGAACGTTCATGTTACAATAAAATATATAAATTATTAATTTTCATTTTTAATTACAAAATTTTTTAATAAACATCTAGGAAGAAATTCGTCTTTTTTTTAATTTAGTTAATTCTATGACAGTTGGCAATAAAAAAAAATTATCTGATGGTAAAGTAGAACCTTATGATATCAGCAAAGTTCGATGAGAAAAAAAAAACATTCCCGATAAAATAAAAATGGCTGCAGTGTGGGTTTGTTTACATGGTGCCGGTTTTAACCGAAATGATTTATTATAAAAAAAAACGAGAAGGACTACAGTAGTGATTTTCGAAAAGGACCTTCTTTGCATAATTCTGAAGACAGTGAAAAAAAAATAGTCATTTTGTCAAGCCGTTTACGAGATATCCGTGCCACATACTTTTTTTGGACTACAGACTAACTGACGTTCACGATACATATTTTTCATTGAACTTTTTTTTATTATAATACGTATCGGACAACTTAATGAAAGTATCAGTCTTATTAATTAGTGTTTACTTTTTAGATTAATGTGCTTTTCATAACGTGTAAGTGTGATATGAATATAATATATAGAGTTTTATACAAAAAAATCGCGTGACCTTGACAAGTTCGTTATAAAGCACAACTTCTCCGCTTCGCGTTCGAGGTATGCAATTGTAAAGTAAAAAAATTAACTGAATGACTAGATTTCTCTGAAATGTTTCGCGGATAAATGCATTTGGTATGTCAGCCAAAAATTGCAGGTCACCTCCAATCTGCGGAACTACCCGCTAAGCAGTTAATGTGCATAAATTTTTTTCATTTTCGAAAAAAAACGTTCCGATCTTTAGGTAAACAAGCTTTTAGTGCTTTATAATGCGATTTGTGCGTTTTTGAAACTACCGGCACACTTTACACTGTAAAACAATAATTTTCACTAATTCAATTTCCGAGAGTAATCTAACTTGCCTTGAGCCCTTTCTAAAAGTCGTAACGAATCATTTCTAAACAGAAAAAATTTTTTTCTAACTTAAAAATGGTATCTCATTAGGCTCCGGGTTCCTCAATGTATATACATATATATATATATTATGTACAAAGTTTTGGATAGAAGATAGTTTTGGAATTTACATGCAACATAGTCAAAGTTATTGTAGTGAAGAATTCTCTAGAAGCTATGACCCAAGACTCTCCTATGAACAAATTCGGTTTTAATTCCTTCGTAATTAATACTCTAGATGATACGATTAAAATATATATTTAATCTCGTATAATTTGATTGCGTTATGAAGTAGTTAACTTGAAAAACGGAAGTGAATTCGAACTGATTGCATTTTTATTTAAATATTTAAATCCGAATTCGCTTCGTTACTTGGATTTCCGGAGTTTAAAAAAAAATCACTCGCAAACGGAGTAAATAGGGAGACTTTTTTTTCAGAATGATCTGGATTTTACTTCAATCCCAACACGGAAAAAAAAGGTGCTCAAAATTTTAATAGTTTGTAGTTTATTTTCGACTTAAAATTAGTACATTTGATACTAATATCAAACCAGGATCATTATATATATTACAAAATGGCTATTATTTATATTAAAATTTGATACACATAAAAGAGCAAAATTTGTAATTTCGTATATTAAAATTAATATGAAGAAGAATCGATAAATTGGTATGTACAGTTATTACTATTCAAGTAAACAGAAAAATTTAAAAAATGCGGAACCGAATAATTAGTAAACGTACATATTAATATATAAAGATCTAGTATACGAATTTTTCATTTTATTATTTACCACTTATTCAATTTATGTATATTGTAAATTAATTTATAATGATGAATTAATGATATTTTAAGCTAGTAATTGATCAGTAATATCGAATTTATAAAATAAAAGTTAGAAACTTATTCAATTTTCGGCTGGAAAAATCAGTATCTAAGATACCAATTCTTAATTTTCCAATCATTACTTATCAATAGATTATGCCATAAATTAATAAACTTTCACTAATAAGTCACGTATTATACCTAAAAGTAATAATATTTACTTAGTTTTTGGAATAATTGATAGAAGTTTTTAGGAATCTACAAAAATTAGTAAACTACTTTGCATTAAGCACGTAATAGTAGGGGAGGGTGGGGCAAAGTGGGCCCCCCTAAAATTTGAGAGCAAAGTGAGCACCCTGAAATTTTCTATGAATGAGGCTCATAATAAATCACCTTTACTTTTTTACGACTATTCATTTATTACTTATTAGCTTATTTATGCCTTACCCATTTTTTCCCACTTTGCCTCATATTTTCAAATTCGTTATTATGATCACAGCTTATTCATAAAATTTTTAAAGTGAAGAATTGAAAAAAAGTAAAACGAGCAATAAATTTGTCTCACACAATTTTTTTAAATGGGGACCCACTTTGCCCCAAATTTTGGATTTTTCAATTTTAATAGACACGGCTTATCAATATTAAATAACAAACAAGGGCCTATAAAGTAGTGTAACGAGTAAAAAAAAGTAAAGATAATCCCATTTCTCGCTTACGGGGCTCAATTTGCCCCACCCTCCCTACTAATTATTGATAACAGATTCCACTTTTAACTTTTATTTATTAATTTTTAATATTCCGTTTATTCCGTGCATGCAGAGAGCGAATTTCACTCCGAAGGGATTTACTAAACGAACAGTCATACGTTTCGCTTTCACTCCAGATTTACTTCCCATTCACTCCGCTAATTTTTTACAGTGGAGTGCACATTTTATTCCTAAAAACCATTAAAACGTTTGCTCCAACCGTTTTCACGATTCCAATCTTTCTAAGCTCTTTGAAGTTTAAAAAATTATAATGTTCTAGTCAATATAAGTATCACTAGCTCAAAATTGTATACATTTTTCCTCAATTATTTATCTATTCGTAGAATATTAATTATATATATATATATATATATATATATATATATATATATATATATATATATATATATATATATATATATATATATATATATGAAAAACTAAATTAAAATTACTGCAAGTTGAGTTTGTTTATAAAGTGGTTAAATTAAAAAACTTTATCTCCATATTTATGTGTATATATATTATATAGAGTTTATATAAGCGACCTTTCACTCTCTCTCTTTTCGTTTTTCCTCCTCTTTCACCCTCTTTTCATATCTCGTACAAACTATCTCAAAGCAGGTGAATCACGTTTGAATTATTTCATGCTTTGATGTATTCCGTTAAAATAATTGACGTTACATTTCAACAGAACCAAATATTTACATAATTAAGTTCCTAATTTATAACTTAATTTATCAAATAATCTGCTCATTATAAATTATAATTATAAATATAACGATAAAATCAATTTTTGCTATATCCATTAAAAATTTTTAATTGATTCTCTTTGATAACAAACTGTGATTAATGATACTGTTGCTCAATTAATTAATATCATGTTACGTAAAGTTAATTTAAAATAAGACTTAAGTAGGATCAAAAGTTTTCAGATTGCTTAGTAATACATGGTAATAAAATAATGTCGAGCAACAAGATTATCTAATTAGCAATTAGCGTCAAGCGATAACTGAAAGCTTTAATAAATGTGATGTCCGTATGTTAACATCCTAGTGGACATCCACCATTTCTCATCCTCTTTTTCTCTCCTTCTCTATTTTATTTTCTCTCTCGTCCATTTACACAAATCCGTAGTTGCGATTTATGATTTTCGCATCACATCATACTTGCCAATTTTACCCGGATTTTACGTCAATCATTAAAAATTTAATTAATAAACGTTTCATATGTATCAATTGTTAATCCCCATTGAATTTTTTTCCTCAATATATACACGAAAATAATTTTACTGGTGTATTATTACAGTCGTATCATACACTAAATTTTGAATGATGCATTAAAATTCAACAGTTTCAATTATTGATACTAGTTTTATACATTCAGAGCATTTCGCGGTATTTTTTACATACAAAATTTATAGGCAAAGTACTATAGTTATAGTAACATGAGGGCAGTATGGGATTGTTGTGAAAATTGCCGATACTAAAAAAATTTTTAAAATATATTGAACTGAATTAATAACGGGCATTGTAACGAATAGCGTAGAAGTAGCGTTTTTGGCCACCTAAAGGCCAGTTTTGAACACTTGGAAAATTTAAATAAAATAATTTGTAAAATGGAATTACAATGGAAATTTATTAAATTCTTTTTTTTAATTAAAATTCGGGACGGAAAATTGGATCTGATTGCCTAACTAGATTGTATTTGGACTAATTCAGGGTGGCCAAAAACAGGGAAAACCAGGAATGTCGGGAAGAATCAGGAAATTTGATGCAACCGGGAAATATCATGGAAATGTCAGGGAATTTTGAAAAGTATTCGTGAGTTAAATTGTGACAGTTAAAAATTTAAAAATTTTTCAATAATAGACTAGTTATAAAAATTAAGAAATATTAAAAAGATTTCAAATTTTAAAGTGATTTTCAGCAGGTTGTAACTCGAAGGAAAATGGTCGTACGACAAAAACAAAAAAAGCAAATTGTAGCTTCAAGTGTCTAGTTTTCTGATCTGGTCTTTAAATTTTTTTATTATGTGCGGTTCCGGAGTAATCCTAAGAAAACTATCGAAAAATAAATTTACCAAATTTTTGCTCGTCTTAAAAACGGTCTTCGAACTTCAATAAATTTTTTTCGATAATTATAATTGATTTTTGATTGCTCCAGAACCGTGCATAGTAAAAAAATTTTCAGACCAGATCAGAAAACTAGAGACTTGAAGCTACAGTTTGACCTTTTGTTTTTGTTGTATGACCATTTTCCTTCGAGTTACAATCTGTTGAAAATTACTAAAAAATTTGAATTTTTTTTAGTATCCCTTAATTTTTGTAACTAGTGTATTTTGAATTTATTCGAATCATAAAATTTCTTATTAAATAATTTAACTTACACATTTTTAACATGGAATAAGCCATAGTAGGCAATATTAATTTATCTTATTGCCATTTTTTATGACTTCTCGCATGATTTAATTATCAAATTTAATTATTGAAAATGAAAATATAATAAAAATTTTGAATATCTAAATGATACGAATAAAATTTCAAAATCAGGGAAAAATGTGAAAAACCTCACTAGAAAACTGGGAAATATCTGGGAATTTTGAAATCATTTCTTTGTGGCCACCCTGTAATTGGTCTGTCTTTAAAGTTATATAAACATTTTAAAAATGGTTATCAGATAATTTTGTCCAAGATTTTATCTGAAATAAAAGCCCTAAACAAAAAATAAAGACACACGATGGACGCATCTACTCTATGAATTAGCGGAGTGCACTTTAATTTTTTGATAACTTCCATTTGTTCACGAAAAAAACTTGAACAAAGACAGTTAGTTTTAAAGATATCGTGAATAGAAAATCATTAGTTTTAATTAAATTTACACTTGAAGTTTAAATATCTGAAGCCAGTCGAAACGAGACAATTGAAAACCAATAGCTCATGTTTGAATTCAATTGTCCACTTGTTTAGTTTTAATGAAATATCATTATTCAGAGGTTTGCAATAAATAAATCCGATTCTGACAAAGCTGAAATGAAGTCAGGAATAATTTAGAGAGCAGAAACTAGAGGTTTTTTACCCTAGGGAAGAAACTTATGATTTTCAATCCGATACATTGCAATGGTCTAGAATTGGTTTAACAGACAGTGAAACTATAAGAAGATTTTTTTCAAATACTATTGAAACTTATTCTACTACACGGAGAAAAAAGTACAGTAAAAATTACAATACTATAGTAAAATTTACTAACAGATATGAAAAAATACATTCTGTATTGTAATTATTACTAAACGTTTAGTAAAATTTACTAGTTAGTAATAATTACATAATAAGATATTCAAAATTGCTATGCATAATGTATTTTTTGCTAAGAAGATTATATTTTTTACTATTTGTATAGTAAATTTTACTATAAGTACTATTAATAAATACTAATTTAAGAAAGTTAATTTTCTAATACAATATAGGATTTGTTACTATACAAAATATTAAAAATTACTATACGCAATGTATTTTTTGCTAACACGATTATATTTTTTTACTATCTGTATAGTAAATTCTACTATGTATAGATAAAATTAAAAGTTGGTGGGGATAGCATATACAAATATGTATTACAAGTTCAGAAACTTTTGTCCAAAGGAGACATCGGGCCGTCAGACATAGGAAAAGACTCGCGCGCGGGAGATCAGGGTTCGAATCTCGGTTGAAACAAGTGATTTTTTAAAAAACAAAAATCGACAACAACACCAATACAGATGACATAAATAACAATGATAATCAAAATGATAGCAATAATAATAAAAAGTTAAAAGCTAATAAAAATTTTATTTTATTTTTTTCCATTCTAATACAGTAAAATTTACTAAACAGGGATAGTAAAATTTACTAAATATAACTAAAAATTACTATGCAATAAAGGAAATTTTCCATAACCAGTATATGAGAAATTACTAAACGACTTGTAAAATATACTTATCTGTGTATGAATTTTTCATATAAATCATAAGCGTTTCAAGATAACTATTCAAATTTATTAATTATTTTCATATTTTTTAGTAAAACTTACTATATTTTTTTTTCCGTGTAGTTTTTTTCCTATTGACAATATTATATAGCATTAAAAAAATATATATTCAAAGTTATTGATTATTATATTAAATAGATTTTTAATTAAAATCGATAGCGTTCATAATATAATGAATTGCAGTTGATAGTTTATCGGCTTATTGATAAAACCAATAGGGAAAAAAAAATTGAGTGAAAATGCGTTGGTGATTCGAGAGTAAACGTCAACGGAATAATAAGTGGGGTAGGATATCCGAAGGTTCTTGGATAGTAATGGAAGGGCTGTAAGAAAACGCCAAGGAAAATTAAGGAGCGAGGCGGACCAGCGAAAACCGTCGGGTAATGGAAACGTAAGAGGTTTGCTTTGCTTTACTTATTCTTGACTAGTGCCAGAGCAGAAAGGAGAGTTATAGTTAGAGTAAGCAGTGCCCAAAATAGAAGAAAACAGCAAACAAGAATAATATACGAGTTTTTAAATTATTTTTTTTGCGTCCTTTTTTTTCTTTGAAAACTTATGGTTTCATACAATTGGATATTAATATTTTCTTTATGATTTCAAATATCAGTTCAATTTTTTATTTTACTAAGACGGTCTAAAATATATAGTTTCAGTATTCAAAATCGTAGAGGTCTAGTTTTATTACTATAAATCTCATAGAACAAATAATTTGTTCTTATAATTGTGGGAATTTGATTTTATAAGTAATTAAATTTAGTGATAAGTTTGAATTAATTAGATTTAATTTTATCAAACCAATTAGCGATTTTATTGGAATAAATTGTGAGTTCATAGTATATGAGTAATTTAAGATCGGACATTTTTCAATCATCGTTACTCGGGTCGAAAAATTCGATATCGCAGATGAAATTCAATATTTAAGAAAATTCATAGATGATTGCTCGGAGAAAAAATTAAGTAACTTTTACTAAATTTGAAAAAAAAATTACGATCCGAGAAGCAATCTTGGAACGTTAAAAAAAAATTAAAACTTGTAGGGGAGGGTGGGGTAAAGTGGGCCCCGTAAGCGAGAAATGGGATTATCTTTACTTTTTTTTACTCGTTACACTACTTTATAGGCCCTTGTTTGTTATTTGACATTGATAAGCTGTGTCTATTAAAATTGAAAAATCCAAAAGTTGGGGCAAAGTGGGTCCCCATCTAAAAAAATTGTGTAAGACAAATTTATTGCTCGTTTTACTTTTTTTCAATTCTTCACTTTGAAAATTTTATGAATAAGCTGTGATCATAATAACGAATTTTAAAATATGAGGCAAAGTGGGTAAAAATGGGTAAGGCATAAATAAGCTAATAACTAATAAATGAATAGTCGTAAAAAAGTAAAGGGGATTTATTATGAGCCTCATTCATAGAAAATTTCAGGGTGCTCACTTTGCTCTCAAATTTTAGGGGGGCCCACTTTGCCCCAAAATTTTGGAAACTTTCCAAATTTTAGGGGGGCCTACTTTGCCCCAAGGGATCTACTTTGCCCCACCCTCCCCTACAAAATTCAAAATAAAAACTACAACATTATTTAGAATAATAATTTCTATTGATTATAAAAATTACTGCATTTAAAATAAAATTTACTAATGACAAATAAAAATTATAATGTACCAATAATTTGTACTATTGTACTTAGTGAATATTAGTTAACGCGCTTTGTGAAAGATGTGTTCGGCGAGTAATTTTTACAATCCAGATAGTAATTTTTACAATCTCAAATAGTAATTTTATCTCCCGGAGTAGCAATTTGTCTTACCGACATTCTAAAATGTACAGTGCCTACGTAGAATTACATTGGAGATGTAATATTTATCAACTACGAAACAAAAATTGCGACTAATGTACGAACTTTTAATAATTCTGAAAACAATTTCTACTTTTTGTAATATTGAACTATTTTTATATGAATAAGTAAATATTTATTTTTTCCAAGCGAAAATTTAACGAAGCTGTATTGTAATTATTATGATAAGTGAAAATTACAATCTAGATAGTAATAATTTAAATAAAAAACTAATTTTCTCCAAATCATCGTAATTTTTTTTATGGATTGTAATTTTTTATTTGAGAGCAAATTTTTCATTGTGATTGTAATTATTATTTAATTTTGACCTGCATTTTTCTCCGTATGTTAAATAAATTTGTTCAAGTTATCAAATTTACTATTTGATAGCATTCTATAGGCAATCAATTTTATACATATTATAAATTAATTTTGAATAATAATTTTTCGATAATTAATAGTTAGGAACGACATGAAATTTACATATTTCAATAATAAATTAATTTAAACGTACCATACATCTATTAATACATCGTGTAAATTTGGTCACATATTATTGAAGTATTGAGTGTTGATGTAACAAATAAGGACCAATAAAATTATAATTAGGGGAGACAGGAGTCCGGCTTACCTCGAAAATTTGGTTAAGAAAAAAAATTCATTTGTAAAATTTATTAGACATTTTGGAGTAGAATAGAGTATCTATCGTAAAATCTATAGTAAAATCATTTTATAATTTTTTTAGAGTAGAACTTACCGTAGCCCGAAAAAACATTTTATGAAAAAATTTTGTATTTGTTGTTTGCAGCCACAGTCTCTAAAACTGAACTAGTGAAAATTAGTGAATATTCACTATTTGCTAATGATTTTCGCTAATTCGTTTTCAAAGGACAAGTAATTGCTAGCTTAAGTAAATCGTCACTCCCCAATTTCCTCTACTGAAGAATAGTACATTTGCAGAGCTAATAATTTAAAATGAAACTTTTTGGTATTACAACAAAAACTATAAGTTTTCAGATAAATTATTTATGTTCCGTTATATAAATTAACTTGAAATTAATGTACTTGAAATAAATTAAGAGAAATTATCTCCTCTCTGGTGGAATACATTTGAAATAACTTCAATTTACATTGAACATTAATAGCGAGTGCTTTTAAAAAGCTTTCGATGCAAATATTTTATACATAATTATTAGACTGTTTCAAATTATGGGTCTATTTTTATTTTTTTGATGAACATTGAAAAATCGAAAGGGTATCTTAAAATATGGTGACAGTTAAAATTTGAGCTCTTAATATTGATACTTAGAGGTGGCTATTGATAATTTTCGATTTTTCATTCAGTAACATGGTAAAAAATACATAACTTCCGAAAAAATCAAGATACACAAAACCTCTTTTCAAACATTTTGTAGCAAATTTACTGATCTACAAAAAATGTCTTTTATGATTTTTGCATAAATTCAACCATTCACAAGATATCCGACGTTAAAGTTTAATAAAATTCAAAGAACTTGTTTTTGCTCGTTCTGAATTTTATACCATATCAACTAACGAGAATTCAGAAATTTTCGATATAGTTTTTTATAGGAAATTGAATGCTCTACTAAAAAAGTCTCTTATCATTTTTTGATAAATCCATCTGTTCGAAAGTTATTAGAGCTCGAAGTAAAGCTGGGGATCTTTCTACTTTTCCAGTGAAACTATCGGACTAATCATAAAATGTCATAGAATCTTTTTTGTAGACAATTTTATTTCTTACAAATTACCTATGATAAATTTTTTTGAAATTCTGCATTCTCTTCTAGTTATTTCCATTTTAATGTCAAGCTCCTAAAAAAAGTGTTCTGATCGATTTTAAGAGCTTGACGTCAAAATGGAAATAACTAGAAGAGAATGCCGAATTCAAAAAAAATTTATCATAGGTAATTTGTAAGAAATAAAATTGTCTACAAAAAAGATTCTATGACATTTTATGATTAGTCCGATAGTTTCACTGGAAAAGTAAAAAGATCCCCAACTTTACTTCGAGCTCTAATAACTTTCGAACAGATGGATTTATCAAAAAATGATAAGAGACTTATTTGGTAGAGCATTCAATTTCCAAAAAAAAACATTATTGAGAATTTTCGAATTCTCATTAGTTGACATGGTATAAAATTGAGAACGAGCAAAAACAAGTTCTGTGAATTCTATCAAACTTTGACGTCGGATATCTTGTGAATCGTTGAATATATGCAAAAATCATACAAGACCTTTTTTGTAGATCAGTAAATTTGCTACAAAATGTTTGAGAAGAGTTTTTTTATATCTTGATTTTTTCGGAAGTTATGTAATTTTTACCATGTTACTAAATGAAAAATCGAAAATTATCAATAGCCACCTCTAAATGTCAATATTAAGAGCTCAAATTTTAACGGTCACCATATTTTAACATACCCTTTCGATTTTTCAATGTTCATCAAAAAAATAAAAATTGACCCCTAATTTGAAACAGTCTAATAATTATGCATAAATATGGTTCACTTGTTTCATAATAAATTGTTTTATTATAAACTGTATTTAATTATAAAACAATAGCAATAATAATATTCACTAAAGCGTAAAAAATATTAAGTGAAATGAGTTTGCTATTAATTATTACGAGAAAGAGATGAGCAAGCGAATAAATATATATATATATATATATATATATATATATATATATATATATATATATATATATATATATATATGAAAATGTATTTGTAAATTAATGCGGCATATTCGTGGGTACCAATATGACCAATAATTAATTACTATGAGCGTAATTACGATTGATCAATTGCATCAATTTTAATTAACCACACAATATATTCATGTATATATATATATTTATTTATTTATTTTATATATATATATATATATTTTTTTTTACTTAATATTTACTATGACACTTTAATAAATTAATGGCAGAGTTAGTAATTAATTGAAACATATTCAATTATTTGTATTCAATTTATACAGACTTGGTTGATATTACTTGCCTGCGGCGTGTGTTCATAACTTTGCTTTTGAGTATAATATACTCATTTCCACAACTTTTAGAGAACACTATTAAAACATATTTTTTATAAAATTATGTTTGTTGAAAGCAATTACCCGTTTGAAAATATCATGCTAGGTAAACATATACTTTGAGTATGAGACAATATATGCGCTCCATTTAACTAAGTATTGAGCTTTATATTTTTCTATCATATATCTAAAGATAATTGGATGTATATGTGATAATTTGAATGAATATTAAATATCAAATTATACGTGTTGAAAAATATATGAGATATATTATGTAAATATTTAAAAAAAAACTAACAAAGAAATTTATGTTAAAATTGAGTTAGCTATTTATTATAGAACAAAATCTTTAATATTCAAGATTAATGCCAAGTTTTGACTTAGTAAATAGTCTCAGCTTACAAGAATATTGTGGCTAAAGGGCCAAACTTCTCAAGGGGTTATAAAGGAAGTTGAGTTACTTTCGGAGATTCTCTTTGATCCAACCAGAAATGCTACTATATACTAAACAACTGTAAGATGGCTCTTTTTCATTTTCTTTGCAGGATCTAATAAAATAAAAAGAAAATAAAATACCGACAAGATTTAGTTTACGGTTTTTGTTGCTGCCCAAAATAACATTTTTTCTGTTTTTTTGATAAATCATACTCTTTACAAAAAGTTTCGCTTTTCAATAATAAAATACCCGTAAAAATATCAATTCTTTTGACAAAATTACCCGGGTTGAAAAAAATCTTATGACTTAAAATTTAAGTCAAAATCCTTCAAATTTCAATTAATTTAATTTTTTTAGTCTGTAAAATCTCCGTAACATTTGACTTAGATTTGACTTTTTGTGGCTTAGTTAGGATCGATTTAAGATAAAATAAGTCACGTTTAGGTCAAAACTCGTTCAGTTTGACTGTATTTCCTTTAGATTTAAGACAAAAAAAGTCACATTCAAGTCAGAATTTCGTCGATTTAAATAATTTGACTTAAATTTAAGTTAAAAAAAGTTTCATTTAAGTCAAAATTGAATCAATTGAAATATAGTTTATTCAGATTTAAGACAAAAAAAGTTACATTAAAGTCAGAATAAAACAAAATTAGGCAGTTACAACGCAAATTTAAATAATATTTCTACTTAGTAACATATAATTAATGATAGTAATAATTATTTGTGATAATTATAATAATAATAATAAAAATGATGATAATAATATGAACATTAATAACTATGCCGAATATATTATTTTTATTATTATTATAAATAATAAATTTTTTTTATTTATATTAAAAAATTATTTAGTTTAATTTTTTGTGTTGATTATCAACACAGAAATCTGTTAATTCAACACAAACCGTTTGTGTTATTTTACGTTAACTGATTTTTTATGTTAAATGATTAGAAAATCTGTAATGGAACACATTTCTTGTGTTATTCGAAAACTAATACAAAATTTGTGTTGTTTAGCTAAACACTCCCGTGCGTTCTTTCATTACTATAACCAAGCAAAACATTGTAGCAGCATTGTCTGCAACGAAACTTGGGTTATAATTGAATCGTTTATTTGAGAAACCCTAAGTCATGTTTTTTCGAAATTGGGTTTTTTGAATTTTTGGGTTCTTTGGATGTCCCCATAGAAATTAATAAAAATATCTATCAAATCAGTGTTTAAAAAATAATTAACGGGGTGACAGAAATTTTATTTTATTGAGAAACCTTATAAGTCAATGACTTATGGGGTTTTCAAATAAACATATGCAGTTTTAGTTTTATAGAAATAATTTTTTCTTTTTTATTTAAAATTCGCGCTTTTTTTTGGAAAAAAAATAATATGACTAATTAAAATACTTAAATTAATTATTATTTTTTGTAATTTCTGAGTTTTAGAGTTTAAATACATATTATATACTTCATTTTATCAGTCTAATAAATTATTTGAGTGGAAAAAAAAAAAAAAAACAATGATTTTATAACTTTTTCTTCCGTTTGGTTGAGAAACCCCATAAGTCAATCAACTTTAAATACATTTTTTAAGTAGTTTCAATTCAAAATTGAATTTTTCTTGTTTGAATATTTTCCAGAGACGCTAACATTATTCTCTTCAATTATTTATTTATTATTTCAATGCCAAGTTTTTCCAGAAAAATGTTTTTTGTGTTTCCTCAAAAATTTTGTTTTTTTGACTTATGGAGTTTTTCAAATAAACGATTCAATTGATTTACAATTAAATATAGCCATAGATAACTTTAATATTTTTATGATCAGGTTCAATGACTTTTTTATTCTCATTTATGGGAGGATAATTCATAGCTCCGTTTTTTATAAAAATCACTGAAAATCGAACTAATTGTTTGGTAAATTGACATAAGTTGTACTAAAGGTGGATCAGTATACTTGAGTTGGTTAGATTATGTGCTTATATTTATTAGATAATTTTAACACGAAAAGTCTGTTAAATTAACACAAATTTTCTGTCAAAATAACAGATTTTATGTTCAATTATTTAACATAAAATCTGAGTTAAAGATCAACACAAACGCAATGTTTTGAATTAACACTAAAATTTGTGTAGACTGCAACACACGATTTGTGTTTAATTTAACACAAAATTTTTAACTGTGTATCTAATGTAAGTTTTTTTACTTTCATAAATTTTTTGAGAGACTTTCTTATGCCCTCAGTAGTTTGAGTTGCTTTGAATTTAAAATATACATAAATTTCATAGAAACTAGACAAATAATATTCATTTTTTATCAAATATAAAAATCACCCCTTCTTATCCGAGTCTGTACAATACGTGCCGTAGTACAAAAATCATTACATCAACAATGAAATATATAAAGTTACTGTGTAAATCACAAATTTTGACTTTGCAATATAATATAATCAATTGGTACAACTATGAACTTCAATCAACTCACGTTCATTACAATGACCCAGAAATTTCCGTATAGAATTTAATCCAAAGTCCGACATGATTATAATTACATACTAAACTGTGTTGAAAACCGTCACAAACATTTACAGGCTTGCGAATGTAGCAGCACTCGAGAATATTAACAAAGAACACATAATTCGGAACAGTAACTTGAGTTGCCTTGGGAACAAATATTCCTAGCTCAGTAGTGGCATTTCCACCTGTTTCCTCCCAAGTCATATCGAGCTTCATAGGTACTACTGCATACTCTACACTCTATCCTTTAAACCTCAATGCATGTATCATAAGGCCTTGATTAGATGGCGGACTAGAGAAGACTAGAGTTACTTGACTCTTTCCCTTTCTTTTCAGAGGCATTTCTGACTTGACGTACATTCTCGACAGTCAGAGTTTCCATGGAAGTTTGCGTGTCCCGGACACTTCCTGGCAATGCTTCCCTTCACATTCACTCCGTATCTTTCTTCAATCATTCTTAACATCGTCGTTATACGTTTGTACACTCCTCGCCAATCTCTGTAGTACTCGAGTAACTTGAGTACATGACAAAGAGGAATCTAGTAAGACAAATCTCAGAAGTCTACAAAGCTTCATGAAAAATCGAAGTTCAGGTTCAAATTCAACTCTCGCTGTTATACTTTTTTTTTTTACTTATATTCATTATTAATATATTTATGGAAACAGAAAAAAAGGATTTTTTGGTGCGAAAAATATTTTGCACTCTTAATTAGAGACGAAAAGTTCCTTAGGACTGGAGAAATTTTCTTGGCGTAAGAATTTTTTCTCGCCTCAAAAAAAATTTTTGTTTTTCCGTCCCTATAAAAAAAATTTGTGTGGGATTGCATGGAAACCCATAAGGATCCATATAGAAAAGTATCGATTTATGTAATAATATATATATAGGAATTAGTATAGGAGTTTATGGATTTATATTAGAATGCATGTAGGAAATCTACATAGGAAACTATGGGTACCGGGATTCCCATAGAAAATTTAGATTTATGGATTTCTTTATGGAAAATTCCTACAGGAATCTGGATTTTTATGTCTATCGTCGATTGATACGCATACGAATAAAAAAGAGATTAATATTCCTATCGGAAATCATATAAGATTCTATCCGGAAACGCCATGTGGGAACCCACTTAAGAATCTGTGCTGGATTCTCATATGGATTTTTTGATAATGGTATATATATATATATTAGAGTGGCCCAAAAAAATCGACTATTTTTTTTTTTTCGAGTCACTTATGAAAACTTGTTGGTTTACGATGTTTTAAGAAGCCTCTCCAAAAATCAGCTTGATAAAAAATTTTCAAGAGGACGCTCACGAATTTTGAAAATATCAAAAATGATTGAAATTCGGATTTTTTACTTCGAAATTTTTTCTTTGTGGCAGCAATAGTTTATATTTATAAAATCATGTCTATGCTGAAAATTTCAGCCCAAAATTCAAGTATTTAAACGGCGCTCAAGAATTTTGAATATTAACTGATAATATGTAACTAATACTTTGAATTAGTTTTTGTATTTTTTTAAAACTCAATTATTGTCATTTCACTTAAATATAACTTTTGCATAACCAAAAATATACAGGGCAGTCTTAAACAATAAAATTTGGTAAGTTTTGAATTAGCGTAAAAACCTAAAAATTGAATTAAAAAATAAAAAAGTATGTAAATAACTTATTATTTGTATTTCTCGAGTTCTATTTTCATTCAATGTGATGCAAATTAATGGTGAAAAAATCGAGAAGCTTTATTATCAATATTCAAGGGTCACTCGAAAACGTCCAAAATTCTTGAGCGCCGTTTAAATATTTAAATTTTGGGCTTAAATTTTCAGCGTAGTCATGATTTCACAAACATAAACAATTGCTGCCACGAGAAAGAAAAAAATTTGAAATAAAAAATTCAAATTTCGATCATTTTTGATATTTTCAAAATTCGTGAGCGACCTCTTGAAAATTTTTTATCGAGCTGATTTTTGGAGAAGCTTCTTAAAACATCGTATACCATCAAATTTTCATTAGACTCGAAAAAAAAAATTATCAACGAGGAAGGACCGTCAGTAGAGCACCCTCAGCGCTTTCGCGCATGAGGTGTGCAATAGTCGGTTTTTTGGGCCACCTTAATATATATGTACAAAGCATATTTTTCATTGCCTATCAAATAAAAATTGATTTTTTCAACAGGTTTTAAATCCTGACAAGATTATCTTAAAAAACTTGAACACTACTCCAGTAAAACACTATTAACCCTTCTAAAAATATATACATAAATATATGAGTAAAAGGAGTGGCACTGAGTTATATATTCACTTATATTAGTAAGGGCTGTGTAGTAACAGCAGCACTCGTTTGACTCCAATTAGCCGATGGGTCACAAAGCCACGATACCATTATCGGAACGAAGCCACCGTGAGTTAGTATAGTGTACGATATTACGGTATTCTCGTGGAAGCTACCGACAAACATCGTTAAAGCTACTGTACTTTGTGTACCACTAAGGCTGAAACAATCCTTCCATTGGTTTTTACATTGCTTTTTTGTTTTTACATTCACTTGAATATTTTTCGAAACAGAAAAAAAAAAGAAAAAAATACTATTTTAATGAGACTTTGTGTACTAACAATAAGTACGATGTAATGCTATTAAAATTTGTTTTTATACTCTCCGAGGGATTATAACCCTTTAGGTATAATTATTGAAAGCTTAACTTTTCTCGATTCCACTGTATCCTTTTTTTTGCAATCATTTTTTGTGTACTCATCAATTACTAGAGGATTATGTTTCATACATTTATATCTACAAATACGTGTGTAACAATGGAAATAGTTACTCTAGATAAATTTATTTAAATATTTTTTAGTAGACTTTCTCGAAACCTCAATATGGTATTTGTTTTAATGGTGAAATTTTCACAGAATTTACCATAATATCCTAATTATTTTAGTAGGTTCTGGAAATACCATTAGTTCATATATATATATACATATACATCTATACGCGTTATCGCGGCTAATCGAAAAATTACGCTCACAATTTTTATGAATCGCGATGAAATTACGAACTGAGTTTAACAGTAATAGTTACCATCATTAGGGAACTTTCCAGTGAAATTTGTTTTTTGTATTCCATGGAGTTTAAAAAAGACCTGCAAGATTTTCTCAAGACAGTCATTATATCTTGATGATGACCTTCACAATTTTTTTTGGGAATTAAAATACAATTAATTATTAAACGTATTTTTAAAAAATATTTATTGAAAAGGCATACAATCGACACGATCAAAAAGTGATTGAAAACCTGGTTTACATCGACAACAAAAATCATGACAATAAGAATTTTTGGTCATGCACAGTTCATCGTTCCAACAAAATGCACCTAGTAGTGGTGAGCATGTTTTATTGTTTGACACAACATAATTTGGTGGACAAGCACATACTTTTTCTAAAGAACACTCTGCATTTAATATTTCAAAGCAATCTTCATGTCTTTCACAAGCAACTCCCAACACCGCTGTAATTTAATCGTCGAAAATAAAATGAATTAACATGAAAATTGAAATCTGAGAGAAATATAATTATACATAGAATTATTTTAAATTCATACCTTCTTTTACACATTTTTTGTAGTCTTGCCAAAGTGTTGGCTTACATGACTCCAATAAATTGCAACATGGTTGTTCAAAAGTATCATCACACTAACAAGAATAATATAATCTGTCAAATAACTACAAAACCACGTAGGCATGCCAGTAGTTAAGTGAGACATCATTTTGAGAAAATTTAAAAATATTATATTAACGTATTGAGTGCAAGGTGCTTTTGACAACGAGTGTGATTGGTTCACGAGCCGTTAGACAAGTGTTGCCAACACACGAGTGTCGAAAGCCCTTCCTACTCAATCCGTTACATGTTTTTTGCATTAAAAATTCTATGGTCCCAAGCTACCCCAGGTTCCCTTAAAATTTTTTAAAATCAATTTCATTAATCAAGACTTACATATTCTGCATTCCGAGCACATTTTTCAACCCTATTATTAACTGGTGGATTATATCCTAATAAATGATTCACAGTGACGTTTAAAAGATTAGCAGCTATGAGAAATATCATTTTACAATATTTTTTCTTCAATATATAGTTTGATGTTCTCGTTGCGACGATCGAAATGTTAACTAGGAAAAACATCAAATTTAATATTTTATATACCGGCGTTTAATATCTAATTATACAGGTAATTACGATAAAGAATAATGAGGTTTTTTTATAGCGTCACCAAATACTATCATTTCTATTAATAAAAAATATCATTTTTAAACTTCTACTGTGAAAACAGGAAGTTCAATGAGCACAGAGGTGATATTGTTAAATATAAATCATAGTAAAAATGTTAAAATAAATCATAGGAACAATTTTGTAGGAAATTAAATTCTTAACAAAAAAAAGTCATGTTCATTTTTTTTATAAAATGTGTATTCATGAAGATATTTTGAAAAAACTTTTTTAGATCTTATCAGTTGAGGATTTTAAGGGTTACGGATGTCAAAAATAACGTTTTTTCTTAAATATAGACAACTTCGTAACTCATAACATATCAATCATTAATTCTTGTTGTAGTTTCTATATACTTAGAAAAATGTTATTTTCAAAATTTGTAATCCTTAAAACGCTCCATTTATAAGATCTAAAAAAAGTTTTTTAAAAATATCTTCATAAATACACATTTTGTAAAAAAAAATGAATAAGACCTTTGTTGTCAAGAATTTAATTTCCTACAAAATTGTTCCTATGGTTTTTGCCTTTAATCTGCATATTTCATGAGATATTTAAAAAAAACCACGATTGTATCGAAAAATGAAATTTGATCGTCCTGAGGCACGTGTTCTTTTTACTTAATAAGAAAAAACCAAATTCCCCAGTTATTTTTTTACTGAAAAGAAGCTTTTTATGGGGCGCCTGAGAAAATTTGATTTTTAATGACCACCCTAATAACTATAAATTATATTCAATACACTGAAAAATGAATAATTTAGTGTTAAAATTTTCATTACTGCGTGAAAGTTACACGACACACGGTGTCAATTTTTGGACCGTTTGTGTAACGTTCACCCACCAATGGTGTAAATGCATAAGTTATTTATTTAAAACTCGATTACATCGACACTAGGCATTTAATTTTTATTTCACTAGTGTTGCAACCTATAGATCTTTTGATAATTTTTAACTGCAGATTAATCGTATCAAGATTAAACAAAAGCATTTTAAAGTTCGAAATTTTCAGTTTCATTATCTTTTGGTCAAAATTTTTTCAGAACTACAGTTATTGCGCAATCATGAGAAATATCGTGAGATAAGAATTTTTTTTTTCTTTCAAAGGTTTCACGGGCTGAGGAAATTTGTTTTCAGCCAAGCCAATATATATATCCTTTTGGCTTTAAGTATCGATATCTCAGATGAATTTATAAAATTTTTCTGTTCCTTTAATTTTTGCGTTAGTGTATTGTCGGGAAATATTTGAGGTAATAACACCGTACGGTGTAAAAGAAAACACTCATGCCGTGTTAAAAAGACACCGTTTGATATTTCGCACCAAGAAAACCGAGTAAAGTCATCGGAGATCATTTTCACACCAAAAAATTTTTACAGCGCATGTAGACCTATGTAGGTCTCAAAAATAGAACAAATCTATTACACAAAGGACTTACAGCAATACGTCTAGCTCTCAGAGCTATATCTAACGTATTGTAGCTCTCTTGATGTGCGCTGTCTCAAACAGGATCTTTGACGCATACTAATTGTCGGGGTTTGGTCTCTGCATGCACTTAGGGTCAGTCAAAGCCGGGGGATACCAAGAGACGGCTACATCGAGGATCACGTGAGGTCTGGAGTGCACCTGCTGGATATCCCCTATCGACGTACGCGGATTTAATGCTCGCCACAATTAATGACACTCTGCACAACACAACAGTACACAGCACAGCACAGCAGGACATTCGGGGTATTTAACTTCAGCCTCTTTCGTATACCGCTGTGTTCGCTTAGTTCTGGATTACGCACACGTGTGATCTACCCTCACAATACTCCCGTGCTAAGCGGAAAAGTAGTAACTCACTTTTGAGGTACTAAAAGTTACGAGTCTTAGACGATGTTCTTATGGCTTTATTCCATTTTTATATTAACTTAATGTTCCTTTTTTAGTCTTTCTATATATACACATATAAGGGTGCTTCATTTGAAACGAACATTACTTTTTTTTAGCGGACACAAGAGACTTTTGTTTTTTATATTGAAAAACAATTCCCTGAAAATTTCAGCTCTTAATTTTAATTTCAAGTACTTCCTCTCGAGCATCAAAGTTTTCCCATTTAAAAAACATGTAAATCGAATAACTTTTCTTTAAAATTACTGTAACTTAGCCCGATTTTGAGCTATCGTTTTGAAGCCAGTATTTATTTGTAGAGTATTTGCTGCTTTTTAAAAGTGTATGAAACGGTTTTGGTCTAACTCGACCCATGTCGATTGTATCAGCTCCGAAAGTCAATTTTTCACTTTTTTCATTTATTTTTGTTAATAGTGAAGAAACGGCTCATGTTACGAAAAATATGCATAGGACCAATCTTTTAGGAAATTTTGTCTTCTACAAAATTGATTATGACACTTATAGTGCTAAAGTTCACTGTTCATGAGATACATGCATTTTAACATTTTACAGTAAAAAAAATTGTAAGCTTACTATAGTTCTAATCTTTTTTACTTTTAAACAAAAAAATTTTCTTGTGTCCGCTACAAAAAAAATGCTCGTTTCAAATGAGGCTCCCTCATATACATCGCGTTACTAATTCCGAAAACTTATATTTTTATTCGCCCTTTTGATTTCAGGGAGCTGTTTGAAGCTAAAAGGGCATATGATTTTTATTCTATTGCTATATTGCGGTTAGATTTATTTTAAAGGTAAAATAAAAAAAAATGAAAGCCTAACGGGCCCATGACTTAATTGATATATCCTTTTAGCTTTCAAAAATTTTTCAAGTTTGAGCTTTAAAATAAGGGGCCGTTCATAAAATACAATCGCTCTTGTGGGGGAGGGGGGTTTATCATTTGTGACAAAATATTGATAGAAAGAATCATAAAAAATGTGACAAAGGGGGGAATGGGTCTAAAAAAATAAAATTTTGCGTGGCATATCTTATGAGCGGCCCCTAAATTCCCACACTGATAGAAGAATTTATTTGTACCAAATAAGGTTTATTTATAGTTAATAAATGATTTATTTGAAAGCTTTAACCAAATAAATATTTATTAATAGTTAATAAATGATTTATTAAATGAGATTTATTTGAACCAAATATATATTTATTAATAGTTAATAAATGGCTTATTTGAATAGAAAATGACACATGAAGCTAATTAAGTAGGGTTATGACAAATAATTTATAGTCCCGTTCAAGTTTACTTTTTTAAAGAAAATAATACACACAGTAATTAATTTAAAAAATATTCAACATTTTTTTTATTTATAAAAAAATATTTAGTTGATTACATTTTGAATTTGTTACATTAGACAGTATACTAAAAGGTAATGTAAACAGTAAGTGGCGCTGTAGTCAAAAATCACAGAGATGTTCACTCAAATAAGCCATTTATCAACTATTAATAAATCTATATTTGAGTCAAATAAGCCATTTATTAACTATGAATAAATCTATAATTGAGTCAAATAAATGCATTTATTAATATTGAATAAATACTTCTATCAGTGCAAACAATTTGTTATAAAAAAAAATTATATTCTCTTTGGGCTCTAGGAAGCTCCCTAAAGCCAGAAAGGCGTAAAAATGTGTTTTTTTTTTAATTCGTAGCGCGATGTATAATATAATTAATAAATATGATGAATAATTTCTTGTTCCTGAAACAATTTCCAAAATCCTCTTGACTGTTCTATTGAAATAAATTAGTGAGGAGTATTCTCATTGATGAATATTCGACTATTGGCAATGATCGATTACTGCATTAGTAGTCCCAAATGTAGGATAAGAGCACCAGTACCCAGCCCCTAACCAGTAGCCAGCTGGTCCTATACTTTAACATTGGCTCAAAATATATATACATATAATTTAACATGAGGTGGCTGGCTATTGGTTTGGGGCTGGGTACTAATACTCTTACCCTATGACTGATTAAATCAAGAATAATTTATTTTCCCAAGTAATCGAAGATTTATTTAAACAAAAACTGATTGATTACAATCAACTCAACGTCAAATATCTTTATCTCTCATCAAACATGTTCATGCAACGTGAATAAAGAGTATATGGAAAAATGTAGCAATCTCGAGAACATAATACAGAATATATAAACTACCATCTCTATTTTACTTTGGACATAATGTATCAATAAATAGCAACATATATTCTCAACTTTCTCTTTCACTCATTCTCTTTACCCTCTGATTCTCTATACAAATTGAAGAGAATGTATTGTATGAAACTGGACGAGAGAAAACGAATATGCGCACGAGTAAGAGAAACCGTCTGTGAGGGAAATCCACCATACAGACGGTATAACGACGTCGAAAAAACGTCCCTGCGAGATAAATAAAATAATGAATGAGCTGCAGACTCGCCGATCCTCAGTTGTAAATTAAATTTTAAAATACACATTAAATATTACAACTAATTGTTTTGTTCCCATTTTATGTGAATCGCGTTTTTTAAACATCAATTTAGTTTAATGACGTACAAATTAAATAACGTGAAATTAAATATTTAAAAAAAAGAGTTTCCAGATCAAGATTATTTTAGCAAATCAGAAATTATTTATACTTCAATTAACCATTCAAAGAAGCATCATACGAATAAAACTTTTTTCGACATACCATGGTGTATTATTAGAATAAAGACTAATTGCACACTTGAAACGCGAAGCGGTCATGTGGGCTACATAAAAACTAAGTACAAAAACCGAGTCAAAATCTAAGGCATGTTTAGAAACTAAATGAGCATTTAAAGCCTGCATTAAACTGACAAAGGCTTGAATTGAACCTACTTAGACTTATGAAGGCATGAATTTAACCTACAGGAGCATAAATCGTAAAACGAATGTAACTAGACTTAACAGAAGGAGGACTTGCAAGGAATTGCGAGTAAAATTGATAAATTTGTGGACTACTAGAGAACTGATGCAAGTGATCCAGCCATCGATTCCAGTGGGTTAATGACACCCAAGGGTAGATTGGGTCCTACAGGCAGCCTGGGACTAACAGAGGGTCAATTTGAGAAATTTTAAAGCTAGTAAAAGTTGCTGCGTGATCCAGCGATTATATCAGTAGATTAATGACATCTAGGAGAGGAATAGGACCCGAAAGCAGCATGGGACCATCAGAGAATTGGTTCAAAAAATTCTGAGTTTGTTCGTTTCTTAACCAAATTTTCGAGGTAAGCTGTGCTCCCGTCTCCCCTAATTATAATTTTATTGGTCCTTATTTGTTACTTCAACATTCAATACTTCAATAACATGTGACCAAATTTACACGATGTATTAATGGATGAATGGTACGTTTACATTAATTTATTGTTGAAATATGTAAATTTCATGTCGTTTCTGGCTATTAATTATCGAAAAATTATTATTCAAAATTAATTTATAATATATATAAAATTGATTGCCTATAGAATGCTATCAAATAGTAAATTTGATAACTTGAACAAACTTATTTAACACACGGAAAAAAATGTAAGTCAAAATTGAATAATAATTACAATCACAATGAAAAATTTGCTCTCAAATAAAAAATTACAATCCATAAACAAATAACGATGATTTGTAGAAAATTAGTTTTTTATTTAAATTATTACTATCTAGATTGTAATTTTCACTTATCATAATAATTACAATACAGCTTCGTTAAATTTTCGCTTGAAAAAAAAAATATTTACTTATTCATATAAAAATAGTTCAATGTTACAAAAAGTAGAAATTGTTTTCAGAATTATTAAAAGTTGGTATATTAGTCGCAATTTTTGTTTCGTAGTTGATAAATATTACATCTCCAATGTAATTCTACGTAGGTACTGTACATTTTAGAATGTCAGTAAGACAAATTGCTACTCCGGGAGATAAAATTACTATTTGAGATTGTAAAAATTACCATCTGGATTGTAAAAATTACTCGCCGAACACATCTTTCACAAAGCGCGTTAACTAATATTCACTAAGTACAATAGTACAAATTATTGGTACATTATAATTTTTATTTGTCGCTAGTAAATTTTATTTTGAATTTCGTAATTTTTATTATCAATAAAAATTACTATTCTAAATAATGTTGTCATTTTTATTTTGAGTTTTGTGTAAGTTTTAATTTTTTTTTAACATTTCAAGATTACTCCTCGGATTGTAATTTTTTTTTCAAATTTAATAAAAATTACTCAATTTTTTTCTCCTTACACAATATATATCTTCGTAGGTCTGTTGGTTCATTTCAAGCTTCTACAATCATGTCCTAAAAATAATGTAGGTTTTCAATGCTCACTTAGGTTCAAAGTACGTCTCAAATTTTGACTCGAGATGTTCAAAAATTCATAAAAATTAATAGATCGTTTCGGTATCCCGCCAAGCTCCGTTCTGTGTGAATCATTTTGAATAGATTTATTTGTATTATAAACACATTGACAAATATAATAGTTAGTCCAATATTTTTCTCGTTATTTATGGCCATATTTATTAAATCAACAGATAATAAAAACAAAACGCGTTCATTCGTACATAATCTGATAAACAGGGGAAACAACCCTTGTGTCACATCCTGTATCCATTAAAGTGTTTAAAAAAAAAAAAAAAGTGAGAGAGAGAGAGAAGATGGAACGTAAAAAATAAAGGGAAAAAAATATTGTAATTAAAAAAAAAATAAAAAATAATAATAACACAAAAAAGTGTCAAGAGGAAAAGAGGGAAGCGTGAATGGTATGGATGTCTGTATAAAGGTTGGTTCCATTTGTTCATGTCTACATACCCTGTACCAAGTTCGTTTTATTCCGTCGCGGTTGCCACAAACAACGCGGGTAAAAGTGAAAAGCAAAAAGAATGTTCCTCTTTCTCTCTTGTCTGCTGACGATTTCGTTCCGCTCACCCTGTCTAGCTCTTTTATATTCTATATAGATCTTTCTTTATTTCTTTCCAGCAAGCTTATATATTTTTATATTTATGCATACATATATATGAACACCGCGAAGAGAACTGCGACGACCGACGAATCCCTTTAATCCATTCTGTCAGAGGCAAATGAACAGTAGAGAGTTGCTGATGTGGACAAAGCTTTGCCATCTCTTCCTTTTCCTCTTTGCTCAGTACCATTCTCTCTACTGACTGCCACTCAACCGAGTGAAGCCAATACTTGCCAAGCTAATAAATTTCTGTATGCAAATGCTGTTGTTACAACAAAGAATAAGTAAATAAATAGAAACACAAGTCATCAACAACAATAATGAAAGAAAACTAATTTAATTGGTCAATTAAGATACATGGAAGCATCTCGAATCTCTTTGAAAATAAAGCGTGAGGCTACTGTAGTTCTTTACAGAATCCAGGATGCATAGAAAAAAGTGCTGTGTTAAAATGGACGTAATTTGTGTTGAAATCTAAGGTACCCGCGGATAATAAGGCCTAGCTAAGAGAGATTTTGAATAGAATCGAAAAATTGCATTTAGTTATCGAAATGTATCATTAATCTTTATTTCAATACATTAGCCATAAAATGTAATGAAGTAATGGTAATTTTTACCACAAACAAACAAAAAATTATACTTTTTCAAAAACCATACGAATATGCCTTATTTTACGATGGTAGGGTAATAAGGCCTACGGGTTAGACAAACTGAAATAGTTTAACTATACTTAATAAAATTGTTATTAGAGATGAATCATCACTTAAATTTAGCAACAATAATTTTTAAGAGTCAGAAGACTAGATTGTTTTGCTCAACAGCACTTAAAATTATCAGTATCCTTTTTACGAGTCAGAAGACTAGATTGTTTTTTATAATTTCTTCGGCGCTACGACAGCATATGACGGATGATGAAATATAGAAGACAGGGAACGTGGTATCGAGACTCTATAAATTTGTCGTAACATCTCTATGCAAGACCCTTCTACTAGAGTAGCCTTTAGCGGAGGCGATTATTTTAAATATCATTTCTACCACTTAGGCCTTATTACCCGACAGGCCTTATTACCCGCGGATACTTTATACAAAATTTTTGTTTAGTTTTACTACTAAATTTGAGTTTGAATTCGAATACAAAATTTTTTAACTGAGGTAAAAGCCTCTATACCCGCTTAGTACCATTAGTCGCTCACTTTGACTGTTCAAGTCTTTTTTTTATAATTTTTATAAAAAAAAAATTACAACTAAAAATATTATTATTGATAAATAATTATTTGTGAATCTAAATATATTAAAATATCATGTATCAAATTATTTTATAATAGATTATCAATTTAAATTTAATGACTGTTTTCAAAATCGCGCTCAGTCGGGCATTTTTTACTTTAACCTTCATTCGTTAGATTAAATTTAGGTTACGTCAAATTTTTTAAGAATTGTTATAACTATATCTTATTAAATACATTTTTAAAATTTATGAAATTTTATACTATAAAAGAATAAAGTAGTATAATTTATAAATTATTTTCCAAATCAATAAACTTATCAACAGGTTATAACAATTAATTGTAACTCGAAGGAAAATAGCCGTACGACAAAAACCAAAAAAAAAAAAGCAAATTGTCGCTTCAAGTGTCTAATTTTCTGATCTGGTTTTTAAATTTTTTATTATTGTGCGGTTCCGGAGTAATCCTAAGAAAACTATCGAAAAATAAATTTACCAAATTTTTGCTCATCTTAAAAACGATCTTCGAGCTTCAATAAATTTTTTTCGATAATTATGATTGATTTTCGATTGCTCCGGAACTGTGAATAATAAAAAAATTTAAAGACCAGATCAGAAAACTAGACACTTGAAGCTACAGTTTGACTTTTTGCTTTTGTTGTACGACCATTTTCCTTCGGGTTACAAACTGTTGAAAATTACTAAAAAATTTGAAATTTTTTTAGTATCCCTTAATTTTTGTAACCAGTGTATTATGAATTTATTTGAATCATAAAATTTCTTATTAAATATTTAACTTATACATTTTTAACATCGAAAAATCAAAAGTAGGCAATATTAATTTATTTCATTGCCATTTTTTATGGTTTCTCGCATGATTTAAGTATCAAATTTAATTATTGAAAATGAAAATATAATAAAAACTTTGAATATCTAAATGATACGAATAAAATTTCTAAATCAGGGAAAAATATGAAAAACATTACTAGAAACCCGGGAAATATCAGGTAATTTTGAAATTATTCCTTAGTGGCCACCCTGTTATAAAACTCGAGAAATACAAAATTTTTATAGAAACTTAAGATTAGAAATAAACTATTAGAATTCTAGTCGTTAGAATTAAAAAAAAAAATTAACATTTTTTATTTCAATCGATGATTTTATATAAAATTCTTTAATTGTATCTGTCTATCTATTGAATAGTTTTTTTTTGTTTTTATTTCCGTGTACACCGTACAAGTTTTTTTTATTTCAAAAGTGAATTCCCAGCGTTATGGAATTGTCAGTTGCTCAACGTGATGTCTGGAATGTAAAATTTTATTCTTGTTTAGTATTCTTATTTCAAAAGTGTCTACCTCAATTTTATATTCTCTTCATATTTCTTGCTTGCATTACAATAAAAATAAATAACGTCTATCGATTGTCGTTATCGAATCTATTTTTATATAATTTCGACACACGGAATCACAGCATTAGAGTCAAAACTGAACGAAAAACTCAATTTTTATTCATATTTTACTTACACTCATTATTTTTATTGCGCATTGTCTCTGCACTTAAAATTATTATTTTTTTATTCTTATTTCACAACTAAAAGACACGTTAAAATAGGGGAAGAAAAGCTTTCGAGTGAGAAGGGTGCGCTAGAAAAGACAATTTGTAGTGAGTGTAAAGTCGACATATTGAGAGATTTGCGGTAGAATACATTTATAGCAACACTCATATACATATGTATAATAAAGGAATGAGTGCATTTGAAAACTACGAAAATGTATGAATAAAAATAACAGGGGGAGAAAAAATGTACAAGACAAAAGAGTGAAAAAAGTCGCACAGTTTCACGGAACAATAGCAGCCGTTACGGAAAACGTTTTCTCTTTTCTCGTTTCGTTGCCGTCTATATCCTTTTCGACGATTTTGCGTTACATTCTCAAAGCTGGATATAAAGTACCCTGATGTGCTGAGATGTTGTCTTGAATAAAAGAGTAATAAAAAAAAAAAAAAACAAAATTTTGAATGAAGAAAAAAAATAGTAAATAAGAGAGGAAGTAAGAAAGAGTTAAAATGATGAAGAATACAAACAAGTTTTCGTCTTTCTTTAGTCAGTCTAAAAATTTTCGTTTGTGATCGCTAGAACGAACATTTATTCACTCGTGCGAGAAAATAAAAACGTGCCGACACAATTGGATTGAAACTGAAACAATTTTTTGCAGGGTTTTCCTCAAATACTGGGATTGTTATTGTTATTGCTATTGGTTATTGTTGCTGAAACTTGAAGTAAAATGCTCTATAAATCTTTGTTGCATCGGGTATTGAATTAACTTTCAGATGATTGATTTTTCATTCTTAATCGACGCTTCGACCATACCGTCAAGTACCAACGTTTTATTTATTTAATATTTGTTTTTTTTTCATCATTCGGGTTTATATCCTCTTTATAACTGGATGGCAATTCCATTTGTTTGCCTTCGCGACCAGAAACCAAGTTGGCCAATTCTCAGAGAATGCTAACAGAAAGCCGGTCAGGCGAACTTATGTCTCTGGGTTTGACACCTTTATCCAGTAGAATTGTTGTGGAAAGTAAATTAAATCTTGTGTTGAATTATTTTTAATCTCAACTATTTGTTTTCCTATTTCATTCAATTTCTTCGAGATCAATAATAATAAGTTCCTATGTATTTGAATTTTTCACTTCAAATTACTCTATACAATTTAATTTATAACAGGCCCGTAATAGAACTCTTCGAAAATAGCTCTGTCGATCATTGAAAAAAAAATTTTTAACTTCACGCCATGAAAATTGGAAATTAAAGAAAAAAGAAAAGTTTTTAGTGTCGGTCCGATTTTGGAAAATCATGTACCTCAAGATCGGAACCTTTTTCGCAGAATGAAACTAAAGAAACGAAAGGAAAAGTAAGAAACTTACTGCTAGTAGTCAACTGAAAATTGCGGACCACCCCCAGTTACCCCTTAATGTTATTCATTGTCATTGCGCGAAAAACGCTCCGATTTTCAGGTACATCGAAAATCGAGTTTTCATCAGATTTCAATGTTTCGAGGTTCTAAGAAGCTATTCTGACTATTTACGGATTTTTAACTTCCTGCTAAGAAAATTTAAAATTTTCAAAAATTTGCGAAGTTATTGGTTTCGGTCCGATTATCGAAAATCGAATTTCTAAGAAATCTTGACGTTTTGAGGTTGCAGGAAGCTATTCTGAATAATTTTAAGATGATGTCCGAGTGTATGTATGCATGCATATAAATATATGTAACTTTTGAACGGATGAACCGATTTCGATTGTCAAGGTGTCATTCGACGCAGATTGTCAATATCTAAAAGCTGAAAAAAATTGAGCTTGATCGGTAGGGCTTGTTCAGAGATATTCCAAAAATAAACTTTTTAAAAAAATGTTTTTTTTGGATAACTTGAAATGTGCTCAATGAATTGATTCCAAAATAAACTGGGCTCTGAAGCTTCATAAGCCACGTCGAATGCCACCTCAACCATCAAAATCGGTTCATTCGTTCAAGAGAAGCCGTTGTCGAAAGAATTAAAAAAAAATTTTTTTCTTAGTATTTTCGAAATATCTCAAAAACGACTAGATAAATCAATTTCAATATCTGGTCATCTGTAGAACTCAATAAAATGCGCCGATTTCCACCTTAATCGTCTCAATCGATTAATTCATTCGAAAGATATCGTTGGAGAGAAAATGTTAAAAAACGTTTTTTTTTCGAAAAAAAATTTCAATTTTCTTAGCGGGAAGTTATGTCATCTAAAAGTATTTTCGAGCTCGAAAACCGCGGGAAGTTTTAGGGCCGGTCCGCAGGATCAACTGACAGACCGATTTTTTATTCAGCAATAGTCATTTTGTCTGATAAAAATAATTTAGGGCATTCTCTTATTCATTTAAAAAATAATTAATGCGCTGATTAATTACATATTTTCATAATTGAAACAAAAAAGGAAATTAATAGAAATTGTGATCACAATAAAAAAAGATAAAATAAATGCTGATTTCTTTGTGACAGATACTAACAATGGTTCCGCGCGTTTTCATCCCACGACAAAAAATCCTACGACAAAATATCTCCGACAAAATATCCTACGGACAAAATATCCCCTGACAAAAGATCCCCCGACAAAATATCTCCGGAAATAATATCCCCGACAAAATTTAAATGTTTATTTGTACTACTCACAACTAATTTGGGTGCTTGTTTTTCAGGAAAATTGTGGGAATTTGTAAATAATAAATAACTACCTTTTCAGAGTGCTAGTTTTTCAGGAAAATTGTGGAAATTTAATCGAAAGATAATTTGGTGGGGATATTATGGCCGGAGATATTTTGTCGGGGGATCTTTTGTCAGGGGATATTATGCCCGTAGGATATTTTGTCGGAGGATATTTTGTCGGGGATTTTTTGTCGCGGGATGAAAACGCGCGTTACCACTAACAATACATAATTATCATATATTCCAAAAGGTCAAATAAAATCAATGTATTCATAGCCTACATAAAAAAAAAAAATCAATTTATCAATTAATACGAATATACATGGATTAAGAGTAACAATTCACATTTTATGACTTTTTAATAAAATAAATTAATGGTGATGACTTAACGTTACCATCATACTAAATATGATTTATAATTTCTGATAGAATAAATGAATAGGCTTTGCTATATTCTGTTAGTAATGAGTATTTATTTAATACATGAAACAATGTTAAATATTATCACAATTAGTATATAATTATTTTAAGAGGCATAATATATATTTAGTATAACATACCCGAATAAACGTGGTTATTATATTATTAGAATCAAATTAGCATGGGTAAAGTAGCTGTTATATAATTAAGTAACATGATTAATTGCTATTTAGCCTCGGTCTTCTCTTTAATTAGGATACAAGAGTACTATTAAAAATATTTAGTATCAAATATATAATAATAAGATTTCAAATTTGATAATACCGAGTTATGAGATTTAATAGCTAATATTAACTGTTTATTAGTAAAAAATTATGTGCCCGTGTCATAAAAATCAATTCCGGATCGAATTCCAAAAACGCGCGAAAAGTAAAAGTTATAAATTTGAAACTACTTAAAACTTTTTTCAAAGTTCTGAAAAGTAAAAATTATGATTGATATAGAACTGTATTTAGGCGGATTTTGAATTAAATTATAAGGTTTGTGGAGAATTACTATCAAAAAATGTCTTTCTTGATTTTTTCTCAGTATGTTAAGGGGTTACGGGCTAAATCGTGAAAAAAAACGCTTTTTTCATGAATTTTTTTTAGGCGTATGGATTGAGTCACTTTATTAAAACCGTTTGAACATTATTAAGTTTATATTCAACAACATTAGGTAATTTTTTTAGGTAATAGTATCCGCGAACAAGCCGGTGATGGAGCTTTCCCCAGAACGTCTTTCAAAAAACATGATTCGCGGTGAGCAATGTATCTCAGCTGGAAATTATGTCAAAGAAAACCATTGAAATTTAATCAAAGCATTATTAAAACCTCCCCCCAACGTCCCTGATAATTTTTTTTTTTTTTTTTCATTTTTTGTGGTCATTTTAAATAAAAACTATCATTTTTTATGAAAATTTGCGCGATTTTGAGGGTGAGAAACCCCCTTCATGTAAAAAAAAATTCTAAAACTCAACGTTGGGGGGAGGTTTTTTATACGTAGAGAGTGTGTACCAAGTTTGAAATGAATCGGTAATGTAGTTTTTAAATAGCAATGCTCACGGACTTTGAAAAAGTAGTTTCGAGAAAAATGCGTTTAAAATTTTAGATGCTAAAAAAGTAAAAAAAAAAAAATTTTTTTTTTTTTAACTTACACTGAATCATCGATTCCAGCTCCATAAAGTAGAGTTCCTGTGGCAGCTTCGATGTCTTCAGCCCCTAGTTTCTGAGAAGACCGATTAGTTAATAACTTCGAAAGTTTTGCTTTGATCGACTTCAAATTCGGAGACGATATTCTTAGAATGTGCAACTATAAGAAAATGGAAAAAAATCGATTTTTAGCCCATAACCCCCCTCCTCCCTTAAATGTTTTCCATTTTCAAATTTTGAACTTATAGCGAATTTTTTTATTTTATTTTGAAATCATTTTTTTGTGTAATTTGAATATCTTTAGACTGTTCTTTTAGTTAGTTGAGAAAAAATTCAAAATTGATATTTTACAAACGAGAGAAAAAAATAATATATAAGCGTTAAAACAATGATTGCATTACGATCATAAATAGTTCAAAAATATCAAATTTTGAGTATATTATGACTGAGCAAAAAATTAATGTTCCAAGAACTGTTGAAAAATATTCTTATTAGAGTAAAAATAGTTTAATTAGTTTTGAATTGGTAAAAAAAATTTTAAGGTTTTTGTGCCTTATATAAATTTATAAATAATAGTTATTTACTTCGCAAGCTTTAGGGAGGTGGAAAATGGGTAGTTTACCCCATCTCAAGTGTGTTAAGTATTAGCTTGGTACTTGATTTTATATTAGCTTTTCCTGCAGCTAATAATACATGAAAAGATAATAAAGCTATTTTATATTCATAGTTTTTATTACCGATAAAAATTTAAATGATACTAACAGCACAATAAGCTTATTATGTGCTTTTTAATTTACTTAAAACTTAGATCGATTTTTCATTCAAGCCTTTGACGTAAAACATTTTAAAATTTTTATTAAGTTTTGAGCTTTGCACGAGGAAATTCCGGACTCTAATGAGGATGCTAAAAATGACTTAATAAATAATATACATTTTATTTTGAGAATATGACCTTATTATAAACGATATCTTTTGATTATTTTTTTTTGGGCGCCATCATACAGATAACAACAAAAATTTTGATATTTCAATTAATTCAATTTTTTCTTTTGAAGCTTGTATTCAATAAAAAAAAAAATAAATAATTTTAGTGCTTAATAGTCCTGTAAAAACCCGTTATAAGCAATCACATAACTGGTGTTTTCCTTTACTATGTTTTTTGTAACAACTAAGAAACGTTCCTACGTTCTTCGAGCACTAAATTAAATTTCATGTCTTGACGCTCGTTGTAAGCATCAGCGATTCCGACTATTCGAGATAGAATAAATAATTGTAATTTTTCACGTCGATGCTCATGTTTATGTTGGGCAAAATGTAGCAACAGCGAACAAAAATAAAATTCCGGTATGGTTATGGAAAGCTATCGGTTTCAGCGGAAATATACTAATTATAAATAAACAAAGAGGTTTGCAGTGCTGATATTCTGTAGAATTTCATTGTTTGAAAATCTGAATACATAAAAAACAGAATCACTATTCATAAAGTATTTCGCGAGTTATCGTATTTACTCATACTCATACTCATCAAAATATGGACAGACTATCAAATGGCAGTAAAAAAAATTTTCTGATGGGATTATTCTTTATGATGATTCATACACACAGTAAAAAAGGATTCGTCAAAATTGACACTTTCTGTGTGTAAAACGATCGATTGACACTTATTTATATGTTATTTCAGCGTACGTCATTTGTTTTTAAACAGTTACACTCGTGTATGTTAAAAGTAACACGTTATGAGTGCCAAAATCTTCGAAAACGTAACTTTCAATTTTAACACACTTATGTGTTATTTGCAACACTTGAAGAGTGTTGAATTTGACATACGCTTTTGTGTTACTTGGACACTTCTTAACAATGTTTTTCACAATATTTAATGTAAAGTTAAAATCAATGGATTAACTGTAGTAATTGATTCTTCAGCAATTAAATATTAAAAATAACGATAATATTAGTAATAGTAATATAAATAAAACTAAAAATAAAAAAAATATAGTAATAATAATATCACGTATTGTTCAATATATATAATATCATCTATTATTTATCTTCAACTAGACTTAACATGCTCGCTTCGCTCGCCTTCATTCTTTCAAAAATCCCGCCACTATCTCAGTCGACCAATTGACAACCGAATAAAATAGTCACAGAAGTGACGTAAAACGATACGACATCCGGTCATCAACTTTTTAGAAGAGGATATTCAAATATGTATAAAAAAATTACTATAAATTCTCTCACAATAACAAAAATAAAATAATTATTTTAATATCAAAAAAATAATTATATTTCATCAACATTAATTTAAAAGATTAGGTTATGTATTTTAAAAACGATTGCAAATTAAACAGGCGATATTTTTAATACGTCATTTTCACTTGAAATTTTCTGAGAATTCTTTTGTGATAGTCGAGATTATTTTTAACATATTTTGTGTGTTGATTTCACAGTAACACATAAAAAGTGTTACTCTCGTATAAAATAACATTTTTATGTGTCAAAAAATCAATCGATTGCGACAGTTGAAACAAGATAAATATTGTATGTTAAAGTGACACACAAAAGTGTTGAAAATTCAACACTCAGAATTTTAACATACGCTTTTTTTACACTTTGACGATTCGTTTTTTACTATGTATTAAGTAATTTCAGGCTTCATAAAAAATTTAAATGCAACAGAACCCGAGTAAAAAAATAATCGTTTTAAAAAGATTCCAGAATCTTCCTCAAGGAGTTGAAAACGGCAGGAAGTTTTAGGGCTGGCCCACAGGGTCAACTGATTTTTGTAATAAGAATTGCATTTTTGACTTGGTTACGTTCGCTATTGTCATTGTTCATTGAACTATAACACAGTTAAAACAACTATAATATCGTACATTTTACAACTATATATTAGTTATCTGAACTGAGCTCTCTTAAAATGAATCAGTGAAAAGTGCTGCAAATCAGTGAATATTCACTGTATAAACAGTTATAAGTATACCACTGTTTGAATAAGTGGTATACTTATAACTGTTTATACAGTGAATATTCGCTGATTTGCAGCACTTTTCACTGATTCATTTTAAGAGAGTGGGTAATAGTGGAGGCTTTATTGAACTATGTTTTTTTCATTCTTCAGAAAACCAGATTTGCTCTTACACGGCGAAAAAAATATTGAAAATTTTACTAAAAAATATGAGAATAATTATTAAATTTGGATAGTAATCTTGAAACGCTTATGATTTATATGAAAAATTAATAATCAGATAAGCATATTTTACAAGTCGTTTAGTAATTTCTCATATACTGGTTATGGAAAATCTCCTATATTGCATATTAAGTTTTAGTTATATTTAGAAAATTTATTATCCCTGTTTAGTAAATTTTACTATCCCGTTTAGTAAATTTTACTATATTAGAATGGAAAAAAATAAAATAAAATTTTTATTAGCTTTTAACTTTTTATCATTATTGCTATCATTTTAGTTATTATTGTTATTTATGTTATCTGTATTGGTGTTGGTGTCGATTTTTGTTTTTTAAAAAATCACTTGTTTCAACCGAGATTCGAACCCTGATCTCCCGCGCGCGAGTTCTTTCATATGTCTGACGGCCTGATGTTTCCTTGGGACAAAGTTTCAGAACTTGTAATACATATTTGTATATGCTATCCCCACCAACTTTTAATTTTATCTAAACATAGTAGAATTTACTATACAGATAGTAAAAAAATATAATCGTGTTAGCAAAAAATACATTGCGTATAGTAATTTTTAATATTTTGTATAGTAACAAATCCTATATTGTATTAGAAAATTTACTTTCTTAAATTTGTATTTATTAATAGTACGTATAGTAAAATTTACTATACAAAATAGTAAAAAATACAATCGTCTTGACAAAAAATACATTACGCATAGTAATTTTGAATATCTTATTATGTAATTATTACTAACTAGTAAATTTTACTAAACGTTTAGTAATAATTACAATACAGAATGTATTTTTTCATATCTGTTAGTAAATTTTACTATAATATTGTAATTTTTACTATACTTTTTTCTCCGTGTAGTGTTCCCTCATCGGGTACTGGGTCTCTTACCTTAATTAAAAAATAAAAATAAGTAAATTATCATAAAAATACAATTGTCCGTCTCCTTGATTTCCATTATTTTTTAAAATTTTATTCTTCTGTTCGGTAGTAGATATTTTATAAAACCGACACGTACGTTACGACGTCAAAGTTAATTATATCATTTGTTGTCTAGTGAGTTTGTCAATGTCAAAACGGTATAAATATATTTTTCAATAATAAAACGTATTTGGTTGTTTATTTATTTGTTACGATGTTAATTTTTTAAATATTTTTTTTATATTTTTGTTATAAAAAATAATATTAAAAATAAAAAGTGACCTGGTTAAATTTATTGGACAACTTTATGGTAGAACGGTTTGTAATTAAATATATATTTTCGAGCTGGCTTGGCGTTTAAATTACGGAAATAATTTAATGAATTTAATATTGAATCGATGTGAACACTGTTGAATATTTAAAAATGAATTGTATTTTTCATTAAGTGTAATAGACCAAGAATGTAGCGCTTAATAAAATTAACTGTGAGTACGATAAACAATAAACGGCATTGGTTTTTTTATTTTTTGGAAAAATTTTTCCACTGTACAGTAGTTTGTGTGCCTGATATATTTTCGCTACTTGTGAAGTAGTGCAAAGCCAGTTTCATGCGACTATTGAAATAAAATATATGTTTATATAAATGCAAGTGTGTAATTTAATATTTTTTATTTCATTCTTTTAAATGAATTGTGTATTCTAGATCATTTTTTTTTGTTAGTGGTGTAGCTTTAACGCTTATATAACTTGAATTTTAGAGTAAAGATATATCATGCCCACTTTAGTCAAATTTCGCGGTAGAAAGGATGCATTAGTAACTTGGGAAAAATTAAATAATGCATCTGAATTGTTTATTTTGGAAACCCCATAAGTCATGTTTTTTTCGAAATTGGGTTTTTTGCATTTTTGGGTTCTTTGGATGTCCCCCCATAGAAATTAATAAAAATATCCATCAAATCAGTGTTCAAAAAACAATCAACAGGGTGACAGAAATTTTATTTAATTGAGAAATCCCATAAGTCAATGACTTATGGGGTTTTTCAAATAAACATATGCAGTTTTAGTTTTATAAAAATAATTTTTTCTTTTTTATTTAAAATTCGCGCTTTTTTTGGAAAAAAAAAAATAATATGACTAATTAAAATACTTAAATTAATTATTATTTTTTGTAATTTCTGAGTTTTAGAGTTTATATACATATTATATACTTCATTGTATCAGTCTTATAAATTATTTGAGTGAAAAAAATAAAAAAAACACTGATTTTATAACTTTTTCTTTCATTTGGTTGAGAAACCCCATAAGTCAATCAACTTTAAATAATTTCTTTAAGTAGTTTCAATTAAGAAATTGAATTTTCTTGTTTGAATATTTTCCAGAGACGCAAACATTATTCTCTTCAATTATTTATTTATTAGTTCAATGTCAAGTTTTTCCAGAAAAATGTTTTTTGTGTTTCCTGAAAAATTTTGTTTTCTTAACTTATGGGCTTTTTCAAATAAACGATTCATCTTACCAATCAGAAATAATCTATGCTTCATAAAAAAGTTTATGTGGCCAATATTAGGTATTTAATGGCGTTTATTTCGAGCATGTATCATAGCTGAAAAAAATTTTCTTGGGGTGAGTAAATATTTCTTGCGCCGAGAAATCCTTGTTTTATTTTTTTATTGTGTACGAAAAATTCTTGTCGAATAAAGGGCTTATTTTCTTGCAGTTGTGACCATCTGATACTTTAATGATACGATCAGCATTATATAGACTAGAACATATCAAAAATTCAGCAGATTTTATCTAAAGCCAATTTCCATAAGTGCATGGTCGTTTATAGATTATAATTTGAATTTAAGTTTATTCTATCAATTTAATTTATTACCAGAACTTTAAAATTTACATTTGTAATGAAGCTTGAATAATTATTTCTCAAACATGTATAACTAAGTTTGAATAAAAACTATTTGATGAATTTTATAACAACTATTTAACTAATGTAACGAATCACTAACTTTTAAATATCCTACACTACAGAAAAGGATTTCTTGGAACGAAAACTTTTTTTTTTTAACCAGAATTTTTTTTCTTGTCGTAAGAAAATTTTCGTTTGTAATTCAGAACGAAAAATATTTTTTAGGGCATGTAAAAAGTTTTTGCGGCAAGAAATCCATTTTTTTCCTGTGTATTAGAACAGAATTCCTCTTTAGAAATCAACCATGTAATTTATATTACATAATTCAAAATTAATGAATTATCTTTGTCTTGATCAAATATTGAGAAGACGTAACAAGTAAAAAAGAGCTTTACTTCAACAATTACTAATTTTAAGTTTATATTACCATCCATGATTATAAAAGATAATTTAATCCATGCTTAGTATATCTATTAGGGTGGCCCAAAAAAACCGACTTTTTTTTTCGATCTCGCATAAAAATTTGTTGGCATACGATGTTTTCATAAACCTCTCCAAAAATCAGCTCGATAAAAAATTTTCAAGAGGTCGCTCACGAATTTTGAAAATATCAAAAATGATCGAAATTTGAATTTTTTATTTCAAATTTTTTCCATCCTCGTGGCAGCAATAGTTTATATTTGTGAAATCATGACTATGCTGAAAATTTAAGCCCAAAATTTAAATATTTAAACTTCGCTCAAGAATTTTGAATGTTTCCTAGTGCTGTCTTTTGGACGTTTTCGAGCGACCCTTGAATATTGATAATAAAGCTTCTCGATTTTTTCAAGATCAATTTGCATCACAATCAATGAAAATATAACTCGAGAAATACAAATAATGAGTTATTTACATACTTCTGTATTTTTTAATTCAATTTTTAGGTTTTTTCGCTTATTCAAAACTTACCAAATTTTATTGGTTAAGACTGCCCTGTATATTATTGGTTACGCAAAAGTTATATTTTAGTGAAATGACAATAATTGAGTTATAAAAAAATACAAAAACTGATTCAAAGTATTAGTTACATTTTATTAGTTAATATTCAAAATTCTTGAGCGCTGTTTAAATATTTAAATTTTGGGCTGAAATTTTCAGCATAGACATGATTTTATAAGTCTAAACTATTGCTGCCACAAAGAAAAAATTTCGAAGTAAAAAATCCGAATTTCAATCATTTTTGATATTTTAAAAAGTCGTGAGCGACCTCTTGAAAAATTTTTATCGAGCTGATTTCCGGAGAGGCTTCTTAAAACATCGTAAGCCAACAAATTTTCATAAGAGACTCGAAAAAAAAAAAAAAAAAATAGTCGGTTTTTTTAGGCCACCATAATCTATATACTCGTCGATTCAAATTATTTTAAATCATTTCAAATTGTTTTGCATCATTTCAACTTATTTTTCTTAATCAGGAATCATACGAAACACAACCTACGTATAGTCTATCGGGATAACTTGAATTTACAGTTCAACATTCACCCATTTGTTATATTCAAAGTCATAACCGATGACCTCATGATAATTAAAATAGAGGTTATAAACTTGTCAATAAAACTTTTGATTTATCCACGTGAATTTGACTCAATAAAAAAAGTAATATCTGTTACATAACTTATTGATATAAATCCATATTTTATGACTTTTGTTATCCCCTGATGGAAAAGATCTGATTGCAAAGTGATGTAATGCGTGTGTAAAGAATATTAAGTTAGATGTCCCCTTCATGGGGCATTTTACTGTGCATGTTCTTTTTCATTAACTTTCCTTTGCATAGTGCTGATAAAGAATTAATAGTATGGGAAGTTATTATAACTACATATATATTTAGCTACGAGTTAAGAAATATATTAATTATTTATAAATTAACATATTTAATATGAAATACCGATTCGGTTTTACTACTACGCTACGCGTTCATAATTCTATCGAACCCGGAAACATTTAAATACGAATGGTTACTATGCATACATATATCAATTTTTGACCCAATGGTATTTTAAAAATCTACTTGACTAATTTTGATAGATTATGACAAAATTCCTTTACAAACCCACCATAAGGACAAATACAAAAGTTAGATTTTTGAAAAATTCAACAGAAACTCAAAATTAAATTTGTACTTTTGTAGGTCAACTTTTAATGAAAAATTATAATGGCTATTCAATTATGTCATTTTTGGGTAACGTTGACCCGGGAGTAGGATACAAAATTCATAATAATGGCCAATTTACACTTCAAGACCCTGAGGTAGCCATATCTATTAATCAGATTTGCATTGTCAATTATGGAAATGCTCTCTTCCTCAAAAGGGTCACGGAAACTTAGCATCCGAATTACAAAATATCTGCACTGAGAGAAAATACAGTAGGACCTCATTATAAGACTAACTCGGGATTGTAGGGGAAAAAATTCTTAGAATTGAGGTATCCCCACTATTGTGCTTAACAGTGTTTGCACCCAAATCTCGCTATAAGACTATCGCCGTTTTGCGTTTTATTTATGTATCCGGTTCAACTCTACTCTGTTATACAGTAAATCTATTCCATATATAATCATAAATAAACAAAATTTTGTCGTTCTTTGTTTTGTTAATTAATTATGTGATACCACGAAATTTTAATTATTCTTTGTGAAAATAAGTTATTTAATTTACAATCTTTATGTATGTATATTTTATCTCGATTTTAGTCGTACTGGTCATTAGTCTTATAGCCAGGTTTCGGCGCAAAACTTTTATTGAGTTGTTGGTGGGAGAAGTGTTCCGAGCGAATTTTAACAAATTAAGTGGAACAGTCTTATAACGCGTAGTCTTATAACGAGGTCCTACTGTACTGGTTTTCTGAACTATGAAAAATATAGTTCAATCAAGCCTCCATTATTACCCTCAGTTCAGATAACTAATATGTAAGGTACCGGTGGGTAATAAGGCCTAGTTAAGGAAGATTTTGAATAGAATCGAAAATATTGCATTTAATTATCGAAATGTATCATTAATCTTTATTTCAATACATTAGCCATAAAATGTAATCAAGTAATGGTAATTTTTATCATAAACAAACAAACAATTATACTTTTACAAAAACCATACAAATAGGCCTTATTTTACTACAGTAGGGTAATAAGGCCTACGGGTTAGACAAACTGGTATAGTTTAACTATACTTGATAAAATTGGTATTAGAGATGAATCACCTCTTAAATTTAGCAACAATACTTTTTAAGAATCAGAAGACTAGATTGTTTTGCTCAACAGCACTTGAAACTATCAGTATCCTTTTTACGAGTCAGAAGACTAGATTGTTTTTTATAATTTCTTCGGCGCTACGACAGCATATGACGGATGATGAAATATAGAAGACAGGGAAAGTGGTATCGAGACTCTATAAATTTGTCGTAACATCTTTATGCAAGACCCTTCTACTAGGGTAGCCTTTAGCGGAGGCGGTTATTTTAAATATAATTTCTGTCACTTAGGACTTATTACCCGCGAGTACCTTAGTTGTTTTAACTGTGTTATAGTTCAATGAACAATGACAATAGCGAACGTAACTTAGTAAGTAATGATATTCTTATTACCAACAAATAATGAAGAAAAACCTTTAATTATATTCGCCGACGACTTAAATGATGCTAAATCAATGAAATTATAATCGTACAATTGCTGAAACATTTGTGATTCTGCTGAAGTATAAGTTCTGACGAATAATATTAAATAGTTACCACAACAAAACAAATGCTTAGTTAAAACTACTACTTTCAAATAGTTTCGGGCACTATGATACACGGAAAGATTAGAACCCGAGTGGTTACTGTTCTGCACCCGACTCAGTACGGTTCTTGAAAAAAATGAATGAAAATTGACTTAGCACCCGACTGAGTGATGTGCGCACACGACTCAGTCAGGTTCTGAACAGTAACCATTCGTGTGCACACACGAGCCATTCATGTGCCGGACCAGACTGGTTACTGTTCAGAACCTGACTGAGTCGTGTGCGCACATCACTCAGTCGGGTGCTAAGTCAATTTTCATTCATTTTTTTCAAGAAGCGTACTGAGTCGGGTGCAGAACAGTAACCACTCGGGTTCTAATCTTTCCGTGTATAGTTCAAGAAACTAGAAATATTAGTTAAGATGATTATTTTTTCATTCCCATCCCTTTCTGTTCGCCACAACCATGCGCTTTTCTCTCAGTGTGTTATGCCGAAATCAAGTGATTACAGGGTTTGTTCTATAAGAGTGTTTAACCCGGAAAATCTTCACATGAGAGCGCTCGGAACTTGCAAACTAATTAAATATAATGACATAAAAATGACAACGTCATCGACCTGAATAATAATAATCTTGCTAGTGTCGATTCAATAAAAATAAACATTTTCATAAAAATAGTATAAATTATTCACGACGTTATTTAGAATAAAAATTGCAGGAATTGAATGAAATAAGAAATCACTGGTGGATAAAATTACCCGGGTAAATTTCTCATTCCTGAGCGAGGGTAGATTGAGGGTAAAATCAGCAATTTGTTGAGCACAATCGCAAAGGATCGGCTTGCCTTATTTTCAATTATCTCACCGTTCACACTCATTCCATTTAATTCGTTCTTCTTCTCTTCATTTTCTGTTATTTTTTTTTTCTTCAATAAACAGAAAATAAAATAAATGAATAATTTCAAAAAACTCGGTAGCGTTTTAAAACTTTAAAATTTAAATACTCTACCATTTGACCTTTCGTATTTCCGCACTCGCTTCACTACAGTCGATACCGCCTCATTATCGAGCAACTGGAAGTCTCAACTGTTGAAAATTAAAAAAAATAACAAAATAATGAAATGAAAAATAAAATAGTACAACAGTTTATGGTGACTAATGATTCTTCTCTTTGGATTTCTCTATCCTTCGTGGTTTAAAAACGTCCTCATTTACTTTTATTAAAATAAATCCTCTGATAAATATATAAATATATATATATATATATATTTATATATATATCTGAATACTTTATAGGATTTCAACCAGTACTTAATTATTTCCAAAATCTAAATTCAAATTTTTAACTTCTATTTAGGGATCATTAATTATTTTAAAATTCATCAATTATTTGCTTACTCTCCAAAAATGAATTAGTGAAATTCAATGCGAATCAATGGATAGTCACTATTTATCCAGCTGTATGTATACCACTAATTCAACCAATTGTATACTTACAGTTAGTTCCCAGTGAATATTCACTAATTTCAAGTGAATTTCACTAATTCATTTTTAGAGAATTGTGATAAATTTAGTTTTGTCGACACATAGGAAAATGTAGGACGAGACAGCCACAGTAGGACCGCGTTATAAAACTAATAGTTTCTCTCTTAAACTATCGCGATACCTGGTTTATAAAGAAGACAGAATGATAGACTTATAACGAGGTCCGACTATACCCTACAATTTTTAACAAAAGACTATTTTTCATGTACCTGAAGATCGGGAGGTTTTTCGCGCAGCAAAAATGAAGGTTATGTCATTTGACTGCTTAAAGATGACTTAAGGGGTAATTGGGGATGGCATGTAATTTTCGGGTGACGTGCGGAACCTTTCAGAAATTAAGGTCCAGTGAGGTTAAAGCCCCTATTCCCGCTCAGTACCATTAGTCGCTCACTTTGACTGTTTAAGGCGTTTTTTTATTTAAGTAGATTTTGTTTAAAATCTAACTGTTGTATTTGTCCTCATGGTTGATTTTTCAAGGAATTTTGTCATAAACTATCATAATTAGTTATGTACCTGAAGTTCCGAACGTTCGTGCAACGAAAAAAAATTTTTTTAATAAATGAAAAAGAAATTTTAAGACCCCGCTGGATATTTTTGAGAGGCTTCTTATGAGCCCCCCAAAGACCCTCGAAAAGTTGCATGGGGTAATCTGGTCCAGAACACCCTCCCCCATCATCCCTTAACTTTTGAAAATTAAAAAAAAATGAGGGCAATATGTAATATTTATATTAAGATCTTGAATTTCAATCCACGTCTCATATTATCCTACTGCAAGTTTTGAGTGTTTTCAGAAAATAAGGTCAATTTTTTTTTATCGTTTAAACTATACATACACTGATAGAAATTTTATCTTGGCTTAAGAAATATTTTCTTGAGCCAAGAATTTATTTCTGAAGAAAAGCAATTGTCTTGCTTCAAGAAATTCTTGTCTTGATTTAGATTTTCTTGGCTCTAAAGATTTTGTATCTTTGATGGATAACTCTCGTGTCTTGACCCGAAACTAAATTATCTTCAATCGATACTATTGAATTCTTTAAGCAAGACCACTTGTCTCTTCAGCTAAAAATGTCGTATTGTTATTATAAGAACTTTCAATTTTTGGTTCAAGTAATAATTTCTTGATGGAAGATGTTTTCAAAGTAATGAAAAAAAAACTTTTTTTGAAATAAATTTCTATTTTAACATATCTGAAGTAAATGAATGTAGTCCTAAAAAATCACTTTGAAATTTTTTATTTTTAAAATAAAAGAAAGGTTTTTTTTCAAGCTGAGTAAATTGAGATCTTGATTTAAAAATCGCGGCATTCTCGAAACAAGTCGGTAATGTCTTAAACCTACATTTTGCCTATCTCAATCCAAGAGCAAGAAATTCTTAAGCCAAATATGTCAGATTTTGTTTGAAAACAATAAAGGCTTCATCGAAGAATAAAATTCTCAAACGAAGAATTTTTTTTCTCTATTCGAGAAATTCAATTTTTTGGTTCAAAAACTTATTTCTTAAATTAAAACAATTAAAAATTTTAAAACAAGAACTACATTTTGAAGAAAAAATTTTTCTTGAATCGAGATATTTTTTCTATCAGTGTACATATTTATATATTTATGTTTTTTAAGGATATGTCCTCGCTTCTTTGTACCAAGAAGTTATACAAATCCTCCTTCAGTAACTGGGGCGAAATTGAGTACTGAGTCCGTTGATGTCTGTTATAGCCGAGTTCTCGGCTTGATTAGGATGGGAAAGTGTACTGGATAATAATTGAATGATAGCATCAATTATTTTATTATAAAGAATTTGTTATTTTTTATTTATTAAAATTTTTTTTTTAAATAAATAAAAAATAAATTCTTGTACCTTAGATTTTTTACTTTTTATTTAGTTTTTTTTATTTTGGTTTCGTTTATTTATTTCATATAATTGAATGTGTTTCTATCGATTTGATTACCCGGATCGAAAAATTTGATCTACTTTAAATCAAATAAAAATTACAAGCTATTTCTATTCAATATTTAGACTATTGCCTGAATTGCCTATTGAATAGAGTAGTCCATTGGAAGAAAAAAAATGACATTGATCATTTTTCCCCACTCTCTCTTTCTTGTTAATAAATTAAATTTTGTGTACGCAAATATGTTTAAAATAAAAATAATAGTAAATGACTTAACTTGCGTAATAACACAAAGTAGAATTATTATTTCATTTTTTAGCTTTTATGTCAAAGTATAAACACACACAACAGACGATAATTGCATCTCGATAGAGTGGTCGCACTCTCATCGATTCTGGCAGAGACTCATGTGTATTATATTATATAGAAATAGTACCGGTACATATATAGGGAGTTGGGGTGAAAAGAAACGACAGCGATAAAAGGAGAGAAAGCAAGGCGGAAGGAAAGTTTGATAAAGAAAAAAAGTTGCTCCGTCACTTTATGTATGTGTATGCTTCCTAGTGTTTACGATCGCGTACAACGAACTTAGCGTGACGCTCATCAATTATTTATCGACGTAATTTATGTTCCTGTCTAACTTTGGTCTCTGCACCCCTCCATGTTCTACTTCTTTGTGCACCTGTACTCGCATCAATATTTTTCTTACAAGCTTCAACATTTTTTGACAATTTCATATGCTCTTTTTTTGATTGTTATAACATTCATCATACACTAACTTCATTTTTATTGATTTGAAGTTTTCATTTTTTATTTTTTTTTTCATAATTATCGATTAGGAAAATTAATTAAATCATTCATCAATTAGTGCAAAATAATGGTCCCGATAACAAGACATTAGGGTGGCCCAAAAAAACCGACTTTTTTTTTTGAGTCTCTTATGAAAATTTGTTGGCTTACGATGTTTTAAGAAGCCTCTCCGGAAATCAGCTCGATAAAAAATTTTCAAGAGGTCGCTCACGAATTTTGAAAATATCAAAAATGATTGAAACTCGGATTTTTTACTTCGAAATTTTTTCTTTTTGGCAGCAATAGTTTAGACTTATAAAATCATGACTATGCTGAAAATTTCAGCCCAAAATTTAAATATTTAAACCTCGCTCAAGAATTTTGAATATTGACTGCTAATATGTAACTAATACTTTGAATTAGTTTTTATATTTTTTTATAACTCAATTATTGTCATTTCACTTAAATATAACTCTTGCATAACCAAAAATATGCAGGACAGTCTTAAACAATAAAATTTGGTAAGTTTTGAATAAGCGAAAAAACCTAAAAATAGAATTAAAATATAAAAAAGTATGTAAATAACTTATTATTTGTATTTCTCGAGTTATATTTTCATTGATTGTGATGCAAATTGATCTTGAAAAAATCGAGAAGCTTTATTATCAATATTCAAGGGTCGCTCGAAAACGTTCAAAAGACTCCACTCGGAAACATTCAAAATTCTTGAGCGAGGTTTAAATATCCAAATTTTGGGCTTAAATTTCCAGCGTAGTCATGATTTTACAAGTATTAACTATTGCTGCCACGAGAAAGGAAAAAATTTGAAATAAAAAATTCAAATTTCGATCATTTCTGATATTTTCAAAATTCGTGAGCGACCTCTTGAAAATTTTTTATCGAGCTGATTTTTGGAGAGGCTTCTTAAAACATCGGTAACCAACAAATTTTCATAAGAGACTCAAAAAAAAAAGTCGGTTTTTTTGGGTCACTCTAATAGCCCTGTATTTGATAGTAAAAGTGTAAGCTTAAATTCAGCGGTAATTGAGTATTAAAAATTGAAAAAATTTAGTAATCTCATCCATCGTAAATCTTGTGCTGTTTTTGAGTTATTAATATTAATCTAGTTTCATGAAAGAATTTCATTTAATTAATCTATCAAAGTAACAGAAGCCCCCCCCCCTCTTCCCCGCCCTAGATACAGTAATAGTCTATTGTGTGTCAAAAGATAAAAGAAGACAATTTCAGACCAGAGTACAATTGACTGTCATCACTCGCAGTCTGAAATCCTGTGTCATATACAATATTTTTTATGATTACCCGTTGGAACGGTTCAGTGTCAGCAACCATATCTTTTAATGCAATTAAACTCTACAGCTTTAAATCTCTAAAAAAACAATTTTTTTACCCCGTTTACTATTAAAATACTCTTAGTGAAATATATGAATAAAATTGAAAAATAAATCGCTTTAAATACACACAAACAGAAATGAAAAATAAAATGAAGTATTGGTAGTAAATGAACATTTCCCTTTTCTTTTTTCTTTTTTTTCAACCACAAACTTAATCTCTTCGTTTAAAAGTATCCATATAGATACAGATATATGTTATATACGAACATCGAGATATATTGAAAAACTGGTAGTATAATTCTCGAGGTTTTTATTTTACATGAAACTGTATTCTGAAAAAAAATCTCATGTAATCTTGGTAATGCTACGTAGCCACAGGCATATGTATGTAGTTATATATTTTATTTTAAATTTAAAAAAAAAATCCGCTGTTCTTTTCTTTTATACCTTTTCTGGCTTGTGAATAAAATTGATGCTGGCAACATCCGGGCATAAACTCAAGCGTTGTAAATAAAAATGATCGGTGTTGCGAAAACAATAGGGAGACATAAATATATGTACAGTATAATTCCCTTGCCCGCATTAATGATTTTTAATTAAAATACAACGGTAATGAACATCCAGATCAATTAACTATTTATCAATTCGTCGATTATATATATATATATAAATAATACATACTGGCGTTAGGTTTAAAGTAAATTACGATTACTAATTAATGATCCTGCATTTTGGTGTTCAACCAACACAAATTATTGTTTTCTATCCCATACAGACTTTATATCCCAAATCGTTAGGATAGTAAATTATTCACTTACCCCTTTATCAATCTATATACATTGTGACTCGTTTGTCCAATAAAATTGTTTTACAGTTCGATAACTACGTGTCTATACCTATCGAACGAAGTGATTATCTATTTTAAAATTTTTTTTGTTCACTATGAGAATTTCCAAACGGTTCAAAGACCAAAGTGATCACTTTGTTTTTTTTAATTAAGCCATTTTCCAATATATCGCTGTGGCATGAATCGATCCACGTCCATTTAATCCGATTGGACGTTCATCAAAATGTTCTACCAGCTCAACGGATCATCAGCATTCGTTCCTTCGTATTATTTACTCGTTCTAGTTATTTAACTTCGCTTTTTTTTTTTTCGTTTATTTTATTTTAAAAATATACTAAAATCGTTAGTAAGTTAAATTATCAAATTTTAGTCTATTTTTATCGTGTTTTTTGATGCTTTATTATTGTATTCTCATGATAATATTTTCATTTGATCCTTTTGCACGCCTCGAACGCGAAGCGGAGAGGTTGTGCTTTATAATGAACTTGTCAAGGTCACGCGATTTTTTCGCATTGAACTCTATATATTATTTTCATATCACACTTACACGTTATAAAAAACACATTAATCTAAAGAGGAAACACTAATTAATAAGACTGATACTTTTATTAAGTTGCCCGATACGTATTATAATAAAAAAAAGTTCAATAAAAAATATGTATCGTGGACGTCAGTTAGTCTGTAGTCCAAAAAAAGTCTGTGGCACGGATATCTCGTAAACGGCTTGACAAAATGACTTTATTTTTTTTTCACTGTCTTCAGAATTATGCAAAGAAGGTCCTTTTCGAAAATCACTACTGTAGTCCTTCTCGTTTTTTTTTATAATAAATAATTTCTGTTAAAACCGGCACCATGTAAACAAACACACACTCCAGCCATTTTTATTTTGTCGGGAAAGTTTTTTTTTTGTCATCGAACTTTGCTGATATCATAAGGTTCTACTTTACCATCAGATAATTTTTTTTTATTGCCAACTGTCATAAAATTAACTAAATTAAAAAAAAAGACGAATTTCCTAGATGTTTATTAAAAAATTTAGTAATTAAAAATGAAAATTAATAATTTATATATTTTATTGTAACATGAACGTTCGAGGCGTGCACTTTTCGATTTTCCAAACTTTTTTTTTTTTTTTTATAATGAACGAACACAACTCCCATGAATTTATTCCGCTTAATTATGAAGAAAAAAAAATAAAGTTTTAATAACAAATTCTCTTTCGCTTTTGTCGTTTTTCCTTTTACGTACGAACCTCTTTTATTCAATTTTTATTTTCTTCACTGTCTTTTATCGTCACTAGAAAAATTACATTTTCCTATCTGCACTTTGTGCACTCGAGTGGAGCACACAAAGTTTTAAAGAAATATTTTGATTTTATGAGGTTATGTATGGCTATTTATTTTTTTTTTGTACATGAATTCAAAAAAAGTTCTGGGGTTTTATTCACCTCAAAGTTAATCAAAATTTTTTTGAAAGAGCATACTTTTTAGGAAAATAGTTTAAAAGCGTCAACTGGTTTATTTTCTTTGGATTTATCAGTCAGTTACAAGTTTTCTCTTTTATATATATATATATATATATATATATATATATATATATATATATATATATATATATATATATATATACAACTGTTGCCCAGTCTCTCAAAAGAATTTTTTTTATCTTCGCCCACTTGCCAAAAGCTCCATAAAGTACCGCAGACTGGCTCTCTCATTACTCATGCATTTATTCGTTCTAATTACCAACGCACGAGTTATTTCAAGCGACGCTCGTGACTCTCCTTCTCATTTTGGTGTTCACCAAACGGATTTGTGATAGAAACTATGAGCTAACTGAAAATCTTATTCAACAATGAACGATGAAAACTATTTTTTATTTTTTTATACACATTTCAAGTTCTCAAAAAAAATATTTATTCTAAATTTAATTTAAACGAAAAATATTATTATTATTACGCGTGATGATAGATGACAATTTGACGGTTAATGACAATACAATATTTGTAGCAAATGAAGTAGCCAACAAAATAAATTTTTTATAGAGTAGTTATACGAAATTTCTAATATACCCGGGTTGAAAATTTGATCTGTTTTAAACGAAATTAAAATTTTAAGTTATTTCTATTCAATTTTACTTTTTATTTGCATTTGATTAACATGTGAAATTAAATCGAGTTTTGCTCCCACTATTCCTCATTTGAACTATTTCCAGACTTTTTTTCAATAATTTTTGGTCTGGCTTTAGTCGCCTCTAGATCAAACTCAGACTTTTTTTTCATGATATATATTGCCTTCTTTTATTTTTATCCAGATCAAAATCAGACTTTCACTCCACTGAGAGAAAAGCGCATGGTTGTGGTAACTAGAAAGGGATGGAAATGAAAAAATAGTAGGGGTGTGCGAATACTCGAAACTTCGAATTATTCAAGGCGAATCGAATCGAACAATTCGTCTAGAAGATTCGAAATTTTCGAAAGTTTCAAATAGTTCGAAAGAACTCTCCAAAAATTATAGAACAACAAGATTTTTTTTATTTTCCTTCAAGTTATGATCTCTATAATGTTTTTATCATATTTTAGGCCAGTATGTGACATGACGGGGAAAAACGGACCACTCAAAAAAAAAAGTTTTTTTTTTAAGCTGAGTAAATTGATACCTTGATTTAAAAATCGCGCCATCCTCGAAACAAGTCGATAATGTCTTAAACCTACACTTGGGCTATCAATCCGAGCAAGAAATTCTTAAGCGAAATATGTCAGAATTTCGTTTCAAAACAAAAAAGGCTTCATCGAAGAATAAAATTCTCAAACGAAGAATTTTTTTTCTCTATCCGAGAATTTCAATTTTTTGGTTCAGACTTATTTCTTGAATTAAAACAATTAAAACTTTGAAACAAGAACCACATTTTGAAGAAATAATTTTTCTCGAACCAAGATAGTTTTTCTATCAGTGTATTATGAATTGCCTGTTAAAATAAGAAATGAAACTACTCTACAAAGTTTTAAAAGACAATTAAAATAACATTTAAAATTATCTGTGAATATTGCAGTATTGTAGATTAATAGATTAATGACTTAAACGACAAATTTGTAATAGTCTCTTCGACATAAACCCTAACAATGTTTAAATAGCTTAATATCGAAATATTGTAAACTGCCAATGAATAAATATTATTATTATGACTATTATTATTGTTGTTATATATTTATTTATTTAAATTATTAGTAATCCATAATATATGAGGAAAATAATTAATCATGTGTTCCGTTTCATTTTATTATCTCTTTCCGCTAATTAATTTTAATGAATAAAATTTATTATTCACTAATAGGTATCACGTGTCATGAGCATTATTCAGCGAATTCAAATCCTTTTTTTTTTAATATTTATTCATGTTTTAAAATTACTAAGTATATTTTTTTATTTATTAATATAAATCAATAAATGAAACAAAAAGATTTTTTTTTTTATGTATAAAAATCTACTTCATTAATATCAAAAAGTAATTTAATTAAATATTTCACATCCCATTAGTTCTAAATGTTCTAATAAATTAAATAGAATTTTTTTAATTGGTATTACGCATTTTTGTATAAATCTCTTTGATGATAAAAAATCCATCATTAATTAACTCTTTAAATAAATAAACCGTAGCACAGAAATAAATTTCATGTGCTTCTGGTGAAAATGTTTACAGCCGTATTCACGTATATCCTATGGAATTGAGTTACATAATTATATATTTGGTCTAAAAAATATATACTTAATACCAAAAGTACTCGTCGTTATTTCAATGACGCCTGGAATTTCGTTTTGAGATTTGAATTTTTGAGCGCCAAATTCAAATTCATTTGAATTTGAGGAACAGGATTTGTTTGAAACATAAAGTATTTCGGCCACGTTTTTGACAGCCAAATGACGTCTGTCGCAAAAAAAAATAGTACGTTTTTTTATCAGTATGGTTTTATCAAATAATGATGAAGTACAATTATTGTCCAACTTTAAATCCCTTAGATAATGAAACATTTTTTTATTTTCTTAATAAATAAAGATGGACTATAATATATTCGATGAGAGTCTATAGTGGAACGAGAGATGAAGAAGTGGGTGAAAAGCTGTTCCAGGTCGAGGCCGTCGGGATAATAAATCATTCTTCCAGCATCGTCTTCTTCCTTCACATCTATCTCCTTGCTATTTTCCCAAGAGGGATGAAATGTGACAGAGAAAACGAAAACTCTTCTATGTCTTCTTTTAAGTAACAAAAAAAATAAAGTCTGGAGTATGAAATTCTATGATTCTTAATTTCTTAAAAACTTCGACTATCGATTTCAAAATAATAAAATAGTAGAGTAGAATATTTATCTTCAGTCGATAATTTGTTCTCTGTATATATAATTAATTAGTGTGCGTCCTTTTTTGTTTTGGTCACAAGATGGTCCGCTAACGGTCTTGTGACCGACGGATCTAAATGACGAGCCTGTTCTAATATGAAATGACCGTCACTAATTTTCCTGTCAGAGTCCGTCATTTCGGGCCGTCAAAAATTTTTTTTTGTGACAAATTTGGTCAGTCACATCAGCTCGATGATTTGTGACCGTCATCGAATTTTTGGTCACAAATTTGGGTTTGGTCATGAATTTGGTCAGTCGCATCTAGCTAGATGATTTGTGACCGTCATCAAATTTTTTGGTCACAAATTTGGGCATGGTCATGAATTTTGTCAGTCACAACCAGCTAGATGATTAGATACAATCTTTTTTGTAAATGATTAACAAATTTATTTTTCCCTTTGTATAGTAATCTCGTGGTATTTTTAAGAAAATGGCGGTTTCAAAATTTGAATTTGTATAAAAGTTAAAAAGGCGTTTGTAAGATGTCGCCACAATTGTGACGGTCCGTCATTTTATGAACAATCCTCTGCACAGTAAAAAAGGATTCGTCAAAATTGACACTTGCTGTGTGTAAAACGATCGATTGACACTTATTTATGTGTTATTTCAGCGTACGTCGTTTGTTTTGAAACAACTACACTCGTGTATGTTAAAAGTAACACGTTATGAGTGTCAAAATCTTCGAAAACGTAACCTTCAATTTTAACACACTTATATGTTATTTGCAACACTTGAAGAGTGTTGAATTTGACATACGCTTTTGTGGTACTTGGAGACTTCTTAAAAATGTTTTTCACATTATTTAATGTAAAGTTAAAATCAATGAATTAACTGTAGTAATTGATTCTTCAGCATTTAAATATTAAAAATAACGATAATATTAGTAATAGTAATATAAATAAAACTAAAAATAAAAAAAAATAGTAATAATAATATCACGTATTGTTCAATATAATATAATATCATCTATTATTTATCTTCAATATTCAAATATGTATAAAAAATTTACTATAAATTCTCTCACAATAACAAAAATAAAATAATTATTTTAATATCAAAAAAATAATTATATTTCATCAACATTAATTTAAAAGTTTAGGTTATGTATTTTAAAAACGATTGCAAATTAAACAGGCGATATTTTAATACGTCATTTTTACTTGAAATTTTCTGAGAATTCTTTCGTGATGGTCGAGATTATTTTTAACATATTTTGTGTGTTGATTTCACAGTAACACATAAAAAGTGTTACTCTCGTATAAAATAACATTTTTGTGTGTTAAAAAATCAATCGATTGCGACAGTTGAAACAAGATAAATATTGTATGTTAAATTGATACACAAAAGTGTTGAAAATTCAACACTCAGAATTTTAACATACGCTTTTTTTTACACTTTGACGATTCGTTTTTTACTGTGTGACGGTCTTGTGACCATGACGTGACGGTCAGCTTCACATCACTCTATATAAGTAAAAATATATAATATAATATTATATATTTTTACCTATACCCGCTAAACATTTAGAATAAAATATAAGAGGAAAAAAAAGTTGTAAAAAAAAAAAAATTAAATTACAACAACGCAGAGCTGAATATGACATATTGATTGAAATGTCAATGATTTATTGATACCCTCATGGAAACAATGTATCTTGTAAAAAATAGTTTTAAATATTTTTTATTTTCTGTCACTTTGACTTATACGGAAATGAATTCTTTTTAATATTAAAAACAATATGTTTGACTATTGGAAATATAAAAAATAGTATCGTTATAATAAAATGTAAATGGTATCAATTTAATTGAAATTCGTCTGTCGCGATAGCTATTTCAGTTATTTATTTAAAATAACAAAAAATAGCTTTAAGCACAGCGGTAACGGTAAATTCAAATTATTTCCTAGCGAGTGACCTCGACGAACGAAATTCGCGTTCGCGTACTCACCAAAGACTTCTCACGATAAATTTAAGTCAATGACTCGCATTAAATTCGACAATTTTACTCGATTCCAGCTTTCTTTTCCTGCCGATTTATCATCAAATCCTGGGCTATAACAACGAATACAATCCAATGGTATTAAAACTCGTACAATTCTTGCACCCGCCTGGAAATAGTCATTTGTTTTGTTTTGTTTCATATTTCTTCGCTCGTTCGCTTGCTTGCCATATATATACATACATATATAACGTTCAGTTTCAAGTTAAAGTTACTATACTACTACGGGAACTAAACTTAGAGGTTTCATTAGGGTCCCAGAAATTTCCGAAGAATTTACGATCGAACCTAATTCAGCCTCCTGCTATATCGTCCTTCATGTTGAAACATAACAGAAAATTTAACGAGAATAAAAGATTGAGAGAGAAAAAAAAACTCTCACGTCGATGTCGTTAAACGCACAAGTCGTACTCTCATTAATTATATTTTTTTGCTTCTCTGTCTCTCTCTGTCATTGTCTTTGTCCTTCTCTCTTATATACATGTATATACATTTTCGTTTCTCTATACCCTTCACGTCTTTTACTAAGATGATTGGCTGTAATTCAGAAATTTAATTTAAGAAGTTTCAAGCACGGCGTCCCGCGGAAATGAAATTCTCGAATCGTGTCCGGCAGTCGCGAGTCAACCACGTCACGTCCACTCTCTTCTATTTCTGTTAAGTGAAAAGATCAGTTGACTCGAACAAAATTCTCTTACTGAAAATGAATATTTCATGTCGGTTAATACTTTTTAAATATAATGTAATGATATGATACTCATATATCGTTACTACCATTCTAATACGTCCTATCCCACATTTGGGAAATTTTTCAGGAGACGATAAAAACGTTTCACGATCGGCAAAGAAAAATTATTTGTATTATGGTTACATTGGTATAACCTACAAATTTATTTTCATGTTTTCATAAAATACAGGCGCTTGTAGTGAATAAATAATTTTGAATTATATGCTGTAAGAAGAGCCAAAAATTATGCATCATTACCTTCTTACTCATGTCGTTAATTGCTTCCTTAAAATTAACAAAATCAAAAATATTAAGCGTGACTAAACCTATAAATGTGGGATACGACATATTAGAATGCGCGAAAGTCTGCGTGTTGGATACGACATATTAGAATATTTATTTAAAAATACTAAGTAAACAATTTGACCTAGAAAATTTTCACATAAGCTGCACATTGTTACACACGGAGAGAAGTGTATGGTATATTCTCCAATGTAACATAGTAATTATTACTATGTAGCATGGGAATGATTACTATGTAGCATGGGAATGATTACTATGCTACAAAGTAATATTTACCATTCTACATAGTAACCATGCTACTGGTAAATATTACTTTGTAGCATAGTAATCAAAGCCATGCTAGCATGGTACTGAGTCCCATGCTGAATAGCGTGAAAGCAGTTTCAATAGTAAGCGCTGCTATATAGTATAAACGTCTAATATAACCTGTACATATATTAATCTTAATTACTACTTATATCAATAAATATTATTTTAATGAAAATTATCAATCATACTAAACTCAAGTATTATTTGACAAAGTATCATTGTCTATTGTATGCTGATTTAAAATGTTGTTAATGGATTTAATATATTCTTAATTTAGATAATTGTTAATTTCCTCTGCATTAATAATTCATAATTAATAATTTTACTTACAATAAAATATTAATTAAACGTCTTTGAATAAATAATTAAATTAGTATAATATTTTTCTATTAAAAATAACCCATGTTAAAATTTGTTAATGTTAATATTTATTATTTTATTTCAAAATTTTAGTTAAATATTTATTTATTATTAATTAAATAACCTCATCTTTTAATTATAAAACCTTATTTTAATATTAACCTTTTACTACCTTCAATTGGAAGCAGCTTCATCGAAATTGTAATAATTACAATGTAGCATAGGAATGATTCCAATGTAACATGGTAATGATTCCCATGCTAGCATAGCTAGCGTTACCATGCAACATCGGACAAATTACTATGTCAAATAAATAATACGGCTAAAAACTTGCGTTACCATGCTACATAGTAATAATTACTATGTTACATTGGAGAATTTACCATTCTCTTCTCTCTGTGCAATGGTTCCATTTTTCTAAAAAAGTGGAAATGTCAAATTTTGTAGGATACGCCGTATTAGAATGGCAGTATCGATATGTTAATATGCAGAGACTTGGAAATATGTACTCTCTAAATCTGAAACAGTGTATATACACTACCTTTCAGTGGTTTTCACTGTTTCAGATTTAGAGAGTAAAAAAAAAATTTTTTTTAATTAATTTACATTATTAACAGAGCCGGGAATAAAACGGAATGTCTATAACCTATGAAATTTTTTTTAGTAGACAAAATTATAAAAATTAATAAAAGTTTGTCTAATAAAAATTCAATTAACATTTTCACATGATTATGAAGTGAAATTAAAAAAGTTATGATGATTGAATGGAATTCAATTAAATTTAACTCGCTATTTAATTGTAAAAAAGAGAATTGAAAAAAAAGATGATTAAATATAAAAATAAAATGTTAATGGAGGTACAGATATTTAATTTTGTAATTGAGACGACTAAACATAAAAAATGAAGTGTAATTTAGTTTTAATCTCTCACAGTAATTTCATTTCTTAGTGAAAATCCTTTTACATTCCTTTCTCATCTCTACTCCATGCCTGTCCTATGGGTTTTATCGTCTGAGCGATTAATCGAGCGCGTCACGTAGATGTAAACGCTCCTCGATTTTAACGGCTGCTCGTTCGTTCGACCCCGATTGAACGAGGAAGAAAAGGGGTTGCTAAGACATGTACCTCAACCCTACAACGAATCTTATTTCCTATCTCTTTTATTCGCGAAAATACTTTCACGAGTTTCTTTCCCCTTTATAAATATATGTATAGGCAAATTATTACACGAAACTTTTCTGGCGAAAAAAAATAATAAATAGATAAACAGAAATTATAAAAATTTTTAAACTTCCCGCTTAGAAAATTGAAAATTTAAAAAAAATAAAGGTTATAGGTTTCCGGTTAACGAAAACCGAGTTTTCAACAGAGCTCAACATTTTGCGGTCCTAGGAAAATATTCTGACTATTTTCAAGATGTCCGAGAGCATGTACATACACTGTAAAAAATCACCGGGGTAAGTCCAAGCGGTGTAGGTGTTAAAATCAGCGGTGTTAAATTTCAACACCGAAAACGGTGTAAAAGTAACGCCGCCGCCGGTGTAGATATTCTTTACGGGTGTTAAAATATTTTATTTTGTGAATATTTTTACTTACTCGATCACTATACTTGTTAATAAATGATATTTTTAATTAATTTTCATAAAGAACTGACATTTTTTGTGTTTTATAATCTTTAAAGTTGATTCTCCTAGCAGACGCAGTTTACCTCGCTTTTACACCGGTTACCCTGCTTTTACACTGATATTACTCCGCTTTTACACCGGTTCTACTCCGTTTTTACACCGGTTACCCCACTTTAACACCGGTATTTTTAACACCGGTGAACTACTCCTCCTACACCGATGTAATTTCATTTTTACACCGGGCGGAGTTAAAATGAGCCCATTTTTAACACCGCTCTTTTTACAGTGTATGTATGTACGTACGTATGTACATATTGTAACTTTTGAACGAATGAACCGATTTGACTTTTTGAGGTGACGTTTGAAGCGGCTCATTAATTTCAACAATTTGAGAGAAATTGAACATAATCGGTACAGTATACACTGTAAAAAGAGCGGTGTTAAAAATGGACTCAATTTAACTCCGCCCGGTGTAAAAATGAAATTACATCGGTGTAGGAGGAGTAGTTCACCGGTGTTAAAAATACCGGTGTTAAAGTGGGGTAAACTGCGTCCGCTTGGCAAATGAACTTTAAAGATTATAAAACACAAAAAATGTCAGTTCTTTATGAAAATTAATAAAAAATATCATTTATTAACAAGTATAGTGATCGAGAGAACAAAAATATTTACAAAATAAAATATTTTAACACCCGTAAAGAATATCTACACCGGCAGCGGCGTTATTTTAACACCGGTCTAGAATATTTACACCGGTGACGGCGATATTTTAACACCGGAGAATTTGTTTTAACACCGGTTTAGAATATTTACACCGGCGGCGGCGTTATTTTCACACCGCTTTCGGTGTTGAAATTTAACACCGCTGATTTTAACACCTACACCGCTTGGACTTACCCCGGTGATTTTTTACAGTGTATTCACAGATATTTCAAAAATTTTTTTTTCGGATAACTTGTAATAGATTCGATAGATTGATTCCAAAATCTATCCAGCTCTAAAACTTTATAAGCTGCGTCGAATGCCACCTCAACCATCAAAATTGGTTCATTTTTTGAGTTCTATTTTAAACAATAAATTGTGAAAAAAAAAATTTTGAAACAAGAACCACATTTTGAAAAAAAAAATTTTCTTGAATCAAGATAGTTTTAGTCTCAAGAGCTCGAAGGGCAAGTTTTAGGGCTAGGCCACAGGGTCAGACAGTTTCAAGATTTTTTTTTATAAAAATAATTGTAATATTAATCCTGAAAACGGATTAATTTCAAATAATCCCTTGTAATATATTTTTATGAAAATAATAATTTAAAATAATTAATTTTTTTTAGTTACAGTAAAAAGGAGTCTGGAAAAAAAAATATTAAAGAACTGGGGCATTATTAACGTCACAAGATTCCTGATCCTTTAGTAGAGTGATTTAAACCAGTGGACTGGAGGAAAGAGAAAACAGGAAGAGAAATATCGTGTTGTTTGCGGACAGCATTTTAAAGAGAAACGAGGTAAATATTTAGCCGGTATAATTCTAGTGGAATCGAAAACCCTACTACCGCAAATTTACGTAATTTCTACGTCTATGTTCTCTTTCCCCCTATTTTACTCTTCCAAGTTTTAAAAATATTTTACAAGCATTTTTAACTCGCCAACTAATCCGAATGCTCTACGAACGTACATTTAATTCTCTCATTAAGCTGTGGAAAAAAATTATTAAAAAAATTCAGCTACCCTGCAAAAAAAATTAATTACTGTATTATATTATATAATATTTGATATTATCATTCAGGAATAAATATTTCAACGAAATAAATTTTTTCGAACACATGCCTCAAAATATCGGCATTGTACTATAAATAATATTTGGACACATATTTATGTTAATGAGCTACTGCTTTACCTTAAAACAATTTTTAATTATTTAATTAAAAAGTTATTAAATGCATCCTATCTAAAACTGACATGAAATATTCGGATAACACGAGCTATTTTATGAAAATAAAATTCAATTAACTGTCTCGAAATTCAATAAATTTTTATACTCTACGTTTTTTTTTAACCCAGCATTCCCATGGCGCCCCCAACCACAAGCAATTTTTAATCACAGATTTCTTTACTTAGGTTTTGGAATTTTAAACTCAATAACCATTTAGTTTTTAAAAAAAGCAAAAGATACCTTTTTCCCGGGTCGAAAAATTTAACCTGATTTTAGGCAAACTAGATTATATTTGGACTAATTGGTCTGTCTTTGAATTTTTATAAAAATTTTAAGACGTTTTTGATCTGAAGACGATCAAAAACAGACTAATATAAATAATAGGCAGTAAAAGTCTGATTTTGGTCTGGATAAAAATAAAAGAAGGCAAAATATTTTGAAAAAAAAGTCTAATTTCGATCTACACTGATAAAAAAACTATCTTGATTCAAGTAAAATTTTTTCTTCAAAATGTGGTTCTTGTTTCAAAATTTTTAATTGTTTTTATTCAAGAAATAAGTCTGAACCAAAAAATTTAAATTCTCGGATAGAGAAAAAAAATTCTTCGTTTGAGAATTTTATTCTTCGATGAAGCCTTTATTGGTATGAAACAGAATTCTGACATATTTCGCTTAAGAATTTCTTGCTCGGATTAAGATAAGCAAAATGTAGGTTTAAGACATTATCGACTTGTTTCGAGAATGGCGCGATATTTAAATCAAGATCTCAATTTACTCAGCTTGAAAAAAAACTTTTTTTTTATTTTAAAAATAAAAAATTTTAAAGTGATTTTTAGGATTACATTTATTTACTTCAGATTTGTTAAAGTAGAAATTTATTTTAAAAAAAAATGTTTTTTTTTCATTACTTTAAAAACATCTTCCATCAAGGAATTATTACTTGAACCAAAAATTTAAAGTTCTTAAAGTAAGAATACGACATTTTTAGTTGAAGACAAGTGGTCTTGCTTGAAGAATTCAATAGTATCGATTGAAGATAATTTAGTTTCGGGTCAAGACACGAGTGTTATCTATCACAGATACAAAATCTTTAGAGCCAAGAAAATCTAAATCAAGACAAGAATTTCTTGAAGCAAGACAATTGCTTTTCTTTAGAAACAAATTCTTGGCTCAAGAAAATATTTCTTGCGTCAATATAAAATTTCTATCAGTGTAGAGGCGACCAGACTAAAAATTCTTAAAGTCTAAATATGAAATAGTCCGAAAAAGATCAAAATTTTTGAGTTGGGTTACAGAAAATTTGAAGCGCTGAAAAAAATATTTCTTGCTATTCAATAATTACAAAGCTATTTACATTAAACCAATGACATTTTGTTGTCAATATAACTTTGAACCTTCCGATGGAAAATTTTGCTGGTCTGAAAAATTTTTAAAAAAAAAAATTTTCCATCCCCAAAATTCGCACAGTAAAAAAAATCAAAAAATCTACATCGAGCTACTGTTCAAGGCTTTGAATATGTTACCGCGTACAATAAATTACATTTATTAAGTGATACTTTGTGTTGATTTTAACATAAATTTAGTGTTTAAATTGAACAAAAATTTTGTGTGGGCCGTTTCTATCACACAAATTATGATGACTGACATAATATTTTTCTCTGTGTGTAAAAAAAAATTTATTTGTCACAAGTTCTTTTATGATTCAAAGCTTATTATAAATTTAAAAGCAAAGCAGAGTAAATCTGGGTTACAAGAGACATAAAAAATTTTATTCCATAATTTTTGTATCTCGGTCTCCACTGTCTTATTTTACAATAAAATTTCTACAAGATATTGTAATTTAACTAAAATTAATGATGATTATTTGATGCTAATTGGGCTAATTAAAAATTAATTATGCAGAAGTCTGTATTTGCATTTATTCAGTACTGCAGAATATTCCTCATTATTCTGAAAATTAATTTTACTTTTCGAATATTTATAGGCAATTATGTCAGTTCTTATTTGGATACAATCCTTGATGGTACTCATCCGTCTTACTCGACATCGACTTTTTCTACTTCTTTTTCTCTATATTCCAAAGGTGATTTGGTTCTTTCTTTCATGTAGTCATCATCCGTCAGGCATTATTTGTCAGGCTTTTGTCACCATTAGCTTTTTTCCCCGTCAACAATTAACCTCTTCTTTGTCCATCCTTCGTCATTGATCATTGTCCATTAGTTTTTCACAAACTTTTTTATTTTTTTATATCATTCTTTTATAAATATTTGCTTGACAAAACTTTTATAAGACCATCACTCATGTCTATTTTTATTCTATATCTTCCCTTTACTTTTATTACATTTATTCTTATCACTTATCAATTATTGTTTATAACAAAAAAAATTATTTTTTGTATTATAAAATAATAAATATAATTTGAAATAAAAGATTCACACTTCAGTTACATTAATTGAATGAGTGTGAATGTAGCAGACATCAGACAAATTTAAAATTATAAAAAAATAGAGTGAGTAATTTAAAAAGTAATATTTATAAAAAATGCACTTATTAATTTTTTCATTTTTTAAATGCGCATTTTTTTTTAAATTTATTTTATTAATGATTTAGTCTATTTATTATTAATTTAAAATTTGTTTAATATCTGCTACATTCAATGACAATAAAGCTAGCAGACATTTGAAATTTTTTGGATTTTTTTTTAACAAAAAAATAAATATTAAAACAATATTTTGAAAAATTGCACGTATACCCGGGTCAAAAAAAAATCTTAAATTTGACTTGATTTAACTTTATTTCCTTTGAAGTCGTCGATATGCTGACAACTGTAATCCACATTTTAACTTTTTAAACTTTTTTTGACTTAATATTGACTTAATCTTGACTTTTTTTAACTTTTTTGCCTTAGATTAGACTTTTTTGACTTAGATTGTTTAGTTTCCTTTAATTTAACTTGTTTTGGCTTAAATTATTTCATTGCCTTAAATTTGACTTATTTTGTCTTAAAAATACAACTGGTTATCGATTCGAAATCTAGCTCTATATTTGACTTAATTTTAACTTAAAATTAATTAGTTTGAACTTTCGAATATTTATAATAATTATTTTTTTAATTAGTAATATTATTATTAAATATATTATTGTTATCATAACATTATGTCTAACTTCTATTACCGGTGCTACTACCATTAATGTTGACAATAACAACAATAATAATAATCATAATAATAATAATAAAAATAATATATTCGGCATAGTCATTAATGTTCATATTATTATTATCGTTTTTATTATTATTATTATAATTAACATTATTATTATAACTATCGCTAATAATAATTACTATCATTAATTATATGTTACTAAGTATAAGTATTATTTAAATTTGCATTGTAACTGTCTAATTTTGTTTTATTCTGACTTTAATGTAACTTTTTTTGTCTTAAATCTGAATAAACTATATTTCAATTGAATCAATTTTGACTTAAATGAAACTTTTTTTAACTTAAATTTAAGTTTAATTATTTAAATCGACGAAATTCTGACTTGAATGTGACTTTTTTTGTCTTAAATCTAAAGGAAATACAGTCAAACTGAACCAGTTTTGACCTAAACGTGACTTATTTTGTCTTAAATCGATCCTAACTAAGCCACAAAAAGTCAAATCTAAGTCAAATATTATAGAGATTTTACAGACTAAAAAAATTAAATTAATTGAAATTTGAAGGATTTTAAACTTAAATTTTCAGTCATAATCAAAATTTTTTTCGACCCGGGTAGCTTATGAAATTTTCGACATGTGTATTTTTTTAGAAATATTTTTTTTTCATTATCTATCTGTTAAAAAAAATTTCTTTAAATTTCAAATGTCTGCTAACTTTACTATCATATTTTTTATCTATTCACTCTTCTTCGCAGTGAATTTCACTTCGCATTCGAATTTTTTTTTAAACTCCGGAACTCCAAGCAATGGATCAAATTCAGATTTAAATAATAATTTTTAATTTAGAACGGCCTATTTTCCCTCACATTTAAAATTTTTTCTAGTAGCGTCTTATTAATGCCGAGTACTTATTTAGGGACTAAGAAAAAAAACTCACGCTATTGACATTTTCCTTTTAAGAGACACCTTAATCCCCCCTCCTTCCTCTACTTTTTTTTTAAAGAACAAAGAGCAGAATATATATAAAAAATGAAACGAGTAGCCATAGTGAGATAAAACATAACGAAAACATAATAAAAGTGTTCTACTTAAAAAATGACGTACGAGGTTAACAAGAGTGAAGCTAGCCTTTAATGGCGATAGAGATTTTTTAGCCTTATTTGGAATCTACAGATGCTTGACACAATTTAAAATAATCTTTACTTCTATTACGAAATATTGAAAATTCCAAAGATTTTCGATGACAAAGAAGAGAGAATTTTTTCATCAAGATGATGATTTAAATTCCCAGAGGCAATATTTTTCATTGGCCCTTATTACTACGTGGAATTTTCTCCAGTATCTCGTGGCCCAGCTTCTCGATCTTGAATTAGACAGGTACGAATCGTTCTTGAGGGCAAGATGAGAACGAGCAACTGGAATGCCTAGCAATATCTCTTTACTCATTCGCTATCATCTCTTTCTCTCATATCCTCAAGGGAACTCAAAAAATATCTCGGCTTATTCGCGAATATCTCTGATGTATTATAATATTTTTAGACATTTTCAAATTTATTCAGAATTAAATCCAACTTTTTTTTTACTTGGTACTCTACTTTTTTGTATTTACATTGCACGAAAAAAAAATTATCTACGGAAATCTAGAAATTACAAGTTATATAATGATAAAGTGATCAGCAAATACAATAATTTTAAATAGTTATTTATTTTATAATTGAAATGTAAATAATTACAGGATAAATATTTAAATTCATTGTCTATGCAGAAAAATTAATGTTTGAACTTTGAAAATCTTAACTTGAACATTGAAAATTTATGACACGTATTATAAAATTTATTGGTTGGAATGCAAAGTTCCCTATATTGACACCCAGTTTCCGGGTTATAATTTCAAATACTAATTTCTAAAGTTTTTTTTTCCGTGTGTAAAAAATTTGCGGATTGGATGACTGCGTATTTATTACAACTTCTTGGAGTAAAATTCACTCGAAGGGGAGTTTATTTTAATACTGAAACTCCAGTCCACAGTGAAATTTACTCCTGAAATAAACAGACAATCAACGATTTTCGGATTTTATTTTCAACAAACCGATAACAAAAAATTAAAAATATGCACATGTAGAAAATGAAAAAAACTACAGGTGCAATTTTTTAAAATATTTTTTTTTTTATGATTCATACACGTAAAGAATGATCATAAATTTTACTCATTAATTGTGAGTAAAACTGGACCTGGATGAATAGTTACTCTTTCGTTTTTAGATAGTGTTCAATTATGGAGTGAAAAAAACTCAATTTCGAGTATCTTTTAAATAAAAATTAAACCAGAAGAAACAGTTTTTATTCTTTCCGTATTTATTTTGTTACAACGTTTTTACTAACTCGCTTTTATGTATGTCTGGTCGGGTGGAATTTTGTAATTGACTTGAGAGTAACTTCTCGATGAGCTAGAGACTTGAAATTTGGAACAGAGCTCAAAATTAGATGACAGTGCAAGAAAATGAAAAAAAGTTTTTTTAAAATGAGAAGGAGAAATACTAGAAGAGGAAGAAGAAAATGAAAAAAAAACAGAAACAAATGAAAAAAAATCGAATAAAAAATTCATATTCGTTTGTTTGTCTGTTCAGTACGAATTTTTTATAATTAATTTAAAACTAATTTCTGGGCGAGTTATATTCTTGAATGTAGCTCACAACTGGATGACAGATAAACAAACACCGTGTAATGAAAAAACAATGAAGGAGGTGGAAAGAATGTGACGACTAGGACCTCCAGCACCATGAATAGAGTCATATGTTCAAAACTTTAACTAAAAAGAATCTGGCTTCGATTTGTTTTAATATTTTGAAGTATAAATCGTATAAAAAATGAGTTTGATATACTTCTAGGTAGAAATAGCGATTTTCGATTTCAGATTTGATTAAGTGAAAAGAAACTGAAATAAACCTGAAATTTGTCGCATGTCTCCGTCATTAGTTTATTCAGGTCTTTAAATCGATTTCAAAATTTCACTGACACAATACTAAAAAGTAGAAAATAATTATCGAAGTAAAAAAATTTTTAATATACCACGTTTTTAAAACGAACTAAAAAGTATAAAATAATGTTTCTCAATCTCATGAAGATTTAAAACCACATACAAATTCTGAACTTCTTACAGATAGTCCTGAAAATTTATAATTGCGAATTTTTAATAGTTATGAAAATACACGAAAAGAAAATTATAGGGAGTATTCCTATGCATTATAGGAATGGTTCCTATATATTATAGGAACCAACCCTATACCATTACGGGAACCATTCCTATACTATTATAGGAACCATTCCTATAATATTATAGTAACTATTCCGATAATATTATAGGAACTATTCCTATAATAGTATAGGAACCATTCCTATACTATTATAGGAACTATTCCTATAATATTATAGGAACCATTCCCATAAATTGTAGGAACCATTCCTATATTATTATAGGTACCATTCCTATAATATTATAGTAACTATTCCTATAATATTATAGGAACCACCCCTATACCATTATGGGAACCATTCCTATTATTATAGGAACTATTCCTATAATTATGGGTAATATTCCTATATCTATAGGACGTGTTCCCATAATTTATCGTCGTTATTCCTATACTGGTATAGGATGAAATTTCACAAAATTATAGGAACCATTCCCATAATTTTCTTTCCGTGCACTTGTAAGATTCAAAATGAAAAACGTGGGACGCATGCAACAGATAATTGATGCATTAAGCGTTCAACTAAAAATTTTAATGCATTGCAAATATGTGGACTGATTTACAAGTTTTTACATAGACAGCTCTTCTCTACACTTCTTATAGTTATATATTGAATGCGTCCCACGTTTTTCGTTTTAAATCTTACAAGTATTTTCATAACTATTAAAAATTCACAATTATACATTTTCAGGACTATCTGTAAGAAGTTTGGAATTGATATGTAGTTTTAAATCTTCATGAGATTGAGATATTTTATTTTATACTTTTTAGTTCGTTTTAAAAACGTGGTATATTAAAAATTTTTTTTATTTCGAAAATTATTTTTGGCCCAGGGTTACTCTTAGGGTTAATCTTATTAAAAAATTCTCTTCGTGCAGTTTTGAAACAAATCCAAAAATTATTAAGCGTCAGCTAACTTCAGTATTATTTCCTAAAGGGAGTTAATTTTAATATTAAAACTCCGAATCGGAGTGGATGTGACTTTAAATAAAATCCGTAACTTCAAATTCACTTCTGATATTTTACAATGTATCAGATGGTAGATAAATTTATATGCTAAGGATTGAATATAAAGTAAAATGGTCTAATTTAGTGCAAACTTTATTACACATGTGTTTATATAAATATATGTGGATAGCAATTTTGTTCAATCGACTCTTTGCACCTTCGGAGATTTATCGTGCTTTTGTATACATTCTTATTGTGCTTTAGTGTGTAAAGAGACAGAAGTATATAAGTATACAATACAGTGAAGTAGTCATGTACTTTAGCTTGGATAGAAATTGTTGAGTGGAGAAATAGGAAAAAGTTTCGATTTTCTCGGACAATATTTGTCGAGAATCCCAACACGACCCGATGATTCGTTTTGTGCTTTTTTTTTTCTTCACTGTATTATGGGAAAATAAATGAAATTGACTTTTAACTTGAAAAAAAAAAATTAAATAATAAACGAAAAACAAAAAAGAAATAGACTATTGATAAAAATAAATATAATTAATTATTTTTTTAATTACTGAATTTAGCAATCAACTCATGAATTTTTATTGGCGGTAAAAAATTTTAAATTTTTATTAAAACTTTGACATTTGAATCACTGGGGTATAAAACAAAAATAAATATTGATTTATGTATTTGAGTATTCCAGACAATTGAACTGTATTTTTTATAGAAGAATTTAATTATTGATAAAAGTCACCATATAAAAATATTTTTTTTAAGATTAATATTTAACTTCCCGCTAAGAAAATTGCAAATTTTCAAAAATTAGGGAAGTTATTGGTTTCAGTCCGATTTGTGAAAATTGAAATTCCAACAGATGTCGACGTTTTGAGGTTCTAGGAAGCTATTTTGACTAAATTCAAGATGACTGAAAATTTGAACTTAATCGGTAGGGTACGTTCGGAGATATTTCAAAAATAAAATTTTTTCAAAAAAGGTTTTTTTTAATAACTTTTAATTCAGTCGATGGATTAATTCCGAAATCTAATCAGCTCTGAAACTTTGTAAGCTGCGTCGAATGCCACCTCAACCATCAAAATCGGTTCATTTGTTCCAGAGAAACCGTTAACGAAAGAAATAAAAAAAAATTTTTTTTTTAGTTTTTTTAAAATTTCTCAAAAACGACTCGATAAATCAATTTCAAAATCTGATCAGTTGTAAAACTCAATAAAATGCGTCGATTGCCACCATAAACGTCTCAATCGGTTTATTCATTCGAGAGATATCGTTCGAGAAAATATGCTAAAAAACGTTTTTTTTTCGAAAACAAAGGCATACAAAAGTATTTTCGAGCTCGAAAATCCATTTTCAGCAATGATTTCGAGCTCATGGAGCTCGGAATAGGCGGGAAGATTTGGGGCTGGCCCGCAGGGTCAACCGACAGACCGATTTTTTTTAAGGTAAAAGCCCCTATCCGCTCACTTTTTATTGAAGTGAGATTAAATCACTCAATATAAATTAATAAATAAAATTAAAAACCATATTTTTTTTTATAGTTTTTTTTGAAGTTTTTAGTATTAGAATGAAATTTTAGTTTGATGAATAATCTTGATAATTAATTATTATTAATTCCTTAAATAAAGTCCTTGAGTGTACCCGTAGTCGCTCACTAAAAGTTGCGATGTACCATTACTCGATCAACACATGGCCCTATAGTCGCTCAAAGACAATATCAATTAAACTATCATAAGTTTATTGATTTGGACAAATAATTTATACATTATACTACTTTATTCTTTGATAATATAAAATTTCATGAATTTAAAAAATGTATTTAATAAGATATAGTTATAACAATTCTTAAAAAATTTGACGTAACCTAAATTTAATCTAACGAATGAACGTTAAAGTAAAAAATGCCCGGCTATGCGCGATTTTGAAAACAGTCATTCAATTTAAATTTATAATCTATTATAAAATAATTAGATACATGATATTTTAATATATTTAGATTCACAAATAATTATTTATCAATAATAATATTTTTAGTTGTAACTTTTTTTCTATAAAATTTATAAAAAAACGCCTTAAACAGTTAAAATGAGCGACTAATGGTACTAAGTGGGTATTGGGCCTTTTGCCTTACTTTTTATTAATTAATGAAAAAAAATGAAATTTTTCGTTTTACAATAATAATTCTATAGTAGAAAATATATTTTAGAGAAAATTAAATATTTAGGTATAAATCGGAAAAAATTGATTATTGGAAATAAAATTTCTGATACAATTTTATAGTACTAAAGTTCGACGTTTAATAATTTGTGAATATTAATAAAAACAATAAATTATAAAAAAAAAAAACAATATTTAAAAAATTGCACCTGTAGATTTTCAAATTTTTCACATGTGCAAATTTTTAGTTTTTTTTTTTTTCGTAATTAATTTTTGAAATAAAATCAAAAATTTCTTAATTGTCTGCTGACTTCAGACTCATCTCAATAAATCATTGATAAAATTTTACTCAGCCAATGAAACAAAAAATTTCAAGTCAGGGACAACATGTATCTCAAAAAAAAAAAAAAAAAAAATAAAACTTTTTTTAAATTATGTCAAGTTTTTATTTTCTTAAATTAATATTTTAATTTTGTCTAATAACTTTTAACATCGCAAACAAACAACCGTGCCAACCTCAAAAAAAAAATCCCTAAAGATTTATTTTTTAAAAATTTATTAATTATATCAAAAAAATTTTTTTTAATATTCAAATTTTCTATTTTTACAACATTATAACAAAAGTAAAATAAGTTTTTCTAATAGTATTAATATATGTAGAAGATAAATAATTAAAAATATTTGAATTCAAAAAATTTTGGCGGTCAAAATGGCGTCAGCTTCCCCCACTCCTCTTAGTAGTGAAATGAGCGGTCAAAAAATTTCGAAGATCATAACGTCTCATAGCAGCAACATGACTGCACGTATGGCCAGTATCGCCGGTTACTCATCAAATGTTACAATATATACCCGTACACCATTTACTTCTTTCGTAAAAAAACGTAATTTTATGATGAATAGCGAATTGAACTACGAATGGAAGCAGCTGGAAGCCGAAATATGGGTATGTCTTCGTATATTTCAATTACAAAAATCAAAACTCTAGTTAACAATCGCCATTGTTAACTCGACATTTTTCCTCTTTTAAATAAAATAATTTAATTTACAAATATTCAAATCTAATTCACACATGTCGTCTGAATATCCATAGAATCGATACGACATTAATAAATAATGTCACCAATCGATAGGAATTATTTTTCTCACTAATTAATGCAACAAAAAAGCCAAAAATATTTAAAAAGAATTCGACTCCATTTTTTTTTATTTACTCAGCAGCCGACAGTGGCGCCACTGTCGGTAAATTTGAATTTTAAAATTTAGTGCTATCTAGTGGCGCCAATATCTACTGTCGGTAATTGCGATTTCTCTGAACAAAATTTACCTACAATTGTTTTGTAGATGAAGTTCAACTTCCGGTAGTATCGTAGCCTACATGACTGGCGGGACATATAAAATTCCCTTTATTTGTTATTGCGAGTAAATACGACTGAATTATCACATGTCGCATATTTTTTTTATCGTATTTATTTCATTTTAATTGAAAGCCGTATTACCGTAAATAATATTTACGATTTGATTGAGCGTAAACTGGACGTTGGGTAAAATAAACAGCCTCGTGGTTGATTATATTAATTGTTTATTTCTCAATTTAAATAATTTACATGGCTGATAATAGATATTCATTATTTCATATATATATATATATGTACATTCATACATCGAAGAGCTTACAGTTTAATTTAGTATTTATTTACTCAACTCAGTATGCTCTTGATACTTTTAAATTAATCAGTGATTTGCCCGGGAAAATAATTTATATTTATGAATTTCTATTATTCATCAGATTTATTGTTTGTTGATGGGAAAATTAAGACTGGGGTACAATGAGATTTCAAAAAATTGAAAAAAAAATTTTAACGATCATTTTTTTAATTTTACACAAATCGTCTCCACTATGAGCCATTAAGATATAAAATTTTTTTAAAAATTGTGTGCGAAATGTCGGGTATATTGATTAAAAGAATAAATTTATGAAAATTACATATTTAGATAAGAGTAAATAAATAATTTATTAATTCAAAATTAATTAATAATTAAAATTATATAAAATATGTCTCCTCTATTGGCCACTGTAAATTTTTCACATAAATTAATTTGAAAAGTTTTGATTGTTATCAACAAAATTAACCTATATATTTCATATATTTAAAAATGTGGGTGGTCTATTTCTTGATTGGTATCGATCTACAACAGAATTTTTCTGTAATAATTGATATCCAAGGGCGCATTAATATTTTATTAATTTATTAATTTAAAAAAAGATGAAACTTCAATTGAAAAAAATGACAATGTACTTAAAATTTTCCCGAGTTATCGATTTTAAATAAAAATACTTAGTTGTTATAAATTAGGAGTTAAACAAAACTTGAGCTGATTTCTAACCTACAAAATTTGAAAATTCTAATTATAAAATTTTACTGAAATTTATTTTCAAAATTTCGTTAAACACTTGATATCAACTGTAATTTTTTTTTAATTTATATCTGGGCGAAATTATAATTACACATCAGAAAAAAAGATTTCTAATCGCAAAAAATTTTACTTGCCTTAAGAAAATTACGAATTGAAAGCAAAAATTTTTTTAGGGCGAGAATAAATTTTCTCGTCCCAAGAAAATTTTTGTTTTTAAATCATAATTCAAAAAATTTATTGGGACATGTAAAAATTTTCCTGTGGCAAATTAAAATTTTTCGCGCCAAATTCTGTTCTGTGTTCAACTGAAATAAAATAACGTAAGGTAAAAGCCCCTATACCTGCTAAGTACCATAAGTCGCTCACTTTAACTGTTTTAGGCGTTTATTTATAATTTCTATAAAAAAAAATTACAACTAAAAATATTATTATTGATAAATAATTATTTGTGAATCTAAATGTATTAAAATATCATGCATCAAATTATTTTATAATAGATTATAAATTTAAATTGAATGAATGTTTTCAAAATCGCGCTCAGCCGGGCATTTTTTACTTTAACGTTCATTCGTTAGATTAAATTTAGGTTACGTCAAATTTTCTAAGAATTGTTATAACTATATCTTATTAAATCCATTTTTAAAATTCATTAAATTTTATATTATGAAAGAATAAAGTAGTATAATTTATAAATTATTTGTCCAAATCGATAAACTTATGATAGTCTAATTGATATTGTCTTTGAGCGAGTATAGGGCCATATGTTGATCGAGTAATGGTACATCGCAACTTTTAGTGAGCGACTATGGGTACACTCAAGGACCTTATTTAAAAAATTAATAATAATTAATTATCAATATTATTCTTGAAACTTAAATTCAATTCTAATACTCTAAACTTCAAAGAATAACTATAAAAAGAAAATATGGTTTTTAATTTTATTTATTAAGTTATATTGAGTGATTTAATCTCACTTCAATGAAAAGTGAGCGGATAGGGGCTTTTACCTTAGTAAAAAAAAATAACAAATAATAAAACAATAAAATTTTTTTTAAATTTCCCATCATGCCCAAGTCTTCATATCGGTGAGCATTCATCCAATTTAATATTTATTTACTCAACCCAGTATGCTCTAGATACTTTCAAATTAATCAGTGGTCTGGACAGTAAAATAATAATAATAATAATAATAATAATAATAATAATAATAATCCGTCTATATATTTATGTATTTTGGTTATCAAAGAAAGTTATTGCAATACTGAGTAAAGAACAAAGTTAATATAGATTTTAAAAGCTTCCAGATACCAACAGATCGTAACTCGCTAAGTATTTTTTATTTGATTTTAACAATTTATTTTTATTTCTCTTAATTTCAAGTTTCCAATGTCCAGAGAAGCTTTTACTGGAGTTATAAAGTAGATAGGAATGTTTTAAAATAGAATCGTGTTTCAAAGTAAGAATGAGCAATAGAAAATGGAATTTGACCAATGCCAGATGCGTTCAAATGGTGAATTAGTTTTTTAAGTTTCCTGGCAAGTAGCCAACATTTATGAGATTTTTTTCACATAATATTAACTTTTTAACTTTTATTATTGAGAAAAATATTATGCGACTTTATTAATTTAGTGAGATTTATTATTACTTTTTTTTCATTTTTCTCATAACTTTTTTTGTCGGTTAGGAGAGATCTGAGTACTGGAATTTTATTATTTTTTCTGTGAGAAATTACTGGAAGACATGTTTATGCATGGAAGCTCTCATAAATTTAGGTCCAGAGCCGGCAGCCGGTGAATCTGGAGAGTCATAAGAAAAAATATACAGAGTTGTTGAGTATAAAGATGACGAAACTTACCGTACCGTACTCTTTAAGTTTCATTTACAGTAGCAGGAAAGACGAGAGACCAAGTGCACGTGGTCCATGTCACTCGTTAATGATTCGCGACCACTGGTGCGTAAACGTATCATGTTTACGGTGCGCTGGATACCAGTTTATTCACGTTAACTAAACAAAGCTAAAAAAAAATTTTTTCTACTGAAAAAAAATTATTTAATTGTTTCAATCAGCGACAAATACTCGGTTTGATTAATCAGGGTGGCCACAAACCGGAAAAATCGGGAATTATTAGGGAATTTAATGCAACCGGAAAATATTATGGAAATGTCAGGAAATTTCGAAAAGTATCGGGAATTAAATTGTGACAGTTCAAAATTTAAAAAATTTTCAATAATACACTGGTTATAAAAATTAAGGGATTTTAAAAAAATTTCAAATTTTCAAGTGATTTTCAACAGGTTCCCGGGTGAAAATATTTGGCCGAAAATAGGCCGAAAAAAGGCCGAAACAGCTTAATTTGGCCGAAAAAAGGCCGAAACTCTAAAATTTTATTGAAAGAGGCCGAAATTCGGCCGAAAAATGGCCGAAAAATTTTTCATGTTATTAAACAGGCCGAAAATCGGCCGAAAAATGGCCGAAAAATTTTTATTCTTTTTAAAGAGGCCGAAATCCGGCCGATATTTGGCCGACAAATGAATCGGCCTTTTTTCGGCCAGTTTTCGGCCAGATTATATTTTTTTTTCAATAAAATTATCGCAAGTAATGATCTTTGGCCGAAAACAGGCCGAAATTTGGCCGACAGTTGAATCAGCCTGTTTTCGGCCAGAATATTTTTTTTTTCCAATAAAATTATCGCGAGTAAAAATCTTTGGCCGAAAACAGGCCGAAATTTGGCCGACAGTTGAATCGGCGTGTTTTCTGATATAGTATTTTTTATTAAATAAAATTATAGTACTTAAAAAAATTTCATGTAACTCAAAATAGAACAGAAACAATTTTCAAGTTGTGGTACTTAAAAATATATTTTAGAATTTTGAGAAAAATTATGTTTTATATTTATAAAATGTTTAAGTAATTCACTAAGTTATAATTTTATACAAGACATAGTGAAAACATTTAATTATTTAATAGTTACAGTGACATAATTTTTATGGGATTAGTTTATATTTTGGTACAATATAAAACTTTCTTTCGTGGTATCATTGATGCAAGTTATATGACAGTTAGTGGCTGAGTGAAAATATATTAATGAGCAAAAATAATAAATCGATTTCTTTAACTTTATACGAGCAAAATTTTTTATTATTAACAGATTATGATTTTAAACAGTTGTTTCTTATGAATATATATAAAGAGAGCTCGTAATTATTCCATAGCCAATGTAAATGACTAAATATCCTCCATGAAAAAATTTATAAAAAAAATATATGTTAAAATATAAAAAACATATATTAAAAATATATAAAATATGTATAAAAAATATATTAAAAATATATCTTAGAATATATAAAAAAATACATGTATAAAAATATTAAAAAAATACATTTTTAAGTTAATCAAAAAACATAGAAAAAAAAATAGAAAAACTTTATATAAAAAATATATTTTTAATGCAACCAACAACCTAGGTAAAAGAAATATTTAAAAAATTATAAGAAAAATATATTTTTTCTTTTTTATATTTTAACATATAATTTTTTTATAAACTTTTTCATGGGGGTAGAGCCTATATACTTTTTAAACAATTTTATACATAACTATATAACCAAAATTACACATATCACAATTACTGACATATGTCTGGTATATAACTGGTAGATACCACCCGTATGAAAAAGCAATATATGAGCTTCAATATAATTCAAAATATATGATAATTATATGGAATTATAAGAAGTCATATATAGAGCCATATACAAAATTTTGCCGAAATATTATATGATGTTATAATTTGCAACATATATATCGGTAATATATTTTTTTTACATGATAACTTATAAGTATTGCTTATAATATTTTATACTATACTTTAAGTTATATGATAAGATATATGATTTAATTATATGACTGACATATCATATTTATACATGTAAATATATAATTATATAAATATATGTTCACATATATTTTTATAAATGTATGTAAATATATATTTATATAGATATATGTTCACATATATTTGCACAAATATATGTAAACATATATGTATTTAAATATATGATAGATTTATATACTTATTGATATATGATGTAAACTATGATATTTTTAGTATTTTTATGTAGTTACATGATAACTACAACTATTTATATTTTTTTGTTCCTTTAATTTTTAGTATGAATGTATATTTTAAATTATTTATATATGTATAATAATATCGAAATTATTATAATATTGAAATTATAAGTTTATATACAAAACGAGAATATAATTTGAAATGTAATATCATATGTATACAATTACATATATTATAAATTACATGGATTATAATAATATTGAAATTATAAATTAATTTATAATATGAAACATATATTTTACGTTATAAATTAATATATAAAACGGACATATAATTTTTGATACAATATCACATATATATAATCACACATATTATAAATAATATGGATTATTATAATATTAAACAACGTATAAATTATTATATATGATTAATCATATATTAATCAATATTAATAATTTTGCCGCCATATATGTTCAGTTATTTACCATATATATTTTTATATATTATCGACAGTATATGGTTTTTGCATACGGGCAGATTTTATAGCACACGAAAAACAAATAAGAAATTTTTTTATTACTACAAATAATCGATTTCCAATTATATTTCGCTGTTTTAAAAGTGATGTATTCTTTCAATCTCATATAGTACAAGTAAACTTAGTAGTCACTGTCGGTAGCGTAGCCTAGTCGTTAATGCGTCGGTCTTTCGTTCGTTAGGTCCCGGGTTCGAATCCCACTAAAGCGTGCGCGGTTATTTATTAATTATAGCGTTTTTCTCGGAATAAAAAATTTCCACTAGAATAGAAATTGAATTGATCACATATCTGATGATTCCCGCGTAACCAAAATGACGAAACAATAAAAAAAAAAAAAAAAAAAAAATAACAATTCAGTAATCGAGTTAGTAATTTTTTTTTAATTCAGTTGAAATTTATATATATAGCTATGTATATATTAGAAATTTTATTATATGGCTGTATATAATTCATTTTCCTGGACAATTCATTAACTATTTGATGAATACAATTATTTCTATTCTATGCAATCGAATAAAATGATAATAATAATAATAGTTTAAATCCTCGTCTCTGACGTCAGCCATTCTTAAGCTTCATTGTCGGCCTTTTTTCGGCCATTTTTAGGCCTAACGAGTTTCGGCCAAATTTCGGCCTTTTTTCGGCCTAGCGAGTTTCGGCCTCGTGTTCACTACCTAGGCCTTTTTTCGGCCAAATTTCGGCCGAGAAAAAAAATTACTTTTTTTTCAGTTTGAAATATTTTTACCCGGGTTGTAACTCGAAGGAAATGATCGTATGACAAAAACAAAAAAGGCATATTGTAGCTTCAAGTGTCTAGTTTTCTGATCTGGGCCTTAAATTTTTTTATTATGTGCGGTACCGGAGTAGTCCTAAGAAAACTATCGAAAAATAAATTTACCAAATTTTTGCTCGTCTTAAAAACGGTCTTCGAGCTTCAATAAATTTTTTTCGATAATTATGTTTGATTTTTGACTGCTCCGGAACCGTGCATAGTAAAAAAATTTAAAGACCAGATCAGAAAACTAGACACTTGAAGCTACAGTTTGACTTTTTGCTTTTGTTGTACGACCATTTTCCTTCGAGTTACAACTGATGAAAACTACTAAAAAATTTGAAATTTTTTTAGTATCCTTTAATTTTTGTAACCAGTGTATTTTGAATTTATTTGAATCATGAAATTTTTTATTAAATATTTTAACTTATACATTTGTAACATTGAATAATCAAAAGTAGGCAATATTAATTTATTTTATTGCCATTTTTTACGGTTTCTCACATGATTTAATTATCAAATTTAATTATTGAAAATGAAAATATAATGGAAACTTTAAATATCTAATAATACGAATAAAATTTCAAAATCAGGGAAAAATGTGAAAAACTTTACTGGAAAACCGGGAAATATCAGGGAATTTTGAAATCCTTTTTTTGTGGCCACCTTGTTAATACGAGAATTAAAATTTTATTTTAAAAAAATTAAAACGAATTAAAAACAATTTTTTTTAAATAGCGATTGGTTTGGAAAATTTTATTTTGTCAATTAAATTGAATAGTAGAATTTAAAAAAAATAAAAATTAATTTGAAAAAAGCTTTTAGAATCTGAAAGTCGAATAATTTACTTCCGAGTTAACAATCTGAGGTAAAATATCACAAAATGTATTTTTATATTTTATTTAAACTTTTTTCGCCCGAGTAAGAAAACATTTTTTTATTAATTTTTTTCACGGAATACTTTCTCATTGATATGTTTTTCCTTCCAATTACATTAGCCAAAGAGCTCTACATTTTATTTATTTTTCTCGAAGCTAAAATTTATCAAAGACAAAATCACATTTTTTATTTTAATGATCAACATCTCGTTAACTAACTAATGGCATACAGGCATTTCAACTGACGTTCTAAAAAACCTTAACTATTTTTTTAAGCTTCATCTTATTTTAGAAAAATTTTTGTTTCTTTTAATTAAATATTTTTTTGAGAATCCAATCATTCCATTTTGAATTTTGGTTCTATAATTGCTGAGCAATATTACTATCGACTGTTAAAGAAAAGTCGAAATAATTTTAAAAAATTTCTTGGGGCCAATAAAAAATTTATTGACTAGTAAAAATTTTCTTGGAGCGCATACAAAATTTTTTGAACCGAGAAATTCTGTTTTCTGTGAAGAAATTTTTTCTTAGGAAGCTCTTCCCCTTTTCCTATTTGAAAAATTGTTTATCATTAATTATATTGAATAGTATATTTGGTACACAGAAAAAAATGATTTCCTGCCTCAAGAAAATTTTTTCTTGCCCTAAGAAAATTTTTGTTTTTAATTCATAATTCAAATTTTTCTTGGGGCAAGTAAACACTTTTTCGGTGTATGTTTATAGAAAAATCTTGTATAGAAAAAACGTGAATAGACTAAAAAATTTTTATTTTAGTAAAATTAATTTTACTGAACAATATTTAACATATAAATATAGTATATCTGTATACATATGTTTATATGAATAATGAAATTATTAAATAAAGTTGAGTTTAAATAGAATCTAGAAGTGAACAAGTTGTGCTTATAAGTTAGTTCACTTGTGAATGATCTTCATCTCTCTGAATATACAAGTAAAGTTCAACTCGTGTAATCAAATTACCACCGTCTTTTCTCTTAGGATTTCCACCCGAGCATTTGTTCAGACGATAAGAAGAAAATAAAATTTTTCCGAGGATAGAGAATAAGCGCGTGTACGAGAATTCTAATTCAGTAGTCTTTTTAAATTCGTTTTTTCTTTATCACGTAAATGCACCTCATGTATCTTTTTCTATACTAAATGCTGACATTTTAAACTTTTATTCTTATCCTTAAATTGACATATTTAATCTATTAGTACATTTCTATCTGTCTCAGTTACAAATAAGCCCGCAGTATTTTTTATATTATTCATTTTACTTTTTTCTCCCAATAAATGCGGGTTGTATTCATATTAATTTATTCGGTTAAAATATTCTTTAGCTTTTTCCAGTGGTTGAAAAAATAAAATTTTCAACAACTTATGCTAGCCATTCAGCTTGAGAGTATGTACGAATATAGAAACGGTTTGTTTGAAAAAAAAAAATAAATAAAATTAATTGCTTGTTAAATAAATGTTTTTATAGTTGACTAGTTCAATATTAAAATGAACTTTTCAAGGGTCTGATCAATTTAAATTTTAAATCCGTCAGCTAAAGCCTCTCTTATATTTCTTTTAAATTATTAAATTTATATAGAAATGACACTGAAGTTTGCCGACATCTAATGATTTTTGAATTCGTTTTAAAACGATAAATTATAGAAAAAAAAAATATTTTAAAAATTGCACTTATATTTTTTTTAATTTTCTACATGTGCTTTTTTTGAGTTTTTTTTTTTCGTAAGTGATTCGTTAAAAAAAAATCCGAAAATTGTTGACTGCAATTTTCCAGAATCATATACAGAAAAGAGTTATGTTATGCAGAAAAAACGGGGTAAGTTGATCAGCCGGGGCAATGCCACTTAAAATTTGTGGTAAAAAAAATTTTTTTTAAATATTTTTTTAGAGTTATTCTATTGAGAACCGAAAAACTGAATCTGAGGCAAAATGGGCCACTATTGAAAAATAAAAAAAAATTTATTTACTTGAATTTTTTAAATTTGATCCATGGCAATTAAATTAATTAATCAACAAAATTTTGATAGTGGCCCATTTTACCTCACAGCCACCTCTATGCTTTTAAATAGGATCATTAAGACAACAAATACTTGAAAAAAAAATTTTAATAAAACTTTGAAATTTCGGCTGATCAATTTACCCCATTATTTTTCTGCGCTGAAATCCATCATTTGAAACCAAAAAGTAATTATTTTTTATTAAAAAAATAGTGTTTTATTAACCTTTGACACTTACAAAAAATACGGTGTCACATTTTACCTCAGCCTCTGTTATATTTATAAAAAAATGAAAAAAATAGGTTATTGTATTGGCGTTTCAATGCAATAAAACAACCAGATTTATATTTTAAAAATCGTAAATTTTTTCAACATGATATTCAACGCGGTAATAACCAATCAGTTTTGCTTTTCATCTCGCTCATGACTGCATTACATTTCAATTATGTAGACATTGCTTCGAGCCAGTTAGAACAATGGTGAAAGTATGTAAAGAGAATACAAAATAATTGGTCTGCTCTGCTGAGTTGTTGATCAAATCCAAATGTAATCAGACAATAATTATTCACATAAAATTTCATTAAAACATATTTTCACTTTAAATCATTATTATTTATAATAAATTTAAATAATATAATAATTTAAACAATGTAGCTAAAAAATTTTCATTAAATTTTAATCTGGAAATTAATAATTAAAATACAGAACAAATACAAAAGTGGTAGAGAGTCAAAAAAAAAAGTTAAATGAATCAGAATAAAAGTAAAAAGAAGTGTAATTTATTAAAATTTTCACATTAATATCATATACGTCACTAATAAAAATAATTTTAAGAAGAATCAAGAAGTACTGGGCCCAAGGGAATAGTAAGCATCATGATCACAAGGGGGATATATAGAACAGGGTATCTCTTTGAGTGCGAGAGAGTAGTCAGTACTCAACAGTCACCATGGTAACGCCTCTTCAAGTCGTCCCTATTGCCGGCCGTACTCGTAAGGTCTGTGCTATATGCGATCCGACGAGATTACGAGCATCCCAGCATGAACCCTCATCTCTCGGACCCACCCATAGTCCTCGACCCGACCCTACTATACTTCTATATACACGTACTATATACATACTATTATACCTATACATACATATATATATATATACGACCCAATACTCAGACTACACCAACACCAGCATAATCACAAATGTGAGGGAAAGATTCGCATCACATATATATGTATACAGAGTAATTTCGGTCTATGATCACTGCAACATCTATTCCAACGTAAACGATCCATTCAAACTCGAATATTTTTTTAATTAATACGATGCTGTACTTTGACATTAGTTTTTTTTGACATCTAAATTTTTGATAAAAATATTTTTATGAATATGTAAGTATATATATACATACATATATACACACATCAGGTCAGGCATGCAACATTTATAGTGTCGGTAAGAGAAAAGGCAAAGTCGCGCAAGCGAAACGAGAATAGTATATAGAGAGTAGAGTAGAGGGTAAAAGAAAAAACATATATAGATATATAAATACAAAGTATCTCGGATGGGAATGGAAGTAGGGAGAAATGTTGGAGCTTGAATGGCGTCTCGGGGTAAATGCGCATGTGCATTGCAGATGTGACGTGAAATGTCCTATTCGTTTTATTATTATTATTATTATTATTATTTTGCTTATTTTTCTTCTTCTTCTTCGTCGTCGTCTTGTATTTTGTCTTTACTCTTCTGAAACTTTGAAACGCTTGAGGGTTCTAAAAATAATCATAGTGAGGATGCACTTGAAACTGTGCACGAAACCCTTGGGCCTCTGTCCAACTTGAATTTCTCTTCCATCACTTCACTCTTCCGTGTCATTTCTCATCCTTTTACACCCTGATTAAATCAAATATAAACCTTCTTTACGATTAGACATTATTTTGCCAACGGCTAGAATTTAACTCGCTGAAGAGTGTTTTTAGATTAAAAGACAGTAATAGTTATGAGCATCATACTGGTGGTTTTTGTAGATAAAGTGAAATGTAAAGCTTAATGATAGTAGATTGAATATAATTAAACTTTGATTATTCTAGATAACAATTAGAATAATAATGAGAGTTTTGGTTGTTGGATAGAGTAACAATAGGAGAGAAAAACAAAAAAAAAGAGGGAAAGAAGTAGAGTATAAGGAATAATGTAAAAGAACCCTCGAGGTATTCAGAGAAATCGAAAATTTTTTTTCCTCTATTACAGAGACGCGTCGCAAGCACGCACAGTATTGTGATGACGCTCTATTTGCCGAGCCCTCTTGCGATTCCACGGGGTTGCTATGGTGACGAGGTTGTGAGGAAGAGAGTGATGACAGTAAAGTGAGGAGGGTGAGGAGTAGATATAGAGAATAGTGTGTAGTAACATCCCCGAGAGAGGATGAACCTCGCAGGTGGCTCGTAGGTGTAGTGGGCGTGTGCATTTCAAACTCTCTTCTCATTTTCCATTGCTACGTGTTAGCTGTTACTCTGGATTCTTTATAATAGTAAAACCAAAAATAAAAGGATAAAAAAAAAATCCATAAAACCCAAAGAGGATGATGAGTAAAAGAAGAGTATCAGGCTTTTGCAAGAGATGAGATATATCTCGTTAATTGACGCGCCCTCTAATCGGTTCGCCTTTCAATCGACGTCAGCGAATTTCTTTCGCGGTTCTTTCAATCAACTCGAGAGACCTCATCACTTTTTTTTATTTATTTATTTACCCTTTTTTTCCTTATTCATTTAAACAGCTTCAATGCTCTGATAAAGAGTCTTTACTGATGTCATGTTAATATGTTTTTAATTATTATGCTATACTAAAGATCTCTATTTAGCTTTTTAAACTTCCCGCTATAAAATTTAAAATTTAAAAAAAAAGGGAGTAATTGGTTTCGATCTGATTTTCGAAGAATTTTCATCAGATCGACGTTTTGAGGCTCTAGGAAAGTATTTTTAGATGGACGTCTGTGTGTAAAATTTTTTTGTCTGATGATATCTTTGGAACGAATCAACCGATTGGCGGCAATCGAATAGCCTCACTGAGACTTAGAACTGATTAGATTTTAGAGTTGATTGGTCCAGAAGTTTTCAAGTTATATGAAAAATGAAAATTTAATAAACTTTTTTTAGGTTTTTGTTGTCGCAGAACGTGTATAAGTCAGTCGATTTTTTCAAAAAATATCATCGGAACAAAATTAGGGGAGGGGGGACGAAAGGGGGTAGGGTAGGTAAAACGGGGTACTCCCCAAATTTTACAAAAAACAATTTTATTTTTTAAATGCTTTTTAAACACTCCAAAATTACTTTTGAAAACGTAATTGAGTATTTTTTATTAAACTTTTTCAAAAAGCGAGTTTTAATCAAAAAATGTTGATGGTTTTTGATTTATGATAAAAACTAGTAAAATTTTTTTTTTCTTCCTTTGCATCCAATAATTGTGTAAAATGTAATGTTTTTTTTATGTAAATTGCTCACAAAAAAATTTAATTTGATCAATTTTATTTAAGGAGATTCGACCGACACTAGTGAGTCAAAGTAGTGTCTAAATTTTTTTGTCTGCTAAATTCTCCTAATACACTGTGAAAAATTTCTATCAAATTTTACTAAAGGTGCGTTGTAACACCGGACCATGAGAAAACTGGTACAAAATTTACAAGTGTCCCATAGTAAACGGTATGCGCAGATGACACGATTGGGACCTATGCGCATACGTTTACTATGGAACACTTGTAAATTTGATACCAGTTTTCTTATGGCCCGGTGTTACAATGCACCCATAGTAAAATTTAATGAGAATTTTTCACAGTGTAGTTATGAAAATTCATTATTTTAATTTATAATAACATAACGAATTCATAAATTAATAATTATTACCCACTTAATTAAAGAAAGTAATGAAATGACTTGGTTATTTTTGACTCATATGATTTAATAAAAAGATTTGGCCACAGCGCGTTCTAACTTCTTAAACATCGATATTCAAATTAAAGCGGGAAAAATTTATTTCTAATCTCGTCTCTCTTATTAATGTATTTCTATCTTTGTTTTTTCTCTCAGCTGCTTCCGCGACGTTGCCAAACCCTCAATAATATGTATCTCTGTCGATGAACGAGATTAAATAATAAAGTTTAACTTGAATTATTTAAATAATTACAACGGTAACACTATATTGTTAAAATCTTATCATATTCTAAAAATATTCAAGTTTATGGCATGTGGTTTTTTATTTCTTAAACTTGGGAGGTTAATAATAAAAAAAATCGAATAAGTCATATCGGGAGCTTGTTCGCCATAAGAGTCTGTGTATAAGAACTTTAAATACGTCATTTTGAAATCTTTTTTTCTAAAAAACTAGACGGTGAATCATATTCAAATTTTGAGAATACATAGATAAAGTACTTCTTTACATGTATACTAAGTTTCAAATCTTAAAGTTGGAAAATCCTTTTTACATGAGATCCGGTCGAACCTCCTTAACCCTTCGTCGGTCGCGCTATGAGCGTAGCGCCGGCTAACAACTACTCAACCTATAGAGACTCGCTACAGTGCGAGCGAGAAACTAAAAAAGACGCGACCGACGAAGGGTTAATATGTAGAAATATTTTTTTTCCCTTTTATAGGGGATACTCTATTTCGCCCGCCAAAGTTAAAATTTTTTTGTTTCAACGGCAACTGAAAGTTTTGTTTATTTCGCAGTGTTTTCTTAAGTACCCTCCCCCCCCCCCCCTTACCCAACTTTTTTTCAGTGAAATTTATATTTTTCCGGTTCAATCATTGTTTGACCTCGAAGAGTTCAAAAGTTTACTAATTACCAATAATAAAGTTTTAAAAATCAGCCGGAAATTTTGGGGGTGGCCGACAGAGTCAACCGTTTTCCAGACTCTTTTTTTATTTATGTATAAATAATAATTATAAATGCATACTTATTTCATTAATCTGTCTCTGAAGTTTTGGGATAAAATGTCGGAAATTTTATTTATAAAGTAAAATATCTAGCACCCGCTCACTTAATATATAATAATGTATTTGTATGTCTATATTTAGTAAAATTCAATAAACATAGATATACAAATACGCGAGTAATCGGGTATTGGATCATTTATCTTATATATAATTAAAGTTTATTCCGTACAAATATATTTAGAAGGTAATCGTCGACGTCAAAATTTAAATAATAATAACTTTGATGCTACAACTCCTTATATATTTTTAGTAATTGCATACAGAAGTAAAGTCATCATAATAATTTAAATAGATTTAAAAATTAAATTGCTTGCAAGCGATTCATCTTTAAATAAATTAAATATATTGATAGAATATTTCGTTGGTAATTTCCATAAAATCAATAACTGGGACAGCTATTTTAAATTTTTCCTGAAATTTTATATTTTATAAATTATTTTGATATTTACAATTTTAAAAAAGAAAATTGTTGAATTTATTCATACGTATTATTTTGCTCATAAAAAAAACATTCAATCCATTATTTAATTTTTAGTTTTATATTGTAAAAACAATAGTAATCCGAGCATTCATATGAATAATTAAATACGTTAAAACTCGAATAAATATACGGATTTGATATTTTTTTTTTATTAAATTCAAATATTTTGTTGATTGTTAAAAACTTGAAATTTTTTTTATTGTTTTTAATCGAATTTATTTATTTATTTTTAATTGTCATGATTCATTAGACATCTGCACTCGTTTTTTGTTTTGACAAAAATTCTCCAACGCACATTGAAAAGAGAAAAAATGAAAGATAATTTCTCTCTCATGTTTGCGCTTATTCGTTGGGAGTTTTGTGGGCCAAACATATTCCCAGGGACCCGAAACGTTTTATACACGCATTGACTCTACAGCACATATGATATACGAGAGTATCCGTTTAATAAAAATAAACGAATATATATCCCACGCTTCGTGTCAGCTGAAATATCCATTAGAAGAATCGTGTTTTCCCTTTACACACTACTAAAATTTATCATTAAAATTCTATCCTTTACTATTTTTTTACTATTAACAACAAAAAAAATTTTAAAAATGGTTGACCCTGTGGGCGATCCAAAACTTCCTGCTGTTTTCGAGCTCAGAAAGCTTGGAAAAGTTATTATTTGCAAATTTTTGAGCTCTTCGAAGTCAAAAAATGTTTATTTTGTTTTTTAACCGGAAAAAATGCAGTTAGCTGAAAAAAAATTAATTTTTGTCTTACGATATCTTTGGAACGAATCAACCGATTTGAACGTGATTGGCGGCAATCGAAAGGGCTCATCAAGACTTAGAACTTGATACATTTTGAGGCAAATCGGGCAAGTAGTTTATGAGTTATATGAAAAAAATTTACGGTAACTTAACTTTTTAATTTTTATTTTTCGTATAACTCGTAAACTACTCGACCGATAGACTACAAAATTTATGACAATCTAAGTGTTGATGAGCTCTTTCGATTGCCGCCAAAAACGTTCAAATCGGTTGATTCATTCCAAAGATATCGTAAGACAAAAATTAGTTTACACACATCCTTACACACAGAAACATGGACGTCCATCCGGAAATGGTCAGAATAACTTCCTAGGACCTCAAAACGTCGAGATCTCTTAAAAACTTGATTTTCAAAAATCGGACCGAAATCAATAACTTCCTTTCTTTGAAAATTTTAAATTTTCATAGCGGGAAATTTAAAAAATAATAATAAAATAACGATGGTACATTTACGTGATAAAAAAAAAATTTCGCAATAAAATTACAGTGGAAAATTTTTTCCCATAGTAAAAAAAAAAAGATTGAAAAGTTTAAATTGATTCAGTTTGATACGAAAATGAGAAGCTCGAACATTTTATTTTGCGCAGGTAGAAAATTCTATGGGATCACAATTCAAAGCCATCATACAGATCGGAAAACTACGCACTCTAGTGTCAAAAAAATAAATAAAAAAAAAATCCGTAATGCAAACAGAGAAAAAGTTATTCATTATTATTATTATTATTTTTTTCCGTTCTCACTCGTAAATTTTATGGAAAAAAATAAAAAAAATAAAAAAAATATTGACAGATTTTATTTCATCTCTCGTTTATATATTCGTGTGATATATAAATTTTAATATGAGGTTATTGCGGAGTCTGAGCATCGGAGAATTTTATTAACGTTAGGAAGGGAGTTGGAAGGTGCAATAGGTAAAAGCATAACCGTGAAGCTCAGCATCGTTATTATATAAGTTTGAGTAAAAAAAATTAAAAAATATATGAATAAAGTAGCAACAAAGTGGCAGAAAATGAAGAAAATTTAAATAAAACGTGTGACGTAGTTGAGAATAGGTTTCACATGCGTTCTACTACTTTGGATAACAGCACACTCATTCGCTCACACACGAGTGAATTACTTACCAGTCAGTACAAATAGACTGTATAATAATATATATACTTATGTGGGATGAATATAGAGAGTGGTACATACAGCAAATGGGAAAAGCCTCGAGGGTTGAAATATATAATTCCGCAGAGTTTCATCTGTTATACTACTTTGTCTCTCTGAGGAGTGAATGACTCAGTCCTGCGGGACATTAGGTCGATACTCATAGCCGCAACCGTCGGTTTTAAAATAGGTCAATCGCCTCGGCTGAAATTCAAATTGACAAGCAAATTGTTTAAATGCATCTATATATCTTTTATTTAAAATATCTTACGCCATAATTTATTTTTATCACCTGAAATTTTTTATCAAATGCAAAACATGAAAAATAAAATTATTCTGAAGCTAACAGACAATTTTAAATTTTCGAATTTTTTTTTTAACAAAAAAATTACGAAAAAAAAAGTCTAAAAATATGCACATGTAGAAAATTTAAACAGCTATAAGTGCAATTTTTTAAAATAATTTTTTTTTACAATTTATCGTTTTGAATAAATTTTGAAAATTATTAGACGTCGGCTAACTTATGATACTAGTTTGCCGGTGTCCAATAATTTTTTGATTTTTTTTTAAACAATAAATTATCAAATAAAAAATATTTGAAAAAATTGCACTTGTAGTTTATTAAATTTTCTACATGTGCATATTTTTATTTTTATTTTTTTTTTTAATTAAGTCTTCGAAACAAAAATTCGAAAATTTTTAACTTCTGTATCGTCCTGGTTGACAGACAATTAAAAATTTGCGGATTTTTTTTTTCAAACAATTACAAAAAAAAAAAAAAAAACCTTAAAATATGCACATGTAGAAAATTAAAAACACTACAGGTGCATTTTTTAAAAATATTTTTTTTTCATAATTTATCATTTAAATAAAAAAACAACAATTATTAGACGTCGGCTAACTTCAGTAACATAAAGTATAAACTAAAATTTTATAAATGAAAAAAATTTTTTCTTTTATACTTAAAGATTTTAAGTACGTACATGTTCTGGGTATAAATAGACATAGAGTACTTGGCGTTAAATGTGTTGAGAGTAATGCTTGTTACTTGAAACAATTTTAAGACAAATTTAATAATCGTAAAAGTAAAAAGTAAATATGCAATGGAACTTTAATTATTTTGACATGCAAAAAATTTTATATTGGCTTCAGAGATTTGATTTATTTTTTACTTTTTTTTTTTCAATAACTTATTTGACTCGATAGATTGAATAATGAAAGATAAATTTATTATGAAATTTAAATTTCTCAGTGAGTTATGTGAGTTCGAAACTAAAAAACTCGAGTCTCAAAGTGATTCTGCAACTGATTTTTCCCCACTCCTAAAACCTCGTAACTGCATTATTCAAAAACTCAAAACTTGAAATAACTTTTCTTTTGTTTTTTATCAGCTGCAAATCAAATAAGCGAATGAAAAAAAAAAAAAATCACAAAAAGTTTTTTTTAGTCCCTCGAAAGCCCTCCGGCATAAACATAATTATTTTTATGCGATTAAAATTTGCAAGTATTTTAAAAATAAATACGGAAAACAGTTGACCCCACGGACCAGCCCCAAATTATTTACTATTGAGATCTTCGAGCTGAAAGAAAATTTTATTTTTTATTACAAACGAGTCTATGAAATTAAAATCAATCAACAAATAAGTAATTCTCAAATTTTCGTTAAAGATACTTCTCGATAAAACTAATAGATTCAGATCGCAGTAAAACAAAGTTGTTTAGATGAAAAGTTAAATGAGTTTCAAATTGGATTTAAACACTAGGCTCTAATAGAACTAATAAATCAATTGGAATGATTCTTGCAGTGATCAAAACAATTTAAAGACTAAGATCTGACATTATTTCTGAAACATTTGGACACGTGCGCGGATAAAAATTGACATAAAAAATGCACGTTTTTTATTACACTGTCAACCAAACTTTGAGTTCAGTCACCAAAATATTATTATGCTTTATAATTATCCTGGATCGACAAATTTCATTTAATTTTAGTCTAACTAGATTGTATTTGGAATAATTAGTCTGATATGTTTTTGAATTTTTATAGAAATTTGATCGACGCATAATAAAAATTCGTACAAATTTTATGTCAATTTTACCCCGTGTGCTTTCTTATACTAATGACAAGAAATTTTTTAATTTTTTAATTTCCGTCTTCGATATTCCTCGAGCAATTCGATGCTAGACGTTATCTTACACTTCAATCCTTTGAAGTTCATCAGCTTTAGAGAAATAGTTTTCCGAAACTACTTAAAAAAATTATATTTCTAAAATTTATTTTCAAACTCCGAAATGAACTCGATACATCCAACTTAAATTTACACCCGTTTTAATAAAACCTTTTGAATGCAGTGAATCTGATATCTCAATGGAATATTCACTCACTCGCATGCACACCTTACATACCCAGACATCATCTTGCAAATATTCAGAATACCTCCCGTTATCTCAGAACCTCTAGGTTTACGAAAATTTAATTTTGAAAAATCCAACCGAAAACAATTTTCACAAAAATTTAAATTTTTCGCGGGAAGTTTAAAAATAATAACCTGGAAACGATAATAATTTTACTTCTTTCTACACAGAAAAACAGAATTTCTTGGCTCAAGAATTTTTTTTAAAACGACAAATTAAAAAAAAAAATTACACCGATGGGTTTTTAAATTCTCTACACGTGCATTTTTTTAGTTTTTTTTTTTTTTGTAATCGATTTATTAAAAAAATAAATCCAAAAATTTCTAATAGTCTTCTAACTTCAGGATAATTTTTTTCATAACTGGTTAGCCGACTAATAATTTTTGAATTTTTTTTTAAAATGATAAATTAAAAAAAAAAGGATTTCGAAAAATTACACCTCTGGTTTTTTAAATTCTCTACACGTGCATTTTAAAAATTTTTTTTTTTTGTAAACGATTTATTAAAAAAATAAATCCGAAAATTTTGAATAGTCTTCTAACTTCAGAATATTTTTTTTCATAACTGGTTAGCCGACTAATAATTTTTGAATTTTTTTTTAAAATGATAAATTAGAAAAAAAATTATTTCGAAAAATTACACCTATGGTTTTTTAAATTCTCTACACGTGCATTTTAAAAATTTTTTTTTTTTTGTAATCGATTTATTAAAAAAATAAATCTGAAAATTTTGAATAGTCTTCTAACTTCAGGATATTTTTTTTCATAACTAGTTAGCCGACTAATAATTTTTGAATTTTTTTTTAAAACGACAAATTAAAAAAAAAATATTTCAAAAAATTACACCTATGGTTTTTTAAATTCTCTACACGTGCATTTTTTTTTATTTATTTTTTTTCCTACTACTTTGTTTAAAAATAAATCCGAAAATCTCTAATAGCCTTCTAACTTGATTAATTTTTTTTCCATTCATATTAAAAAGCATCCGTTAAATTAAAGTCTTTAATCATATGAATATTAATATTAATAAACATCGTATAATTAATGTTCTCGCTCAATGTACGCGCAACAACACAAGCAACTGTATGCTCTATAATATAATAATAATTTCAGTTATACATCCATACATACATATACATTTATACCCAAGTGAGACAAAGACCAAAAACAGTAGTAAATTCGTGCCTTAATCTCACTCACTCTTTTTCCTTTATTTCCATTATTCTATACCTTGTATACGTACTTCTCATTCTCATCCACACATTCACTAACCCACACCACCAAAGAGCGCCCACACCCACACTTAAACTCACACCTACATACATAATGGATTCCAGTTAGTTAAAATGACCGGTATGTGGCGCTGGCTGCGCAGTGCCGGTGCGCGTTCGTCCGCCGCGCCGTCGCCGGCGTGAAATAAAAGCATCAGCACCAGTCGCAACCAACTCACGCACGGTAATAGATCGCGCGTGTTTTAATATAATTTATTATATTAAACAAATACACAAGACATAAAAAAATACAGTAATTATTACTATTTAAATATTTAAAAAATAATAGTAATATTTAAATTTAAAAAAAGTGCGTTTGTGATAAATAATCACTAGTTTTTTTTTTATTTCGTTGTCCCTTTTGATATTTACGTGCACAGTGAATTTAATAAATTGTATAAACGGTGATAATTTATTTAAGGAGATATATATCTATACAATATATGATATATTAATATATCTATATTAATAATAAAAGGGAGCTAGAGGCTGAGAGACTAGTGCGCGCGCAAACAAAGACAAAACAGACGGTCGTACTTGTAAACCGCGTGCAGCGTGCGCTATTCGAATTTATTGTCCTTGAGTTTTTTTTCTTTTTTTTTTTTAAATTTCTATTTGTGTTTTTTTTTTTTTTTAATTAATTATTTAATTTTTTTTTAAATTAAATTCAAATTGTTTTTGAGTTTGATTTGAATCGTGTTGTGAGATAACAGAAAATAAATAAAAATAATATTTAAAAATTAAGTAAAAGCCAAGTGAATAAATTAGTGGATAACGTGGAGGCCGTAGTGAGGGAGAGACGAGGAAACTTGGATCAGTTTTTTTTTGAACAACAGTGGAGCAAAACGGCCTCAAACTGTGGGGCTCCGGGGCGTTTTTCCTTCCACCCCAAGGGATGTACTATCCTGTAAGTTATTTATTTATATTTAAATTTAAATTTAATTAATGTGCGATTACGAGATAAGATCAGGTCGAAGATAATTTTATTTTATTTAAACCGCGTACGAAAAAATTTGAATTTTTATTTATCGTAACTGGGTTTTATTTATTTATTTTTTTATTCTTATGGATCTCAGTCACTTGGTAGTTTTCTTGGAACTGTGTGTGTGTGTGTGTGTGTGTGTGTGTGTGTAAAGATGAGATGAGAAGAGAAGTGGATGGTATTTATCCCAACGACGGCGGTTTGGTAGACCGTAAAAATAGAACGCAAAACAAAGCGACTGTTGAAGCGAATACGAGTTGCATTTGAATTTTACTTTTACATGCTGTAGTTGTTGTTATTATTATCATTGTACGTAACATTGATTTTATATATTTATACATTTTATTTATAAATTTTAAATGTTAGTGATCAAATCTTATTGCTCTATTTTAAATTAACTTTATTTGTATTTTTATACATCGATCTGTCATAGTAAATTTTTTTATTTTTTTTATTATTGGGCATCGAATTTTTTTGAAACAAAATAAATGAATTAAATGCCAGACAGTTAGGACAGTTGAGGTTATGTTTCATTCCCTCGCGTCGACTAGACGTTCGATACTTGCCTCCATTCTATCTCTTTTACATTTTGTATTTTTCATTTATTCGCTTTAAATTTGTCATGCAGATGTTGAACAGTTTTTATTATTTTTTATAAATAAAAGAAATGGAGGGAAAATTTTTTAAAATCCATGGAAGAATTTTTAATAATTTTATTGTGTATTTTTAAAAAAAATTTTGACTATTTATTTTTTAATTAAATTGTCAGATGTCTAGAAATATCATAGCTTATCTGTTAAATAGTGATGCTGAAGTTAAAAGACAATTAAAAATTTTTGGGTTTTTTTTTTGATAAATGAATTACAGAAAAAAAAAAAAAGTAAAAATATGCACATGTAGAAAATTTAAAAATCTATGAATGCAATTTTTTTAAATATTTTTTTTTTTTATAAGATTGATTTAAAAAAAAAATTCAAAAATTATTAGACGGCTAACTTCAGTATATTGACAAATACAATATTTAAAAAAACGTTTGTGTAAAAATAAATTTAAAAAAAGAAAAAAGAAAAATATGCACATATAGAAAATTTAAAAAACTATAGGTGCAATTTTTTGAAAATTTTTTTTTTTAATTTATCGTTTAAAAAAAAATTCAAAAATTATTAGACCTCGGGTAATTTCAATAGTAAGCCATATAAATAAATTTTGATTCATCCGGAAGTATAAAATTAAAGTAAAATCAAGGTCAGTTGTACATAAGATCTGAAATTTAATATTTTTAAATTACAGAGGAACTTGAGAATAATAAGTTGAGAAAGGAAAGGCCTTGTGTTGATTTTTCAGGTATGAAAAATAATTTTCGACATCCAATTGTCGATGGTCTTAAACTTAGACGTTAAATCTCTTGTCTGTTAAATCTACACAACGTATAATATATAGGATTTATTATTATTATTATTATTATTATTATTAGTATTAGTGTTATTATGTGTCGTAGAGTAGACACTAGACCATTACTATTCGGCGAATAGAGTACAGCAGACTGGGTTCTTATCCCTCTTTTGATTTGTATCGTTCTTCTACTTATTCTCTTTTAAAACTCAGGTAGATGGTAGACTGCAGGATTGAATTTCGCACACAATGAAGCCACCGTATTTTACTTTTTTTCTTTACTTCTAAAGCTGTTGGGTTGGATAAGGATAGAAAATTAATAAAAGATAAAAATAAATAAAGAGAGTAGAGTAGAGTTTGTGAAAAAGAAACGGATACAGGAGAAAGGGAGTTGGTGCATGTCCCCATTCCGTGGTGCTCAAATTGGTTCCGATGAGGTCTAATTTATTATTATTATTGCTATTAAAATTCCAATATACGAACAGAGAATTTTTATAAAAAAATATTAATGGATAGCAAAGGGGGTAAGAGAAATCACTTTTTAAACAAATAAAGTTTTTCACACGTGCGTTTACTTAAATTATAGCTGTTGTAGCTCTCTCCCTATGTTTAATAGTTAATTTTTGGCCGATTTTCGTACATATTCATATATTTTGAATGTAATTTAAATATCTTAGAATATATAAAAAATACATGCATGAAAATATATTAAATATCTATTTTTTAAAATATTTTTATACATGTATTTGTTATATATTCTAAGATATTTAAAATATATACGAAAATCGGCCAAAAATTTGTTATAAAAAATATATTTTTTATATATATTTTTTTTAGACAATTTTTGCATGAGAGTCATGTAGCAGTTGTCAAATAATTTTACTGTAATATGTTTTATTTTGCCGCGAAATTTAAAAACATGCCATCAGTTCAAAAGCTTATATATATAACGCGTTATGTCAGAAGGATGCTGGCTACAATTTTTATTTTTTAAAAAATTACTTTGGTCAAGTTCGAAGATGAGGAAAATCGATCGATTAGTTTATAAGATGTGGGTGTTTAAAATTTGTAAAAATATAATTTTTTTTCTTCATCTTTAAATAACTTTTGAACCGAAAACGACAGTATAATTTCGTAAAATGCATCTTGAGGTTCGTGAAATTTTTTTAAATTTTCACTACACCCCTTGTGTTTGATAAAAATTTCATCTAACCAATTGATCATCTCATATATTTGAAAATAAATAAATAAAAGACAATTTTTTAAAAATTTAGAAAATTTCCCACATCACAACTTTTAAAATAATCGATTGATTTGGCTCATCTTTGAATGCAATTTAAATAATTACCCAAAAAATAACTAAATAACAAATATTCCTTCCATTCCGGGCATGGCCGGATGTCACTTTTTATTATTTACAATTTTTTTAATGAATATTGTATAATAGCAGTGTATATATATATATATTTTATTTATATAACTGCATTTTCATTCGATAACTTTTCACCACCACGTGTGTTAGTTGTCTTTGTTCGCACAACTCGAGGTCACGCCAGGGGATTCGTTGTCTGTTGCATGCGTAAATAATCGACGACCCGGAAGAAGACATGGCACTTTGTAGTAGAGTATGTACAGTACAATACACCAGTGTCTTTCTCCAAGTCTTGGGTCTTAGGTCTTGGGTCGGTTCTGCATAAGAGAAAGCCGATAAACTAAAATCTCCGGAAAACTTTTCAGTTTCTCCAGGTTATAATGCCATATACTACGACCATTCTATACTTCCACTACTACTACTACTACTTTTACTGCAATACACTAGTGCAATACATAAAATTATTTATGACTCGTAAAAATCTTTCGTCTCGTATTAACAACTGTCTAATATTTTTACACTTAAATATTTTTTTCATTCAATTCAAACATTTGCTATTATTATTAATTTATTATATTTAAATTAATTTATCTACGATTATTAACAGTTTTTTTTATTAATCATTTAAATATAATTGGTCAATTCAAATTAATAGAATTAATTTTATTACTTAATTTTAATTTTACGATACACGGAAAAAACAGAATATTAAAAATTAATAAATCCTCTTCTAAAAAGTTGATGACCGGATGTCGTATTGTTTTACGTCACTTCTGTGACTATTTTATTTGGTTGTCAATTGGTCGACTGAGATAGTGGCGGGATTTTTGAAAGAATGAAGGCGAGCGAAGCGAGCATGTTAAGTCTAGTAATAGTAAAAAATGGAATCTGTTATCAATAATTAGTACTATTATGTGCTTAACCCTAGACTGGTCAACAAACGCGACCTAACGACTTTGGTCAAGTGATGAGGGAATCGCCGCAATGCTTTTGAGAGTGCGACGTTGCCTGATCGCTCTGGCTGTTAACTATTGGTGTATTATTTCCGGCGGGAATATTGTAAAAAATTCGAACATGAAAAAAAATTTTCAACTTTATTTTTATTAATTTTAAACTCTGTTTAAAACAATTAGTTATTTAAACAAAGTTAACAAGCTTATTTTTAAATTAAATTTAGCTAGTATTTAATTTTATTTAACTTAAAAAAAACTCAACTACTTTTTTTATAAATAACAATATCACGTAAACATAGGTTAATGTCTTCGACAATAGATATAAATATTTTAATAGTGGACAGAAAAGAATGATTTAATAAATTTATTATAAATTAAATCAAGAAACAAATTAAAAAATTATTTTCTTAGTCGCCGAGTCTTTCAAAATGTTTATTAATAAAAGTAAATATTTGCCTCCACGTAACCTTTCAAACACAATAACAGCCGGTAACAGTTTGCGCATGAACATTAGAGGTAGGTAAGAGGGGACATACACCAAAGACGGCAACGCCGCAAGTGAAAATCTACTAACGACTCTGGTCAAGTGATGAAAACCGTCTCGCAAATCCGTCACTTTTTTTTTTAGAATTTTTTTTACAGCAACTTTATGTTTTTAAACATGCTGAAAAAAATTGTTAAAATATTCTAAAATGTTTGAAGAACAAAGTCAAATTTTTTCAAACCTTTTTAGTGGAAAATGTAATTGTAATAAAAATAATAGAATCAAGTGCGGCGTCACGCTCATACGTTGACCAGTCTAGGGTTAATGCAAAGTAGTTTACTAATTTTTGTAGATTCCTAAAAACTACTATCAATTATTTCAAAAACTAAGTGAATATTATTACTTTTAGGTATGATACGTGACTTATTAGTGAAAGTTTATTAATTTATGGCATAATCTATTAATAAGTAGTGATTGATCGAAGTAAGAATTTCTATCTTAGATACTGATTTTTCCAGCTGAAAATTGAAAAAGTTACAAACTTTTATTTTATAAATTCGATATCACTGATCAATTATTAGCTTAAAATATCATTTATTCATCAATATAAATTAATTTACAATATACAAAAATCGAATAACTGATAAATAATAAAATGAAAAATTAGAATACTAGATACTGATTTTTCGCTCATAAAAATACCCAAAATTTTTAACTCTTATTTTATAAATTCTATCCCATTGACTAATAATTAATATAAAATGTTATTTATTCGTTATTACAAATTAATTTATTATATACATGTATCGAATAAGTGGTAAATTATAAAATGAAAAATTCGTATACTAGATCTTTATATATTAATATGTACGTTTACTAATTTTTCGGTTCCGCATTTTTTAAATTTTTCTATGTTTATTTGCATAGTAATAACTGTACATACCAATTTATTGATTCTATTTCATATTAATTTTAATATACGAAATTACAAATTTTGCTCTTCTATGTGTATCAAATTTTAATATAAATAATAGCCATTTTGTAATATATATAATGATCCTGATTTGATATTAGTTTCGAATATACTAATTTTAAGTCGAAAATAAACTATAAGCTATTAAAATTTTGAGCATCACTTTTTTCCGTGTACGTAAAAATTGTTAAAAAATAAAAATTCATTAATTTTACGAACATAAATATATATTATTTGTTACTTAAATTAATGACGTAAATTCGATGACTGTCATAAATTATCAGGCGGTAGTTAAATTTGTATAGATAAAATTAGAAAAAAATAAATAGTGGTGACAAGTGTTAGACAAATATTAAATTGTTGTATTAACAAATAAAATTCACTGGTACACTCGTTTTGCTGACTGTCTTTTGGTCTTTGGATGTATCATATATGTAGTTGAGTAAATGAAAGGAAGTGGTATTACAGTAGAGAGGGAATACTAACAGCTGTTTCACCGTTGAAACACAGACCCGACAATAATAGTCAATTGAGCATGTGGGGGTCATTTTTGTCTCTTTATTTTTATCGTCCTTTTACTTTAATTTTTTTTTTTTTATCCTACTTTATTAACTACTTTATACTTTGGGTTTTTATTTATACCTGTACTTGTAATGTTAGTAGAAGTCCAATTCATTAAGGTTGTTTGAGAAATAAAATAAAAATAAATTTAAAAAAAAATTGAATCACAAATCGATTAACTTGGTCGTTCTGGTACCCGCCAATTTATTACGCGCTTCAATTGCACGACAGACTTCCGCGAATGAAAACGACCTGACCACGCAATTATCAACTATTTGGAAACTCTATTCGATTTAATTTTTCAATTCTCCACACAATATTTGGTTATCAAAACAAAATTTTAATCACTGTCACATATCATTTTACTCTGGTACATTTTTTTATTATAACACAATTAGAAATTTAGTGTTAAACTAAACACAAATCGTGTGTTGCAGTCTACACAAATTTTAGTGTTAATTCAACACATTGCGTTTGTGTTGATCTTTAACACAAATTTTATGTTAAATAATTGAACACAAAATCTGTTATTTTGACAGAAAATTTGTGTAAATTTAACAGACTTTTCGTGTTAAAATTAACTAATAAATATAAGCACATAATCTAATTAACTCAAGTATACTGATCTACCCTTAGTACAACTTATGTCAATTTACCAAACAATTAGTTAGATTTTCAGTGACTTTTCTAAAAAACGGAGCTATGAATTATCTTTCCGTAAAATGAGAATAAAAAAGCCATTGAACCTGATCATAAAAATATTAAAGTTATCTATGATTATATTTAATTGTAAATCGATTATATTCCAAGTTTCCTTGCAGACAATGCTGCTACAATGCATTGCTTGGTTATAGTAATGAAGAAACGCGCAGGTGTTAGCTAAACAATACAAATTTCGTGTTAATTTTCGAATAACACAAGAAATGTGTTACATTACAGATTTTCTAATCATTTAACATAAAAAATCAGTTAACGTAAAATAACACAAACGGTTTGTGTTGAATTAACAGATTTCTGTGTTGATAATCAACACAAAAAATTAAACCAAATAATATTTTAACACAAATACACAAAATTTCTAACTGTGTGTCTTTAAATTCATTCTATAACTTTTTTTTTTTTTTTTTTTATTAATGAATTAAACACATTAACATTATGACCAGTCATAATTAGAGACAATTTAAATTTAATTCTAAAAACTTTATTATTGATCACGTGAAAAATTTTTTTTTCTTTCTTTACTGTCTACAATATTTGGCACTGCTCCAGTCTAAAATTTCGCATAGTTACGACGGTTTTCATTTATTAAAATCACCATTCATTCATACATTCATAAAATTTTGCATTTTACTTTTGTTGCATTATTTGAAAGTACATACACATATATTTTTTCTTATTCTAATAATTTAAATTAATTAACAAAAAATTTCTTCTCATTAGTGGGTATTTTTTTTTCTTATTTCCAAGTTAAATCAACACATTTTTTAGATTAAACGAATGTTAATATATTTCACAAGTACCGTACAGCATATAAATATGTATGGTATGTGTGTATATATGTATATATATGAACATATGTGATATTCAGAAGGAGTAACTGACGCAGTTATTTTTTCTCCCTCGGTTTCACTCTTAGTTATTCAAGAAAAATGCGTTTCTTTACAAGCAGCTTGGTATGTATTTTATATATCTGTGTGAATCGGCTGCAGAATACTACCCTATTGCACTAGGGATCCCGTTACATCGTCCCCATCGAGCGTAAACCCTTCGTCATCGCTCTCTCTACTCGGTGATTCACGAGAGACGTCGCGTCGCCTTTTTTTTAATTTATTTATTTATATCTTTTATGTGCTTTATTTTTTCCCACATTTACTCTCTTCTTCACTTTGACACGAGTTATATATATTCTCTTGTATAAACTCATATATTATCATTTCCATTTAGTTTATTATAATTCTAGTTCACTTTCGCAACATTTTAATTTACGTGGATTATCATTTTTATTATTATCCTACGGTCAATTATTTTGTCATTTAAACAATTAGTGGCTAAATGTATTATGTCGTTCAAAAGTTTTTCAGAATAATTATCTTAATTATTCGTCTACGATTAAATTTTACTTTACGTCGAAATTATGAACTTTTAAATAATTTGAATATTTTATTTTATTAATTTTTATTACAATTATTCGAATTTTGTAGTTCATTTCATTTGAAAATTCTTATGAAAGCTAGTACTGATTTTTCACTAATTTTAATTTTGAGTCTGAAAAAATATTTGTGATAAAAATACTGAAAAAGTGACTTCTAATGTACAAACTGTTTAATTTATTAGTTCTTAATATCTTACACTAATTCTGGTGGCTAATCATTGAAGTATGAATTTATTTCAACATGAAATTAATAAAATAATTGAACTTTAAGAATATTTATTTGAGTAAATGAAGTTCAAAAACTTCCATGGATAATTTGAAAGATCTAAAAAAAAAAGCGATTGGTTTTTATCAAATATCTCTGTAAATATTGAGTTTTTTACAAAATTGCATAAGACCTCTTTTGTAGGGCTTCAAATTTCCAACCGAAAAGATATCTTGTACTTTTTCAAAAATCTCAATAGTTAGTGAGATATATTGAGTTTTGAATTCAAATAACGAAATTTGGAGTTCAAAATGTCTGAGATATTTTGGGCTTTCTTTGACCGTTAGTTTATAATGATATTCTGAAGGTTACCCATACAAAGTTTGGAAATCGGCCCTGCATCGGGCCATTACTAGGCCAAGAATGTCGATTAATGGCTCAGCAATGGCAATTTTTATTGGCCGATAAACGGCTTATAGTCAGAATGATAACCTCGGGCCATTAATGGCGCTCGACTATCGGCCGATCAATGGCAGCCAGCAATCAGCCAAGCAAACAAATAAATTAAATTAAAAAAATTTTTATTTTTTTAACTTCCTAATAGAATTCGTAATCATTAACGTTTAAACTATGTAAGTGGGGTAAATGATGTGAAAAACTCGGTGAAAATTCTGCTGGGCTCTGGGCGCGAACTGCCGTCCTTCTGATTACTGGGTCTGAACGCTGGCTACCGGACGAACCTGCTGATGTTGAGTAGATACTTTTAAATGATCTACTTATTCATTTTGCTGCAACCACTCAGTTTTATGAAATGTAACGAGTAATTTAATTAATATTATCGATTATTTAAAAAAAAATAATTTCGTACTATTTTTATTATAATTACATGATTTTTTAAAATAAAATTTATTAAATTTAGTTAATTAGTTCTTAAGAACCCACTGGAATTATTTTGCTCTACCACTATTATTAAAAATAATATTTACTTTAAAATATATCTCTTATTTTTTAAATAAATTAATTTTTATAAGTTAAGTTATAAAATTTGCGATTGTTGATTGCAAATAATAACGAATTAAAAAATATTTTAATTGTTAGTTGTAAATAATTTTAATCGGAAAATTAAAATATTTATTAATTAAGACTTAGTTTAATTCAAAAATAACGAATTATTAATTAAAGAAAACTGTAATAATAAGTTATTTGAATAATTAGTAATTGATGAGTAGATTTTTTCATTTAACAAGAATCATTCATGGCCCACTGATTCACCAAATAGTGGCCCAACGTTGCAAACCGATAATCGGCCAGTCATAGGTAACCATTTATTGGCCAGTCATAAAGAACCATTCATTGGCCAGCCATCGGCAGCGTCGTATGACTGTCGTTTCCGATACGGGGTCATATTCCGATATGAAACCAGTAATACCATAACATATACATCCAAAAATTTAAATAAATATCACTTCAAATTGATTACGCTATCTTGATAAAAAAATTAATCGGCTGCTAGTAATTAACCAAGTTTGGGCCATTACTAATTGCCAATGCTTGGCCGAGCGACTGCAGTTGGACATCGGCCAACCTACGGCATTTTTTCCATTAACGGCAACTTTGTATGGGTAAATGCGTGTTCAAATTCACTGAGGGTTGAAGCTGTTTGCCAACGAAAAAAGTTAAAACTTTAACGACGCATTTGAGTTTTATTTTGCGACATTTTCTTTATATTACAATCTACATTAATTTAGTATGAAATATCTTATTGCTGTCGTTTCTCACTTGTACTCAATGATCGTCAATTGAGTCTATACACCAGAGTATGCTAGTTTTTAGACTTTTTTTTTTTCGAGTAAAGAGCTTTTGGATAGGGGCTGCTGTATGTATTTGCCACTATGCCATATATATACACATACATATACATATATACATACATAGATGTATAAAACCGAGGGTGAGTATCGATCGGCGCGTAGTCGCAGCTTCTCTTTAAGTCATCCGGGAGCACCCGGACCAACGCGGTCTGGCGCAACCGACGCCATCATGACAACCTACAAAGCTTCCATCGTACTTTCATAAAACTAATTTACAAATTCCCATTATTTCATTTATCAAATTATCAATGACAATATTTTTACAAATATTGTCATCAATTAAATATTTACATAATTAAAAAAAAAAAAGTTATAAAAACTAAAAAAATAATTAAATCAATAATCGAAACCGAAAGTGAATTATATGACAAAATTCTTCTGTACCGACTGGGTCACGACCCTGACCTTCGGTCGGCCAGAAAATTCGCGCAATCTCACTCTCGTTTCTCCTTCCATGTCTTGATGTGTCTTGCAGCTGCCTTATCAGGTGTCCTGGTTACCGGCTCGACCTTTGATAATTTCAAATATTAATTTTTAAAATTATAATCCTTTTAAATGAAATTTTCATCATCCCTTGAAACTCTAAAAGCTTCCGCTAATTCTACTAAATCTTGGATAAGTCTAATCACGTACGGAAAATTTTTTTCTTATACTCGTACTGAAATTTAACAAGTTCTGAATTTCAGCTTAAGATTATTACTATTATCTTAATGCGGGTGAAAAATTTTGATATTGCCATCGATCGTCTTCTCAATCTTGCAGCAGAGTCTAATGATATAGTCGTTTTATTTCAACTGGTTAAAGTACAGCTTTCTTTAAAATGAAAAGAAATAGAAAAAAAAGTTGGAAAATAAGTTGGATAGTTTCTGGAAGCTTCAAGATACTCGTGCTTCTAAAAGCTTTTTCCATTTTTCTCCTTCATTCGTAGCAGCAGTAGCTCCACCTCCGTACTTAATGTTTTTTTATTTTTATTTTTTCTCCACCGATGAGCGGTCGGCTGAAGGCACACAACTAAAGAGTAAACGCGGTCGGCGATAATGACGAGGTCATCTTCGGGGTTATCGGTTTGTTCCACGGGCTCTTGATGACTGGTTTCGATGGACGTTTGTTTGTCTGTGAGCTTGTTGTCTGTTTGCAAAGGGAATTTCTTCTTCAGTTGTGGCTAATTTCTGTGTCTTTGGTCAATTCAATAGTTACAAAGACCTCACTGTTTTCAGTCTATACTCCACTGTTTTTATTTTTATTCGTTTGTTTGTTCATTCATTAACGTGCAAATTTTTTAGAACTTCAGAAAAATATTTTTTAATTCCACTTTTTTATCTGTAAGGTGAAAGCCCCTATTCGCTCACTTTTCATTGGAGCAAGATTAAATCACTCAATATAAATTAATAAATAAAATTAAAAACCATATTTTTTTTTTATAGTTTTTTTTTTAAGTTTCGAGTATTAGAATAAAATTTTAATTTCAAGAATAATGTTGATAATTAATTATTATTAATTTTTTAAATAAGGTCCTTGAGTGTACCCATAGTCGCTCACTAAAAGTTGCGATGTACCATTACTCGATCAACACATGGCCCTATAGTCGCTTAAAGACAATATCAATTAAACTGTAATAGGTTCATTGATTTGGAAAATAATTTATAAATTATACTACATGATTCTTTCATAATATAAAATTTCATGAATCTTAAAAATGTATTTAATAAGATATAGTTATAACAATTCTTAAAAAATTTGCCGTAACCTGAATTTAATCTAACGAATGAACGTTAAAGTAAAAAATGCCCGGCTGAGCGCGATTTTGAAAACAGTCATTCAATTTAAATTTATAATCTATTATAAAATAATTTGATGCATGATATTTTAATATATTTAGATTCACAAATAATTATTTATCAATAATAATATTTTTAGTTGTAATTTTTTGAACTTTCCGCTAGAAAAACTTAAAATTTTCAAGAAAAGGAAAGTTATTGGTTTCAGTCCGATTTTCGGAAATCGAATTTCTAAGAGATCTTGACGTTTTGAGATTCTAGGAAGCTATCCTGACTAATTTCACGATGATGTCCGAGTGTACGTACGTATGTAAATATCTATAACTTTGGAACGGATGAACCGATTTTGATCATCAAGGTGTCATTCGATGCGGCTTGCGAATATCTTGAAGCTCAAAAAAAAAAAATTAAACTTGATCGATTGATTTTAAAATCAACTGGGCTCTGAAGCTTCACAAGCCGCGTCGAATGCCACCTTAACTATCAAAATCGGTTAATTCTTTCAAGAGAAACCGTTGTTAAAAGAATTAAAAAAAAAATTATTTTTTAGTATTTTGAAAATTTCTCAAAAACGACTAGATAAATCAATTTCAAGATCTGATCAGTTGTAGAACTCCATAAAACGCGTCGACTGCCGCCTTGAACGTCTCAATCGGTTCATTCGTTCGAGAGATAGCGTTTGAGAAAAAATAGTAAAAAACGTTTTTTTTTTTTTCGAAAACAAAGGCATACAAGCTTGAAAAGCTTGAATATGTATCTACAATAATTTTTCGAGCTCCAGGAGCTCGAAATAGGCGGGAAGTTTTGGGACTGGCCTGCAGGGTCAACCGACAAACCGATTTTTTTTATAAAAATTATAAAAAATCGCCTTAAACAGTCAAAGTGAGCGACTAATGATACTGAGCGGGTATAGGGGCTTTTACCTGAATAGAATTTGTACTCATTTTTATTGTAAATTGATGAACTTTAAATGTTGGTAATTTCATCGAAGATTGAAATTTTTTATTTATTTTATCATACATTTTATCGTCTCGGTAGAAATTTAAAAATAATATAAATGAATCACTAGTTAATTATCCAAGTAATATTTTTATCCCAACTGACTGATTATAGAATTTGTAAAGACCGAATACACATTCTAAATTTAATCTTATTATGTTTTAATTACATTAAATCCTTGGACGTTATCTATTTAAAGTTTTCGATTTCAATATGAAAATCTTCAATTTAATTACTTGAGTTATTTTGACTGATATTTAATTTTGTTTTGCGACGAACATATAACTTGTTAAATATATGTTCCATATAACTTGTTAAATTTGATTAGATATGGGGGAGGGTCGGGTCAAAATGGACCGCCTGGGTAAAAATATCAATAGTGTGTTTTTTCACTATAGTGTTTGTTTTTTTAGTCACTAAATAAGAATTTGAAATCAAGTGGGCAGAGGTACCATTCTTGGCCACTACACGGAAAGAAAATTATGGAAATGGTCCCTATAATTTTGTGAAATTTCATCCTATACCAGTATAGGAATGACGACCAGAAATTATGGGAACACGTCCTATAGATATAGGTATCATTCCCATCATTATAGGAATAGTTCCTATAATTATGGGAATGATACCTATACCATTATAGGAATAGTTCCTATAATTATAGGAATGGTTCCTATAATTTATGAGAATGGTTCCTACAATATTATAGGAGTGGTTCCTATAATATATAGGAACGACTCCTATACATTATAGGAGCCATTCCTATAATATTATAGGAATGGTTCCTATACTATTATAAGAATAGTTCCTATAATGGTATAGGAGTAGTTCCTATACTATTATAGGAATAGTTCCTATAATATTATAGGAATGGTTCCTATACTATTATAAGAATAGTTCCTATAATGGTATAGGAGTAGTTCCTATACTATTATAGGAATAGTTCCTATAATATTATAGGAATGGTTCCTATACTATTATAAGAATAGTTCCTATAATGGTATAGGAGTAGTTCCTATACTATTATAAGAATAGTTCCTATAATGGTATAGGAGTAGTTCCTATACTATTATAGGAATAGTTCCTATAATATTATAGGAATGGTTCCTATAATAGTATAGGAATGGTTACTATACTATTATAGGAATGTGTTACTATACTATTATAGGAATAGTTCCTATAATATTATAGGAATGGTTCCTATACTATTATAAGAATAGTTCCTATAATGGTATAGGAGTAGTTCCTATACTATTATAAGAATAGTTCCTATAATGGTATAGGAGTAGTTCCTATACTATTATAGGAATAGTTCCTATAATATTATAGGAATGGTTCCTATAATAGTATAGGAATGGTTACTAGACTATTATAGGAATGTGTTACTATACTATTATAGGAATGTTTCCTATACTATTATAGGAAAAGTTCCTATAATAGTATAGGAATGGTTACTATACTATTATAGGAATGGTTCCTATAATGCATAGGAATACTCCCTATAATTTTCTTTCCGTGTAGGGATAGGTGATGTTAGCAAAAAAATTGACATCGGACTATCAATTTTCGAAATTTTTCACTATCGAACCATCGATGTTTTGACAAAAATATCCAAACATCGATTGTAGACATCGATGTTGAAAATGCACGTGAAAATTCAAAAAAGTCATAATTACAACTAGATTTGACATAACAAAAATAATTTTAAATTATTACCAACTATAATCTTATCATCAATAATTACTAATTATAACAATATATTATTAGGAAAGTTGAATAATTTATTCATCAATCAATAATTTACTATTAGGAACAAATTTCTTATTAAATTCAGTATTGTCATATATTTGTCGAGGTACTTACGAGGTAGATGTTGAATAATTATATCATTTCCAGCTATTCGAAATATTTATGTTCATAAAAATATTTGAAATAATTTATAAATATTAATTTATAGGTTTTCAATCATTGAAAGCTTTTAAAATCCTTCAAATATAAATACAGCGAAGCTTGAAGTTAGACAATAGTCGAAACTTGCAAAAAATGGGACACAATTCCTTATTGGTTGAAATCAAAGTTCACGCGTAGCGCGCTATTTAAATTTATAGTAGACATAATTTATTCCATGACAAAAATATTCTTGACATAAAATTGCGTTGAAAAATTTAGTTTATCGGTTACAAATACATTGCTTGGTTCAATTTTATTGATGTAAAATTTATTTTTAATAGAAATTCGTAAAACTGATTTCAGATAACGTTTTTTTCAAGAACTTTAAGTGGCTCAGATCACCCCAATATCGGTGTTGCCTCAAAGTTGCCCCCTAATTATTAATGATACGATAATTATCTTCCATATAGGTTGAATTTAATTCCATATTCATTATTTCAGAAGTTTTATATATTTTGGTATTGAATTCTGACATTGATGATATCCTGAATTTTTTTCGTTCATTAATTAGTTTTACTAATGAGACCTCATTATTATTCGACAATGAGTGCTCATTAAAATTAAAAAATTTTTCATTTTCCTCTAATTATTTATGTACGCATCAACAGAAAATGTGGTCATTATTAGTAAAAATATTTTCGGTTCTTTTAATTTTTGTTGATCTATTTTTCAAATTGACCACAAATATCTAATTAGAAAAAATAATTAATTACCAGTCGTTATTATAATTCAGTTTTTAAATTAAAATTCAAAATACATCAGTAAATATTATTCCTTATTAAAATACATATATTTGTCTAGTATATCATATTTGTATCTCATATGTATACAAATATGACCCTATTTGAATTCCTCTAATATTATTTGGTTCATAAAATCTTGTATGAATTTTCAATTTTAATTAAATGGATTCAACTGAAATTTTCTTTCCTATTTTATGAAAAAAAAAAGAAAAATAATAAAATAGCTGCTATTTGATTTTTATATTCATTTGAAACATATTTCTTAGTGAAGTTAAAATGAATACAGTAGTGTATCAGGGAAGCAACCAAGAATTGCCATCTCAACAAAATCGAATTTGACATCTTTCGGATACCTTTTACGTCGAGAACCAATCTCGATATCAGAAACTAGCAAAGACGTCGACGATATACCCCCTCTGGGTTGTACGATGGTTGGTAGTATATCCCACGAGTCGAGTTTTATTCCCCTGTGCCATATTGGATCACGAGAGAGTCCTGGAGATTCGACAGGAGGAGTTGAAACCCTACTACTTCATCATAAATGATATGACACGATTCGATGATGGAAAATTCGATAGAAAATATTACTTTTATCTACTTTTTTTTTCTTTAATATAAAAAAAAAAAAAAGAGATTTATGTAGGTCTTTAAGCTGTTCTTTTTTTTTCGAAACCATTACAATTGTAATAAAAAATTTATGTATTTTTATTTGCAATTGTATGATTTAATATTTCCCATAAACTTTAAGTGAATTTCAACGTTTATAAATTTTAAAAGTTATAAAATCATGTATTCAGTCAATTTTTATTCGTCCGAATACTTTTTTTTCCGTTTTTTTTCTGTTATTCACTGGGAAGTCGTTCAAGAAAACGTGAATACACATGAAAGAGAGACGGAAAAGTATGTTACTTGGATTTACGTTGGTCCTGATATTAAAACGCGAATGAGATTTACGAGCGATTCACCAACAGCTGCTTTCCTACTAGAGAAATGGTTTTCTCTTAGAATATCAGTTATCCTTCATCTTGTAAATGTGAGAAAAAATTTTTTAAAAATAATGTAAAAAGTTAAATTTTTTTTCTTTGTGACGAATTTTTGAACTTAACTTTCACAAGTCAAATTATTTTTATAACACTGTCAAAAAAACCGGGGTAAGTTCTGGTGGTGAAGGTGTTAAATTTCAACACCGAAACGGTGTTAAAATATCATCTCCGGTGTAAATATTCTTTACTGATGTTAACAAAACTTCGGGGTGTTAAAATATTTTTCGGTGTTTAAAATATTTAATTTTGTGAATTTTTTAACATTCTCGATCACTGCGGTTAGACAGAATTTTAATAAATTAATTAAATTATTGGTGATTGTAATGGCGGGAGTAAAATTGTGTAATTTTTAAATTAATTACTTATAATATAAACAATTATATAAATAAGTACATACACGAAAAGAAAATTATGGAAATGGTTCCTCCAATTTTGTGAAATTTCATCCTATAACAGTATAGGAATGACGACCATAAATTATGGGAACACGTCCTATAGATATAGGAATATTACCTATAATTATAGGAATAGTTCCTATAATTATGGGAATGGTTCCTATAATTTATGGGAATGGTTCCTATAATAATTATAGGAATGGTTCCTATAATATTATAGGAATGGTTCCTATACTATTATAGGAATAGTTCCTATAATGGTATAGGAGTGGTTCCTATACTATTATAGGAATAGTGCCTATAATGGTATAGGAGTGGTTCCTATACTATAGGGAAAGTTTCTATAATAGTATAGGAATGGTTACTATACTAGTATAGGAATGATTACTATACTATTATAGGAATGTTTCCTATACTATTATAGGAATAGTTCCTATAATAGTATAGGAATGGTTCCCATAATGGTATAGGGGTGGTTCCTATAATATATAGGAACCATTCCTTTAATAGTATGGGTACAATTCCTATACCATTATAGGAACCATTTCTATAATGCATAGGAATACTCCCTATAATTTTTTTTTCGTGTAGCAAAATTTAAATTTCCTCCAGATAATATTCATGAAATTTATATATTTTTATAATATTCATAATATTTATATATTTTTTTTTATATGTAATAGGGGAAAGGGGGAGGGGTGAAATGGGTCCCCAAACGCTTAGGGGCCCATCCCATTTCTCCTACATTTTTTTTTTATAATTCCTATGCGTGGAATTTATTTTTACATCGTTTTAACACCGGTATTTCTACACCGATTTAACACCAATATTTTAACACCGCCTACACCGGTGTTATTCAATTTTAACCGCGTGGTGTTAAATTGAGTCCATTTTTACACCGGTCTTTTTACAGTGTATTTAAAATTCAATAATTTACTATAAATTAAATTATCAATTAATTATTCTCACAGTTGCCTAATACTTTAAAAAAAAAAATTTTATTTACGGTTCGTGAAAGAGAGATACAAAGAAAAAAAAAATAGCAGCAAAAAATTTGTTTTAGTTACAAAGCTAACGATTTAGAAGCAATTTTCCAGTTAACTAGTGAGAATTATCTTGATGCAGGTTCGTTGATCTTGATATATATATATATATATATGTACAGGAAAAAAAAAAAAAAAAAAAAAACAATGTATCTTTTTGTCAATATCCAATTCCGATACATCGCTATCTCGACATTTCGCGGCGTCAATCGTTATACGTATATATAGTAGCTTATTAGAGTTTCCAGTAGGAGGATCGATATCACAAGCATGCGCCTGTACACTTTCTGTTCCTGTCTCTGTATCCCGCGAGTGGTTATCGATATCACCGATAATTGGATGCCACAATATATATATTTTTTTATCTTTTTAAATTTGCCAGATTTACTGTTGAGATTTTAAGTCAAAAATTATTTTAGTTACGATCTCTATATCATTTATGATAGAAGATTGAAACTAATACGCCTTTATCTTCTTTTCTTCTTTATTCTTTTTTTTCTTTTTATCATAATTCCGTAATTATTTTATTTAAAAATGAATTTCAATCACTGGTATATAGATACACAGTACATATATTAAGTTATGAGTTAATTAAAATGAAATTGCAAGTAAAGTATGACAAATTAATCACAGACAGTAACATGTAATTAGTAAAATTGTCGAAAGTCATAAAGGAAATAATTAACGTCCTTGTTAAATCTAGTACGTGAATCTAATATTCAAAATTTACAAGGGTGTTTTGGAGATCGGGAAAGCCGATAAATTTACCAAGTAGAGCTTACGTTTGGTGTCTAGAGATATAATATAATAATATAATAATGGTTAGATTGTTGAGGAGAGAGAAATTGAGCGAAAGAGTGAGTCGATGATAAAGAGTATGTGTGTGTATGTGAGAAGTGAATATATCTAACGAGAAACAGGAAATACTGTTTGTATCGTTTCAACCTCGCCAAATTCACTTTGAATCTGAATTCGAGTTTCGCGGTTGTTGTCTCGGCATTCAACCGAAATTCAAGTGACGTCGAAATACTGTTATACAGATTGTGTATAGCCATCGTCGCCATCATTTACGCTTTCAACTGTCTATATTTATATATAAATGTATATATATTTATATACAATGTGAATTCGGTGATTGTTGAAACGTTAAGTCTTAATGAGATTGTGAAATAGGTGTAGATGGGTAAGCTACTGACAATAATACTGTAAACAGTGCAATTGTTACTTTGATATTGAGACTGTTAATCCATTGATATTTGTCATATGATAATTATTGCGGCTTCCATTAACTAATTGCTGGGTGGGTTATTCAATACATTTAACTCATTTATTATGTCAATTTAAACAATTATCATATATAATAATATTGGGATAAATGAATAATTTAAAAACTTACCGTCGTGGATATTTGCACTGTACAAAATCGGGAGTAAATTTTGAGTAATTAAGAATGTTATTTCAATTCGAATTCACTCCGTCACTCGGAGTTTTAGAAAAAATTACTACGAATATGGTATTCACGTGATTCTGAAGCTAACAGACGGTTAAAAATTTTCGGATTTTTTTTCCAGAAAATCAGTTACAAAAAAACAAAAACTAAAAATATGTACATGTAGAAAATTTAAAAAACTATAGGTGCAATTTTTTCAAATATTTTTTTTTATAATGCATCATTTTAAAAAAGAAATCCAAAAACTATTGAACATCGGTTAATTTCAGTATCATCGCATTCACTCCGAATTTAATCCGCGTTTTCGCAGCAGATTTTTTCAGTGTGAAAAGTAAATAATAATTTGAGATGAACATGTAAAATATATTCAAGTCAAGGACGATTAATATATTCATTACAGAACTTTAATACTCTTCTTTGTTGTGTACCTGAAGATTAGAACGTTTCTCGCGAACAAAAATGAAAAGAATAAGTCTACTGGATCTAGATTTCTAAATGTTTCGTATGGGAGTTAGTATGTCAGCCGAAAATTGCAGGTCACCCCCCTACCTCCGGAACTACCCCTTAAGTAGTCAAGTTACATAAATTTTTTTCATTTCCGTTGGGCGAAAAACGTTCCAATTTTCCGAAACATTCTTTGTTATCTATCAATGCATACTTTTTTGTTGCAATGCTCCATGAAGCCAATAAAGGCGTATAAAAATATGTCCTTTAGGAATTAATAACGCGATATATTATGTATATATTATATTAAGCGGGCACTTATCGATATTGGATCGTAATTAGGTTCCAACTTTTTATTTATTATGATATCCATCAATATTTAAAAAAACCCGCGTGATTATTTGTTCTGCGCCTTTTATATTATGCCAACATGATAAAATATGAAAAAAATTAGTAATATGTCGTTTTAGCACCGGATTTCCCATCAATCGATTTTTCAGGCTTTATTTTTATAAATTAACAAATTAGAGCCTGTAAGCATTAGTACTTTGTTTTTTAGGTTAATTAGACTATAAGAAAAGTGAAATAGGGGAGAGGGGTAAAATGGGTCCCTTGAGTAATAAGGCTTGCATGCAATTTAAATGTAAGCCCATTTTGCCTCATTTTTCTCTGTTAGAAAAAAAATTACGAGATTTAATGCAAATTCATACAACCCTCTCTCTTCCTATGTGCAGTCAGGGGTAAAAATATTACTATGATTAATTTATATTTATAAATTGGTTACTAATTTATATAAAAATTTGGAAATATTCCAATAAAGTTTATTTATAATTTTTTAAAAATACTTTTCACTCTTTTCTGAGAAGTTATGATAAATTTAAAAATAAAAAAAAACAAGATTTTAGATTGCTTTTTTTTTATTTATTTTATATTTTTGTTAATCCATCTCGTGCTTGGCAGGTAAAACGTTTTTCTGGTTGGCCTTCAACATCCGAGTTGTGCATACCTGAAAACTTTTGCCCTATAACCCAGCCATCTTCAAGGCTACTATTATAATTCCAGACTACAAATTAAATTGTATACCGCTAATCAAAGTGTCTATTATTTATACTTTTATTTTTTTCAACACATACTCTAATTTTTTTCCGTTTCGTTGTTATTTAGCTGTAAAACAAGTAGTTTGATTAAAAAAGGGGGGATGCGAAAAATTTTTATATTTATTTAATCGTAAGATAATTATGATATCGGTCTTTGTTGTACTTGAAGATATTATTTTTCTCTTTTTCCTACATCTCGCGTGTCTAAAAAGGTACATGAGAAACCAGTCCGTTGAGAATTGAGATCACGAGGGCCTCGAGGCTCTCTACTTCGAAACCCGACCTCTTTTTCATTCTTATCTTACAATAAAACACCATCCACCCAACAACATGTAGTATGTATTTACTAAAAAAAAACCAAGAAATTTAAAGCATCAATTTTTCAAATTACCCTTTTTTAATAATACACAAAAATTTTATTTCTCCGTCAGAAATCAAAATCCACAGACTGGACTTTTTTTTACAGAATTTATTGACATTTCACTGAACGATACTTTGTTTGTTTTTTTTTTTTTACAAATTTTTTGTTTAGTTTTTATGAGCCCACTCTTTGTTTCCTTTAAATCTGTTGAACGATTTTCGTATAAGCTTGGCTTCCCGCCAAATTGGTGATTCATTCTCCACAGTTCGAAGAAAAGGCTCAAGACTTTTGTTCAATTGAAAATTATTTTCAAAGTCACCACAGCTACATCGAATAGTGTCACTATTTCTTCATTTTTTTTCTTAAAATAGCTGGCGTCAGTATAAAATATATCCCCTCTATAAACCCCACGTCTGCTTCCAGTTCATTGTTAAATAGTATTTGCATCGTTTCAAGTCGATAAAAATAAAATATAAACGGAGCAATCATTGCATTTTAGTGTTGAAAGTCATAATTCACTGCGATAGTTAATTTTATACTTATAAAAAAAAACTAATTTGTTAAAAGTCAACAACTTCTAGTAATTTTCGAATGTCATGTTACTCTCTACAAACGAATAAATGAAAATATCAATGAACTTTATTCAGATAAAGTGACCAAAAAATTGGTAACCAAAAAGTTTTTGACTATGAATCGCAGCTAACTCTTCTTATTTGTAACTCAATATATGATTTTAATTTCCACTTATTTATTGATACTCTATATACATTAGGGTGGTCGTTAAAAATTAAATTTTCTCGGGTGCCCTATAAGAAGCTTCTTTTTAGTGAAAAAATACCTGGGGAATTGGTTTTTTATTTTTAAGTAAAAAGAACACGTGTCGCAGGACAATCAAAGTTCATTTTTCGATACAATCGCGGTTTTTTTAAATATCTCATAAAATATGCAGATTAAAGGAAAAAGTCATGGGAATTATTTTGTAGGAAATCGAATTCTTGACAAAAAAGGTCATATTCATTTTTGTTATAAAATGTGTATTTACGAAGATATTTAAAAAAAACTTTTTTAGATCTTATCAATTGAGCATTTAAAGAATTACGAATGTTAAAAATAACGTTTTTTCTTAAATATAGACAACTTCGTAACTCGTAACATATCAATCATTAATTCTTGTTGTAGTTTCTATATAGAAAAATGTTATTTTTAAAATTTGTAATGCTTAAAACGCTCAATTCATGAGATCTGAAAAAAGTTTTTTTAAAATATCTTCATAAATACACATCTTATAAAAAAAATGAATATGACCTTTTTTATCAAGAATTTAATTTCCTACAAAATTGTTCCTATGATTTTTTTCTTTGATCTGTATATTTTATGAGACTAGACTTAACATGCTCGCTTCGCTCGCCTTCATTCTTTCAAAAATTCCGCCACTATCTCAGTCGACCAATTGACAACCGAATAAAATAGTCACAGAAGTGACGTAAAACAATGCGACATCCGGTCATCAACTTTTTAGAAGAGGATATTTAAAAAATACCGCGATCGTATCGAAAAATGAATTTCAGGGGCACCTGAGAAAATTTAATTTTTAACGACCACCCTAATATACATCAAACTTAGAGAAAAAAAAAACTTAATTCGTAAATGTCCCGTATAGGGGACATCTACCTTACGTGGTTTAAATTTTATATCAAGCCAAACATAAAAGCATTTGCTTTAGCCACGAACATATTAATCCTCTCGATTAATACTTTAATCCCAATGTATAATCCATTAATTCTCAGTGAATTGATGATTAATGCGTTAATCTCCGACTCAATACGATGATACCGAATTTCCATTATTTATTTTTAACAAGTTTATAATTAAAATCAATAAAATCTAGGAGCAGCGTTAGTATAAAGGTTTAGTTTATTGTCAATAATACGTTGTGAGAATATTAAAGTATGTATTAAATTAAAAAATATAAAAATGAAATTAAATTTCAAAGCACATCTGTCTAGATGTAGTTGAATAATAAAAAATTTTTGTCGATTGGTTGAAGTTTAAACGAATTATTTTACAGCAATGTCTGGCATGAAGGGAAGTTATTGAGAAAGAGAAGAAGAGTTTTCGAGCACGCTCGTTGCATACTTCATCAGTATCCTGAATGATGGTAGCTAGGGAATAAGAGAACGTTAAAGTATGAGAGTGAATGAGAGTGAGTGGATAAAGGAAAGAAAAAGATAAAATAACCAACCAAGTTATATACCGAGTGTCTGTGTTAGTAAGATAAGCCTCCAAGCATTGGAGATGCGATCGGAAGGTATTCGTAGCTCCAATGAATTATTCACTCGATCTACGGTGCTCGTTTACCGATGCTGAGACCAAGAAATCGCAGACGCAGCTGATAGCTACGCGAGTGAGATATACTGGAAAAAGTTTTTGAAAAAGAAAAAGATGTGGAAAACATTCGTTATGCATTTGAGCTTCCTTACAGTCGGACTCATATGAAATAGTAATCTAGTCTAGAGGAACCTCCTGGAAATACTCCTCAGGTCTTGGATACGTCGCACTCTTAATGTATTTTTCTGGATTTCGATTAATCTAGAGCTGAAATATTATGATTCCTAGATTTTACGATCAAGATTGGTTTCTTTTTTTTTTTTTTTTAATTTATTTAGGGAATCAGGGGTAAGATAAGACATCATTTTCGAGGCTAAAAAATTTTTTTTGTTGAAAAATGCTTACTTATGGTTTGAAAAAAATCAGGGACAGCCCCGAATCAAAAACAAATTCTAGTTTGGAACTCAAAAAATTCAATTCCTTTGATCTTTTATTTACCGGACGAAAAATTATACGATATCGGCACTCTATATCCTCAGTGAGAATTATGAGGTCTAAATGCAAACTCTTCATCGGTTTTAAATTCTAATGAAGCTCTCAAAACCTTCAAAAAATAAATTATCGTTTCCTGGACTTGAAAAATTTTCGATTTGAAAAAAAAATCTGAGTACTTCCAAAAATTTATTTGTCAAATGAAATAAATTCATTAATTTATTATTATTATTATTTGTTTTTATATACTCCTGGACAAACTTTTAATAGTAGGTCTCAAAAAAAAATTTTTTTTCAAACCTCCTAAATAATATAGAATACAACATCAAACTTTTCGTCCTCAATAAATTTTTGTATTTTAATTGAAAAAATGTATACTGAATTTTCTTTAGGTTAACTATTTTTTCACAGTAATCATTAAATTTTTTTTGAATGGATATAAGTAAAGATAATTATTAATTTTCATTTGTTATACTTTATAGAGATTCCAGTAATTTTTCCGCAAATTTGTAACTAATTATTTATTTTTGGGTCAATTTTTTTGAGCTTGTTGGTTCAAAGTATTGATTTCTTACGAAAAAAGTGAGGGAATCTAAATAGGTTACGTCATTTGAGAAATTGAGGCCTAAATCTGGAGCAGTCAATTTTTTTATATTATGAGGATTTTGAGGCCCACGCAAATTTTTTTTATACCAGTTTAGCCCTCAATTATGTAAAATTACCCGTAACTAGAACATTGAGTCCTAAACTGGGATTACTTTCCACACAGTTCTCAATCTCCAAAGTCTAACTTGTCCCTCAAATACCTCACGTAGTATTTTAAGGTTCGAACCAGAATTTGTTTTTTGACTCGAGATAAGTTGACCGACTTGAAAAATTTTATTTTTCTTTACAATTCTGCGCTTAGAATCACTTTCACCTATTTTTCAATCAAGCTAAAATTTTTTTCAACGAAAATTTTAAGTTACACTTTTTGCGGTTAATCAATTTCTAGCCTTTCTAAAAATCAACTGCATTTTTCAGCAAAAATAATTTATTTTAATCTCAAAAATTGTCTTATTTTTTCTCAAATTTCTCTATAAATTAAAATTGTTATAAATACTTTTAAAATTATTGAAGTTTCATTTGAAAAAATTCAATTAAAGGTAAAACCTTCTGAAACAAACGATGTTATAAAAGTTAACATATCTATTGACATTTGAATAGACATCTATAAAAATAATATTTTGTGATAGATAGTTAATGTAATAATGAAGAACTTTAATTGGCAATTATAAATAATCGATGATTTATCAGACAAATTATCTATAAAAAATAGTTATTGATTATTTAATTTAACGAATTGGGTCATCTCAGAGTAGCAATCGCCGTTTATTGGGATTCAAAGGCACCTGGATAAACAATCAACTGAATTTACATATAGCGTACACATAAAGTACACACATGTTTGTATGTCTACATATATAACTGTCGGCAGAATAAGGTCTCAGGTTTATTTCTCTCAGGATAGTTTTCCGGAAATAGTAAACTGGTTCTGGATAATCGAGAGCCTGGAATACAAGTGAAACGGGGACGTTGATGATCGATTTGACCTTTGTCGTGTTATCTAGCATGCCAGTGAGAGCATCCAGAGTTTCCTACGTGTTTTGCACGTTGACACATTTTGCTACACACCGGAAGCCGATCAATTGTCCGAGCTACACTAGAGAAACACGTCTGGCATAATAAAAAGTTATATATATGTGTTTTGACTTGTCTCGAAATTTTCATTATCTACTTCCTGATATTTTTCATTCACTTATAAACTCTAACTAAACATATTTAGTCTGGGTTCGAACCTCAGTGAGTGCAAGTATGAATTTTTCACAAAACCGTGAGGTCTATTTGCCTTGACGCTGTTTCAACGCCGAAATCATAAATATCTTCTGTCACCACGTTCTTCACCCAACAGTTAATTAGTCGTTGATGACCCTGGCAGTTAGAGAGACTTTAAATAAAAAAATACCGTCATTAATATATTAGTATGAGTAAATTAATTAAGAGTAGCAATAGTTTGGTTTCACGCTTGACGCGTTGTTGGAATACCGCGTGGAAGTTCCTCAAGGCTGCTAACTAAGCTAATTGGGTGTAACAACTCTGTCGTCTAGTTGTACACAACAACATCTCTCTATGTCTATCTGCTATCTCACTACACTAAATATCACTGGCTCTCACATTATGTCATCTATATACTCTTCTTCTGTACTAAAAGATGATGATAAATATCCATTTTATGTCTGGGTTTTGAAAAACCCCTAGAAATATATCAAATTTATTTTCGGATTTTTTTTCATCATTTTTCACGATCCTGAAGTTTGAAGACAATTGGAAACTTTCGGATTTTTTTTAACAAATCAATTACAAAAAAAAAGATATAAAACAAAAAATATGCACATGTAGAAAATTAAAGAATCTATAAGTGCAATTTTTTCAAATATTTTTTTTTTGTAAGTTATTGTTTTTAAATAAAATTCAAAAATCATTAGACGTCGCCTAACTATGATACTGAAGTTAGCCGACGTCTAATAACTTTTGAATTTTTTTGAAAACAAAAAATTGTTAAAAAAATAATATTTGAAAAAATTGCACTTATAGATTCTTTAATTTTCTACATGTGCATATTTTTAGTTTTTTTTCTTTTGTCATTAATTTGTTGGAAAAAAAATCCAAAAATTGTTAATTGTCTTCTAATTTCAGTACATTTTTTTCATATCCGTCATTATTAGGTCATGTGGAAATTTTTTTTTTTTATTGAAAAAAAAAGAATCCTGATATTTACTCATGTAATTTAAATTTATATTCACATTAATATTATAATGATTAAATTAAAATTAAATGACCATAAATTAAATTAATAGCATTTCCGAAAATTGTATAAATGAGATGAGTAAATTGAAATATCAAACGAAATTGTAACGCCAGAATTTTGATAGCGAGAAAGAGTGTATCATTTTCCATGTGACTGAATGAAAAATTACATTCAATCAAGCCAACATTTCACACACACACACATATATATGTATAAATGTATATATATATATATATATATATAGGAGAATATAACTAGATGTATTTGGTCTGGGTTCATAGAGTGAACCTCCGTGCCAGAATACGATCATTCACCGTAGGCCATATTGCTGGTATAACTACTGGATGGCGTTGATGGTTTTTGATTGGCCGGAAGTGACGTTACGGTACGCATCGTTCAGCTCATACTCTAATATAATACATCAACATTAAACATATAACATGTAAGCCGCCTTCGTGTTGATTCACGGGCTACTGAAGTTTATGTTCAGCCTCCCACACATAGTCTACACAAGAATTTCTGGGTAATTACGCGTCTTAAAAAACAAGATTGAGATAAATTGATAATAATATATTACGTGTATATAGTTCATTTATTTATATAAAAAATTTTGGATTTTAAATAATAATCCGTTAATGCTTTTGACAGTAAAAGAAACGAGAGTTTATATTTTACTTGTCGGGTATACTATTCTATTCTGCGCCTGGTCTTTGTGTATGAGAGTACATGGCATCATGCCAAAATGTTCCCTCTCATGTGCCTCAAGGCGATCCCTTCGTTTCGCTTTGATATTGTACTAACCCAAGTGTAAAACAAGTCCCTAAACAACGAAATACGCTACTGTCCTTAGTAAAAATATATTATATATTTTTAACTTGTAAAAAAAAATTTACACAGATAAAAAGTTATTTTGAGTCAAGGAAATATTTTGGAAGACAAACGTTTTCGGGAACCAAGTTAAGATTTTTTTGAGCCGAGGCTTTGTCTGGTCAGCGGGAATTCATACTTTGTCCAGAAAATGAGGTTTTCTAAGAAATTTTCTTGAATCAAGAATATTTACCTTCAGTCGAGAACTTCTTCCTGTGTACTTGAAGATCAGAACTTTTTTTGCGCAACGGAAATAGAAAAAATTTACGTAATTTGACTGCTTAAGGGGTAGTTCCAGAAATTGAAGGTCGTCTAAGATTTTCGGCTGACGTACCAGCATCTATTATGAAACTGAATTTACCCGCAGTCTAATAATATTTTGAATTTTTTAAAAACGATAAATTATTTCAAAAAAATATTTTTTTAGAATTGCACCTCTAGTTGTTTTAATTTTCTACATGTGCATATTTTTTTTTGTAATTAGTTGAAAAAAAAATTCAAAATTTGTTAATTTTTGCCAACCTTAAGATCATGTAACATTTCGGAAATCGAGTCATCGAGTAGATTTTTTACCTTTAAATTTTTTTTCATTGCGAAAAATGTCTCGACCTTTAGGTATATAAAAAAATTACATGGATACTTTTTTTTTATGATTCTGCTCATTATTTAATTTTCATTTAAATTTCTTGTTCTGTTCCTTGATTTTTTTTTGTTAAAAAAAAAAAAGAACTGAATATTACCGTTTCCGCATTAAAATGTTTTTCAAGAATATAATGAGACAGTACAAAATGCAGGACAAAGGAAGTGATTTCCTTTTAAATTAATATTTTTATTTTTAGTTTCCGTTGTTGTCGTTTTGCAGTAATTAGAACGCACTGAACCGCTCGACTGTTACATTCTGGTCCAGTCTGCGAATCTCGATGAGTCACCCCTTTGCACAGACACAAAGAGAGACCGGTTAGCGACGCATTATGTGCACCCTCTCTTCGCATTATTCTCATGGGGCATGACCTATGTATAAACTCTCTCGTTCTACGCCATATACTCAACTTGCTTTTGCTCTACTCTATCCTATTTCCCACTATATTTTATATAATACACATATATATGGATCCATAGGATGCTCTGGGCAATGCATTTTAGCTTTTTGAATAAAACAAGTAACAATATACTTGAATTTATATCTATTTATATAATTTAATGCTTTTCTATTAAATGATATATTCATTTTATGTACATTCATATTTATTGTAAACTCCATTCTCTGCTGAAAATTAATCTATTAATGGATTTTATGAATAAATTGAGAGCAACTTTTTATTATTTAATTTAAAAAACATTAATTGTAATTATGGTACAAAATTCGTTTGTGGGATTTATCAAGATGGGATTATTTTTACTCAATTTAAAATTTCATGCATTATTATAAAATTTTACGTTACTTATGGTTAATTATGGAGAAAAATTTTGCTTTTTATTTTGTGGGTGATTTTATGGTGGAAATAACTGAATTTTAGGCAACAGTGGAACAATTTAGTTGCTTTGTTTCCATATCTACAATAAAAAAATAAGGCGCCGGCAGGTAATAAGGCCTAGTTAAGGGAGATTTTGAATAGAATCGAAAATATTGCACTTGATTATTGAAATGTATCATTAATCTTTATTTCAATACATTATCCATAAAATGTAATAAAGTAATGGTAATTTTCACCATAAACAAACAAAAAATTATACTTTTACAAAAACCATACGAATCGGCCTTATTTTACTACGGTAGGGTAATAAGGCTTACGGGTTAGACAAACTGGAATAGTTTAACTATACTTAATGAAATTGGTATTAGAGATGATTTATCACTTACATTTAGCAACAATACTTTTTAAGAATCAGAAGACTAGATTGTTTTGCTCAACAGCACTTAAAACTATCAGTATCCTTTTTAAAAGTCAGAAGACTAGATTGTTTTTTATAATTTCTTCTGCGCTACGACAGCATATGACGGATGATGAAATATAGGAGACAGGGAACGTGGTATCGGGACTTTATAAATTTGTCGTAACATCTTTATGCAAGACCCTTTTACTAGAGTAGCCTTTAGCCAAGGTAATTATTTTAAATCATTTCTGTCACTTAGGCCTTATTACCCGCGGGTACCTTAAATAAAGAAGGCTATGTAATAGAAAATTTATTAACTTTAAATAAAAAATTAAAATTCTCCTAGAACTTTGTACTACGCAGCATGACAGTTTTATACAGAAATCTCTCTAATTCGAGTTTGTTCGTAGATATTCGGCTCTTTTCGCTTGTTCTAGTACTTTTAGGTTAGAATGAAGCAGTTAAGTGACGTATCAATGATTTCCGAAATAAGTGGTTTCAAACAATCATTCCTCAATTCTTATGAAATTCTACGCTTCTAGTAATTCGAAACAATTCATACTCATTTCTTCGTGGAGTGTAAAGGGTCGAAAACATCTCTAGCGCTGGTTGAAATAAAACACTAAATTCCAATTTATATACGCATTTTATGATTAACATTGCCTGTATTTGATCAAATTTATATAAAGTATAATAAAATTCGTTATCAATTCTTTTAAATTTATTTTAATCACATAATAAATATTAATTTCGTAATTTTTTCATTTAAATTCATAAAATATTTGATTTAAGAATTAGATAATAATTAAATTAAACATATGGGAAAAGAGGAGCCAATAAAATATGTCAGATTTTACAAGATATAAAGTTTATAGATATTTATTTCTCATGACAGTTATAAAAAGTTTGTTAAATTAATTTTTATTTCTCGATACTACCCAGAAACTACTTAAATCAATATGGCAATACTCAAATTGAGTAAAAACAGTTTTAATAGATTACAAAATTTACAAAATTTACCCCCAAAATTTTATAAAAAAAAATTTTATTTTTCAAATGTTTTTTAAAAATCTTACCATTGAAATAATAAATAAATAATTGAAGATAATAATGTTAGCGTCTCTGGAAAATATTCAAATAAGAAAAATTCAATTTTTTAATTGAAACTACTTAAAAAAATTATTTAAAGTTGATTGACTTATGGGGTTTCTCAACCGAACGGAAGAAAAAGTTACAAAACCATTGTTTTTTTTATTTTTTCCACTCAAATAATGTATTAGACTGATAAAATGGAGTATATTATATGTATATAAACTCTGAAACTCAGAAATCACAAAAAATAATAATTAATTTAAGTATTTTAATTAGTCATATTATTTTTTTTTTTTTACAAAAAAAGCGCGAATTTTAAATAGAAAAGAAAAAATTATTTCTATAAAACTATAACTGCATATGTTCATTTGAAAAACCCCATAAGTCATTGACTTATGGAGTTTCTCAATAAAATGCAATTTCTGTCAGCCCGTTAATTGTTTTTTAAACACTGATTTGATGGATATTTTTATTAATCTCTATGGGGGACATCCAAAGAACCCAAAAATGCAAAAAACCCAATTTCGAAAAAACATGACTTATGGGGTTTCTCAAATAAACGATTCAGTTAATATGTAGAAATTTTTTTTTCACCTTTTTTAGGGGATACCCCATTTTGCCTGCCAAAGTAAAAATGTTTTTGTTTCAACGGCAACTGAAATTTTTGTTTATTTCGCATATCATTAAAAACAAAAAGATTTAGCGTATTTCAGTCCTCGGAGCCATAGTATTTCCTTAAGTACCCCGTTTCGCTCCCCCCTCCCCCCTTAATTATGTCTATCAAAAGAAACTGATACATCATAGTTAAACAGTGACAATAATTAGTTAACAATTGTCCGTTTACTGAGTAAAGTATCACCGGATTATATAATTTTTTATGCAGTATAAAAAATTATCTAGCCATGAGTAAAATGTATTTAATCGCAGTATATTTATTACCCAGAGGGAACTACAAAAAGTTATGACAAAAAACACTAATTTTTTACACAACTGAGATTCTGGGAGTACTCTAAATTGCCGCCGAGTATTTCTAGTAAAAAATGATGTCCATATAAAGTTTACGAATTCGCCAAATATAATAACAATAAAAAAAAAATAAAACAGCAAGGAAATAAAGTAATTATACATGAATTATAATAAATGATAGTAAAAAATAAATGCAATCATGTTAAGTATGTGTTTTAATATTTTTTATCACGTTAGGGATTAATCGTGGTCGATTTGCCGTTGAGTTTTTCACAGTTGTACCACTTACGAGCTGGTACACAGATAGGCCACACGGTTTACCACCACCGGGGGTAAAAAACAGCGAACTAAGATCTGTGTACACACGAAAGGAGAAATCGTATTACCGTATACCTAAATATATCTATATATACATACATACATTTAAAAAATGTGTTTTTCATTCTGTTTATTTTTTTTTTTTACTTATCGTGTTGCACGCGAGGACGACGACACTTCACAAAGCATTCGTAAATACACAAGCTTTTTCTATTCCAATTATTATTAAGACACATTTCAAATAATCTTTACTCTATAATTTTAATAAATTTTCAGAAGGAAGATGTTGGAAAATCCAAAATTTCACATCTTAATCACTCATTTTTTTTTTTAATCATTAATTTTTTTAAATTTCTTCTTTACAGTTTTATATTTTTTTAAATATCCCGCCTTTTTGTCTTAGATGTCGCTCTTTTTTTTCAATCCTACTTTTACGCTAGTGCTGCTGCTAGTAGTTGATAGAGAGAAAAAACGAAATAAATAATAATAATAGTAAAAATAAAAATCGCAGAGAATTTTTCGTGAATAATAAGTCTCAACGTTTTTTATTAATTACAATTTAAAAAAAAAAAGATTGAAATAGTGATTTTTTATAGGGTTCTTGCGAACAATAGTATAAAGGTAATAAAAAGAAAAAAAAGTCTATAAGTAGTGTTTTGTTAAAGTTACCGTGTATTTATGAGTCCGACACCACAATTTACGCACCGGGAGCTTCGAACAATCAATTTTTTAAATTAATCTTATTATAAATCAACTCAACATTACATTAAACGATGTTCCTTAATAAATTCCCTTTAAAATGGTGTATACTAGGGTGACCCAAAAAAACCGGCTATTTTTTTTTTTCGAGTCTCTTATGAAAATTTGTTGGCTTATGATGTTTTAAGAAGCCTCTCCAAAAATTAGCTCAATAAAAAATTTTCAAGAGGTCGCTCACAAATTTTCAAAATATCAAAAATGATTGAAACTTGAATTTTTTATTTCAAATTTTTTTCTTTCTCGTGGCAGCAATAGTTTATATTTGTGAAATCATGACTACGTTGAAAATTTAAGCCCAAAATTTAAATATTTATGCTTCGTTCAAGAATTTTGAACGTTTTCGAGCGACCCTTGAATATTAATAATAAAGCTTCTCGCTATTTTCACCATCAATTTGCATCACAATGAATGAAAATATAACTCGAGAAATACAAATAATAAGTTATTTACATACTTTTTTATTTTTTAATTCAATTTTTAGGTTTTATTCGCTTATTCAAAACTTACCAAATTTTATTGTTTAAGACTGTCCTGTATATTTTTGGTTATGCAAAAGTTATATTTTAGTGAAATGACAATAATTGAGTTATAAAAAATACAAAAACTAATTCAAAATATTAGTTACATATTATCAGTTAATATTCAAAATTCTTGAGCGCCGTTTAAATATTTAAATTTTGGGCTGAAATTCTCAGCATAGACGTGATTTTATAAATACAAACTATTGCTGCTACAAAGAAAAAATTCATAAGTAAAAAATCCGAATTTCAATCATTTTTGATATTTTCAAAATTCATGAGCGACCTCTTGAAAATTTTTTGTCGAGCTGATTTTTGGAGAGGCTTCTTAAAACATCGTAAGCCATCCAATTTTCATAAGATACTCGAAAAAAAAAAATAGTCGAATAAAAAAAACCGTTCATAAAGCACCCTCAGCGCTTTCGCGCTTGAGGTGTGCAATAGCCGAATTTTGGGCCACCTTAGTGTATACTTTTAACAACTTCGGTGTACTATAAAAAAAGTAAAGCGGATTTAAACTGTGAAAAGGCTGCGAGCGAGCACAGTAAACGCTTCGCGATTGAAGTGTGCAAAATATAAGATATTAAATCGAGATATTCCAGTCCTCGTAATCGATACATATCATAATTTTTCTTATGCTTTACTTTCTGTAAAGATAAAGCTCGCTCCTCGTATCTTCATTGTTTTTTTTTTTTTTACTCTATTAAATATTCGCGGATTTCCTCGTCTCGAATTGCCGAATGAAAATCTATCCAACTTTTCTCATTATCCACGGATAAAAAATAAAAGTATTAAAACTTATACAAAGGTAAAAGGGTATCTATAGAATGAATAAAAAAAAATTATGAAAAATAATAAGAATAAAAGTTTTTTTTTTTTTTTTTTTCTCATTGAGTTTGCTGGACTCTGCACAACTCTTAGGTACTCTTTCTGATCTTTAAGGCCCTTGATATTTGAAATACTCATTTTTTCTCCTTTTTCCAATGATCCTTTTTTTTTCTTACTTTTTTCACTTAATCTTTCTTACGGTACGCGGTTATACGAAGGACTTTGTAAAGTAACAAACCAACTCCCGTAAAGTTTAGTTTCCTTAACCACCGTCTCGGGAGCTGTCGTAAATAGCTAATTGTCGAGATGATAGAGAGGCCTGGTTTGCCTCAGGGAAGATGCCAGTGTATTACTTCTATATAAGTATAGAGAATAGAATGAGCAAAAGCAAAAGCAAGAGCTAGAGCAAGAACAAGTTTTGTGCAGTCTGGTGAGTCCCATGAGACTACAGACTTTGCGCTTTCGAGGGAATTAAAGACGAGCTTTGAGACGACTCATTACTGCGTTATCTCAATCCTAAATCTTACTTCAAATCTACTCACACAAATCGGAAACGTGCCCGACAAACTTTTAGTAATTTAATTAATGTAATTAACGTATGTTACTTCAATTATCTCATTAATTTCATTTTGTTTAATTTCTTTTCAATATGATTATTTTTTTTGCTTTAATAAAATTTATTTTGTCTGAGATAACGCAGCAAACATTTGTCAAAATTAATGATAGACTTGAATAAAGGGAAAAAAAATAGTTATCGACAAAGTATCCCGCAAATATGTCAGCTGTCAAGTTGTTAATTCAACGACAACGTTAACGGGATGAATAAGCAAGAAGGTGGATTAATTAATCCATGAAAATTTAATCTGCTGAGATATCTTGTATAACTGACAGCAAATACATAGGTGATTAACGCAGTGTCTCATTGTTCGCATTGTTCTAAATAAAACAATAGAATAGCGAAGTTGAGAAAGATGAACCAGCTTTAAATTATTTGATGGGTAAATAATCGAAGCTATTGTTCTACCAAAAGAGTAACAAAATTGAACGAGTATAAATAAATAAATGCAGAAAAAAAGTGCGTTATTCTTGTCTTTTTTATTGAAAAGAGAGCAGTCTTTATACGTTTGAGGGCTTTGTTTATACAGAATTCGGTTCAATAATCCGACCCCTTCTTTTTAGCTGGATGCCTATCAGCTGAATTTAACTCAGGTTTATATCAATGTTTATCAGCGAATAACAAAGATGTTTTATTGAATGAACCTTTTCAGTCGCTGATTAAAATCTACCCTTTGATTTTTAATTAAAATTATTTTCCTCTATTTGCTTTTAAAAGTCATCAAATATTCAATTTTGTTTTACTTTAAATTTTTTATGACGAATTCAATATCATAGATTTATTTGTACACATATATAAATATATTATGTATACTTTATTGCTTGTTAAATATTTTATCTAGTTTCAATTACGACAGTTTAATTAATTCTCCCTTGATGAGATTGCTGTTCAAGGATAGAGTGGCGGTGGTAATAGTAGTAATGGGTGGTAGTGTGGTGGCTTATAAAAGTATCGATTGTAGTTATTGCAAGAGTACGCTAACTCTTGCCCAGTTGTTAAGAGCTCTTTAATTAGTTGAACAATGTCTTGCGCAGGTGGATTGTGAAACTCGTCAGTCTGGCTTCAAAGTGGATGCTGGTTGTTTAAGTGGGAGGAGTTTCTATTGTAGAATTTTAGCAGGGATGAGAAATAGAAGAGAATTTTCAAGGGGTTGAGAAATAGCTATAGTGATATATAGGCTATGTATATAACTATATATATAAATATAAGACTTGTTCGGGCGTTGGGCCATCCATTAATACGAATTAAGGTATTTAGCTGGAGGTGGTAGCTAGCGAAGGTATAAGAGAAGTACGCGGATACTAAATAAAAGGGGTGAGATGTAATGAAGGGGTGAGAAATACAGGGGGTAGGAGGTGGGTTCTTGGGCTGAGAAGACACAGACTCACCTAGAAAGCTCCCTAGTTTAACTCAACGGAACGTAGACGCCGTTAATTTGATTTTCTGCCGCCTCGAGAATTTCATCCTCGGGCAATTTCGGAATCTACCCGCGAGAATTTCAACTCTATCTCTAACCTAGTTGTATTATATCAAGCGTAAGTAAAATAACTTTTATCGAATCAATCGTCTAAATTGATGCGTCATGCTGTCAGTGAATTTATTAAGATATTATTCGATTTCGGGTTAAATAATCTTGTTTCGTAATTTCGATATTATCGTCAATCCAGTTACTGTCAATAATCATTTTAAATATCGTATATTCTTACACCTAGAGAATAACTTTTAATACTATTTTGTGGGATGATTATAATATTTTAACCAGACAGAATATTATCACATAATTTCATGCACTTTCATGGTATTAAATTATTAAATACTCGTGACACTGAGTTTCACGTAATTAATATTTTTTATATCCATCACAAAGTCATATAATGCCGGGAGACATTTAAATAATAATAAACTCAGCAGTTGTAATGTATAGAATTTTATACCGTTAGTCCTTCCAACTAATTATAATCTTTTAATTAATTTAATTAGAAAAATGGATTTATCTTTCATATCAAAGTCTAATTTATGACTACTATTGCAATCGAAAATTTTGATATTTATGATTTATACGGCAGAATATAAATATATTTGAAGATCGGAACGTTTTGCGCGGAATTAAAATTAAAAAACTAAATGAAAAGTGAAAAATCTACTGGGTCTAGATTTCTGAAATGTTTTGCATAGACGCTAGTATGTCAGCCGAAAATTGCAGACCCTTAGGTCAGCCTGAAGCAGTCACATTACATACATGTTTTTCATTTTTGTTGCGAGAGAAACGTTCCGATTTTCACTCTTTTAAATTTGAAATACTAAAAATAGTGACTATTCACTGCTTACTAGTGAAAAGTAGATGTACCTGAAGATCGGAACGTTTTTGTTAAACGAAAATAAGAAAAACAAAATGAAAAGTAAGAAATCTACTGGATCTAGGAATTTAAATGTTTCGTACACGCGCTAGTATGTCAGCCGAAAATTTTAGACCACCCTGAACTACCCCTTAGGCAGTCAAATTACATAAATTTTTCATTTTCGTTGCGTGAAAAACGTTCCGATCTTCAGGTACATAAAAGTAGGTCATTAATTCAAAAAGTAGTGTTTTCACTAGCAATAAGTAAATATTCACTGCGAAATAGTGATTATCACGTGATTTTTACTAATTTGTTTTTAGAGAGCCGGTACATGCTCTCTTAAAATGAATATAATTGAGTATCTCAATTTTTTTTTTATAATTTATGATGCTTCTACTTTTAAATTATATTAATGTTAGTATTTATTATTAAAATGCATTAATATATTAATATATTTATTGAATATATTCAGAAAGAAATATCGATACTGCCATTCTGATATGTCGTATCTCACATTTGGGAAATTTTTCAGGAGATGATAAAAAGGTTTCACGGTCGGCAAAGAAAAATTATTTGTATTATGGCTACATTGGTATAACCTACAAATTCATTTTCATGTTTTCATAAAATACAGGCGCTTGTAGTGAATAAATAATTTTGAATTATATGCTATAAGAAGAGTCAAAAATTATCCATCATTACCTTTTTACTCATGTCGTTAACTGCTTCCTTAAAATTAACTTTAAATCAAACATGTTAAGCGTGACTAAACCTATAAATGTGGGATACGACATATTAAAATGCGCGAAAGTCTGCTTGTGGGATGCGACATATTAGAATATTTATTTAAAAATACTAATTAAACAATTTGACCTCGAAAATTTTTACATAAGCTGCACATGTTACAATGATTACATTTTTCAAAATAAGTGAAAATGTCAAATTTTGTGAAATACGACGCATTTATATATAGATATATAAATATATTAGTAATCGAGTACTGGGTCTTTACCTTATAAACGAAATTTTAAAAAATTAGCGTTTTATGTACCTGAAGATCGGAACGTTTTTCGCGCAACGAAAATAAAAAAATTTATGGAATTCTATTTAAGGGTGACTTGAGGGGCAGGTAGGGGTGGCTGCAATTTTCAGCTAACATACTAGCGCTTTTTCGAAACATTTCAGAAACCTAGATCCAGTAAATTTTTTATTTTTCATTTCTTTTTTTTATTTTCGTTCTGTAAGAAACGTTCCGATCTTCAGGTACATAGCGTTTTGGGAATAATAAAATTTTTTCGAAATTTGTTAAAAAAAAAAATCATGCTAAAGTTTTAAAGTATTTAATAAAATTTGCTGTACTTTATGTCTGGTATAATTGTTAAATGTCATTCAGAAATTACATAATAACGAAGGGATGCGAAGTGAGACAAAAAAAAAATTGTGTGAATAACGAAAAAAAGATTAAAGCGGTATATTGAAGAGCTCCTTAGGATCATTAACGGGCACGCGAGAGACTCTAGGAGCTCGTATAACGAGGTGACGACTTAATTAACGTAGCTTCAAAGCTTTCTTCTCACTCTCACAAGCCTCTTTTCTATTCTCCATTTTCTTACTTTTACTCTTGACACCAGAAAAGCTCCCGCTGAGCTCTAGGCAATTGTAATATTTTTTTTTTATTTTTTGTCTCTGATTTCATCCCTGTATTTCAAGTGGCCCGAGAATTGATTCACTTTTATACAAGATTCTTCAAATTTTCTATAAGAATCGGTCAATTTAAAATGTAAATACAGCAATCAATTATTCATTTTTCTCTTAACATTTAATTTTATTTTTCCCTTATTATTTTATTCATTTTTATTTTCATAATCCCTTAAACTGTAGACTACCTCATTATATCAGTCATTAGCGTAATTTTTTTTTTTTTTTTTTTTTTTTTTGTGCAATTACACGTTAAAAATTTGTACTTTGCGCCTCGTTAAACGCGACGGGTAATGTCTTCCGGCTACCGCAACATTAGGGATGATGGGAAATAAAGAAGTAGAGGAACGAGAAGAAAGAGATGATGATGATGATGACGGTGGTGATGGCAAGTAGGGGAGAGTAAAGGAGAAGTAAGGGAAGAAAAAAGGTATAAAAAGGGGAAAGATGAAGAAGGGTGGAAGTGGTTTTCACACCAAAGGTTTTACTTGCAAAGAAGCCTCGACTCTTCACATTCAACCTCACTTGCTTTTAGTATGGTTACACTTTTTTTTTTATTTTTTATGGGGATAGAAAAAGACTGAAAGCCAAAAACAAGTCGTGAAAGCATTACACAAGTCAGGGGGTGAAACTCAAGTAGACTATTACATTTAAAGAAATTTCTTTGGTGGTTTATTAAGTGTTGAACTTGCAAAGAAGAAACTTTCCTTCGCTTAAATTTACATTTTTATTATTTTGTATTTTATGCAATACTTAGATTTCTTTGATAATTAAAAAATATTCACTTCTGATAGTTATTATTATACTTTTTTTTTTTTTATAAATTAATTGCTGTTGACTTTTGAACTTCAAAAGTAATTATAATAATAATACTATTCAAATAATGAAAAGTAAAATCTACATTAAAAATTTCTAAAACTTGAGTTATTGCGAGGCAAGGGATGAATTCAGACGATTACAAACTAGGGTGAAGTCGAATGCTGAGGGCTGACATAACTCAAAGTTTAAAGTCGTGTTTTATCCCGTGCTACGTACTATATTTTTTGTATAGTCTACATTGATACTGAGTTTTAATGCTGGAATCAGTCGAAACAGGATAATTCCTGACTGATAGCGCGGCAAAAAAATAGTAATGTATTATAAAAATGTAAATTTGAGTAAATTAGCAAAGAAAACAGTTTTTATTAATTTAAGGAGGTTCGATCGAAACTAGGTTGTCAAAGTAGTGTTTAAATTTTTTTGTTTGCTTAATTCTCCTAATAGTTATGAAAATTCATTATTTTAATTTATAATAACAAAACGAATTCATAAATTAATAATTATTACTTATTTAATTAAAGAGAGTAATGAAATTACTTGGTTATTTTTGACTCATATGATTTATTAAAAAGATTTGGCAACAGCGCGTTCTAACTTCTTACACATCGACATTCAAATTAAAGCGGGAAAAATTTATTTATAATCTCGTCTCTCTTATTAATGTATTTCTATCTTTGTTTTTTCTCTCAGCTGCTTCCGCGACGTTGCCAAACTCAATAATATGTATCTCTGTCGATGAACGAAATTGAATAATAAAGTTTAACTTGAATTATTTAAATAATTACAACGGTAACACTATATTGTTAAAATCTTATCATATTCTAAAAATATTCAAGTTTATGGCATATGGTTTTTTATTTCTTAAACTTGGGAGGTTAATAATGAAAAAAATCGAATAAGCCATGACTGAAGCTTGTCCGCCATAAGAGCCTGCGTATAAAAACTTTAAAAACGTCATTTTTAAATCTTTTTTTCTAAAAAACTAGACGGTGGGTCACATTCAAATTTTGAGAATTCATAGATAAAGTACTTCTTTACATGTATACTAAGTTTCAAATCTTAAAGTTGGAAAATCCTTTTTACATTAGATTCGGTTGAACCTCCTTACTAGTTTTTTTTTTTGTTGAAAGTCATAATTGTTTGAATTATTCAAACACAATTATCAGTTTCATTAGTAATTAGAATTACATGAACATCTAGAAATTAACAATGAATGCGATTCTGAGAGGGATGAAATGAAATTAGAAACAGATTTTTTCACTATACCTGCACCGAAGTTTGAATTTCTGCCTTGTTTTGTGGGAAAAATGTCGTACTTTCCTCTTACGAGAAAACGAATGATAAAAATGAGCGCATGCACCATTCTTCCCACAAACAGAGGCAGAAATTTATATTTTCAAGTGCAGATCGAGTGAAAAATATTAAACACTTTACGGAAGATTAAACTTGCCTTCGGCTCGGGTAGACATTTACGCACGAGGGTTGAAATGTCCTACTTTCCTATATATTACAGCAGGCAAAAAGAAGAGTTTCTTCTCTCAGGAAGAAACTATTTAATTTTCACCTCCTAAATCTGGTGAGTCTGCAAATGTACCTAAAGATTAAATGGTTTTTCGCGGAACGAAATAAAAAACCAAAATGAAAAATAAGAAATCTGCTGGATCTGGATTTCTGAAAAATTTCACAAAAGTGCTAGTATATTTCTTTTCCATCAAACAGATATTAAACTGATATTATTAGTCTTAAATTAACTTGTTTCTGTTTGCTGCAAGTAGTCATGAAAAATGTAATGCCTGACACCAGATAGAAAATCATTTCAGACTTAAGTTAATATCAGCCCGCGCCTAGGGTTCGAGTAGCCATTTCCACTTGTCTGAAATCGGTTTCATCTCTTGTCACATGATATACTATTTTTATAAAAATGTATACTTGTTCTCCAATTAAAATTTTTGAATTTTCAAAAAAGTATTTGACATTTAATTTTCTACCAGATCAATGTTTGTTTTAATCTTAAATGTAACTGATATTCTGTCAAATTCATATCACTATTGATATTTACCTTTTTTTTTCTTCATGTGTCAATCATTTTTTGTATGAATTTTAAGTTGGTGAAATTGAGTTTCCAATATTTTGTAAACAAAAATAAACAAAGTATTTTAAATTCTGTCAGTTTATTTTATACGAACAAAAAAATAAAATTTATTTTTTACTTTTTTTACGTCATAGTCAGCGTTTATTTAAAATATGTCAATAATTTTTCTAACTATTATTTTTTGGACATTTTGTTTTTTTATTAACATATCAATTAGTTTTAAAATAAAAAAAAAAATAATTATAATATTTTTAATAACCAAGACATTTATTTTAAATCAAAATGCAACAATAGTTCAGTATAAATTATTTTTATTATAAAAGTTAATAATTCACGCCTTAAAAACTTTTAATACTTAGGATGATGGTATACATTTCTTTTTATTTCTTCATCCCCTAAGACTGGACCGTGATATTAAAAAAAGGAAGTGAACATACATTTTATTTTCTCCTTTTCTTTAAATATCCATCTTTGCTTCAGAGACTTAAATATTCATTTAAATTTTTATAACCTCTATTTTTCTCCCCTATCAAATGTCACACACGTTTTTTTTTTTTTTTATTTTATTTTTATTATTTTCCATTGCGTCTACATCGTCCTTATCGTCCCACAAAACTCTTCTTTTCTTCACAAACGTTCGTTTCTTTTACTTGTTCAACTTGCATTTCATTTCCATTCCGAAGTATACTTGAAACTCTTTAAAAAAAGATTTTCAAGCAAAACTCAAATATTTCTTTTACATTATAAATTAAATATCTTCGTTACTTTTTATTGCATACATCATTTAAAGTTGAAAAAAAAATCTGTAAAGTAAAAATATTTTTACTTTATTTTTAATGAAATCTATCTAAACATGCGCCTCATTATTAAAAACTTGTTCATTTATTCTACACTGAAAAAAATGGAGTTTTGTTTGAAAAAAAAATTTTAATTGAGCTACAAAAGTAAGATTTGTTAAGAATTTAAATGTTAAATAATTGAACACAAAATCTGTTATTTTGACAGTAAATTTGTGTAAATTTAACAGACTTTTCGTGTTACAATTAACTAATAAATCTAAGCACGTAATCTAACCAACTCAAGTATACTGATCTACCCTTAGTTCAACTTATGTCAATTTACCAAACAATTAGTTAGATTTTCAGTGATTTTTATAAAAAACGGAGCTATGAATTATCTTTCCGTAAAATGAGAATAAAAAAGTCATTGAACCTGATCATAAAAATACTAAAGTTATCTATGATTATATTTAATTGTAAATCGATTATAATCCAAGTTTCCTTGCAGACAATGCTGCTACAATGCTTTGCTTGGTTATAGTAATGAAGAAACGCGCGGGTGTTAGCTAAACAATACATATTTTGTGTTAATTTTCGAATAACACAAGAAATGTGTTTCATTACAGATTTTCTAATCACTTAACATAAAAAATTAGTCAAAGTAAAATAACACAAATGGTTTGTGTTGAATTAACAGATTTCTGTGTTGAAGATCAAAACAAAAAATTAAACCAAATAATTTTTTAACACAAATACACAAAATTTCTAACTGTATATGAATAAAAATTTTAGCTGGCATTGGTTTATTAAGTAGAAAATATTATAAAATATAATATTAGATACATTATAAAGGTAGCAGCAGCAGCTGTAAGCATTGGCTCAGTTCGATAATTATCCTTCGTTATTATCCACTTTGTAGTGTTTAGCTTGGGGGTTGATAGTAACCCGGAAGCGTGAGTGTAGCTGAAGAGAGAAGACGAAGTGGAGAGTAAAGAGAAAGCTCGAAAGCCCCGGGGGTCTGTGACAGCCAGGCAGCGTGTCGCAGCTTATCGAGAGACCGATTTAGAATGTACCCGAGAAGCAAGGGTGTAGATTAGAGAAAGCCAAGGATATTCGTTATAATTCCGGTGTTTCACTCTCGCACCCTGTTTCACATTTGAATTTTCGAATGAGTTCAAATACTATACATATATATAATACTACTTCCTTCCTCCATTCCCTCTCTTTCTTTATCTCTTTCTCCCTCTCTTCCTCTATATAGCCTTAGGTTTTCAGTGGCGTATTGCCAAATGTTCTAGTTTCATCGCTCGAAGCAAATTAAATTTTTCCATTGAGAATTGGCAGCTCTGACTTCTGTGTTACGTCGAGCCATTATATTTTCCAGCCTATGAGAATTCTTAAAATATAAAAAAACAAGAAAGAAAAATATCTCGCAACCCTGAAGGCTTCGAAAGCCTCAAGCACTTTATTTATTTTTATTATTATTTTTTTTTCCTTTTCTTTAAAATGTTTTATTCAGACACAAATGTCTTGTACAGATGCTACAGAATTTTTATGTTCCATATATATATCTCTCTATATATATATATAAATATTGTGTAAAAAAGCAAAGAATCAAACAAATATTAAATTCTTATATTTCATGTTTGTTGGTTACAGCACGTGGTGCAGACAGGGATGGCTGCGCCTTACGGTGGGGGTGTATTTCCACCCCCTGTTAACGGGGTAACCGGGGTTGTGGGGGCTGCAGGAGCAACTGGCGAAGTAAAACCGCCTCCGCCAGTACCTACAAAAGAGGAAAATTCTGGTGCCCAGCAGCAAGCAACCCCTGGAGGACAACAGATACAAACAACACAAGGGACACAGCATCAAGCTACGCCTGGTGCGCCAGCTGCCACAAGTTTCAGTCCACCACCTCCCCCGAATGGGGTTGATCAACAGGCAATCGTAAGTCATTTTTATAATCTGATTTTTTTAATTTCCCGCCATGAAAAATTTAAATTTAAAAAAAAAGGAAACTTATTGGAGTCGGTTCGATTTTCGAATCTTACACAGAAAAAAAAAAATTCTTGGTTGAAGGTAAATATTCTTAATTCAAGAAAATTTTTTTGGAGACCTAAACTTTCTCAGATAAAGTAGTAATTTTATCTGACCAAGATAAATTCACTTAGCTCAAGAAAATCTTGACTTGGTTCCCGAAAACGGTGGTCTTCAAAAATATTTTCTCGACTCAAGATAACTTTTTTTTCTGTGTAAGTTTTCAAGAGATTTCGACGTTTTGAGGTCCTAGGAAGCTATTCTGACTATTTCCGGATGGACGTCCATGTTTCTGTGTGTATGGATGTGTGTAAACTAATTTTTGTCTTACGATATCTTTGGAATGAATCAACCGATTTGAACGTTTTTGGCGGCAATCGAAAGAGTTCATCAAGACTTGGATTGTCATAAATTTTGAAGTCGATCGGTCGAATAGTTTACGAGCTATACACGCAAAAAAGAGCAGTTGAAAAATTACAGTTTCTACTGTAAATCAGGCTTTCCGGGTAAAAATCTGTAAACATTAAAGTTCAAACTGTAATTTTAGAAATTTGTTGTAGCAATAAAATTAATACAATTTTAAGCAGCAAATTTTACAGTTTAAATCGACAATATCGAGTTTGAAACTGTAATATTTGTTATTTCTGTAAAATTTACTGATAAAAAATGTAATTTCTACAGTTTCAGACTCGGAGCGCTATAGTACTAATTAATACTATACGAAACTGTAATTTTTCAACTGCTCTTTTTTCCGTGTACGGAAAATAAAAATTAAAAAATTTAGTTTTCGTAGGTTTTTTTCATATAACTCATAAACTACTTGCCCGATTTGCCTCAAAATGTATCAAGTTCTAAGTATTAATGAGCCCTTTCGATTGCCGCCAATCACGTTCAAATCGGTTGATTCGTTCCAAAGATATCGTAAGACCAAAATTAATTTTTCTTCAGCTTACTGCATTTTTTTCGGTTGAAAAACAGAATAAACATTTTTTGACTTCGAAGAGCTCAAAAATTTGCAAATAATAACTTTTTCAAGCTTTCTGAGCTCGAAAACAGCGGGAAGTTTTGAAGTTGGCCCTCAGGGTCAACCGTTTTTCATATTTTCTCTTTCTCATTCAAATTATTTATAAATTTCAAAGTCTGCTTCGGAAATTGAATGGAAATGTAACAGGAAAAGCATAAAATTTTTTGAATAAATATTAAGAATGACTGTTAGAGATGAAGAAATTCAAAGTTAACAAAGATGTTGAATTTGAAATTGGGTTTCATCCCTCGTCTCGAGCTCATATCCAATAAAAATCTACGGTTACAATAAATATAGTATATGCTAATTTGCCTGGTTTCGATGCATGCAAAATAAATTTTTCAGAGTTAGAAGGGATGGGGAAATGGGGAGTAGGTTAGTAGCGAGAGGAAGTATGAAAAGGTGAAAGGAGTGTAAAAGAACTTGCTAAGAGAGCTTGCCGATATCTATAAGACTGTGGGCGTGGCAAGTATTTTAATACTTTTTGCAAACTGCAAGTTAACCAAAAATTTTCTATTCGTTGGTTAACTTAAGCAATCGGATTTTATTCGGGAGATAAAAGAAACAAAAATTTTTAAGAGAATTGTTGATTTTTTTTTCTATTTTTTTTTTAAATTACTTTGGGTGTGTTTGAACGTGTTGAAAGTGTACACTGAGAGAACCACAAACAAAGCCATTTCCTTTCCTCTCGATAAAAGCAAAAAAAAAAAAAAAAGAGTGCACGTACTCTCTTAGAAACGTTCTCACGGTACTCATTCCAGCCACGTAACACCGTAGAAACACTCGCCGTGTTGTTGTCCGCTTCGAGACGACCAACATGACATGAAAAGAGGGATGAACAAAAAAATTCAACTTGAACAAAGAAAAAAATATTACAAAGACGATATAGAAAGGAAGATTGAAGAAAAACCGGGGCCCCAGATAAATATTTGACGTTACAATCAACCTTCCCTTCAAGTTAAATCTTACTGTTTTACTTTTACTTGCTTTCTATACGTCATTCTTTTATTTCTTCTCGGTTTACTTTGTTTTTGTACTTAAATATCGATCAAGTTTTTATGGAAAATTATTATTTGTGAATATTTTACATAAAGTATTACTAGTAATTATGGAGAAAGCTATTTTTAATTATCCTGAAGTTATTGTCTACTAGACAATTAGTAATTTTTGGATTTTTTTTTCAATAAATAAATTATAAAAAAAAAAGCTAAAAATATGCACATGTAGAAAATTTAAAAAACTACAGGTGTAATTTTTTCAAATATTTTTTTTTTAATAATTTATTGTTTGAAAAAAAGTCAAAAAATTATCAGACGTCGGCTAACTTCAGCATCATTTTTATACACTGCAAAAAAGTGGTGTTAAAAAGACCTGACAATAGTGCAACGGTGTAATCAAAGTGCTAGTATGCCAATCAAACATTTCAGGCCATCCCGACTTCCCGAACTACCCCTTCAATCACTTTGAGCAGTAAAATTACATAAATTTTTAACTTCCCGCTTAGAAAATCGATGATTTTCAAAAATTTCGGGAAGTTATTGTTTTCACCCCGATTTTCAAAAATCGAGTTTTCATCAGATGTCGACGTTTTGAGGTCCTAGAAAGCTATTCTGACTATTTTTAGAGTGATGTCCGAGTGTCTGTATGTGTGTGTGTGTGTGTGTGTGTGTGTGTGTGTGTGTGTGTGTGTGTGTGTGTGTGTGTGTATGTATGTATGTAAACTCTTTATAACTTTTTAACTAATAAACCGATTTGGATGGTTAAGGCGGCAATCGAAAGAGTTTTTTGGCCATCAACTTTTCTGAAAATTTCAGATCATTTGACCAAGTAGACTCGAAGATATTGGCCAATTACGAAAAAAAAATTTTTTTTTTTTTTTAGTTTTTTATTGATTTCTTGAAAACGACTTATACGATCGACTTCAAAATCTAATCAGCTCTAGAACTCAATGAAACGCGTCGATTGCCACCTCAAACATCTAAATCGAATAATTCGTTCGAGAGTTATCGTTGGAGAAAGAAATGATAAAAAACAGTTTTTTGCGAATATCTTTGAAACAACTCAACCACACAATCCAAAAATCTAATCAGCTTTAGAATTTATTAAAACGCGTCGATTGCCACCTTAAACATCAAAATCGGATAATTCGTTTGAGAGTTATCGCGGGAGAAAGAAATGCTAAAAACTGTTTTTTTCGAAAATAATGGCATGCAAAAGTATTTTCGAGCTCGAAGAGCTCGAAAATGTATTTACAACGATGTTTTTGAGCTTCTTGAGCTCGAAAACAGCGGGAAGTTTTGGGGCTGGCCCGCAGGGTCAACCGATGCCCAGATTTTTTTTTATTTTCGTTGCCCGAAAAACATTCCGATCTTATGATCCTAAAGCTAACAGGCAATTAACTATTTTTTGATTTTTTTTTCAACTAATTATAAAAAAAAAAAAGGAAAAAATGCACATGTAGAAAATTAAAAAATCTCCAAGTGCAATTTTGAAAATCTACATTTTTTTCAATTTATCCCTTTGAAAAAAGTCCAAAAATTTTTAGATGGTCACAAACTATGATTCTGAAAGTAACATACAATTTAAAATTTTCGGATTTTTTTTACTTAACAAATTAATGAGAAAAAAAAAAATTAAAAAAATGCATAGGTAGAAAATTTAAAAAACTATGAGTGCAATTTTTTCAAAAATTTTTTAAAAAATTATTTATCGCTTCAAACAATATCCGACAATTATTAGACGTCGGCTAACTTCAGTATCATGACAAACTTCAGTATCATTCCGGTCTTTGGATACATTTTTTTTTAACACCTGGAAAAATTTTTAACACCACTACCGGTGTTATTTTTACACCATTTTCGGGGTTAAATTTAATACCGATAATGTTAATACCAAGATAGCGTAGATTTACACAGTTACCTTTTTTTTTGTTTTTTTACCTAGCAGATTACCGTTTTCGATTAACTTACTTTTTAAATACTTTATCAATAGGGAGTTTTAAAGCCTGATAAAATTGTTTGATCATGTTATCAAATTATTATTAAGTTTTTAAATTGTTTACGTAAAAGCTTAAAGATACAAATTTTACTTTTTATCGTTAATAATTTCAATTAATTTAAAAAAAAAAAAAATTATATATATATATATATATTAGGGCGTTTCAAAAAATAACAAATTTTTTTTTCTTCTCGGAACCAGGTTCAAAAGCTTAATTTAGATATAAAAATACGCCTGTGAAAATTAGAGCTCTTAATATTAACATTAAAGGGTTCCGCATCGCACTTTTCTATTTCCCATAAGAATAACATGGAAAAAATTTTTTTTGCGTCTTCTGATTTTTATAATTAGCTAGCGATGCGCCGTAGGAAAAATCTGCAGATATAATTTTGTAGAGAATTGAATGCTCTACAAAAAAAGCCTCTTATCATTTTTCGATAAATCCATCTGTTCAAAAGTTATTGGAGCTTGAAGTCAAATTAATAGTAAATTTTGAGATCTTTTTACTTTTCCGGCGAAGCTATCAGACTTATTACAAAATGTCACAGAATCTCTTTTGTGAACAATTTTATTCTTTACAAATTACCTCTCATAACGTTTTTTAAAATTCCGCATTGGTTTCTAGTTATTCCCATTTTAATGCCAATCTTCTCAAATCGATAAGAACACTCCTTTTTTTAAGAGCTTGGTATTAAAATATTAATAACTAGAAAACGATGCGGAATTTTGAAAAACTTTATGAGAGGTAATTTCTAAGGAATAAAATTGTCTACAAAAGAGATTCTGTGATATTTTGTGATAAGTCTGATAGTTTCGCCGGAAAAGTAAAAAGATCTCAAAATTTACTATTAATTTGACTTCAAGCTCCAATAACTTTTAAACAGATGGATTTATCAGAAAATGATAAGAGACTTTTTTTGTAGAGCATTCAATTCTCTACAAAATTATATCTGCAGATTTTTCCTACGGCGCATCGTTAGCTAGTTATAAAAATAAGAAGACGCAAAAAAAATTTTTTCCATGTTATTCTTATGGGAAATAGAAAAGTGCGATGCGGAACCTCTTAATGTTAATATTAAGAGCTCTCATTTTCACAGGCGTCTTTTTATATCTAAATAAAACTTTTGAACCTGGTTCCGAGAAAAAAAAAAAATTTGTTATTTTTTGAAACGCCCTAATATATATATATATAGCCTGACCTCATAAATTTTTACAATATTATTAAATTCTTATAAAATAAACTTAAAATTTACAATTCAACTCACTGTAAAATTCATATTTTTTTTTCACCGTTGAAACGGTCTAGTGATCGAAGTACTTTTCTAAGTATTTTATTTAATATTATATCACGTTTTAAAAGTTCACGTTTTATAACTTGACATCTCAGATTTTTCTCACAATTTTACTTAAAAAACTCACAATATATTTTGATTATTTTATATAAAGTTAACCTTAGAGATAATAAAAATTATACAATTTCCGTAGCGCGTGAACTTTACAATACAAATTTAGTAATTTTAGCCCATATTTTTTATGTAGTAAAGTTCCCTATTTATTTTTTCTCTCGTACGATTCGCAAAAAGCATGAATTAAAAATATGAAAAAATAAAATGAACTAGGGATGCTTACATAAACAACAACTAAAATAAATAACCTACAACCTTCCCGGAGTTTGCATCTAATAATCCAATGTTTTATATTAAAATATTTAATAGCTTTTACGCCAACTTCCTTCTGATATATATAAAACATTATTTTCTCTGTATATACACTAGAAAAAATTACCGGAGTAATTTCGGAATTGAATAAAATCTACATCACTCTGAAATTACTCCGCTGAAAAATAAACTCCCTATTCACTCCCCTGCCGAGTAATTTTTTTTAATAGTCTAAGAGCCAGCTTAAATCTGACAACACATATTTTACGGTATCTGAAATTTCGTCCAGTGAGACTCCTATACCCAGTAAACAAGCAATGGGTACTAGCTAAGCCCGACCGCGGTAGGTTTGGGGTACCTCAGGTGAGCCAGGTATGAAAATTAAGTAAATTTTTAAAGTATTTTACGGCGTCTGCCGTTTTAATATGTTATAATATACCTCTAAAAGAATTGAAAAATAACTATGGCTGCCGATTTTAAAGGTTGCAACATCACGGCAGACACTTTTCAAAATTCGAAAAAAAAAATTTTTAAAGTATTTTACGGCAGCAGCCATTTTAATATATTATTTATTGGACTATTTTAAGCTAATATTGAGAATGGCTGACATTTTTTCCGGTTGTAACTATTCAGTTTACAGCAAAACCTTACCTGCAGTCCGTGCTTAGAAAACATATAGTACAGTAAGAGTAGTAGTTTTTTTCTCTCTCTCTCTCTCTCTCTTTAAATTTATGATATAATATTTTCGTATTCATTTTAGTCAAATATTCCCTTCTTTTACGTTAGGGCTGAGTGGTGGGGATGTAGTACGTTTACAAACACAAAGGTACACCTGGCCCAACGGTTCACAGCCAAATATATTTTAGTTCATTTCTAATCCTCTGCAGAGTTGCGTGTTGAAAGTATTGAGACATAATAGTGTGAATAGAAGTTTTTATTTCATTTATTGAGTATTAATTTCTTTTTCATTACTCCATCAGTATGGCTGATAATTTAAAGTGTGTGATTTGTGGCTCGGAAAAAAATGAAAAAGTGCTTTTATTTTCTGAAGAAACTTTAAAAAAGTGTCAGCGTATTCTAGACTTACGAAAGCATCATAACCTAAAATACAAAGATGTAATTTTACCTTCAGATCTTTATGACTCTGGATATCACCGCAGTTGTTATCGGGTTTTCTCAGCTTTAAAGACAAAGTTTTATGAAACGAAAGATACAAAAATGAAAGATGTTGCGTCATCAACATCTCAATCTACTACGTTATCTACGGAATCACTATCTACTCAGCAGCCGTCAACATCAACAGACAATTCAATGATTGCTGAAACTGTGACTCAAGATGTCAATATATCTATAGATTCATCTGCATTAGACGACGTTGTAATAGAGAGTAATAATTCTCAACTGGATACATCGTTTGAAGCAGGCTTCGTTGAACGTTCTGACTTATTAAATTCACAAACGGATATTATAACTGCAGAAAATGAAATTCCAATAACACAAGGTACGATTTGTTTTTTTTGTGAGAAAAAAAATAAAAAATTTCATGGTAAAATAGAAAGTTTACGTAATTGTAATAAAGAACAGTTTCAAGAAAGTATTATGAAGAATTTAAAAATAAATACAGACTACTACGATGAAATATTGGGTAAGCTACAGAATATTACGAGTAATAAAATATATTACCATGAAAAGTGTCGAACAGACGCCCGAAATAAAAAAATTACAAAAAAGTCCTGTTAAAACATCGTGGCATACTTCCCGGGAATATCACCAAATTGTTTTTCTGGAAATATGTACTCTGGTCGAAGAAAATGTAATTAAAAAAGGACGTTGTTATTTTCTTTCATATCTACATAGGCAATATATCGATTACTTCAGCGAGTTAAGTAATGATATGGGACATACCACAAGTTCAGTACTTTCATCACAACATTTAGAAGAAAAGATTCGTGTTAAATTTGCTGGGAATATTCAAATACTACACTCAGGTCATAAAAAAGTTATCGCACCGAAAGGCATTACTTCTATAGATGAATCTTTATTTGCTCATTTAAAAGAAAAAGACATTTTACAAGCAGCAGCCTCGATTTTACACAAAGAAATAATGAACATTGAAAAATCGAAACTTCTAGATAATTTAAATAGTAAAAAATTGATCCAAGGTGAATGTTCAGTCCCATCAAACCTATCAGATTTTGTGGCTTCAGTTATTGGAAGTTATTTTCGCAAACGACAAAAAAGTGAGAGTTTCAAACGTCACGTCAATTCTGTATGCCAAGACTTAATTTATATGACTCATAATGGAAATCTTAAAACTTCCAAACATATATGTTTAGGTATCACTTTAAAAAGTCTCACTAGCAGCCGTAAGGTAGTTGATATCATCAACCGCTACGGACATTGCATTAGCTACAATGCAATTGAAGAACTTGAGACTGAAGCTACATATACATCGACTTCTCGAGCTGGACTGTGTCCAGAAGTCATCAATAGAACTGATAATTTGTCGGTGGGTATTGCATACGATAATTTCGATAGATTTGTTGATACGAAAACCGGCAAAGATACTCTTCATGATACGGTAGGGATAATATATCAAAACATCGATCCTACCCTTGAAAATATTGAAGAAATTGAAGATGTTGACGATTTGCGAGAAATCCATACTAAAAGACGTCGAAGACGATCTTTCGAAGCAATTGATCCGGAATTACCGTTCTTTCCTAAAAAAAGTAAAATGAGCAGTGGTTTTCAACCAGAAATTTCTGAACAAGAAGACGAAAACATTATCATGCATCAAGATCTGTACAATCGTATCGATACTGTTTGGATGCTTAGCCATGCTGTACGTTTACCAGATATCCCAATGTGGGCAGGTTTTAATAGTGCTGTAACAAAAGATGACAGTCCTCAGCAATTAATTTCATATCTCACTCCAATCAATGCATCTCCAACAGCTCACCCAGTAGTTTTAGAAACAATGGAGCAATGTATAAAAATTTTAGAAGAAATTAACCAACCTTATATGCAAGTAACATACGACTTGGCTATAGCAAAAATCGCTCTTCAAATTAAAGCCACTGAGACAAGTCCAAAATTTTCTAAGTTATTTATACATTTGGGTTCTTTCCACATCATGCTATCTTATTTTAAAACAATTGGGAAATTCATTGATGGTTGTGGATTGTCAACAATTATGGTTGAGAGTGAGTTGCTTGCGAGTGGGTCTGTAGCAAGTTTCATAGATGGCAAACATTTTAATCGGTGTAAGAGGATACATCCTATGATGGCTTTAGGATTGCAAATTCTTCATTTCCGATCTTTCTTGGAACAGGAAAAAATTGAAATAACTGATGATATATTGCAAGAATTGCAAAGATTAAAATCTTGCCAAACACCAATATTTTTTATTCACGACGAAAAACTCAAAGAATTGTGTGCAAACTATGCTAAGTTTGAAGAACGAACCATCCATGGTGATTTTGGTAAAACTGCTCAGTTTTATATGGTGTACGTAAAACTTGTACATTATTATTTAACGCTTAGCAGAAGTATTCGTTTGGGAGATTTTGAGTTATTCAGAAATATTTTACCTAAAATTACGAACTTATTTTTTACATTTAATCATCAAAACTATGCGAGATGGACGGTTACGTACCATTACAACCTTATGAAAGTTGCTGAAACTCATCCAGGGCTAGAAGGAGATTTTAAAAAAGGGTGCTTCGGAATTAAACGTACGGGAAAACCATTTTCCAGGCAGCCGATTGACTTAACTCTAGAGCAAACGATCAATGCGGATGCTGCTAGGCGACTAACTGGAATCACTCATTTGACAGATTCTATTGCAGCTCGTCAACGTTGGGCTCGTAGCCATGATATTCGATCAACTATTATCACCCACGTTTTGGAAGAGATAGGCATGAGTAAAAACCAAGATATTTCAGCAGAGTTACAGCCATCGAACATCAAAAAAAGTTGCGAGCAACTGGAAAAGTTTGTAAAATCTTTTGATCAATATATCAATCCATTTAGTACCCAGTTACCTCCGAACCAATTGTTTAACATAGCATCTGGTAAAGCTGCTTCAGCTCAAGTAGAGAACTTCCTTCTGAACGTTGAAAAGATTGGTGATGATCTACGCAAAACATTCATTTCTGAATGTTCATCAGATATTAACCGGTTTGATAAAACAATTAAGAAAATACCAATTCACAATTTTTCAAGTCAGACAGAAAAAAAAAAAACCGTCAAAGTTGGTGGAAAAAATCAAGAAATCAAAATACAGCGGGATTTGTTCGGACGCATGTTGGGGCTATCAATGGACCATAAGATCGATGTGCTCAGAATTTTATCATATCCGATAACTCCTGTGCCTCTTTCTCTATGCCACTTGGACGGAGGAATTCATAAAACAGATAAGTCAGCGCTTACTAAAAGTCTTGAGGCAAAAATCGACCATGATCCACCAAGTCACGCTGATGTATATTTGATCGACGGTTTCTTTATTCTACATGCTATGAAAGAAGTACCCAGGACATTTGGTAATATATCAAAAAAATTCTTGCAAATGATTACTAAATTTTCAGCATCCAGAATAGATGTTATCTTTGACCAATATTGGTACCCTTCCATCAAAGACAACGAGCGAAGTCTTCGACATGAAGCACCACTAATTGATTACTCGATTTCTGGACCTGATCAAATCAGACCAAGTGATTTCACTAAAGAAATGCGAAATACCAAATTCAAGGAAGCTCTTATAGATTTTTTCACAGTACATTGGGCAATGGATGATGTTGCGCCGTTTATTGGAAATAAACTGATCCATTTAAGTTTTAAAAATTGTTATTCATATAGATCTAATAACGGCATAGTTGAGTCAAGTATCGTAGAAGATTTGTGTTGTGAATCTCAAGAAGAAGCGGACAGTAGAATTGTTTTCCATGCTTGTAGCATTATTAATCAGTCTAATATTGTTATTAGAGGTTCAGATACTGATATTTTAGTAATCATGCTGGGCAATATGGTTAACTTGAAAAATCTTTCCTCTCACATTTGGATGCTAACCGGGACAGGTAACAACGAAAGGTTTATTGATGTCAGTAAAATTTACACACAACTTGGTCCGCTTCTAGCTAAAAGCTTGATTGGCTTCCACGCTTTCACTGGTTGTGATTTCAATCCAGCTTTTTTTAATCGGGGCAAAAAAAAACCTTTCACGTTACTGAAAAATAACGTTGAATTTCAAAAAGCATTTGCTGCTCTCGGTGACATTAGCCTGACTGAGGATACCTTACATGAACTGTTTAATGTTATCCAGAAGTACACTTGCATTATGTACAATGCTAAAAAATCCATCGATGTTGATGATGGGAGGTTTCAGCTGTTTGTTAATTCCTATAAGGCTGTAGATGTAAACGAAAATTTTAATAAAAAAGTTCGGAGCTTTGATGCAAGCTTGATCCCTCCGTGTAAATCTGAACTGTATCAACAAGTTTTAAGGACGCATTATATTTCCAGCATTTGGAAAAATGCTCATGTGAAAGAGCCCACATCACTAAGCCCCCTGGAATATGGCTGGATGGAGATAGAGAACTTTTACGCTTTTAAGTGGTTCGAAGGAGATCAACTTCCTTGCTTTGTCAGCGACTTAATTCTAAATTCTGAAGGTAATAACAGCAAAGTAATATTTATTTTAATTATCATAAACTCACTGAAAAATTTGTATTTTATTTTTACAGAATCTGATTTGGTGGATGAAGATGACTTGTCACTTTCTGGAGACGATTCCGAAGATGAAAATTAATTATCAAATATTTCGTCATTATTTCATCATTATAAATTATTTCCTAAAATAATTAGATTCTGATACGAATAAATAAATATTTTCAATTAAAGTTCGAATTTTTTTTTATCTTTTTAATAAATAATCATAATTTTATATTTGCTACAGACTTATAATGAACCTTTTTTCCTTATTATGCACATTTAGAGTAGTAGATTTGCTCATTTAATTGTATATTTATAAAATTTTTTACACTTACTAATATAATTTTAATGTTATATAAATTCTACGTATGTGAAAATTACAACTATGGATATACGTATGCACGGACTGCAGGTAAGGTTTCGCTGTAAACTGAATAGTTACAACCGGAAAAAATGTCAGCCATTCTCAATATTAGCTTAAAATAGTCCAATAAATAATATATTAAAATGGCTGCTGCCGTAAAATACTTTAAAAATTTTTTTTTCGAATTTTGAAAAGTGTCTGCCGTGATGTTGCAACCTTTAAAATCGGCAGCCATAGTTATTTTTCAATTCTTTTAGAGGTATATTATAACATATTAAAACGGCAGACGCCGTAAAATACTTTAAAAATTTACTTAATTTTCATACCTGGCTCACCTGAGGTACCCCAAACCTACCGCGGTCGGGCTTAGCTAGTACCCATTGCTTGTTTACTGGGTATAGGAGTCTCACTGGACGAAATTTCAGATACCGTAAAATATGTGTTGTCAGATTTAAGCTGGCTCTTAGACTATAAACTCTGGGACTCTGAGTGACAGAGTGAATTTTTAACACAGTGTGGTTTTAAATTGAAATAACACCGGTGCAGATGGTGTAATTTGGCGGTGTTAAATCGGTGTAAAAAAATTCCACGCATAGAAATTAGAAAAAAAATGTATTAAGGTAAAAGCCCCTATACCCGCTCAGTACCATTAGCTGCTCACTTTGACTATTTAAGGCATTTTTTTATAATTTCTATAACAAAAAATTACGACTAAAAATATTATTATTGATAAATAATTATTTGTGAATCTAAATATATTAAAATATCATGTATCAAATTATTTTATAATAAATTATAAATTTAAATTGAATGACTGTTTTCAAAATCGCGGTCAGCCGGGCATTTTTTACTTTAACGTTCATTCGTTAGATTAAATTTAGGTTACGTCAAATTTTTTAAGAATTGTTATAACTATCTTATTAAATACATTTTTAAAATTCACGAAATTTTATATTATGAAAGAATAAAGTAGTATAATTTATAAATTATTTGTCCAAATCAATAAACTTATCATAGTTTAATTGATATTGTCTTTGAGCGAATGTAGGGCCGTGTGTTGATCGAGTAATGGTACATCGCAACTTTTAGTGAGCGACTATGGGTACACTCAAGGACCTTATTTAAAAAATTAATAACTAATTATCAAGATTATTCTTGAAACTAAAATTTTATTCTAATACTCTAAACTTCAAAAAATAACTATAAAAAAAATATGGTTTTTAATTTTATTTATTAATTTATATTGAGTGATTTAATCTCACTCCAATGAAAAGTGAGCGGGTATACCATACATACAAAAAAAATATAAGAATTTAATAAATATTATCTAGAGGAAATTAAAATTTTGCTATGTACTTATTTAAATAATTATTCATGCTATACGTAATTTACTTAAAAATTACACAATTTTACTCCCACCATTTCGATCACCGATAATTTAATTAATTAATAAAGTACTGTCTAACTGTAGTGCTCGAGTAAGTAAAAATATTCACAAAGTTAAATATTTTAGACACCGGGAAATTTTTTTAATACCGGTAAAGAATATTTTCACCGGCACTGTTATTTAACACCGAAAATTTTAACTCACCGTCTGAACTTACTCCGTTTTTTTTACAGTCTATAATTCATAGAAAGTTTTTAATATATTTATTCAAAATAAAATATTAAGATATTGATCAACATTTATAGTTGTAATCCAACATTTGAAATATATACTGTAAACCAGTGAAACTCATTCATTTCGAGTTTCAACCTCTATTAAACTCCTTAGTTTACAAGAATTATGATTCCACATGGAATAATTTCATTTATCCTCTAATTGCTGTGTCGAGGGCAGAGTACGTGAACTTTGTGAAATATTCTCACCACGCGAACTTTGAGTTTCATGAAAATTTGGGGTTGAATTACCTACCTCTAATAATTCTCAAACATTTGCTTCGTGATTCTCTAATTTATTTTGTTTCGTTTCGTTTATTTAACTTGTTTTTATTTTATTTTCCTTGCACTTCCTCTGATAATCCCGGAAAAACTTATTTTTTCTTTCATCCAACCTCGAGTACAGCCGGAAAATTTCTTTTTTTCTCTTATTCTCGAAACTTTTTTCTTGTAGAAAAATTTTCCAAGACTTCTTAGGGATTTAACTCAAAAGAAGAAGAATACATATATATAAAAACAACTTTTCCGACCTTTTCATTGTTTTTTTTTCTTTTTTCCATCATGTTCGTTTCTATCCGACAGAACTTTACATTGTCTTTTTATCTCAATTAGTTATTCCCGATTTACATGAGTTTTCATAGAAGTTAAGTATAGAGTAGAGTAGAGTAGAGTAGAATAGAGAAGACACGAGAAGAGAACAGTAGCAAGACATCTACTACATCGTGAAAATCGTGAATGGGAGGATGAGGAGTTGAATACGTAAAGCGATAGTTCTGGGATGTTCGTAAGCTTCTTGGTTGGCTAAGCTTCAATGTCCTGAGTATTCTCAGCTCGTAAAGGCACCCATTTCTACTTAGAGATGATAGGAAACGAGACAACTGTGTTAGAATATCAAACAGTATGCACCCACGTCGATCTACAACATCTGCCGCTATATTGCCTGTAATATCAAACAACTATTTACTATTACAAAGTGAGATTGATGATCACCACCTGATTTATAACATCATTCAGTATTGATATAAACTTTATTCAAAGCGATTCATTCTGTTGCCAATAATTTAATTATTTCAAATCCACAATTCACCCGACAATCTATTCAATTTCATTCGCATAGATTTTGGGTTATGAATTATTAAATTCGTCTATTTACACATACACACATACATTTTAACAATCGAGGACCTGCCTTTAATCAATTATAAATCCGATTATCATATATGATTACTGCGCTATTTTAATTACAATATTTAATTAATTATCATTTAAAAATACGACAATCTATTAATTCTATGGTTCAATTCTAGGACCGGTTTTTGTTATTGAGATACTGAATTTTAATTAATTATTATTAATTATTGACTAAGTTTTTGTTCTTCTGTACAATAAATTTATTGATTTTAATTCTGTACTTCTGGTATTTGAAATATTTCATTGTAACTATGGGTCGATAAAATATTAATCCTAAAATGGCAGATGTCGATGATATCATATATATGACGCGTGTCAGTTTGTCTCATTCTGACACGGTGACATTTTGATCCCAACTCCAAGAGTTTTCAAAATTTATTTTTGAATAGATCCTGTAATATATTACGATTACAAAGAAGCCTCAACTTCGATTATGTTTCATTGTTTCTACTCAGTTAGAAATTTGTGTATTTGTGTTAAAAAATTATTTAGTTTCATTTTTTTTGTTGATTTTCAACACAGAAATCTGTTAATTCAACACAAACCGTTTGTGTTATTTTACTTGGACTGATTTTTTATGTTAAGTGAGTAGAAAATCTGTAATGTAACACATTTCTTGTGTTATTCGAAAATTAACACAAAATTTGTGTTGTTTAGCTAACACCTGCGCGTTTCATCATTACTATAACCAAGCAAAGCATCGTAGCAGCATTGTTTACAAGGAAACAAATAAAACAAAAAAAACTAAATTTCTAACTGTGTAATTTTTAGTAAAAAAAAATTCTTTACTCAAATACGCGCCATTTTTTAAATTTACAATATTTGAAAAAAATATATTCTACGCCAAAGATAGACTATTTGAAGATAATTTTGGTCCCGTTAGTAAGTTTTCTTCAAAATATATTTATTTCTATTTCCAGTGATAAAATTTAAAAAAAAACAATTGAAAATTGTCTGGGTTAAAAATGGCACCCGATGTTATGCAAAAGTTGAAATCAATTTAAAAAAAGTACTGTTTTTATGAACGTTAATAATTGGCTCAGTTGATTTAAATATTTAATGAAACTTTTCTCTTTTTATAAAAATAAAAAAGCATGAACTTGTTAATAATAAATTTTCTCTCTATTTTCCGATATTCGCCGAGCAGTCAGAAGTATTTCAAGCAGCAGTGCAAGCCGCGGCGGCAGCAGCAGCAGCAAATAGCGGAGGTCAGCAGCCAGCGCCAGCCTCAGGTGGAACTGAAGCAAGCCCTGAGGGTGGAGTTGAAAGTAACAGCATGGTGCCCGTTACGTCGGGAGCGACGACACCGGCGACAGCGACACAAGGAACTGACCTCAAGGGTCAGCCGAAGCGACTTCACGTCAGCAACATACCTTTTCGTTTCAGAGACCCTGATCTCAGGGCAATGTTTGGAGTGAGTTTCTCTTTTACCTCTACTTCTTTGAACACCCCAACAATGTACTCAAAGCAAAAGCAAATACTCTTTCATAATCTCTATAAGATACTAACAATATCATGTACTCCAATATTTTACAAATATATATACATTCTCTTACTATTTTGAAAAGTAAATTCCCTTTGCAAGCTCAAGTCAAATAAAATTTTAGTACCGTATCAGTTTCATTTTATTTTTATAAATATTTTATTCATTTCTACTGAAACGATAAAAATAAAAAAAAATGTTTATTTTTTTTCCAGCAATACGGTCCTATTTTGGATGTAGAAATAATATTTAATGAACGCGGAAGCAAGGTAAGCGATCGTAATCCTCTGGATGCGACTTAAAATGAATAAATGAAAAGAAAATAAATAAATAATAATTTTAAAAAAATAAAAAGAAAATAAAAACAGTATTGCCTGAGCGTCTCTTCAGGATGTCGATTGACCGGTAGATTTGATCGGAATCGTATAGTTATCCACTTTGAGAAAGTTAGACCTCATGTTTGTATCAAATAAAAAGTTTGTCGTATCTTTTTGCAAGTCAGAAAGTTGCCAAAAGAAGGAGTACAAATAAATAAATAAAAAAAATTTACTATCGATAATTCGAGGTCTAGACTCAGAACTTAACTCTCGGGTGTTCTTTTTTGTCGCCATACCATCGATGGTTTAGCTTTTATTGGTAAACTTTGTTCTCCTCTAGTGACACGACGACATCCTGAGCGGAGATACTGGGGCAGCTGTAATTGTTTCGGTAACGCAGGATCACCCAGGGCCCAAACTTTTTACTCCATATCAAAGTCGCGTCGTTAAAAGTTTCGTCTTTGTTATTACTGATTTTTATTTTCCCTCTTATCTTATTTTTTTACTTTCATTATCCTTAACTCTGGCTTCCTTTTATTTTTCCCTCATCTTATTTTTTATTTTTTTTTTTTCCTTTTCCTTCTTGTTTTTTCTTATTTTTTTTTTTAACGTCATTTCCACAGATAAAAGACGTCTCAAGAGTTTCAAGAGCTCGACGTCCTACAATTTTACGTTGTCCAGATTCTCTTGGATGATCCTGCGTTCCCATACACACTTGTATTTTTCAGTGCACTGGCAACACTCGTTAAAAACTCTGTTTCATTTTTATTGAGTCACCAGCCATTAGGATATAACAGTAACAGTAACAGTAAAGAGAAAACTACTTTATATCGATCCGCGAGCGATATTCTAAAGACTTAAAGAGACTTCTTGCTAAATTATTTTTTTTTATATTCTATTATTTTTATAAACTCAATGCAGATTTTAAATGAAAAATTATCTTTATTTTTTATAATAATTATAAATAACTGAAGAAATAAAAGTACTGCCAATGCCGTCGTCTTGTCGAGAAAAAAAATTTCACGTAATTAATGTTACAAATAAATTTAACTTTTGTGATTTTTAAAAATTTGAATTTCCCGCGCAAAGATGTAACTGTGCCAAAATCGAAATTTAAATTGTATACTGGATCTACTTGATGTTGAATCATGATCAGAGCATATTATAGTTATTTGACGTATCGGAAACGTTAACACAGGGTGGTCACAAACCGGGATTATCAGGGAATTTAATACAACCGGGAAATATCATGGAAATGTCAGGAAATTTCGAAAAGTATCAGGAATTAAATTGTGACAGTTCAAAATTTAAAAAATTTTCAAAAATACACTAGTTATAAAAATTAAGGAACATGAAAAAAATTTCGAATTTTAAAGTGATTTTCAACAGGTTGTAACTCGAAGGAAATGGTCGTATGACAAAAACAAAAAAGGCAAATTGTAGCTTCAAGTGTCTAGTTTTCTGATCTGGTCTTTAAATTTTTTTATTATGTGCGGTTCCGGAGTAATCCTAAGAAAACTATCGAAAAATAAATTTACCAAATTTTTGCTCGTCTTAAAAACGGTCTTCGAGCTTCAATAAATTTTTTTCGATAATTATGTTTGATTTTTGATTGCTCCGGAACCGTGCATAATAAAAAAATTTAAAGACCAGATCAGAAAACTAGACACTTGAAGCTACAGTTTGACTTTTTGCTTTTGTTGTACGACCATTTTCCTTCGAGTTACAAACTGTTGAAAATTACTAAAAAATTTTAAATTTTTTTAGTATCCCTTAATTTTTGTAACGAGTGTATTTTTAATTTATTCGAATCATAAAATTTCTCATTAAAAATTTTAACTTATACATTTTTAACATCGAATAATCAAAAGTAGGCAATTTCAATTTACTTTATCGCCATTTTTTATGGTTTCTCCCATGATTTAATTATCAAATTTAATTATTGAAAATGAAAATATAATAAAAACTTTGAATATCTAAATGATATGAATAAAACTTCTAAACCACGGAAAAATGTGAAAAACTTTACTGGAAAACCGGGAAATATCAGGGAATTTTAAAATCATTTCTTCGTGGCCACACTGTAACAAGACTTGTGTGCATCTAAAACATAGACAGAGTTTATCTATGTTTGAACAAAATAACAAAATTAATTAAAGAGAATTTTATTGCAACTAAAAATTTTAAAAAATCTTCAAGTCCATGAATAAATATTCTTAGCTGTAAAAAAAAATTTAGGTGACGTTCTAGACGTAAATTGGCTAGAATCGGATCTCTGCGTATTTTTTTTTTATCTTGACAATTCAGAACCTAGAAGAGGATGAATAAAAATTTTTGTAAGGGAATTAATCATCTGGAAAATTTATGTCTAAAATGTCCCGTATTTTTTTTTATTACGGTAAGAATTTTTATTCATGGACTTGTAGTTCCTTGACAATTTTTAGTAGCAATAAAATTCTCTTTAAATAATTTAGTTTTTTTGTCTTAAGTCGATATAGATGTCATATACGTTTCAGTTTCACGCATGTTCAGTTCATGTTGACAGTATGTCGAGTAGGTTCAGTACAAGTTTTGATGATAATTTAAGAGCTTAAAGGTCCAATTTATCTTTCCAACGTCAAATAAGATTCAGTATAATTATTTGACTAGGTAGTGTTTTTATTTTCATTTAAATTTATATGACGTTTAAATAATTAAATTACTCTGTTGATTAAAATATTGACAAATTGAGTCAACTCGTAATAATATCGCATCAATTACTGAAATTTTTCTCAATGAATATAAAAATAAATTATATCAAAAGGCAGTCTAGTCACAACTACTTTAATTATTGAAAGGAATCATTGATTCCAAAGACATCGTGACTTTCAAAGAATCTATTCGTTTTGTTCGCTGTTCCAAATGTCAGTCGTCTTTCAACCGACGACGGCTTCGTTTGCAGTACAAACTTTTTTTTATCAGTGAATTTTATAAATTGAATAATTATTTACATTACCTTGAAATAAGTATATCATATATATACTAGGGTGACCCAAAAAAACTAGTTATTTTTTTTTTTCGAGTCTCTTATGAAAATTTGTTGATTTACGATGTTTGAAAAAGCCTCTCCAAAAATTAGTTCGATAAAAAATTTTCAAGAGGTCACGAGTTTTGAAAATATCAAAAATGATCGAAATTTGAATTTTTTATTTCAAATTTTTTTCTTTCTCGTGGCAGCAATAGTTTATATTTGTGAAATCATGACTACGCTGAAAATTTAAGCCCAAAATTTAAATATTTGAACCTCGCTCAAAAATTTTGAATGTTTCCGAGTGCTGTCTTTTGGACGTTTTCAAGCGACCCTTGAATATTAATAATAAAGCTTCTCGATTTTTTCACCATCAATTTGCATCACAATGAATGAAAATATAACCCGAGAAATATAAATAATAAGTTATTTACATACATTTTTATTTTTCAATTCAATTTTTAGGTTTTTTCGCTTATTCAAAACTTACCAAATTTTATTGTTTAAGACTGTCCTGTATATTTTTGGTTATGCAAAAGTTATATTTTAGTGAAATGACAATAATTGCGTTACAAAAAAATACAAAAACTAATTCAAAGTATTAGTTACATACACTGAAAGACATTTTTATTACATAGTAATAAAATTTATTTGTATTTAGTAAAACACGTATTATGGTCATGCGCAAATAAAAAGTTTACTAAATACGAATAAAAATTTTATTAAAATCCCGTTTCAAATTTTATTAGTATTTAATACGTGTTTATTAGTATCGACTACGTGTTTATTTATATACTAAATCAATTAATATTGTGAATGATTAATAAATGAATATGTGAAATCTAAAAATTCGTTGTATTCCATAGATGAATTGAAAATGAAAAATTTTTTTACAGATAAATTTATTTATTAGCAGTAAATAATATCAAAATATTAAAAGTTATCCTTAGATTTGAAGTAAAAAATATTAACTAGGTTAGAATCTTAAATTTTAAACTTCGGGCGATTTTTGAGACGTGGATATTTTTTTTAAAACACATAAATTATAAAATAATTTCAATTTTTTAATAATTCTTTATAAGTTTATAAATTAATTCCAGTATAGTTCGTCAAACAACAACATTTTGAATTTTTGAAGTTAGGTTAAGTTCATGAAAAAATAATAAACACACAAATCATATTGAAAAAAAACATTATTTTTATTGAAAATTTTCCATTATTAAACGTCTCTCGTACATATTTCACAAATCTTTTTTTTTCTCAAATTAACAGCAGTAAAATTTGACACTTTCATACGAATTAAAGATGGCCGCCATAAAACAAAGCTTGCGGTGATTTTAGTAAACACATATTTGTATCTAATGAAATTTTATTAAATACTAATAAAATTTCATTGAATCCTAATAAAATTTTATTAGATGCTAATAAAATTGTATTTTTGATAAAATTTTCATTTATCTCTCTGCAATCGAATTTATTATTATAAAATAAAATTCATACTTATATGTAATTAAAATTTATTAATATGTAGTAATGTTTTAGAAAAAATTCTAATACGTGTTTTTATTACTGGCGAATAAATTTGTCTCTCAGTGTATTATCAGTTAATATTCAAAATTCTTAAGCGCCGTTTAAATATTTAAATTTTGGGCTAAAATTTTCAGCATAGACGTGATTTTATAAATATAAACTATTGCTGCCACAACGAAAAAATTTCGAAGTAAAAAATCCGAATTTCAATCATTTTTGATATTCTAAAAATTCATGAGCGACCTCTTGAAAATTTTTTATCGAGCTGATTTTTGGAGAGGCTTCTTAAAACAGTTCAACAAATTTTCATAAGAGACTAAAAATAAAATAGTCCGTTATTTTGGGCCACCCTAATATATACATATATATTATCACACATAAAAATTTCTTAATGTCACCATTAAAATTTAACGTTACTTGCCAAGTTTTATGTGACAATTCGAATTTTTTGACTTCCCCCAAAATAATAATGAAATAAAATACATGAATAAATTTGACAGGTGATTTTTTTCTATAAATATTAAATAATTAGTAAGAAGAATCTTAAAAACACTCAGCCGCGTAATACAAAATCCGTAATAAAAAAAAAATTTTAAATGCAAATAGTTTTCAATATGGATGACGGGTAACTCAATGTCGGCATTAATAGTGAGGTTGGGGTTATAAGATCCGCAGTAATACATCTCGGCGACATGCGGCATCCGGGTGAGCTTGCATATTCAGGACGCCCGGTTATAGGCCGTAAGTGTGACCGTCGTGTTATATAGAGTTAAATTATCATCAAGTGAGTAGAGTACAGTAGAGTAGAGTAGAGTAAAGTAAAATAATGGAACGTAAGGTAATTTAGTGTGTTTACAAGTCTGGACTATGAGTAGTAGCTGTGTTAGAATCTAACGAATCTAGAATTCAATAATGAAACGTAGATTGGAAATCCTAAATGGCACAATCTCATGATAAAATCGTTTGACGGAAACTGTAAGAATTATATTGAATTGGACGTTTGCATTAGTTAGTTTGAATTCGACCTCGTCTCATCGTCGTCAATTCAGCACGTACTATGGAGCTCGTTTTATTCGCGGGCGTTTCATGCCGGAAGTTCGCCTCGCGTGTCGCATCCGCCATCGTAACTACCAATCACGTCTCTCTGGGGTGTATACGAAACGATGGACTGAAGAAGAAGGTGGTAAAGCACAGTCGGCGGCGAACGGGCCGCTTACAGTTTCCGGATGACCCCCGGTCTTTCTCGATCTAGGATTAATTAAACTCTCTATTGCCGGATTGTACTCATCAACGTACTTTTTATATAATCGATATTTTCATGACCGAAACTGCTTTTACATATATTATTTTTTGTGTTCAAGGATTTTTTTAAAATTCTTTTAATTGTACTTTATCTTATCAAGTTAACATTCAATTTATTTAAAGTCACGGCTTTGAATTTTCATAAAAAAAAAAAACAAATCTGTATTTGAATAATTAATGAAAATTAAAATCTTTTGTATTATTTACTGCGTAATTTAATCGCTTATCTATTCGTCTTTTCTTTCCACATTTTTTTAAAAAATCATATTAATTTTCTTCCCACGACCTCATTTCGTGCATAGTATTGTTTTCTCGCGTGGGCTCTTAAGAATAATTGTCGGCGATAGAAGATCTAAAACTGAATCTTCACGGGAATAAAACCGATCGAGGAAGTATTTAATGACGTCTGTTGGACAAAAGTCTTAAATATTATACGAGAAAGAGCTTAGGGTAAACTGGATGATCATGCGAGGAGCTTATGCCGCGACACGTAAAGGCGAGGCCAATCTTAATGGCATTTACATAAAAATGTACATATATGTCTGATTAAGTATTATTGGTTTCAACTTAAACGAGTGTATATGTAAGTGTTTACATTTGGTAGTACGTATGTAGGTAAGCTGAGTAGGAAATAGAATAGAAACGGTGATCGATCGATTGTGCAGACGGAAGGAAAATTTATTCGGCCTCAAGAAAATAAACGATGTTTGTTGGACATCGATTGAAACGAGTGTTGCCAGTGTTTCTTGATTTATGTTAAGTAAGCGAGGGAGGATGCTACTTTTATATTATTTCAAATTTTAAAAATATATTACTACTATCAGATAAATGTTTTATAAATTTTTTTTTTTAAATATATTCTTATGAAAGCTTTTTTTATTTAAATTTCTGCACAGAAAAATATGATTTTGCGAGAATAAATTGCAGGGTAATGAGACCAATAGCAGGACAATAATTATTTTTTTTAATAAATTTCAAATATAATTGGAGGAAAATAAGCAATAACGTGTCAATCAACGGGGATGTCATTTTCAGAAAATAGCTTTTAAGATTTAAAATTATTTTCAATAAATTTTCTCTGGAAATTGTGCGAGCACGAATTGCTTCTACGTGCTTCTATTGATCAGTGCTTGAGAAAAATTTTATAGTTTGAAGATTTAAAGTAAGCGAGTTTCTAAAAAAATAAACTGAAATTTTGTATAACGAAATATTAAATAGCCAATTTAATCCACACGAAAACAAAATTTTGCTTCTTCTATTGTCAATATTGAAGTAAAAAATTGTAGTAGTGAGTATTTCAATAAGTAGTAAAGAACACTACATAAATAGTACTGACGTAACTACACGTGTGGTTGTGGCTATTCCAAGTTGGTTAGCATTTTTTAACTCCAACTTGTAGTAACCTCAACTACAGTTGCTGTTCTAGCCACTACAATTTTTTCCGTGCAATTAATCCAAAGTAACTTGACGTTATTGTTAAAATACGGCAGAAGCATTTCAATGTAAAAAGTTGATTACAATAAAATTTTTAACTTGTAATAAGAAAACTTTATTTAGTATTTGTTGCAATAACGTCCGAATTTATTTGAATTTTTATTTAAGTTAATGAACTGCCCTCTGCAATCTAGTATTCAAATTCAAATTACTTGACTCGATTTTCCAAAAAGTTTTTGTGTCAACAATTTTTAAAATTTTCTATTTTAACACTCAGCTATTCGGAAGAAATTTTTTAGCTACCGAGGAATTATTTGGTACAAAATTGCTTATTTAGTCCAATTATATATATATTTTGAAATTATATATCGATACTGATGAAGCTGAAGATAGCGGCCGTAATAAGTAGCGGCCACGGAAAAAATTGCTGGCCGCTACTTATTGCGGCCGCTATCTTCAGCTTCATTCGATACTGCCATTCTAATACGTCGTATCCCACAAAATTTGACATTTTCACTTTTTTTGAAAAATGGAATCATTGTAACATGTGCAGCTTATGTAAAAATTTTCTAGGTCAAATTGTTTATTTAGTATTTTTAAATAAATATTCTAATATGTCGTATCCCACACGCAGACTTTCGCGCATTCTAATATGTCGCATCCCACATTCATAGGTTTAGTCACGCTTAACATTTTTGATTTAAAGTTAATTTTAAGGAAGCAATTAACGACATGAGTAAGAAGGTAATGATGCATAATTTTTGACTCTTCTTACAGCATATAATTCAAAATTATTTATTCACTACAAGCGCCTGTATTTTATGAAAACATGAAAATGAATTTGTAGGTTATACCAATGTAGCCATAATACAAATAATTTTTCTTTGCCGACCGTGAAACGTTTTTATCGTCTCCTGAAAAATTTCCCAAATGTGAGATACGACATATTAGAATGGCAGTATCGATATATTCAAATCGATATAAAAATTATTTCTTATAGATATCATATTATTTACTGAACTGTCCCACTACTAAATTTTCAAAATGTTTCTACGCTAAAAAAAAAATATTGCTGTAATAGCAATATCGTTAGGTTAGAGTAACCATCTAAAGTTTAGAAAATCGTAGATTGTTAATATAGCAATTCTTCATTTGCGTAAAGACTAGGTTGCTATTTTGCCCATACAGTGTTTCGTTAAATCAACCATCTTGGTTATGGTTGCTACGGCAATACTTATTGCTGTATTAACAATACGTATTGATATATTTACAATCCGGATCGCTATATTAACCATATGGATTGATATATTAACAGTTTAGATTGCTATGATAGCAATCTATACACTGAAAAAAAGATTTTTTTGAACCAACTAAGATTTATTTGAGCCAAAGATATCGTATATTTGGATATGGCCAAATCAATATTTAATTATGAGAAATATACAATATATTTGAGTAGTTTAATTGCGTGAAATAAGTGATTTATTTGTAGTAAAGAAATGATTCAATTGCTACAAATAAATAAGGGCTTCAAATATGTGTATAGTATCACCAAATTTTAGGTTATTTGTCACAAATTTTATGTCTTTACCACAAATATATCAATTACTTACCACAAATAAATGATATCTTTTCATCAAATTATAAAATTATTCGAATCAGCTGTCATATTTAGTTGTACCAAATATATTTATTTGTCATTAAGAAATATTTAAAAAAAAGTCACAAATAAATTCATTTATTTGGGACAAATATTTCTTTTTTTCTGTGTAGGAATTGTTAAAACAGCAATACCAAATATGGGGAACATAACCAAAGAATATGGTTAAATTGACAATACTTTTATTTAAGGCCATGCTTAGGCAGTGTCCCCTACTTTTTAAAAAATTTCAATGGCTTCCAACTGTCATAACCGTATTAAAATTATATTAATTAATTAAAAAAAAAATTAAAACTTTAATTGAAAATGGAAAAACGTAGTAGTAATTTCGCTAAGGTATAGATTTAAAAAAAAATTACATGCAGTTGATATCAATTGGAAGCTGAACGAAATTTTCAAAATAAATTTCAGTAAGGTACTGTCTGAGAATGCCCTTAAAATTGAAGATAGTCAATGCAGCAATCTAGTATCGCCAAGTTAACGATACATTTTGTTATGACATTTATCTACCATTAGCAATACTTCAGATGGTTACGATAACCACATTTTTTTTCAGTGTAAAAATTTTATTTTCTCGTTATTAATTTACGTATACTTTAAATAATTTTTAAAAAATTCCTCATATATCAAAATTTATTAAATTTAATACCACAATTTTTTCAAACTAAATTTTTTTACTGAAATTTGAAAAAACCGTCTCGCTATTGGTTTTCATTTAATATTAACTAAAATCATATTACTATTTAAATAGATTAATAAATATATAAATTACCACATTTTGAATAAACAAAAAAACAAGCTTTTATAATTGAGTAATATTTAATATTTACTTGTAATATTTACATATTTATATTTACTAATCCTCTCTCGCTGTATTAATAATAATTTTCAGCCACCATACTGCTTCTGCAAATATCGTACATTTTCACATGAAAGTAAAAAAAAAGACATACACACGTCGTATTAAATATATATAATATATTATTAATTTAAAATTTTTTTTTTAATCCGCAATTCGCCAAGCTAGACTCGGCGGGTAGTATCTTCCATTTTGTAAAAGCACTGTGCTTTAGCCGTTAAATTAAAAATATAAAATAAAGGCTGATAATACTCTCGAAAGCTTCGTCAATGTAAATGGAATGTGGCATCCCTAATGAAGTGCAGCATTTTGGAATTATAAAAATTACAGCAACTCAAGGAATTTCTTTTGTAATTTACTAAAAAAAAAAAATACAATTAAAAAAAAAAAGACGAGTCAAACGTACAATTCTAAGCCAGTCGGTGTTTCGAAAGTAATTTTTTCGTTTTTTTTTTTGTTCAATAGTAAAGAATAATAATGATAATAATGATAATGCATTTTTGTTTTTTTTTTATTTATGAAATGTATATATATTTAAATTAACGGAGACTTTAATATAAATTTATATTGTTTTGTATAAAAACATAGAGAAATATGCTTTCGAAACGATCCCCGACCGGTGACACTTTATTTCGCAGTGTACGTGTCAGTTACGGGTTACTTATGACATTAATAACCAATGGTGTTAGTCCTCGTAGTTTTTAGACGAGCTGTTGCATTTTTTCTAGCTAGAAAGCCTTCCGCATCTTTTTTTATTACATATATAAATATCATTTTAGTTTTCCATTGGTTATAAAAACTAAACGGTCTTCCTGATTAATTGCTGCACCAGAACTTTTTTTCTTTTTTTTTTTTTATTAACCAGTACACTGATTCATACATTAACACGATATGAGTATGAGTGTAGCTGATAATTGTCAATTTTTTAAATTTTGAAATCAGTGAATTGAATAAAAATCTAATAAAATTTGAAAAATACGCATTTATAAAATTTGAAAATAAGTATGTGCATTTTTTTTATTTTTATATTTTTAATTATTTAATTCGTTTATTTGTAATCTGAAATTTGTCTCATGTCTGGTACATTCACACTCATTAACACATTCACTGAATTAATTCAAAAATATTTTATTTAAATTTATTTATCTAAGGTACTTGATTATTAATTTTTTTCAAATCTATTTTTTAACTACAAGTTTTTTCTATAAATTAAGGAAGCCTATAAGCCAAACTTTAAATTACCGCCATTTTTTAGTTTCAATTTAAAAGGTTAGAAGTTTTAATATCTGAAAAATGAGAAGTTCTTATGTCGTAATTTGAAAGATAAAATCAAAGTTATGCAAGAGCACTTATGGATGTCCGGATTCAATTTTATCGGAAATTGGTCATTTTTTTAAATTAGCAAGCTAAGGTACTCGCGAGTAATAAGGCCTAGGGAAGCTAAAGAAGATTTCGAATAAAATCGAAAATATTGCATTTAATTATCGAAATGTATCATTAATCTTTATTTCAATACATTAGCCATAAAATGTAATCAAGTAATGGTAATTTTTACCATAAACAAACAAAAAATTATTCTTTTACAAAAACCATACGAATAGACCTTATTTTACTACGGTAGGGTAATAAGGCCTACGGGTTAAACAAACTGGAATAGTTTAACTATACTTGATAAAATTGGTATTAGAGATGAATCATCACTTAAATTTAGCAACAATACTTTTTAAGAATCAGAAGACTAGATTGTTTTTTATAATTTCTTCTGCGCTACGACAGCATATGACGGATGATGAAATATAGAAGACAGGGAACGTGGTATCGGGACTCTATAAATTTGTCGTAACATCTCTATGCAAGACCCTTCTACACGGAGAAACAAATATAGTAAATTTTACTAAAAAATATGAGAATAGTTACTAAATTTGAATAGTAATCTTGAAACGCTTATGATTTATATGAAAAATTAATAAACAGAAGCATATTTTACAAGTCGTTCAGTAATTTCTCATATAATGGTTATAGAAAGTCTCCTATATTGCATAGTAATTTTTAGTTATATTTAGTAAATTTTACTATCCCGTTTAGTGAATGTTACGATATTAGAATGGAAAAAATAAAATAAAATTTTTATTAGCTTTTAACTTTTTACTATTATTGCTATCATTTTGATTATTATTGTTATATACGTCATCTACATTGGTGTTGGTGTCGATTTTTATTTTTTAAAAAATCACTAGTTTCAACCGAGATTCGAACCCTGATCTCCCGCGCGCGAGTTCTTTCCTATGTCTGACGGCCCGATGTTTCCTTGCGACAAAAGTTTCAGAACTAGTAATACATATTTGTATATGCTATCCCCACCAACTTTTAATTTTATCTATACATAGTAGAATTTACTATACAGATAGTAAAAAAATATAATCGTCTTAGCAAAAATACATTACGCATAGTAATTTTGAGTATCTTATTATGTAATTATTACAAACTAGTAAATTTTTCTAAAGGTTTGATAATAATTACAATTCAGAATGTATTTTTTCATATCTGTCAGTAAACTTTACTATAATATTGTATATTTACTATACTTTTTTCTCCGTGTACTAGAGTAGTATTTATTGGAGGCGATTATTTTAAATATCATTTCTGTCACTTAGGCCTTATTATCCGCGGGTACCTTATAGTTAAAAAAAATTCTTGATTGATACTAAGATATGTAAGGAGTATTCCTGCATATTTTTGAAACAAATTACTGTATGGTTTTTAAAATGATTTTTTTCAAGGTATTTTACATTCGTTTTTGTCGTTAAGTAGACATTTATCGTTTACGTTAAAAATAGTGTCCTCGGTAATTTTTCGGTATTTTTCGCATACCATGTCTATAAAAGTTACTAAGAAGAGAGCAATATAAGGACAGTGTAGAATTATAGTGAAAATGACTGACAATTTGAAAATTTTTTGATTTTTCTCGGTATCAATAATTTCGCGCCATTATTTTTTTCGTTTTGTATTTATTTATATTTTTAGCTTTTTTTCTTGGCAATCGATCCTCTACGGGATTACAAAATGGCGGAAAATTAAAGATCGGGCTGCCAAAGGCTTGAAAAAATCTTAATAACAGAGAGATTTTTTTTATAAATAATAATTATCGATCGGCTAGAAATCTCATCTTGAAATAAATTCACTTGAAACTAAACTGACAGTTAGTTGATTTTTACAAAAATTGAGTCATTTCCTGCGGATATATTGCAGGATATTTTTCAAGTATTCTTATAAGAAGCATCGTATATATTTAGTACTAATAAGTTTAAGACGCTTTACTCGTGTGATGTTGATATATGAGTTTTCCAGCCAGTATATCAACATCACACTGAAGTTTATACGAATTCAAACTAGATGTATACAATCTTATAAAAATAACTTGACAAACAAAAATCTAATACTTTTTTTTTTTATTAAGAGGGGTCTAAACTTTTTTCTTTATCACACTCAAGTCGACGAACGATACTATTTTTGCACTTGCGCAGTAAATGGAAACTTTTTCCAATTTTTCTCTTCAACAGAGTGGCCACAGACCGGAAATTATCAAGGAATTTAATGCAACCGGGAAAAATCATGGAAATGTCAGGGAATTTCGAAAAGTATCAGGAATTAAATTGTGACAGTTCAAAATTTAAAAAATTTCCAATAATACACTAGTTATAAAAATTAAGGGATTTTAAAAAAATTTCAAATTTTAAAGTGATTTTCAACAAGTTGTAACTCGAAGGAAAATGGTGGTTTGACAAAAACAAAAAAAGCAAATTGTAGCTTCAAGTGTCTAGTTGTAACTCGAAGGAAAATGGTGGTTTGACAAAAACAAAAAAAGCAAATTGTAGCTTCAAGTGTCTAGTTTCCAGATCTGGGCTTTAAATTTTTTAATTATGTGCTGTTCCGGAGTAGTCCTAAGAAAACTATCGAAAAATAAATTTACCAAATTTTTGCTCGTCTTAAAAACGGTCTTCGAGCTTCAATAAATTTTTTTCGATAATAATGATTGATTTTTGATTACTCCGGAACTGTGCAGAGTAAAAAAATTTAAAGACCAAATCAGAAAACTAGACACTTGAAGCTACAGTTTGACTTTTTGCTTTTGTTGTACGACTATTTTTCTTCGAGTAACAAACTGTTGAAAATTACTAAAAAATTTGAAATTTTTTTAGTATCCCTTAATTTTTGTAACCAGTGTATCTTGAATTTATTTAAATCATAAAATTTCTTATTAAATATTTTAACTTATACATTTTTCACATCGAATAATCAAAAGTAGGCGATATTAATTTATTTTATTGCCATTTTTTATGGTTTCTCACATGATTTAATTATCAAATTTAATTATTGAAAATGAAAATACAATAAAAACTTTGAATATCTAAATGATACGAATGAAATTTCAAAATCAGGGAAAAATTTGAAAAACTTAACTGGAAAACCGGGAAATATCACTCTCTAAATTTGAAATAGTGAAATTTTCACTGTTTTTCCTAGTGATCAACTAATTCACTGGAAAAAAGTGAATTTCATGTATAAATAGTGAAAATTTTATTTTTTACACAGTACATTTAAAACATTACTTTTTAATAAGTAATTATCATTAAAACTATTTACTACTAATAATTACAGCGAATTTCGTTGTTTTCGTAAAAGCATCAGTTCACTGGTTAAATGAGTGTATATGCACTAATTCCAAGTGGTCGACTTTTAGCTGGGGCAAATAGTGAATATGCACTGTGATATAGTGATAATTCACTATTTCAAGTTTAGAGAGCAGGGAATTTTGAAATCATTTCTTTGTGGCCACCCTGTTCAACAAATGAACATTTTTGAATTGTAAAAACATAGATTGCTAGATTATAAAATAATGCATCGAGCCTCGTTCTCAATTTTGCATTTAAAGATTTTGATCCAGAGAAAAGCTTTGAAAAACATCACTATAGACCCTCCTTAAATTGCAGCTTACAGACTTCCTTAATCTATATTTAAAGAAAAATATATTTTACTAAACGTATTCGACTTGAGATTTCTACTGTCATATATTATTCATATAAATATCGATTTGAATAAAAAGTAAACATATATTATTTATAGATCACAACTTTCACTCACTATAAAAAAAATAAAGTACTTTTTTTTTTTTTTTAAAAAGTCTGTCTAAAATAAATAAATTTATCAATTAAAATATAATTTGATCATCAAAAATAAAAAATAAAAAATTAATTACAATTTTCTAATCATTTATTATTTATTAGATTAATTTAAATTGCATCTTGAAGCTCTGGTGTAGTACAGGACTAATGATCCTTAAAGAAATTAAAATCTCGAGAGATGCTAAAAAATAATAATAATAATAATTAATCGATTAGTGACAATTGAAAGCATTGACGAAATTAACTATCGTCGCGATTGTTGCTAATTATAAAAATGCTTGAAAAAAAAAAAAAAAAAAAAAAAAAAACAGCATCAAAAGTCAGTGAGGACCGAGAGCAAGCATGAAATTATCACTTATTACTCTGCATCTTTCGAAAAAATTTATAATTTAATATTCTGTCCATCACACACTTACATATATATATACACATACATTTAACACAATAATAAATTAACGTTACGAGTTCTATATATTTTATTGTATGTAAATAGTAGACGCACGCTTACGTTTAGGTGATACGGGTTTATTTGTTAACGAACGGCTAAAGTTATTGACATTTAATCTTCATATATATATATATATATATATACATATCTATATGCTTTGATAACTAAATTATATATTTATATTTATATATATGTATAGATAAATATAAATCTTTCTCTATTTACCACTCACCGTATGTGTTTAGATAGAAGGCTGGCTTTAATTTATATATCATCCACTTTTTAAAAATATGAAAACCGTTACACGTTTTCCAATTTAACCAAATATTTAATTACACGTCTAATAATATGATATATGTATGTATACATATATATTTTTTTTATTCACACGCCATTGGTTTTTTTGTTGCTACGATTTGTCTCGTCATTTGTTATTATTATTATCATTATTATTATTATTATTATTATATATTTGTCCCACCGTATTTATAAAACGGACGTGTCACGTTCGATTTCACGGATAACCGACGACATTAGTTTATATTTTTAAATAAATATAAAATTACATAAATTTTTTTATTTAAAATTTTTAAATTCCAGTAAATTATTTCATTGATTTTTCAAATTTTTATAAGGGAAAAAAAAATTTTAATTTATTTTGAAAATGAAAAAAAAATATAATTTTTATGAATAATTTTTAAAATCGTTTTTTTTTAATAATCTTGAATTTAGCCTTCTAGTAATTTTTGGATTTTTTCAAAACGATAAATTATAAAAAAAAAAATATTTAAAAAATTGCACCTGTAGCTTTTTTAATTTTCTACATGTGCATATTTTTAGTTTTTTTTTCTTTTTAAATTTCATTGTCGAAAAAAAAATCCGAAAATAGTTAATCCTCTGCTACCTTCAGGATCATTTTTTTAGGGGTATTTCTATTGTATTAATTATTGTCACAACACAACTACACGACTATGAGCATTAATGTCAACACGTACTGAAACAAATTGACACGTCAAATAAAATTAGCAGAGCTAGAAAAAAAAACTAAAAATGAAAAAAGAATTCCCATGAGTTATTTCGTAGAGTGAATAGAAGCTTTCTTACATTAACAATAGTTACAGCTTTGGTAACTAATATAATTTACAATCTCTCTTAGTCTCATCCAATTATTTGTCTCTCCCGCGCCTTTTCCACCCTCACCTGTCATCATCCCCAAAACTTTTAAATACAAACTGGCGCCTAGTAAAAATAATTTTCTTTACTCTATAGTTTTTTCTCGTGTTTCCTAATCTCATAATCAGTAATAATTATATCCCGCAATTATTAACCGTGAAAAAAACTGCCTCGGGTTTCTTCGCTGTTAATAAAAAAAAATTGTCGCTTAGTTTATAAAAATAAAATAATGATACAGTAGAATTAGGATAAGATTGAAAAGTAAAAAGTAAAAATTTAGCACTATCATTGTTTAAATTTATTCTACCGTGACTCAATTATTACTAAAGATCACCTACGAGGTCGATAAGTACTGACTAGTGCGTGATAAAACCGCGTGCAATTTTCGCGATCGGATAAGCTCACTTGGTGAAAATGATCTCGTGCAACTTGTGCACGTTTACCTTCTCGTCTACGAACCTTTTCTACCCAGGAATTATCGACGCTTCGTAGTCGTAAAGTCGCGCGAGACGTGAGTGTGCATCTGATAACGAAAAAAAAAAAGCTCTGAAAAATAAAGGACTTTTTAGTTATATAGATTTAAGTAAAAAAAAACTTTCATTGACCTTTGCTTCGACTTTTTATTTTTGTCTTTAGATTATCATTAAATAAATTATTTTATTTGTTCCTCGTGTTTGAAATATTTTAAAAGAGGGTAAAGTTAATAAACTAAATGAAAAAAAATTTGAATTGTGGAAAATTAATTAAGTAATATTTTTAATTAATTTCAGTATAAAAAATATGAAATTTTTTTTTTAATTTTTTAAAGTAACCGTTTGTGGTAAAGAGTTAATTAAAAAAATTATCTTTGATGCAGTCTCGGTAGTTAGAGTTAAAAGTCTTGTCAAAGAAAAATTGTTTAGCTCATAATTTTTTTTGTTAATAAATAAAATTACTCTGTTACGTAAATTAAAAATTAATATAAAAAAAAAAAAAAAGTCACTTTACATAAATTTATAATTTTTTTTATTAATCTAGTGATATAAAAAGTAACGCAAAGTAGGAAAAGTTGTCATTCGATTTTATTCAACAGTAACACAATTTCTTGAATGTCCGCGAGAATCGAAACTGCCACTGTCGAACGTCCATCCTATTTTACAAACTCGATTATCTTCGTATTCGTTTATTCTTTTTTTTTTTAACTTGCATTTCCTCTCAACCTTTTTCCTCTTTTCTATTTCCAACCCCTATCTCACCCCTACCCCTCCCCCATCCGAACCCCCACCACTAGCATTACCAACACAAGTACAATCACCCTGTGAACTTTTTTTGTACACTCTCTAACCAACGAGCTGCCGGTGCGAGCAAACCTTAACCAATTCGTTTAAGGCTAAAAGCACTTTGCACCCTCGACATTCGATTCTGACGATTTATCGACTTATTGAGTGTACTCTTCATTTTTATTTTCTATAAAACATTATATCTCATTTTTTTACTATTCATTTTTAATTGCTAAAAAATATTTTTTATTTTACAAAAATTAAACTGAATTTTCTTGATAAAAAATTCAATTTAATCTCGAGAACTTTTAAGTCCATTCTCGATTTAATGACAAAGTTCAAAAATATCAAATTATTTTTTATTAAAATCTTTTAATTTAAAAATTAGAAAATCTTTAATATTCAAAACTGTTAATTACAATATTACATATTTATTAATTTATAATACGACGTTCAAATAACAACAGAACTCATTATCACTTTAACACTTAATTTATTTATTTATTATTATTATTATTGTTATTATTATTATTATAATATTACCATTTAAATTAATTGTTGCACGTGGTTTGGTGCGTCTATGTAAAGGCAGTATGAGGCTCTCGCTCTTCACGCCGGCATCTCGAGTGAATTTTCAATTTTTAAGTAAAAAGTTTTTTTTTTTCAAATTTAAAATGTCAAGTGCGAAATTGATAAATCTACACAGTTAGAAATTTGTGTTAAAACATTATTTGGTTTAATTTTTTGTGTTGATCTTCAACACAGAAATCTGTTAATTCAACACAAACCATTTGTGTTATTTTACTTTGACTGATTTTTTATGTTAAATGATTAGAAAATCTGTAATGTAACACATTTCTTGTGTTATTCGAAAATTAACACAAAATTTGTGTTGTGTAGCTAACACCCGCGCGTTTCTTCATTACTATAACCAAGCAATGCATTGTAGCAGCATTGTCTGCAAGGAAACTTGGATTATAATCGATTTACAATTAAATATAATCATAGATAACTTTAATATTTTTATGATCAGGTTCAATGATTTTTTTATTCTCATTTTACGGGAGGATAATTCATAGCTCCGTTTTTTATAAAAATCACTGAAAATCTAACTAATTGTTTGGTAAATTGACATAAGTTGTACTAAGGGTAGATCAGTATACTTGAGTTGGTTAGATTATGTGCTTATATTTATTAGTTAATTGTAACATGAAAAGTCTGTTAAATTTACACAAATCTTCAGTCAAAATAACAGATTTTGTGTTCAATTATTTAACATAAAATTTGTGTTAAAGATCAACACAAACGCAATGTGTTGAATTAACAGTAAAATTTGTGTAGACCGTTTGCAACATACGATTTGCGTTTAATTTAACACAAAATTTCTAACTGTGTATCGACTAGAATCGAAAATTTCTTTTTATCCGTCATGTCTCTCATGAACTGACAGACGAAGTAACTCGTCTAGTAGTCGCTAAATCCAGACTTGACAAAAAGATATAAAAGTCTCAGTGACTAACTTTCAAGCCAGCCTCCTACACTCTTGTCCTTTTTTATATTTTTTTTTGTTCTTTTCCCTCACCCCGTATATAAAGATCCAGCTTTTCATCGCGCGTCTTGAGCTCGACGATTTAATTATCCGTGGCAGTTTTCCCCACTCCCTTTCTCAAATCCTCTTTCTCTTCCTCCTTTTGCATTCTCTCCAGACGTTCATTGTCCATGAGCGGATGAGGAACTCAGGGGATGAACAGACGCAAGAGGAGAAAAGGCTCGGGGGTGAGAGACAAATAAAAAAAAAAGTATATATATGTATATATATATATATATATAAATATATAAAATAAAAATGAGACAAAGAGAGTCTGATAACTTTTTAGGCAAATAAATTATTTTTATAAATTCGAAAAAATTTGTCAGTAAACGAGACTAAAAAATGAATTATTAAAATAAAATTTTTAATGAACGACTGTGATAAATGTCTTAATGTACATGTGTAATAATTTTTATAAAATTAATTAATAACTAATTTTTAAATTTAAAATTATTATTTATTTATTTTTTCATTTATTAATTTTTATATATGAAAAAAAACCAAAAATATTTAAAAAAAAAAAAAAATCGTGATCGGGGGCACGATCTGATTGATTTCTCGTACTCGAGATGTCGGCGGGCCGTGCCCGTCGAGCGTGGCAGAGTCTGTAAGTTGAGTTTAATGCATGTTGTTTTGTCTGTCCTTGCATGCAGGGATTCGGTTTTGTAACATTCGCGAATAGTGCCCATGCGGACCAGGCACGTGAGAGGCTACACGGCACCGTGGTTGAGGGCAGAAAGATTGAGGTGTGCATGAAATACTTTCTTATATTAATTATTATATATATATATTTAATTAAAAAAAAAAAAAACATTATTTTATTATATATATTTACTCTAAATACATAAACATTAATTGTTAATAATATTTAATTGATAAATTTATATATATACATACATATACATAATATGCATTTATATATATATATATATATATATATTTATATCTATTTTTTTATATTTCACAGGTTTGAAGCACAGGCGCTTGCACGGGTCTTACGTGCATGCGTCCTTGCTTGTATGTATTTATTACATATATTAATTGTTTTATTATTTTTCAATTACACAAGAAATATTCACGATTTAATTTTTTTATTTTTTTTTTATAATAAATAAAATAAAAATTTAATATAAATTCGATTACTAAAATTATTCTACATGAAAAATTCAATAAAGTCGTGAATTATTCTTGTTTCGTAACTCCCGAGACAAGTCGACGCAGTCAACGGTCCAATAAAAAAATTCAAATTCAAATTTAAATTTAAGTCAACTCAGTAGTCGATGAAAATGTACTGGCAATTTGTGTAGATGTTAACTCTAGGTGACCTGACTCGTCGATCTCATTGCGCGGGAGTTACGATATAAATATTATGCGGAAAAATAATTAAAAAAAAAAAAAAGTTATAAAATAAAAGACCTCAATTCCCAGGCAGAGGTTTTTGGCACCGGGAAAACGTACCTGTTAAAAAAAAAAAAAAAAAAAAAAAAAAACAAAATAATTCTCTCGTCCACATGACTTATAAAAAATAATTGTTGTCCCTTATAGAGCTTGGGGGCGTGATTATGCGAGCGACTTTAAGAGATGGAATACATACATAAAAAATATATCAGACAAATAATTTAAAAAAAAATGGATAAAGCTAGAGAGCGAGAGAGCGAGGCTTTTTTTTACATTAAAAACAAAAACACATTAGAAAAAAATTAGTCCACTCTCTCGTTATAAATGTGTTATTGAACAAAATATATGAGAGAACCGGGCAAACACGGACACTGAGGATAGAAACTTCACGTCCAAAGTGTCCTCAAAAGGTAAGGAACAAAATGTCACGCCAAGGAATGAAAAAAAATTGTTAAATAATTATTGAAATGGATGTAAAGTGATGGAAAAAAACCAATTATTATTATTTGTTTTTTTTTTATTTAAATAACAGTGTAAATTTTAGACTCGCACTGCCCGCTCTCTCACGTGATTCACACGTAATTCATTCTCCAGGGTGTATTATCTTTTTCTTTTTTACTAAAATCAATTAACTTTTTCATTTAACCCGCGTTATTAAAATTCAGCTTTCAATTAATTTGAATGAAGTTATTTTTTCTGGTATTATCATTTTTTTTATTATCAATTTAATTTACTAGTTTTTATAAATTATTTTTTCTTTCATCCATTTTTTTTATATTTTTTTTTTTTTTTTTGTTAATTAATATAATTTCACTGATATCTTTTGCACTTTGAGCTTATTTATCTCCCCACCTTCATATTCCTCACCTAAGCTTGGAGGTAAATTACCAACAATTAACGTCACGTGAAGGGAAACGCACATGTATAACACAAAAAAAAAAAAAAAAAAAAAAAGAAAACACTGAAAAGTCATATTAAATGTCAGACTTGTATTTGCTACATATGCGGTTGTAATTAACTCTCTCTCGCTCATCAAATCATTTATTATTTGTTCTACTTTAATTTTATTTTTATTTATACAACTGTTGTATTTTATTATTTTGTATTTTTTTTTTTTATTTATAAGAAAAATCAACACGCATGTGGGCACGAGAAAAGTGTCTTCGCATCCTGGCAAGAGATTTTGAAATATTTTATATTTTTAATTTTACAAATCGAAATTTTTTCGTTGGTTCAATTTATTTTTTATAATTAATGGATCTTTAATTATCGTAACCTTTTCGAAAAAGGTTACTCAGTAATTAAAGGATCAATAATGATAATTTTATTAAATCAAGTGTCGAATAATGAACTCGATATTTTACTTCGTACAAAACCCCAAATCACGCAACTCATATCTCATAATCATTTATTTTCTACCCCTATTTCAAATATTTTTTTTACTTTTCGTTGTCGCAGTTGAAAATGATTAATTGGTCATTATTTTCGTGATACTTTGAGGGGAAGTCAGATCACGGGAGACGTGGAATTGAAAATTTCTTTCATCGTTTTTATAAAATTTACGCGGCCTGCAATTTTCCAAGTGGTAGAAAGGACACGAAAAAATGACAGTAAAGTCAGCAGACATTTAAAAATTTTTGGTTTTCTTTTTAACATAAAAATAAATGTTAAAAAAATATTTTGAAAAATTGCACGTATAGTTTATGAAATTTTCGGCATGTGCATTTTTTTAGAAATATTTTTTTTCATTATTTATCTGTTGAAAAAAAATTTTTTTAAATTTCAAATGACTGCTAACTTTACTATCATCACGAAAAATGTTTTTAATTGAAAAACGATTTGTGTCCATCAAAAAAAGTCATTAATTGAAAATTTTTGTAGGTTAGTTTGATATTAGTAAAGTAAAAACATGAAACGGATTTTAGAACAAAAATATAGAGGGGGATAAAATGGGACCGCTAAGAAATTAATAGATTTTTAGGAATTTTTTTTTTTGACTTCCATTGGTCGTAATTAAACCAAATTTCGAGTTTCCGTAGGAAAATTTTTTTTCCACCTGGGCAAGACGGACCATCTTAAGAATTTTTTTTTTATTTAAAAGAAAATATTAATAAAATTTAAATATAGTGAAGAAAATAACTTATGTATTTTTCATGGCCAATATTTTATGATCCTGAAGTTAGCAGACAGTTAAAAATTTTTGGATTTATTTTTCAACGGTTCAATTTGAAAAAAATAAATAAATAAAAATATGCACATGTAGGAAATTTAAAATACTACAGGTGCAATTTTTCGAAAAATTTTTTTTTTAATAATTTACCGTTTTTCAAAAATCCAAAAGTTATTAGACGTCGGCTAAATTCAGTATCATAATATTTTGAGTTCACTAAAATTTCTGAAAAAAAATTTTTGGAATACTAGAAATTTTACAAAAATTATAAGAATCGTAAATGACGAAAAAGAATAATTTTGAAAAAAAAAAAAAATTTATCTAATTTTTGAGTTGCCCGTTTTGCCCATCCTTCTTTACATATTTAAAAATAGATATACAAAAAAAAACAATTTTTCAAGTCATCCTCTCAAGCCCCAGAAAAAAAAGTATTCCATTTAGTCGTGTCCGGTCTCCCCTTGTTCAAAAACCCTCAATCCATCATATATAATTAAAATCCCATATAAAATGTAAATATGTCATTAACAAATTTTCCTTTATCTACAAATGGGTTATTCCTTAACAAAAACAAACGTAACTATTTGATTTTATCCGTGTAATTACATTTTTACATTGCGTTAAAGTATATCAGATTAAGTATAATTTAAAAGTAAAAATAAGGAAAAAACAAAGGGGGATAAAAAAGACAAAGGGATGAGGGTAAAAAAATGACGATTAATCGTGTCTCAGCCCGTTGAATATCATTTTCCCGGGGTATTGTCGTGCTTGAATCACAAATTTCTCACCCCGTATGTGTAGGTAGCTAGCAATACAGCTCGGATTATTCTCGGTTCACGGAGCTTGCAGATTCATCCCTTGGAACAAGTCGGTCTGAAAAAATGAGCAAAACAAAAATGCAAAGAAGAGAGTAAAAATGATAATAATAATAATAGTAAAAGTACGAAGGAAACGGGAGCGAACGCGATAATGGAGCTTCCGATGACGTTGGAATGAAAATCTCATTGCAGGCTACATGTATATGCACATAAATATATCTATATATGTATACATGTGGATATAAACTTCATATATATACACATACATATACATATAGATAGATATATATATGCATATATATGGATTTTTTTTAAAGCTTTTATTTTACTGTCGAATAAAACACGCGCGACCTTTGATGGAGTAAATGCACGACACGCGTATTGCGCTCAAAAATTTCACTACGCCATTATACTAATGAACGTTCTTTGTACGTCGTTACGACGTTATTCAATGTTAGATTCAAAAATTTAACTAAACAAAACATACTTAACTTTTAAGTTTCAACGTGGTTTCAAAATTAATTTAAGTAATTAAATGCAGCGCAATTATTATTATTATTATTATCACTTTTTATACTTTTGTATATAAGTATCAGTTCACGATTTAATCTCGAACCCTTTGAATAATTAATTTGAGTAATCATTATTTTGATATTAATATTTAATACTAATGGAACTGGTGCATATTAAATTGAATTATTTCTCGAGAAATATCTTTAGACGGGAATATTAATAAATTATTTTTAATATCTTAAGTGATGGCATTAGAATGTAGAGTTTGATGGAAATCTTTATTTAGTAAAAAAAAATATTCAAATAAAAATATTAATTAAAATAGAAAAAAAAACTTGAAAGTTTGTTAATTTAAAATTTAAAAAAGTTAAAGACGTTGTTGAAATAAATTATTCTTGACAAGCAAATTGTGGTAAAGCTCCAATTCCCGTTTGAATTATAGAGGCAAAAAGCTCAAGCTTCGAGACCTTTGGGTAAAACGAGCAGAGAAGTGAGAGGAGGGTTTAGTTGTAGTGGAGGGTGAAATCGTAAAAGCCTATCGTTACCGTCCACCAGGTCACGAGTAAACTGAGCAGCATAGACCGGGTACGTCTATGAATCATTTAGAGTCACGAGCATCGGAAAAAGTCAACCTGACAATTTTTATACGACCGAAAAAACAAATAATAAAAAAAACTAAAGCTTAAAGTTGTCCTCCATGCGCCGACTATAGTGACGTTAAGGTCGCGCGAAACAAATTGTGGGATACACCCTCTATTTGCAGAGTCAACTGTTGGCCGGCACCCTTCTCTATTCCATCGGGTCCTCGGGGCAACCTCTGTAGCACTAAGTACCTTCGTACGTGCATCGTTTTCCCAGTATTTCCTCCAACCGCATTCCCACCCTCTGACTCACATCGTCTCTCCCTCTCTTCTCGTCTCTCCCAAGTTCTCTACTCTCTTGACAATCTCTCCTCCCTCTTTCACCTCTTTCACCTCTTGGTCCACTATACCCACGTTACCGTACTCTCGAGTTTTCGGCTTAGCAAGTCAAATTAATGCAGATTCGCGAGCCCCAGCTCTACCCATCTCCATCCTCATCTCCATCTCGTCAACTACTACTCTCACCCTTATGGTTTACCCCTTAAATTTACTGAGTTTCTCATCTCCGTCGTCTCTTTGAGTTCCGAAGCTCAGTTTTTGAGGGCGTATAAATACAGCCTTGTTCAAAACTTATAAATTAACTCCATTTCAATATAAACAACTTTTAAGATTTTGCATTTTTTTTTTCTCTTCAAATCTGTATCCGACTTATCAATTTTTTTTATTTAAATAAAAAATGCCAATTTATACTTTTTTTTCCGCGCGTATAAAATTTTTAAAATTTAATAGAATCGTGATAAAAAAATTTTTCGACTTTTGCATAAATTTTTAATTACTAAATTATACTTTTTTTTTCAATGAAAAAAATTTTAATTGATTTATAAATTTGAAATTTAAAATGAGTAAGGTAAGTGACCCCTCTATCGGCCAGGCCCCCTTTATTGGCCACTTGGTCGAAAAATCGATATATTTCCACAATAAGTACGTATTGATACATAAATAGTTTTTTAAAAAAAAGTAAAATTGATCTAGCTTAGATTAAACATACTTTGATTATTGTAAAAATTTATTTTTTAATTTAAAAAAAAAATAGTAGTGCGTCAGACGCGATTTCTGGTAGTTTCTTATCAGGGAGGTTAAGTATTCGTGTTTTTTCATCAACCGATTATTAATTAAAAATAACACTAAAAGTCCGATTTTTTTTTGTAATCTTATTAGCTCGTTTCATAGTAGTTTTAAGAGTTAAAACTTTAATGATTTTTACCTAATTTATAGTAAAAATAGGGTGGCCAAATATAGATACAAGAAAATTACCTCTGTATGCATTATCGGCCACCTTAGTTTTATTTTTTTTTGAGGTTATTAACATTTATGTGCAAAATAGTCAATTTAATTTTTTAATGTCAAAATAAATAAACAAATTGATTAAGTTATATTTCAAAATAAATATAAATATTTATAATAGATTAAAATAAATTATATACATCCAATCAGCTAAAATTTTATCTAAAAGGTGGCCAATAGAGGGGACAGCTAGGCCAATAGAGGGGACATTAAGAATTGAAGTTATTTTTATTGATTATTAAATTTCTAATAAATATTTTTACATTTATTCTTTTTTAATTTGAAGTTAAATGTATACGCTTCAAGCTTCTATCATTGTTTTAAACATGAATTGTCTTTTTATACTTAACTTCTTAATTCGAAAAAAAAAATACGCTTAACTGGCCAATAGAGGGGTCACTTACCTTACTTTTATAATACGAATTTGTACTGAAAATATATGTATATATTTACATAAAAAAAAAAAAAATAAAATTCTTTACTGAGTAAATAATAATTCATAAAGTTAAAAGTAATTGCACAAATAATTTATTTGCTTTTAATTTAAATAGTTATTTTTTGATAAGAAGAAGTAAACAAATGTATTTAATTAATTAAAATAAATTGTATCTGTTAACCTCTTCAGTGTAACTTAGCCGGTAATCAGTGGTGTATAAACTACCCGATTATACACCAGAGAAGTTGTTTTTGAGTAAAAACTCTAGATAAACTGGAGCCGCAAATAAAAAAATGAAAATATAAAAATAAAAATAAATAAAATCTATCGTGATTCCCCAGTATTTGTTTATTTACATTTCGGGTTCCATCTAACCAACGTGGGTTTCCATCATTATCTTTTATCCCAGTCTCTCCCTGTCTCCTTCTCTATCTGTCTCGTTCGTTAGTGGAGTTACTCTGGGGATGAGAGCCCACTTGTATCATCCTCTTTATTTTACTTTTTTTATTTTTCCTCCCTATCTTTTTGACCTATAAAACACAACCCCTTTCATTTTCGCGATGCAGCTTGCGTTTGAGATTCCACAACCACTCTTGGGTCGTTTCCCGTAGCCAATTTGTCTCGGTTGTAGTAATTAAAAGTCAAATTAAATATTTCTTTATACTCTCTTGCGTTAGGGTGCGATGACACTTGAGGATAGTGAGTAGTCTTGCGGTAGAATTTAATCAGAAATTCTAGAATATGACGTACTAGTTTTTTTCTTTTATCTAAATATACCAATCATTTTATTTATACAGTGCCATTAATATTGATAAATATAATAAAATAATTCCTTGTAGTCATAAACTTTTTTTTTTATACACTGAAAAAAAATAACTTTTGTAAAAACAATATTTTCTTGAGTACACTGAGAGAAAAACCTGGTTTTCTGCTCTCTAAACTTGAAATAGTGAATTATCACTATATCACAGTGCATATTCACTATTTGCCCCAGCTAAAAGTCGACCACTTGGAATTAGTGCATATACACTCATTTAACCAGTGAACTGATGCTTTTACGAAAACAACGAAATTCGCTGTAATTATTAGTAGTAAATAGTTTTAATGATAATTACTTATTAAAAAGTAATGTTTTAAATGTACTGTGTAAAAAATAAAATTTTCACTATTTATACATGAAATTCACTTTTTTCCAGTGAATTAGTTGATCACTAGGAAAAACAGTGAAAATTTCACTATTTCAAATTTAGAGAGTACCACAACAAAAAAAATGCTTAGTTAAAACTACTACTTTCAAATAGTTTCGGGCACTTTGATATAGTTCAAGAAACTAGAAATATTAGTTGAATCGTTTATTTGAGAAACCCCATAAGTCAAGAAAACAAAATTTTTCAGGAAACACAAAAAACATTTTTCTGGAAAAACTTGACATTGAAATAATAAATAAATAATTGAAGAGAATAATGTTTGCGTCTCTGGAAAATATTCAAACAAGAAAATTCAATTTCTTAATTGAAACTATCCCGACTAGAAATTGTAGTGAGGCGGTAGTTTGCTCCAAATGAGGCAAGCCGAATGTCAAACTTGTGGCAAGTGAGGCATCCAAACGAGGGCCATGTTTGGGATGTAACGCAGTTGCGAAACTCAGCCTTACTTGGCTTCCAAATTCGGTGGCAGTTTGGAAGCCACACTTGCTGCAAGGATCCTAAGCCTAAAGTGCCCTAAGCTTAGCATCCGAATTCGGTGGCAGTTTGGAAGCCAAACTTGTGGCAAGTAAGGTATCCAAACAAGGGCGATGTTTGGGATGTAACGCAGTTGCGAGACTCAGCCTTACTTGGCTTCCAAATTCGGCGGCAGTTTGGAAGCCACACTTGCTGCAAAGGTCCTAAGTGACTCTCAAGCGACCGAGTATAAAAATTTAAACTAAATTAAAAAAAAAAATTACTCGATTTCTGATTTTTTTTTTTTTTTTTTTTTTTTTGAATAATTATTTTGGCTTTGCGGAAATCGTCAGTTATGTGATTAATTTGAGTCCTAATCTAGTAGAATTTTTTTATTTCGGGAAAAAACGCTATAAATATCAACTAACCGCGCACGCTTTAGTGGGATTCGAACCCGGGACCTAACGAACGAAAGACCGACGCATTAACGACTAGGCTACGCTACCGATAGTGACTACTAAGTTTATTTGTGCTACATGAGATTGAAAGAATACATCACTTTTAAAACAGCAAAATATAATTGAATATCTATTATTAGTAATAACGAAAACATTTCTTATTTTTTTTGTCCACTATAAAATCTGGTATATCAATAATTGTAATATGTGTAATTTTGATTATAGTGTTATGTATAAAATTGTTAAAAAAGTATATAGGCTCTACCCCCATCAAAAAAGTATATAAAAAAAATTTATTATTAATTAAATATAAAAAATTAATCGAATAAAGTTGTCAATTAAATCGAAATTGTCCAGCAGTACTATTATGAGTAGATTAAAAGAAGGTTATGAGTACACGCTAAAGATTTACATTCAAGTACCGAAGTTCGGCTTGCCATAGATGTCCCTAGTTCCCCTTAAGCTTGGCAAGCCAACTTCTAGAAATCTTTGGAACGCCTAACTTGTAGGAAGGAACGGTAACCGAAGGTTTACCGAAGTTCGGCTTGCCATAGATGTCCCTAATTCCCCTTAAACTTGGCAAGTTAAACTTCGAGAAGCCTTAGAAACACCTAACTTGCAGGAAATAACGGTAACCGAAGGTTTGTCGATGTTCGGCTGGCCATGGATGTCCCTAGTTCCACCTAAGCTTGGCAAGCCAACTTCTAAAAACCTTAGGAACACCTAACTTGCAGGAAATGACGGTAGCCAAAGGTTTACCGAAGTTCGGCTTGCCATAGATGTCCCTAGTTCCCCTCAAGCTTGGCAGGTTAAACTTCGAGAAACCTTAGGAACACCTTACTTGCAGGAAGTAACGGTAACCGAAGGTTTGCCGTAATTCGGCTTGCCATAGATGTCCCGAATTCCATCCATATTTGGCAAACCGATCTTCGCTTTGCCTAACATGGATGTAATTAGGCGCATATTAGGCTTGCCTAAGTTAGGTAATCCAAACTTGCCCCTCACTAATTCTTCGGCATTCCTCACTATAATTTCTAGTCGGGTACTTAAAAAAATTATTTAAAGTTGATTGACTTATAGGGTTTCTCAACCAAACGGAAGAAAAAGTTATAAAATCATTGTTTTTTTTTATTTTTTCCACTCAAATAATTTATTAGACTGATAAAATGAAGTATATAATATGTATTTAAACTCTGAAACTCAGAAATTACAAAAAATAATGATTAATTTACGTATTTTAATTAGTCATATTATTTTTTTTCCAAAAAAAAGCGCGAATTTTAAATAAAAAAGAAAACATTATTTCTATTCTATGTTATTGACTTATGGAGTTTCTCAATAAAATAAAATTTCTGCCACCCCGTTAATTGTTTTTTAAACACTGATTTGGTGAATATTTTTATTAATTTCTATGGGGTGACATCCAAAGAACCCAAAAATGCAAAAAACCCCAATTTCGAAAAAACATGACTTATGGGGTTTCTCAAATAAACGATTCAGTTAAAATGACTATTTTTTCATTTTCATCCCTTTCTAGTTACCACAACCATGCACTTTTCTCTCAGTGCATTAAATAAACAAAAATTAGAAGCATCAAATGTCGCAGTATTTTTTTCTATATTATAATTTCTTACTCAGTTGCCTATGAAAATTTATTTTCTACGGTTTTGTTGCCTACATAAATATAAAATATATCATTTAATTGTGTACCCAAATCATAGAAATATAAGTTCTGATTTATTTGCTCAAAAAATCAAGTACTTGAGAAAAAAAACAGCTCATTTGAAAAATTCACGATAGTAACCGGAAAACTTGACAGTTTTCTATCAGAAATTAGTGACCTGATCAGGTCATTCCCTGCATCGACTGAAATTTAACCCAGTATCTTATAATAGACAGGGAGGTTCATACTATTGTGAAGATTGATTAAGAATTTCTCCTCGAGTACTTGATTTTCTCCACAAAATCAGAAGCTTACCTATAGTAATTATTTCTTTGATTTGGGTATACGATTTAATAGCAATCAATTGAACATCATGAGTTATTTTTTAGTCACGGAGAGAAATTTCAAGGAAACATGTCTTTGCATAGTAATAATTACATTACTCTATAGTTTGTGTCACGCCACTCTTATGTGACTGCTTATACAATCTATAGAGTAATGTAATTATTACTATGCTGCATACGCATACTCACTTGACATTTCTCTCCGTGTAGGCAATAGATCAGTCTGCAATAATTTTTTATGCAATTAAATTATATATTTTATATTTATGTAGACAAGAGAACCGTAGAAAATATATTTTAGGCAACTGGGTAGTAAGCCTTTATGTAAGTAAAGTTATTTTTTCTCAGTGTATTTTTATTAAATTTTATATATTCAGAGTATTGCACCGGAAAAAGTACTTTTATCTAAATAATCATATTTTTTTATGTTCATTAATTTTTATGGATACTGTTATAAATTAAATTTAAAACAAAAAAAAATGCATTAAATTTATTTTTATTTTGCATATTTTATTTCTTGCAATATTTTACGTCATGTTCTACTTTTTCTTCATTCAATTGTCATACGTGATAAGTCTCATCGTGAAATATATTCTCTATTGAATTTTTTTTTATTATTATTATTTTTTATGTCTGAATTGTCAATTATTTTTTATTTTATTTTTTTTTTTCCAATTATTAAATGCTAACAATACTTTAAAAACAAACAAATGTGTCATAAAGTATTCACACTGATTACACTATGTGTTTTCAATATTTAAATAAATTCATTTTAGCAAAAAAAAAAAAAAAAAAAAAATGAGAGAATGCATTTCCAAGGGAAATTACGATCTATTGAATGAGAAAGTTATAGGATAAGGAATAATATTAATAAAATAAATAAATAAAAAAAGAGAAAGCGAGCGAGCGAAATATCGACCCTTAGTCTTCAGCCTCAAAAGTATCGATCGTGAATTGTAAGTGTGACATTAATCGAATTCATGTCAATCCTTCGTTTTCTAACATTACTTGACTCTTAATTGAACTTCGTCTCTTGAGCCCTTGATACTCAGCAAGTGGTTCAACAGAAGTAGTCCTTTCGAGTGTTGAATATAATCCAGCTCCTCATTACTTGTGCAAGCTATGCTAGTTTCATTCGTTTAAATCTTCAGTACTTGAGCTAGAAAAAAAAGAGGTAAAATCTCTTGCGATTACTTTTGACGTTGAAGGCACGTGGTCGACTCAACACTTGTTAGCAGTAAAGACATAGCGATTAGTTGTTATTGTCATTACTAATTACATTTAATTCTTTGAATTCCAGCAATTAAATTTATAAGAACAATTATATATACTGTAAAAAAAAGGGGTTAGTCCAGACAGTGTGTGTTAAAATTTTTGGTGTTAAAATAACGCCGAAGGTGTAAATATTCTTTACCGATGTTAAGGAAAGGGAAGTCTAAGGTTTCCGTGGCACCGTCAAATGACCGCGAATTCTTGTAGAACTTGACGAAATAAGGCTTTTTTCAAATAGCTGTAATTTTTTCAAAAATGGACGAGTTCAGACGTTTTTTTTTTTTTCAAATTTTCATTTTTAAATGTAGTTTTCGAAAAAAATACAAAAAAAATTAAGACATTAAAATCTATGAAATTTTTCATTTTTTTTTAAAAATCAAATTTTTCCCAAAATCTATTTCTCTCGAAAACTAAGCGAGCTATCGGAAAATTTTATTCTGTAAAAAAGCTTTATTTTTTTGAGTTCTATATGAATTCACGGTCATTTGGCGGCGCCACGGAAACCGTAGAATCTCCAGTATTTTTATTAATTAATTGAAAATTAAATTAAAATTATTGGTGATTGAAATGCTGAGTGTAAAATTGTGTAATTTTTAAATAAATTAAGGTAAAAGTCCCTATCCCCTCACTTTTCATTGGAGTGAGATTAAATCACTCAATATAAATTAATAAATAAAATAAAAAACCATATTTTTTTTTATAGTTATTTTTTGAAGTTTCAAGTATTAGAATAAAATTTTAGTTTAAAGAATAATGTTGATGATTAATTATTATTAATTTTTTAAATAAGGTCCTTGAGTGTAGCCATAGTCGCTCACTAAAAGTTGCGATGTACCATTACTCGATCAACACATGGCCCTATAGTCGCTCAAAGACAATATCAATTAATCTATGATAAGTTTATTGATTTGGACAAATAATTTATAAATTATACTACTTTATTCTTTCGTAATATAAAATTTCATGAATTTTAAGAATGTATTTAATAAGATATAGTTATAACAATTCTTAAAAAATTTGACGTAACCTGAATTTAATCTAACGAATGAACGTTAAAGTAAAAAATGCCCGGCTATGCGCGATTTTGAAAACAGTCATTTAATTTAAATTTATAATCTATTACAAAATAATTAGATACATGATATTTTAATATACTTAGATTCACAAATAATAATTTATCAACAATAATATTTTTAGTTGTAATTTTTTTTTATAGAAACTATAAAAAACCACCTTAAACAGTTAAAGTGAGCGACTAAGGGTACTGAGCGGGTATAGGGGCTTTTACCTTACGTATAACATATATAATTATTTAAATAAGTACATAGCAAAATTTAAATTTCCTCCAGATAATATTCATTGAATTTATATATTTTTTTATATGGAATACATTTATTTTAACACCGATTTAACACCGGGAAATTACACCACCTACACCAGTGTTATTTAATTTTAACACCGCTTTTTTTACAGTGTATTAATTATCGTTTAATTTTTAAATTTAAAACACAATTTGCTCGAATTCAAAGAAAAACTTATTTTATCTTATGTTAAATAATTATTATTTTTTAAATTTTGTATAACATAAATGTATATTAATTAACATGAGATAAAATGATACATATATAAGATTACAGTAAAATTGTTAAAATATAATTAAAAAATGAAAACGTAAAATCAAAATTTTTTAAAATAAAATTTTAATTATAATTAGAGTTGTTAATTTTAAAATTATTATAATATTTTTTTTTAAACAATAAAAAATATGTGATTTTACGTTACTGTAGTTAATTCATGGATTCGTACGTGGTTTTAATTAAAATGAAAAAGTAAAGTAAAGAAAAAAAAAAAATTGAAATAAAATAACAGAAAAATCCAATTAACTCGTATGTCAAGTGTCTTTTGTGTTGTAACCGCGTACGAGTCCTTTTTATTAAAATATTAATTTTAAATTGTACTTGAGAATTTTTTATTAATAAATTTTTTATTATTAATCTTGACAGGTGAACAACGCTACAGCGAGAGTGCAGACCAAAAAACCACCGACAGTGCCAAATGGTAATTACTATTATATATATATTTATATTATTTATTTATTAAGCATTTTTTATTTGAATGTCATAAGTTGAGTGAAAAGTCATTATACTTATCGTCCTGTCAAATTATTTATTCCGTGAATTTTAACACAAATTAAATATTTTTACACATTGAGAAGTAATAATATGCGATGTAAATTATATTTTATTTACTTAGCAAGCTGTCTTTCATTTGAATATTTCGCGCGGTTGACAAGTCGGCTAAATTGACTTGGCAGCAAAAGATTTTTTTTTTTCAATACACTAAAAATTAAATAATTATTATTTTCGTCGATTTCCCTGTGAGAAAAATCATGTAGGTTTTTACGTCGATTTCCCATGAGAATCTTGTGTGGATTATAAAGTAGGAAAATTAAGAAAAAGCGTCACATTGTTGATGCAAGTACCATAAAAAGCGTATGTGTTTTTATAAAAAAATACTGATATAAAGAGCAACAATTAAGCAATTTTATGTTAAAAAATATCCTGCCAATGGAATATTAATGTTCTTTTATTCATACACTGATAGAAATTTTATATTGACGCAAGAAATATTTTCTTGAGCCAAGAATTTATTTCTGAAGAAAACCAAGTGTCTTGCTTCAAGAAATTCTTGTCTTGATTTAGATTTTCTTGACTCTAAAGATTTTGTATCTTTGATGGATAACTCTCGTGACTTGATCCGAAACTATACTATCTTCAATCGATACTATTGAATTCTTCAAGCAAGACCACTTGTCTTCAACTAAAAATGTCGTATTATTATTTTAAGAACTTTAAATTTTTAATATGGTACCCACAGTTTTCTAAGTGGGTTTTCTATATGAGATTTCAGGTATCCATAGATTTCGATATAAATCTATACACTCCTATATTACTACCTATGGATTTTTACATAAATTCATACTTTTCTATATGAATTCCTATGGTTTCCATGCAACCGCACATAGCTTTTTTGATGCGTTAAAAAGAAAATATAAAAAACAACAGTTTCACAAAGTAACCTGGCGCTATAATTGGAAAACTATAAAAATTACAGTTTAGAATAAGAATTTCAGGATTTTACTATAAGTGTAATCAAAAGTAGATCTCAAACCTTAAAACTAACTGCTGATAATTATATTTAATAAAATTATTATTTGAAATTGTAGTTATTACATAACTTTCTCAAGTATTTCCAATTTTAAATTCAAAGCGCCACATTATCATATAAAAACCTAATATCTCTTTTTTCTGTGTAGTTTAATGATCGGAAATTAGTGATAATAAGCTTTCATTTTTGGACTATGAGCTTATAATGGTATAATGCTACTATTCGAATACTCAGTAATATCGTGATTGTAATTCCAATATATTGATACTGCCATTCTAATATGTCGTATCCCACATTTGGGAAATTTTTCAGAAAACGATAAAAACGTTTCACGGTCGGCAACAAAAAATTATTTATATTATGGTTACATTGGTATAACCTAAAAATTTATTTTCACGTTTTCATAAAATACAGGCACTTGTAGTGAATAAAATTTTGAATTATATGCTGTAGAGTCAAAAATTAAGCATCATTAACTTCTTATTCATGTCGTTAATTGCTTCCTTAAAATTAACTTAGAATTAAAAATGTTAAACGTGACTAAACCTATGAAATATTAGATTGAACCGGTGTAAAAGTGGAGTAGAATCAGGGTAAACTGCGCACGCTTAGAGTATTAACTTTATAGATTATAAAACACAAAAAATGTCAGTTCTTTATGAAAATTAATAAAAAATACGAGCAACCGGCAATCACTACGTGACTGCACAAATATCACTACTGATTTTATAAAATACTCAGAAGAAAAGGATTTCTTGCCTCAAAAAGTTTTATTTGCACCAATAAATTTTATGCAGCATAAATTCAATACAAAAATTTTCTTGGGGCGAGAAAAAATTATTTTGGTCAAGAAATGATTTTTTGCACCAAAAAATTTTTTCTAGTTCTAAATAACATTTTGGTTTTAATTCACAATGCCAAAAATTTCTTGGGGTAAGTAAAAATTTTCTTTAGACGAGTAAAGATTTTTTGTGTCAATGAATCCTTTTTTTTTCTATGCACACTTTTTTGGCTTTGAGAAGCTTCCTAAAACCAAATGGAAATATAAAACTTTGTCATTTTGGAATAAGTAACGCGATATAAATAATATAGTATATATTCAGCGACTTTTAGTCATATTTAGTGACAGAATAATTAGAATATTAATTTATTTAAAGAAAATAATTACGATCGTATTTTTCTCGCGTAATTTAAATGTAATTCGAATGATACAGATAAATCGATTTATCTCAATGATTGATAATAAAAAAGTGTTGAAACTATGAAAAGGCACAAATTCAAGCCAAACCTTTCTAACGATACCAAATTTAATAACATTAACCAATTCTATCATACAGATATGTCGGGAACAAAAGTTTCCTTATTCTCTTAATAATATAGAAGATGATTAAGTAAGAAATATAGTGATCGAGGAAGTAAAAATATTTACAAAGTAAAATATTTACCACCGGTGAGAATATTTACACCGGCAGTGGCGTTATTTTCACACTGCTTTCGGTGTCAAAATTTAACACCGCTGATTTTAACACCTACACCGCTTGGATTTACTCCGGTGATTTTTTACAATGTACAAATTAAATAACAGAGTAATAATAAAAACAATTATAATGTCCTCAACTATTTAATTTGACAATTGATCAAAAATTCCAGCAATTTGTTCAGTTTAATAATGACATTTTATGTTTCATGAGTAAAAACTGTTTTCATCTCAATTAACCATTATTTTGTAATTTTAACTAAAGATCATTAATGTTATTTTTTTCTGTTTCATAGTACATTTATATTCATACCCTCATACTCTAATCGTCAATTGGCTTCTTATGTATACCGGTTAGATAACCCCCTTAAGTAGCACCCCTAAATCGGTGTTAATTCATTTTAACACCGCGTTGGTGTTAAATCAGTCCATTTTAACACCAATTTTGCTTACAAATTATTATTTTTTTTTTTTTATTAATAATTTAAATGATCTTATTTAAGCAGGTAGGTCGATTTGTAACTTGACTGTAGTTCACAGAGGCCGTTCGTCGCGTAAATCCCGTCCTAATCTCCTTTTAATTGTGTCGGCATTTGAACGCTTACTCAATCCAGATTACTAAGCCAGCTGTACTGGTGCAGTAAGAGAGTTTCGTCTTTCTTCGTCCTCGGTTCCCGGTTTTAAATCTTTTACTTCCACTTACGTCCTCGCTTTTGTCACAAACTTTACCCACGTAAATATCATTTATCTTATAATAATCTGTTAAATTACTTTATAACTCACTTAGCCCAATAATTCTACCTGTTTATAAATAAACAATAATTAATTCCCGGGAAAACTTAAATTACGTAATACATTTTAAATTACCGGTTCTTTGTCACCGGTATAAAAATATATTAAATTTTTTGTTTTATGCCATTTTAAAATCTTTCATTTAAATTTGAAACTCTTAATGACGCGATTACATTAATTGGGAATAAAAATTGAAAATTTTTAAACTTTTAATTAAATCGAAATTTTAAATGAGCAATATAAATTTTAGATTAATTCTAAATTGTGTGGTCAGGAGGTGAGCAGACTACTCTGGAAATTCTATACTTGTTGGTTTAATTCACCTCCACCCAATTATTGAACTAACGTGACAGTTAATTACACTATTATTTCATTATTTTAATTACATTATGTTAATTTATTTTATTTAATGCACTTTACATTAATTGTTATTAACACTTGGAAATATAAATTTTAAATTACGGTAGATATTTTTTCTTTAAATTTAAAAATAAATATTGATGTCCTCTATCGGTCAACTTCTTGACAATCTATAAATAGATTAATTAGCTATGATTACGTTACGTCAAAAAAAAAATAAATTAAGTTTTTGATATTTATAGATCTTGAAATTTAGCCAGTATTAATTTACTATATATATTACGATGGTCCAAAAAAATCAACTATTTTTTTTCGAGTCTTATGAAAATTTGTTGGTTTACGATGTTTTAAGAAGCCTCTCCTAAAATCGGTTCGATAAAAATTTTCAAGAGGTCATGAGTTTTGAAAATATCAAAAATGATCGAAATTTGAATTTTTTATTTCAAATTTTTGTTTTCTCGTGGCAGCAATAGTTAATAATTGTGAAATCATGACTACGCTGAAAATTTAAGCCTAAAATTTAAATTTTTAAACCTCGCTCAGAATTTTGAATGTTTCCGATTGGAGTCTTTTGAACGTTTTCGAGCGACCCTTGAATATTAATAATAAAGCTTCTCGATTTTTTCACCATCAACTTGCATCACAATGAATGAAAATATAACCCGAGAAATATAAATAATAAGTTATTTACATACTTTTTTATTTTTTAATTCTATTTTTGAGTTTTTTCGCTTATTCAAAACTTACCAAATTTTATTGTTTAAGACTGTCCTGTATATTTTTGGTTATGCAAAAGTTATATTTTAGTGAAATGACAATAATTGAGTTATAAAAAAATAAAAAAACCAATTCAAAGTATTAGTTACATATTATCAGTTAATATTCAAAATTCTTGAGCGCCGTTTAAATGTTTTAATTTTGGGCTGAAATTTTCAGCATAGACATGATTTTATAAATATAAACTATTGCTGCCACAAAGAAAAATTTCGAAGTGAAAAATCCGAATTTCAATCATTTTTTATATTTTCAAAATTCATTAGCGACCTCTTGAAAATTTTTTATCGAGCTGATTTTTGGAGAGGCTTCTTAAAACATTGTAAACCAACAAATTTTCCTAAGAGACTCGAAAAAAAAAATCGTCGGTGTTTTTGGGCCACCCTAATATATATTTACAATTACTATGAATATGAAATAAAATAAAAAATTGAACGATGTTTCTTAACGGAAAAAAAGCCGTAGTTAAGAATTTTTTTTTTAATTTTATGAATAATATGAGACTGTATTTTACTACAAGTCAATAATAAACATCAATGTAATCATTCCCGCCTAAATTCAAAAATTAATTTTTTTTTTAATTTTTTGATATTTCCATATATATATATATATAAATGTATGTTATATTTATCAATTGAAAACAAAATCTTTGTCCAAAAATGAATTTTGAAATTCAAAAAAAAAGTAATTAAAAAAATTCCGACCCTAAACAGAAATTTCAAAATTCGAGCAAACTTGAAGTTGAAAAATAAAATTTTTTTATTACTATAGTTGACTTTCCCAGATATTTATGAATACTAGCACTTCAATTCATCAATTGAGCATCGTTTAAATTATATCTGTATCATTATTTATTAACTTGAAAGTCAACTGGGTCACGTTTGTGCTTATTATTATTTTCTTAAAGGCAAATAAAATATAGCTTCCATAAGAGATTATGTTTAAAAAAAAAAGTTTCTAATTTTAAAAATTGATTTTCTGAAACGGTTAGTAAGTTGGCATAAAATTATACAACAGTAACAGAGGGTAATAAATATAACGAGACAACTTCCTTAGTGGTAAAGTGTTTGCATGTACAGTGAACAACACTGGAAAAAAAAAAAAACTTTTGTCATATTATTAAACTAACTTATTTTCTACCCTCATTTTATTAATTAAATTTTTAATTCAAATGGTTTAAAAATATTTTTGTTAATGCAAAAAAATATTTTTAATATTTATTATTATTATTATTGTATTTATTTTTAGAGAAATTACGGCTTCTCTGATCTGCTTAATTGACAGAAAATTTAAAAATTCTATTCTTTCGCATGAGTACACGTAAATTACAAATACTAATATCGCATTATCTTACATGAGCACTGCAATATCATACATTAATTGAATAAAATCTCATTATTAAAATGTTATTATTATAGAAACGGTTTCGTCCCGAATCTACTTGCTAGGCTCATCAGTAAACCTGATGCACAAGTACATTCTACTTTATGCCACTTAAATGTTGTTAAAGGTCGTAATGGCAAATTCTTCATATGAACGGTGATAGAGCAAGTATTCTAAGCTTGTTATTATATTTTTTAAGAATTATATTTAATTTATATAGCCTTGTGTTATTTTGTTAAAATAAATTTAATGACGAGAATTTCTTATATTTGCTTTCAGAAAAATTACGGATTTTCTGACTTGTTTACATACTATTCTATTAATGTATAGTGCAGTGCACATATAAAATAATGCTTTATTAGTATTATTAATCCACATGTTATCATTCATGCAAAAGAATAGAGTCTAGAAAATTCTCCATAATTAAGCAGATTAGAAAAGCCGTAATTCCCCTTAATTGATCGTTAATTAAATTCACGTTAACAAAATAATAATTATAATAATAATAGTAACAATAATACTGATAACAATAATAATAATAATAACAATAATAATAATAATAATAATAATAATATTTTATTAAGAGGAATTTAATTACACGGACAGAAAATTATAGGGAGTATTCCTATGCATTATAGGAATGGTTCCTATAATGGTATAGGAATTGTACCTATACTATTATAGGAATGGTTCCTATATATTATAGGAACCACCCCTATACCATTATGGGAACCATTCCTATACTATTATAGTAACCATTCCTATAATAGTATAGTAACCATTCCTATAATATTATAGGAATGGTTCCTATAATATTATAGGAATGGTTCCTATAGTTTATAGGAATGGTTACTATACTATTATAGGAATGGTTACTATAATATAATAAAATTTTTTTTTTTTTGCAAAATAGTGTAGAAATTTAATGTTCTAAAAAATCCAAAAAATATAAGACATCGGCTTACTTCAGTATCATGTTAAATAAAAACTAATATGAACTTTTCGAGATTTTACCCAAATTTGAGATTTTATCGAAATATAAATTTTTATTTTTAAAATTTGAATTTTCTTGAATGTTCTATGCTGAAAAAATTTCAGTTGAAAAATTTTGATGATTTTTGCCAAATACGAATTTTTTAATGTCCCTGAAGTTACGAACGTTCGTGCAACTAAAAATATATTTTTTTTTTAAAGATACTTTTATAATTAGAAAAATGTGGATTTTTGTGTGGAGTGTTTTTTTTTAAACCCCACGCTAGTCAAAAAAGTTTCAATCCAATATAGCCTCCGGAACACCCCTCTACGACCTACCCCTATCACTTATATATTTTTAAAAATCGCAATTCAAATTAAAACAATCTGGACTTTCGTATAGAGTGTTTTTTCGAAACCCCACACAAGTCAAAAAAGCTTCAATCCAATATGGCCGCCGAAAAGACCCTCTAATTTATTTGCGATATTTAAAATTTTTATTTTTTTTTTCAATGTTTGAATATTTGTTTTTATGTTTAATAATACTTTTGTGTATTGTCAAAGTGATTTCCACACTTTTTTGAAAATTGATATTTTCATAATATTATAGGAATGGTTACTATACTATTATAGGAATGGTTACTATAATATTATAGGAATGGTTACTATAATATTATAGGAACCATTCCCATAAATTATAGGAACCATTCCTATAATTATAGGAACCATTCCCATAATGGTATAGGTATCATTCCTATAATTATATGAACTATTCCTATAATTATGGGTAATATTCCTATAATTATAGGACCTATTCCTATAATTGTTGGTCGTCATTCCTATACTGGTATAGGATGAAATTTCATAAAATTATAGGAACCATTCCCATAATTTTCTTTCCGTGTAATGAATAGAATCTAAAATATTCATTGTCAATTAAGCAGATCAAAATAGCCGTAATTTCCTTAATAACAAATGAGCAACCTGCAGTCACCACGTGACTGCCCAAATATCACTACTGATTTTATAAAATACTCAGAAGAAAAGGATTTCTTGCCTCAAAAAATTTTATTTGCACCAATAAATTTCATGCATCATAAATTCAATACAAAAGTTTTCTTGGGGCGAGAAAAGATCATTTTGGTCAAGAAATCATTCCTTGCACTAAAAAATTTTTTCTAGTTCTAAATAACTTTTTGATTTTAATTCACAATGCGAAAAATTTCTTGGGGTAAGTAAAAATTTTCTTTAGGCGAGTAAAGATTTTTTGTGTCAATGAATCCTTTTTTTTTCTATGCACACTTTTTTGGCTTTGAGAAGCTTCCTAAAACCAAATGGAAATATAAAACTTTGTCATTTTGGAATAAGTAACGCGATATAAATAATATAGTATATATTCAGTGACATTTAGTCATATTTAGTAACAGAATAATTAGAATATTAATTTATTTAAAGAAAATAATTACGATCGTATTTTTTCTCGCGTAATTTAAATGTAATTCGAATGATACAGATAAATCGATTTATCTCAATGATTGATAATAAAAAAGTGTTGAAACTATGGAAAGGCACAAATTCAAGTCAAAACCTTTCTAACGATACCAAATTTAATAACATTAACCAATTCTATCATACAAATATGTCGGGAACAAAATTTTACTTGTCCCCTTGATAATATAGATAATGATAACAATAATAATAAAAACATTAATACTGATAATAATAATAATAATAATAATAATAATAATAATAATAATAATAATAATAATAATAATAATAATAATAACACTAATATTAATAACAATAATAATATTTTACTAAGGGGAATTTAATTAATGAATAGAATCTAAAATATTCTTTGTCAATTAAGCAGATCAAAATAGCCGTAACTTCTTTAATAACAAATAATAAAAATAATAATAATAATAATTGCTTTGTAGAAAGAAAAAGTTAAAAAAAATTGTTAGTAATGACCTGAGAGTATGTACGGCCATCGAAAATAACGAATGACAAGGTTGATTGGGATGTGGTTTATAAATAAGTCTTGAGTAGCGACAAGCGACAATAACGATCGCCATGTTGCTGCTGCCAAGCATTTCTCAACAAGCTAACTAAACCACAGCACACACACTTTATATTATTATATATTTATTCTTATTTCTATGACCATTACTGTCACTATTATTATGCCTCGTTGTCTCTTGAGCCAAATTACATCTCTAATTATAATCAAATTCATACGACCGCATTTTATCTTATCGACTCACCCTAACTTGAAACACTCTCTCAGATCTTCTATCAGTCTTACTACATTACAAACTAACAACTTTCATGCTCATACTTCGTCTCAGCAAATTATTATCACTTCCGCTTTCTTAAATTAAGACATTATAATACCGTCACGCTATTTTAATCTCTAACAGTTTAAACAATTTACAAACTTTTTTATTTCAATAACGTTGTTGTTAATCACATTTTAAAGTTTAAATTTTAATCAAACCAACTTCGTTCTATAAATTATTATTTTATTTAAATCATCGAAACTGTTACGTACAAAGAGAAATTATTCTTGTTTTAAATTTTACACAGAAAATAATCCAATAAAACTTCTGTTCTGTTTCGAACGAAAAACTGGAGAAAATAAAATTTCAAATAATTTAGGATTTCATTTAAAATTTAGTCAAATATACATTCGAAATTGCAAAACTTGCAACCGAGAATTTCCGCGTCGTGAAAATTAAAAATCCTTAAATTTTAGGCAAAATGGGCCCTCTAAAAAATTTACTAAACTTCGTTTATTATTTCATTTCATCTTAAAAGCTAGTTAATAAATTTTTCAGAATTTTGAATTTTCGCGCTTAAATATTTCGAGAGAAAATTTTAGAGGACCCATTTTATCCCCTCCTCTACTCCGTAGCGCTGAAAAATTTATAAAAAAATCTACATAAACAAAAAAGTCTACAAAATCTAATTATTTTTTTTTCTTATCAAATTTTCGGAGCATCCCGTCGCGACTGTCTCCCTCAAGTCTTGTAGGCAATTAACTCAGTTATTTGAATATTTAAATAACATGTACAATTTTATATTTGTCATTTTTACTGCTAGTTTTTGCCCCGCAAATTTATCTTATCTTTTATTCCGAGCATATCGCTTCATTTTAAATTCGAAACCTGACAGAGCTTTTAAATCCTCCGAGGGTGGGTGAGGTGAGGAAGTACCCAAGGGATAGAGATGTAACCTGCGATAAAGTTTCCCGCGTTCGAACGACACCTCGTTTGTCAACATCTCGGCTATCCTTCTTTTTTTTTTTTTTTTTCATTTTTTTTTTATGACGAAACGTTGTTAGCCCACGAGTTTTCCGTTTATGATCCATCGAGAAAGGGCATCTTGTGTCAAATCTTTTATCTATTGGGTGAAACGGAAAATAATAAAAAAAATTACGAAAAATAAAAGAGTCAATATGATTCGAAGACACAAAACTTCCGGTCATTTTCCGTTTATTTTTACACTGTAGCATATCGCCGGCGGTCAATCGTGAAATTTATCACTCGAAATATATTTATCTTCCGGGTTCTCTCTTTAAAAAAAAAAAACCTTTTTTTATTCCCAATATATCAGAATGATATTCTTGTAATTTCTGTCGGCATAAAAAATTCATTGCTTGAATTACATGTCGCTGAGTACATTATGTTACTACTAAAGATATTTTATTCATCGTCAGCAGAACATGAATGAATAATTAATTAAATTAAATTAAAAATTCAAACAAGATCGATAACTATTTCGGTAACCATTCAAGTGATGCTTACGATTATTTTATTTTTTTTTTTTGTTTGAAACAAGAGGTTTTACTGTGGGAAAAAACGATGAAGAAAAATAAAGCTTAAGAAAAATGTAGGCAAGTACCTTAGGGATTAAAAGGCCAAGTCTTGAAAAATTTATCGCGCCTCTTTGCTTTCCGTTGTATTTCATCGGTGAAGAAGTTAAGTTGAACTACGTATAACTATATATATATATTTACTATCTTGTACAGAGTAAAGGGATGGTTTCGTTAGGCAGTAGTAATGCTCGGTGGTTGGTCAAACGTAACATCACGTCTCAGATCTAAGACGCAATTTTTATTTGAGCCCGAGCCATTTTCACAGTATTTATTTTTCTTCTTTACTGAATTTTTTTTTTCTTTTTTATTTTTCGTTTTTTATTTCTTAGTTGATGAAAAGCATCAGACTTTATAAAAGAGGTTGATACCATAGATTTTTCAAATTTTTTTTTTTTTTTTTCAATACATTTTACTTTCAATTTAAAATTTTGGGGAAAATTGGGCAAAATAAATCTATCTGAAGATAGGAACGTTTCTCGCGCATTTATGTAATTTAACTGCTCAAAATTGACTTAAGGGGTAGTTGGGGGTGGCCTGCAATTTTTGACTGACATGCTTAATCAATATTTTTACAAGAAATTTTAGAGAGGTGTTATTTAAACATTTTTACGACGACTAGTCATGATTTTTATTATAAATTTTAACTGAGTTCAAATGTAATTAGAAAAAGTGACTTTTTATAGAAAAGTATCTTAAATTTTATTAAATTGAAATTTTTTAAACTAAATCTTGTAAAAATTCCAGGGTAATAAATATACTTTGTCGAAGGATTGATGAAAAATTGAACCTTGTAACAAGTGTATTTATTTTAGTGAATAAAATTCAAAATTTTCTCTCGGAAATTTAAAGTTACAAAAAAGTATGATTGGTTTTTTGCAAATATTTCTGTAAATATCAAGTTATACAAAAAATTTATAGAAACCTTTTTTGTAGAGCTTTAATTTCTCTACAAAAAACATATCTTGTACTTTTTTCAAAAACCGAATGGTTATTGAGATATTTTGAGTTTGAAGTTCAAATAATTAAATACAGAAATTTAAATTTGAAATTGCCGGGTTTCGGGACATGTGACCATTAATAGTCAATAAAAAAAATAAATTTACAGGGTGACCACACACCGGAGAAACCGGTAATTATCAGGGAATTTAATGCAACCGGGAAATATTATGGAAATGTCAGGGAATTTCGAAAAGTATCAGGAATTAAATTGTGACAGTTCAAAATTTAAAAAATTTAAATAATAATCTAGTTATAAGAGTTAAGGGATATTAAAAAAATTTCAAATTTTAAAGTGATTTTCAACAGGTTGTAACTCGAAGGAAAATGGTCGTCTGACAAAAACAAAAAAGGCAAATTGTAGCTTCAAGCGTCTAGTTTTCTGATCTTGTCTTTAAAATTTTTTATTATGTGCGGCTCCAGAGTAATCCTAAGAAAACTATCGAAAAATAAATTTACCAAATTTTTGCTCGTCTCAAAAACGATCTTCGAGCTTCAATAAATTTTTTTCGATAATTATGATTGATTTTTTATTATTCCGGAACCGTGCATAATAAAAAAATTTAAAGACCAGATCAGAAAACGAGACACTTGAAGCTACAGTTTGACTTTTTGCTTTTGTTGTACGACCATTTTTCTTCGAGTTACAAACTGTTGAAAATTACTAAAAAATTTGAAATTTTTTAGTATCCCTTAATTTTTGTAACCATTGTATTTTTAATTTATTTGAATAATAAAATGTCTTATTAAATATTTTAACTTATACATTTTCAACGTTGAATAATCAAAAGTAGGCAATATTAATTTATTTTATTGCCATTTTTTACAGTTTTTCCCATGATTTACTTATCAAATTTAATTATTGAAAATGAAAATAAAATAAAAACTTCGAATATCTAAATGATACGAATGAAATTTCAAAATCAGGGAAAAATTTGAAAAACTTAACTGGAAAACCGGGAAATATCAGGAAATTTTGAAATCATTTCTTTGTGGCTACCCTGATTTACACCATACGAAAATATTTATTTAAAAATTCCTAAAATCAAATAAAATTTTTTCTATTATACTTTCCAAAGCTTGAATGGTTTACTTAATTAAAGATTCTATTACACATTCACTGCGAGCTCGAAACGGTTTTAATTTTATTAAAAATTAAAACCAATCTTAATTTTTAATTTCCTTTATTTACGAGCACGAGAAGTAAGACGATATAATATTAAGCAAAGAACTTATTTCCCCATTAAATTAAATTTGTTGATGAATAAAAAACGATAAAGAATAATATTCTTTTATTTTTCTCTTCATTAAATATAAAAGGCAGCAGCAAAAGGTTATTAGTAACCTTCTATAAATTTTTCACCAAGCCACGTATCACCTCCTTCCGTCGTTGGGATATAAATAAATTATGCAACAGCAGCGTTCATTAATGAGCCTTGCTAGCACGTAAATAACGTCTTCTCTATCTGACATATATATTGCTTATACTTTTTGTACTTAACCTTTTATTTTTCTCAACGCAGTATCTCATGTATACCACCAAGATTATATTTGCCATTTCGTTGAACGTGAAATACCCCTTAACCACTGAAAATTTTGCCACTTCATGCGGAAACGCAGACGAAATAAATCTTAAAAAGGTTTCAAACTCTTTCCTTTTATTTTTACATTTTATTTTTTATCTTCATTCCATCTCACGTTTTACTTTTATAGACAGAAATATTTTTTTAAAAATAACAAATATTAAAACAAAACGAACATACAATAAAATTCCACCAAGTGATGTTTCAGTATATAAACATTTATCTTCTCCATACACTTTTTTTTTTTTTATTATTTCAGCTCTATTGCTCTCGAAATTATACCAGTTATGAAATTTTTATAGCCTTGTTATTGTGAATATACATAGGGCTGGTTTACGCGATCAATATACGAGTTTATTTAAGCTCGAGATGTTTTCCGGTTAATTCCCTAAGGTTTTATACGAGTAGAAGCAAAAGACCTTTTTAGACGGTCTTGGAAAATTAATGTACCAGTATCGCCTCTTAGACACATAGTCTGCTTTATCTTCTTTGTCTCGGTTTTTACTTTTTATCATACACTTTTTTTTTATTAAAGTTATTCTTTAAGATTGCCAACACAAAAATGTCTTCCATTTACTTAACCACCGAGCACTTAGCTCGATGACCATCTAAATTTACCTTTTTTTTGTATACTTAGCGTTAAATTGCCGATTAACGTTCAATGTAACGACAACTCGTCACTTTATTTTATTTACGCTTTGTCGTAGTTGAGTAAAACCTCCTGGTGAGTTGTCACTTTTTGTTGTTGTGGATACTTTTATCGTAAATTCTGTAAGAAGGGTGCTACAGTACGATGATAAAGCTCACTCCCAGTCGCACGCGACACTTTTATCAATCCTCTGAATACTCTGTTTGCACGCAGAATTTTAAATCGTTTTCTATTGACAACCCGATGGATATTTATCGTGACAGCAATAGATTGGTATTAACAAGTCGAGCTTCAATTTAATAACTATGATGTCAGTTGTTGATTTATTGTATCATGTTAGCTATTAATTGAGGATTTTAAATTGCGGTGTGAATAGTATTATTGAGGGCATTATTAGACAGTTCCCCTCACTTTTTTAAAATATGCAATGACTCAACTGTGATAACCTGGGTCGGAAAATTTGATTGGTTTTAAATAAAATAAAAATTTTAAGTTATCTATATCTATTCTATTATTATATTTATTATATTATATTATTAAGAGAATAAAGAAAAATTTGTTCCCGGCATATCTGTATGATAGAATTGGTTAATGCTATTAAATTTGGTATCGTTAGAAAGGTTTTGACTTGAATTTGTGCCTTTTCATAGTTTCAACTCTTTTTTATTATCAATCATTGAGATAAATCGATTTATCTGTATCTTTTGAATTACATTTCAATTACGCAAGAAAAAATACGATCGTAATTATTTTCTTTAAATAAATTAATATTCTAATTATTCTGTTACTAAATATGACTAAATGTCACTGAATATATACTATATTATTTATATTGCGTTACTTATTCCAAAATGACAAAGTTTTATATTTCCATTTGGTTTTAGGAAGCTTCTCAAAGCCAAAAAAGTGTGCATAGAAAAAAAAAGGATTCATTGACACAAAAAATCTTTACTCGCCTAAAGAAAATTTTTACTTACCCCAAGAAATTTTTCGCATTGTGAATTAAAACCAAAAAGTTATTTAGAACTAGAAAAAATTTTTTGGTGCAAAGAATCATTTCTTGACCAAAATAATCTTTTCTCGCCCCAAGAAAATGTTTGTATTGAATTTAAAATGCATAAAATTTCTTGGTGCAAATAAAATTTTTTGAGGCAAGAAATCGTTTTCTTCTGAGTATTTTATAAAATCAGTAATGATATTTGGGCAGTCACATAGTAACTGCAGGTTCGGGTACTATTCCTTACTTAGACTATTTTCAGACTTGTTTTCAAAAATTTTTTGCTTAGTTTTGGTCTCCTGTGTTTTTATTCCGACCAAAATTAGACTTTCTGCGTATTATTTTTTTCAATCTGTTTTTGAATGTCTTCAGTTAAAAAACAGCTTAAAATTTTCATAAAAATTGAAAAATATATCAACTATACCACATACAGACTAATTAGTTCAAATGCAGTCCAGTTCTACGAAAATCAGATCCAATTTTTCGACCCGGAAACCGTATTAAAATTTCATTAATTAATTAAAAAAAAATCAAAGCATTCATTGACAAATAGGACAACCTCAACTCAATTTCACTGAGATATGGAATTTCAAAAAATTATCTAGTTGTTACCAATTAGGTCTTGAATCATCTTGTGAAGAAATTTATCACATTTGGAAGCTCCCTTCATTATTTGCGTTTATCGACCATCATTGGCATAATTTTCGAGTATTTCTTACAGAACCCTTATCTAGTACAATTATATATGACACTCATGTGCCCGGGTCAAAAAATTTGATCTAATTTTAGCCTACTCAGATTGTATTGGGGCTAATCGGTCTGTTTTTGAATTTTTATAAAAGCTTTAAGCTGTTTTTGATCTAAAGACATTAAAAACATACATTCATAAAAATAACGGGCAGTAAAAGTCTGATCTAGGTCTGGATAAAAACAAAAGGAGGCAATAGATTATGAGAAAAAAATCTGATTTTGATCTAGAAGCGATCGAAACCAGGCTATAAATTATTGAAAACAAGTCTGAAAATAGTCAAAATAAGGAATAGTGCGGGCAAAATTCGATTACTCGGGCATTAACAATCGTCGCAACTCGCGTCTTATACACAATCGCACCAGAGATATAAACTACTATTATAATCGTATATTATACACAGAAAAAAGTTACTTTAAGTCAAGAGAAATCGTCTTAGTGAGAATAGATTTCTACTTTATCCGAGAAAATTGAGGTTATGAAAAAAAATTTTGTGACAGTAGAGCGCTTCGCGTTCGAGGTGTGCAATTTTTTGAACCAAGAAAATTTACTTTCAATCAAGAAATTTTTTTCTGATTATATTTAAGATAAACAGCATTAAATTTTACTAGCAATCGTTTGCACTTCAATAGATATTATTTTACTTTAAATGATTTTTCAGAAAATATTTTTCCAATAATATTTTGACGGATATTATTTACAAGAGATATTCTTGTGACAATATTTTCCCAGGATTGTTTTTACAGGGGTATAAATTCACCAGTCACCCTTACGTAATTTCAGAATTATGATTATATTGGCGCTCAAGAGCGTCTGTAAAATATTATACCACCGGAATGAGTCCGGAAAGTTATTAGAAATATAAATTATTTTTTTTAAAAATTATATCAATGCCAAGAATATTATTATTTAATTGCAAAAGTATTTATTTAATTAAAAGTATAAAAACTTCTGAATTGTTTTATTAAAAAAAAAATAATAATAATAAAAGAGTTAATTAATAGCTGTTACTTTTGCATAGAGCTCGGCAACAAAGAATTAAGTTGCAGAAAAAAAGAAACGAGAAAAAAATTTAACGGTAAAACTTAATTCAGAATCAACTTTTCTCTATTCTTTCCTAACTAATGAAGTCGCGATCAATTTCCTCCGGTCCCGGGCATTTAACTCAACCCAAGCTTTTCCATTATTTTCTTACGGGAATTTAACTTAGTTTGTTTCTATCTGTTTTTTTTTACTTTTCTGTGTGGACGCTCTAACTCTTGAATGGTCGGGCCATTAATTTCGAGTCTTTTAAAAGCCCCTAGCGACGAATACTATTTAAAGTACAAGCTTTTAGTAATTACCTAATAATTACGATAAATTATATATATATATATTCTTGGGATTTCATATCTTTGGCAGTTGATTAATTAATCAAAATAGCTTTCTGACCATCAAAATGTCATCTATTCACAGTTAAGCCTCGTCAATCCAATCGATATGTGTGCATAACATAGTTTTGGCCAATTTAACAAGTTAATCGACGCTCTGATAACGCGCCCCTCAACTTCGATACCAATTACATTAGAGCATAAGCATAATAACACCTTCATTAAATTCCTTATTAATTAACTCGTCTCAGCTATCGTGACTTGGATCAAAACTACTCGCTATCAACCACAATATCTAATAATTATAAAATATGACATTCAAATCTTCATGTTATCTTCATATAGAGTAGAACTACCGTTTTTGACCACTTCAATTATTTAAATAAATTAATTTGTAAAAGACGCAATTACATAATTTATTTTTTAAATATCTACAATGATACTTTTGTGATACTGTTATATTGGAAATTTTAATTTGTACGTTTTCATTAATTCAAATGAAGTATTAAATATGAAAAATTGAACCGTAGCCAAAAATAATACTTCTATTCTATCAAATGTTTTTTTGTTCTACGGAGATCTTAATTGCGTGGTTAAAAAAAAAGAATTTTGAAAAATTAGTGAAAACAAAATTGCAAGAATATTAAAAAGTTTCTTTGTGTTCTTTTATTTGAGAAAAATTTTTATATGGAAAAGATATCTTGAGTCAAGAAAATATTTTTGAAAATAAATGTTTTCGGGAATCAAGTCAAGATTTTCTTGAGCCAAGATAATTTTTCTTGGTTAAAGAAAATCTGTCTTGGTCAGAGGAAATTTTTACTTTATCCAGGAAAGTGAGCTTTCAGAAAATTTTCTTAGATCAAGAATTTACTTTCGATCGATAATTTTTTTTCCGTCTAAGGTTAAAGCCCGTATACCCGCTCAGTACCATTAGTCGCTCACTTTAACTGTTTAAGGCGTTTTTTTATAATTTCTATAAAAAAAAATTACAACTAAAAATATTAATATTGATAAATAATTATTTGTGAATCTAAATACATTAAAATATCATGTATCAAATTATTTTATAATAGATTATAAATTTAAATTGAATGACTGTTTTCAAAATCGCGCTCAGCCGGGCATTTTTTACTAACGTTCATTCGTTAGATTAAATTTAGGTTGCGTCAAATTTTTTAAGAATCGTTATAACTATATCTTATTAAATACATTTTTAAAACTCATGAAATTTTATATTATCAAAGAATAAAGTAGTATAATTTATAAATTATTTGTCCAAATCAAACTTATCATAGTTTAATTGATATTGTCTCTGAGCGACTATAGGGCCATGTGTTGATCGAGTAATGGTACATCGCAACTTTTAGTGAGCGACTATCGGTACACTCACGGACCTTATTTAAAAAATTAATAATAATTAATTATCAACATTATTCTTGAAACTAAAATTTTATTCTAATACTCTTAACTTCAAAAAATAACTATAAAAAAAAAAAATAGTTTTTCATTTTATTTATTAACTTATATTGAGTGATTTAATCTCACTTAAATGAAAAGTGAGCGAGGGGCTTTTACCTTATATTTCTTAATAATTTTCATAAAAAATATATTTTGCGTATTCTGTTGACTGGTACCTGACGTAACTTTTTGAAAAATCATCTGCAATAAAAAAAAATTGAACGTAGGTTCATTTAATTTCTTATTTTTCCATACAAAATGGCGGTCTTGTCAAAGTATTCAATTTTCAACAAACAATCGACTTTTTTTCATAAAATTAAAAAAAAAATCTCTACGTTTAGATTTGAATGCACATCCAAACATTAAAAAAAAAGTTCTAATTAATCAATTAATTATAACATGAAATGTCTATACGTGATATCAGTCACTAGAAAAAAAATTTAAACAGAATATAAAAAATAGTTTTTAGTAATATTCCTGAAGTTAGCAGACAGTTAAAAAATTTTGAATTTTTATTTCAACAATTTAATTTTAAAAAAAATAAAAATATGCACATGTAAAGAATTTAAAAAACTATAGGTGCAATTTTTTGAAATATTTTTTTTTCATAATTTATCATTTAAGAGAAAATTCAAAAATTATTAGACGTCTGCTAACTTCAGTATCATTTTTAGTATTGAAAGCATTGAAAACTCTTAGCAATTAGAAAACAAAAAGATCATTGTAGTTTTATTTTTACTAATTTTTAAATTCCTCATTTCGAATCGCGCACTTGGGTGACTCCTTGAATATTTACGATAAAATTTTTATTAAAGATCCGAAAAAATTTCTAATAAATAATGAAACTTTGTTGCAGTTTGTGTCCAGTGGCCAGAGGGTAGGTGCATCCACGACGTGCCTGAAGAGGCACTTTTTACTCTTTACTCGGAGATTCGAGAAAATTGCCAAGGGTTCTCCTGATATGAGTGCAAACCAAGGGAAGGGCTACGACTTATAAATCAGAGACACGAACAGATAAACATTTTTTAGTGAAAAAATTTTTTTATTCACAGTTTCAAGTTCGATATAATTAAATTTTACCGGTTAAATTATACAATATCGAACACGAAATAATTATTTTTAAAAATAATTTAATACGTCAGTACGTACACGCGCGGAGATCGAGTTTAGTTTCTCGATTTGTGATAATTATAGCTCCCAAGAGCCGCCATACCATGACCAAGCCATAAATAATAAGTAAAGATTAATTTTTAACGCATGAAAGAGATTAACTTTTCATCTGCAATATGCGGAATGAAAAGAGACGACAAATGTTTTATACTTTCAGATTTATTTTTTTATTTTAACAAAACGATACAAGCTCGTATTTGAATGAGCTTACTATCGTTTTTAAATAACTTTTATTTATCAATGATCTAAATTAAACGTCAGACATTTGTCGTCTTTATTTTTGTATGTGAATGAGTGTCCCCGGTCTATCACTGGCCTGGTAGAAGGTCATCGATATCAAAATATTAAATGCCACTACAGTCCCTGCAGCTAAGGTGGGTCCATTTTATTTACAATTTTAAGTCATGACTTTTAAAAAATATATTAATTGTAACAAAAATCATCAGACAGGAAACGGTTTTTTAAATTCAACAGAAAAATATTTTATTTATTTATCAAACTATATTCAAATTCTAGAGCTTAAATCTTGACTACGTATCATTTAATATTTCTTTTTATAAAATTTTTCTTACAAAAAAAAATTTATTTAGTCAAAAGTTTACTTGAAAAATTTAGTTTGATATTTTGATAAAACAATAGTATATTTTTTAACATTTACATTTTTAAAAATACTACTAAATCTTTCACTTCCACTTTCCAATTGGTCGCAGGCTCCTTTTAATTACTTTTTTTTATAAATTATCGGGTCACTGTTAAAAATCAGAGGTTAATTTTTCATTCAAATTATTTCCTACAGTGAGTTTTTTTATCAGCGGAGTAATTTCGGAGTGAATATTAATTTTATTTTGACTTCTATCCACTTTTGATGTTGAAATATATTTATATTTAATGAAAAAGAAAAAAAATTTGCTTCTCGAAACCGGAGTTTAAAAATTATAATAAACTCTTTGGAGTGAATTTCAATTGTCAAATTTTTTCAGTGTACACGGAAAGAAAATTATGGGAAATCTTCCTATCCATTATGGCAATAGTTCCCATAATGATGTAGGAACTGTAGCCATACTATAAGGATGGTTCCTATATATTATGGTAACTATTCCCATAATGTTATGGGAACCATCCCTTAATATAATAAATTTTTTTTTTTTGCAAAATAGTGTAGAATTTTTTTCAAAATTTGAGGTTTTATCGAAATTTAAATTTTTATTTCCAAAATTTGAATTTTCTTAAATGTTGTGCGCTGACAAAAAATTTATGCTAAAAATTTTGATGTTTTTTTGCCATATACGAATTTTTTTTTCAATGTTTGAATTTTTGTTTTTATGTTTAATAATATTTTTGTGTATTGTAGAAGTGATTTCCACACTCTTTACATTAATATTTTCATGATAGTATGGGAACCGTTCTCATAATATTATAGGAATGATTTCCATAATGGTATAGGAACGATTCCCATAATATTATGGGAATGATTCCCATAATAATATAGGAAATATTCCAATTGCATTATGGAAACCATTCCTATAATATTATGGAAATCTTCCCTTACTTCTATGGGAACCAGTCCTATAATGTTATAGGAATGGTTCCTATGATTTATGGGAATGGATCCTATAATTGATAGGAATAGTTCCTATATATTATGGGAATGATTCCCATGATGATATAGGAAATATTCCAATTGCATTATGGGAACCATTTCTATAATATTATGAGAATGGTCCCATACTAGAATGGTTCCTATAATTTATGGGAATGGATCCTATAATTTATAGGAATAGTTTCTATATATTATGGGAATGATTCCCATAATATTATAGGAAGTCTTCCTATAAATTACAGGAACCATTTCTTATAATTATAGGGACCATTCCTATAATGGTATGGATAGCATTCTCATAATTATAGGAACTACTCCTATAATTATGGGAAACATTCCTATAATAATAGGAACAACTCTCATAATTTATGGTCGTAATTCCTATACTGGTATAGGAAAGAATTTCTCAAAATTATAGGAACCATCCCCATAATTTTCTTTACGTGTACGCTGTGATTTTTTTAAAAACCCCTGAACTCCGAGTGACGGAGTAAATTCGAATTTAAATAAAATTGCCCCTGATATATTTCGAATTTGATTTGCATTCACTCCGCATTTAAGCCGCGTTCGCTTAGAAAATTTTTTACAATTAATAAATTAGGCGATGACCTGAAATCTTGGTCGGTGTTAGGCCGCCGAATGTTTCTGTTCCTTAAATTTAAAATTTTTACAATTTCGGTCTAAATATTGTTGCCGCGTTTATTATTTTGCAATTCTCACATATATTAATAAACAAATCCGTATGAAAAAAAAAAATAGTAATTGTTCTGAAGGACTTTTCAGTGGTTACTTTTTATTCCCACAAATTTAAAGGGATTTTCTTTACTCGAGGAAACCACAAAATGATCATAGCGGCAACAATCCCGCGATTTAGGTTTAGTAAAACGATTACAGGGTTTTAGTATATCCAATAGGCTTAGTTCATTTTCACTTATTAATCGTGACTATTTTTTTACGCGTACTTTAACGAGCTTATGACGCATTCCAACGCGCATTTTTTATTTTTAAAATTTTTCTACTATTATCATTCTTTGTTAATTTATTATTTTTTTTTAAGCTACTATTATGATTGTTCTGTTTCAACGATTACTTACTATTAAAAGACAAATACGCTCAATGGTATTATTGTAATCGGATTAAACGTGATTGCCGTGAATGTCCGTAGAAATAATAAAACGCAAACAGGGTAAAGGTCTAGTGAGATCAAGTTAAATGTACTCAGGAGATTTTTAAATTTTAAATATTAGATTAGATGCGGGACAATTTTACACTCCCGTTAGGATTAATTTTTTTTATTTTTCATATATTTGTAATTGTGGTGAATTTAAAAGGGTTAAAAAAAATATTTAACGAAGCGCGACTGTATAGTGACACTGCAAGTTTATTAAAGAGTATAAAAACTGAGTACTCTTGAGTGTTTTTTTTTTCTTCTAAAGAAAATGACATTTTTTTTAATGGCGGAACTTGCGGGGTCACTTGTGTCAGTTCGCTTAAACAAAAAGATGTCTCTCAAATGTAAACTCATATAGTAAATAACCAAAGTAATGGCAAGCAGAAAAGCATAAGAAGTGGAAAATTATCTCAACAGAAAATGCGTTACAGACAACAGTGAAAAAAAAATCTCGAGACTTTTGAGCCAAAAGAACTGAGAGGAAATTAAACGAGACATCCGTAAATGTCGGTATAAAAAAATAATAGTGATAATAATAATAAAAAAAAAGAGGCGAGAGATACGATTATAAATGAGTAGTAGAGTAAACGTTTTTAGCAGTAGTATAGCCAGAAAATTCCACTCGGTATTATAGCAGTACAGCAAAAGTAACGAAAGAGAGAGACCGATAAAATAAAATGTTCACGGCGCAATGCCACGTTTTGGTTTATTTGCGTTAACATTTTCGTGCTCAGGTACACGAGAAGAGTGAAAACCTATACTTCAAAGCTTGTGCCAAGTCCAATGGCCTTTCATGCTTGTGAGTAGAACGATAAGAATGAACAAAAAAATTTATATTTATATATAACTATAAGTTTATATATAGGAGAGAAGGGGGCAAACGGGGAGAGACAGGGGGCAAATTTTACAAACAAATTTTTTTTTGAATATAATTGAAAATTATTAAAAATTTTTTTTTACTGTTTCGGAAAAATTTGTTTTTGTAAAAAGAATAGAAGAAAATTAATTTGATTTTTTTCCTTATCAATTTACAATAAAAGAACTCCGGTATAAAATTAGGTTGGACGCTTTTCGATAATTAAATTTAAATTATCTACATTGTTTGAAATTTAATTAACTTTTAACAATTTTTTAGTCTATTACTTTAAGTAATATAGAGGGTAGAAGTACCATTTGTGGCCAGTGCTCTATTTTTGGACCTTTAATATTTTATTTTAATCAATGAAAAGTATAAAAAAAATTTAGTTTTGCACCTCATGGTAAGAAAGCAAGTCTTTGATTGGTTAAAAAGGACACTAGAAAGAATAAATATTGCGAAGAATGTCCACATTGTTCGTGAAAATTATGACAAACGTACACTTTTTACATATATATAGATATACTATTTATTAGTCATTAAACGATCCACCAGAAAACCCAATCAACAGCCGTCTCGAGTTAGGACAACGGAAAGTCCCAGACTATAGAAAATCATCTTACTGTATTTAATTATAATGTACAATTCACTATATGAACTTTGACTCGCAAGTCTAGTTATTTTTGCTGAGTATCTATACATTGAAAACAATAAAAATAATTTTAAATTATTATAAAAATCAATTAAATCATGTTTAATTGTTACTATTATTATTTAACAATCTTTTGCATCAGAAATAATACAGGAATTAATTTTTTATTAATAAGATTGAATATTATTTTAGGTTAATTAAAAGATTAAATTTAATGTAGTGTCCTTTTTTACCAATAAAAGACATTATTTCTTACCATTCGATGCAAAAACTATTGTAACGGATTGATTAGGAAAGGCTTTCGACACTCGTGTGTTGGCAACACTTGCCTAACGGCTCGTGAACCAATCACACTCGTTGTCGAAAGCACCTTCCACTCAATGCGTTAATATACTATTATTCTAATACAATTTAAAAATTGCCTTTGAATGAATTAAAAAAATTAATTGTTGCGTACGTTACGTATTATTTTATTAAAATTTTTTCAATGACAAAAACTGGTCTAAAATGGCCACAAAAAATACTTTTACCTTAAGGAGGTTCGACCGATACTAGTGAGTCAAAGTAGTGTTTGGATTTTTTTGTTTGCTAAATTCTTCTAATAGTTATGAAAATTCATTATTTTAATTTATAATAACATAACGAATTCATAAATTAATATTTATTACTTACTTAATTAAAGAAAGTAATGAAATGACTTGGTTATTTTTGACTCATATGATTTAATAAAAAGATTTGGCAACAGCGCGATCTAACTTCTTACACATCGATATTCAAATTAACGCGGGAAAAATTTATTTCTAATCTCGTCTCTCTTATTAATGTATTTCTATCTTTGTTTTTTCTCTCAGCTGCTTCCGCGACGTTGCCAAACCCTCAATAATATGTATCTCTGTCGATGAACGAGATTAAATAATAAAGTTTAACTTGAATTATTTAAATAATTACAACGGTAACACTATATTGTTAAAATTTTATCATATTCCAAAAATATTCAAGGTTATGGCATGTGGTTTTCTATTTCTTAAACTTGGGAGGTTAATAATGAAAATAATCGAACAAGTCATGACGGGAGCTTGTCCGCCATAAGAGCCTGTGTATAAGAACTTTAAAAACGTCATTTTTAAATCTTTTTTTCTAAAAAACTAGACGGTGGATCATATTCAAATTTTGAGAACACATAGATAAAGTACTTCTTTACATGTATACTAAGTTTCAAATCTTAAAGTTGGAAAATCCTCTTTACATGAGATTCGGTCGAACCTCCTTAATAGCTTTTCCAAAAATACTTCTTTGAAATTGAAAGTAATTTGAAGATTTTACTTTAAAGTTATAAATAAATAGTAATTAACAAATAAAAAATTAATAATTGAGAGTTTAACTTTTTCAAAAATCTAGTCAGTCGAAAAATTTTGAAATTCCCGTTTTATGATAAAAACTATTAAAGTAGTTCACTCGCGACCTATAGTGTGTGCTGTTGCTTACACTCTCACTCGCTATTGCTTACACTTTTACTTGATATCGCTAACTCGTTTTTTCTCATTTGAAACTGTGAGACATTTCTTCAAATATTTATAACTTTTGTACTTATCGGTAATATGAACATTTTTATATATTTTTAAATTTGATTTTTTTTTGTCTATAATCTGTTAGTTTTTGAAAAGATTCTTAAGCAAGACTTTTTTTAGGTTAGGTCAAGCTACTACATGTTAACTTTGATTATCAATATCTCCTTACAAACGGCCAAAATTTGTGATTTTTTGAAATTACATCCAGGATATCTACCTTGATATCATATTTCAATTATATATTTTTATGAAAAGTCGCTTTACGAGTGAACTATTTTAATATCTAGAAAATTTTTTTTACCCTAGAAGGTACCCATTTTGCCCACAATAAATGAAATTTAAAAAAAAAATATATATATATATATATAACGTATTAGAGTTCTCGAACAAAATATTTTCTTAAGTACCCCGTTTTGCCCCCTCCCCTCCCCGATATACACGATATATATGATAGAAAAAAAATAACAATGTCCTGCAGAAAAAAGTGAAATATTTTATATTAATTTTGTAAAGTGAGATAAAATCTCATTGATTTGAAATGAAGGATAAATAAAGAGGTCCTGCTTTAAAATTGGCATGGATCATTTATTAAAAAAATATATAAGAAAAGATCGTCAGATATTTTGGTAAAAAAACATATTTAACAATTTCAAGTTCCTATTATTAACGATGACGTTGAATTAATTTAACAACGGTATTAAATCTTGCAAATAATGGACATTAATAACAACTGTTTATACAATAATATATGTGACAGTATTAATTTATATATGAGTCCATCTGTCCAGGCGTACGTCAAATAAACACCAATGTACAATATAATGACAAGATACATGTATGTTTACGTTTAATAACGTACTGTACATTTGCGTTTGAATAAAATAATCTCAAATATAATAAATAATATCAAATGAACTTTAAGTTATATATGTTTAAATATATATTCCGTGACATCTATTATCTAATTAATTAATTTAACAAATAGCTTTTATAGACTTCTGTTTCGATATTCCACTAATTTTACTCGTCAATTAATTAAATTATATATAGAGAAGACTTGGCACGACGGGATGCCTTTGCTGGTAATTAATTCTTGTGGCTTTTCAACACCGAATAAAATTTGTTTTAATTTATTTTTATTTACGTGGAAAATAATTTTTTTTTAACAAAATTAGATGAGAATAAATTTTTTTTTTTCAATTTATAATTTAAAAAATTTCTCGGGGCAAAATAAAATTTTCTTTCAAAAACAAATTTATAAATTACTAGTATTTTTAACATAAAAAAAATCTGTCCCTTTTTACTCCAACTTTCGCGCCAATTTTAAAAAATCTTTTCCAAATTTTTTAAATAAAATTTCGAGTTTTTATAAAAAATAAAATAAACAAGAAAAAAAAATTTTTCGTACCCAAAAAATTTTTTGTTGTAAGTCGTAGTGCAAAAAATTTCTTCGAGTGCGCACACTTTCCATTTAGTATATTTAATTTTTGAATATAATTAAATTACTTAATTAGTAACAATTAAAAATAAAAAAAAAAATATATATGAGATTATTTGAATATTTGATATAATTTGCATACATACTCATAAATAAATCAACATATGTCCAGTATACGGTTGCAAATAATTAAATTAATTTTTCATACTATTAAATATTTAAAAAAAAAAATAACGATACAGTTAAATTACTTATGATAAAATCTGACCATTTTTTCTCACGTTAACGAACGACAAAAAAACCTCACATGCAAGATTTAATAATACAAAGAAGCTTGGACAGTTTCAACTAAACTAAACTGTACAATAGAGTACATGAATTCTAAATAAGCATGCAACTGCATTGTCAGTCAGTGTTCGTGTGTTACATCTCTTCAGGACTTTTAACTGAATGCATTCTCTACATGTCTCTCTTTCTCTGCCTTTTTTTTCTTTCTTCACATACTCTATTTTATTTTTATTTTTATTCTCTATTTACTCTTGTATATGTAATCTACTACTGGTCGATATCGTTCGCACCTGCACCTGGTTTTTCTCCATACACATATCTATCATTCCGTCTATTTCTCTTGGGAGACGGCACACTGCCTGTAGAGACACGTAAAACTGCAGTGACTTTATTGCACTCGGGAGATGCTACGGAGTAGAAAAATAAATGTAAGAAGTGAATGAAGAAAAAGAAAAAAAATAAGAAGCAGAAGAAGTAGAAGAAGATGAAGAAGAAGAAGGAAAAGCTGTAGAATAAAAAAAACACAAGTTCGAAATTGAAACGAAAGACCGCGGATACTGTTGAAGAAAGGACAAGTCTGTGTCAGGATGTTGAAGGAAAACGCTTCTGCAATGGGAATAAAAATAAAAATAAAAAAATAAGAGCGGCTTTACCAAACCCCCAGAAGCTCTTCATCCAAAAGAGATTGCGTTATTTTTCTAGTTCTCACGGGCTCTTATTCCGTTTTTTTTTTTTTTTTTATTTTCTTTTTCGCTTCATTTCTATATATACATACATGACGTTTTATATCCACAATGATTTTGGTTCACTTCCGCAGTAGTACGATTCTCAATCGTCTCTTCAGGTTACTCTTGAGATCAAAGTCTCTTTTCAGTTTAAGTTATTTTTACACTTAACTACTTTTTTTATTCTTCACTCTTGCTCTTTAATCCAGACTAAAGAGAGACACGTTTAATTTTTCGTTCTTGTTTAAAAGATATTAATTGCACCTTGAGTACACTGAGAAAAAAAAATAAAATATCAAAATAATTTTTTTTTTATCTGCTGTTTTTAGTTTCCGCGTTTTTTGAAATTATAATAATTTCATATGCATAATTATTTTAATGCCTTTATATTGAGTAATTAAAAGAAAAAAAAAATTGTAGGGTTTGTTTAGAATTTTTTTTTTAGTCTTGTAGATGATTAGTCGCTTGATGATATTGAAGAGTGAGAGATAATTATTAATTAAATTTATTAATTAATTTTAAAAAAATACAGTAAGATAAAAAAAGAGAGTGAGAATGTAAAAGAGAATGCAACGTTAAAAATCACCCTGATGGCTGCAGACACTTGCGATATCGTTACACTTAGCTTTTATTTTTAATTTTAATCGTAATTTATTAAAGTGATATATATGTATAGAAAAAAAAGATTTCTTGGGGCAAGAAATGTTTTTTATTATGAATTAAAGACTACAATTTCCTTAGGACTAGAAAAAATTTTTTTCTCGTCTTAAGAAATTTTTTTATTGATTCAAGATAATTTTTTATCGCCCTAAGAAATTTTTTTTTTTCAATTTGTAGTGAAAAAAAATTTCTTGGGTCTAATAAAAATTTTTTTGTGGTAAGAAAATTTCTTGAGTCAAGTAAAAAACTTCTTGGGTCAAGTAATAAATTTCTTGGGTAAAGTAAAAAATTTTTTGGGTCAAATAAAAATTTTCTTGAGACGAAAATAAATTTTTTATGATAAGAAAATTTCCTGAGTCAAGAAAAATTTTTCTTGGGCCAAGTAATAAATTTCTTGGGTCAAGTAATAAATTTCTTGGGTAAAGTAAAATTTTTTTGGGTCAAATAAAAATTTTCTTGAGACGAAAATAAATTTTTTATGATAAGAAAATTTCCTGAGTCAAGAAAAATTTTTCTTGAGTCAAGTAAAAATTTCTTGGGTTAAGTAAAAAATAACTCGAGTTAAGTAAAAATTTTTTTGCGCCAAGAAATTTTTTTTTTCTGTACATATATATCGCCGTAGCTAGTCTAGGGCTCTCTATCCAGTGGTAAAGCATGAGGTATTTTTTGTACGTAATAATTCGTATTTATAATTTTAATCGTAATTTAATATAATTAACGTTCAATTGCGACCAAATTGCCCGACCATTCATAAATCCACTTAACATCCTAGTCCATTAAAAAAAAAAAAAAAAATCCACATGATAGCTCTTTATAAAAATGTAATTTTTCACTTGACCTAAACCCAACTTTTTAAAATTAATTATTACTTTTTACTAAATTTTTTTTCTATTAATTCCACGTATCACGTTTGTTTATTTTACTATTATTATTATTATTATTATTATTATTATTGTTTCCTGGAGCCCGTTGATCATCCGATTAATATCCAATTGGCATTTTATTGACTGCAACTACTGTTAATATTGAATCACGCCATTATTGAATTGAATTGACTTGAGATTGATTGAACACTTGTTACTATATTCACATTAATTATTTATTTACTTATTATAATTACATATAATTGTTTATTATTTTATTATTTACATCACATTTATTTATTTTTTTTTTTTTTCATTACTTATTATATATAAATATGTAACAAATTTATTTTTCTCATAAGTATCTCTATTATATGTATAGAAATTTTTTAAAATTTGTTTATTTTTATTACATAATAATCACGGTAATGCGCCACATTCACTGGTTGATGACTGTCTCGTTGACAAAGGCCCGTACTTTGCCTGTGGTTGTGCTTGGTTGTGGTTGGAGCGGTTTTGGGAGAGAATTTTTAATTGCTTTTTAATATTATTACCTTTTTTAATTTGCACGTCTCATGTCGTGGCCTTGGCTTGCCTTCATATGAGATTCACCTGTGATTACATAAACATAAACATATACATATACATATATAAATATATATATGTATATGTATATAAATGAATTAATTAATATATATATATTAGCGTTATTTTATAATTTAAATATTAGAATGTCTATCGTTGTTTCATTTAGTTAATAAAGCTGGAAATATTTTTGAAAATTTATAATAATAATTTTTTTTAAAATAATTAATATGCAAGTAGATGATTTATGAGTAAATGTAACAACGGTAGACAAAGTAATATTGGTTATTTTTTAAAAATAATTTATTAAATTGAATTATATTAATTGTTGATGATCGTGGCACGGTGTGTAGTTGGCGATACAAATGGCCGCGAGGTTGCTGCATGCTCCAAGTGCCGCCTTATTAGTGGTAACTAATTAATTCATCGGTCCCAAGTCATTCGCACTTTACCCCTTAGCTGTTATATATACGCAGAAATTATTGTCGCTTGAAATGATACACTGAGAAAAAAACAAATTTGTAAAAAAGTTTTACAATTCAATTCGATTTATTACTCAATTTTCTTGAGTAATATATCGATATGAATTTTATTGCATTAATATCATATCGAATGCGAAAAATCATTTTCTTGATGGAAGAAAATAAAGATTTTTTTTTATTTACACTATTGCAAAAAAATGAGATCAAGATATCTTGGGTTTGTTCGATTAAGAAAATTGTATTGAAGGAAATGTTGAAATTTTTGAACCGAAAAATTCTAAGATTGGAAATTTTTATAAATTTAATGTCTAGTGGTAAGAACATGCAATCATTCCGAAAGATTTTTTTTTCTCAGTGTGACATAGTAAAGCCGGGCCACGTTAGCCATCTAGAGGAAATTCAAATGTACAGATGGAAAAATTATTGTGGCCCATGGTAAAATTCACGGGTCGAAAAATTTGATCTGATTTTAATCTTAGATTGTATTTGGACTAATTGGTCTGTCTTTGAATTTTTATAAAAATGTTAAGCTGTTTTGAACTATGGGAAGGTCTGATTTTGATGGTGACCAAAGCAAGGTCAATAATGATTCAAAACAACTCTGAAAATAAAGTCAATTAAATTTTACATATTGATTGAATACGAATAAAAAGTCAAATTTAATAGAAATAACTTGAAATTCTTATTTGATTTGAAACAGATCAAATTTTTCGACCCGAATCTACAATGGTTGCAGTAATTTTTTATATAATCACTGTCTTTTTTAACTATGGCCATACTAATTTTTCTATGTGTTTATTTGAATTTTCTTCAGATAGCCAACATGGTTAGATGTACTACGACACCATAGAATTTCGAACGAGAATAATTTCTTCGTGTATAATACACTCACTGTCCCGTACGGGAACACAACTAGATTTAAACTAAACTTGCACCCCACTGACACACTCAACACACACACATACATACTACTATCGCATCAAATAACAAACAACAAACAACAACTAAAGCTACAACTTAAAACTCGAACTCTAAATATCCAACAAGAAATAACAAAGACAAGTACAAGAGTTTGGGGTTTAGATAAAAAGGAATAAAAAAGTTTTAGTGCATGGGGTGATTGCGAAAGACTCGGACCGAGTTGTGACGGGCCTCGTATTCTGTACACACGATTATTCACCGTTTTCTCTTGGCATCGCATTAACTAATTAGTATCTTGGCAGTGCGTAGAGTTAATTAGTTACCTCTGAGCGCGCAAGCACCAGCATAGTCACCTTCACACAGAAAAAAACAAATATACATATATATTTATTTTGTTACTTTAGCAATATATTCCTCGTAGCTGTCTCGTGATGTTGACTAACTTTTGCTAGAGTAGCTATTGAAAGTATGAAATACTTAAATATTTTCTTGGCCTATTTAAATAAATCACTTTAAGTTATTCAAATGTCTAAACTTAAGGTAAAAGCTCCTACTCGCTCACTTTTAATTTGAGTGAAATTAAATCACTCAATATAAATTAATAAATAAAATGGAAAACCATATTTTTTTTTATAGTTATTTTTTGAAGTTTCGAGTATTAGAATAAAATTTTAATTTCAAGAATAATCTTGATAATTAGTTATTAATTTTTTGAATAAGGTCCTTGAGTGTACCCATAGCCGCTCACTAAAAGTTGCGATGTACCATTACTCGATCAACACATGGCCCTATAGTCGCTCAAAGACAATATCAATTAAACTATCATAAGTTTATTGATTTGGGCAAATAATTTATAAATTATACTACTTTATTCTTTCATAATATAAAATTTCATGAACTTTAAAAATGTATTTAATAAGATATAGTTATAACAATTCTTAAAAAATTTGACGTAACCTAAATTTAATCTAACGAATGAACGTTAAAGTAAAAAATGCCCGGCTATGCGCGATTTTGAAAGCAGTCATTCAATTTAAATTTATAATCTATTATAAAATATTTCGATACATGATATTTTAATATATTTAGATTCACAAATAATTATTTATCAATAATAATATTTTTAGTTGTAATTTTTTTTTATAGAAATCATAAAAAAACGCTTTAAACAGTTAAAGTGAGCGACTAATGGTACTGAGCGGGTATAAGAGCTTTTACCTCATACACGGTGAAAAATTTACAGTCTATTTTACTATGTGCGCAGAGTATCACCAAACTATAAGAAAACTGGTACAAAATTTACAAGTGTCCCATAGTAAACAGTATGCGCAGACTACACGATTGTGGCCTATGCGCATACGTTTACTATGGGACACTTGTAAATTTTGTACCAGTTTTCTTATAGTTTGGTGATACTCTGCGCCCATAGTCAATTGGACTGTAAATTTTTTACCGTGTATCATATTCAAATTTCATTTTTTTTTGTTCTTAAAATATAAAATATTTAATAACTTCAATGTATTGCCAAGTATTATTTGAATTATTCAATTATTTAAAATAATTGATAGCTATTATTAAATAATTATCAGCTTTTAAAATTGTAACTAAAGATAACAATAATATCGGATATCAAATTATAAAATATTGATTAATCTGACAAACCTTAAAGTCCTAAGTTTTATATTTTCCCTCAAATTTTTAAATATTTTAAAATTAACTGAAACTTTATTTAGATTTTACTTGTATCAAAAATACTTATGGAAAATTACGTAATTTATTGTTTTTAAAAATCCTAACCACTGGAATTTTATGACAGCTCATATTTTCCAGTATTTTTAGTATCACTTTTTAATATAAATTCTTTTCATAATAAAAAATTTTAATTTCACACTCGTCCGATAAGAAATTTCAGCTGCATAATTTATTAAAAATTATCAAACTTGATTTTTAAAAATAACATTTACGGTTATATAAATAGATGACTAATTTTATGAAGATTGAAATTATTATACGATTAATAGTTTAGACATTGAATAAGTAGGTTTGTATTTGTGAAAAAAACTAAGCAATACTTGAACTTTTTTAAGTATGTGTTGCTAAAATAACAAAATATTTTTTTCTGTGTTAAATTTAAGGGCATTCTCAGGCAGTTCCCCTCCCCTTCTTTGAAAAAATATATACTTTAGTTATAAGCGTATCAACATATTATTAATTAATTGAAAACAAGACGTAATTGCAATTTAACAGATACAGAGTTTAAAAAAATTACAGCTATCAATAAGGAGTTGAATGAAATTTTGCAAATAAATTTTAGCCAAATAATTAAGATTTCGAATTATAAGGTACCTGCGGGTAATAAGGCCTAGCTAAGGGAGATTTTGAATAGAATCGAAAATATTGCATTTTATTATCGAAATGTATCATTAATCTCTATTTCAACACATTAGCCATAAAATGTAATCAAGTAATGGTAATTTTTACTATAAAAAAACAAAAAATTATACTTTTACAAAAACCATACGAAAAGGCCTTATTTTACTACGGAAGAGTAATAAGGCCTACGGGTTAAACAAACTGGAATAGTTTAACTATACTTGATAAAATTGGTATTAGAAATGAATCATCCCTTAAATTTAGCAACAATACTTTTTAAGAATCAGAAGACTAGATTGTTTTGCTCAACAGCACTTGAAATTATCAGTATTCTTTTTTAAGAGTCAGAAGACTAGATTCTTTTTTATAATTTCTTCTGCGCTACGACAGCATATGACGGATGATGAAATATAGAAGACAGGGAACGTGGTATCGAGATTCTATAAATTTATCGTAACATCTATGCAAGACCCTTCTACTAGAGTAGCCTTTAGCGGAGGCAATTATTTTAAATATAATTTCTGTCAATTAGGCCTTATTACCCGCGGGTACCTTAATTGACAAGAAGATTTTACTGAAATTTATTTTCCAAATTTCGTTTAACTCCCAATTGATATCAACTGTAAGTAATTTCTTTTAAAGTCTATGCCTGGATGAAATCGCACAGAAAAAAAGTTGACTCAAGAAAATATTTTGGAAAACAAACATTTTCGAGAACGAATTCAAGATTTTTTTTGAGCCAAGAAAATTCATCTTGGTCACGAATTTCTACTCTGTCTGAGAAAATTGAGGTTTTCAAGAAAATTTTCTTTAATCTAGAATATTTACTTTCAGTAAATTTTTCTGCGTGACTTCCCTGCTCTTTTGTCAATAAATCCTTTATCTTTTTATTTTTAATGGCAGTTCAAGGTCATTGAATATTTAAAAAAAGTGGGGGGTATTGTCTGAGAATGACCTTAGAAGAAAACAAAATTAACCATAAAGTAATTTCCCTATGGACAATAAGTTTGAAGTTTACCGAAGCCTTCTTATGAAAGCCACAGTGACCCCATCCTGTCTCCTATTTACTGGTCTGAGGATCGTGTATCCTTACATCCCTCGGTAAGCAACCCTTGAACCTTTACTTACCCGCTTAAGATCTCAACCTTAGTTGACCCAGCACTGGAAACTACATAGGTGCATAATGGTATGCAAACTCTGTCTATAGACGCTATTTATCTCGTGTTATTTTAACGGCTTGTTACTCGAAAGCCCAATGGTCCTCGAATTCAACTTACTCTTGTACACACCTTTGAATATTTTATCGTCCTGAAACACTACACGTGACCTTTTCGAACCTCGTATCGACCTCGGGGGGTTTTTTTATTTTTTTCTTTTTTATTGTCACTTTTCAAAGCATCGGGTGTCACCTGGAATGCCAAGTGAACCAGAAATAAAGATCAATTCCTCTGAGAAACGGTAAAATTTTATTTTCCCTCGAAAATTTAACGATACTGAATTTAGCTGACGTCTAATAATTTTTTAATTTTTTTTAAAAAGATGAATTATAAAAAAAAATATATTTTAGAAAATTGCACCTGCAGTTTTTTTTATTTTTCATGTGTGCATTTTTTTTTTTTTTTTTTTTTATAAATTTATTTATTGAAAAAAAAATTCGAAAATTATTAAACATCTCTGAATTCAGAATCATAAAATTTAATCTGAGTAAATTCTTTATTTTTTATAAGCTTACATTGCAACAAAAACGGAGTAAGTCCAGGCGGTATAGGTGTTAAAATTTTTAACTTTGTGAATATTTTTACTTACTCGATCATTCCACTTAGACAGTATTAATTAATTAAATTAATGGTGATTGAAATGCTGGCTGTAAAATTATGTAATTTTTAAATAAATTACATATAACATAAATAATTATTTCATTAAGGTAAAAGCCCCTATACATGTACCTGAAGATCGGAACGTTTTTCGCGCAACGAAAATAAAAAAATTTATGGAATTCTATTTAAGGGTGACTTGAGGGGCAGGTAGGGGTGGCTGCAATTTTCAGCTAACATACTAGCGCTTTTTCGAAACATTTCAGAAACCTAGATCCAGTAAATTTTTTATTTTTCATTTCTTTTTTTTATTTTCGTTCTGTAAGAAACATTCCGATCTTCAGGTACATCCCTATGCCCGCTCAGTACCATTAGTCACTCACTTTAATTGTTTAAGGCGGTTTTTTATAATTTCTATAAAAAAAAATTACAACTAAAAATATTATTATTGATAAATAATTATTTGTGAATCTAAATATATTAAAATATCATGTATCTAATCATTTTATAATAGATTATAAATTTAAATTGAATGACTGTTTTCAAAATCGCGCATAGCCGGGCATTTTTTACTTTGACGTTCATTCGTTAGATTAAATTTAGGTTACGTCAAATTTTTTAAGAATTGTTATAACTATATCTTATTAAATACATTCTTAAAATCCATGAAATTTTATATTATCAAAGAATAAAGTAGTATAATTTATAAATTATTTGTCCAAATCAATAAACTTATGATAGTTTAATTGATATTGTCTTTGAGCGACTATAGGGCCATGTGTTGATCGAGTAATGGTACATCGCAACTTTTAGTGAGTGACTATAGGTACACTCAAGGACCTTATTTAAAAAATTAATAACTAATTATCAAGATTATTCTTGAAACTAAAATTTTATTCTAATACTCTAAACTCCAAAAAATAACTATAAAAAAAAAATATGGTTTTTAATTTTATTTATTAATTTATATTGAGTAATTTAATCTCAGTCCAATGAAAAGTGAGCGAGTAGGGGCTTTTACCTTAAATACATAGCAAAATTTAAATTTCCTCCAGAAAATATTCATTAAATTTATATATTTTTCTATATGTAATACATTTTTTTCTAATTTCTAAACGTGGAATTTTTACACCGACTTACCGGTATTTTACCATCGCTCTTTTTACACTTTTCGCACACAATTATTTTTTTTAAAATTCAGATATTCATATAAATATTTTTGCTGAAAATGACTGAATAAAACAGCAAGAAATAAATAAAAATATTCAAATAAATGAAAAAAAAAATTCCATTAGCTTACAGACATTACTCTTCATCATAATAAATAAACTTATAAATATATAAATATACAAATATTTACTTTTTCATTCTCGTCCTTTAGAATTTTCAATGACGCTTTTACAGATGTCTTATGATTACTAACGTTTCCCAATGGACATTACTATCATCTCGAAAACGACGTGAACCTTTTTGATCCTTCTTAACATCATATTTTATGCAGACTTATTTTATACTACTCTCTGCTCACCTGATGTCAAGTTATTAATCAATCGGATTCAATGGCACGAGGATTGATCCTTATGACCTTTTATAAACTCGATCCTCTTTGATAGCACGACTAATTGGTAAAATTTTAAATTCGTGGTATAGTCGGCTTACATGAAGCGTTAATTCAATTTATCGGTTTTTCACTAATTACAAATTCACTAGTGTGTTCGCGTAAATTAACGATCTCTTCAATTATTGAACACGACGGATTTTCTCTGTATATAAAAACAAAAAATATGAAATATAAAATAACCCATAAATATAAAGGCAAATACTTGCCCGTTATATAAAAGTCAGATACCAATATATTTAAATTTATATGATTATTTTAAAATTTAAATTGAACAACGTGAAAAATTGAATATATTTACTGAAATTCTTCATACATTTTTTTATTTTGAATTACATTTCAAAGATATCAATATAGAAAATTCATTATTCATGACCGTACATCAAGATTATGACGTAAATTCATAATAAAATTTGAATAATATAAGAAAAGTTTTCAAAAATAAAATATTTGTAGTCTGAAAAAATTTTAATTAAATTTATGGATATTTTTAAAATTATTTAGACCGATCAAAAATTGAAAGAATTTATTTATCAGTAAAAAAAAATGTATGAAAGTTTCATAAATTAATTATTTACTTAAAAGGTATCATCTGGCCTCGTGTTTCCCTATTAATTTACGGTCGTATCAGGTCATATAGACTTAAATTTTACGACACACATCAAAATTTTAATATTCTCAAGTATAATCATATATTTGTATACCATATTATATATATCTTTTATAAAAGCCGGTAATAGTTGAGTCTAGATATTAAATCTATGAACTGTAGAAAAGAGCGGTGTTAAAAATAGACTCAATTTAACACCCCGTGGTGTTAAAAATAAATATTACCGGTGTAGGTGGTGTTAAATCGATGTACATTGTAAAAAGAGCGGTGTTAAAAATGGGCTCAATTTAACGCGTGGTGTTAAAAAAAAAGATTACTGGTGTAGGTGGTGTTAAATCGATGTACATTGTAAAAAGAGCGGTGTTAAAAATGGGCTCAATTTAACACCCCGTGGTGTTAAAAATAAATATTACCGGTGTAGGTGGTGTTAAATCGATGTACATTGTAAAAAGAGCGGTGTTAAAAATGGGCTCAATTTAACGCGCGGTGTTAAAAAGAAATATTACTGGTGTAGGTGGTGTTAAATCGATGTACATTGTAAAAAGAGCGGTGTTAAAAATGGGCTCAATTTAACACCCCGTGGTGTTAAAAATAAATATTACCGGTGTAGGTGGTGTTAAATCGATGTACATTGTAAAAAGAGCGGTGTTAAAAATGGGCTCAATTTAACGCGTGGTGTTAAAAAAAAAGATTACTGGTGTAGGTGGTGTTAAATCGATGTACATTGTAAAAAGAGCGGTGTTAAAAATGGGCTCAATTTAACACCCCGTGGTGTTAAAAATAAATATTACCGGTGTAGGTGGTGTTAAATCGATGTACATTGTAAAAAGAGCGGTGTTAAAAATGGGCTCAATTTAACGCGCGGTGTTAAAAAGAAATATTACTGGTGTAGGTGGTGTTAAATTGGTGTACACTGTAAAGAAAGTGGTGTTAAAAATGGGATTAATTTAACGCGTGGTGTTGAAATCTAATAACACCGGTAGGTGGTGTAATTTGGCGGTGTTAAGAACCGGTGTTAAATCGGTGTAAAAAAAAATTCTACGTACAGAAATTAGAAAAAACAAAATTTATTACTTATAAAAAAATATAAAAATTCAATGAATATTATCTGAAGGAAATTTCAATTTTGCTCTGTACTTAAAATAATTATTTATATTATACGTAATTTATTTAAAAACTACACAATTTTACACCCAGCATTTCAATCACCAATAATTTAATTAATTGATAAAAATACTAATTGACTGTAGTGATCGAGTAAGTAAAAATATTCAAAAAGTTAAATAATTTAACACCGGTAAAGAATATTTACACCTTCGGCGGTGTTATTTTAACACCGCATTCGGTTTAAATTAAACACCTACCCGCCTAGACTTACCCCGATTTTTTTACAATCTATACATATGATGATATCGGACTTTTTTTTCTTTAAACGGATGGAGTAAATTCGCGAATTATAAAAAGCAAAAAAGTAAGCTATACAAGAACTCTAACGAAGCACTAAGCCGATTGTTCGCTAAAAAAAAAAATGTTTGTCCTATTTTTTTGACTAAAAATCTGCATGACAAATAAATGGTAAAATTAGTTAAAAAAACTAAATAAATAAAAAAAAAAAAAAAAAAAGTAAAACAACGTGGTTCTGCAAGCGGGTTGTATAAAAATTCGCGTACGTAGACATTTCAATCAGTTACACGGTTATTGCGCAAAAAAGAGATGCGGGAGAATGGAAGCGAGGATCGTATCATCTTTTTTCTCTTTTCTCTCTTTAACCCTTCCCCCGTATGCACACATATAAGTATACACACATATATATCGAAACATACACATACGAAAGAGATGAATACTTGGTCTATCGACGAGAACGAACGAGTAGCGCGTGGTCTCGCTACAAACCGAAGGCGCGAGAGTGAGAAAGAACAAGAGGAGGGATGCAAGTGGTCCAGGAGTGGTTGGCAGCGGCGGCATTTATTGATCGCTTGGAGCAACCCTGCCAGCAGCAACCCCTGACACCCCCGCGGTCTTCATGTCTCTTCTCACCAGACTCGACCCTCGACCCCGCCGCGTCAAAGTCCCAAAGCCTACCCCCCTTCACCTCTTTCTCCTCATCGTTTCCCTCCATTACTACCACCCCCACCAGCACTACCATCACCACCACCTTCCTCTTAGCCTCTTCCACACGATGGTTCAATCATATTAATTACCGGCGGCAACCTCCACCCGATGCCTCTTGACGCTTCGTAACTTCACTCTATTTCCTTCTTCTATAAATATGTATATACATATATATATATATACTTCCTATCTCTTGCTCTCGTAGCATCCTGTTGTCGAGAGACAGCATCGACACCTTGTCGATCCCTAGACAAAATGTTATCCCTTCAATTGCAGTTCTCATTTCTGCTCCCTTCGATATCAACGATATCTCGCTAGACCACCTTTTATTCCTATTATTGTCCTTAATATCAATACAAAACCACTCAACTAAATAAATTAAATTTTTATGACAATGGAGAAAAATTTTTATTTCTTATAAAAAAAATTATTTTACTTTTTTACCATCAGAAATAATTTATTATTAATATGAAATATAAAAAAAAAACAAATAATAATTTTAGTAAGTAAATTCTCATTAATTAAATTAACAGCTTAATTTTCCGTAATTAAACTAAAAGTAAATTTATAAATAAATTATTTTTTTCGAATAGTAAATAATTTTTCTCCATAATAATATTAATTAATTTTCTGAACAAGAGTAACTATTAATATCTGTAATAATAATTATAATGTAGAAGGTCTATGACGTAATAAATATATATGCAGCGACCTCACCGCCATGAACGATAATTTGTCGGTCAGTGACAAGTCACGGAATAAAATATTCGTTAGTATCTACGACAATCGTTTTTGACAGGATACAGGTTACCGGCCGTCCCCTGGAGTTGGCTGGGAGCGGCCGCGCCATCGGCAGCCGCAGCAGCCGCTGTAGCAGCAGCCGCAGTGACGCCATCCCCTGCAGCTGCACCCCTTGTTCTCGCCCCAAGAGCTGCGGCGAGACGGAGGTACCGATCTTACACTCCACTTTTCCACTACTTCCTTTTATCACTTGCGTTCGATAAATTTATTTTTTATCAATCAGACTACAAAATGCCCTCTACCATTCTCACTACAAATTTATATAAATATATACAAATATATATTTTATCTGTCATATTGATTCATTATTTTAATTCTCTGGTATTTTCTTCAGCGTTACATTTTCCCGCACTAAAAACTCACAACAAATAAATACACCCCCTATTAAATCGCCTGCACGATTTTATAGGAGTTTACTTTTTTTTTGTCACTTAAATATTTCTGCATCTATAGTTCACGCTAGCTCGTTATTTTAATAATAATGATAATATGTTTTCTTTGTTGTGAAAAAACGCACGTTTATTGGGTGTTTTTTTCATCTCCTTTAATAAAAAATCCATTTATTTTACAACAATTTCACACTCGTATTTTTTAAAATTACTAATTGCTAGGGGATTTTTTTTGTCATAACCCACTGGAATGTGCCTGTGCATCGCAAGTTAAATTTAATTCGTCCTAATTAGTCGAAAATAAAAAAGATATTTTTTAAATAAAAATCATTAAATATTCTAACACTTGACTCTTACTAGTAGAAGCTTTGTTATGGATTTGTACTTTTTTTCCGTTCAATGTTTCTATTAATAACGAAATGAAATTTTTTTTTTTTGTTAACGTAGCAGAGCTTCGTTATTGTAGCGATACTTGGGCAATTAAATTTTATATTGCTTTGTTAGCGATTGTGTACAGCTGTAAAGTTTATTAAAATATTGTCTTAACCCATCGACGTGTGACTATTGTAGTTTAAATGCTTTTTAATACTAAAGCCGTTTATTTTGGACATTTAATTACTTGAAGTTTATTTATTTTGTTGACACTGTAAAAAATTAGGAATGTAAGGTTTTATTTACATCCGAATTGAGTCACTCAGAGTTTTGGAGTAAAAAAAATAACTCCGCATATGGAGTAAATAGGAAGTTTTTTTCGGTGGAGTTATTTCGGAGTGATGGGGATTATATTTAAAACTGCATTCACTCCGATTCGGAGTTTTAATATTTAAATACAATTTTAGGAGTTAATTTCAATTCCAATAGGAGTTTAAAAGTTATAAAAAAACTCCACTTTGGAGTAAATTTTACTCCGATAAAGAGTTTTAATATTAAAATACTGACTTTTGGAGTTAATTTTACTTTAAAGTGGAGTTTCAAAATTATAGCAAACTCTCCTTTGAATAAATTTAACTCCGATACGGAGTTTTAGGAAGGTGGCCATAAACCGGGAATTATCAGGAAATTTAATACAAACGGGAAATATCATGCAAATGCGAGGGAATTTCGAAAAGTATCAAGAATTAAATTGTGACAGTTCAAAATTTAAAAAATTTTCAATAATACACTAGTTATAAAAATTAAGGGATGTTAAAAAAATTTCAAATGTTAAAGTGATTTTCAACAGGTTGCAACTCGAAGGAAATGATCGTATGACAAAAACAAAAAAGGCAAATTGTAGCTTCAAGTGTCTAGTTTTCTGATCTGGTCTTTAAATTTTTTTATTATATGCAGTTCCGGAGTAATCCTAAGAAAACTATCGAAAAATAAATTTACCAAAATTCTGCTCGTCTTAAAAACGGTCTTCGAGCTTCGATAAATTTTTTTCGATAATTATGATTGATTTTTGATTGCTCCGGAACCGTGCATAGTAAAAAAATTTAAAGACCAGGTCAGAAAACTAGACACTTGAAGCTACAGTTTGACTTTTTGCTTTTGTTGTACGACCATTTTCCTTCGAGTTACAAACTGTTGAAAATTACTAAAAAATTTGAAATTTTTTTAGTATCCCTTAATTTTTGTAACCAGTGTATTTTTAATTTATTTGAATCATAAAATTTCTTATTAAATATTTTAACTTATACATTTTTAGCATCGAATAATCAAAAGTAGGCAATATTAATTTATTTTATTGCCATTTTTTATGTTTTCTCCCATGATTTAATTATCAAATTTAATTATTGAAAATGAAAATATAATAAAAAGTTTGAATATCTAAAAGATACAAATAAAATTTCAAAATCAGGGAAAAATGTGAAAAACTTTACTGGAAAACCGGGAAATACTAGAGAATTTTGAAATCATTTCTTTGTGGCCACCCTGTTGAATATTAAAATAAACTGATTTTAGGAGTTAATTTCCTTCCGAATTGGAATTTAAGAATTCTAAACTCCCCTTCGAAGTAAAATTGACTCCGAGTTATAATTTTAAAATAAACCCCCTGTCGAAATTAATTTTCTTATGAACCGGAGGTTAAAAATTATAATAAACTCCCCACGGAATAAATTTAACTCCAAGGGCATTAAATAAATTCACCGTCATCCGCTTCGTACTTACTCCGGATTTAATCCGCTTTCACTCCGTAATTTTTTACAGTACAATAATGTCGATTTATAATTTGTACTCATTACCTAAAACTCGCGCATGTTTAAATAATTAACTTGTTCTTCGCTACAGAGTATCGTCGAATAAAGTTATATTTGAGAATATTTAAAATAAAATTTTTTTTTTCCTATTAAGATAATTTTATACTAAAATAAGTATCATTTATTGTGAAAATTAATCTGATTATTTTTACGATGGGTTGAGATTATTTGTCAAGTCTTTGAAATAAAATTTTTTAAATTTATTTTATGCAAAAAAAAGTGTATCAAGTATCGCAACAATAATGAAACAATTGTCTTACGTGGAAGAAAAAGTCCCAAGGGAGCAAAAGGTAGGGAGCTCACGATCTAACTCGATAGACTTTTAGTTTATTTATTTATTACGATTCACTTCAACTTACCGAGATCTTCAAGTGGGTGGACGAGAGCCAAAAGGACGAATGGAAGAAACTTTAAGACTTGAGGTAATCGTCTTGCAATTTCTCCACAAGATGCATCTCCAAGTTCCCCCGAGATTCTACAGAAATTCGGATCTCACCTATACCCATCCGTAACTCGTACAATTCCCCAGTGCCCCGAGGACACTTGCAACAGTCACATACCAGATCTTTATCAACGCCAGCTACCGACTAAAACTTAATATATTGTTTTTTTTCTTCTCTTACTTTTTCGTGTCTTTGCACGTGAAAGGTCTCATTTAAGTTGATGACGTTAATGTACAAGTGAATTCTCATTTTAAAAAGAATTGAATTTTCTCCATTCCCAAACTCAATCGTCTTTAAATTTTTTACCGACCAGCAGACATTCCGTCCCTTTAAAAAACGAATTATTCTCTACAAAATCGATCAACGCCCGACTGAAACCGGTCGTTTATTTTTCGTACCTTCGCATTTCTTTAGACTTTTCAAAGTAAAAGAAAAAAATAAAAAAAGAAGTTGAATAGTCGTGTAAATCTTATCAATCTGATATTCTTCTACATGCAATCCATCTTGTCGCAATCCCGAAAATTTGTATCCAAATGGACTTGAGTTCTGTAAACTCAGAGATATTGTTCATGACTTGTCATCTTCTGCTCAGCTAAGTCATCTGAGACCGGTGTCACTTTGACTTTTAGCCAACTTGTCTAAAGTGTGTTTTACTACTATTCAGCTGTCGGCAAAACTTGGCAGGACAGTCCTGTCTTGAGTTCCTCGTGCTTTTCACGAAGGAAACCGTCACACTAGTTATACTAGTAGAGAGTGAGTTTTACTACAAGTGCAGTATAACTATAAGGTAGCATATAACATCACAAACTAGTCAAAACTACGAGAACTTTATCTTCTCAATGTCTCTTCTGAAACTCGTCTTTGCTCTTTGCTCTGCCTGTCTCTCCCTCTCTCTGTGTCTTCAATTCTTTCGAGTTCTTGATCTGTTCATCAGATTTAGTCTTTTTACTCCCTTGCAAATTTGATGTCCGGTATAATTTCATCCCTATACCTTCGTCTCATCTCATAAATAAACAAAACGCGAACTGATGAAATTGGCTACTGCAGCTGCCGATGGTCATCACCAACGACGACATTAATTATTTAAATGACTGCAAGATCATCATCGAGATGACAATGACTAAGTTTACTATTGAGTTGCGTCTTTATCACTACAAGGTAGGCGGTGGCATGTTACTGTTACAGCTGCAGCATTAAGAGGAGTTGCCATTCAACGTGGACGTGTTGGTCCAGCAGCTAGAGCAGCTTTTCCAGCTGGTGCAGCTTTAGCACTTGCACGTAATCCGGGACCACTTGCAGCAGCCGCTGCTGCGACGGCTTTGCATCCTTTTGCATCAACGTAAGTACCAGCATGTTTTCTACCTTTTTTTTTTGTCTTATAAATTTTACATCTGTTTGACTTAACACTTTTATTAACTCCTGAGTTTGCATTGTAAGAGCTTCAGTATTCAATCTTGCAAAATACTTGTGAGTAACTAGATTTAGTATGAGAATTAATTTCCTGGATCTACAGATTACAGAGACGAATATTTAAATAATTTAGTTTTTTTAAAAATTCAATAGCTTATTTATTTTCTTCCCTTCAATCTCCTGATTATTTATTATTCACGGAAAAATACTTTATTATTATTATTATTTAAAAATTCAAATGCTTTTAAATATTTAGTTTATCGTAAAGCTTTAAATATTTTTCATTTTTTTTTAGAAAACTAAGTAAAAAAATTATCAAAAATTTTATAAATGCAAAATATTTTATTTTAGATTTAAAAATTACATTTTTATAATAAATGAATATTTTTCCGCCGCTTTTGATCTAAATTATATTTTTTATATTTAAATAAATAATTGCTTCAATTTATTTTTCAGTGTCTACTATGATCCTTTCCTAGCAGCACATGCAGCGACGCAAGATCCAAACTACAGGCTACAGGTAAGAATAATAAAAGGTTTTCAGATAGAAAATATCGCCAGGACGCTTGAGATACAAGACGACCATCGAATTCAAACAATACTAGGTCTTAAAATAGAATTATTAAATGTTGTTTTTTTTTCTTTGATAACAGAGAGAAGGTAAAAGACTTCCATATATTTGTATACATATATTTAGTAAATAAAGATGTAGAAATACATGAAGTTATCGAGTACTAGTTCCCTGATCAGGTACGGGATCTCTTACCTTATTTACTAAATTTTACTAAATATAGATGTACAATTACATGAAGTGATCAGGTACTAGTTCTCTGATCAGGTGCTAGTTTCTTGATCGAGTATTACTTCCCTGATCAGGTATTAGCTCATTGATCGGGTACTGGATCTCTTACTTTAGATCGAAAAAAAACTACTTATAAGTTAAAAGACATAGTACCCGATCAGGGAACTAGTGCATGATCAGGAAACTAATACCCGATCAAGGAACTAATGCATGATCAGAGAACTAGTACATGATCAGGGAACTAGTACCCGATCAAAGAAATAGTACCCGATTAAGGAACTAGTACCCGATCAAGGAACTAGTACCCGATCAAGGAACTAGTACCCGATCAAGGAACTAGTACCCGATCAAGGAACTAGTACCCGATCAAGGAACTAGTACCCGATCAAGGAACTAGTACCCGATCAAGGAACTAGTACATGATCAGGGAACTAGTACTCGATTAAGGAACTAGTACATGATCAGGGAACTAGTGTCCGATCAAGGAACTAGTACCCGATCAAGGAACTAGTGTCCGATCAAGGAACTAGTACCCGATCAAGGAACTAGTGTCCGATCAAGGAACTAGTAGCCGATCAAGGAACTAGTACCCGATCAAGGAACTAGTAGCCGATCAAGGAACTAGTTCATGATTAGGGAACTAGTACATGATCAAGGAACTGGTACCCGATTAAGGAACTAGTACATGATCGGGAACTGGGTCTCTTACCTTAAATAAAAAATAGTAAAATTTAATAAAAAAAAAAAATCTTGTATCTCATAGACGTTAACATATATATTTAATTTATAATATATTTATATTATTATAAGAGTAATATAAATAATATAAAAACTAAAAGTATAAAAACAATTCCGGATAATAGCTGGAATGGCCGCAAGCAACAACTGACGTTAGTTTACACTATTCTTTAATTTTTTATCACTTCTATTTTTTTCTTATATTTATTTTCCTATTTTATTTTTTTATTTTTATTATGAAGCATTTGCATAATATTTAATTTTAAAAAATAATAACAATAATAATAATAATATATGCTTGTAAACAAATGAAATTGTTCCGAAAACGCTTGAAAATTTTCTATCATAAGGAACTTGAAAATTTAAAACAATTTGAAACTTAGAGTTGGATCTTTAGATTTTTAAAATTCTGTACTGAGAATTTTTGATTTCGATTTAATGTGATTCCATTTTTTAAATTTAGTATCTACAATTTTCAAGCTCTTTCACAACCTAAAAAAAATCACAAAATTTCTGAGATGGCAGCAGCCAAAAAATTTGATATTTAAATTAAAATTTGTTTCAAAATTTTAACTTCACCGAAGGGGTTTTCGGAAAATTTTTTTTTACAAAAGCTCTAATTTTTAACAAAATCTCAGGTAAAAAAAATCCGTCAAATTTTTTATTTTTTTTTTTTATTTTATCATTTATAAGTTAATTTATTTTTTTACTTCTTATTTTATTATAGTTTTATTTGCGCGCGTATTTTAAAACTAGGAAATTGAAAAACTTTTTAAGACACAGAGAAACAAAAAGCAGGAATAGAAAAAAAAATATATATATATAAAAAAAAAAAAAAAAAACATATTAAGGAAAGGAAAGAAATGCGGGCGTTAGAATTTTTTTTCAGGATTGCCGTTTGTGTTTCAGGCTAAAGCGCCCGCTCTGGAGGTAGGAATAACGATTTGCCCGTTAACCCTTTCTGCTCTCTCCTTTATTTCTCTAAAATTTTTTATCTTGTCTCCTCTGTTCACCTTTTTCCCCTTTTTGCTTTATAGTTACATCATAAGTAATAAAAAAAAAATAAAATAAAACTAAGAGAATAAAAATACTACTGAACATCTCTTACAAACTTTATTAATAAATTTTTTATCTTTACTTTTTAATTAACAAGTTAATGAATGGATTTTTATAAATAGTTTGAATAGACTTTAAATAATATTTCGAGTATCATTAAAAAACCTTATTATTGTTTTTCGAGACTTTATTTAAAGACAAACAAGATAAAATATTTAGTTTTTCTTATCTTTTTTTTTTTTTTTCAAGAGAGTTGAAGTAGTGCCGTCTATTGAATAAATTAAATTATGTTTACTCTTATAATTTAAGTTAGTTCAGGTCATGCCTTTTTTTTAAATATATAATTAATACTCTAAAACTAATAATAAATATTTATGTTTGTATTAAAGTAATTTATTAAATACTTCAAACCAATTAATCATTTTTAAGTACACTATTTATTTGTTTGTTTACCGAAAAATGAATTAATTTCAAAGCTAAAGATTTATAATAAATTTTTTTTAAACTTTGAGCTTAAGCTCAATTATAAAATTTAACAATTTCATAAGTTGTTAAGGTTGTTCGGACATTACTGCGACTTTTAGATAAAAATCAGAATTTTTAGCATGTTATTAAATAATATCAAATACGTATAAATTAATTTTTTTAGGTACATCTGACGAGTTTTTAAGTTATTAATTATTGAAATATCGTAATTTAAGGAGGTTCCTCGGATAATCACTTTTCTTACAACATCTTTCAATTTTTAAACACAAATACTTTTAAGTGTCCTGTATACGTAGGAATTTTTCAAAATAGTCCTTGCGGTACTAAATTTCGAAATATTAACAATTAAAAATCGTACATTTAACATGCATTCCCTATGTTGATCGTAGTTAGAGTGAGCATTTTATTAAATAACAATCATACTTTTCTTACAACATTTTTTTAAAAGCTGAAAATTATTAATTCAATTTATAACAAGTAATTTTTTTCAATAAAAACATAAACGAGCGGTATTCATTTTTTTGTAATCAATTTTTAAAGTTTGTTACTTTTAATGATTTTCAAGCTTTCTCCCATAACCTGACGAGTGAGAGATAGTGACTTGGCAACGTTGCAGTGCGCGGGAAATTCAAAACACAGTAGAAGCCCAACAGATTTAAATAATTACAAATTATTTTTTAAATTTAGAATTTTTTAAATTTAGTCGTGAAGTCATTGTTATTTATTATTTATTATTTGTTGTCTCCAACTACGTATAGTCTTGAAATTATTCAAAACACTTTCTACAACACATGCTCAAGGGGACAAATATTCTAAATTAGAATGCAACGTAGCCAAGTCTGAGAAAAGACACAATGGGATCATTTTTATACTTCTGCGCATATAAGAGGATGCGCAAAAGAGTACTGTATCTCAACCACTTCTTATTGTAGTTAGAATGTTTTACACGGGAGAAATCTTTCTAAAAGTTGCGAACTACTGCTACCGATGAACCTCCTTAACACAAAAAGTATAGGAAAGGTAGCGGAAATGCCCTTGTATCGAGTTATGTAGTTGCTCCTTGTAAAGATAAAAAAAACAAAAAATTTTTCTCTTTATTAATTAACTATCGTAGAATACGTTAAAAATAGTTAAAAAGTGTTCTGACGAATGAATTTAATAGTATATTTTACACCTCGGGCAGGAAAGTAAGAAATGTCTCAGATCTCATGTAGTTGTTGGCCGAGGCAAAGCCGAGGTCAACAAACATGTGATCTGAGGTTTTCTTGTTTACTGCCCAAGGTTTAAATACTATTTTTCGCCTCGACGGAGGCGGAAAGCGTCAACTTCGTTTCACACAGCGGGAAAAAAGTTGACGCTTTTCGCCCGGAGGGGCGAAAAAATATTTTAATACGAAATACAGAAAATTCATAAAAATATTCACCCGCCATGATGAAAAATAATCTATTCACGTGACTTAGATGAGTGCGGCAACGTCGCAAGAAATAAAACGCGCTAACTTTTAAAATTAAAAACATAACTGATTATTTCTGCAGGTGCATATCATATTTTATGACAATTTTTAATTTTATTTTTAAATTTGTAATTGTGGTAATCTGAAAAAATTAAACAAATAATTTTTAACATATTAATACAAAATATTCTACATAATAAGCAGGAGTAAAATAATTTTAAGTTAGTTAAAGTAAGTTCTATCACTCATTTTTAAATTTATTATAAATTTTTTAAATTAAATAATAATGAAATAAAATATTTTTTACTCTTCGGAATAAATAAAATTCAACTGAACACTTTCTAGCTAGATCAACGTGAACAGTTGTTCGAAGCGACGTTGTTAGACCTACATTATGAAAAAAAATACTTGAGTCAAAAGTATTTTATTTTTTATTTATATTAATTAAATTAATGAATTAATCCGTTCTAATATAATGATAAGTACAGTCTAAATTTAAATAATGAATATAAATAATTACATTTTCAATTTTTGGGGAAAACAACTTTAGATTTTATTTTGATTTACGGGGTACTGTCCGAACAACCTTAATGCAGATGTTATACAATGACCCGAGTTGAAATCTAAGGCATACTAAACCTGATTGAGCATTGAAAACTCAAACGAGACTTTTTAAGACATGACTAAATTAAGCTTACAAAGGCTTGAATTGAAGTTACTTATGGTGGCATGAATTAGACCTACGAAGACATGTGTCTTGAAACGAACAAACTCTGAATTTTTTGAATCGATTCTCTGTTAGTCCCAGTCTGCTTCTAGCTCCTATTCCAATTCTAGGTATCCTTAATCTAATTATTAAATCACTAGATCGCAGCAATTTCTTACTAGCCTTAAAATTTTTTAAATTTACCCTCTTAGTCCCAGGTTGTCTGTGGGACTCAATCTACCCTTGGGTGCCATTAGCCCACTGGAAAGGACTGGATCAGATGCATCAGTTCTCCAGTAGTTTGCAAATTCAACAATTTTACTTTGTTGTAGTATTCTTTGCAAGTTCTTCCTTCTGTTAAGTCTAGTTACGTTCGTTTCACGATTTGTGTCTCTGTAAGTCTAATTCATTCCTCCATAAGTCTGAGGTTTAATTCCACCCTTTGTAAGTCTAAGTTGGTTAATTTTTAATTTTTACAATGATTAGGTCTCAAAAAGTCTCATGTGGGTTTTCAGTATTCGATTAGTGTCAAAGCGTGTCATTTTTTCATTTAAAAACTTGAGAAAAATTTTTTAATAATAGTTTTTTTTTTTTAATTCTTATAAATAATAATTAATTTTTTAATGTAATTACGCATGGTCTGAACTGTCTTTTAAATTGACGTTCTTACATACATAATCATTCCATAGTCGATTTGTTCTTATCTGATTTCATTTTCACTCAACAATGTTTATAGTAAAATTAAAATGTAGTAAATTTAAATCAATAATTCAATTATTGTCACCCCGTAATTTTGAAATTTTATATTTACTTACGTCGTCAAGTCATTAATGGTTGATATAAAATAGTATATTACACACTAAGGGAGAAAAGTATACTCCTACAATGTGAATACTATTTTTCCTCAGATCTGCGGCTAAAAGTTTGAATTTTTGCCTCCGTTGCGAGTAAAACAGCGCATGCGCTAATTTCCATCATTCATTTTCTCATAACAGAAAAGTACAACTTTTGTCCCGCTACACCGGGTAGGAATTTAAACTTTTCATGCAGGTACAGTGAAAAATAATTGAACAATTTTTAGTCGAATCATAAATCTCTATTTTCATAAAAGCTTAAAGCCGGTTTAAACTTTAAAAAAATTAACAATTATAATTAAATTATTGCAAAAAAAGTAAACAAACGTGAAAAAATAAAAAAATAGTTAAAAATAATATTATCGTATACTGGTTCAGCTCCCTTGATCTCATGTTGACTTCCAATCTACTCCAATATTCCGTTTTGTTTAGCCCGCCGTTTGGTTCACGAGCTTTAGGAGGCTCTCCCCGACACTACTCTTTGGGCAACCGTGTTTACGTTACCATACACATACATATACATCTACATATGTATATGTATCTATTGCTACACATACATATGTATTGTACTCAACTGTATTCCAGTATATACTACTACTATACGTGTTACGAAATTTAATGCGTTGGGTTTGTGCATCCACCCTCTATCTGCATATACACACATACATACTATATCTCTCTCTAGTCATGTCTTGTTTGAATTTAGCTGTCCACCGATGTACCGAGAGACTGAAACCTTTCCGGGCCTCTAACCAACCGCATCCACGATACACATCACAATCCCCATCTCTCACATGTCCAACAAACATCACTGATATTTACACATTCTCTGGGAAGTTTGCTTGGTGTTGTCCGACTAGAAATAACGATGTGTAAATATTATAATAATATATATATATATATATATATGTATATTATATATATAGTAGCATGAATCGTTAGATACTACTCAAAGATAAATCCAAGTGTAATCGACGTCATTCTCAATTCATTCCCTCGGCAATTCAAACTATAAATAAAAAGTATCCTTTTTACTTTGCTGAGCAAGTGGCTAAACTATGGGGGGTTAAACGATACAGTCGACCAAGATAAATGGCAGTCTCGAGTCCCCGAGAAACAAGGTCACGCGCGACTTGCACGTAAGCTTGAGAAAATTAGTTTACTTTCGCGTATTCAAACAAATCGAGTTATACTGGACTAGAAAAAGTTTTGTATTATAGGGAAAGTTGGGGCGAGATGAAACTGAAATTTTTTTTTTTTTTTTTCAAAATTCATAGTTACGGCTTGTAGAAAAAGATGGAGGAAGTTGTTTTGATTTAAAAATTTCAGTAAATTTTTTTTAGAATCGAGGCCCGTTTTACCTCAAAGTGAGCTTTTTTTAGTTTTCAATAAAATAATTTAAATAACAAACACAAAAAAAATTTTTTTATTGAAAATTTTAAATTGGCCGAACTGTCCGGGCTTATCCCAACTTTTTTAAACAAAAAACAATTTTACTGTTTACAAAATTGAGTCTCATTTTACCCCGAGTTACCCTATATTTTTTTTATCATATTTATTATAGATTTAATTTCTCCGGACTTATAATTTACAAAAAATTTTCGTTACAACAACAAAAATATCGCGTTACTAATTCCAAAAAGACTTATATTTTTATATGTTCTCGATTCGAAAAATTAGATCTGTTTTGAATCAGATGAGAATTTGAAATTTAATCGAATTTCACCTGTACTATTCAATATTAAGACTATTTTCTCATAATATGTTGCCTTTCATTTGTATCTAGACCAAAATCAGATTTTTATTGCCTACTATTTTTGTTAGTGTGTTCTTAACGTCTTCTGTTCAAAAACAGCTCATACTTTTGACAAAAATTTAAAGACAGACCAATTAGTTCAAATATAATTTAAGTAGACTATAATCAGATCAAATTTTTCGACCCGGGTTCTTTTGGTTTTTGAAAAATCTCTAAAACCAAAGAGGCGTATAATTTTTTTTCACTGCCAATCGTTTTGTACACGGAGAAAAAAATATAGTAAATTTTACTAAAAAATATAAGAATAATTACTAAATTTGAATAGTGATCTTGAAACGCTTATAATTTATATGAAAAATTACTAAACAGATAAGCATATTTTACAAGTCGTTTAGTAATTTCTCATATTCTGGTTATGGAAAATCTCCTATATTGCATATTAGTTTTTAGTTATATTTAGTGAATTTTACTATCTCATTTAGTAAATTTTACTATATTAAAATGGAAAAAAATAAAATTAATTTTTTATTAGCTTTTAACTTTTTATTATTATTGCTATCATTTTGATTATTATTATTATTTATGTCATCTGTATTGGTGTTGGTGTCGATTTGTGTTTTTTAAAAAATCAGTTGTTTCAACCGAGATTCGAACCCTGATCTCCCGCGCGCGAGTCCTTTCCTATGTCTGACGGCCCGATGTCTCCTTTGGACAAAAGTTTCAAAACTTGTAATACATATTTGTATATGCTATCCCCACCAACTTTTAATTTTATCTATACATAGTAGAATTTACTATACAGATAGTAAAAAAATATAATCGTGTTAGCAAAAAATACATTGCGTATAGTAATTTTTAATATTTTGTACAGTAACAAATCCTATATTGTATTAGAAAATTAACTTTCTTAAATTTGTATTTATTAATAGTACTTATAGTAAAATTTACTATACAAATAGTAAAAAATATAATCGTGTTTGCGAAAAATACATTATGCATACTAATTTTGAATATCTTATTATGTAATAATTACTAACTAGTAAGTTTTACTAAACGTTTAGTAATAATTACAATACAGAATGTATTTTTTCATATTTGTTAGTAAATTTTACTATAGTATCGTAATTTTTACTATACTTGTTTCTTCGTATGGATATTGTTTTATACAAGCTATAAATATATTTTCGTAAAGTAAACGCGATTATAAAATAAAAGTTTACGATTTGACTTTCTTAAATAGTTAAAAATCGATAGTTCAAGAGTTTGTGACATTCTTAGTATGTAAAAGTAAGTTGAATATCTTTCACATAAGTTTTGTATTATTTCAAAAATAAAAAATAAGTATTTCCAACGTTTTACTGGCGATTTACGAATAACAGAGTAAACTTTAAAGCGCAGAAAAGTTTGTGGCGCCAGACAGATCGTCCTCCTGTTTTCAATCCCCTAAGCGCGTGAACAGTTTCACTCACTCACTCAATTCCAAAACTTGTGTATTCTTACTCTATTTTTCTCCATTCCTTCCTTCAATATCTCTCGGACTACTCTACACACTTTTATACACCACGTAGTACTCACGTACTACCGATGTGAAAAGTTATTAGCGGGCTTTTTCCACGATAACCGGTAAACAACTATGAGAATTTATTGCTTCCGTACTTTTCTAACAGACAGACAAACAAACAAGCAAACAAACAAACAGCCAAACAAACAAAATTATTCGAAAACGATAAAAAAATAAGAAATAACAATAAAATAAATTTTTTTTAAATCTCAAATAAAAAAATATGAGATTTGTTGTCCTCCGAATTGGCCGGATTTAAATTTTTCAAGTAGAGACGGTCGTGGTTTAGTCAGCCATTGAAAAAATTAAATTCGAACGGAAATGACGTTACGTACAACTATGAAGAGTAACAAGTTTATTATTTGATTAACGTCATACTTTTATTTATTTTTTATGTATATTCATATAAATATGATTTTTTTTTTTTTTTTTTTTTTTCGTTGTATGGAAAACAATTTAAAAACATTGCAACAGTATATTTAATTTATTTAACGCGATCCACAGTATAAAGTAAACGAATTACTGAACAACATATTGAAATAAAATCCTGTGTAATTGATATTTTAATAAAATCACCGAAAGTTGAAAGAAAATTTATTTTACACAGTTATACATTTAGTGTTAAATTAAACACAAATCGTGTGTTCCAGTCTACATAAATTTTAGTGTTAATTCAACACATTGCGTTTGTGTTGATCTTTACACAAATTTTATGTTAAATAATTGAACACAAAATCTGTTATTTTGACTGAAAATTTGTGTAAATTTAACAGAATTTTCGTGTTAAAATTAACTAATAAATGGACACGGAAAGAAAATTATAGGGAGTATTTCTATGCATTATAGGAATGGTTCCTATAATGGTATAGGAATTGTACCCATACTATTAGAGGAATGGTTCCTATATATTATCGGAACCACCCCTATACCGTTATGGGAACCATTCCTATAATAGTATAGTAACCATTCCTATACTATTATAGGAATGGTTCCTATAATATTATAGGAATGGTTCCTACAATATTATAGGAACCATTCTCATAAATTATAGGAACCACTCCTATAATATTATAGGAACCATTCCCATAAATTATTGGAACCATTCCTATAATTATAGGAACTATTCCCATAATGGTATAGGTATCAATCCCATAATTATAGGAACTATTCCTATAATTATGGGTAATATTCCTATATCTATAGGACGTGTTCCCATAATTTATGGTCGTCATTCCTATACTGGTATAGGATGAAATTTCACAAAATTATAGGAACCATTTCCATAATTTTCTTTTTGTGTACGCACATAATCTAACCAACTCAAGTATACTGATCTACCCTTGGTACAACTTATGTCAATTTACCAAACAATTAGTTAGATTTTCAGTGACTTTTATAAAAAACGGAGCTATGAATTATCCTCTCGTAAAATGAGAATAAAAAAGTCATTGAACCTGATCATAAAAATATTAAAGTTATCTATGATTATATTTAATTGTAAATCGATTATAATCCAAGTTTTCTTGCAGACAATGCTGCTACAATGCGTTGCTTGGTTATAGTAATGAAAAACGCGCAGGTGTTAGCTAAACAACACAAATTTTGTGTTAATTTTCGAATTACACAAGAAATGTGTTACATTACAGATTTTCTAATCATTTAATATAAAAAATCAGTCAAAATAAAATAACACAAACGGTTTGTGTTGAATTAACAGATTTTTGTGTTGAAAATCATCACAAAAAATGAAACCAAATAATATTTTAACACAAATGCAAAAAATTTCTAACTATGTAGATATGCAATACTTTTTTTGTTTTAAAAAAGTTATAATACAGAGTATGCTAAAACGTGTAAATCAAATGACTTGACGGTTCAATCTCTTGGGGTGAGGAAATGCATTTGCCGACGGGGTATGACCGCAGAGTAAATATGAAACAAAAGTGGGCGGGAGTAACGGTTCCGGTTAAGCGGTTTTCCTTGTCCGAGATTACTTCCGATAATCGCGTGGAACTGGTTTTCACGCCAACACAAACTTTAAATCCCCATAAAATCTTTAGTCTTTCAATTTAAAGGAGGAAATGGGCAGAGAGAGAAAAAGAGAGAGAGAGAGAGAAATAGAAGTAAAAATAAACTGAGCGAGCCAAATACGCATTATAAGTATGGGAGGTAGAAAATAGTTAATATCTGATTAAAACAAATATATATGACTATTTTAATGATATAATCAATATGAGTAGTGCATTATAAATTATTTACATTAAAAATCATAAAACTCGCACGATCACCTTTTATATGAATTTTTTATTGTGATCAAAAGCATGAATATTATTATTATTATTATTATAATTTTTTTTTGTACCACTGTATATTATATACATATTAATTACAGGTTTAGTTTGGTTGTTATTATTATTATTATTATTATTATTATAGAGCATTTAAAATTTGAATATATATTAAAATGTGTACACTGTAAAAAATTGGGAGTGAATTCGAAGTGATGATAAATTTCTAGGCTCGGAATTCCGGAGTCAAAACTGGAATTTATTTAAAATAAACTCCCGATTTTTTTAAACTCTCGAACTCCGGGTAAATTCGGATTTAAATAAAATCCGGATTCTCTCCTGATTTTTTAGTGTATAAAATATAATTATTTAAAATAGCATTAGTATTTTGGAAAAAATTTTTATTACTGTAGGAAAAATTTATTTGGATGTTACTTTTTTTGTGATTCTTTATTTTTAATATCTAAAATTTGTGAATAAGAAATAAAAAAAAAAATAAAAAAATAGAGAGGATAACATAAATATTTATAGACTAATTATAGTGAAAGTTACCCTCAATTTGAGTGAGCCTGGGAAATGATTATTTTCAATTAATTATTACTTATTATTTGTTAAATTTTATCCTTTCATGGGTAAAAATAATCAGATTATTTTCATGGAGAGGCAAGGATAATAATTACCCATAACTGCCAGTGAAATGAACACTCGGAATTTTAATTTTTGTTCGCGGGTTACGGATAAAAATGACCGTGTTTAATAAAATTTATATAAAGTATCATAAAATTTTCTGTTAATTCTTTTAAATTTATTTTAATCATATAATAAGTATTAATTGCGTAATTTTTTTTATTTAAAGGTTACCAGAACGATTTTTTCTAGGGTGGCCACAAAGAAATTATTTCAAAATTCCCTGATATTTCCCGGTTTTCCAGTAAAGTTTTTCATTTTTACCTGATTTAGAAATTTCATTCGTATCATTTAGATATTCAAAATGTTTATTATATTTGTATTTTCAATAATTAAATTTGATGATTAAATCATGGGAGAAACCATAAAAAATGGTGATAAAATAAATTAACATTGCCTACTTTTGATTATTCGATGTTAAAAATGTATAAGTTAAAATATTTAATAAGAAATTTTATGATTCAAATAAATTAAAAATATACTGGTTACAAAAATTAAGGGATGCTAAAAAAATTTCAAATTTTTTAGTAATTTTCAACAGTTTGTAACTCGAAGGAAATGATCGTACAACAAAAGCAAAAAGTCAAACTGTAGCTTCAAGTGTCTAGTTTTCTGATCTGGTCTTTAAATTTTTTTACTATGCACGGATCCGGAGCAGTCAAAAGTCAATCATAATTATCGAAAAAAATTGATTGAAGTTCGAAGACCGTTTTTAAGACGAGCAAAAATTTTGTAAATTTCTTTTTCGATAGTTTTTTTAGGATTACTCCGGAACCGCATTTAATAAAAAAATTTAAAGACCAGATCAGAAAACTAGACACTTGAAGCTACAATTTGCCTTTTTTGTTTTTGTCATACGACCATTTCCTTCGAGATACAACCTGTTGAAAATCACTTTAAAATTTTAAATTTTTTCATGTTCCTTAATTTTTATAACTAAGGTAAAAGCCCCCATTATTGACAGGGCCCCTACTATTGACATATTGTTTTAATTTATTAATTTTTTAATTAACTGTATGAATAATCACATTGCTCAAAACTTCTTATCAATTTTTTGATATTTTTAAATGGAAAAATAGTTCAATTTTATTTCTGGGTATAAATATTCGCTGTAAAAAAAATTTATTTTCCCGACTAGGCCACCTTCGCTAGAATGTTTGAAATTTCTTAACAATTTCGTTTAGAGAGATCGTATTTTTAGAAACGAATTACCCTATATAGTTCTAATGTAAGTGTATTATTAAAAATTGTTTCAGTTTATCTATAGTCTAAATAACCCCAGAATCATTAATTTAGACTGATAAATCTTAATTATCATTTAAAAATAGCAGGCGTCAATAGTCGGTACATAAAAATTCACGTGTTTCAACTAGCGACAGGCCATAAACTCAAGTAATTTAACCTCCTTAACATACATATCGATAAATTTATGTTAACACGCTGTCTAGTAATTTCATAATAAACAAAACATTGAATAAAAAATTGTCGAATCAAGAATAGTGTTGTCGAATTTATAAAAAAATAAAAGTATGTCCTAGATGAATTTTTAATTGTAATTATCGTATTTTGTCGTTTTTAATTAAAATATTTATTATTAATTTAAACCTAATTGACGGTGGTCTTTAATCATTGTTTATAAACTGTCGCGCATGCGCATTAGACCTGTCAATAATGGGGTCCATGGTATGTCAATAGTTGGCTCTGACACTATTTTACCTCGTCAATAATACCTGCACTTGACTTGTTGGTTTTTAATTAATATATTTTTTATTTGATTCATTGCTATTTAAGTAAATTAGTTTAAATATACAAGTAGAGACATCAATTAAAACGTCTAATGCAAAAAAGTTGATTATATTAATTTTAAATACGATAAAAAAATTCAAACAATCACAGACATTCTTATAGTGTCAATAATGGGGGCTTTTACCTTAGTGTATTTTTGAAAATTTTTTAAATTTTGAACTGTCACAATTTAATTCCCGTATACTTTCCGAAATTCCCTGACATTTCCATGATATTTCCCGATTGCATTAAATTCCCTGATAATTCCCGATATTCCCGGTTTGTGGCCACCCTGTAATTAATTATCGAGATTATTCTTCAAACTAAAATTTTATTCTAATGCTTGAAACTTCAAAAAATAACTATAAAAAAAAAATATGATTTTTAATTTTATTTATTAATTTATATTGAATGATTTAATCTCACTCCAATGAACAGTGAGCGAGTATAGGGGCTTTTACCTTAGACAGTTTTAGAAATGATAAAAAATTGAATAATTAAAAACGTAACGTCTAAATTTGTTTGCTTATAATAATAATAACTTATGGGGTTAAAAACTACTGTGACTAATTAAATACCTAAATAAGGAGAAGAGCAACTCTCCAAGTGTATGATTAATATCAGACTGACTTGAATCTTGTATTATACCCTATTTTGATACGCCCTACGCGAAATTAGTTGAATCTAGCTTGCTTGAGCTTGCATGGCGGATTGTGGTTGTTACAGGCAGCAGCAGCAGCCGCGGCGGCATCGCCACTTTTGAAGACCCCGTTATCGACAGCTCAACAGGCGACTTATGCAGCGGCAGCAACATATACAGCAGTGGCTGCACGAGCTTACGGCGCGGCCGCAGCAGCAGCTCAACCGGTCGCAGGATATGCCGCAGTTGCGGGGTAAGTTTACCACAATATCCCTCATTTTTATATATTATTTTTAAATTGTATGACATATCATTATACCGTACTTACTAACCAGATTTGGCTATGTACGTTTTGATCTCCGGACAAAATAACCTCAAGACAAAATATCCTTGGACAAATTTTTACACTACTTTTCTTTTCGTCTCCTTAAAAAATATTTTTCATGAGTGTGAATGTACCAGACATCAGACAAATTTAAAATTATAAATAGAGTAGAAAATTATAAAAATAATATTTATAAAAAATGCACTTATTAACTTCAAAATTTTTTAAAATTTCATTTCATTAATTATTTACTCTACTTATTAATAATTTTTAATTTATCTAATGTCTGCTATATTCACACTCATTATTTCTCGTATAATTTTGAAAAAAAAAAAAAAAAAAAAAAAATAGTCGACTTTTTTGACACAGTCTAATATATATAGTAGGGTGGCCCAAAATAACCGACTATTTTTTTTTCGAGTCTCTTATGAAAATTTGTTGGCTTACGATGTTTTAAGAAGCCTCTACAAAAATCAGCTCGATAGAAAATTTTTAAGAGGTCGCTTACGAATTTTGAAAATATAAAAAATGATTGAAATTCGGATTTTTTACTTTGAAATTTTTTCTTTGTGGCAGCAATAGTTTATATTTATAAAATCATGTCTATGCTGAAAATTTCGGCCCAAAATTTAAATATTTAAACGGCGCTCAAGAATTTTGAATATTGGCTGCTAATATGTAACTAATACTTTGAATTAGTTTTTGTATTTTTTTGTAACTCAATTATTGTCATTTCACTAAAATATAACTTTTGCATAACCAAAAATATACAGGACAGTCTTAAACAATAAAATTTGGTAAGTTTTGAATAAGCGAAAAAACCTAAAAATTGAATTAAAAAATAAAAAAGTATGTAAATAACTTATTATTTATATTTCTCGGGTTATATTTTCATTCATCGTGATGCAAATTGATGGTGAAAAAATCGAGAAGCTTTATTATTAATATTCAAGGGTCGCTCGAAAACGTTCAAAAGACAGCACTCGGAAACATTCAAAATTTTTGAGCGAGGTTTAAATATTCAAATTTTGGGCTTAAATTTTTAGCGTAGTCATGATTTCACAAATATAAACTATTGCTGCCACGAGAAAGAAAAAAATTTGAAATAAAAAGTTCAAATTTCGATCATTTTTGATATTTTCAAAACTCGTGACCTCTTGAAAATTTTTTATCGAGCTGATTTTTGAAGAGGCTTCTTAAAACATCGTAAGCCAACAAATTTTCATAGGAGACTCGAAAAAAAAGGTCGGTTTTTTTGGGCCACCCTAATATATAGCAATGTGTCTTTTTTCACAGGCTTTGCACTAGAACTTCATTTACTCAAAGAAAATTTAACTAATACTTAAAATACTACCATAAGTTTAAAAAATGATAAATAAAGGAATTTCTGAAAAAATGCAATAATATTTTGTCACGGGATATATTGTCCGGGGATCAAGACGCCTATTACTCCAGATTTGATATTACCTAAGATTTAAACAGAGACCTAGAACAGTGACCTACTGTCCAAGTCCTTTTTTTACCAGTCTCCTTAAATCCTTTTCAGAGCGAGTGTAAAACGCGGTCGAGCGTTGCGTAGCCGGAGCTTTGATGATATTATTGAGTGTCCTGATAAAGATGTATAAATATATATGAGTGTTGGTATCCAAAGTCCTTATATTTTTACTCCATTCCATCTTTATTATTATAAATCCTTAATAGCTTATTTATACTGTCAAAACATTCAATTTTTTTTAATCATGTTGATTTATTTTCTGTAGGTACGGCCGTGAGTATGCAGATCCTTACCTTGGACACAGCATTGGACCCATGACAAATTATGGGGTAATTTATCATGTTACTTTTTATATAAATACACATATATATATCGTCTTACAAAAACTACCAAGGCGTATAAATTATACGCCCTTTTGGCACCCGGGAATTTTAAGGACAGAAAAAAATTTTCTTTCTAATCGTTGCACCTTTTTCCAAAAATTGTTACCGTAAATTTCTCTCCTCGTTCTTACGGTTCCTGGGACGGTTAAATTACCCGTCATAAAAAATTTTTTTTCACCCCCTCGTGTTCTATGACGTGATATCTAAAATAATCTTAAAGTAGAGATTCAAAGTTTTTAAATTATTCAATAAAAATAAAATATAAAATTTACGATCCCTATAAAATTAATAAATTTATGACAAGCATAATTTTTTTTGATGAGTATCAAGTGAAATATTTAAATAATTAAAGTAACAGAGTCTGGTGAATATCTAAAATAAATAATTAATTCTTCCATTAAATAAATGAAAAATAAAATCGATACTAACGTGTGTATAAAATTTTCAGGCGACGGTGTATCGAGGTGGTTACAACAGGTTTACACCCTACTAGAAAATACCCAGCCCTCCTATTGGAGTTTATTTCATCACATACTCGAGCAACTCATGACCATAATAATAATTAATCTTCGAGACACAAAACTCTTCTTTATAAGTCTCTTTAGTATCCCCGAAGTCCATGTAAAAAAAATTAAATTTTAAAATAAGTAATAAGCGCACTAATAAATCGATAATAAATCGGGTCAAGATGACGTTGACAATGATGACGATGATGACGTTCAAGTCGATCATCATCAGCAGCAGCAGTAGTACCATCTCACATCAGTTAATGAAGATGACCACGAGTTGACGTACGTTAACGACAACAAAGCCGACAAAATTCAACGGACAGCGATAGCGGTGGACTTGATGATGCCAGTGGATTTAGATTTTTAATCGATTTTACAGAACCGCTAGTGTAAAACCAGTAAACTGGATCGAGATCGGCGGGCTAGAAAATTCAATCAGTTTAATGCGACCTCGTGGATCATTTAAATTTAAATTGACAGCTCGCTTCGTAAAGTGACAGTCGTTCGTGGCCGGGGTGACGTGCCTGTGACATTACGAATTTACGTTGTCATCCATCCGATAAATAAAAAAATAAATTTCGATATAATATAACATGAAACCGAATTTAATTTCATCAATGATTAACTTACAGTTTAAAATATAAATTATAAATTTTTTAAATTTATACTCAAGTCTGAGGCTAAGGAGAATCGATATATCCATTATTTTTCATTCGTATTTATAATTTTGTCATATTTATATATATATATATATTATTGTACACTTGTTACCCCATTCATAAATTTAATTATCACATATTATTATATATCAATATATATCTCATATAAGACATCAATTAAAATCAGACATATTTATATAAATTTATTGTCACATTTTATATATAAATATATATAAATAAATATATGATAATATGTGATAATTAATTTTTTTTTTTTTTAATCGAACAAAATCATTTGCCAAATTGTAATATAGTTGAATATCGAATATCGATAAGATATTCGTTTTTTAATCATAAATATTACCTGTGTATAATAATAATTAATATTACTTATAATAAATAATGAATGTAATTATTTTATTTTTTTTTTTTAATTATCTCGCGTATATTGAAATCATGTCACAGCAGCACACGATTATCCATGAAATCGCTTGTCATTTTACGAACGCGAGATAAAATAATAATAATTAATAATAATAAAAAAAAAAAAACGAAAAAAAAATCTAAATGAACAAAAAAAAAATGAAAAAAAAAAAAAAAAAAGTTAATTGTAAAATCACAATGAAATATTTAGGTAGCTAGAGTAATTAATATTAAGACTTTGTGTGTAAGTTGGTAGATTTATATGCCAAATATGTGTGTAGGTTTACAAAAAAACCAAACGTCTAGGTACAATAGAACGTTAGTGTGTTACAGAAACGTAATGAAAATATAAATACTGATTTATTGAGTAAAGTATTTAAATAGTTGATAAATAAAACGTATAAATACTGGACTGTACGTACCGGATTCTGGTAAACAGGGTCTAGTCACTTATACTCTCTACCGTTTACAGTTTAATGTTTACTGCTTTTTATTATTTTTTTTTTTTGTAATTATTTATATGATAGTTTTTTTTTATATATATATTTAAGAGTCTCATTTTGTTCAATTGCCTCTCGGGACCGGGATACTAACGGTCTTTCAGTTGGTGCGTACGGTCTGGAAAAAGTTTCTGTACAAAAATTTTGTATCCATGATAAAACAAAAAAACCATAAATTACGTAAGTGTCGGACTATGAAATAATATAATTTTTCAAATGTATGTACAATTATTTATTTACTCACTTAGTTAAGTCAAGCCTACATGACATGTTTTTATTATTTAGTATAATAGTAATTATTATTTTTTTTTTTTTTTTAATTATTATTTACATGAGTTTTTGATAGCCTGTGTAAAAAAATTCGTTGCGAAAACATTCATGGGTGAACTTACAAAATTGAGAGAATGTTTAATTTTGGGTTGAAGATTTTGGGATTTTATAATAATTAAAAATGTGAAAAATTTTCTAATAGTGTGGATTTTTCAGACGGATTTATAATTTGTTTTTTTTTTTTTTATTTTTTAAGCAAAAATGATTTGAGTTGACAATTTTTTGAGTTCATAAAAAGTTCAATTACTCATTTTTTGGACTATTTTTTAAAAAGTCAGTAAAAAAAAAACTTACCCTAAAAGGTTTTAATAAGTCAAAAAATGTTCATAAATTTTTTCAAATAATTTTTTTTTCCTCATACCTTAATAGTTTTAAAAGTCAAAAATTTTCTTAGTTCCTTTTTTTTTTAAAATTTTCTTCAAACCCAAAAAATTTTCTATTTTAATTACTAAGATACTGAAGTTAGACTAATAATTTTTGAATTTTTTTCAAACCGATAAATAATAAAAAAAAAAATTGCACTTATAGTTTATTAAATTTTCTACAAGTGCATATTTTTTTTTTTTTTTTTTTTTTGTAATTGATTTGTTAAAAAAAAAATTTGGAAATTGTGTTAATCGTTTAACTTCAGTCATACTTTGCTTAAAAAAAAAAAAAAAAAAACGCGTAAGAAAAGCCTACACTGGAAAATTGTTCACTTTATAATTTTTTCAGTTTAAAAAATGTTCAGCTTAAAGTTAAAAATTCTCTCAAGTTTTGGAGTTGATTTGAATTTTTTCGAACGAATTTTTTTTACACTGGAGTAAAAAAAATCATAAGTTAATTAGTAAAAATTACTATTAACATGTTTTTTTCAGTGAGCAATTGAACAAATCACTTGAAAACAATTATTTTTTTTTGTATGTTTGTTTGTTTATTTAGTAATTTGTATTGCAAAGTAAATTCGTTGGTAATAAGAGTAATCCATTATCCGCAAAACATCTCGACTGGCATTTGTACGTAGATTTAAATGCGCTTTGCATCCGCATAATTCACTTACGGTGCCGCGGATTGAACTGTAACGAGTAAACTTCATATGGATTGAGATTAAACGTAAATTGGTAACGCACAGTAGAAAACAAAATAATAAACAATAAAAAATAAATAAATGAAAGAAACCATACGAAAGATGAGAATTTAAAATAAAAGCGAGTGATATTTCTGTTGAAATAAAATAATATAAGTAAAGATTTATCATAAGACTTTTTTTAGTCGCTCGTGCGTGTGTTGAATGAGAGATTTATTGAGTGTGTTGCTGATAAATAAATAAAATAACAACAAAATAACATGAGTAAATAAAGTCGTGTGAAATAGCCAAATATGACAAAGATTTTAGGGATATCGTTACAATTAAATATAATCTCGCTAGGCTAGATTAACTGTAGATTATAAAGTAAAAAAAAAGTAAATATACAGATACAAAGTTAAATATTTAAGTAAAAATAACTTTTCATTATTAATTAAAATAAATAATTGCAGTGGAGCGTAATGAGATTTTAAAAAAACAAACTTTTGGCGGGAAATGGAAATTGCCAATTTTGTAAATATATAATAATAATAATAATAAATAATAATGATGATGATGAGGCAAATAGTGTCAAGCACAAATCACTGATTGAAAATATTGTAATGAATAATTAGCGAGTTATATTAAATCATACTCACTTACAATAGTAATCTTAATGAGTATAAATAAGTTTATTAATAAATAAATAAATAAATAAAATGTAGATTTAAAAAAAAAAATTGTAAACAACTTAGAGAAATAAATAATAAAATTTTAAATAAATAAACTAACAGATTTTCGTCAAGTGATGCGTGTATTTATAAAGTAAAACTGAAATAATTATTTAAATATATTATGTTATGGAGGCATCAGTATCCTGGACTTTTTTTTGCTGATCTATTTAATGCCTACAATATTTTTTTTGGATATTATAAATTATAACTGTTCAGTTGTTTACTAAAATTTATTTTCTGCAGCTCTGTTGCCGATGTAAATATTTAATATATAATTTAATTGCCAAGAAAAATTATTGCGCTGATTTGTTGTCTATTTAAAATTTATTCATTTTTTATTTATGACTAAAAAATTGGGAGTAAATTCGGAGTTGGATTTTTTTAAAAATCCGCGTTTTAATATTTTTAAAAATTCCCCGGAGTAAATTTTACTGCGAGGAAATTGAATAAATAAATAGACGCTACGTATTTACTCCGGAGTTAATTCTCCAATTTTTTTCAGTGTATTATTTAATTGTACTGAGAAAATCAAGTACTTGAGAGATATTATCAATTTTCAAGACCGATTACTTGAAAAAAAAAATGAAGACTAACGTGGTTTTGATATTTTTCAGAGCAGCTTTTATTTTAATCTCAAGTGTTCGGTCTTGAATATAAAGCTTATTTAAAGTAATTAAATAGTTATTTCATTTGGGTACACAATTAAATAGTAGACTAAAAAAAATTTGATGATTACATTCGAAATCGCTAAAAAACAAACTCCGAATTTTTTTAAAACTCCAGAACAAGTGAATTAAAATTTAAATAAAATTCATAATCACTTGGCATTCACTTTAATATTTCCGTAGGCAACCACCGTAAAGTATAAATTTTAGTATACAGCCGAAGTAAGAAATTATAATCTCTAAAAAAATGTAGTAGGCATCTAAGATCCAGGAAAAATAATCCAGATAACTGACGTCCCCTTGTTATGAGCTCTCTAACTCTTTATCGACGTTCGTCAGAATCTTATTAACAGTAATTATTATTTAATTGTTATCATTATCACAAAAAAATAAAAAATATGTAATAATTATCAATAAATTAATAGATTTTAAAAATAAATAAAACGCTTACCTAAATTTTTAAAAATAAAATTGTAAAATTAACGGACAAATTTAAAAAATAAATTATGTACATTGTACTGTAATTACAATTTATACTTACTCGTGACTATTACCTCTATCAATAGGATATATAAAAAAAAAAATACCTAGAAATTAGAGTTAAGTGTCAAGCTCAAATTATTAATTTGGAGATTAAAAGCTGATCGCTTGTCATCTCATATTTTAAAATGATATTAAAATAACAGTAAATATATATATTTAATTTAAATAAATAATTGCGTTTATTTTACGCACAAATTCAAAATTAATAACAGGCCTATTGATTATTAATTATTAATTATTTATATTAATAATAATAATAATAATAAATAGTAATAAATAATTTATTAAAAATTGATTTATGACGAGCCAGTCGATAAAGACTCGTTTTACGCAGTGTATAAATAATCTCAATAATACGCACCGATACAAAATAATAATAATATTTAACTACCGTCAACTTTTAATTATAATATTAATAAATAAATATAAATTTTAAAGAAAATGAGTAGAAAAGTTTAACAATAAATAACATGACTACGTAATTACACATCTTTTACCAACATATCCTAGTGTACGAGTCAGGGTACTGCCCAATTAAATTTATATTCATCTATGATTGTAATTATTTATAATTATAATTAATTGTTATTTTTTTTTCTTATAATTACAAGATTTACTGGCAACTTTTATGAGAATCTCATTTAATTTAATTTACTCTAGGGTAAGGATTTTTGCTTTGATTTCAAAATACAGATTAATAATTAATGCTGTCAAATTTTTTATATTAAGGCAGAAATATTGATTGTATAAAAAAAATTTTCAAACAAAAGTTGTAGGAAATTTAATTTTATGAAAAAAATGTCTCTTATAATTTTTTCGTAGGCCTAATAGGAAAGCCGTAATTTTAAAATTGAGATTTTCATAATTAACACAAATTTGAATCATTCATTATGAACCTTAATTTTGGAATTCCGGTGAAAATATTGGTTGTATGAAAAAACTTTTCAAACAAAAGTTCTAGGAAATTCAATTTAGAAAAAAAATGTCTCTTATCATTTTTTCATAGGACTAATGGGAAAGCTGTAATTTTGAAATTAAGATTTTCATGATTATCAAAAATTTGAATCGTTCATTGTGAACCTTAATTTTGGAATTCCGGTGAAAATATTGGTTGTATGAAAAAAGTTTTTGAACAAAAGTTGTAGGGAATTTAATTTTCTAGAAGAAATGTCTTATATAATTTTATTATACGACTAATATTTTCACCGTAATTTTAAAATTAAGATTTTCATGATTATCAAAAATTTGAATCATTCATTATGAACCTTAATTTTGGAATTCCGGTAAAAATATTGGTTGTATGAAAAAACTTTTCAAACAAAAGTTGTAAGAAATTCAATTTAGAAAAAAAATTGTCTTTTATAATTTTTTCATAGGACTAATAGGAAAGCCGTAATTTTGAAATTAAGATTTTGATAATTATCAAAAATTTTAATCGTTCATTATGAACCTTAATTTTGGAATTCCGGTGAAAATATTGGTTGTATGAAAAAACTTTTCAAACAAAAGTTGTAGGAAATTCAATTTAGAAAAAAAAATGTCTCCTATAATTTTTTCATAGGACTAATAAGAAAGCCGTAATTTTGAAATTAAGATTTTCATAATAATCAAAAATTTGAATCGTTCATTATGAATGTTAATTTTGTAATTGCGGTGAAAATATTGGTTGTATGAAAAAACTTTTCAAACAAAAGTTGTAGGAAATTCAATTTAGAAAAAAAATTGTCTTTTATAATTTTTTCATAGGACTAATAGGAAAGCCGTAATTTTAAAATTAAGATTTTCATGATTATCAAAAATTTGAATCGTTCATTAAGAATGTTAATTTTGCAATTGCGGTGAAAATATTGGTTGTATGAAAAAATCATAAGAGACATTTTTTTCAAAAATTAAATTTCCTACAACTTTTATTTTAAAACTTTTTTTATAAGACCAATATTTTCACCGCAATACCAAACATTCTAACCATTCATTCAAAATTAAGGCAAAAATCTTGTCCCTACTCATTAATTATCATTAAGTATTTATAAAACTGTTTTTTTTTTTACTTTTAAATTAATTTTAAAAAATAATCAAATTTATCAATTAATTTTTATTATTTAAATATTAATTATAAGTTTATTAGATCTGAATAAATTCATTATTGCCATTTATAATTTTAAGATTTAATTAAATATTTTAATAAACCAACTTTTTTTTAAAATTAAATGTATATAAATATATATTAATTAATAATTGCCAGTAATACTTGAGTAGTCCTAAAATTTTTGTAATTTTATTGAAAAAAAAAAAACAATACGCACCTAATTGGCAGCATTGAAATTTTTTTAATAAAAATTTTTTTGAGCATTAAAATGAATGAGAGTAAAAAATATGAGAGGTATTCCATGACATCAGTATGTTTATGTATACTTTATAAAATTGCGGGTGTATGTAAAAAAAATGAGTGAATTTACTGAAGTAAAATTAATTAATTAATTGATTAATGAAATTAAATTTAAATTAAAAAAAAAATCGATTGTCACAAATACGAGCCATTTTAAAATGCACTTAATTAAATAATGAGTTGCACAATGACAATTGATTTACATGCGTAAATAGTAAATGAATAAAAAAAAAAAAAAATCAGCTATGCCAATTTTATTTTGCTTATTGCAGTGTAATTATATTGAAGGCGAGTTAATTCTCGATTTATAACTTTAAAATTAATAATAATAATAATAATAATAATAATAATAATAATTAATTACGTAAATTTATTTTTACGCATGTGTTGGATAATGAAATGGTAAAAGGTGAACGAAAAAAAAAAAAAATACAAATAAAAAATAAAAATAAATTTAATAAAAGTAATTAATAAGAATGTAAGTCGGATTCAGTTTAAAGAAAAAGATGATTAAAAGAAAAATACACACAGCGATTGAATTTAGAGGTGTTTGGATTTAAAAACACCGGTATCATTGTCTGATTTGATGAATTTTGTAAGTCTGGACCAGCTATTAGGTTCTCTTTACTCCCATAGTGACTTCTTATGGTGTATTTTCCCTGTATATTATCAATGTTTATTATTAAATATTTTTCAAATAACTATTTGACTTTTTATTTTTCATTTTATTAATCTATTATTTAAATACACAATTATTATTTTTTTTTAATGCTCAACTACTTGAAAAAAATTTTTAGCTACCAAGGAATCATTTTAAACCAGGAAAATTTGTTATCATTAAAAAAGTTTTGAGTTTAATTTGTACCTTCTTATTAAAATATATTGACCTTCGGTCAATTTTTCTGGAAGAATAGGAAATTTAAACAAGGTGACTACAGAGAAATGATTTCAAAATTCTCTGGTATTTCCCGGTTTTCCAGTAAAGTTGTTCACATTTTTCCCGGATTAAGAAATTTTATTCGTATCTTTTAGATATTCAAAGTTTTTATTATATTTTCATTTTCAATAATTAAATTTGATAATTAAATCATGGGAGAAACCATAAAAAATGGCATTAAAATAAATTAACATTGCCTACTTTTGATTATTCGATGTTAAAAATGTATAAGTTAAAATATTTAATAAGAAATTTTATGATTCAAATAAATTCAAAATTCACTGGTTACAAAAATTAAGGGATACTAAAAAAAATTTCAAATTTTTTAGTAATTTTCAACAGTTTGTAATTCGAAGGAAAATGGTCGTACAACAAAAGCAAAAAGTCAAACTGTAGCTTCAAGTGTCTAGTTTTCTGATTTGGTCTTTAAATTTTTTCACTATGCACGGTTCCGGAGCAGTCAAAAATCAATCATAATTATCGAAAAAAATTGATTGAAGCTCGAAAACCGTTTTTAAGACGAGCAAAAATTTTGTAAATTTCTTTTTCGATAGTTTTTTTAGGATTACTCCGGAACCGCATTTAATAAAAAAATTTAAAGACCAGATCTGGAAACTAGACACTTGAAGCTACAATTTGCCTTTTTTTGTTTTTGTCGTACGACCATTTTCCTTCGAGTTACATCTTGTTGAAAATCACTTTAAAATTTGAAATTTTTTTAATATCTCTTAATTCTTATAACTAGCGTATTATTGAAAATTTTTTAAATTTTGAACTGTCACAATTCCTGGATACTTTTCAAAATTCCCTGACATTTCCATGATATTTCCCGATTGCATTAAATTCCCTGACAATTCCTAATATTCCCGGTTTGTGGTCATCCTGTTAAAACTCAAAATTTCTATATCTGGATCTCCTAAGCTTAAACTCAAAATATCTCATTAGCTATCGAGTTTAAAAAAAAATGCAAGATACCTTTTTTGTAGAGAATTCAAAGCGCAACAAAAAAGGTCTCATAATATTTTTTAGATAGTTCAATATTTCTAGAGAAAATTAAAAAAATTTGTTTTAAATTTTTACTCTACCATTCTATGAAATTTTTTTTAAAAATAATTTTTAATTTTTTATGTCAAAATCAGTCTAATTAAAGCAAATTAATAATTTTATATTTTCATATTTATAAGTCTTAATTTTAAATTAAATTTTATGACAGCTAAGAATTGTTTAGATATTTTTTATAAAAAATTATGAATAAGCCAAAATAATATTTAAATTTATTTTCTTGTATTTTAAAATAAAGTCGAGTAAAAAAATATAGTTAGAAATTTTTAAAAAGTCGGTACAAAAAATTTAATTTAATTTAAAAACGTCTAGCAGCTTTCGTTGGAATTAAATGAATGAAACTTTTTTTTAAATAATAAATGAAATTTCCTGCAATCACTAAAGTAGAGAATAATGCAATGGGCTCTTCCTTTTATTACTAAATAATTAATTACCATGTTTTTAATAAAATTATTTACAGAAAAAGAATGCTCATTTAATCAACATATTTTATGTTAATTAACTATTATTTAATTACTTTTTTTGCAGCAAGTTTCGAGAATTTAACTTTTCCATGAAATTCAATACGTAGCTTTCATACAATTGAATTGATTTTATGAGGTCTATGATTGTCGTGCACATGAGTTCATTCAACTTTTCAGCTTAATAAATTTTAAGCAGCTCAAATAGCATTGTCTCGTCATTTCAAATTATATTAAAATATTAACGAGTCTCCGAAGTCAATTTTATTTGAGAGCTTATTAAAAAATAATGAATTATAAATGAAAAATTTTTGTATATTAGTTAACTTGAAATAATATTTTATGTAGATGATTATTCGATAATAAATTAACTTTAGATTTGCATACTTAAAATGTAATTAATATTAATATTCTTGTTTATTAATTCAAATAATAGTTTAAAAAGACATTGACTACGAAGCGTCGAATTATCTTAGTCTGCTAAGTCATTACTTCATTTCCGATAACTTTAGATACTCACAATTTTTATTTAATTAGAATATTACGCACCAAGGGAGAAAAATGGGACATTTCCACACGGGTGCGTAATTGCCTGCGCGATCGAAAGGCAAACACGCATAATAGTATATTGCATACCCATACAACAATTTTTTTAAATTCTTGAGCAAGTCTGCTCTCAAGATCGATAGGTGCTAGTGTCTTTCTACATGTGTCTTGCTGCAGACACTTGAGACCAGATTTAAATGGCGTCTAGTTGCAGAACTTACACAAGAAATTCGCGCCAGATTATAACTCAGTTCTGGAGGAAGACTACAGTTGAAAATAGTTGCGCATGGTTTGAAAAAGATGCTCAAGACTCAAAATTGATTTTGAGCCTTCAGCAGATCTTGAACAAACCATGCGTAAGTATCTAGTATAAGTTACTGGTGTAAGAAATGCGTCAGACACTTTTTCATGGCACGTGTTCAAAATATCTTTAATATTCTTGCGTAGGATAACATGAGCAAGACATAGACGAATCTTGCCATAGGTTTCTTGATACAAGATCTTGCGAAAGACACATGCGTAGGAAAAGACAGCAGCTAGGGGTCTTGCACAAGATTTACTCCAGAATCTTGCTCAGACACGTGTTACTAGGATAGTTAAGATACTATAAGATAGTCTTTATAAGACGAGCGCGATGTTTTGAGCACGAGTCGTAGGGTCACATGCACGGGCCGAAGGCCTTCAATTTTTTTGTAATAAACTGCAATCTTTTCCACAACTTTCAAGCCAAGTCTGATCGTGGGACCATGGCTATGATTTTTTTTCGAATTTTGAAAACTTGAAAAATTTTGTTTACTCTTTCAATTATTATGACTACCGATTTTTGTCACTATTTATTATTTTTTCAATTTTTTTCTGTAAACAAATACAGTAGGACCTCGTTATAAGACTAGCTCGGGGTTGTAGGGGAAAAAATTCTTAGAATTGAGGTATCCCCACTATTGTGCTTAACAGCGTTTGCGCCCAAACCTCGCTATAAGACTATCGCTGTTTTGCGTTTTATTTATGTATTCGGTTCAACTCTACTCTGTTATACAGTAAATCTATTTCATATATAATCATAAATAAACAAAATTTTGTTGTTCTTTGTTTTGTTAATTAATTATGTGATACCACGAAATTTTAATTATTCTTTATGAAAATAAGTTATTTAATTTACAATCTTTATGTATGTATATTTTATCTCGATTTTAGTCGTACTGGTCGTTAGTCTTATAGCGAGGTTTCGGCGCAAAACTTTTATTGAGTTGTGGGTGGAGGAAGCGCTCCGAGCGAGTTTTAATAAATTGAGGGGAAGAGTCTTATGACGCGTAGTCTTATAACGAGGTCCTACTGTATTTGAAATAAATTATCAGTTTAGTCTGTTCATAACAAAAACGAATGGTAAAAAAAGTATTGTATTCACAAATAGTACTTTTATTTGGCAGTACTTTAATTGACTTGCTTACGACTTGAGATGTTTTCTTGACGATATCTATTTTTACAGACGGTAATTATTATAAACTGAATTTCAATCGACCAATTATCTGTTCTTGACTAATAATAACCTGTATTGATTATTTTCTGAAGTGATATATAAAAGTATAAGTAATAAGTCGTGTTGTGAAGGAAACGAAGTTACTATCAATACTTATTAATAAATAAAAAGCAAAATCTTAAAATAGTTGTCTATAAATATTAGGGTGTGCCATTTTGAGGCGACTTTTTTTTCAACGAAAAAACAGGCTGAATACTCGCAGGAAGGTGAGAAAAGAAGCCCGTTAAAAGCGGAGCTCTTAATATTAATATTTAGAGGTGCCTATTTCTAATTTTCCATTTCCCATTTAAATAACATGGGAAAAAAAATATTTTATTTTTTTATTTTTCTAGCTCGGCATTCGCACTTCATATAAATAAGTTCATAGCATAATCTTATAGAGAATTCAACGCTGTACAAAAAAGGTCTCTTATCATTTTTTGATAAATCCATCCATTCAGAAGTTATTAGAGCTGGAATTCAAATCTATAATAAATTTCCAGATCTTTTTACTTTTTCAGCAAAACTATAAGACTTAGCAAAAAATGTCATAGAATCTTTTTTATAGACAATTTTATTTCCTACAAATTATTTTCAATAAAGTTTTTTGAAATTCCGCATTGTTTTCTAGTTATTTTCATTTTAATGTTAAGTTCTCAGAATAGATTAGAAGACTATTATTTTTACGAGCTTGGCTTTAAAATCAAAATAACTAGGAAACAATGCGGAATTTCAAAAAACTTCATTGAAAATAATTTGTAGGATATAAAATTGTCTATAAAAATGATTTTATAACATTTTTTGATAAGTCTGATAGTTTTGCTGGAAAAGTAAAAAGATCTGGAAATTTATTATAGATTTGGATTCCATCTCTAATAACTTTTCAATGGATGGATTTATCAAAAAATAATAAGAGACTTTTTTTGTAGAGCGTTAAATTTCCTATAAAACTATGCTATGGACTTATTTATATGAGGGGCGAATGCCGAGCTAGAAAAATAAAAAAATAAAATATTTTTTTTTCCCATGTTATTTTAATGGGAAATGGAAAATTAGAAATAGGCACTTCTAAATATTAATATTAAGAGCTCCGCTTTTAACGGGCTTCTTTTCTTATCTTCCTGCAAGTATTCAGCCTGTTTTTTCATTGAAAAAAAAGTCGCCTCAAAATGCCACACCCTAATATATATATATATTATATACTATTTACTTATTTAAGTCTAGATTAAAAAAAAAAAAATGTACAGACAAGTTTGTAAAATTTTTAATTAAAGTAAAGTTATTATTTTATTAGTAATTAACAAGAATGACCATTTTCTATTTAGAGTATAGAATTAATTTATAAATAAAACGGCTCCTCCAGTAAAAGTTGTTAACCGGAAACTAAACTCGTTTTGTTCAGTGATTTCACAGAATAGTTTAATAATTTATGTACTGTAAGTCTGCGGCTTACAACGAACTATTATTATCCATTGAAGCAGACATAAATACCTACTTATAGCTAATATACATTTATGATTATGCTTTAATCATTCTACTAAGCTTTGCCGTCTATACTATTCTTTTTAAAAATTAATGAGTATAATCTATAAAACGTGACTTGGGTTCTCAATACAAATAATAATCAATTATGACATCACAGGTTGATTATTTTTTTTTTAAATTTTTGATCAGAACTATCAGAAATAGTGCAGTAGGTATTTCAAACAAAAGAAAAAAAATCCACATTGTATATTTAAAAAAAATATATTTACTGTTACATCATTTTTTCACAAAGAAAATATATTTTTAATTAGTATAAAAATTGATTGGCAGTAAAAAGAATTAAATTGATCAATTTATTTTTTCTAAAAATTCTTTCATTTTGTTTAATTTTTCGATGGATCTGGAGGCTGCATTTGCAGCAATACTTGTACTGATACGGCTTATAAATGTTTTACCCTGAATTAATTGAGTCGACATTAGATTGAACTGAAAAAATTGAGGGTAAAAAAAATTATTAATTTAAATGTTTTTTTTGGGATTGAGGTATTATATGTTTATGAATTTTATAAATACTTTTTGTAGATGATCATGGGTTCTTATAAATGATACAAGAGTTTGAGTAGCCTCGTATATAATTTCTGAATTAAACATGGGGCTAAAAAAAAAATAACAACAATTAGAATAATAATTTATTACAATGACAATCGGGAATAAAAAGAAATGGAAAATCCAAAAGTGCACACCTCAATCGCTCACTTTATTTTTAATCATTACTTTTTTTTTATTATGAATTTTTGTTCAGCTTTTAAATTATAAATTTGATTTTTTCATATGATAGTAGTTAGCAGACATTTGAAATTTAAAATAAATTTTTTCAACAGATAAATAATGAAAAAAAAATATTTCTAAAAAAATGCACATGTCGAAAATTTCATGAACTATACCTGCAATTTTTCAAAATATCTTTTTAATATTTATTTTTTTGTTAAAAAAAATTCAAAAATTTTTAAATGTCTGCTAACTTTATTGATGATACTAAAGTTAGCCGACGTCTAATAATTTTTGAATTTTTTTATAGACGATAAATTATAAACAAAAATATTTTGAAAAATTGCACCTATAGCTTTTTTAATTTTCTACATGTGCATATTTTTAGTTTTTTTTTTATTTTTATAACTAAATTAGAAAAAAAAAATCAAAAAATTGTTAATTGTCTGCTAACTTTAGGATCATACTTTATTGACATTTTTTTCATTTCTTATTTTCAGTTTAATATTTTTTTTAAACATCCCGCATTTTTTTAAACCTACCCTAATAGCAAAGTTTGCTTCAGCAAAAGTTTACTTTAAAAAAATTTCCTTGAATTTTTCGTGAAATATCCGTCAATTTCGGACTTTTCCGTTTCTGACGATAATTTGTATCCAACTTGTTATACAAATTGACGTAAATTTACTACCTGAATTAGAATGCAAATTCACTTCAAAAGTTGACTAGTTAAAAGTTGTCATCAATTTTCAGGCAAATTTTGACATCAATTAGTTGTTAGACTTGAAAAATTGTTATTTTTTACCATCAAATTGTTGACATCTTTATGTATAAATTTTAAAAATTTTTGCTGTCAAATTGTCAGCAAATTACTGTTAATTGCAATGTCAAATTGCTGTCAATTTCAAGCTAAAGTGGCTATTAGAGTATACTGTGACGCTAGTGCTGCTGTTAGTAATTGACGGTGAGAAAAAACGAAAAAAAATGGCAGCTAAATTTTTCCTGAATAATCAGTTTTACGTTTTTAATTAATTACAATTAAACTAAAAGCATTTAAAATGTGATATTCTACAGGATTCTTGTGATGAAAAATACAAAGATTTTTGTGTTAATAAAACAGTCGGAAAAAAACCGTTGATAATGCGCCCTCAGCGCTTGAGGTGTGCAAAATAAAAATTACCTTCCGTCAGCCTTAGTCGAGCTGAAATCAATGTCTAAAATAACGTCGACGGCATTTCCATTAAGTCGGTAAAGATTTTCGAAAAATTGCGTTTGAGTTATGTCCTCTATAGCATTTGACATGATCATTGTTATAAACTTTTTCATCAATTCAATGTTTGAAACGCAACACAGAGCACGAAGAAGCTCTTCATTTTTAAAGGTGGAATATCTCATAATACTATTGTATGACATTACTTCATTTTTAGGACTTTTAAAAATTTCTTTAAACTTTTCCCATAATTTATTCCAAGTATCTTCATCTGCAAATCTCATTCCGCTGTTAAGAATCACAACTTTCATGTCTGCAGAAAGTCTGAAATAAATAGTATACTGTGTGACAAGGGATGAAATAAAACAACTTCAGACCAGGGTGAAGTTGACATCACTCAGTCTGAAATTGTGTTTCATCATGACTTACACACAATATTTTCCACGATTACCTGCATTGGAACTTGAAGTTTCAGTGACAGCAGTCTCAGAGTGTCATCAACTATTAGCGTAAGTGCAAACTGTCATTTGCAGTTTATAATTAAGCAGAAACTATGAATACTATTAATTATTGACACTAATTTTTATAAAACTTAATCACAGAACTGTCATGTACGTGAATAAAATTAATGCTCTGAAATTACTACTAAAGAAATGACAAGTATCAGAGTTTAAATTGCGAAAGCTTTCAGTCGGCGGGCAGAAAAATTATTTGTTTCTTCTCGAAGGCAAATTAATATATTATGCACCAAGAAAGAGAAGTAAGACATTTCAATCCGCGTGTATAATTTCCTACCCGAGCCGAAGGCATACACGCGGATTGGAACGTCAGACTTTCCTCACTGGCATATATACGGAGAAAAAAATATAGTAAATTTTACTAAAAAATATGAGAATAATTAATAAATTTGAATAGTAATTTTGAAACGCTTATATATGAAAAATTAATAAACAGATAAGCATATTTTACAAGTCGTTTAGTAATTTCTCATATACTGGTTATGGAAAATCTCCTATATTGCATATTAATTTTTAGTTATAATCAGTGAATTTTACTATCCCGTTTAGTAAATTTTACTATATTAGAATGGAAAAAAATAAAATTAAATTTTTATTAGCTTTTAACTTTTTATTATTATTGCTATCATTTTGATTATTATTGTTATTTATGTCATCTGTATTGGTGTTGGTGTCGATTTTTGTTTTTTTTAAAATCACTTGTTTCAACCGAGATTCGAACCCTGACCTCCCGCGCGCGAGTCCTTTCCTATGTCTGACGGCCCGATGTTTCCTTGAGACAAAAGTTTCAAAACTTGTAATACATATTTGTATATACTATCCCCACCAACTTTTAATTTTATCTATGCATAGTAGAATTTACTATACAGATAGTAAAAAAATATAATCGTGTTAGCAAAAAATACATTGCGTAGAGTAATTTTTAATATTTTGTACAGTAACAAATCCTATATTGTATTAGAAAATTAACTTTCTCAAATTTGTATTTATTAATAGTACTTATAGTAAAATTTACTATACAAATAGTAAAAAATATAATCGTCTCAGCAAAAAATACATTACGCATAGTAATTTTGAATATCTTATTATGTAATTATTACTAACTAGTAAATTTTACTAAACGTTTAGTAATAATTACAATACAGAATGTATATTTTCATATCTGTTAGTAAATTTTACTATAGTATTGTAATTTTTACTATACTTTTTCTCCGTGTATGCATCTTTTTAACCAGATCTGCACCTGAAAGTTCAAATTTTTGCCTCTGTTTAAGAAATTAATATCATTTGTTAACTTTTATTATTTTTTTTCTCTTATAAGAAAGTAACAACTTTCTTCCTACTAAACAGGGCAGAAGTTTAAACTTTCGGTGCAGGAATGCTGAGAAAAAGTATCTTTCTGCCCGTTGACTAAAAGCATTAACAATTTACGCGTTTGCTAATATTCATTCGCGGCATTAGCCCAAAGTCAGATTTTGTCGACTGCTTGAAGAGACACTGAAACTTCAAGTTTTGATGCTGCTATCATGAGAAAGTAATTAATGATAGTAAATTTTATTAATGACTATGAAAGAATATATGATAGTAATATTATATTTACGGATATTTATCAGGATTGTCGAGCCAATTTTTAAGTTTGGTAAGGGCATAGTTTCCTTCATCACTTGACCCTAAAATGGAACGCACATTCACCAAAGAAATTCTTAAAAGCCGCGTGATAAAATCATCATCGGCTTCATCCACTAGTAGGATCCGTTTTTTTAATTCATCAGTCAGCTTCAAAGCATATTTCTAGATGACAAAATATAAATATGCACACTATTGATAATAATAAAAATATGAATAAATGAGTCATATAATTATTAAAATAAAACCTTGAAATTATCATAATATTCGGAATGACGTAGCGATGATTCATAATATAACTGCTCAATTTGATGCAAAAATGCTGCCCATGGAGCAAATTCTGTTTCACGTGGAAGATACTCCGCTAGTTCAAAAGGTATACTGTAGTCAAGAAATCCCCAATCGGCGATAGTAAATGCATCGTTAATCAGCTGAATACGATTGAAGATATGAATTTTTGAGTAATCATCAGTTTTCAGATAATTTATTATCAATTTCCAATTTTTTTCATCATAATTTACGCGATAGGTACCTAGAAATTTAAAAAAAAATATCAAGTTAAATTCGAATTATGTCCATGTAAAAAAAAATCGTTTCTAAAAGATTTCATAGAAATTCGATGTGTGGAATTTATGAACTTTAGACATTAGAACTTCGATTGGAACTTTTTTTGAGAAATACGTTTTAAAAATGTTATTTTTTTACTCAAATTTCGCTTCTATAAAATCCTAGATAAACTTTTTTTTTTAACTATCGAAATTGCAAATCTTAAAAAAAAATTCCATACAAAGTTCTAATCTGTCTAGAATTTAAAGTCCCACATATCGATCTTTTTTTAAATTTTTTTACACGGAAAACCGATGTCAGGCTGTAATGTCGTTTATTTTGAGTAAGTGCAGTTATATAAGAGCAGAATAGGATTTCTCACAAATGGCCAGCTTGAAGTTGCTGTTCATCTCATTAGTAAGATCAACATTAGAGTATGGTATATTAATATGGTATCCCTACCAGCAGTATCAAATAAATAGACTTGAGGCTATTCAGCGTGAATTTATAAAATTTACTGTATATCTACTCAAGAAGAATGGGGTTGAAACAAATGTGATAGATCAATATACTTCCTTTAATATATGGAGATTACAAACGCGGCATTCGTATTACCAGCTTTGTTATTTCTTTAAAATTATAAATAATTATTTGGTATCTCCGGACTTATTAAGACAAATAGAACTGAATGTCCCGAAATTTGGCTTAAGGAATAGCCGTCTGGTCCATATACCCACTACGAAAAAGCCATTTATTAAAAATAGCCCATGGATAAGGCTTCTTGATGCAGTCAACAACTACTCTGGTAAAATAGAATTCTTTGGAGGAAGATTGGAGAAATTCAAAAAGTCAACTTATGATTTATTTAAATATTAATAAAAAGTTGAACTTTTTATTTTGTAAGCATCTGAATCGTTTATTTGAGAAACCCCATAAGTCATGTTTATTCAAAATTGGGTTTTTTGCATTTTTGGGTTCTTTGGATGTCCCCCCATAGAAATTAATAAAAATATCCATTAAATCAGTGTTTAAAAAACAATTAACGGGGTGACAGAAATTTTATTTTATTGAGAAACCCCATAAATCAATTACTTATGGAGTTTTTCAAATAAACATATGCAGTTTTAGTTTTATAGAAATAATTTTTTCTTTTTTATTTAAAATTCGCGCTTTTTTTTGGAAAAAAAAAATAATATGACTAATTAAAATACTTAAATTAATTATTTTTTTTGTAATTTCTGAGTTTCAGAGTTTATATTCATATTATATACTTCATTTTATCAGTCTAATAAATTATTTGAGAGGAAAAAATAAAAAAAACAATGATTTTATAACTTTTTCTTCCGTTTGGTTGAGAAACCCCATAAGTCGATCAACTTTAAATAATTTTTTTAAGCAGTTTCAATTAAAAAATTGAATTTTTGTTGTTTGACTATTTTTCAGAGACGCTAACATTATTCTCTTCAATTATTTATTTATTATTTCAATGGCAAGTTTTTCCAGAAAAATGTTTTTTGTGTTGCCTGAAAAATTTTGTTTTCTTGGCTATGGGGTTTCTCAAATAAACGATTCATCTTGCGTATTAAATAATCTAATTAAAACTTTATATCATACTGTAAATTGCAAAAATCCATTATAAATAAATAAATATTAATAAATTAATACCAAAATGCTGTTTGTTTATAATTATCCAACGATCATCAGCAACCATAACCGGAATTTCAGTTTTCATAAAATCACCATCATACCACTGAGTTACTGATGTATCTTCGAAATTAGGCTCGTCTTGAGTTTCCCAATTCAATGGCACCCAATATCTCCAATCTAACTCCGGATTATTTAAAAATCGTGCTTGTGTAACAATCGCTTTATTTTTTCCATAATTACGAGTGACCGTGAGTGTGGGAAAAGACGAAAAAGTATTCCAATTTTTCAAAACTTTTTCCATAAATTCTTTCATGTCTCCAGATGCTTTTGCAATTTCATTGGAAAGCTCACTAACTATCTGATCTTTAGGTTCACTTATAAAAGAAATATCATGGCTGTTAAATAATTATCAAACAAATAAAATTTCTTTGCTAGATATTTAATTACATACTTATTTAATATATAATTTCTTAGAGCAGTTCGGAAGTTGTCTTTACCCAGAACATTTTCAATTGTACGTAATATATAATTATCTGTAATAATTAATAATAAATAGATAATCTTACTATCTCATTATATAAATAATTAAAGATAATAGTACTGAAAGTATAAACATACAATGAAATTCATTCCAATTTCCTTCTTGTCCTTGATTATTGATAAATCGATCAATAGAATGGGCATTTTTATCAATCTAAAGTTAATTGAACATCATTAATTATAGTAAAACACTACACGAAAAAAAACGGCTCTGTCAAAATAACAGTTAAAACTGTCAAATCGACAGATTTGCCGCTGTCAACCCAAAACTGTCAATTTAACAAATTTGGAAATGTTATTTTTACATTGTGGAAACTGTCAATCTGAAACTGTCAATTTGAGAGTTTTTCGGTGTGATAATCACATTCACAAAATGCAAAATTCAGTAAAAAAAAAAGTGTGGAATTTATATTAAAGCAATAATTGAAATTGTTTTTAATGAGTAAAAATTATACATTTCGTAAAATGTAAACAGTACATCCAAAAATATTCTAAAAATCGAAGTTTTAATTAAAAAAATTAGGTATTTATGTAAAATAATTGTTCAAATCTGCAAACAATAAAAAGTAAAAACCATTAAGATACATATAGGGGGGGGGGGGCAAAACGGGGTACCCCCAAAATTTTATAAAAAAAAAAATTTTTTTTTTTCGTCTAATTTCTATAAATCCGATATATTTGTGTACTTTTACCCTTACGCATGACACCTGGGGCAATATGGACCAGCCGAAAATTCGGAGAAAATAATTTTTTTTAATTTTTATCGTCAAACTCAAAAAAATTCAATATATTAATCCATTTTTCAGCTGATTTTTTATAGCTGGGGGAAAATTAGCCAATAACAATATCCAAAAATAATGATTTATTTTCTTAACTGATTAAATTATTTAAATAATGCAAGATAATTTGTAATCTGTAAAAAATTAAAAACCACGTTCTTTGGGTTCAAAATAATTCATAGGAATGAAATTTGGTTTGTAAATTTTATATAACTTTATAATCAACTTTTTACAAATTATTTTTGTGAATTTGACAGTTTTTATCTGTAAATTTGACATATTATAGTTATGTTGATTTCACAGATTATATCTGTTAATTTAACAGTTTTTCTTTGTAAATCTAACAAATTCTATCCATGTCATTTTGACATTCCCATATCTGTCATTTCCACATATTTATTTTTTCCGTGTATAAGTAAAATTTTTAAGATTAAAAATTAGTACATTACACATCGAGGGATGAAAATAGGACATTCCAGCCCGCGTGTGTAATTTCCCGCCCGAGCCAAATGCGAGCTAGATCTGTGCCTGAATGTTTAAATTTTTTCACAATATCGGAAGAAAGTCGTTTTTTTTCTTTTGTGAGAAAACACATGAAGAAAATGAGCGCACGCGCCATTCTTCTCGCAAACAGAAGCCAAAATTAAAATTTTCAAGTACAGATCTGCTGAAAAATCATATTCACACCGCGGATAAAGGTCAGACGTCTTAATCCGGGTGTTTGTCGAATAGTTAATTGTACAGGCAGGTTAAAATTTTATATTTTCTTCTCTTGGTGTACAATATACTATTGTCTCTGTTTGAAAGAAGAATGGCGCATGCGCTAATTTTTATTATTTTTTTTCTCATGAAAGAAAAGTACGACTTTCTTACCACTAAACAGGGCAGGAATTTAAACTTTCGGTGCAGGTATGGTGAAAAATAAATTAAATTTTAAATAATTAACCTTATCAATTATCAGTTGAGCTAAATAAGAACGAAGGCCATAGCTTAATGGTCTTCCTTTATCATAAGTGACAGATTGAATAAGGTCACCAAACCAATGATCGATAAATGAAAATGCTATATCCGTAATTGTGGTAATTTTTTCGGTTTTATCGATATTTTCTTTAAACCCAATACTCACATCACTAAAAAAAAAAAAAAAATTATACATATTGAGATCTTAAGTAAAAGAAAAAAAAACCAATCACTACATCAGTCACTCACTTTAACTGATGAATGCGTTTTTTTAATTTTTATAGAGAAAAATTTCAAGTAAAAAAATTATCATTGATAAACAATTATTTGTAAATCTTAAAGTATTAAAATATGACGTATCAAAGTATTTTATTATTATAAATTTAAATTAAGTGAATATTTTAAAAATCGCGCTTAGCCAAAATCTGAATAAACACATGGAAAAATTACTATGGCCATAGTAAAATTAAAAATGGTTACAGTAATTTTTCATGTAATCGTTTTCAATTTTACTATGGTCATTAGGCTGATTCAAAAAAATGGACTATTTTTTTTTTTTCGATATCCCCTGTGAAATATATTCAGAGAAACAAGAAAAAACGCCTGTAAAAATCAGAGCTCTTAATATTAATATTTAGAAATCGCGCATCGCAAATTTCTATTTCCCGTTTAAATAACATGGGAAAATTTATTTTTTAAGCTTTGGAATTTTGTAGCTCACGGTGGGACCAATACTTTCAAATGTTCAAGGCATAATCTTATGGGAAATTTGTCGCTCTATAAGAAAGGTCTCTTGTTATTTTTTGATATTTTTATTTCTTCAAAAGTTTTTCGAAGTTAAAGTTAGATTGACGATAAATTTTTACAATTTTCAAATTTTTTGACGCAACCATCAACTTTATCGGAAAATTTTATAGGACATTTTTTGTAGAACATTTTATTCCCTATAACTTATCTGAGAGAAAATTTTCGATATTTCTCACAAGTCGTATGTTATTTACAATAAATTGAAAATTTTAATATAATTAATTTTAAGCAACAAAATTTGAATTTTTTAAGATTTCCAATTAATTGCAAATAACTTACGACTTGCGAGAAATATCGAAAATTTTCTTTAAGATAAGTTGTAGGAAATAAAATGCTCTACAAAATTTGTCCTATAAAATTTTCCGATAAAGTTGATGATTGCGTCAAAAAATTTAAAAATTGTAAAAATTTATCGTCAATCGAACTTCAACTTCGAATAACTTATAAAGAAATAAAAATATCAAAAAATAACAAGAGACCTTTCTTATAGAGCGTCAAATTTCCCATAAGAATATGTCTTGAACATTTGAAAATATTGGTCCCACCGTGAACTACAAAATTCCAAAGCTTAAAAAATAGCCTAATGGTCATAGTAATTTTTCCATGTGTTTATTCCAATTTTCATCAGTAGGCTAACACAGTCCGACAATATCCTGCTTAAAAAACCGATGGACTCTTATAGCAGTTTTTGTAAGGCCTGTACTTAACCGTAGAATTTCTCATAGAACTCATTCATTCTTATAAAATCTCTATGGGAATTAACGAGTATCTATTGGATTCTATAAAAATTTTCTAAACAGGATACTAAGACACTATAGCATTTCATATGTTCTAATATCTGAAATTATAAAAAAAAAATGATTTTTCATGTCATATAGGAATTTATATTGAGTGATCTAGTCTAACGTCAATGAAATTGAGCGGGTAATGGGTCTTTTACCAGCATTAGAATAAAATCTATTGCATATTTTACAACAAATAAAAAACTTACTTGACAGTACAGAGTCCCCAGTTAAATCTTTTAATTTTAATAAATTCTGGCAAAACTACAACATCCAACTTGTTGTATTTATGCTCTTTATGAGTTACACCGGTCACATCTTCCAGTGCTTTCAACAATTTTTCTACAATTTTAATGTCATTATTTTCACAATCAATTGTATTTTTAGGGAACCAAAGTTTGAATAAATCATCATCGTGCGGAGACAAATATTCTAAATCTCCAAGAATGAAGGCAAAATTATTCGGAGTTAAATTTGGAGTTTTTTCAAAAATTGTCCACACAAAATTCGGATTCTCTGCTGCTACTATTTCCTTTATCGGCGCATTAAATAATACCGTGTATTCTTTATTATGCTTGATGGAAAATTCAAATTTTGAGGGACACCAATCATCTTTCCAGGATGGAAACAATTCATCTAAGCCTCCATTTTGAAAATCACTCAGTAATATCCATCTTTTAAATTATAAAATTCAAAAATATATAAATAGTTTTAATATCATCACTTTTTTCATTCAAACATGGAATAGAAAAAATGAATTTCAGCTACTTACTGTTTTTTTCCAGATTTATCAAAATAATAAACATGTTTTAAAACTTTGCTACTGTCAAGACCATGACTTTTAAACTGGATATATAAATTATAATTATCACGTGCGATTTCTCGATCGAAATTTATAGTCAATACATGTTCAGAATCATTAATAGTGATAGTATAATCACTTGACTCGTAAACTTCATTATCTTTTTTCAAAATAACATTTTCAACAATATCCAAATTTTTAGCATTCAGTTTAATCCAACTTCTCGCTATTAAATTTTTAAAATCTATGGAAACTTCGCCATCAAAAGTCAGCTCATTTTCTTGAATATGCGGCACTAATTTTATTTTGTAATTATATGATTCAACATTATAACCATTGGAATAATTTTTATTCCCAAATGGAAGTATATAATTTGGTTTTGAACTTGTTTCCGTCATTATAAATTGTGTAAACACAAAAAAAATTATTATGTAAAAAATAAATTTTTTTATTAAAATATTGATGATCCTAAAATTATAATGATACTGAATTTAGCTGACATCTAATAATTTTTGAATTTTTTTTTTAAACCAACAAATCATAAAAAAAAAATATTTGAAAAAATTGCACTAATAGTTTTTTCAATTTTCTACATGTGCATTTTTTTAGTTTTTATTTTTTTGTAATTCATTTGTTGCAAAAAAATTCCAAAAATTTTTAATTGTCTGTTAACTTCTGAATCATAAATTATAATGAGTGTGAATATGTTGGGAAGTTATCGACGTCCAATAATCTTTGGATTTTTTTTTTAAACAATATAATCAAATAAATTAACAATAAATTATCAAAAAAAAAAAAAAATATTTGAAGAAATTGAACTTGTAGTTTTTTCAATTTTCGACATGTGCATATTTTTATTTTTATTTTTTTTTTAAAGTAAGTCTTCGAAACAAAAATTCGAAAACTTTAAACTGTCTGCTAACCAGTATCGTATTATGTGAATGTAGCAGACATGAGAAAAGTTTAAAATTATTAATAAATAAAGTAAATAATTAATAAAATAAAATTAAAAAAAAATGCGCATTTAAAAAATTAGAAGACAATTAAAAATTTTCAGATTTTTTTTAAACAAATCAATTAAAAAAAAAAGAAAACTAAAAATATGCATTTGTAGAAAATAAAAAAATCTGCCGGCGCAATTTTTTCAAATATTTTTTTTTTATAATTTATTGTTATGATACTGAATTTGGCATGATACTGGATTTAGCTGACATCTAATAATTTTTGAATTTTTTTTTAAAGCAGCAAATCATAAAAAAAACTATTTGAAAAAATTGCACTTATAGTTTTTTCAATTTTCTACATGTGCATTTTTTTTGTTTTAATTTTTTGTAATTCATTTGTTGAAAAAAAAATCCAAAAGTTTTTAATTCTCTGTTAACTTCTGGATCATAATTTGGCACGATCCTGGAGTTGACAGATATCTAATAAGTTTTGGATTTTTGGAAAACGATGAATTATTTTTAAAAAAAATATTTTGAAAAATTGCACTTGTAGTTTTTTTTATTTTCTACATGTGCATTTTTTTAGTTTTTTTTTTTTTTTAAATTAAACTTGAAAAAAAAAATTAAAAAATTGTTGATCGTCTGCTAACTTCTGGATCATAATTTGGCAGACGTTAAATAATTTTTGAATTATTAATAAACTGATAAATTACAATAAAAAAAATATTAAAAAAAATTACACCTATAGTTTATTAAATTTTCTACATGTGCATATTTTTAGTTTTTTTTAAAATTCAAATTGTTGAAGAACAAAATTAAAAAAATTAAAAAATTATTAGACGTCGGTTACCTTTAGTATTATGAATATAAATCAAACATAACTAAATAATTTTTCTTTCATATGTGAATTAGTAAATAAAAAGTTGAATAATCTTTTACTTACATGAATCTTAACACTGAAATGACCACGTGTCTTGTATTGTTTATAATTTTTCAAATAATTAATAATTTAACAATAAATATTAGTATCAACAATTAAGTGAATTTTGGACAAAACAGCCTAAAAATGAATACAGAGTACGAACGAATAACTACGCATATGCGCAGAACCGGTGAATTTACAAGTCTAGACTTGTTTAATGTTTACGACGTTTACAACCGTCATCCATGGAAAATATAAATATAGAGAAATAGATGATACCCACACACTCTCATAAAAAATTCGGTGTGAGTCCTAACGAACAGTTTTAATTTAAAATCATGAGTGAGAATGTCGCTGATATTTGTACATTTATAAATTTTAAACTAAATAAATAAAGGGTGCATTCGGAAATATTCTAGCTCGAGCACACAAGTAATTTTAAATAGAATTATTAAATTTCAATTTTTAAATTTCGCGCCAAGTTGGCGCTAATACGCGGCGCTGTACTCAATATTAAAATTTTTACTGAAGTGGAGGCGGTCGATGAATCGCTAAATCGATTGCTTTGTAATCAACTGACAGTTCGATAGCGGCAGTTAGTATCATCGACAACTTCAATAGTAGTCCAGATTCTTCTTTACTTTTGAATTGAAATACAGTATAACAGTGGCGTCGTATAATTATTTATAAAATTTATTGCTCATAGTTATTGTTTAATTAAACTGTGCAGTGATTGTAAAATTTAAATTGTGCAAAGTGTATGTGGTGTAGTTAAGTGTCAAGTATTTAGTGCTAGTGTAAAGTGTTGCTGATGGCTGATGCTAATATCTTCCAAGTTCCTGATCAAAATCATCTGGCATCGTCTGGTGGGGAAATAGCAGTTAAGTGACGTTCTTTTAGCTGCAAAACACTTGGAGCAACTTAAATTAAATCTCCAAGTGTATTAAGATACCCTTCTGCATATTATCTCCCCGCCAAGGTTTGTTTAAACACTCAAGTGTTTTTTTTTTTAAACATTTAAAATTTTTTTCTAAACATATTCTGCCGCCATTTTATTTTAACGTACGAATTTTAATTTGTCTCCAATTTTTAATAATTTATTTTTCAAATATTTAAATTTACCGCGCAAGTAATAAAAAAATTAATAAATTAATTACTTTGGGTGCTAGTTGCAAATTTGTTAGAAAATCAGTTTCAGCTCAGAAATTTAAATAAAACTTTTGACATCTCGATGACGTACAGTATATATAAAAAATTTATTAAACTTTTTAGCTCTCTTATATATACGTAAAATAACATATACATTTGACGTCAAATTAAAGCTGATATTTTACATATATACTTGATATGAAATACCAGCTTTAATTTAACGTCAAATGTATGTTATTTTATGTATATGAAAGCTAAAAAGTTTAACAAATTTGGTATAAATACTGTACGTCATCGAGATGTCAAAAGTTACATTTCAATTTCTGAGCTGTAACTCTGGTTTTCTAAGTCTGGCTATCGGGTATATTATATATTGTAATATTTCCTGAATTATCAACATCTAGAACTAAATCCACGACATTTGACATCCAAATATTGAACACATAAACAAAGAAATTTAAAAATTAAATTACACACACCCCACTAGCACAGTTTACTTTAAAAAAATTTCTTTGAATTTTTCGTGAAATATCTGTCAACTTCAGACTTTTCCGTTTTTGACAACAATTTGTATACAACTTGTTATACAGTTTGACGTAAATTTACTACCTGAATTAGAATGCAAATTCACTTCAAAAGTTGACTAGTTAAAAGTTGTCATCAATTTTCAGGCAAATTTTGACATCAATTAGTTGTTAGTTTGACTTGAAAAATTGTTATTTTTTATCATCAAATTGTTGACATTTTTAAGTATAAATTTTAAAAAATTTTGCTGTCGAATTGTCAGCAAATTACTGTCAATTTCAAGCTAAAGTGGCTGTCAGGGCAAATTGTAGTTTCAAATCTTCAAACTACATGATCAATGCCTCTGATTACTGGGTCACGCATGCGTGTTTGATTTCATTGCCAATATTCCAGGGTGTTTTCATATTGAGTTAAGTGCAGTTTAATATTTTTATGTTAACATTTACAACGATTTTGTTCGATAGTAAACTACAATATCAACAAACATTTAAAAACAAGTGATTAAATAATACATAGAGGTGTAAATTATTTAAAAAATTAAATGGTCAGATTGATGATTGGTGATGTCCTCATATACATACGGACAAAAGACTTTTAACCCCATTCCACCAGAGAAGGGAAGTTTTCCACTAGACCATGAGGGTTTTTGCAAAGCATCAATGATTAAATACATGCGTTGTCTTGGTAATAATAAAAGTAATAATTCTCTCTGTAGAGATGCTGCTAAAGAGTATCTCGAATGTCGAATGGAGCACAATCTTATGACTCGCGAAGAATGGCCAAAACTAGGATTCCATGATCAACAAAAATCTACGTAACAAATTTATTTAATTTTTAAAATTTAAACAAAAAAATATCTCAACTCTAATATCAACTAAATTATCATCCCTATTTTAAATTTCAACTAAACAATAGTAAATATATATAAATATATATATATAAAAAACTTTTTTTTTTTATATATTTTGTCAAAATATTTTTTTATTGCGGCTTGATCAAAATATCACCGACATATCGTCGCTGACCAAAACAATATAAAGTTTGATATTAGAAGCAAAAAAATATATGTGTATATAAATATATATATAAGCGTCCAATGGTCGTATTTAAACAGTAGTTGCATTGTAGATACTAGAAGAAGTTCAAAAAAACGATAATAAAAATAAATTTAATAGACAAATAGTTTGTAGTTGAGAAAAAAAAAAAAAAAAAGAAAAAAAAATATATGAAGTTCAGATATTAAATAGTTTATGAGAATTGTGATTAACAGCAAATATTATTAAAAATAAACACCATAAAAGCTTTAACGTTACTGGTAACTTGTTGAAATAAATTTAAAAAAAAAGGCGGCATTTAAATTTTGTGGAGCTTAGAATAAAATATTATTTTAAATTTACAAGTTTATTTTGCGTATAAAATTTTTTAATAAAATTTTTTAATGGAGATTTAAAAAAAAATATATCTGATAATTGTTTGCCTTTATTGCTACTGCCAACAAATTATTTTTGCTGCAATTTAAAAAATAAAATGCGATAGTCAAAAATAAAATCAACAGGAAAATAATAATTATAATTTTACTGATAATAAAGTTTAAATACGAGACGATCGTACAAAGAGATACTTATCGAAATGAAAATATATTAAATAGACAGACTAAATTATTTGAAAATAGAGAAAGAGTAAATTTAAAAAAAAATTATATCGATTATTTACTAAAAAACAATGGCACCGACGAAGAAAGTATTAATTGGTTGTACTGGAAGTGTTGCGACAATTAAATTGCCAGAATTATGTGAAAAATTACGCGATCATTGCATTGAATTTCGGGTGGTGGTGACGGAGAGAGCAAAGCATTTTTTGAAGGAATCAGAACTGCCGCCTGGTACTCAAATTCTTTCTGATACTGTCGAATGGGCTGCTTGGCAGGATCGTGGTGATCCTGTGCTTCATATTGATCTCGCTAAGTGGGCAGATTTATTTTTAATTGCTCCATTAGATGCTAATACTCTGGGTAAAATAGCTTCTGGAATTTGTGACAATATACTAACATGCGTCGCTCGAGCTTGGGATGTTAAGAAACCATTATTATTTTGTCCTGCTATGAATACCAGGATGTGGGATCATCCAGTGACAGCGCCACAGGTATATATTTTTTAAATTTTAATTACGAAATTTATATATTTAAATAACTTAGATAAATGATCCGATTTATAAATTATTCTTTAAATTTAAAACAAATTATTTATATTTTATATTTTGTTTTTAGATATTCTTAAATTTTCAAGTCATAAATTTTATAAGATTTGAAACCAATGATTTTTATTTTATTTAATTTGGATAATTTATTTTTACCGCCCACAAGTTAATTAATTTTGAATGATCCTGAAATTAGCAGACAATTAAGAGTTTAAAAAAATTTTTTTTTCAATAAATTATTCATAAAAAATCGGTCTGTCGGTTGACCCTGCGGGCCAGCCCCAAAACTTCCCGCGTATTTCGAGCTCCTTGAGTTCGAAAAATCGTAGTAGATACATTTTCGAGCTCCTCGAGCTCGAAAATACTTTTGTATGCTTTTGTTTTCACAAAATAACGTTTTTTACCATTTTTTCTACAACGATATCTCTCGAACAAATTAACCGATTGAGACGTTTAAGGTGGCAATCGACGCATTTCATTGAGTTCTATAACTGATCAAATTTTTAAATTGATTTATTGAGTCGTTTTTGAGAAATTTTCAAAATACTAAAAAAAATTATTCTTTTCAATTCATTCAACAACGGTTTCTCTTGAAAGAATTAACCGATTTTGATGTTTGAGGTGGCATTCGACGCGGCTTATGAATCTCCAGAGCCCAGTTGATTTTGGAATTAATCCATCGAGCCTGTAAAAAGTTATCCAAAAAAAACATTTTTGAAAAAAGTTTATTTTTGGAATATCTTCGAACGAGTCCTACCGATCAAGCTCAATTTTTTTCAGCTTCAAGATATTGAAAAACTGCGTCGAATGACACCTTGAAGATCAAAATCGGTTCATACGTTCAAAAGTTACAGATATTGACATACATACATACATACATACATACATACATACATACATACATACATACATACATACATACATACATACATACATACATACATACACTCGGACACCATCGTGAAATTCGTCAGAATAGCTTCTTAGAACCTCAAAACGTCGATATCTGTTGGAATTTCGATTTTCACAAATCGGACTGAAACCAATAACTTCCCGAGTTTTTGAAAATTTGCAATTTTCCTAGCGGGAAGTTAAAAAAAAACACTAAAAAAATGCACTTGTAGAAAATCAGAAAAACTATAGGTGCAATTTTTTAAAATAATTTTTTTTTATAATTTATGCTTTTGAAAAAAATAATTAGATGATGGCTGACTTCAGTATCATTGAGAATTGATATAATTTGAATAAAAAACTAATTATCATATATGTATTACTCTATAAAAATTAGTATCAGTCAAAAGAGGAAATTTTCGTGAATTAAAAAAATTAAAAACAAGAGTTCGTCGTTTATAAGAATCGCGCAAAAAATTAATGAAAATAGATGAGAGTGAGTGTAGCTGACTAGGCAATTTTTTAAATTTTAGAATAAATGAATAAAATCTAAGGAAGTTAAAAATTTTAAAAAATGCGTATTTAGATAAATGCAAGATCTGTATGCGCATTTTTTTAAATTTCATTATTTTAGATTAATTATTTATTTATTTCAAATTTATAAATTATCTCATCTGCTACATTCAATGGTACTGAAGTTAGCCAACGTCTAATAATTTTTGGAATTAGTTCAAAGTGATATATTTTAAAAAAAAATATTTAAAAAAATTACACTTGTAGTTTTTAAAATTGTTTACATGTGTATATTTTTAGTTTTTTTTTTTTTTTTTTGTAATTGATTTGTTGAAAACAAAATCCAAAAATTGATGATTGTCTAATAACTTCAGGATCATTACATTCATACTTTTTAAAACTAAAACTTTTATTATCGGGATCAGCAGATCAACGGAAAAGTTTAGTGTGACGGACTAAATGCGCACGCATCAGCTTATCCCGGTGAAGTTTTTTTCAACTTTAATTAATTATTTTTGAAGTCACACAATGGATTTTAAAAATATACAAAAAGTACTTCATATTTAATAACAGCCATTATGAAATTACTAAAATTATAAATTAAAAAAACCTTTTTTAATTATCTTCTCTAAATTAATTAATATTTTAATAATACTTCTTATATATTGTAGTTTTCCAATAGTGTTAGGATTTAATCAGGTCACTGTTAACTTCTCTTGTCAAAGATTCATATTTATATACTTATTAATTCTTATTATAAATACTTACTTTATTCATATCTTACAGAGCGTAATTTATATTTTAATTACACAGATAAAATCTTTGACATTAAATGAGTTCGTTAATTAAAAAAGTAGTTTTCCAAATAATACTCATTTCTATTCAACTGTAACTGATTAACTTTCATTTATTTATTTTATCTCTTACATTATAATTACATTTTAAAACTTATTAGAATAATAATAAATCTTATATTATATTTTTAAAATACCGAAATAAGAGCATGTAACGGTATATTATATTAATCTACAATCGCTAACTCTAAAATTCACGCGGAAATTTTTCCCTTGTTGTTTAGTTTACAAAATATAGAATTTATTTAAATAAAAAAACCATTTTTTTCATGTACCTGAAGATCTAAATGTTTTTCGCGCCAGGAAAATACAAAAATTTTATGTAATTTTACTACTTTTTTTTTTATTTTACTACTAGAGCACTCGGCGTGATACCGACATGGTCTGGGTTCGATTCCCAGTTCGGGCTATCTATATTTTTCTCAATTTATCTATAAATTGTCTTATTGAGAAGGTTTGCATGTTTTAGGTTTCCACTATATTTGAATGGACTGACTTAAGAGGTAGTTAGGGGTGACCTGCGATTTTCGGCTGACGTGCAAAAACATTTCAGAAATTTAGATTTAGAAGACTTTATAACTTCCCGCTAAGAAAATTGAAAATTTTAAAAAATTCGGGAAGTTATTGGTTTCGGTCCGATTTTCGAAAATCGAATTTCGAAGAGATCTCGACGTTTTGAGGTTCTAGGAAGCTATTCTGACTAATTTCAAGATGATGTCCCAGTGTATGTATGTGTCGTAGTCTTTTCGCAAAATCCGTCATTTCATGAAATACCTAGGCACTTCCAGAAGCGTCGGCGTTTAGTGAAAAATATTTAAATTGCATTATCAGCCTAGGTAGTTCATGAAATGACCACTTGGGGCCAGCATCTCGTGTTCAAAGCCAAGATACAGTAGGACCTCGTTATAAGACTAGCTCGGGGTTGTAGGGGAAAAAATTCTTAGAATTGAGGTATCCCCACTATTGTGCTTAACAGCGTTTGCGCCCAAACCTCGCTATAAGACTATCGCCGTTTTGCGTTTTATTTATGTATTCGGTTCAACTCTACTCTGTTATACAGTAAATCTATTTCATATATAATCATAAATAAACGAAATTTTGTCGTTCTTTGTTTTGTTAATTAATTATGTGATACCACGAAATTTTAATTATTCTTTGAAAAAATAAGTTATTTAATTTACAATCTTTATGTAGGTATATTTTATCTCGATTTTAGTCGTAGTGGTCGTTAGTCTTATAGCGAGGTTTCAGCGCAAAACTTTTATTGAGTTATTGGTGGGGGAAGCGTTCCGAGCGAGTATTAACAAATTGAGGGGAAGAGTCTTATAACGCGTAGCCTTATAACGAGGTCCTACTGTAATACCTATTATACATTGTAGCACGTTGAATAAAGGAAAAAAAATTTGCAATTTTCTTAGCAGGAAGTTAAAAATTAATAATATTGAGAAATAGAAGAGATGGAATGGAATGATCATTATTTTTTTTTAGCGGACACAAGAAAATGTTGTTTATATTGAAAAAAAAATTCCCTGAAAATTTCAGCTCTTGTTTTTAATTTCAAGTACTTCCTCTCGAGCATCAAAGTTTTCCTATTTAAAAAGCATGTAAATCGAATAACATTTTTTCTAAATTACTATAACTGAGCCCAATTTTAAGCTATCATTTTGGAACCAGTTTATATTTGTAGAGTAATTGTTGCTTTATAAAAGCGTATAAAACGGTTTTGGTCTAACTCGATCCATGTCGATTGTATCAGCTCCGAAAGTCTATTTTTCACTTTTTTAATTTATTTTTGATAATAGTGAAGAAACGGCTCATCTTACGAAAAATATGAATAGGACCAATCTTTTAGGAAATTTTATCCTCTACGAAATTGCTCATTATACTTATATTGCTAAAGTGCACTGTTCATGAGATACATGCATTTTAATATTTTACAGTAAAAAAAATTGTAAGCTTACAATAGTACTAATCTTTAAACATCGAATTATAATTTTTATCTTATTTAACTATTATATATAGGGGGCAGAAGCAAAACAAGGAGGGGGGGGGGTACTTAAAAAATTTTATAAAAAAAGCTATTTTTAATAATAGTTATCACGATTGATACTAATTATAAATATTTTACAGATCGAATTGTTGAAATCTTGGGGATACAAGGAGATAAATTGCATTACCAAGACCTTGATGTGTGGAGATACAGGGATTGGTGCTATGGCAGAAGTTGATACTATTGTGCAAACAACGCTCAGATATTTGAACCCATGGGATCATTATTCATCATTAGATAGACGTCATTAATGTTATAATAATTTCATCGAACATAAATATAATACTGTTATTATTGATTTAATATATACGAATACGTTGCAGCGAAAAATGTTTTTTTTTTTTTTTTTTTCACAATTGTCGTTACTGTTTACTTATCAATAAAAAATTATACATTATACATCACTATTGTATAAATTAAAAATCAAATAAATTACATGGAACATTGAAGGTTTTTTTTTATTTTTTAATGAGAAAATCGGAATAATTAAAAATCAAGTCATTTATTTAATGACATCATCGATACACAATTTATTGTACATAAAATATTTAATTAAATTTTTTTTTTACACTTTCATAGTAGAAAATAAAAAAATTAACGTCTTACTACTAACAGTTGCACGTTAAAAAATTTCATTGCATCAGCAACAATACGGCAGTGAAATAATACGTAATTGTTTAATAACTTGCATTTTGTTGTTTACAAATCATAATTTAAAAGAAAAAAATTAAATAGCTAGTGAATGAAAAATTGCATTTTTTTAAACTTTACTTATATTTTACAATTTTATTTATTTACTTTGATTTTTCAAGTCTTTGTGATTCAATATTTTAATACAATTAGAGATGTGCGAATAGTGATAAAATTAAATCGAATATTAATATACGATTTTAAAAAATTCGTTTTTTAATTGTTCTCGTAAAAAAAAGGTGTAGTCAAATCTACCACAATTGGGGGTACATATACTACACTGACTAGTAATATATAGGATGACTACACAATTAATAATGACTACTAGCCTATTGTGGTACACAAACTGTGGTAACATCTACAGTCATTTGTTAAAACAACTCCTTGGTAAATTACAGCTGTGGTTTTTACTACTCCACATCATAGTTTATAATTTTTTACTCTTAATTTATTTTTCGAACATATATTAATCGATATTTATTATTTTCATGGAATTTAAAAAGTTTTAAAAATTTTTAAATTTATATCATATTGTTCTCACAAAGAGTTTTTCAATATATTAAAATGGATTTATAAATAATAAATTCGAAATGTCACACGCGCTAAATTTTTAAAGTACTTTTTTTATTTTTCTATACGTCATAGTATTTATTTTTCATTTGGAATTATCTTTATGACAAATTAATTCTTATATTACTAACATAGTTTCATTGAGTGTTTAATTTTTGTTGATATAAAATACAAGCACGTAATTTCAAAGGTTATAACTCCCACATTAAAAGATGTAGTAATTGTAACTACAATTATGGAGCTAGTACAACCACACAGTGGGGTAAAAAGTTTAAGGTGGCGCTGTCGTTTTCGTTTGTCAGTCATTTTACTCCACATTGGAGTAGATTGTACAAATTATGTGATATTGCGTACTCCAAACATAGCAATACCAACTAAATCTTATAAAATTGTGTGGTTAAAGAACCCACAGGATGAGTTTTCCATACTCCATTGAGTAGTTACTGGACCTAAAAATTTTTACCCCAGTCTAATAGTAAATAGAAATACTACAGTAGAGATTAATCTTACACAGTGTCATTTATGCTACTCCATTTGTTGCTACGATGACCACAAAGTGTAGTTTAATTATTACTAGTTTAGTGTGGTAAATTTAACTCCATCATTTTTTACGTGTTCGGTTGAGATTAAAACAATTGGTTGAAATATTTGACTATTAAATTCAAACTTACATTAGGTAAATTATAAAAATTTTTATAGTTTTATTAGTAAATAATTCGAATTTTTAATCGAATATTAATATTTTATTTAACGTGAATAAGTCGTAAGTCATAATGATCCCAGACTTCTAAAAACTATTCGACATTTCAAGAAGACTTGAATAGATAAAATTTTATTTTACTTTTAAAAATACTTGTTCAATTATTATTTATTATAAAAAGCTCAAAAACTTTTACAAAAGATTACAATATATAAAAATTACAAGGCAATAAGGCCGTTCTAAGTATAAATATTTTATAAAATTTTTGACTTTATAAAATGTATTATTTTATTTTGGGAGTACTTCCATCTTATCCCATGTTACATTTTATATTTTATTACACGCAGATAATTTTTTAGTAAAAATTACCCTTACAGATTGGTACTGTAAGGACATCTAGCCAGTAATTAAATTTTTACTGTTAGTAGAAATTGCAGTTCATTTACATGCTATCAAGTAGTATATTTTACAATGCTTATGGGAGAAATTTATATATTTACTACATGTCTTCACAGTATCAAACTTTTTGGGTAATTTTTACTAAAAATTTCTTTACGTGTATTACAATTATTTACTTTTTTTTTTTTTTACTATTTTATTTAGCTTTTTTTGTGTTATAATTATATATCACAGTTTATAAAACTGATGCACTTATAAATGTAAAAAAAATCGTTGAAAAAGGGTTGAAAAAGTGTTGACTATTCCAAACTTCAAAACATGACATAATGTCACTTTTTTACAACGTGTTCAGCACCTGATGAGTGCCTTCTGACTTCAGGTTCGTGTTCAGCGGAAAAGGATGTCAGACTATGTCTGACATCCAGCACACGACACATGTTTTTTTTTTTTTTGTAGACCTGTGTAATCGAACTGAAACCAACAACTTCCCTTTTTTTGAAAATTTTCAATAACAGAAAGTTAAAAAGTTCGTCGTTGTGTCACGTTCTGAAGTTTAAAATTACCTTTGCTTTTTCAAACTTTTTTCAACAACTTTTTTTACACGGGTATGTGCTTTGAGAATTAATATTTAATTATTTTAATAACTTTTTTTTTTTTTTTTTTTTCAAATGCAGGGTGAGCACAAACTGGAAATTTCGAAAAGTATCCGGGAATTTAATTGTGACAGTTCAAAATTTAAAAAATTTTCAATGATACACTAGTTATAAAAACTAAGGGATATTAAGAAAATTTAAAATTTTCAAATGATTTTCATCAGGTTGTATCTCGAAGGAAATGGTCGTACGACAAAAACAAAAAAGGCAAATTGTAGCTTCAAGTGTCTAGTTTCCAGATCTGGTCTTTAAAATTTTTTATTATGTACGGTTCCGGAGTAATCCTAAGAAAACTATCGAAAAATAAATTTACCAAATTTTTGCTCGTCTTAAAAACGATCTTCGAGCTTCAATAAATTTTTTTTGATAATTATGATTGTTTTTTGATTGCTCCGGAACCGTGCATAATAAAAAAATTTTAAAACCAGATCAGAAAACTAGACACTTGAAGCTACAGTTTGACTTTTTGCTTTTGTTGTACGACCATTTTCCTTCGAGTTACAAACTGTTGAAAATTACTAAAAAATTTCAAATTTTTTAGTATCCCTTAATTTTTGTAACCAGTGTATTTTTAATTTATTTGAATCATAAAATTGCTTATTAAATATTTTAACTTATACATTTTTAGCATCGAATAATCAAAAGTAGGCAATATTAATTTATTTCATTGCCATTTTTTACGGTTTCTCCCATGATTTAATTATCAAATTTAATTATTGAAAATGAAAATATAATATAAACTTTGAGTATCTAAAAGATACGAATAAAATTTCAAAATCAGGGAAAAATATGAAAAACTTTACTGGAAAACCGGGAAATATCAGGGAATTTTGAAATAATTTCTTTGTGGCCACCCTGAAATGTTTTTTCACTTCAACATCATGGGACGGAAGTTACTATCTTCATATACACCAATATATAAATAAAATATTAAGTTACATATAATGGCTAATAAAATTACATACACATTTTATTTATTTATAAAATATTTTTGATTTTAAAATTTCAAAATAGATTATTTATTCATTAATATTTAAAGGCAGGCCTGGTATTTTATTTTTATTTTATTAAAAAATTTTTTGTTATTTTTAGTTTTCAATTTATTCATTTTTTGGCAGTAATTATTTTTATAAAATAATTAGGCGGTAAAAATTTATAAGTAAAATGTAATTCACGACAAATTGTCGATTGTCTTTTTCAGTTTTTTTTTTGTTTTTTAAATTTACAAATAATAAAATTAAAATTACGTGAGCTAAGTGATTCTCATAATTATTGATGCAACAAGTAGAGAAATCAATAATGATAATGTCATGGTTTGTTTATTTCCTGAATTAACTGTATTGACTATTTTTGCTCGTCTTGGCGTATAATCAATGTCATTTGTATCAATTTCCGGTGGACATCCCATCCAAAATGGTGCTGAAAGTTTTGGTTTTTCGTGTACAACTCTCATTCGAAGATCATCGAATTCCCAAAACTTTTTACCCTTGAAGAAATATGTTTTACCTAAAAATAGAAAAATTTAAAAAATTAAAAAAAAAAGTTATAATTTAATTACAGTAGGACCTCGTTATAAGACTAGCTCGGGGTTGTAGGGGAAAAAATTCTTAGAATTGAGGTATCCCTACTATTGTGCTTAACAGCGTTTGCTCCCAAACCTCGCTATAAGACTATCGCCGTTTTCCGTTTTATTTATGTATTCGGTTCAACTCTACTCTGTTATACAGTAAATCTATTTCGTATATAATCATAAATAAACAAAATTTTGTCGTTCTTTGTTTTGTTAATTAATTATGTGATACCACGAAATTTTAATTAATCTTTATGAAAATAAGTTATTTAATTTACAATCTTTATGTATGTATATTTTATCTCGATTTTAGTCGTACTGGTCGTTAGTCTTATAGCGAGGTTTCGGCACAAAACTTTTATTGAGTTATTGGTAGGGGAAGCGTTCCGAGCGAGTTTTAACAAATTGAGGAAGAGTCTTATAACGCGTAGTCTGATAACGAGGTCCTACTGTAATTTTTTTTTATTAGTTCTATTAACCCTGAGTTTGTACTCAATATTTTTCGAGATATGGTCTGGGCACTGGGTTTTTTTTTAGGGAAGTAAAGTTTTCAAAGTTCCTACTTTCAAAAATTCTGGTTTACTTCTAAAGGTGGCTAATACATGACTCAGAAGTTACTAAAGTCAAAAGTTATTGTGATGCAAATTGATGGTGAAAAAATCGAGAAGCTTTATTACTAATATTCAAGGGTCGCTCGAAAAAGTTCAAAAGACTCCACTCGGAAGCATTCAAAATTCTTGAGCGAGGTTTAAATATTTTAATTTTGGGCTTAAATGTTCAGCTTAGTCATGATTTCACAAATATAAACTATTGCTGCCACGAGAAAGAAAAAAATTTGAAATAAAAAATTCAAATTTCGATCGTTCATGATATTTTAAAAACTCGTGACCTCTTGAAAATTTTTTATCGAACTGATTTTTGGAGAGGCTTTTTAAAACATCGTAAATCAATAAATTTTCATAAGAGACTCAAAAAAAAAGTTGGTTTTTTTAGGTCACCCTATTATACATATAAATAAAAATGTTATTTAAAGTACCATTTTTCCATTGAAATACGGCGTCGATATTGTTGCCAACGCCTGCGAACATACTCATGTCTCTTGGGTAATCCAATTCGACATAATTTATGGATTCATCAAACCTACAGCAACAAATTTATCCATTAGTATTATAATAGAGTACTTATAAACTTTTATTAAGTAATTAACAAAGTAACTAGAAGTGATATTTTAATTAACACATACATATATTATATGTATAAGTATATAGAAGAAGAAAACTTACCTCCAGTACATAGTGCCGCTGAAGAAATAAGTTCTACTATTATGACCCCATACCATGGCTCCGTCTATTTTCTCTAGACTATCCGGAAGACCTAAAGTACTGAGCGATCGGGGATACCCGGGCTCAAGTTTGTTTGCGTTGAAGACGTAATAATTTCTTCCTATGAAAAATACTATTTTCTTGTCTAGTCGTTCGTAAACTGCGTCTACATGGTCGAGATCTTCGGGCAGATCAAATAGACGGACTATTTCTGCTGGGTAGCCCTCATATAATCCTTGGTCTCCTATCCTCCAGAAATACTGTATCAAAAATTCAACATAAATTTTAATAATTCTCTTTAACTTCGGTAGTGAAGAAAGAGGTGAAATGGCCGCCTTAAGAATTTTATTAGGCAGTAAAAATTATTATGTTAAGTTAAACACCATGTGTGTTAGAAACGGACACAGTATTTGTGTTGAATTTAAATACAAAATTTGTGTTTAAATCTCAAGACGAAATTCGGGTAATACGAGAAGTTAATTAAACACTTTTTGAATGTCAGTGGCGACAAAAAAAATGTTAACTTTTACATTTTATTTTTGTACCATGGATATTCAGTAAAATAAATATAGTTAATATATTATGAGGAGATTGTCAACAGTGATGACAATTATTATTTAACAATCAACTATTTTTTGATAGTAAATAATTTTTTTATTAGAGTAAAAGTTTTAAAAAAATCACGTGATATTTAATACCAGTTGCAAATAGTAAATCAATTAATTTCTTTTAAAAAAACAAAACCACATTTTTATTTGGCGAAAAAATAATTTTAACATTACATTAAATAATTCGAAATTCTAACTTAATATTTTTCATTGGTATGATAAAAATTCCAGCTTTTAGTAAATGGTAAATTTAATATATTAATAATTTAAATTTTTAAGTTGAATTTACATTTATAAAATGTCCATTTCACTTTCATTTTTATAATAATTCTTCCGAGACTATCGATTGGCTTTTTAACATAAATTTTGTGTTAATTTTAAAGTAACACTTAATAAATTTTGATAATTACAATTTTTGTAGCAAGTAACACTTTTAAAGTCTTAAATAGTAGATCAACTTAAAATTTTTAAGTAACACAGTGAAATGTGTTGATTTAACACAAAATAATCAACACAAAAAATTTAACACGGACCGTTTTTCCCAGATACACAATATTTTTTACTGTGTAGTTTATTATCGAACTAAGTGGGACATGTAATCACAATCAGCTAAAAAAAAGGTCTTTTTAGTTTATTTGATTGGTTTAAAAAAGGGGGGGGGGTTATGGCTTGAAAAAAAATTTAGTTTTCATAGCGGGAAGCTAAAAAAAAAGGAAGCAATTTTTTTTATTTTATCGAGATCAAATAATTTATTAGGTAAATTTTTATACTTAATGATATTAATTTCGAGCTTATCAATTATAAAGTACGATAGGATATTAAAATTCTATACAAAAAGTCTATTGATTCGAGTCTGTATGCCAGACAGTTTTATTAGTAATTAAGATTTGAAGTTAATTCATTTTTTTAATTAAGATAAAATCACTTTCTTCCACTAAAGTTTACATAAGACCAAAAAAAATTAAATGATAATTTTATTTTATGTAAAAAAAAAAAAATTATATTGACCAAATGGATACAATCAACATTTTAAAAGTTGAATATTGATTGGAATATTTATTTTTAATATTAAAAAAAAGAAAAGAAAAAAAGTGATTTTTTTTTTATTTTAAATATCAAATGTGATATGAGTCCGAATAATTTTTTTATTATTTGAATTTATGGCAACCTTCAAAAACTTTTATTTCTGTGACACGGGATACATATACATATATAAATATATAAACGACTAGACCTATATAAATGGTATGTAAATTTATTAAAAAGTCCGTAGGGACTTACAACTAATAATACTTTGAGATTAAGCTGTCAGAAAATTTATGCGTTATTAAAAGAAAATAACCCGCTAATTATGAAAATTAATAAACTTCAAAATTTAATTACATTTTTTTAGTAGATTTTATAAAAATCTAACTGTTGTATTTGTCCTCATGACGCAACTTTTCAAAAATTTTAACATTTTCTATCTATTTGAGTCAAGTAGGTTCCAAAAATACTATCAGTGAAAAAGTTTATATATGTATTTATATATATATATATATATATATACGATATAACGCGCGGTTCTCCCACGATAGCGTCCACAATTCTGTACCGATTTTAATGAAATTTTTTTTACATATTCTTTAGCTAAAGAGCTCGGTTCAGTTCGAAGATGAGCTCAATCGGACAAAAAGTTTAAAAGTTATAGTCGTTTAAAGATTTTTTAATTTTTCAAAAAATTCAACTTTTCTTGATTTATCGTTAAATAACTTTCGATCCTAAAGAGATTATCTATTTTTGGTGATTTAATCTTTATGTTCATTCGATTTGCTTTAATTTAGGCTATGTTGCTTACTCTTTTGATAATTTTTTCTAGTACTTTGATGAATCTCAAAATTTTCAGAAAAATCGAAAAAACTATCATTTTTACTTTCTCATTTAATAACTATCAAGTAATTCATAATAGTTGAATTTTGTTAATATTTTTATGTAACTTATCTAATGAGCTTTATATTTCAGTACTATTTTTTTATATTCAACGAAAATTACCTATTTATTTATTGAAATTTAGCTGTTGCATTCGTTCTTCCATTTTTCAATAAATTCATGTAACTGTTCCAATTCTGATTACTACCGTGTAACACTTTTAAAATCTCAACATTAAAGTATGCATAAAGTATTTTTTTTAAATTGACAAGCATAAATATAATCGATCTTATAAGCTTTAGACGAACCTTTAAACGACACCGTCTACCTTACAAGTCTAAATAATTAAATAAATAATGAAAAATCTACTTCCATTTCGGCTGCCGAATGGTCTTTTTTTTTTTTGAATCTTGAAAATTATTAAAAAATTATTATTTGAAGCTTTATTTTTGGCATAGTGAAAAATTACTATTCCATAAGTAAAAGATACAAACGCTCAGTAATTTTTATTAGCGACAACTCATTTTACTTATGGATGGTAATTTTTTACTTTTGTCAAAAGTAAAAGTTATTTCATTCCATTAATAGTTTCGGGTTACTTTCTACATAGTAATTTTCACTTACTTTTTTCCGTATTTTTTTATACAAAGGTTGTATTAAATATTTAAGTTAAAGCCATTTCAATAAGTGTAAAAAAAAAAAAAAAGTAACTTACTCTTCCCTTGAAGATAAAGACTTCTCGTCGAATGATACTAATAGCGTCATAGCTGGTATCACATTTATCAGGAGTATCATTCCTGGGTTTTGGAGTCGAACGATGTCTCGGTCGTTGTGGCGGTGGTAAAATTGTTGTGGTAGTAGTTGTCGTATGATGCCGATGAGGTTTATTTGGTTTTTCAGGCCATCCCGGTCGTTTAGGCCATGTCGGTCTCTCGGGCCAATTCGGTCTCTCTGGTATTTCTGTTCTGTAATCTGGCTTGTAAGGATAACGATCCTGAGGCTTGTAATCTGGCCTATCTCCATTCCTATCTCTCTCCCTTTCTCTTTCTCTGTCTCTTTCCCTTTCTCTTTCTCTATCTCTTTCCCGTTCCCTATCTCTTTCTCTTTCTCTATCTCTATCTCGTTCTCTTTCTCTTTCATCTGGATAACTGTTTGGCCTAGTGGGCCACGTTCTCCAGTACTTTTGGGTTGTTCGTGGCCTTGGAGTCGTAGTTGTAGTCGTCGTAGTTGTCGATGTTGTAAAACGCGGATAATATGGTTGAGATGGACCTGAAGCTCCTGGTAAATTTGCCCAAAGTTTACCCTCTGGTGAGCCTTTAAAAAATAATTTATTTCATCCTTTTTATTTAACGGAAAAATTTAATAAAAAATAATCATATTTTCTTGTGCAAGTAAAGACTTTTATTTTTTTCTCGCGTTAAAAAATAAAAATTACTAGATTAAAGGGTAAATTAAATATCCTGGGCGAAAGGAAGAGACAGGGACTAGGATGATGGTTGAGTGTCACAAATTGGTACAAGGAAGTGAGTAAGACATCATCGGTCAGGATGGAAAACTCGTTTACCTTGCGGGCTTGTCGTGTCTACGTCGGTTGAATCACCGGGATTAAATCGTTGGTAGAAAACGGAAGTTATAGTCGGTAGTAAAGGAATAAGGGAGAAGTAGAGGTGAATATATATCTATATATATGGGGTTTGGAGTGAAATGGATAAAATAAAGCACGAGATGAAATAAGTAAGAGAGAGAATGAGGTCGCGAAGGATAATGGGATTCCCTTGAGTATAAGTGTGGGCTTGAGAGTTGGAAGAATAGTGTAACAAAAAATCAAAAGAATGTAGATGGAATTCTCGGAGGATTTAATGAAATAATCATAAGAGATTCGGTTGGGTATTCAACTCTTACAACTACACTTTTTTTTTTTTTTTATCACAAATTTTTGTAATTTATTAGAAGAGCTTACGATAAATCTTGGGGTTGAAATTTTCTAGAATGTTGCTTTTTATAAATTTATTTACGTTTAAGATATAAAGAGAAACAGAGTCCTAATAAGATTTAAAATTTTTTTATTAAATTTTAAAAAAATATTCATAGCATTCAATTGGATAAATTCCTCAGTTAAATAAAGTTTTATTAAATATAACTAAAATAACCCGAGGCAAAATAGAAAAAATTTTTTTTTTTTATAAGGAAATATTTATTTACGATTCTGAGGGAAGATGAAGTAATTCGATCAGCGTAATAAAGTCACTGCAAAATTTTGAATACAAATTTTTTTGTCTACTTGTAATACGTCGTTTTTTTACTGAAAACTTCGCTTTCTTGTCCTCCAAGTTTTAAGAAATACTTATAAAAAATGAATTATATTTTTGTTAAAAATTTAAAATAATAACGGGGTAGGAAATTCTGTGCTGCACTTGGTCATCTGCAGACAAAATATCATGTCACTAATTCCAAAAGACTTATATTTTTATAAATCCTTTTAGCTTTAGAAAACTCTAAAACCAAAAGGGCGTACAACCTTTAAATTTCACAGCTACTTTATATTTTAAAAGTATCTCTTTTATCATTAATGATGTTTCAAATGTACCTATACGCTCTATGATTGACATTTTTACTGTTTTATAATACTTTCAAAGTATTGAAAATTCTTTTAAATATAGAAACATGCATCTTTTATGGTTTTAAGTCTTAATAACTTATGCATTACACATTGAAATCTATTTCCATTAAATTTTTCTTGTCGCTAATACATAATCTTTTGATTTGTTTGCACTGGAAGATAATATTTTGTTAATAGTAATACCGTTAGGTGATAGTAACCATCTAAAAATTAAATAAGCATTGTAGACTATGAATATAGCAATACTTTATTTGCGAAAAGTTTATATTGGTATATTATCTATACAATGTTTTGTCAAATTAATTATCTGAAGTTCGCCGAGAAATTTCATACCATGACTACACACTAACATGTATCACAAGATATTTATGTACGAAATTAACTTATTCGATCGATTAAGTAAGAAATCTATCTTCCATTTCGGCTGCTGAATGGTCTTTTTTCATTGCTAATTATATTGTAGTCTTATTCTAAAGCTGAAAATTGAAAGCCGAAAGGGCGTTTAAACGCTAACCTTAAAAATTTGTACGCTACGGGTAATGTCGGTCTGGCAGAGCGCTATTAGAAGTACACTCGGTTTTTTTACTTTTAAGAAGTAAACTTTACCTATTACATGAACAAATCTTCCTAAAAAAGACATGATTTAATGATATTGTAATTTTATTTATCTTGACACTTCACATTAATTAGTTTTAACATAATCAGAGTTTTCCTAAACTAAAAGAGCCTTTAAAACATAAGTCTTTTTGGAATTAGTAACGCAATACCTTTGTAACAAAATAAAGGCTATAAGGTAAAATCCCCTATACTCGCTCACTTTTCATTGGAGTGAGATTAAATCACTCAATATAAACTAATAAATGAAATGAAAAACCATACTTTTTTTTATAGTTTTTTTTTTAAGTTTCGAGTATTAGAATAAAATTTTAGTTTCAAGAATAATGTTGATAATTAATTATTATTAATTTTTTAAATAGGGTCCTTGAGTGTACCCATAGTCGCTCACTAAAAGTTGCGATGTACCATTACTCGATCAACACACGGTCCTATAGTCGCTCAAAGACAATATCAATTAAACTATGATAAGTTTATTGATTTGGACAAATAATTTATAAATTATACTACTTTATTCTTTCATAGTATAAAATTTCATGAATTTTAAAAATGTATTTAATAAGATATAGTTATAACAATACTTAAAAAATTTGACGTAACCTAAATTTAATCTAACGAATGAACGTCAAAGTAAAAAATGCCCGGCTATGCGCGATTTTGAAAACAGTCATTCAAATTAAATTTATAATCTATTACACTGTAAAAAGAGCGGTGTTAAAAATGGACTCATTTTAACTCCGCCCGGTGTAAAAATGAAATTACACCGGTGTAGGAGGAGTAATTCACCGGTGTTAAAAATACCGGTGTTAAAGTAGGGTAACCGGTGTAAAAATGGAGTAGAACCGGTGTAAAAGCGAGGTAACCGGTGTAAAAGCGGAGTAATATCGGTGTAAAAGTAGGGTAACCGGTGTAGAAGCGGGGTAAACTGCGTCTGCTTGAAGAATCAACTTTAAAGATTATAAAACACAAAAAATACTAGTTTTTTAATGAAAATTAATAAAAAATATGATCTATTAACAAGTATAGTGATCGAGTAAGTAAAAATATTCACAAAGTAAAATATTTTAACATCGGTAAAGAATATCTACACCGGCGGCGGTGTTATTTTAACACCGGTCTAGAATATTTACACCGGTGGCGGCGTCATTTTAACACCGGAGAATTTGTTTTAACACCGGTTTAGAATATTTACACCGGCGGCGGCGTTATTTTTACACCGCTTTCGGTGTTGAAATTTAACACCGCTGATTTTAACACCTACACCGCTTGGACTTACCCCGGTGATTTTTTACAGTGTATAAAATATTTCGATACAGCATATTTTAATATATTTAGATTCACAAATAATTATTTATCAATAATAATATTTTTAGTTGTAATTTTTTTTATAGAAATTATAAAAAAACGCCTTAAACAGTCAAAGTGAGAGAGTAATGGTACTGAGCGGGTATAGGGGCTTTCACCTTACTTCAATATTGTTGATCCTTATAATTTTGTTAAAATTTTCGATAAGAAATGATGTTTCGTTTTCGAAAAATTTTTGCGCGTTAGTTCGAGTTACAAATTAATAATTTAGAATGTACTTTTTATGAGGTATTCAATTATTGTTATAATTGTCATTGATGGAAATAATTTTATTAGTGAATAATCACAATAATTTAAATTTTTATTATTTTGTCGCTATTGCCGCATATTATGACTGCGGATATTTTGTTACGGAACTAGTCAACCCATCCCACCCTTTCTAAAATAACTTTAATCAATATTTTAGAAAAAAAATTTTTCTCTCTCAATTGGTGTCTTATTTTGTTCCAGATTTTCATATCAATAAAAAGAAAATTATTTATATTTTTTTTTTCTTTAATATTTCATCTTGTCTCGTTTTCTTGTATAATGACCTCGTTAGAAAAGAATATTATTTTAAGCATGTTCCTTAAAAAAAGTTATTCGATACTATCATAAACAAAAGGAATCGTTACCGAGGAAAGAATAAATTTTAGTTAAAACAAAAAAAAAGTATATATATATTTTTTTTTTTTTTTGTTTTAACAAGAACAATTGCCTGAGATTGAAAATAACGACGTGGTTGGATGGCTACTTGTTCAAACTATCGGCAAGCCACAATAGTACTTGGACTTGGTACCGAGGCAACTAGAACTGGTTCAGTACGACACTTAAGCCGGAATAGAGCTTGGAGTGGTTGCAATAGGAGTAAAGCTAATCGTAAACCAGCTAGACCTGGTTCCACGTCGTCCACAACCTCGACCATTTTATATACAATCGCCATTTTCAAACTCCGGAGCCGGGTCTTTGAAATGCCGATACTCGGATAAGAGGAAGTGGTCCTACGTACACTTTGCTTTCGGGTCGCGTCTCTAATTCCGCTGAGAAGGGTCGCCGCAAAAGGAAAGACACGTTAGGTGAACGACACTCAAACCAAAATGGCCAAGACAATGTAGTAGTGGTATAAAAACGAGATACTTGGGGCTCAGGGAATTCTTGATACCTGGAGATCATACGATGGCTTTTCATTTCTCAATAGGGAAAAAAGACCTTTGTAATACGTGACTTGAATTCATCATGTCATACTTTTTTATTTAGATAAAAAAATTTTATATTATTCTGTATCTTTCGTGGATAAGAATCATAATTTAATTTTATCTTTTTTTTTTTACGTGTATCAGATTAATATGAAGAAAAAAAAAGTTTTTTTTTTAGCTAATTTGAAAAATTAAGTAAAGCAAATCTGTAATTTTTGTTTTTATACTATTTTTGAATAGACTTTTATGAAAATTATGTTTAAATTAATGAAGTATACAAGAAACGAAACAAAAAAAAAGTTTTTTTTCCATGGAAATCGATGGGGAAATACTCGAGACAGGGATGTAAGGTAGATAGTGAAAGGGATGAGAAAATGAGGCGAGGAGGAAATGAAGCGAAATGACGACAGAAAAACGTCAAGAGAATTAAGTGGGAAGAAGCCAACTCTCATCTCCATCCGGAAGTGTCTTAACTCAAGAAAAAGAGTGAAGAAAAAAAAAGTTTTAAAGTAAGTTATAACTAGAGCAGTTTTGATGCGCATTAAATAATTACTGAGTAACATTTAATGAAAATGAAGCCTTAAATTTGTAGTCTCTAGTCTTTATCCAATAATTCTTGCTAGTATTTATGTACTCTGAGTAGTCCGCCTCGGGGTGTCTTTTATTACACAGACCTTTATTAACTTCAAGCTTAGTAAAACTCTTTTTTTATTTAATGCTTTAAATTTACTATTATTATAACCACATCAGTGTTATTTATCATGATTATTGTATTGATAAAAGGAGTTTATTATTATTAATGAACATTTTTATTTAAAATTAATCTGACTTATTACTTAATAGAAAAAAAAAAAAAAAATTGAAACACGTAACGAATATTTCGTACACTGAAATAAAGATTTATTTGAGTCAAAGATATCGTATATTTGAATATGGCCGAATAAATATTTAATTGTGAGAAAGATATAATATATTTGAATCGTTTATTTGAGAAACCCCATAAGTCAAGAAAACAAAATTTTTCAGGAAACACAAAAAATATTTTTCTGGAAAAACTTGCCATTGAAATAATAAATAAATAATTGAAGAGAATAATGTTAGCGTCTCTGAAAAATAGTCAAACAACGAAAATTCAATTTTTTAATTGAAACTGCTTAAAAAAATTATTTAAAGTTGATTGACTTATGGGGTTTTTCAACTAAACGGAAGAAAAAGTTATAAAATCATTGTTTTTTTTATTTTTTCCACTCAAATAATTTATTAGACTGATAAAATGAAGTATATAATATGAATATAAACTCTGAAACTCAGAAATTACAAAAAATAATAATTAATTTAAGTATTTTAATTAGTCATATTATTTTTTTTTCCAAAAAAAGCGCGAATTTTAAACAAAAAAGAAAAAATTATATGTTTATTTGAAAAACCCCATGAGTCAATGACTTATGGGGTTTCTAAATAAAATGAAATTTCTGTCACCCCGTAAATTGTTTTTTAAACGCTGATTTGATGGATATCTTTATTAATTTCTATGGAGGGACATCCAAAGAACCCAAAAATGCAAAAAACACAATTTCGAAAAAACATGACTTATGGGGTTTCTCAAATAAACGATACATTTGAGTAGTTTAATTGCGTGACATAAGTGATTTATTTGGGACGAATATTTATTTTTTTCAGTGTATGTAATTTTGATATGATGAACCGCATCTACGTATGAACATGTTTACTCAGTTAGAAATTTAGTGTTAGATCAAACACAAATTGTGTGTTGCAAACGGTCTACACAAATTTTAGTGTTAGTTCAACACATTGCGTTTGTGTTGATCTTTAACACAAATTTATGTTAAATAATTGAACACAAAATCTGCTATTTTGACTGAAAATTTGTGTAAATTTAACAGACTTTTCGTGTTAAAATTATCTAATAAATATAAGCACATAATCTAACCAACTCAAGTATACTGATCCACCTTTAGTACAACTTATATCAATTTACCAAACAATTAGTTCGATTTTCAGTGATTTTTCTAAAAGACGGAGCTGTGAATTATCCTCCCGTAAAATGAGAATAAAAAAGTCATTGAACCTGATGATAAAAATATTAAAGTTACCTATGATTATATTTAATTGTAAATCGATTATAAACCAAGCTTCCTTGCAGACAATGCTGCTACAATGCGTTGCTTGGTTATAGTAATGAAGAAACGCGCGAATGTTTAGCTAAACATCACAAATTTTGTGTTAATTTTCGAATAACTCAAGAAATGTGTTACATTATAGATTTTCTAATCATTTAACATAAAAAATCAGTTAAAGTAAAATAACACAAATGGTTTGTGTTGAATTAACAGATTTCTGTGTTGAAAATTAACACAAAAGATTTAACTAAATAATTTTCTAACACATACAAAAAATTTCTAACTGTGTAGACTCACGAGCTTGTGTAAAAAAAAATGTTTTTTGGAAACTTCCGTGTGCTTGCATTCGTTCAAATTACTTGTTTGACATTTCCAAATAAGAAAAATATTAAATTGAGGCCGGAAATTCGCTCAAGATCGCCACCTAAGAAATTCTGTAGAAAATCTAAACTCGCGGGCTTGTGCAAGAAAAAAAAAATTTCTCCATACTTTCGTGTGCTAGCATTCGTCCCAATGACGTGTCGACACACTTCGCTCTTGCCGGCGAACCCTCACTCGAGTATAATACCAATTCCAGATGATGTATAAGATACTCTTTTAAAATTACAATTGGAAATTTAAAAATAATAGAGTAATTATAAAGTAAAAATACAGTCTTGAGATAAAAAAAAAGCTTCGTGAATAAAACAAGCTTCATTGTCCTAAAAAGTTAGTGAAATGAGTCAAGATAGTAATCATGGCAAGACAAGGACAAGGATAGAGTGAGTTACAGCTACAAGACACGTGCATGGATCGTCAGACTATCGAGCGACCTACACTACTGGCGTTAACATATTTCCAAGCCTATCTATCTATTACGGCAGTTATGTTTCACTATAATGCACCAAAGAGAGTATTGTATAAAAGATATTCTCAATAATGTGAAAGCTTCTTGGAGCTATTAAAGCTTTTACGAGATCCCAGTGACCGTAGTTCGTAAAATAAATTGGACAATCTGAATATCATTATGTCATGCTGATGAAAATTTATCGATCTTGAAAAATTATTGAGACATTTTTTGTGATATTTTCTTACTCGTAAATGGAAAACGTGAATTTATGAAACCACACAATGACTCTCATCTGCTTCACTTAGCATAATTTAAATTTTTTAAAAAATATATTTTGTTTTTCACAAACTTTTAAGTTGACTTAAAAATCGATCTTTTATATTCGATTTCTATAAGTTTGAAATAGTCATTAGTAGGGGAAGGGGGGGCAAAACGGGATACTTAACGAAAAATTTAGTTTTTAGGGACATAAATATCGTAAATTGGTTTCATTTTGATTCTATTTGAAATAAATATAACGAATTTTAGACTGCCATCAGAAAAAAATTTTTATTTTTTGCGGGCAAAATGGGATACCCCAAAAAAAAGTAAATTTTTTTTTTCTTTCTTTTTTCAAGTGAATAAAATTGATGTAAAAATGTCTTTCTAAATTGATGTTCAACAGAAAAAGTCAGTTAAAAAAACATTCGGTAAAGGCAGAGGTCGACCCTGCAAAAATCAGCACAAAGATGACGCCTTTTGTATTTACTGTGATCAAAAGTACAGTGATTCGTTTGAATCTTGGACGCAATGCCAACTTTGTCATAGGTGGGCTCATGATTCATGTGCTGGTGTTTCGGACGACGATACTCAATTTATCTGTGATTATTGTGAATAATTTTAGAGATTTATCTTTCATTAACGATGAATCAGTTATATATCGTTATCGTTATTTATTATAAATTTTAATACTTATGTTAAAAATAATGTTAGTTAGTTTTCATTCCAAAGAAATTATTTTTATAAGAGAAATAATTAAATATTGAATATTAGAAAATTAACATAACTGTTAATAATGTGATATTATAGCACTAAAGTTATAAAATATTACAAAATTATGAAAGTTACAATGTAACGGTTAAAATTATGATGATTACCAATGTTACAGTTTTAGAGTTTTTATCAATATTATTGTTGTTATTGTTCTTGAGTTAATTAAAGAAATAAATTTCTTAATTTGTGATACTCCATGAAAATAGATTTGTAGTACGATAAAATTTGTACATTTTTTTTATTTATACTTTTCGCAAAAAATATAAAAATGTTTTTTTTTAGCTTTCGATAGTGTAAAATGATACTAGATGTCATTTTTGACCATTTTCGAAAGTTTTTTGAAAAAAAAAAATTTTGACGAAATTTTGAGGGTATCCCATTTTGCCGGCCTATCCCGTTTTGCCCCCCCTTCCCCTACATTAATTAGTAAATTAATTTTTTCAAAATTTTTTATAGGAACATTTTTTTGTAAAATCTAGTTTTGATACCCATTTCATCGTTCGATACCCCAATGATGAAAGTATCGTACCAAGTAATTTAATTTTCAAGTTATTTAGGTTCCATTCTAAGGCCAAAAAAAAAAAAAAAAGGTTTACATCTCATAAGTATAGAATATAAGATCAATATTAGTCTGTATTGGTTTGATAAGATTAGACTATACAAACTTTTATTTAATATTGTGATGTGAACTTACCATACATTTGTTGTATGCCATTTCTGTCATCCTCGGGCAATTCATAGTTCTGAGAGATCCCTTGGTACCACGGGTACATAAGCGCACCTCGTACTGAACTGTGGGCGAGACCTAACGAGTGACCAAACTCGTGAGCTGCTACCGCAAATAAACTTGTTCCTAAAACATAAAGCAAGTAAGCTTGTCAAAGAGACTATATTAGTTAAATTTGTATTTTATACTAGTATAGAAATCTAGTGTCAATTAAATATTTATATTTATGGTTTAGATTATTTTTAATTATTTAATTGTTTATTGAATTCCATTAACTCGGACAGTTAATCTACGAAGGAGCGAAAATTTCCTGGAAAACTAAACTGCACGCATGCGCACACCCGATGCATATAATGTGTAGCAACGGGTGGGAGAGGCGTACCTGAATCAAAAAACAAATTCTAATTTGGACCTCAAAAAATTCAATTCCTTTGATCTTTTACTTTCCGGACGAAAAATGATACGATATTGGCACTCTAAACCCTCAGTGAGAATTATGAGGTCTAAATGCAAACTCTTCATCGGTTTTAAATTCTAATGAAGCTCTCAAAACCCTCAAAAAATAAATTATCGTTTCCTGGACTTAGAAAATTTTCGATTTGAAAAAAAAATATGAGTACTTCCAAAAATTTATATATCAAATAAAATAGATTCATTAATTAATTTATTATTATTCGTTTTCATATACTCCTGGACAAACTTTTAATAGTAGGTCTCGAAAAAAAATTTTTTTTTTAAACCTCCTAAATAATATAGAATACAACATCAAACTTTTTGTCCTCAATAAATTTTTGTATTTTAATTGAAAAAATGTATACTGAATTTTCTTTAGGTTAACTATTTTTTCACAGTAACCATTAAATTTTTTTTGAATGGATATAAGTAAAGATAATTATTAATTTTCATTTGTTATACTTAATAGAGATTCCAGTAATTTTTTTGCAAATTTGTAATTAATTATTTATTTTTGGGTCAATTTTTTTGAGCTTCTCGGTCCAAAGTATTGATTTCTTACGAAAAAAGTGAGGGAACCTACATAGGTTACGTCATTTGAGAAATTGAGGCCTAAATCTGGAGCAGTTAATTTTTTTATATTATGAGGATTTTGAGGCCTACGCAAAATTTTTTTTATACCAGTTTAGCCCTCAATTATGTAAAATCACCCATAACTACAACATTGAGGCCTAAACTGGCATTACTTTTCACACAGTTCTCAATCTCCAAAGTCCAACTTGTCCCTCAAATACCTCACGTAGTATTTTGAGGTTCGAACTGGAATTTGTTTTTTGACTCGGGATATAGCTACTAGTGAGAGTATATAATAAAACTTTTTTTACCATTGTCTTGATTTTATAAAAATAATATTTCGTGTTTGTTTTTGTTTGTTATTTGAATTTTGAGTAAAAGACATCTTGTTTGAGCAAATGGACGGTACTTCACACCACATTTTTTTTTTGAGTCTATTGATCAGTAAAAAAAAAAAATGATATTTGTCCTTATATCCCTGATTCAGAAATCTAATTTGGAATGATTCAATCCATGTTAGAGTATAAACCTATATATAGTCAATTTTACCAACTTTAAATTGTTTTGGATCGTGTTTGAATTATTCCAAATTAGATTTCTGAATCAGGGATGGAATTTATGACGCGTTATTTTAATGTTACTGAAGTATAGGAAAACTGGAAAGTTTAAAAAATTTTTTAATACGAAATTAAAAAATTTATATAAAAAAATAAAGCTTTTAATATCGATAACATGTAATTGCTCTACGGCAATTTCGTAACTGACACCGGTGATAACAGCTATTAATTACTTAGCGATTTATGGTTATATCAAATTAAACTCTTTTAAAACTCGTTTTGGAGAATAAAAAAATTTATGATTTATTTAGTTATGAAAGATAGTGTCAATAATTGCAGCTGTTAGATTTTTATTGGCTCGTTTAATTTAAACGCCTGGCAACTGTGTTTTTATTTTACAATTGGATTTACTTATTAAGAGATAAAGGAAGTATTAAAGACTTTTACAGGCCATTTATTTTATATTATTTTTTAAATTTTAAGTAAATAATTCATATGAAAAAGTATTGCACAACTCAATGACATGTATTCTGCTAACACTTACTCGGTCTCAACTGATTCAATTACGTAAAAATGATATTTACAATTAATCAATTATGCTCAAGTAGAAAAAAATTAATATCTTTTGAAAGATAATTGACGAATACAACATAATTTTGAGTCAATTAATTAACAACAATAATTGCAAAAAAAAGTTGTGAAAAAACCTGTACATTGTAAAAAATTTGTAGATTTTTTTTAATTTTCATGACCGAAAAACAAACATAATTACTATTTTTTAAATTACTCTAATGCGCGCGAAGCAGACGAACAGCTAATAGTTAAAAAAAATTGTTCTTACTACACAGAGAAAAAAATTAAGTAATTTTTACTGAATTTGAAAAAAAAAAACAATCGGAGAAGTAATCTTGAAACTTAAAAAAAAATTAAAACTTGTACAGAACTCAAAGTAAAAATTACAACATATTATTTAGAATAATAATTTCTATTGATTATAAAAATTACTTGGGTAGGGGAGACCGGGGCAAGATGGCCTCCCTGGGGCAAGAAGGCCCTTATCAAAAATTAACCAGAATTTTTTTTTTCTTGTTTTCTTTTCATTATCACAAATTCAGATTATTTACTCATTTTTAGCCCTATACGTGAAACTAGGGGCAAAATGAATCACTAAAAAATTCTAAAAAAATGTATTACATATTATTATAACCTAGTCATGATTAATTTAATAGAAATATTATTTTTTGGTTAATTCTTTTATTTGGTAATATGTTTGGAAAAAAATTAAAACACTCAATTTTTTCTACAGAAGTGAACAAATTACTCGTATTATATCAAAAAGGTTATTTCGAGTAATATAAAAGTAAATACAGTTGTTAAAGAGAAAAATATAAACATTTGTAATGCGGGAAATTTTTTTAAAATTTAAAAAAAAAAAGAAAATTTTTTTTCAGGAGCTTCACTAAAATTTTGGTGAATTGAGTTAAAGTTGGACGAGAGTAAACCGACTTGATGGTTAAAAGCCACAAAGAATAATAATCGGCTTAGGTGGGCCGTTTTGCCCCGGTCTCCCCTACTCGCGAGTAATAAGGCCTAAGTGCCAGAAATGATATTTAAAATAATCGCCTCCGCTAAAGGCTACTCTAGAAGAAGGATCTTACATAGAGATGTTACGATAAATTTATAGAGTCCCGATACCACGTTCCCTGTCTTCTATATTTCATCATCCGTCATATGCTGTCGTAGCGCAGAAGAAATTATAAAAAAGAATCTAGTCTTCTGACTCTTAAAAAAGATACTGATAGTTTTAAGTGCTGTTGAACAAAACAATCTAGTCTTCTGACTCTTGAAAAACATTGTTGCTAAATTTAAGTGATGATTCATCTTTAATACCAATTTTATTAAGTATAGTTAAACTATCCCAGTTTGTTTAACCCGTAGGCCTTATTACTCTTCCGTAGTAAAATAAGGCCTATTCGTATGCTTTTTGTAAAAGAATAATTTTTTGTTTGTTTATGGTAAAAATTACTATTACTTCATTACATTTTATGGCTAATGCATTGAAGTAAAGATTAATGATACATTTCGATAATTAAATACAATATTTTTGATTCTATTCAAAATCTCCCTTAGTTAGGCCTTATTACCCGCTGGTATCTTGCATTCAAAATAAATATTTACTAGCGACAAATAAAAATTATAATGTACCAATAATTTGTACTATTGTACTTAGTGAATATTAGTTAACGCGCTTTGTGAAAGATGTATTCGGCGAGTAATTTTTACAATCTCAAATAGTAATTTTATCTCCCGGAGTAGCAATTTTTCTTACCGACATTCTAAAATGTACAGTACCTACGTAGAATTACATTGGAGATGTAATATTTATCAGCTACGAAACAAAAATTGCGACTAATGTACTAACTTTTAATAATTCTGAAAACAATTTATACTTTTTGTAACATTGAATTATTTTTATATGAATAAGTAAATATTTATTTTTTCCAAACGAAAATTTAACGAAGCTGCATTGTAATTATTATGAAAAGTGAAAATTACAAGCTAGATAGTAATAATTGAATTAAAAAACTAATTTTCTACAAATCATCGTTATTTTTTTTTTGGATTGTAATTTTTTATTTGAGAGCAAATTTTTCATTGTGATTGGTATTATTATTTAATTTTGGTCTGCATTTTTCTCCGTGTAATTATACTGATTATTATTACATATTTGGAAAAGTTTTTTCAATAGTTCGATAACGTAATTACGATTTTTTTTTTATTGTTAGAATTCCCACTAGTTATAGAACTTTTCTAACCGACTCGATTGGCAACAAAATGGAACAAAAAAGTCTTTTTAGAAGTTTATGATTCCATACGTAACACTTGAGATGTTTTCTTTCACTCATTCTACAAGGATTCTCCTCCCATTTGTTGACGTCACAATAATGAACCGCATTACGCTTGTCTGACTTTCCGTTGAGAAATTTACTTTTTTTTATGTTTATATACTCTTACCCTAGAAATTTCACATCGTTGAGTTGAATATTTTTCTTTCATATTATTTTCCAACAACTTCAAAACTTATTCTTATTTTTGTTCACAACTGATTTGTGATTGCAATCACTGAGATGGATTTATATAACATACAATTTTTATGTTATTTTATTTATGATATTTATCTTTTTCAGATTCGTGCCATACTTTTTTTTCTTTGCTTATATTTCATTTATATAATAGAGAGCTGGAAAAATCACATACATATTGAAATAACTGTTTCAATATCTATCAGAAAATAAGGAACTGAGCAGGCAAGTTTTTGTATTTTGCTGATGACTGTTGTATTGATATCGATGCTTACGTACTTAATGCAGCAAAGACTCATGTAGGATTCAATAATCATTGGAAGATATACCCAATGTATGAAATAATTCCGATACAATAAAAAAAAAAAGAACAATGAAAAATTTGCTATTTACTTGATATACATTTTTTTATATAACTCATGAAGTATACGCCGCTGGTTAAAGTCAGTCTCGTAAAATTTTATATTAAAATACAATTTCTGATTGGTCGAAAGAGTGATTTAATGAATTTTAAAACACTCATTTTTATATTAAACCACTGAATTTTAGTGAAATGGGCGGAGCATATCCCTAACCAATAATTTAAGCCAATAACTTATCTATCACTTTTCTCTCTTATGACGTCACTTTGAAGTTAGCTGCCTTATTAACATGACCAAAATCTCTAGACTGCACATGCGCATTTAATTAATCAGCACACGCATGCGTAGATCACGGCAACGTCAGCTGAATTTTATAACCTTACATATTTCTATTAATTGATACGACATAACATCAAAGATTACTTTTTTTTTATTGAGTAAAGTTTTTTTAAGTGAATAGTACTAAACAAAGTATTCAATTTCCGGAAGTATAAATTTTTTTTAATAATAATAAGGTTAATTATTTTCATAACTCTGACTGCATGGCGCTGACTTTAGGCATTTAACGGCGTTTTTCTTCGTGCATTCATTACATAAACTATTGTATACATCTAGTGACATCGAGTGTAATACCGATTCTACATGATTTATAGGACACTATAAACAAATTAATAGGAAATTTTATAATACTCTATATAAATTTTATTAAACACGGGTATTTGTATTCATAACTTTCGAATGAAAATTGGAAATGCAAAAGGGTTTATTTTAATTGGCACTACGGGTAATTATTACCTTTCACTATACCTGAATTATTTATAAGTTATAACTAATGACAGGGTGAAATTCAATTAACAATATGAATACAATTAAAGTAAAAAATAGTTTAACTCGATCTATAATCACGTTTAATACTATCAATAAAAATATCGACTTAAGTAAATAAAATTAAAAGTTCTGCAATCCATAATAATACGATGCCATAAGCACACTGAGTACAGTAGTAAGTATCGAAAAGCTGCGGTTTTACAACGAACTCGTGATACATTTACTACCACAATATTATATAGTTTTGTGAGAATCTATAACTATGTATATGACAGGCACCATAAACTAAGTAGGCAACTTTCTTAACGAGAAAAGTTCTGTTCTAGTTCTCGACACAACTTTCCACCAAAGCGTAGTCAGTTCGTGGATTTCCTTTTTTTTTTCACTAACAATTTTGTAATTATTTATCTACCTTTTAAGATTAAATTTCGTACCAACTACAACTTTCTGTATTTATATTTGACTGGCTTTATTTTTTCAGTTTACAAAATTATAGAAAAGAAAAAAATTAATTGAGAAATAAATAATGAAAATATTCCACACTGACGCGAAAAAAATTTCAGTTCAATTAATATCGTAATTTGATCTATTGTTTATTGCAACAGTGACTTTTCCCGGGAAAAAATGCTCAAATATGCTGATATCTATTCATGTATGATCATATATGTTCATGCATGATTGTATATGAGCTCATAGATGTCTTCATGTATGATCATACATGATCATGCATGACTACACTGTAAAAAATCACCGGGGTAAGTCCAAGCGGTGTAGGTGTTAAAATCAGCGGTGTTAAATTTCAACACCGAAAGCGGTGTAAAAATAACGCCGCCGCCGGTGTAAATATTCTGTACCGGTGTTAAAAAAAATTCTCCGGTGTTAAAATGACGCCGCCGCCGGTGTAAATATTCTAGACCGGTGTTAAAATAACACCGCCGCCGGTGTAGATATTCTTTACCGATGTTAAAATATTTTACTTTGTGAATATTTTTACTTACTCGATCACTATACTTGTTAATAGATCATATTTTTTATTAATTTTCATTAAAAAACTAGCATTTTTTGTGTTTTATAATCTTTAAAGTTGATTCTCCAAGCAGACGCAGTTTACCCCGCTTCTACACCGGTTACCCTGCTTTTACACCAATATTACTCCGCTTTTACACCGGTTACCTCGCTTTTACACCGGTTCTACTCCGTTTTTACACCGGTTACCCCACTTTAACACCGGTGTTTTTAACACCGGTGAATTACCCCTCCTACACCGGTGTAATTTCATTTTTACACCGGGCGGAGTTAAAATGAGTCCATTTTTAACACCGCTCTTTTTACAGTGTATATCTGTTTACTAAGAAAAATTCTCAGATATGATCATATATGTTCATGTAGGATTATATATGAACTCAGATATGATTACGCCTGTTCATATAAGGTCATTTATGAACGTACATATGATCATGCATGATGTCATGTATGATCATGTCTGGTCATATCTGCAACCGAATAGGGGAAAAATGTTTAGGTATGATCATATATGTTCATGCATGATTATATATGAGCTCATAGATGTCTTCATGTACGATCATACATGATCATGCATGACCATATCTGTTTGCCAAGAAAAATTCTCAGATATGATCATATATGTTCATGTATGATTATATATGAGCTCAGATATGATTATGTCTGTTCATGTAAGATCATATATGAATGTACATACGATCATGCGTGATGTCATGTATGATCATGCATGCCCATATCTGCAGCTGTTTATGAAGAAAAATACTCAGATATGATCCTATATGTTCATGTATGATTATATATGAACTCAGATATGATTACGCCTGTTCATATAAGGTCATTTATGAACGTACATATGATCATGCATGATGTCATGTATGATCATGTCTGGTCATATCTGCAACCGAATAGGGGAAAAATGTTTAGATATGATCATATATGATTGTGTATGATTATATATGAGCTCATATATGACTTCATGTAAGATCATGCATGATCATATCTACATCTGTTTACGAAGAAATTACTCAGATATGATCATATGATATATGTTCAAGTATGATTATATATGAGCTCAGATATGACTTCATGTATAATCATACATTATCATATATGATCATGCAGAATCATTTCTTGGATCTGATTAGATTTGAGCATTTTTTTTTGAGTATTCCTCAAAACTTACAATTTCAATAAAAAGCGATGACGCGATAAACGATAAATCTTTAGACGAAATAACATCAAGAATACGTAATAACCCCATGTAGATTAAAAGCATTGCCGTAGATCGCGAGAATAAAATGAATGTAGAATTACTTAGGAAAATTTGTTGGCAATTGATCCCGTTAATAATTCTAGAGCTTTAAAACGTAAACCAAGTTGGCACCAGGTTACGACGTTCCACCCTCACGTTCCATTAACATGCACACGAGATTGTATGTAAACACAATGCATTTATAGTATGAAACAACTCTGATTTGAATTGAATGTATATTACTATTCCAAAACGCACTGCGCATTCACGATTGTTGTCGCCACCTCTACTATTTCTCTATCCTTTCTTTTCTATGTCACACGACCAACGCGGCAAATTAACATTATTATTCATACTATTTCATACCAAATAAACAACTATAAGCCGACTTGTCTTTATTTTATAATTACTAATCTACGGAAATACTTGAATAATTTTGACAGAAACCAAAGACAATTTTAATTGCTTTTTTAACAGTAATGTCTACATTTAACGACCTTACGCGTTATGAATATCAATTGAGAACTTAGAGAAACACTCTATAGTAATTTATTATAATTTCCAGTACAATTCTAAGATATTCCGTTGGATATTAAGTTTTTTTAGAGCTAAATAATTATAATTTATAATTAAATGCATTGTATCAGATCATTTTACGCACTGTGGATAGATTCTGTGGCAGGATTATTATTAATCTCTGAAAATTAATCAGCTTAGAGTTCACAGTTCACATAACCATGATGCCTGGATACTCAAATTATATTACATTCCTCTCGTCGTTTGATATTGTGCAAAATTCTCTTGTACACAAACATTCACTTTAATGTGTGCCAATTTTAGCTATTCAGGATCAAAATGATTCAAATTTTTCAAAAATTCTCAGCTTAATTAATTTTAAGAAAAAACCGGGCTATTAAACTTCTGGGCCGAATTGCATGGGTACATGGAAAAAAAAATGGTAATCAATTTTTCTACTCACTGAAATAACGCTCAAGTCAAAATGAGAATTCTTTTTGTGTTAACTAGGAATTTTTTTCTCTCTATTCTGTTTCTATTCCTTGATGCTTACAAGCATCCATAACACGAGTTGTTTTAATTAAACAACTCTATGGAACAGTCGAGCGAAATTGGCTACTGCGTAACAGGGTTAATTTTCCTGAGGTAACTTAGAAAGTATACAAGAAAAAAGTTTGTTTTAAAATAGATCTACATTAATTGTGTTATTTTTATAAATGCTTGGAACATAATTTGCATGCCTAAAGATAGACGGTGGCGTAATATTGAGATTAAGATCAAGGTCACTAGTCTGGTTTTGTGCATCTTTCCCTTTCCGTCCATTCCCTTTTCTTACAAGAATATTATTCTGTCGAAGGAAGACAACCATAGAAAAAGTTTCTATATTCAAAAAATAATCGTCACTATTATTTTCGTATAGGGAAAGTTTTCACTTTTTTTTCGCCACACGTCCAATTATTTTAGTGAGCAATTGCTTTTTTTTTTATAAATGGGTTCAATTCGCCATTTATGAAACTTTTACAATTATTTTCAAGAAATTTGAAGTACCCGGAAATTACATTGGCAAAGTTTTTTATGTCCGACACCTGAACTCTCAAGTTGTATGGAAAATCATATTTTTCACTTAAATTTGCTCGTAAATAACTATATTTCTTAAATTTTGTTACAAAGTTTGAAAAAGATGTTTTTCGAAAATTTTTACCCAAACTAAAAGAAAATTCTTGCAAGAGAGATTGAAAATTTGTTTTGTTTTCTTTAAATAGCAACAGAAAGTAAAACATCTGACGTATTTGAGTTGAAAAAAATTTGAATCATAAAAATCTGGTTCTCAAATTATATAGGATTACATAAAAATTTAGCTAAGGACGAATATTCCTTGGATTTCTCTATGGATTGTTAAATCTGTCGTATCGTTAATTTTTGAAACAATAAAAAATTTATTTTTTGTATTTAAAATTCGACTTGTGATACTTGAAAAATAAAACTACACTGAGAGAAAAGTGCATGGTTGTGGTAACTTGAAAGGGATGGAAATGGAAAAATAGTCATCTTTACTGAATCGTTTATTTGAGAAACCTCATAAGTCATGTTTTTTCGAAATTGGATTTTTTGCATTTTTGGGTTCTTTGGATGTCCCTCCATAATTAATAAAAATATCCATCAAATCAGCGTTTAAAAAACAATTAACGGGGTGACAGAAATTTCATTTTATTGAGAAACCCCATACGTCAATGACTTATGGGGTTTTTCAAATAAACATATGCAGTTTTAGTTTTATAGAAATAATTTTTTCTTTTTTGTTTAAAATTCGCGTTTTTTTTGGAAAAAAAATAATATGACTAATTAAAATACTTAAATTAATTATTATTTTTTATAATTTCTGAGTTTCAGAGTTTATATACATATTATATACTTCATTTTATCAGCCTAATAAATTATTTGAGTGAAAAAAATAAAAAAAACAATGATTTTATAACTTTTTCTTCGGTTTGTTTGAGAAACCCCATAAGTCAATCAACTTTAAATAATTTTTTTAAGTAGTTTCAATTAAAAAATTGAATTTTTCTTGTTTGAATATTTTCCAGAGACACTAACATTATTCTCTTCAATTATTTATTTATTATTATTTATGGCAAGTTTTTCCAGAAAAATGTTTTTTGTGTTTCCTGAAAATTTTTGTTTTCTTGTCTTATGGGGTTTCTCAAATAAATGATTCAACTAATATTTCTAGTTTTTTAAACTTTATCATAGTGCCCGAAACTATTTGAAAGTAGTAGTTTTAACTAAGCATTTATTTTGTTGTGGTAACTATTCAATATTATTTCTCAGAACATACTTCAGCAGAATCACAAATATTTCAGCAATTGTACGATTATAATTTCATTGATTTAACATCATTTAAGTCGTCGACGAATGTAATTAAGGATTTTTCTTCATTATTTTTTTGTAATAAGAATAACATTTTTTACTCAGTTCCGTTCGCTATTGTCATTGTTCATTAAACTATAACACAGTTAAAACAATTATGATATCATCGTATATTTTACAACTATATATTAGTTATCTGAACTGGTAATAGTCGAGGCTTCATTGAACTATGTTTTTCATTGTTCAGAAAGCCATTCTTTTTTTTCATTGTATTTTTTTTCAAGCACTGCTCAACGCCAGGTTTATTTTAACACCATTGTCGGGGCTAAATTCAACACTGATACCCTTTACACCAGGATAGCGTGAACTTACACCATTTTTTTCACAGTTTATTACTGATTCAGTCCATTTTTAGTAATTATTTTCAAGCCTGACAATTTGATGGTCACAATTTTTATAATAGACTTCAAAAATTTTTTTCTGAACTGCATTTCTCATAATAACGCTATTTATAGTTCCAAGTATTTTCAACAGAAGAATATAAAGCCGAGTATAGAAAAGTGTTACTCAAGGATGACAGCTTTTAAAGCGACCTGGTTTCTTCGATTTTTCTCTCGTTTCGGTCTCTTATCTCATTTACACTCGTCAATCTTCCCAAGATCCGAGATCCGCGTAACGGTTGCTGAAACGATTTACTCGGGTACTCGTAAACAAACTGATCCAGGGGTTTACTGGATACCAAATACAACTAGCAAAGGTATAAAATAAAAAATAAGTAGAAGAGAGAGGGGCAAAACGAGGTACTTAAGGAAATAGTAAGTTTTCGGGAATTCAAATACATTATGAACTTTTTTTTAATGATATTTAAAGTGAATTTATAAGAAATAAAAAATTCCCCTTCTCCCCCTATATAAGTAATAAAAATCGAAATAAGAGTACAAGTGAGAGAACAAATGATAGAAAAAAAATATATATTTACTTTGAGTTTGGGGTCTATTGTAACAGTAACGAATATTTATTCTGTTGTCTTAAAAACTTCTTGAGAATACAAAGTTGATACCGCAAAAGTGTACTATATTTTTTTACCTAAGAGGATCAGCAAAAGTTTCTTCGTACATAAAAGTTACGTAAAACAAAGTGAAAAAAAAAAAAAACATAAAACGATAGTTTGACAATTGAAAATAATCTTGAGAGTTTCATTGCTTGATTTGTTGCCAAAGATTTTATTTAACTATATGATAGCTCAGCATTCGTACTAAAGATATTGAGAAGATCTTATTTTGCTACCATCCTCTCAATATTCAAGATTATTGTCCAAGACTTTGCTTTATGTTGAAAGTTCAAGAACAAAGCTATCGAATGTCGCTTCTCTATGCAAAAAAATATTTAAATTTTTTCATGAATTATCGGAAAAGAGTTCTTCTATTCAAAAATTCGAGTCGAAAAAATTGCTTTACTTTTTTTTCGCCGCCATTTTGTATTTTTGGCATGTACATTAAAAATCCTAGAGCAGCCGTTTGCTAGTGATGTATAGAATCTAACAATTCAAAAATTTTTTGTTTCAATTTGTCCATTTTTTAATTTGGCACCAAATGCAGATCCACTTACACGGAGAAAAAAACATGGGAATTTTTCCAATTTTACTTAAGAGAAATTTCCTTACATGGCAAATTTTGCTTTATCCAGGTGGGAAATTTTACCATGGAAAAAAGGGAATATAATCATATTTTATAGAAATTTTACCCATATATTATAGGAATATCTTCCATGTTGTCATTAGAAAAATTTCCATTTAGAAATGAAAAACAAGGTAGCCACAAACCTGGAAAACCGGAGATATCGGGAATTATCAGGGAATTTAATGCAACCGGAAAAAATCATGGAAATGTCAGAGAATTTCGAAAAGTATCCGAGAATTCAATTGTGACAGTTCAAAATTTAAAAAATTTTCAATAATACACTAGTTATAAAAATTAAGGGATTTTAAAAAAATTTCAAATTTTGAAGTGATTTTCAACAGGTTGTAACTCGAAGGAAAATGGTCGTACGACAAAAACAAAAAAGGCAAATTGTAGCTTCAAGTGTCTAGTTTTCTGATCTGGTCTTTAAATTTTTTTATTATATGCAGTTCCGGAGTAATCCTAAGAAAACTATCGAAAAATAAATTTACCAAATTTTTGCTCGTCTTAAAAACGGTCATTGAGCTTCAATAAATTTTTTTTGATAATTATGATTGGTTTTTGATTGCTCCAGAACCGTGCATAGTAAAAAAATTTAAAGACCAGATCAGAAAACTAGACACTTGAAGCTACAGTTTGACTTTGTGTTTTTGTTGTACGACCATTTTCCTTCGGGTTACAAACTGTTGAAAATTACTAAAAAATTTGAAATTTTTTTAGTATCCCTTAATTTTTGTAACCAGTGAATTTTGAATTTATTTGAATCATAAAATTTCTTATTAAATATTTGAACTTATTCATTTTTAGCATCGAATAATTAAAAGTAGGCAATATTAATTTATTTTATCACCATTTTTTATGGTTTCTCCCATGATTTAATTATCAAATTTAATTATTGAAAATGAAAATATAATAAAAACTTTGAATATCTAAATGATACGAATAAAATTTCAAAATCAGGGAAAAATGTGAAAAACTTTACTGGAAAACCGGAAAATATCAGGGAATTTTGAAATCATTTCTTTGTGGCCACTTTAGAAAAAATTGCTCTGATAACATTGCGGAAATCCCTTTATTGACATGGGAATCTTCCCCAAGTATAATTGGAAAAATTCTCATTTTTTTCTCTTCGTGTACTAATCGAAGTGTTGTATTCGAATGATGTTTTTGTGTGTTAAAAGTGTATAAAATTTTTTAAATGGATTTCAATAGTACATTTTTTAAGCCTAACAAACTCTACATGTATATCTTTATTCAGACTCATTAAAAATTCATAAAAAATAAAATTTTTTTCGAGCGTTCAAAGTAGAATACTGTCTTAAAATTTTTTTTTTTTTTTCAAAATTGGAAAGTCTTATTTATTTGAATCGATAATCTTTGGCAGTTTAACGCTTTAAAGAGTGTCTTATCGTGAGGACCAACCACTGACCTACTTGGCTTGGTGTCAAGATCTCTCTAACCCCCGGTCCAACATCTATAGACAATCTACTTCAGGTACAACGTACATCGTCTATAGTAACGATCAAATTATTTTGGAAATGCTGTTTCTTAGAAAGAGACAAAGTTATCTTTTTGCGATGCGACAATATTGATTTTTGTTTTATTTTTACCCTTATATTCAAAAAGCATTGAAATACTATTACTAAAATTGATGAAAATATACAATAGAGTTCGTTATAAAGCAGTTTCATTAAAACGTGATTGATTATTATTTTTTTAATGACTGACGTGTATTGAAAAAAAAAAGTTTACCTTCTTCATTGTCGTCGTCTTGCAGCAGCCATATTTCTTCTTCATCAAAATGCGCGTCACCTCCACGATCGCGACCAGGAAAAAAAGCATGTGCTAATATTTGTCCACGTCCATCAAAAGGATGACCATCACCGTGATATCCTCTGTAAAAAATTTGTAAGCAAAAATATATTGCTTTGATTTAATTTGAAAAATTCAATGTTTATTTAAGTTGGACGTTTGTTAAATAAAAAAAAAAAAAAAAAACATTGGAGGAAAACTAGTTGAGTCTGCGAGCCAGCTTGGACTTCATGACTTTTAATATTTTGAAAATTAAAAAAGTTAATGTAGATAATAAAAATATTTTATTAATTTTTTCTAACAACTTTACGACAAAAAAAAGGAATAAATGAATTTTCAAACTTTTATTCGTGATATTTATTAAATATGTCAATTGTATGAATAAGATGCAGTTGAAAGAGTTGGTTAAAACTTGGACGAGTAGTTGTATCGTAGAAAAAAAGAGGGAAGGGAAAAATCATGTAAATTTATTTAAAATTTAAACAAAATTTAAGTTTTGAAAACTTATTTAATTATGAAAATATCTCTTGAAATTTTTACGAGTTCAAAAGATTTAATTATAATAAAATTTTGAATATAATTAAATTAATCTATGGAATTTTTTTTTGATTTTTCGAATTTCTCATTTTGATATTTTTTAAAATCTGGAATTCGTATATTATTTTATGACTTTTAATAACGATTTCTCATCTGCAATTTTATTGAATATATTTTAGCATAATGAGACATATTATAATTTAACCCAAAAATTTGTTTTCTAGAACAGCTGAGTCATACTTTTATAACAATTTCTAAAAATAATATGAGATCAAAAAAAGATCATTATGAATTCAAATTACATAATTTATGACGCAATCATGAAATCGTTATGTGACTGTCACGAAAATAAGATATATATATATATATATATATATATATATATATATATATATATATATATATATATATATATATATATATATATATATATATATATATTAGGGTGCTTCATTTCGTAGCAACATTTTTTTATTTAAGTGCATGTGGAAAAAATCATAGTTCAACACAAAAAAAAAATTTTCGCGCAAGAATAAAAATTCTATGTCGATTACAGACCTAGCTCATTGAAAAATTCGATTTCCTATTTAAATAGCACAGGAAAAATTTTTTTTTTAGATTTAAGTACTGTTAACTCTTCAACAAATCAATAGATCAAATAGACTAATACATATTTTTCTAGGAAATTGAACGCTCTACAAAAAAGGTCTCTTATCATTTTTCGATAAATCTACTTGTTCAATAGTTATTTGAGGTTGAAGTCGAATTCATATTAAATTTTGAGATTTTTTTACTTTTCCAGCGAAACTATTGATCTATTACAAAATATCATGAGACCTTTTTTGTAGACAATTTTATTCCCTAAAAGTTATTTTTAATAAAGTTTTTTCGAATTCCGCATTTGTTTCTAGATATTTTTATTTTAATGTCAAGCTCATAAAAAAAATCGGTCTATAGGTTGACCCTGCGGGCCAGCCCCAAAACTTCCCGCCCATTTCGAGCTCCTTGAGCTCGACACACACACACACACACTTTATAAAAAAACTACATGTTATATTTATTCCGTATGTTTAATCTAGTGTATACTCTTATTTTACTTTATTGAACTTTTTAACCTAATTCAACTGCTAAGAAATTTACCCTATTTGATATTCAAACGATAATATTAGGTAAGAAACTTTCAAATGTACAATGTACTTAATCCGGTTGATTCCTTTTTTTGTTCAAATAACTTTTTTTCGCAAAGTTAATTACAGTTTGAGTTGAACAATTTATTGATTTAAAATAACATGTACGAATGTAGAAAAGAAAAGAAAGAAAAATTAAATAGAATACAATATATTTCTGCGGAAGAAAAAGCATTTCCCGGCGTAAGAAATATTTTGCATTATAAATTGAAGAAAAAAATTATCTTAGGACGAGACGAAGTTTTTGCGCAAAAAATGTTCTATTTCTGTGTACAAAGAGCCTTTAAATTTATTTTATAATAGTTTTATGATAATCTACAAAAAAATTACTTATGCTTATTTCTTCCTTCACTTTTGTTAAAAATTTCATTAAAAAAAGTTGAATCCTTTTTTGTTTCCACCCCTTTTATATCGACTAGTTAAGTATGTAGAAGCAAACGGTCAAGGATTGCAAAATAAATTGTAAGTTCCAGAGCACTCGGTAAAAAAATCCCTTGTGAGTTCAACTCTCACAACAATCTTCAATGTATTTCTATTACTATTCTCTTTGATTTTCTTTATTCTTTCACTTTACTCGTTCCATTGTTTCTTAACAACAATAACATGGACAAAAACAATAACAAGCTTTCTGCATTGAAAATTGATGACTAACCTCGAGAATTTTATAAAGCATGAAAATATTCAGATTTAAAAATGTAGTTTTCTGTACGAGTTTTTTTTTTTTTTTTTCAAAGCACAAACATAATGCGAATATTTCTACAACTTATTCACTATAAATTTTTTTTTATCCGTTACTTTTTATTTTTTTTAGTATGAAAGCTTAAAAAAAATATACTAGTACACGAGAAATGAAACTGATATTTTTTTGTATCAGAAAGAAAATGTTAAAAAAAAATAATTAGGAATCCCAGAATTCCAGACAAACGTGAATAACATCAAAAAAAAAATACTGAATCCAATTAGTTAGGATGGAAGTTTGAATGGAAAAAATCTGGTTATCTTACAGTATGTTTTATTTGAAAAAAAAAAAAAAAATAAATGAAGTTTCATTTGAAACAAGCTGTTGTTTTTTTGGTTTAACTCGCGGGTGAATTTCTCGCTTTGCCTTCAAGCTTAAAATCTTTTTCGCCAACAAATGAAGGAATTAAAATTTAAAAAAATACAGGTAATTAATGAGCAAGAATATCATTTTTTTAAATTTATTAATGATAGCATAATATGGAATTAGTACTACTCTTAATGATAGAGTTTTTTTTCTAAATAATTTATTATTATTGGCAGATTATATTATGGTATTAGCGAACAAGTAAAATAGTAGTAGGGGAAGGGGGGCAAAGTGGGCCCCATGGGGCACAGTGGGCCCCTCAAAATTTTCTATACGTCAATAAATTCGGACGGATAATAAGCTTATTGAAATTTCTTAAATAATGAGGAATAAAATAGACCACCAAAACTGTTCATTAAATATAATTTATCAAGAAAGTTAAAGATAGGAGAGCCTGGAGCACGACGATCCTTTTCTCAAAAAATTATAAAAAAAATTTTTTTTTTATTTTCCGTCAAGTTATGACCTCTGTAATGTTTTTATCATATTTAAGGCCAATATATAATATTTGGGATGAAATGAACCACTCGAAAAAAATTGAAAACGAAAAATAAAAAATTTTTTCGTCACAATTTTTTTTCGGGTGGTCCATTTTGCCCCAAATATTAAATGTTTGCCTAGAATATGATAAAAACATTACGGAGGTCATAACTTGACGGAAAATAAAATAAATAAATTTTTTGCCTAATTTTTGTGGCGGGCCCACTCTGCCCCTAATTTTCGATTTTTCAATTTTAATCGACGCAGCATAATGATATGAAAATTAGTATCAAGGGCCTAAAAATAAGAAAACGCGATGAAAAACTCAACGATATTTCAGTTATTTTCCTTAAGGGCCCACTCTGCCCCCCCCCTTCCCCTACAATAATTCAAAAATCAATATGAACTCAACTGTTGTTATTGTATCAATTATTTATGGATTTAGAGTTATAAATGAATTGGCTAGACATCTAATAAAAAGTTTGAGGAAATAAAATATAAAAATAGGTCAATATAAAATGATGGTAATAATTTATATGCACTGTTGAAAATTTAACTCTAAATTTTAAACAAGTTGCTGGAAATTATTGACCAGAAAACCAGTCAGAAATATGAAATATGGATATCATTATAAATTAACTTATTTATATACTTTCGTTGCATATTTCTTCAACTTTCCATGCCATAAATTTCGTGAAAATTAAAATCACAATTTATTTTATTTTTTTTCGTTTTAGGTTTTTTCGTTTCAGATAGTCCGTTTTTGAGTTAGAGATGAGACCGTGGTGTTATCCACAAAAATGTTTATAACTTTATAACGATATTTTTGAATAAATATTTAGGAGGATTATCTTCAATGTATCCTTCATAAATAAAAAAAAACCGATCCCCGAATTCCTTTATTATCCTAGTCAAAAAAGTTCCCAAAGACCACCTATTTATTCGATCTTCACAGTAGCTATCCCTCTTAAAAGATTTCTCAAATATCATATGAAAAATAACATTAATGTAAAATAAACTTTAAGCCGTTAAGAAGGACGGGCGCGGTGTAGAAGGTTCATCTAGGTCATACACGGAGAGAAAAATATCGTCGTATTGTCAGAATAACGATTCGTATACTTAATTTAGGAATACTCTCATATTAATTTAGGGAAGGTGGGGCAGAGTGGGCCCCTTAAAGAAAATAATTATAATATCGTTAATTTTTTCATCGCGTTTACTTATTTTTAGGCCCTTGATACTTAGTTTCACTTCATTACGCTGCGTCGATTAAAATTGAAAAATCGAAAATTAGGGGCAGAGTGGGCCCCCCACAAAAATTAGGCAAAAAATGTATTTATTTCATTTTAGGTCAAGTTATGACCTTCGTAATGTTTTTATCATATTCTAGGCAAATAAGTGATATGTGGGGCAAAATGGACCACTCGAAAAAAAAATTGTAACGAAAAAATTTGTTATTTTTCGTTTTCAATTTTTTTCGAGTGGTTCATTTCACCCCAATTATTACATATTGACCTTAAATATAATAAAAACGTTATAGAGGTCATAACTTGACGGAAAATAAAAAAAAAATTTTTTTATAATTTTTCGAGAAAGGGGCCGTCGTGCCCCAGGCTCTCCTATCTTTTTAACTTTCTTGATAAATTATATTTAATGAACAGTCTTGGTGGTTTATTTTATCCCTCATTATTTAAGAAATTTCAATAAGCTTATTATCCGTCCGAATTTATTGACGCATAGAAAATTTTGAGGGGCCCACTGTGCCCCCATATTTTTTGAAGTTTTTAAAATTTTAAGGGGCCCACTTTGCCCCCCTTTCCCCTAATAATCTATAGTATCGCTAAAATAAAGATATGTATTTAGGTTAGGATAAGTATTCGTTTATTTAGTTTGACAATACGACAAATAGCCGTTGTAACGATATGTAGTTTCGTTAATTTAGGTATCTGTATAGCCAGCGTGAGGATCCATGTAGCTGAATTGGCTATACGTATCGTCGTTCTCGGTTTCCGTATGCCTAAATACAGAGTATGCGTAATAGTTATATCAACGATTCATGAAATGCCTAAAATAAGGATACGGATCGTCATTTTGACGATCCACTCTGAGGATACTCCGTATAGCTGAATTAGCTATACGGCGTATCGTTAAGTAAGTTAACTATACAGTGTATAGCCAGAATAGCGATACGTATAGTTAATCTGGCGATATTTTTCTCACCGTGTACCAGGTTGGCTATTTTATGATCTGTGTAAGAGACTCTGATTGCTGAGAGCATGGGTTCAATCCCAACTCGAAATAATCAAAAATTCTGTTTTTCTGTATATACCCTTCTCTACATAAAATTTCCTAAAAGTTGATATATATATATGTTTATTGCTAAAAAAAAATTAATTCTTGAAAGTTATAAATTATGTAATAAATGTTAAAAAAAGAACTCATTATTATTATCATTATTATTTTTATAGCTTAATAAAATAGTTGCTTTTGTGTTGATTTTTAATATTTAACGAACTGCAATATTCAACATACTGTCATTTTCATTAGTCAAGTTGATATTTAAACACAAAGACTCGATGTAAATTACGCCGAAACGTTCTATCTAGAATGATATGGTTACGATGGTTGAAATATAACCCTTTGAACAATTGACCATGCATAATATTAATTATAATAAGTTTGAATTCACAAACAATGGAGAGTAATTTCACATGTCAAAGTGATATTTCACCTATAGAATTCGTTATCAATTTAATCTTACACATTTTTTAGTGTTCATCCACATTCTTTTACCTCAATTTCGTCGGAATCTGTACATTTCAGTTTCATATACTTTTTTCATGGCTTGCAAGACTCTAGGGTTGACAATTAACCCGTTAATTTTAAAGTTATTTGCCTTCCTATGCACAACAGCTATCCATTATTCATACCTCAAATAGTTTGATAGTAAAAAGATTAAAAGAAAGAAAAAGTATTCTTTTTTTAAAATTACAATGTTAGCATAATTTTCGATATTTCACAATGAGACAATTCAACGGCTACGTTATGAAAATTAGAGACTGCAAAATTGGATTTCATTGTTTCTAGAATACAATAGTAGAGTTTTATAAGCGCGAAAAAATTCCAATAAAAATTAAAAAAAAAAGAGTATACTATTATTCTATCACGGAATTTTCTTTTGTTGTATTTTCCAATAATTGTTCGATAAATTCTAACGGTGCTAATTGAAGTGTCATAATAATTAATGTCACTTTTTTCTTTAAATATATAATTATAAGATATTGTTAATTAATTATCACAAAGAATAGATATTTATTTTTTTGACAACAAAATATCGTATTTCACTGTAATTAAATTGCAATAGAAAAAAAAATTTCACTGCAATATGTTTCGTTAAAGAAAAAGTGTAGAATTATTCCATTAGTTCCAGGTGCCAGGCCGGGGCAGCCCAATCAGTAACCAGTAAATTTTAAAGCTTGCTGGACATATAGCCCGTGACATCTAAAGCCATGATACCGAATAGATTTCCGGTCAGTGCCCATTTTATAAGCGAGATAACTAATTGGGAATTTGCCAGCATCCAGTTACTTTTATCACTTTCTTTATTCCCAAGGAACGCTATTACATAATCTCATTTTTTTTAAAATCTCATATTTTTCATTACGACTAAAGTAATTTATAGTCTCGTTAAACTGAATTAAATGTATATAACAGTCTCATTCATTCGTAATAATATTTTTAAAAAATTTTTTATCATTTAACTTTTATTGTAGGGGAGAGTGGGGTCAATTGAACCAAAAATACTTTGACATTTTTTTTTATATGAATAAAAGCAAAATGATAACTTTTTTTTTTACAAAATTATAACTTATTATACAGACTATCATTTCTCACAAGCACATAACTTAACGAATGATGAAAATTTTCAATAAATACGAAATTGTACAACTGCATCAAATGGTTCAATCGTCCCCTTTGCGGGGGCAATTGAACCACTAGTCGGGGACAATTGAACCAAGAGTATTAGAACCACAAATGAATGACTTTAATGAATAATTTACTATTCATTACAGCTTAAAACTAAAATTACAACACTTCTAATAATATTTATTATTTTATATAACATTATATGTTATAACAATCACTTTTAAAACTTCTGTCAATATAATTATTTTTTTTCTTGGTTAGTTTAGCTTGTTTTCAAATTCTGTCAAGATGCGCGCGCATGTCAGATGCTCACAGTGTGATTCGTGTGGTTCAACCGTCCCTGAGAGTACTGGTTCAATTGACCCCATATGATTTTATTGAAATAATTAGTTTAAAAAAAATATTCAAGAACTATTTTACTAGAAGTAAAGCTAGAAATTTATGACTAATATATGTAAGAAGGTATTACAAAAAAAATTTTAAGATTTCAGTTGAAAATTAAAAAATTATTAAACAATTTACCAAGAGCTGAAATCAAGGTTTAGATACCTAAAAACACAAAAACTTGAATTTTTTAAAATTAAATCATCATATTGGTTCGAAATTTTGATCAGACTAAGGTTTAGTGTATTAAAATATAATTCCAAGAGAGCGATTCATTTTTATATTTTTTTCGATTTTTTAAGCTTACTGGTTCAATTGCCCCTTGGTTCAATTGACCCCGGTCTCCCCTAATGCAAATGAATAATTAATTTCTTTTTTAAAAATTAATAGACTTTAATTAAATGTAAATTAAAAATATAAATGTGCGAGTGTTATCAATATAAGTAAATTTATTTAATCATTATCAGTGTCATTATATTATGAAATTATTTTGCATAGTAATAAATGATTATTAAACTCGATATATAATCGCAGTATCATACTGAATATGAGGATTCGTCTAACAAATTAAATTGGAACAGAAAGATGTATAGAAGTTTGATATTCAAATCGAGTGCGCTCATTTGTAAATTATCGAGTACATTTAGCTGATAAAATTAATTTCACTCATGACCGAGATATTTCGCTGGCTTGCTTTTCAATAATCCCAATTGTCGATTATATTTTATTTTATACTTTTTTTTTTTGTAATTAACGAATATTTAAATACATGATTATATTAAATCGGTCAGTGATCAACATTGATGATTTAACGATGAGAAATAATGAGATTATAAAGCCTAAACCGGCGCACAATGGACCCTTTCAAAAATTTGTCGATAAAGGACATTTCTACATTATCTGAGAAAAATTAAGTTTTTTTGAATCAAAATATTTATTTTCAGTTGAGAGTTTTGTTTTTCAGTGTATATAGGGCTAATTTTATTAAACAGTATCGAATAATTTTCTATGTGTAGTCTGCTGTGTAGAGGCGTCTCAATTGTAGTAAATTGTGATAAACTTTTTTGATGAACTGAAGGACTGACTTCGACTTAGATTTTAAAATCTCGAATTGAATGGTCATTTTTTGTTTTTGAAATTTAGTCTAAATAATCAGTAAGGTAAAAGCCTCTATACCCGCTCAGTACCATTAGTCGCTCACTGAACTGTTTAAGGCGTTTTTTTATAATTTTTATTAAAAAAAATTACAACTAAAAATATTATTATTGATAAATAATTATTTGTGAATCTAAATATATTAAAATATGCTGTATGAAAGTATTTTATAATAGATTATAAATTTAAATTGAATGACTGTTTTCAAAATCGCGCTCAGCCGGACATTTTTTACTTTAACGTTCATTCGTTAGATTAAATTTAGGTTACGTCAAATTTTTTAAGAATTGTTATAACTATATCTTATTAAATACATTTTTAAAATTCATGAAATTTTATATTATCAAAGAATAAAGTAGTATAATTTATAAATTATTTGTCCAAATCAATAAACTTATCATAGTTTAATTGATATTGTCTTTGAGTGACTATAGGACCATGTGTTGATCGAGTAATGGTACATCGCAACTTTTAGTGAGCGACTATGGGTACACTCAGGGACCTTATTTAAAAAATTAATAATAATTAATTATTAAGATTATTCTTGAAACTTAAATTTTATTCTAATACTTGAAACTTCAAAAAATAACTATAAAAAAAAAATATGGTTTTTAATTTTATTTATTAATTTATACTGAGGGATTTAATCTCACTCCAATGAAAAGTGAGCGAGTATAAGGGCTTTTACCTAATTTAAAAGTTAAAATTAATAATACATACCGATGAAAATATATAAGAATATCTGCACGGTCGCTGTTGACTTCTTGAAATGTAAGCTTTGAATTTCGCGCCCATAAATCCAATGCGCGGCTTAATTCTTGTCTCACCCCATAAGGATCTAATCCACTTGGTCGCTCTGTGCGCAAACTGAAAAAAAAAAAACAAATCACAAATTACGATTTTTATAAATTTTAATTAACAAATGTAATTTTTTTTTTCCAATACTTTTGAAACTAATTTTTTTTGCTAATTATATATTAAAAAAAAGAGAAGAAAAACTCGACTCAATAAATAAATTTTTCATGTTCATCATTAAAATATTTGATGAGAGTTCTCTTAAAGTTTAATGAGAACAACATTTTTAATTAAAACATTTCAATAAAAGAAACTAAAATTAATTATCAATTTATTATTTTATGCGGAAAAAAAATTGTGGGAAAATTACAGATTCAAGTATCAGCAAAATCCTTCGACTTCGAAACTGTAAAAGTTATGTACCTGAAGATCGGAACGTTTTTCACGCAACGAAAATGAGAAAATTATGTAATTTGACTGCTTAAGGGGTAGTTCAAGGTGGTCTAAAATTTTCGGCTGACATACTAGCTCGTGTACGAAACATTTAAATTCTTAAATCTAGTAGATTTCTTACTTTCAATTTTGTTTTTTTATTTTCGTTGAACAAAAACGTTGCGGTCTTCAGGTACATTAAAAATTACATTATTTCTGAGACGTATAGTAATTATTAAAATTTCACATAAGGCTTCTTTCAGTTCGCAATAGCATTTTATTTATAATAAAGTTTCATACAACTAAAAATCTATTACATTAAAAGAAATAATCGGTAGCTAAACCGATTATTTAGGTAGCCGTTACTGATTGAATCGGTAGCGGCGACCGAAAAATAATCAGTAGCTGTTACCGAAAATTAGGTAGCTGGTACCGAAATAATCAGTAGCGGCTACTAAAAAATACTCGGTAGTAGCTACTGATTAGTAATAGGTAGCTGCTACCGATTATTTTCTTCAGTATAGAAACTGTAAAATTTGGAATCTATAATTGTACACGGAAAGAAAATTATAGGGAGTATTCCTATGCATTATAGGAATGGTTCCTATAATAGTATAGGAATTGTACCCATACTATCATAGGAATGGTTCCTATATATTATAGGAACCACCCCTATACCATTATGAGAACCATTCCTATACTATTATAGGAACCATTCCTATAATAGTATAGGAACCATTCCTATAATATTTTGAAAATGGGAATAGTTCTTATAATTATAGGAATGGTTCCTATAATTATAGGAATGGTTCCTATAATTATAGGAATGGTCCCTATAATATTATAGAAACTATTCCTATAATAGTATAGGAACCATTCCTATAATATTATAGGAATGGTTCCTATAATTATAGAAACTATTCCCATAATGGTATAAGTATCATTCCCATAATTATAGGAACTATTCCTATAATTATGGGTAATATTCCTATATCTATAGGACATGTTCCCATAATTTATGGTCGTCATTCCCATACTGGTATAGGATAAAATTTCACAAAATTATAGGAACCATTCCCATAATTTTCTTTCCGTGTAATTAGAATCATGTGGGGTAAGTGTGTGTAAACCTATTCATTTCAGACTGAAATTCATGGGTTTGCGCACATTTACTCACAGCGCACACATGCCCCACATGACTCTACTTAATGACAAGAAGCAGTTTCAATTATTACATTGCAAATTATAGTTCTAGAAATATTTATACATAATATTTGAAGTTTCGCATACGAGGGCCCTGTTTTTGCCCTAAGAGCTGTAATTTTTCACAGCTTTTCTTTCCGTGTAGTTTTTTTTAAATTTATTATTTAGATCGATGCATTTAATTTATAAAGCGTAATGAATCAACTAAATACTGATTCGTATTTCCATTGTACTTTCTAATCTAATCAATAACCATTGATACATATTCCAACCCAGCACATTTGCACTCGACAATTTTTTTTTTGTTAATTTGAATATTGGGTCGTCAACTGCGGGAAAGACTGTGCTCGTAGCATAAATGTCACATGCAAATGCTAACAAATAACCATACGTTGGTTACAAGTAAAACTGGCGAAAAAAATTTTTTTTTTTTTTTTTCGATATATTTTACTCTAAAGGCGAATAAAAAAAAATGATTGATAAAATTTATCAATATTTTTACAACTTTTTGTGTTTTATTTTTCTGAAGCTGTATTTCAATATTGTATGTAACTACTGGTTAAAAAATCACGAGAGTTAAGGGAACGTTGAAAAAAAAAAAATAATAAAATGATAAATAAAAAAAAAAATACTGAGTCAAAATGTCAAGAGTTTGACAAAGCGAAGAGGAAAAATCTCGTTTAGTCATGTTTACTGTACAAAACGGTAGCAGATAATATTGAGTATATGAGAAGAGACAAAAGAAAAGGTGGAGTGGGATAAAAATAGTTAAATGTATAAGAGAGTGAAGACAAAATACAAAGTAAAATATTTTCATGGGTAGTGTAAAATGAAATCTCGTCTGATGAGTTTTGCTTCACAAGCTAGTTTATTATGAGCTGTTGTTGTTTCTGTGCTCTTCATTTTTTAGTAAAAATTAGGTTGTAAAAATAAAATCAGTGCCGGAAAACAAGTTCATCCGGAGATTATTTTTTCGCTGGCTTGTATTGTATTTCACTATCAAAGTCTTGATGTTCCATAATAAATTTAACGGAATAAAATTTTTTTTATAAGCTGAAATTTGTAATAAAAATTTATGTATCCTTGAAAAAAAGTCGTTTTGAAGTAGTTAATAAAAGTATCTATAATAATAATAAAATGTTATTATGTCTGAAAGGTTATTATGTACAAAATAAATATTGTACAACAAATATTTTTATTGAATTTTAAAACGGATTTTTAGTAACGTAAATAAAAAAAAAAAGGGGGGAAATAAATCATCAGATATAGAGCCACTATAAACTTGATAAGAGTTCATATTTTTTTACTATTTATTATTTTTTAGTTGTTAATGTACATATCAAATAACTTTTTAACAATTTGGTGATAAAATATCTGAAGCAAAAACTTATTACTTTTGTACGATAACTTTACGATTTAATTGTTTTATAAAACAAGATAAGATTGTATTGTTAAATTACAAAACGTCTTAAAGTTATGATAATAAAATATATCTGATAAAGTTGCAAATGAGAGTTTCGTGCACGGAGAGAAATTTTTTGCGGATACTACTATGCTGTATGGTCGTTCCGACCATACTGTATGGTAGCAAGGATTTTTTCATTCGTTTAAAAATTGTAAGTATAGATGATTTGACCATCACGGGAATGGTAACATTCACCCGACTAGAAATTATAGTGAGGAATGCCGAAGAATTAGTGAGGGGCAAGTTTGGATTGCCTAACTTAGGCAAGCCTAATATGCGCCTAATTACATCCATGTTAGGCAAAGCGAAGATCGGTTTGCCAAATATGGATGGAATTCGGGACATCTATGGCAAGCCGAATTACGGTAAACCTTCGGCTACCGTTATTTCCTGCAAGTTAGGTGTTCCTAAGGTTTTTAGAAGTTGGCTTGCCAAGCTTAAGGGGTACTAGGGACATCCATGGCAAGCCGAACTTCGGTAAACCTTTGGCTACCGTCATTTCCTGCAAGTTAGGTGTTCCTAAGGTTTTTAGAAGTTGGCTTGCCAAGCTTAGGTGGAACTAGGGACATCCATGGCAAGCCAAACTTCGGTAAACCTTCGGCTACCGTTATTTCCTGCAAGTTAGGTGTTCCATAGATTTCTAGAAGTTGGCTTGCCAAGCTTAAGGGGTACTAGGGACATCTATGGCAAGGCAAACTTCGGTAAACCTTTGGCTACCGTCATTTCCTGCAAGTTAGGTGTTCCTAAGGTTTTTAGAAGTTGGCTTGCCAAGCTTAGGTGGAACTAGGGACATCCATGGCAAGCCAAACTTCGGTAAACCTTCGGCTACCGTTATTTCCTGCAAGTTAGGTGTTCCATAGATTTCTAGAAGTTGGCTTGCCAAGCTTAAGGGGTACTAGGGACATCTATGGCAAGGCAAACTTCGGTAAACCTTTGGCTACCGTCATTTCCTGCAAGTTAGGTGTTCCTAAGGTTTTTAGAAGTTGGCTTGCCAAGCTTAAGGGGAACTAGGGACATCCATGGCAAGCCGAACTTCGGTAAACCTTTGGCTACCGTCATTTCCTGCAAGTTAGGTGTTCCTAAGGTTTTTAGAAGTTGGCTTGCCAAGCTTAGGTGGAACTAGGGACATCCATGGCAAGCCAAACTTCGGTAAACCTTCGGCTACCGTTATTTCCTGCAAGTTAGGTGTTCCATAGATTTCTAGAAGTTGGCTTGCCAAGCTTAAGGGGTACTAGGGACATCTATGGCAAGGCAAACTTCGGTAAACCTTTGGCTACCGTCATTTCCTGCAAGTTAGGTGTTCCTAAGGTTTTTAGAAGTTGGCTTGCCAAGCTTAGGTGGAACTAGGGACATCCATGGCAAGCCAAACTTCGGTAAACCTTCGGCTACCGTTATTTCCTGCAAGTTAGGTGTTCCATAGATTTCTAGAAGTTGGCTTGCCAAGCTTAAGGGGTACTAGGGACATCTATGGCAAGGCAAACTTCGGTAAACCTTTGGCTACCGTCATTTCCTGCAAGTTAGGTGTTCCTAAGGTTTTTAGAAGTTGGCTTGCCAAGCTTAAGGGGAACTAGGGACATCCATGGCAAGCCGAACTTCGGTAAACCTTTGGCTACCGTCATTTCCTGCAAGTTAGGTGTTCCTAAGGTTTTTAGAAGTTGGCTTGCCAAGCTTAGGTGGAACTAGGGACATCCATGGCAAGCCAAACTTCGGTAAACCTTCGGCTACCGTTATTTCCTGCAAGTTAGGTGTTCCATAGATTTCTAGAAGTTGGCTTGCCAAGCTTAAGGGGTACTAGGGACATCTATGGCAAGGCAAACTTCGGTAAACCTTCGGCTACCGTTATTTCCTGCAAGTTAGGCGTTCCTAAGATTTCACGAAGTGTAACCTGCCAAGCTTAAGGGGAACTAGGGACATTTATGGCCAGCCGAACATCGACAAACCTTCGGTTACCGTTATTTCCTGCAAGTTAGGTGTTTCTAAGGTTTCTCGAAGTTTAACTTGCCAAGTTTAAGGGGAATTAGGGACATCTATGGCAAGCCGAACTTCGGTAAACCTTCGGTTACCGTTCCTTCCTACAAGTTAGGCGTTCCAAAGATTTCTAGAAGTTGGCTTGCCAAGCTTAAGGGGAACTAGGGACATCTATGGCAAGCCGAACTTCGGTACTTGAATGTAAATCTTTCGCGTGTACTCATAACCTTCTTTTAATCTACTCATAATAGTACTGCTGGACAATTTCGATTTAATTGACAACTTTATTCGATTAATTTTTTATATTTAATGAATAATAAATTTTTTATATACTTTTTTGATGGGGGTAGAGACTATATACTTTTTTAACAATTTTATACATAACACTATAATCAAAATTACACATATTACAATTATTGATATACCAGATTTTATAGTGGACAAAAAAAATAAGAAATGTTTTCGTTATTACTAATAATAGATATTCAATTATATTTTGCTGTTTTAAAAGTGATGTATTCTTTCAATCTCATGTAGCACAAATAAACTTAGTAGTTACTATCGGTAGCGTAGCCTAGTCGTTAATGCGTCGGTCTTTCGTTCGTTAGGTCCCGGGTTCGAATCCCACTAAAGCGTGCGCGGTTAGTTGATATTTATAGCGTTTTTTCCCGAAATAAAAAAATTCTACTAGATTAGGACTCAAATTAATCACATAACTGACGATTTCCGCAAAGCCAAAATAATTATTCAAAAAAAAAAAAAAAAAAAAAATCAGAAATCGAGTAATTTTTTTTTTAATTTAGTTTAAATTTTTATACTCGGTCGCTTGAGAGTCACTTAGGACCTTTGCAGCAAGTGTGGCTTCCAAACTGCCGCCGAATTTGGAAGCCAAGTAAGGCTGAGTCTCGCAACTGCGTTACATCCCAAACATCGCCCTTGTTTGGATACCTTACTTGCCACAAGTTTGGCTTCCAAACTGCCACCGAATTCGGATGCTAAGCTTAGGGCACTTTAGGCTTAGGATCCTTGCAGCAAGTGTGGCTTCCAAACTGCCACCGAATTTGGAAGCCAAGTAAGGCTGAGTCTCGCAACTGCGTTACATCCCAAACATGGCCCTCGTTTGGATGCCTCACTTGCCACAAGTTTGACATTCGGCTTGCCTCATTTGGAGCAAACTACCGCCTCACTACAATTTCTAGTCGGGCACCATAGTCATAGCGGGTGAGCCTATGTCAGTATGGGCGTCAAGCCCATACTGCTTGGCGATATCCACAATGCTTCTGGTAGATAACGCTATTCAATATTGTCAAATTACTTATGCTAACATAGTAGTATGACCAAAGTTTATTTAATTAAAAAAAATAGGTTATATCCCCCATGAAAAAAATTTATAAAAAAAATATTTGTTTCAAACAAAAAAAATATATTAAAAATATATAAACATATAAAAAATATATTTTAAATAGCTAAACCTTTAGGCGATTTTCATATATTTCTTAAATATTTTAAATGTTAAAAATTTATCTGAGAATATCTTAAAAATACATATATAAAAAATATAAAAAAATTATATTAACAATATATTTGAAATATAAAAAAATAAAATTATGAAAATGTTAAAAATATATATAAAAATTATATTTTTATTGTGATCCATAACCTACGAAAAATATATAAAATTTATATAAAAAAATGTATTTCGATGTATGTTTTTTATATTTTTATAACTATGTATGTATAATTATTTATGTACTTTAAGATATATTTTCAATTTATTTAAAATATATACGAAAATCGGGCAAAAGTTAGCTATTTAAAATATATTTTTACACATATTTATATATTTTTTATGTATTTTTAACACATGTTTTTTATATGAAAAATATATTTTTTTTATATTTTACACGCAGATATATTTTAAATAACAATTATTTCCTAACATACACAACGATACATACATTTGTTTACATTAATAAATTTTCATCTATTTATCGACGGAGTATTGCAGCTACATCTATGCGGTATGGGTAATAATCCGATAGTGTGTTGACTACCGCACAAAGATCTATTGCGGAATGCCCTAGTGGCGTTGCCGTTTCTTCAATGTAGTATGGGCCTCAAGCCCATACTTGTCTGGTCAATTCTACTATACAGACATGTAAGCTACGCAAAATTTTCGGTACTATACAGTATGGTGAATAACGCCATACTTATGGTACTTGCCGCAATACTGTAATAAGAGTATGGCGATAGGTACCATACATTTCTCTCCGTGTGAGAAATTCATAAAATGATATACGAATTCAAGTTTGCGTAATATCTTACAGTGAATAGGAATTTAACCTTTAGAAAAATATCTTACGCTGACTGCTGACGAGTAATTTGAAAAATAATTTTCCGTTTTTGTTAATGAAATCCTTCAAGATAATTATTTAGTTGGTTGATTGACTCATTTTTATTGAACGCTAAATTATAATTAAATGTTAACATAGAAGTGTAACTGCTGATAGTTATTCGAATATGAATCAAACAGTTAGTTGATTGAATTGTGATAAGACGGTGACAGATGCAAAGTAATAATCTTTCCCAATTTAAAATTATTAAAAGTCTTTAAAAAATAATAATCGAAAATCTCAACTACGGTCTGTTATTTAACTAGCGATTAAAGTTCAACGAGTAGATATCTTGTAAATAGTCTTAAAATCCATACTATCTCTACCTATGTCTGTTAACTATTGGTATTTACTCCTATCTATATTTTAATCTATCATAAACTTCCATCATTAATAAAAAACTTATAAATTTGTTCTGTCGAAAATCATATGTACATGTATGGCATTAAAACCCCCGTAAAAAAAAGCTCTTTATTAATTCGTCAGGGATTTTTACATATAAAGATTCAGCTCATGATATAATTATAAGCATTTATGTACATAACATTTTTATCATCGTTTTATAAGGGTATCTTGACGTTACCGTAGCATAGAATATTTTCACAATTTATGCACTGAAATTTTTTCGGGGTAAACAGACTAAATGAGGAGTGAATGCAAACCGAGTGTTTCTTTATTTATTTAATCTCCTTAGAGTAAAGTTTACTCCGAGGAGAAAATTTATTTATATTATTTATAAGAAAAACTCCGCTGAGTGGAGTATCAACAGTAAAACCTACTAAGATTTTCCCTTTACAAATAATTTATTTATAATTTAGCATCAATTTTTTTTATTAAATATTCATTTATTTCAACATTAAAATTCCGTAATCAAAGTGGATAAGGATTAAAATAAAATTCGCGTTCACTTCGAAATCACTACTGACAAAAAATCTCTGTTTACTCTTCACACCAAGTTACTTTTTTTATTTTAAATCTCTAGAACTCCTGGTTAGAGTGAATTCTGATTAAAAAGTCACTTCTGATTTCTTATAGTGTAATAGATTTTTTTAATGGCGTGTCTACATCATTCGAGGTGCGAAAAAAAAACGTAATAAAATTCAATTTCAATCACGAAAATCTCTATTAATTTTTTTTTAGTGATTCGTAAAATTAGAATAATTTATGAAAAATTCTAAAGATAAATTTGATTATTGAACAATAATTAGGGGAGGGAGAGGCAAAACGGGTACTTATGTAAATAGTAAGCTTCTAATAACTTAAATACCTGAAATATTTTTTTTTTAATGATATTTAAAGTAAATAGAAAAAAATCTTCAGCTGCCGTTAAAAAAAAAATTTCATTTTTTGGGGGAAAATAGAGTGCCCCCTTTAAAATGTAAAAAAAAACTGGAAATGAAATTAAATTTTCTTATAAGTTATTAACATAGATGTTACATGTAGAAAAATTACATTTCACATAATTATTGAATGCGAAAGAAAAAAAAAATCGGTCTGTCAGTTGACTCTGCGGGCCAGCCCCAAAACCTCCCGCCTTTTTGAGCTCCTTAAGCTGGAAAAATTATTGTGGATACATTTTCAAGCTCTTCAAGCTCGAACATACTTTTGTATGCCTTTGTTTTCGAAACAAACGTTTTTTACCATTTTTTCTCAAACGATATCTCTCTAACAAATAAACCGATTGAGACGGTTAAGGTGGCAATCGACACGTTTTATTTTGAGCTCTACAACTGATCAGATTTTGAAATTGATTTATCTAGTCTTTTTTGAGAATTTTCGAAAATACTAAAAAAATATTTTTTTTTCTTCTTTTGACAACGGTTTCTCTTGAACGAATGAACCGATTTTGATGGTTGAGGTGGCATTCGACGCGGCTTATAAAGTTCCATAGCCTAGTTGATTTTGGAATCAATCCATCGAGCATATTACAAGTTATCAAAAGAAAAACATTTTTGAAAAAAGTTTATTTTTGGAATATCTCTGAACAAGGCCTACCGATTAAGCTCAATTTTTTTTAGCTTTTAGATATTGACATGTCGCGTCGAATGACACCTTGACGATCAAAATCGGTTCACCCGTTCAAAAGTTATAGATATTTACATACATGCATACATACACTGGGACATCATCTTGAAATTAGTCAGAATAGCTTCCTAGAACCTCAAAACGTCAAGATCTCTTAGAATTTCGATTTTCGAAAATCGGACTAAAACCAATAACTTCCCGAATTTTTTAAAATTTGCAATTTTCCTAGCGGGAAGTTAAAAATTTAATAGTTTTTATCATAAAATAAAAGTCATTAATATTTTTCGACTGACACTTTCAATTTTTGAAAAAGTTAAAAAAAAAAATTCAAAAATATGCTCAATTATATTTACAAAAGCGATTTCGAATGTTTAAACAACAAACTCTTTTTATAAAATTTTGAGCATACCCCATTTTGCCCCCGCCCCACCCGCTTTGCCCTTCTTGTCCCTATAAAAACAACAGTATTTAATATTCATGTGAAAGTAATGAATAATAATGACTTTGGATAAATTTCATAAAATTAATTAGCATTTAAATAAATAATGGTTTAATGTTACTTGATCCGAACACAATCGAAATGTATATTAATAATTCTGATATCAGTTTCCGTGTCTTTTAATTACGTAATTAATATTTATAGTGAATTAAAAAAAATCCAAACTAACAATTTTAATTTTATTTAAAAATTTTAATAGCTATTTTAGTGATCAATGTGAAAATTTTAAATTTATTTTATATTCAGTTGATTGTAATAATAATGAAATGTAAATTTTTATATTGAATAACTCTAAAATGTAATTTGAGTAAATTCGAGGATTATTAAAATTTACGTAACCATGTTTGTTTGCACTGAGAACAAACTCTTCAGAATGGTACGATGAGTTGAACAAATATTAGTACAACGTCAGATCATTGACGTGTACTTTAATATGATGGAGATAGCAATTTCCGTTGTGAAGTTGTTTAATATTAATTGAATATTTCAATTTAATATGCATTCAAATTAATTCATTGAAATAACATTCATTAACATTCCAGGTAGAAAAGTTTCGAAAAAAAACAATGAAATTTTTTCCTGGCCAAAAAGTTACCGAAAACTTGAAATTTCTGTTTTGTAATTTCATTGCACACCTCGAACGCGAACCGGACAGGTTGTGCTTTATAACGGACTTGTCAAGGGCACGCGATTTTTTCGCATTAAACTGTATATATTATTTTCATATCACACTTACACGTTATAAAAAGCTCATTATTCTAAAGAGGAAACACTTATTAATAAGACTGATACTATCATTAAGTTGTCCGATACGTATTATAATAAAAAAAAGTTCAATAAAAAATATGTGTCGTGGACGTCAATTAGTTTGTAGCCAAAAAAAAGTCTGTGGCACGGATATCTCGTAAACGGCTTGACAAAATGACTTTATTTTTTTTTCACTGTCTTCAGAATTATGCAAAGAAGGTCCTTTTCGAAAATCACTACTGTAGTCCTTCTCGTTTTTTTTATAATAAATAATTTCTGTTAAAATCGGCACCATGTAAACAAACACACACTCCAGCCATTTTTATTTTATCGGGAATGTTTTTTTTTATCATCGAACTTTGCTGATATCATAAGGTTCTACTTTACCATCAGATAATTTTTTTTATTGCCAACTGTCATAGAATTAACTGAACTAAAAAACAAAAGACGATTTTCTTGCTAGATGTTTATTAAAAAATTTTGTAATCAAAAATGAAAATTAATAATTTATATATTTTATTGTAACATGAACGTTCGAGGTGTGTACTTTTGGATTTTCCAAACTTTTTTTTAATAATATTATGGCTGAAAATAAACTGGATTAATCGCCCAATTTCTGGCCTGTTTATTAAGAATACTAAAATTTCGGTGTATTTTCGACCAACTTTGGACCTATTTCAATAAAATTATTTAATTTCGGTGTGATTTTGATCTTTTTCAATATAATTCTATAATTTCTGCGTAATTTGGGCCCACTTTAAACGATTCGACCCTTTTTCAGCCAAATATTCTTACTGCTCTCTAATTAGTGAAAGTCACGTGACAATAGCTATTTGACAGTGAATAGTCACTTATCGCCAGTGAAAAGCATACTACTATTTAAATTAATAACATATTTTTCACTAATAAGCAATGAATACACTATTTTCACTATTTCAAATTTAAGAGAGTGGGGGATTAGGAACATTCGAATTACGGTAATATTTATTAGGTGATAATTTTTATATCTAAAAATTTTATGATCCTGAAGTTGGCAGACAATTAAGAATTTTTGTTTTTTTTTTTTTTTAGTAATTTAATTTAAAAAAACAAAAACTAAAAAAATGCACATATAGAAAATTTAAAAAACTATAGGTGCAATTTTTTGAAATATTTTTTTTTTTATAATTTATTGTTGTAAAAAAATTTCAAAAATTATTCGACGTCTGCTGACTTCAGTATCATAAAATTTTAAATATTGTCCTTGTGTGAAATGCTATTGTGTCATATTAATGCCGGACTGTTGGCCACCTGTCGGAGATTGGAATAAACACATGGAAAAATTACTACGGCTGTAGTAGAATAGGGAACAATTATATCACAAATTACTGTAACCATTGGAAATTTTACTATGGTCATAGTAATTTCTGCATGTGTTTATTTCGATTTCCGACAGGTGGCTAATATGGTCTGACATTACTATGCCACAATAGGATTTAAAACAAGAATAATTTCGTGTAAAATAAAAAAAAATTTGAATTCAGCGGTTAGAATTTATAAGGATTTTAAAATTGAATTTATTTTGTTCGAACTGAACAATTTCCATTGATTTGCTGCTTGTCAATCTACACACTTTGAATTCTCGAGAATGTAGTGTCGCCGACACGCTTTGTCATGTCTCACCCTCTTGTCCGTTGGTGAATTGATCGAGAGCCTCGACATAGAACTTTAGTGTGCTATCGAACGATCGAGAGACTCTCGAAAGCATCGGTTTCATCCCACTCGATAATCTACATCTATCACTAGATAATTCTCTCCTCTTATCGTCATGTGCCAATCAAATATCTCACATCTGTCTAAAGCTCTAGTTAATTGTGTCATGTTCTGTTTAAATTAGAAATATTATTTTTTTATTAAATAAATATTTAATAAAATGTAAGCTCACTAATTACACTTATTTTCTCTATTTACACTTTTATTTATTCATTTCAATATACATACACTGTAAAAAGAGCGGTGTTAAAAATGGACTCATTTTAACTCCGCCCGGTGTAAAAGTGAAATTACACCGGTGTAGGAGGAGTAATTCACCGGTGTTAAAAATACCGGTGTTAAAGTGGGGTGACCGGTGTAAAAACGGAGTAATACCGGTGTAAAAACTGAGTAGAACCGGTGTAAAAGCGAGGTAACCGGTGTAAAAGTGGAGTAATATCGGTGTAAAAGCAGGGTAACCGGTGTAGAAGCGGGGTAAACTGCGTCTGCTTGGAGAATCAACTTTAAAGATTATAAAACACAAAAAATGTCAGTTTTTTATGAAAATTAATAAAAAATATGATCTATTAACAAGTATAGTGATCGAGTAAGTAAAAATATTCACAAAGTAAAATATTTTAACTTCGGTAAAGAATATCTACACCGGCGGCGGTGTTATTTTAACACCGGTCTAGAATATTTACACCGGCGGCGGCGTCATTTTAACACCGGAGAATTTGTTTTAACACCGGTTTAGATTATTTACACCGGCGGCGGCGTTATTTTTACACCGCTTTCGGTGTTGAAATTTAACACCGCTGATTTTAACACCTACACCACTTGGACTTACCCCGGTGATTTTTTACAGTGTATAAGGGTGACCCAAAAAAAACCGACTACTTTTTTCTTCGAGTCTCTTATGAAAATCTGTTGGTTTACGATGTTTTAAGAAGCCTCTCCAAAAATCGGTTCGATAAAAAATTTTCAAGAGGTCATGAGTTTTGAAAATATCAAAAATGATCGAAATTTGAATTTTTTATTTCAAATTTTTTTCTTTTTCGTGGCAGCAATAGTTTATATTTGTGAAATCATGACTACGCTGAAAATTTAAGCCCAAAAATTGAATATTTAAACCTTGCTCAAGGATTTTGAATGTTTCCGAGTGCTGTCTGTTGAACTTTTTCGAGCGACCCTTGAATATTAATAATATAGCTTCTCGGTTTTTTCACCATCAATTTGCATCACAATAAATGAAAATATAACCCCAGAAATATAAATAATAAGTTATTTACATACTTTTTTATTTTTCAATTCTATTTTTAGGTTTTTTCGCTTATTCAAAACTTACCAAATTTTATTGTTTAAGACTGTCTTGTATATTTTTGGTTATGCAAAAGTTATATTTTAGTGAAATGACAATAATTGAATTATAAAAAAATACAAAAACTAATTCAAAGTATTAGTTACATATTAGCAATTAATATTCAAAATTCTTGAGCGCCGTTTAAATATTTAAATTTTGGGCTGAAATTCTCCGCATAAACATGATTTTATAAATATAAACTATTGCTGCCACAAAGAAAAAATTTCGAAGTAAAAAATCCGAATTTCAATCATTTTTGATATTTTAAAAATTCGTGAGCGACCTCTTGAACATTTTTTATCGAGCTGATTTTTGGAGAGGCGTCTTAAAACATCGTAAGCCAACATCTTTTCATAAAAGACTCGAAGAAAAAAAATAGTTGGTTTTTTTAAGTCACCCTAATATATAGAAATACTTAAGGTAATTGAATTCGGCGGTTAAAAAAAAAACAATAGCAATTGGAATAAAGAAAAAAAAATGTAAAATATTTTACTGCATATTGAATTAGAGAAAAAAATATTTTGTTAATATTATTTTTTAAATTCCACGTTTATCGTAAAAGATTTAATCAAATACTTTTTTTTATTGGTAGAGAGTTTTAAAAAGTTAATTCGATTTGATTTATACGATTGCGGGAATTCGATGATAAAAATAATATATAAAATAGCCAATTGACGAAAAGAAAAAAAAATGTATTTAGAATGTGTCGGGGGAAAAAAAATCCGCAACCAACTATAAAATATTTGGTTGCATATTAAAGCAACGATGTCTCTAAATAAAGATATTCCAGTGTGAACATGAGTACAGAGGGTTGGGAGGGACGTTGCCAGGTCTGGAGATATTCGCGGGAGAGTAACGAGGCGTCGCCACAGGGGATACAGGAGAGCAGCGACTGCCGTACTCGCTTGGTGATTTACGATGTCGCTCACCCAAAGTACCTCGCGTGCTCTCCTTTTCATCCCGTTTTCCTACTCATTCTGTCTCTCTCTTCGCACCCCTCTGTATTTCTCTCCTTTTCTCTCTCGGGCTTCACCTTTTGCATTCTGTACCATCCTCTGCGTACGAGTTTTTTCTATCTGTGTACTATTTCCACCTGTTTTTCTCGTACTGTAATGTGGAAATATTCCTATCAGGCATCTTCGACCTTGCCAGCTTGAAATTACTTTTGCCAATTCAACTCCGCATTAAATTTTTTTTATTCCTGCATACTTTTAAATTACCGAGTAAATAAACTAAATTTGTCAGCGTAGTTTTTTTACGAATGAGCTAGAAGATAAATTATTTTTTATGCTATAAGACAAATTTCGGATTCCACAAATATACTGTGACAAAAAATTATGATTAATTTATAGCCATGTTAAATGAAATATGAATATGTTTATAGCGAGAATTTTTTAATGTACTTTGTCGAGAACGTTTATTAAAATTGTAAAGCGTGGTATAAATTTTGAATACTGCTGAGCTGTCTTCATATGTAAGAATCTCTGAGGAATTAATAAAGAGCTTTTTTTTACGGGGGTTTTAATGCCATACATGTACATATGATTTTCGACAGAACAAATTTAAAAGTTTTTTATTAATCATGGAAGTTTATGGTAGATTAAAATATAGATAGGAGTAAATACCAATAGTTAACAGACATAGTTAGAGATAGTATGGATTTTGAGACTCTTTACAAGATATCTACTCGTTGAACTTTAATCGCTAGTTAAATGACAGACCGTAGTTGAGATTTTCGATTATTATTTTTTAAAGACTTTTAATAATTTTAAATTGGGAAAGATTATTACTTAGCATCTGTCACCGTCTTATCACAATTCAATCAACTAACTGTTTGATTCATATTCGAATAACTATCAGCAGTTACACTTCTATGTTAACATTTAATTATAATTTAGCATTCAATAAAAATGAGTCAATCAACCAACTAAATAATTATCTTGAAGGATTTCATTAACAAAAACGGAAAATTATTTTTCAAATTACTCGTCAGCAGTCAGCGTAAGATATTTTTCTAAAGGTTAAATTCCTATTCACTATAAAATATTACGCAAACTTGAATTCGTATATCATTTTATGAATTTCTCACGAAACTCTCATTTGCAACTTTATCAGATATATTTTATTATCATAACTTTAAGACGTTTTGTAATTTAACAATACAATCTTATCTTGTTTTATAAAACAATTAAATCGTAACGTTATCGTACAAAAGTAATAAGTTTTTGCTTCAGATATTTTATCACCAAATTGTTAAAAAATTTTTTGATATGTACATTAACAACTAAAAAATAATAAATAGTAAAAAAATCTGAACTCTTATCAAGTTTATAGTGGCTCTATATCTGATGATTTATTTCCCCCTTTTTTTTTTATTTACGTTACTAAAAATCCGTTTTAAAATTCAATAAAAATATTTGTTATACAATATCTATTTTGTTTGAAACAACCTTTCAGAAGTAATAACATTTTATTAATATTATAGATACTTATATTAACCACCTGAGACCAACTTCTTTTGAACGATCCACAAATTTTTATTATCGAAATATGCATGTCTGCTAATCAGCAATGCTCAGTATGATAAGGCGAGTTAATTATCATACTGCTGATAATAATGTACAATATCATGAAATTGATCACCCAAAGTGTACACGAGACAAGTGTCTCCAAATCCCTGTCGTCATTATTGCAATGATAATATGCGAGCTGCACGAACACTCGAGAGAATCTCTGAGTCACAACATGACCGTGAATTAATTAGTTCATACAGCAGATATCTCATTACGACAAAGATCTATGTAAAATATGTCATCTCATGTATTTATGACTTGATCCTTCATCTCTAGTCTACACTCAATGTAATTATTTTTTAATATTACTGACTCGAGATTTAAATCATCAACTCGTCACACCTGGATTGACACAAGTGTTACTTAATCCTAATTTAATTAAATGCTAATTTTTGTTACATAACTTTTTTTTTATATTTAAGTCAACATATTAATAAATTATGATAATGAAGTTACCCGACGTCTGAAATTTTTTGTTTTATTTTTAAACGATAAATTAAAAGTAAAAAATATTTTAAAAAAATTGCACTTCTAGCTTTTTAAATTTTCTACATGTGCATATTTTTATTTTTTTTATTTTTTTGAAATTGATCTGTTGAAAAAAAATCCGAAAATTATCAATTTTCTGGTAAATTAAAATGAGAAAAAAAGTGAAACTAATCTGAAATTACTTTACAGATATATATTAAATATATATTAAATAGTTATCAGCAAGTTGGATACGCAAATTATTTACGATGGATGAATCGTTTGTAGAATAGCACATTTGTGTACTCATGTATCACAGATATCCGGATTTTAGCTTTTGCCTCTCATACCTTAATCTCCATACGTCATTTTGACGTAACACTATAACTAAAATTGACAGCTCGTATTTATATCAATCACAATTTCAAACTCAGTCGCTGAATAAATCTTTATAAATATAATGGCTTATAAAATATTATATGAGTTTGAAATTTAGACTTTTTAAAACAATCAATGAAAGTGGAAACTTGGAAAAGGGATTACTGAGCTGGACTTTGCGAAACATCCATATGCATTTGGCTTAAACTCCAGTTAGCTTCTGAACCAAAAGCTCTTGACTACCTAGAGAATAAGGTTTTGTCGTGTTTGTTTTATCTTACTTTAGTTGTTTATCTTCTGCGTCTATCTTCTTACTCTCATTTTGATTCGTTCACATCTTTTGTTTGTAGTTCTCATTCCTCATTTAATATCTTCTCGACGCAGCACTTTAACTTACATCGATGCTATTCAAAAATTTACATCAGTCAGTTTTTTATCCTCAAGTATCTTCAATTTTTTTTTAGATTTTTTACCCGTAAAAAAAAGATAAAAAATCCCGACAAAAAAATAACTCAAATTTGACTTAAACTTAAGTGAAAAAAGTTCAATGTTATTTTTTTGACCCATGTATGTTCAAAAAATGTTCATAAAAGTGGAATTTCAAACTTGAGAGAATTTTGAACTTTGATAGTTTTTGAAACTTCAAAAAAATTATAATACTGAAACTAGTTAACGTCCAATAATTTTTTGTATTTTTTTAATCACGATAAATTTCAAAAAATTTCAAAAAATTACACCTATAGTTTTTTTTAATTTCCTACATGTGTATATATATTTTTTTTTTTCAAATTAAACGTAACTTCAAGATCATAAAAAATTAATAATTAAAAAAAATTTTGAACTTCCTGACCTCGTTCTTTAAGGAGTTAGGTGGGTTTCAGAGGTACAAAAAAAAGGTATTTTTACGTTTTTTTTTTAATATAAACAATATTATATTTTAAAAATATAATATGGCATATCAAAGGTACATATTTCAACAATGTCTCCTGAAATTTTTATATAAAAATGTTGAAAATTCAGCCGTTGAGACCTCATCTCCCTGGGTGTCTCACAAAGAAGTCGGTGGACACGATTTCTCGAAAAGTTATGGACCGATTTAGTTCAAAATGTGTACACATCTTTAAAATAACATTATCTAGTTATTGAACGAAGGATTTTTTTTTTTTTCATTACAACTTATTTTTTTAAGCCAATAAATGGCGAAAATTTGACCAAAAAATGAGATTTTTTGTTCAAAGTCTGAGAAAGCATGAAAATTTTAATTTTTTTTTTCCTTCGTTCAAACACGAGATTTATATGTGTACTAACGGAATATTTTTGGTTTTTTAATTTTAGATGAACCAATAATAAGTTATGCTGTCCACGGCGAGAGTACTTTTTTTGTGAGACACCCAGGGAGATGAGGTCTCAACGGCTGAATTTTAAACATTTTTATATAAAAATTTCAGGAGACATTGTTGAAATATGTACCTTTAATATGCCATATAATATTTTTAAAATATATGATTGTTTGTATTTAAAAAAGAATCGTAAAAATACCTTTTTTTGTACCTCCGAAACCCACCTAACCCCTTAACAGTTTTGATAAGAGTGAAAAACTTTTTTTTATTTTGAAAATTAGCAAAATTATCAAATTCGATTAATTTTGCTAAAAAAACTGCCTATATAGTACTCAGTTCAAAAAATTATCAACTCAAAGTTCAGAATTATCCAAAATTTAGAAGTTCATCATTATGAACTTTTTTGCAACCAATATATGTTACATGCGTGGGTTTAAATAAAAATTAAAAAAATTCTTATACCAAAATATTTTAAACCGCATTTCAAAAACTAATCACATAATTTTATTATCATAAATAATTTAGTCTATTTTATAATTTCTAATTTAAATAAAATTTATCAAAAGTCAAAAGTTATAACTAAATGTCAATTATTTTTTGTAAATAATAATTACAGTTAATTAACTAAAAGAAAAAATTCAAAAATCAGCTCTCGCGAAATTGGATACCAGACAGATGATGGATTAAAGTATTAAGTAGGAATTTAAATATTTAATTCGCTAGATTTATAAAAGAGTTTTTTTATTTATAAAAATGAAGTAGCTTTGAGTAAATTTGTTGGAGACAGACAATGCAAAAAAAAAACAAAAAAAATAAAGAAAAAGAAATGATGATAAAAAAAATTGTAATAAAATGAAGAAAACGGTATATAAAGTTGTCACGACGGAAAAAGGCATCAAGTCGTAGTCTCTTGGGTGACTTTTCTCTTTCTCTTCATTTCGGGTTCTCTTTACAGTGGTTTGCGGTGAAGTACACCGGGAAGACAGATAATATACTAGAGAACGAGAATAAAGCCGTCATCACATTGTTAAAAGAGGAAACAGGGCTTTCCGAGCGTGCTAGAACGCTTTAATGACCAGCTCTTTTTCAGGATATAAACGTTATTCCTATTTTTCTCTTTCTTTACTATCATACTTCCATGGATATAGACGACGACAACGATAACTGTCAACTGACAACCAGAATTTACCTTTTACCACTTATTTTAAATGGATACGATTTTATAACTGTCATTTTTATTTACAATCCATTTGTAAAATATAACATTGTAAATATAAAATATCATTATGCTATTTTTAAAAATTAGAATTATAGAGTTTTCTCTATAATTGGGTGTGACGGAATACCCAGAGAACGACGCGCGTCTACAAATATTCGGTGAACTGAAATTTTTTTATCCGTGGATTTCGTAAAATGTATGAATACTTCGAGTACCTGGGACATCTCGAAAGTTTTATGACGAAGAAATGAATAATAATAAAAATTTTTGTCAACGGATTTTGAGATTTTTATAAATTTTTGGCCTTACAGTACCAATCTTTAAGGGTAATTTTTACTAAAAAATTATCTGCGTGGAATAAAATATAAAATGTTACATGGGATAAAATGGAAGCACTCCCAAAATAAAATAATACATTTTATAAAGTCAAAAATTTTATAAAATATTTATACTCAGAACGGCCTTATTGCCTTGTAATTTTTATATATTGTAATCTTTTGTAAAAAATTTTGAGCTTTTATAATAAATAATAATTGAACAAGTATTTTTAAAAGTAAAATAAAATTTTATCTATTCAAGTCTTCTTGAAATGTCGAATAGTTTTTAGAAATCTGAGATCATTATGACTTACGACTTATTCATGTTAAATAAAATATTAATATTCGATTAAAAATTCGAATTATTTACTAATAAAACTGTAAAAATTTTTATGATTTACCTAATGTAAGTTTGAATTGAATAGTCAAATATTTCAACCGATTGTTTTAATCTCAACCGAACACGTAAAAAAATGATGGAGTTAAATTTACCACACTAAACTAGTAATAATTAAACTACACTTTGTGGTCATCGTAGCGACTAATGGAGTAGCATAAATGACACTGTGTAAGATTAATCTCTACTGTAGTACTTCTATTTACTATTTGACTGGGGTAAAAATTCGTAGGTCCAGTAACTACTCAATGGAGTATGAAAAAATCATCCTGTGGGTTCTTTAACCACACAATTTTATAAGGTTTAGTCGGTATTGCTATGTTTGGAGTACGCAATATCACATAATTTGTACAATCTACACTGAAAAAAAAAAATACTGTTTTCAAGTATCAGCGTGCTTGAATCGTACCGAGTAAATATTTGTTTAAATATAGTAAAAATATACTCCAACCAAGTAATATTTTCTTGATTTAAGAATTTTTATACTTATTTTAAGAAAATATTCTTGGTTGAAGTACATTATTACTATGATTAAACAAATAATTTTCTCGGTACGATTCAAGCACGCAGATACTTGAAAACAGTATTTTTTTTTCTCAGTGTACTCCAATGTGAAGTAAAATAACTGACAAACGAAAACGGCAGCGCCACCTTAAACTTTTTTACCCCACTGTGTGGTTGTACTAGCTCCACAATTGTAGTTACAATTACTACATCTTTCAATGTGGGAGTTATAACCTTTTAAATTATGTGCTTGTATTTTATATCAACAAAAATTAAACACTCAATGAAACTATGTTAGTAATATAAGAATTAATTTGTCATAAAGATAATTCCAAATGAAAACTAAATATTATGACGTATAGGAAAATAAAAAAAGTACTTTAAAAATTTAGCGCGTGTGAGATTTCGAATTTATTATTTATAAATCCATTTTAATATATTGAAAAACTCTTTGTGAGAACAATATAATATAAATTTAAAAATTTTTCGAACTTTTTAAATACCATGAAAACAATAAATATTGATTAATATATATTTGAAAAATAAATTAAGAATAAAAAATTATAAACTATGATGTGAAGTAGTAAAAACCACAGCTGTCATTTACCAAGGAATTGTTTTAACCAATGACTGTAGATGTTACCACAGTTTGTGTACCCCAATAGGCTAGTAGTCATTACTAAATGTGTAGTCATCCTATATATTATTATTCAGTGTAGTATATGTACCCCCAATTGTAGTAAATTCAACTACACCTTTTTTTATGTGTATACGAATATAATTATTATTTAAAAAAAATTTTTCTTTATTTTTGTAAAATAAAAATGGAATTCATTCTTTTTATTAAATTTTTCTTTATGTTGATCATAAAAAGTTTTATAAAACTAAAAAAGTTTTTAGAAATTATCTTCTTGAAGGAGTTTATTTTAACATTAAAACTCTGAATCGGAGTGAATGCGGATTTAAATTAGTGTTGAAATCAGTGGGTTATTCATATTTTCTAGAAGAAATAAAAATGTAAATAAACAAAAACTTAATGTGAAGGTAAAAAAAAAAATATATTTTTTTTGTTATCACCCTTGATCACGTTACAAAGAGTTAAATTTATCAAAGATGATCTCCGAGAGAGGAGTTGACGAATGACGCTAGGATTCTCGGTTGAGCGGCTTAGGAAGCTCACGGCTCGTAGCTCAGTTTCTCTCTAACCGCTTCCACCATTTCAACCTCCCTGTAGCTCTCACGGCTCGTTGCACAACGGTGGTTAACCTGCCCTTACTCTTAACGTCCCTCTGGTCTCTGATAATACATGACAAGGGGTCACGTGTAAAACAGTTCATGAGTGATAGCACGATGTTGTGTTACCTTAATTTATCCTCATCTCCACATATCACTTATGTTTCTTTTCGGTTGTCATATTACTATATCACATATTTATGTAAAAATTTTTGCTTTATTTATAACTGAATTATTTTTATTTTTTAATATTGCACAGAAAAAAAAGGACTTCGTGGTGCAAAAAATTTTTACTCCTATGCATAAAGATAATAAATGGAATTGATGATTTAATTTTTTAGTTTAAATTTACAAAAGATTTCGACGAGGATGGGATTCGAACCCACGCGTGCAGAGCACATTGGATTAGCAGTCCAACGCCTTAACCACTCGGCCACCTCGTCATATGATAACCAGCACATCTGTTTTTCATAAAATACAACTCTCATTTTATTAATATAAAATCTGTACAAACAAGATTACATGACGAGACTCCTCTAGCAGAAACAAATTCCCCTTTATTAAACGAACCTGGAACACTCGATACACAGAACGTCGTATTCTATTGCTAGAGGTTTTGTAAGATTTTAATTATAAGGGAAACAGGAAAACCAAATTTGGCGTCTGCCTGACACGACTTGCATGTTGTAATTCATTCATTTAAATGTGCACTGGGCCTCTACTCCTACCGTTGTGTGAACTAATTAAAATTCGGTCGTCAAAGGGCTGGTGCGCAAAACAAAGGGCACGAAATTTAATTTTTCGACCTGGCAGTCGAACGACAGAACACCCCGTTACAAAATTGATCGGTTAATTTTTAGTTTAAATTTGCAAAAGATTTCGACGAAGATGGGATTCGAACCCACGCGTGCAGAGCACATTGGATTAGCAGTCCAACGCCTTAACCACTCGGCCACCTCGTCACTCGATAACCAGCACATCGGTTTTTGATAAAATACAATTCTTAATTACTTAATATCAAACCTGTGTAAGCAAAATTTCAAGTGGGGATAATCAAATATGAGTATGCGGCAGAACAATAGCCTTAGTCTTGGACTGAATGAGTAAAGTGATGAGTATTATTTTTAGCCTATGCTAAATTAATATTACATGTTATGAAACTCAATATATTTTAGTATGAATAATTATTGGAAAAAAATATTTGATATGTAATAACGTATTAATTAGTATCTCATTAAAATTATAGAGCTAATTATTGTAAATTGTTTGTTAAATTTTTTTTAATACACTGTAAAACGAGCGGTGTTAACATGAAATAACACCGATATAGACAGTGTAATTTGGCGGTGTTTAATCGGTGTAAAGACAATTCCACATATAGAAATTTAAAAAAAAATTAACCTATTAATTTTGTGACGGGGTGATCTGCCGTTCGACTGCCAGGTCGGAAAAATTAAATTTCGTGCCCTTTGTTTTACGCACCAGCCCTTTGACGACCGAATTTTAATTAGTTCACGCAACGGTAGGAGTAGAGGCCCAGTGCACATTTAAATGAATGAATTACAACATGCAAGTCGTGTCAGGCAGACGCCAAATTTGGTTTTCCTGTTTCCCTTATAATTAAAATCTTACAAAGCCTCTAGCAATAGAATACGACGTTCTGTGTATCGATTGTTCCAGGTTCGTTTAATAAAGGGGAATTTGTTTCTGCTAGAGGAGTCTCGTCATGTAATCTTGTTTGTACAGATTTTATATTAATAAAATAAGAGTTGTATTTTATGAAAAACAGATGTGCTGGTTATCATATGACGAGGTGGCCGAGTGGTTAAGGCGTTGGACTGCTAATCCAATGTGCTCTGCACGCGTGGGTTCGAATCCCATCCTCGTCGAAATCTTTTGTAAATTTAAACTAAAAAATGTATACATATAAAAAAATATAAAAAATTAATGAATATCATCTAGAAGGAATTTCAATTTTGCTAATATGTAGTTTTAATACCGTTTAAGAATTTTTACACATTCGACGGTATTATAGTACAAGAAACTAGATTCATGTCATAAAATTTAACTCTCTACTGAACGATTTGACAAAACTTCCAAACTTTACATTTAATTTTTTTTTAAATTCTGATACTTAAAAAACACAAACTAATTACTAAAAATAAAAAAAGTAGGGGTGTGCGAATAGCGTTCGAATCGAATCGAATCGAATAGTGCTATTCGATTCGAAACTCGAATCGAATAATTCGAATTTTCGAATTATTCAATAAATTCGAAGTATTCGAAAATTTTCGAATTATTCGTAAGTTTTCGAATAATTCGTAAGTTTTCGAATAATTCGTAAGATTTCGAATAATTCGAAAATTTTCGAATGATTCATATCTTATTGAATTATACGATAATTTTTAAACTGTTTGAATTTGTTGTTCGTAATACCGTTCGCAGTAATTACACCAAAAAAAAAAAAAATTTATCTTTTTTAATCAAAATTTCAGGGAGGCCTCCTTGCTCTGGTCTCCCCTATAATGAGAACAGTAAAATAAACAACGTCATGAAGCGAAAATCATAAACTTCCAAATAATTTGAAAATTCACAAATTATTCGATAATCTACAAATTATTCGAAAATTTACGAATAATTCGAAAATTTACGAATTATTCGAAAATCTTCGAATAATTCGAAATTTCGAATTATTCGATTCGAGTTTCGAATCGAATAATTCGATTCGAATTCGTGTCGAATAATTCGTAAATTCGAATATTCGCACACCCCTAAAAAAAAGTCTTAATCAAGGTAATTCATTTTCAATTATTGAGATCGCATTTTCTTTCAAAATTATATTTCAATTTTTGTAATAATGTCAAAAATTTTTATCCACGTGAAATTTATAAATTTCGATGAAAAACATTATCGAGATTAAAATAAAATTTTCAACCGTACCGTTTTGTTTATTTACTTTTCTATTTATTGCTTTATTGAATCTTTATATCTCACAAATAATAGCGAGCTTTATAAAATTGGATATTTTCGTTGAAACGTAAAAAATATGAAAAAAATTTATGGTAAGCTGTTACGATCGATTTCTCTTTTTCGATACAATGGTTACTTCCATCGAATTGACTTGACTCTGGTTGTTATTCTTTAAGAAAAACAATCTAAAGAAACGTCGAATAAAAAAAATTCTATTATCCGCTCTGTTTTTATAGCTGTACATAAATATATACGCTAATAGGTTTTTAAAAAATAATTTTGAATACTTCAGCAAACACTAGATGATTGAAAAATAATTTATATTAATTATTTAAGCGATTATTTTTATCCAACGAATAAATAATCCCATCACATTTATAGTAGGGTGATGTTTAATTAATGCTCTGTTGTACAATACATGACAATGTCATTTGCTTTAGTATTTAAATGTTTAATTCGTAGGACTGTATCGATTGTAAATATTTATTATACTGACATAATTTGTTATTTATTTTTTCACATTTTATTTTATGATAAAATTTTTACCGCAAGTCAAATAACTTTTTTTAAAAGTGCGGATATAAAATTTTTTACTTTTTGTCTTACAATGTTTTTATATTATATACTCCATTATAAATTGTAATAATATTTTAAAAATAATAATGTCAAAGTTTATCTTTTGATAACCTTGAATATAGGTACAATAGAAACTCGATCAAACTTCTTGAACTCATGAATAACTTTTTAAATTTACTAACTTAAATGACGAAAATTCGATAAAGTAATTCTTATACTAAATATGTAAAAATATAATACTTTAAAATAACTTAATATTTATTCAAATTTACAGCAAAGAAAAAAATAAAAAAAACAACAACTTAGAAAATCTAAAAGTACACACCTTAAGGAGGTTCATCGAATAATCACTTTTCTTACAATATCTTTCAATTTTTAAATACAAATACTTTAAAGTGTCTTGTATACGTAGAAATTTTTTAAAATAGTCCTTGCGGTACTAAATTTCGAAATATTAACAATTAAAAATCGTACATTTAACATGCATTCCCTATGGTGACCGTAGTTAGAGTGAGCATTTTATTAAATAACAATCATACTTTTCTTACAACATTTTTTTAAAAGCTGAAAATTATTAATTCAATTTATAACAAGTAATTTTTTTCAATAAAAACATAAACGAGCGGTATTCATTTTTTTGTAATTAATTTTTAAAGTTTGTTACTTTTAATGATTTTCAAGCTTTCTCCCATAACCTGACAAGTGAGAGATAGTGACTTGGCAACATTGCAGCGCGCGGGAAGTTTAGAACACAGTGGAAGCCCTACAGATTTAAATAATTATAAATTATTTTTTAAATTTAGAATTTTTAACTTCCCGCTAAGAAAATTGCCAATTTTCAAAAATTCGGGAAGTTATTGGTTTCAGTCCGATTTGTGAAAATCGAAATTCCAACAGGTGTCGACGTTTTGAGATTCTAGAAAGCTATTCTGACTAATTTCACGATGATGTCCGAGTGTATGTATGTATGTATGTACGTACGTACGTATGTAAATATCTATAACTTTTGAACGGATCAACCGATTTTGATCGTCAAGGTGTCATTCGACGCAGTTTTTTAATATCTTGAAGCTGAAAAAAATTGAGCTTGATCGGTAGGGCTCGTTTGGAGATATTCCAAAAATAAACTTTTTTCAAAAATGTTTTTTTTGGATAACTTTTTACGGGCTCGATGGACTAATTTCAAAATGGGCTGGGCTCTGGAGATTCATAAGCCGCGTCGAATGCCACCTCAAACATCAAAATCGGTTAATTCTTTCAAGAGAAACCGTTGTCGAAAGAATTAAAAAAAAAAATTTTTTTTAGTATTTTGAAAATTTCTCAAAAATGACTCGATGAATCAATTTAAAAATTTGATCATATAAGAAGATGCGCAAAAGTGTACTGTATCTCAAATACTTCTTATTGTAGTTAAAATGTTTTACACGGGAGAAATCTTTCTTAAAGTTGCGAACTACTGTTACCGATGAACCTTCTTAAACGCTTATGTTATACATTTCATATCCGTACTCTTTTTGAAGAACCCGGGTCAAAAATAAAACTTGATTCAAGCTCGCTGACCTAACCTTATTTTCTTTTGAAGTTATCGATTTGTCGACGATTTTCCAATATCTTTAAATTTTTGATTCAGATTTATTTTTTGTCAACTTTTAGAGCTTTTTTCATCTTAGATTTGACTTATTCGTATTTGTTGATCTTAGTTTGAGCTTATTCGCCTTCACTTCGAGGAAGATTCGCCTTACTTTAGACTTGCTCAACCAAGTAAAAAGCAATTTTTCAGTGTAAAAAGTGATAATCGATTTTCACCTTAGTTTCGACCTTTTCGCCTTATAATTCAAGTCGAATCTCTAAATCAAATCAATTTCGACTTGATTGTTCATTACTCAATCGAGAAAAAGGAATTTCAAATAATGAATAAAATAAAAAAAACTGTTTTGAAAAAAAAATTTTGAATTAGCCGCGTTTTTTCCATAAGAATTGCCACGCCAGTGCTGCCGCTCGGTAAAATACAGCAGCATTTAATGAAAAATGGCTGCAGTATGCGTTTATTTACATATGAAGCCGCCGACTTTAACGACAATATTTTATTATAAAAAAAAAAAAAAAACGAAAAGGAATACATAAGTGGTTTTGTATAGGAACCAACTCTGCATGATTCCGAAGATAGTGAAAAAAAGTTAAGTCGTTTCATCAAGCCGTTCTCGAAATATTTTGTTCGCAGAAAATTTCTTTACCGCATACTGCAGCATTACAACGATAAAATTTTTTCATTGGACTTTTTTTTTATGACAATACGTATTATACAACTTAATAAAAGCAAAACCGTTACTTCGACATGTTGGCAGCAGAGCCTAGCTTCTCCGCTTTGCGTTCGAATTGTACAATTTTGTTTTTATTATTTGTAAAGTTAAAAATGAAAATTATTAGTTAACCAACTTTCATGTTTATGATTCTACTTATCTATTGTTTTTATTTACATTTAAGGATTAAAGTTTTCTCAAGAGAATCGTAATGAATTTTTTAGGATGCACCCAGTGGACTTTTTTAACCAACTTCATTTTCCACTTATTATATTTTTTTATGTTTTTTTATTCATATTATTTTTCAGTCTTGTGACTATACTTTCTTTAACAATTTTTTATCCCACTTTATTCTATTTTTCTTTCTCTCTGGGTTTAGCTTTCCATTGTGATAACGTTCAGAAGGATTATGCAAATTTTTATTGCACTAGCTTCCTCAACTGCATCGTCTTTCCTCTCTATCTACTGACTACCTCCGTATCATTCTTATAGTCTTCAGGATACCCGGACATGCTCACGGGTCTTTTCTAAACAGGCCATCCACTAGATCTTTCCATACGAACGTAAACGACCTAGAGCACACGAGAAATTTATCTCTCTCTCTTGTGGAAAGAAAATTTCCCCCTGAGACAGCACTGCGATAACTAAAAGTAAAAGAGAGGAACATCTTTTGAGATAAACCGAGCAAATAATAATTGTGATAATGCCAATGCAAATGTTTGTGATATAACAATAATATTTACCATTAAGCGATTAATTAAGAACTTTAATGAGTTTAAAATGTTCTTTTTCTTTTATTTAAAAAAAAAATGACTGTAATAAAAGTATCTTATACACCATGTGGAATCGGTATTATACTCGATGTCCCTAGATGTATACAATAGTTTATGTTATGAATGCACGAAGAAAAACGCCGTTAAATGTCTAAAGTCAGCGCCATGCGGTCAGAGTTATGAAAATAATTAACCTTATTATTATTAAAAAAAATTTATACTTCCGGAAATTGAATACTTTGTTTAGTACTATTCACTTAAAAAAACTTAACTCAATAAAAAAAAGTAATCTTTGGTGTTATGTCGTATCAATTAATAGAAATATGTAAGGTTATAAAATTCAGCTGATGTTGCCGTGATCTACGCATGCGTGTGCTGATTAATTAAATGCGCATGTGCAGTCTAGAGATTTTGGTCTTGTTAATAAGGCAGCTAACTTCAAAGTGACGTCATGAGAGAGAAAATTGATATATAAGTTATTGGCTTGAATTATTGGTTAGGGATATGCTCCGCCCATTTCACTAAAATTCAGTGGTTTAATATAAAAATGAGTGTTTTAATATATATTAAATCACTCTTTTGATCAATCAGAAATTGTATTTTAATATAAAATTTTATGAGACTGACTTTAGCCAGCGTATTCTTCGGCATGGGTTACATAAAATTTTTTATATCTACTGTATGTGAAAGAAAAAAGGGATTTGCAATACTGTTAGTAAATAAAGATGACGAAAAACTGAATTATTGGAGACGAATAATGTTATAAAATTTAAATAAAGTGAAGAAGACACTGTATGTATTTTTCGTGGTCCACGGAAAAAATCCTGAAAAAAATTTTGGTGGACTCAGAATCGTATAAAAATGATTAGAATAATAAAAAAATTTTTGGTTGGTCCATTTTGCCCACTCGGGGCCATTTTGTTCCCCCTTCCCCTATAAGCGTAATTTTAAAATACAGCACGAGAGTATAAAATCATAGTAAAAGGATTATAAGTTGATGAAAATTTAAAATAGGACAGAGGGTCACGTAATGTGATAATGATAAATATAAATGCGACAGAGAAAAATGAGATTAATTATAATAATTACCCATTGGCCAATAGCTATTTTAACGTCACAATATTAATTTTAATGTGGGTGACACTGTACTGAATCGCTTGTGCTCACTATCCCTTTTACTTCATAACATTAATTTCCCTAGCGCGCTGAAAATGTAGAAATCGGATTAAAGTACCTGCGAAAGGCTATTAAGCTGGGTTATTAAGAGTTAGCCGCGCGTTCATTAACTTACGAAATAGAAATTGGGTTGACTCCTGCTGGACAATCCATCCATTTATAATTAATTGACAAAGCTTCCTATAGTTTTTTTTTTTCGCTCACATTAATTCCTCTTTTTTTTATTTTAAATTATTGAATTCATTAACATTTTAATTAATATTTTTACGGAAAATCAATTAAAAGGTATTATAGCTATATATATATATATATATATATATATATATATATATATATATATAATATATTTCTTTACCTGTGTATAGAAAAGTTAATGGTATTTTGTAGCAAAATAAATATTAAAACTACAGAATATTTTGAATAAATTTCAGCAAAAAAAAAAAAGGATAAAGTAGTTTTGTACAGTAACGCGGCGCTTCGAATTGAAAGCCGGAACATTTGAGTAAATTCTGCAAGAATTACAATTTCAAATAAGAATTATGCTAAATATTTTGTAATTCTCAGCAGTGAATTTTACAGCTTAAGATGTACACAGAAAAAAAAGATTTCTTGTCGCAAGAAATATTTTGCACTATGATTTAAAAATAAAAATTTTTTTATGACTCGAAAAACTTTCTAGGAAATTTTCTAACTCCTCAAGAAATTTTTTTTTCAATTCATAATGCAAGTAAGTAAAGAACTTTCAAAAATTTTGGCGACTTTGTGATGGGTAATTTATATAAAATAAAATGATCGACAAAAAAGGTTCGGTAACATTTAGTAATAAGTGACAGCTTCGCCAAAAAAATTAAATTATCCTAAAATTTACTGTAAATTCAACTTTGAATCTGAATAATTTTTGAAAAATTAAATTTATCAAAAAATAATAAAAGACCTATTTTGTAGAGCGTTCAATTTTCAACGAAAATATTCATTGATTTTTTCGATACACTGATTCCCAGATGTGATAAAATTCCACTTTAAAAAAAAATTTTCCCATGTTATTTAAATGCAAAATCGAAAATTGCAATGAGGCAATGTTAATATTAAGAGAGCAAATTTTAACAGTAATTTATTTTCGTCATCTCGAACAATATTTCCCGTATAATTTTTGAAAAAACAAAATAGTCGATTTTTTAGACACAGCCTAATATAGGGACGAGCGAGGCAAAATGGGCTTACAATTATATCATACATAAGCTCCTTTTTTCTTAAGGGGCCTATTTTACCTCATTCTCCCTTTATATATATATATATATATATATAATGCTAAAAAGGCAATAAATTTATCTAGCATAACAGTATGCAAGATTCTCGGAATAACTCTAAAGCATTGGGTGCATAATAATAAATTCCTTCATCCCTTCTAAACCCTTGAAATATAATGCATTCTCTAGTTCTCCTAGACTTACGAACCAGGGTAATAACAGACAAGTCCTAGCCGTAAATCCAAGTGCGTCCGAACGTGAAAATCCCTCTTCCAGAATTTCTCACCACACTTAAGAAACTTTCGTCTTAACTATTTCCTTTAGTTTACATCAATATTTAAATTATGTTAGCAGCTTTTTTTTTAATTCATCAATAAATTTTATTTAACACAATATATTTCGTTTGAATCAAAATTGCACACTCAACTCATCTGATACCTACCCAGAGAAAAAAAATTCTCGACTGCAAGTAAATATTCTTGATTCAAAAAAGTTTTTTTGAAAACCTCAATTTTCTCGGATAGAGTAGAAATTCGGGGTGCGCAAATATTCAAATTTACGAATTATTCGACACGAATTTACGAATTCTTAAATTCGAAATTCGGTAAACCAAGTCTAAATCAAGTTTTGTTTTTGACCCGGGCACAGAGTTTGAATCATATCTGTATAATTCAGATAATACACGATACAAATTTCCCGGGGTAAATACTTATTGCAGAAGGTCATATATTAGAAATTTTAGAAAATTTTATCATAATATGTTTCATTTAATTTATGGAAAAAAGAATTTCCGAATCAAAATAAAAAAAATTTGGAAAATCCAAAGTGCACGACTAATAAAATAAGAATAAAAAAATGGCGGGAAGCACGAATAAATTTCAAATGTATACAATTTTCTGTCATTAAAATTTGTTGTTGTTTTTTTTTTTTTAATTATATTAGTAATTTTTTATAATTATAAAAGAACTTTCTCAAAATATCTCGATTAATAACAAAAAAAAATATATGTTAATAAAAACAAATAAAAAAAAAGAATTGAATTGAAAAAATTCAGGCTTACCAATTAGCAATAACACAAAAAAAAACAGCTGTACTAGAACGGTAATGTGCAAGCGTCTCTGGTGGAATAAATGTACGTATAATGTATAGATATATCATCATCCATGTTAATTTTACATAGATATATATATGTATAGTTATACAGCCTTTTTATTCTTTTATTAATTGTAATTAAATGACACTGAGTTACCTAGCCATTTTCAATAGGGGATCTACAAATTTTTCAAAGAATTTTAAAAAAAAAAATCTGATTCAATTACTGGATTTTTTCGCAAGTTATCGTGTATACGGGATTCATACTAGACGGACAGGAAATTTTTTTAAACTATTTTGGTGTTTTTTCGGCTTTTATTGAACTTTAATAAATTTTTGAAAAGTATGGAATTAATCTCCATTAAATTATCTTCAAAATGGTGTGCAACATATCTTAATTCCATGAATCAACAAAGGTATAATAATTGAAATAGTTGCCGAAGTGAGGCGATAAAAAATTTTCGATCGTAAAGCACACTCTGATGCTTCGCGTCATGAGTCGTGCAATTATACCTTCTCATTCCGGGTATAGCCAGATGTCACTTTTTGTCACTGCAATGGTTTTTCTGTCAAATTTTCATCATTTTAGTAATGAATTATGAAAAAATGATTCCAATGAAGTCAAGTGACTCGAACAAGATAACTTTTTCATCGAAATCAATTAGTTTAAGAGCAAAGGATAATTATTCGAATAGTCGATTCGAATTTCGAATTGAATGTCACTATTCGATTCGATTCAATTTGATTGATTTGGTTCCCGAAAACGTTTGTCTTCAAAAATATTTTCTCCTCTCTAGATAACTTTTTTTTCTGTGTATAGAGAATTTATATTCAAAATAATAATATTGTCATTAAATGAACTTTTTTTACTTTTGTTTTTAAATTATTCTAAATAGTTTTACATGTAAATGTAAATTATTAACAAGGGAATAGTAATAAATTGAGTAAAAGAAATAAATAAAAGTATAATTAACAAGTTAATTATTCAATTCCCAATGAGAGATTATTTATTCTTTCAATGGAAAAAAAAAGTTTGAAAATTCAAACATGCACAACTCACTTGTACATTCAAAAAGATATTGATAGATGGCGCGCCTAGAATGTTAAAAATTTTGAGTCCGCGGTGTGGCGTAAATAACTTGGTGTTAAAATACTTATAATTGTGTTCGTTTTATTAATTAAAAAATTATCATTCAATTGGTACAAATTGTGTTCTAGTTGAGAATATTTAAATTTGTAAATATGGTTTTTACGTGAGTAAGTCAGCTGGGACTGAGTAAGTTTTAGCAGAACTCAAGTCATTACTTCGCAATTGAGGTGTGCAATTAACTTAATTAGTTATTGGGGATTAATAAAAAAATTGTGTGAAAAATGATTTAATTAGAAGTATATAGAATAAAAATAGAATAATATTATTCGATATAAAAAAGTAGTTCGTCAGCTTGTTTGTTTCAATTAGTACTTAAAGTAATATTATATTTACAAAAGAACATTTAAAACAGGTCAAGTAGGTTAATAGAGCAATGAGTCGTCTGGAGTGAGTAGAACCGATCTTTGAAATGATTTTAATAAGCTTCCACTAATGTCGTGGTTAATTTTCTCAAGTAATTGAACGTCTTCATTAATAGTTTTTTTCTTGTATTAAATAGAAAATTTATTTTAATATCGCTTTTATTATCATTACATTTACGAAAAAAATTATTTCATTGTTATAATTTTTTTTTTTATTTTATGAAATTTTATAAATATATTTGCAATATAATGAAGAAAAGAAAAAATAAGAAAAAGCTTATTGGCAACAGCTGGTAGGAAGAAGGAAGCTTTTTATCACTTAATGATGATATTAATTTTTGTTTAAATTTGGTTTTCATTTTACTTAATAATTTCAAATTATTAAAAATTTTTACTTCGTTTGCTTCATTAATATTTTATAAATATAATTTATATTTTTTTGTTTATGACTGTAAAATATGTCTTATAAAATATTGATTTTTTATAAATAACTATTTCAGTCACAACTCATAGAAAAAACGTTGAATACTCAAATTTTCAAAACGTAACACAGCGACGAACTTTTTTGAACGTTTTGTAAACTTATGAAAATTCAAAGGAAAAATCACAGGGAGAAAAAAGTATAGTAAAAATTACAATACTATAGTAAAATTTACTAATCAGTAATAATTACATAATAAGATATTAAAAATTACTATGCGTAATGTATTTTTTGCTAAGACGATTGTATTTTTTACTATTTGTCTAGTAAATTTTACTATAAGTACTATTAATAAATACAAATTTAAGAAAGTTAATTTTCTACAATATAGGATTTGTTACTGTACAAAATATTAAAAATTACTATACGCAATGTATTTTTTGCTAACACGATTATATTTTTTTACTATCTGTATAGTAAATTCTACTATGTATAGATAAAATTAAAAGTTGGTGGAGATAGCATATACAAATATGTATTACAAGTTCTGAAACTTTTGTCCGAAGGAGACATCGGGCCGTCAGACATAGGAAAGGACTCGCGCGCGGGAGATCAGGGTTCGAATCTCAGTTAAAACTAGTGATTTTTTAAATAACAAAAATCGACACCAACACCAATACAGATGACATAAATAACAATAATAATCAAAATGATAGCAATAATAATAAAAAGTTAAAAGCTAATAAAAAAATTAATTTTATTTTTTTCCATTCTAATACAGTAAAATTTACTAAACAGGATAGTAAAATTTACTAAATAAAACTAAAAATTAATATGCAATATAGGAGATTTTCCATAACCAGTATATGAGAAATTACTAAACGACTTGTAAAATATGCTTATCTGTTTATTAATTTTTCATATAAATCATAAGCGTTTCAAGATTACTATCCAATTTAGTAATTATTCTCATATTTTTTAGTAAATTTTACTATATTTTTTTCTCCGTGCAATGATCGTATTAATACTCAAAAAATTTTAAAAAGTTTTGAAATAGTTCAAAATGATAAATATAATCATAAAATCAGAAATAGTTCAAAAATGAAAAAATTTATGACTTTTAATAATCATCCAAAATAATATGTTTAGTATAAAAAAAAAAAAAAAATCAATCTTTTAAAATAATCAAAGTATATCTTTTACACAGTACGTTAAAAGTATGAAAGTAAATAAAGAGAGATGAAAAGCTTTCGGTATTCGGTATAAAGTTGTAGCGAAGAAAGTTGGTCGAGTTTTCGCTCTCAAGAAACTAATCCCAAAGGAGTGAGAAAATATCATTCGATTTTCTCAAAAGATGGGGAATGAGTTTATAAATTATACAAGTAAGAGAGCACGTTATTGTGGATGGCGTAATATAAACCGAAAGTTTCTAAATATTAATCTTATTCTTGTATATGCTTTGGTTATATCGAGCAGAATTACCCTTTAAGACGTCAGGGGACTTACAGTATATAACTTTTTAATTTATCAGTAAAAACAAGTTAATATAATCGTAAATATTTTTCTAATGATGTTCTTAAAAAAATATGTTTATATATAAACATATTCTTTTTATACACTGTAAAAAATTTTTGGTGTGAAAATGGCTCCCGAGGACTACACTGCCTGTTCGGCGTAATAGACGGTGTGAAGTTTTCATGGTGTAAAATATTAAACGGTATACTTTTAACATGGTGTATATTCTTTCACATCGTTTGGTATTATTACCTCAAATATTTTCCGAAAATATAATCTGTAGCTAAAAATTATCGAATAATAAGTTGCACCGGTTGTAGGCGGTGTTAAAATACAGGTGTTAAATTGGTGTAAAAAAAATTCCATATATAGAAAATAGGAAAAAAAATGTATTTCATGTAAAAATCCTAGTAGAAATAAAATCGAGTTTTCGTCAAGTAACTGGCCAGTTTTACTAGAGATCCAAGAGAAACATGGCGGCTTTAAAAAAACTGTCACTTTAAAATTTTAGGTTTTGAGGTTATTAAAATTATTAGTTCCTCGGAAAAATAAAACGATTTTCTAAAAAATACCCAGACAAATTAAAAATTAATTCAAATTAATGTATCTTTCTCCAAATTACTCCAAAAATTTATATGCGATAAATAAATCTAACCTGAAGCATAGATATATATAGATCAATAAATAAATATTGACCCACATTGACAGACATTAAAAATTAATTTAAATAAATAAATTATAACTTATAATAAAAATAATGATTGACAAAAAAAATTATTATAAAACTTATTTATTGAGCCTTTCATTGACTTAAAAAATCAAAGTTTAATTTATGAATGTTAAACTATAAAGCCGGCAACATCATTATATTTTAAAAATAAATGTAATCATTAAATCGTACTTTCAAAAATTAACTATAATTAAAATTTTATTATTAATAATGTATTATATTTTTTCTTTTTAATTATTCCTTTTTTCGACTTCCTCCTTCCCAGTTTTTAATAATTTGTCTAAAGGACAATTTACAATATTTGTTTCTATTGCCCATAGTCGCAATTCATTATTGTATTCATTTTTTTCATTGATTCCATTTTTTTTATGTGTATATTAATTATTTATCATAAAATTATTTACATATTAACGTACACATTAAAAAATAGAGGTTAAACAGAAACAAATAAACACACACATACACACTAGTACAGAAAATATATTAGTGTGACCAATGTGTACGCCTTAGTTGTAGGTGGCGGGATTTTTAGTTTTTAGCCGGGATCGCTGGCCAGTTACTGGTCTGAAATCGAGTAAAGTCTAGATTATTTCTACTCGGGGTACAGTGTAGTGTCAAAGTAATCGAAAGTTTCAAATAAAGAACTAGTACACTTACACCATTGGTGGTGTGAATGTTCTAATTTACAGCCCAAAATTTAACACCGTGCGTCGTGTAACTTTTACACCAACAGTGTTGAAAATTTTACCACCAAACCAATCGCATCGCGGACTCAAAATTTTTTTCAGTGTACTATTTTTAGAATCTTTTTTAATAATTTGACAACTAATAAATATTTATACCGGCTATTTGAATATGCAAGGATCCTTCAAGTATTGAACAAGTTGAAGAAAGTAATTTAGCAAAATCCTAAAGTAGTGTATTGTGAAAAAATAAAAGAAGGAGTGCAAGAACCCTCTTTGAAATTTTTTTCTCTTCTCAAAACTTCATCCACCCTCTCTATATTTCAAAAGGGTGAAAGTCGCCACATCTATGCTTTTTCAAGTGGGCTATGAAGAGGATGCAGACTCAAGTGTCGAGGAAAAAAATTACAAGGAGAAAAAAAGTGTTGAGAACGTGCGTGGCCAAAAAATAATGTCGCATATTCAAGTAGCGAGTGTGACAGCATATCAGAGTTTGCACTAGAATAGGGTGCATCGAATACACGCCGTCACGGAAGGGGTAAAACACAGCAAGTTAAAAAGAATTACTATGGCAACTAATTTTCATTGTTTTTTTGGAAAATTAAAAATTACTAAAATTTAAAAGTGAATTTTTAATGTTTCTTAATTAGGCGCTAATGATCTCGATGTTTATAGCGACTCAAAATACATAAAAAAAATAATAATAATGGTGATAAAAAATATTGTCACACACATTGCTGTGATGATGAGTATGAAATAACAAGCATTTCAATATCGATCGTGCTTTTGATCCAACAAAAGTCGCATCAACTGTTTCAGGAAACATAAACGCAAAACACAAAGCTCGTGAATAATGACAACAACACAAACTGTTTCCTTAATGACATCCATTTTTAATATATGCACAAAAGGAATGAAACCCAATAGGCGGATTACATGTTGACGGGTCATTAATTTCTCGTTTGATATATAATATAAAGCCTTAATTAATATATAGTTCCTTCAGTTATTAAATGTACTATATAACAAGTACTTCAAAGGAATTCCATTATTCATTCGAGCATGAGATTACCGAGAAAAATTCTACTTTTTTTTTCTCCATCATAATTATTGTGAGAGTTAAATATAATTTTATAAAAAAAAAAAAAAAAAAATTAATGGAACTGGCAGTATGCAAGCGGAAATTGAAGTATGTAATTGGACTGTAGTATCAGCGGGAAACCAAGAGAAATCGAATTTGATTCTCATTTTCAGTTCCATCTATTGGATCACCAATTGCCAATCCGACACCATTTTACCCTTTGAACTGTATATTTTTATATGTAGTTATATTTATTTATAAAGCACAATTGCTTTGACACATTGATAGGGTTCAGTTCAGTGCTTGATGCAGACACGAATCACATAACTATGATACGATATATCTATTCAATCGTTTGAAATGTGACGTCATCAGAGACCACCTAATATCAGTCATGGACGCAATGTGGTCGCTTGTCGTTGCCTCTGACATTCTGGTGTATTATCCGTGACATCGTCACTTGGTCAGCAATCAAGAGCAACCTTGTTAATTTGTCATGTAATTTAGCACTTTAACTAAACTATTTACCAATAATAGAAAAAAACCGAAGTACAGGCGGTGTAGGTGTTAGAAATTTTTGGTGTTGAAAATATTTAACTTTGTGAACTTTACTTACTCGATCACTACAGTTAAAAAGTATTTTTGTTAATTAATTAAATTATTGGTGATTGAAATAGTGAGCGTAAAATTGTGTAATTTTTAAATGAATTACGTATAACATAAATAATTATTTGAATAAGTACTTGATTTAATTAATTTTCATAAAGAACTGACATTTTTTTTGTGTTTTTTAAACTTTAAAGTTAATACCCGACTAGAAAAAAAGTTGTAAGACCTATTGGAATCCAATTGGGTTCCCAATTGGGAACCCAACGTTGGGTTGTAACGCATAGCTCAAGATGATCCCAATCGGGTCATCCCTATTGGGTCCCAATTGGGTATACCCAACTGTTTCCCAATTAGGCACACTCTATAGGGTTTCAATTGGGTTCACCCTACAGAAACTTTAGGCCAACCCAATAAAATCCCACTAAAATCCCAACATAATAAAAATTTGGTTAAATAAATTTTATTAAAATCCTCTCATTCTAGTACAATTTTTTTTTTATTTATTCAATTTTCGTTATGACTGTTAATTTACAATAGTGTTAGCTCACAAAAAAAATTAATTATTTCACAAATTCTCACTTTGCACGAGACACAATTTTCATAACCTATATTCACTATACTAGCACTTTAATATTATTTTGATCAATTATATTGCACTGCACTAGCACTTTCTTTATTATTAATTCTATCAATTATATTGCACGGTATTGTAACTGTAAAGATGTCAAAAAATTACGCCTTGATAAGTTACTTAGAACGTTTTCCAATGCAAGAGTCACGTGTATATGGGATTTTGTCCACTAGTTATTTGTTTTATGCGCGGACCTGTCTGAACTTGTCTACGCTTGTATTATAGTCACAAGATTTTGTCGCCACGTGCATCATTGGTGTTAACATACACAACTATTCGATTTTTATCTTTACATATAATAATATATGAGCATATGAAAGTTAGTAGATATTTCATATGGATTGTTTTTCCCTTAAAGTTTTAGTTTTTTTTTTAAGTTTATAATTAAATTTATAATCTGCAAGTGATTAAAATTACGTTTTACTATTGTTAAGTTTTTTTTCTTTATTATTAAAGTTTAATCAGTTTTTTTTTTTTTTTTCGTTTTCATATTAAAATACAGAATAAAACGTAAATATTTTGCATTTAAAAATTATTTTTAATTTTTAGAAGTAAAAATTTTTTTTTTTATAAATTTCATGTTTAGTTTTCCTAACGTGATCCCAATTATTCCCCAAATGGGTAAGACCAACAGCTAGTTATTAATTTTGACGTTGGGTTATCCTAACAAGTTCCCAATTATTTCCCAATCGGGCAAACCCATTGTCGAATCATTAATTTTAGCATTGGGTTAACCCAACATGTTCCCAATCCTATCCCAATTGGGTAAACCCAATAGCAATTTTTTATTTTAATGTTGGACTTACCCTATATGTTCCCAATCAAATCCCAATAGGGATAACCCTATCGGGCTTGCCCCATCAGTACCCAATGGGGTCCCAATGTATGCTTGGGGATAATTTCTAGTCGGGTACTTCAAGCGGATGCAGTTTACCCCGATTTTACACCGGTATTTTAATACTACCGAATTAATACGCCTCTTACACCGGTGTAATTTCATTTCAACACCAGGCAGAGTTAAATCGTTTATTTGAGAAACCCCATAAGTCAAGAAAACAAAATTTTTCAGGAAACACAAAAAATATTTTTCTGGAAAAACTTGCCATTGAAATAATAAATAAATAATTGAAGAGAATAATGTTAGCGGCTCTGGAAAATATTCAAACAAGAAAAATTCAATTTTTCAATTGAAACTACTTAAAAAAATTATTTAAAGTTGATTGACTTATGGGGTTTCTCAACCAAACGGAAGAAAAAGTTATAAAATCATTGTTTTTTTATTTTTTCCACTCAAATAATTTATTAGACTGATAAAATGAAGTATAGAATATGTATATAAACTCTGAAACTCAGAAATTACAAAAAATAATAATTAATTAAAATATTTTAATTAGTCATATTATTTTTTTTTCCAAAAAAAAAGCGCGAATTTTAAACAAAAAAAAAAAAATTATTTCTATAAAACTAAAATTGCATATGTTTATTTGAAAAACCCCCTAAGTCATTGGCGTATGGGGTTTCTCAATAAAATGAAATTTCTGTTACCCCGTTAATTGTTTTTCAAACACTGATTTGATGGATATTTTTATTAATTTCTACGGGGGGACATCCAAAGAACCCAAAAATGCAAAAAACCCAATTTCGAAAAAAACATGACTTATGGGGTTTCTCAAATAAACGATTCAGTTAAAATGAATCCATTTTAAACACCGCTCTTTTTACAGTGAATCACTAATCATAAATTATTAATTGTTATAACGCTGCTTAATTATACTTTAAAAAATTACATATTTTGCTTAAATTATATTTTTTTTATTTACTTATTGTTTTTATTGATGATATTGCAATGGATTCTAAAAACAGTCAATCGGAAAAATAATTTTGTCAGTACGCTTGGGAGCAATGAGATTAAACTACAATTTAACCCGCAATTTAATTTTAGATATAACATTTTGGAGGCTAATGGTTTGCTCTGGTGTCTAGTAATGCGTTTCACAATCACATCTATATCATTTTATATCATCGGGACACGCAGCTTCCACGTCTGGCGCCATCGCCAAATACCATCGTGGCCACCAGCTGGAGAGATTTAACCCAAACTCACTTCAATCGATGGCCACACTCGACTATTTGGTAGAGAAATTATCGACAATTAAATTCACGACGTGGCTAGAGTCCGTGTAATAGCTACGTTTCGCTTGATGCTCGTCTCAAATATTTGTTACGTCAATCGATAAATCAAATGAATCAATATGTATATATGTATAATAAATTTATATTTTACTTTGTCTAAAGAGATGACACTAAAAATCGGGAGTGAATTTGAAGTGATCTAGATTTTATTTAAATCTGCTTTCACTCCGATCCGTTTCCGAGCTCCCTGATTATTATTACTTGTGAATTTTTGAGCTTTTCGAGCTCCAAAATTTGTTTGGCTGATAAAACATACCTTCACTGAAAAATTATAATTTTTGTCCAACGATATCTTTGGAACGAATGGACCGATTTGAACATTCTTAGTGGCAATCAACAAGACTTAAAACTGATTACATTTTGAGGCGAATCGGGCAAGTGGTTTATGAGTAATACGCAAAAAACCAAAAACAAAAAAAAATTTTATTTTAATTTTTCGTATAACTCGTAAACTACACGATCAATCTACCCCAAAATCTAATCAGTTCTAACTTTTGGTAAGCCCTTTCGATTGCCACCAAGTACGTTCAAATCGGTTCATTCGTTCCAAAGATATCGTCGGACAAAAAAAAGTTTACACACACACGTGGCCGGAAGTCCATACGGAAATAGTCAGAATACTTTCCTAGGATCTTAAAACTTTGACATTTGATAAAAATTAGATTTTCGAAAATCGGACCGAGACCAATAACTTCTCTTTTTTTGAAAATTTGCAATTTTCTTAGCGGGAAGTTTAAAAAAATATATTTCTAATTGAGATTTCAGATCAATACACTTTTTTTTTTTAAGGAACTATACAATTTAAAAATTTTTTTATACACACATTTGACTTTAAATTTCACATCAATGAAAAAAAAAAATATATTTTGCTCTAAAACGTTGATTATTTGAGGATTGTGATAAAAGTAGCAAGAAATATCTCGACGTGAGTTTAAAGTTTAGAGAAAATGCCGCGGTGTCTTGTTTGCAAAATACTTCATCATGCCGTGAATGGAGATGAAAGAAAGTGGTAGCAATTGCTTACAAGTGAGCTGGGAAAAAAGAAAATAATGATAAAAAAAAATAATAATAACAATAACAATAATAATAAATAAAAAAAAAGTGTGAAGATAGTGAAGTAGAAGAGGGTAGACAGCGAGACCACTTGACTCCACTTGACGTGAAACGCTGTCTGACCAAATCCGCCTCTCTGCCCTGTCATGGCAAAACGACGTATCTAAAAAATTATAGTTTCGAGAAAATTGCGTTTAAAGTTTTAACAGAATTTGAGTCCAATTTGACAGAAAAATAAATTTCTGTTATGACAAAACGTTGTAACTCGAGATACGTTTTTTGTATCATAGCAAACTAATGCTTATTTTGATAAATAGATGAAATTGTTATGACAAAACGCTGTAACTCGAAGAATCGATTGTAAAAAATTTTCGAGTTACGGCGTTTTGTCGTAACAATTTTTAATTTTTGTCTTAGGCCTGAAAAATGTCGTATCTCTGAGGGCTTAAAAAAATTTCATCTCTATTTTCTTTTTTTTTTAATTTCCAATGCAAAAAAGATACGTTTTTTTTCATTTCTTTTATTCGCACATTTGATTAATATTATTGGCATAATTAATAAAATTAATAAAATTTTGATGATATCCTATTATTAAGTGACACTTAATAAACCGTTTTAGCTTTGTTACGACAAAACAGCGTATCTCGAGATACGTCGTTTTGCCATGACAGGGCAGCTCTATCTCCTTCCTCGCCTTCACACAATTGATTTTCTACTTTACTATATCTCAACGATAGAGAATTACTATTTCAAATCATCAATCATATTTAATCAATTCTTTATTGTGTACTGTATAGTTTTTTCAGTCAATAAAGCTAGCAATTTAATATTTCATATATAGATACATATTTTATGAATCAGTTACTAAGTTTGTTTCAGTACACGGAGAAAAAAATATAGTAAATTTTACTGAAAAATATGAGAATAATTACTAAATTTGGATAGTAATCTTGAAACGCTTATGATTTATATGAAAAATGAATAAACAGATAAGCATATTTTACAAGTCGTTTAGTAATTTCTCATACACGGAAAAAAAATATTGTGCTCATTACTCAACGGTATCGTGATATTCACTCTCCTCGGTTGGTTATACGTTGTATACGGAAAGTCTTGGTCTATTGGATCGTGATTATCGCGATCCAAGCGGATCCCGACATCATAAGATCATTTGAGGAAATCATAAAAACATTTGAGGTTAAAATAGATGAATTTTTAACTTTAACTTCATTACAATTTTATTTTTAGTTGGAATTAATAATTACATGTTAGTAATTCTAATAAGTGCAATAAAAAATTATCATTTAATATCAAGAAATGTAATCAAGTAATTAAATATACGTAAGTAATTGATGTAAATTTTTTATTAAATAATTTGGTTATGAGTGGTGGCGCTTGAGAAGTAGATCGCGATAATCACGATCCGTTTTGGTATGATATGGATACGTTAACTGACGATCACTATACATTTAAGTATATTCACAATCCGTAGGATCATTATAATAAGTATCTAGTGTTTCATTCATATTGATATATATATCGTGAAAATCAAGTAACAATTTAGTACTAATCACGATACAACTGTCGCTCTCCGTTGGTGAGCGATAAGTGCAATATTTTTTTTTCCGTGTATACTGGTTATGGAAAATCTCCTCTATTGCATAGCGATTTTTAGTTATATTTAGTAAATTTTACTATCCCTGTTTAGTAAATTTTACTATCCCGTTTAGTAAATTTTACTATATTAGAATGGAAAAAAATAAAAGTAAATTTTTATTAGCTTTTAACTTTTTATTATTATTGCTATCATTTTGATTATTATTGTTATTTATGTCATATGCATTGGTGTTGGTGTCGATTTTTGTTTTTTAAAAAATCACTTGTTTCAACCGAGATTCGAACCCTGATCTCCCGCGCGCGAGTTCTTTCCTATGTCTGACGGCCCGATGTGTCCTTTGGATAAAAGTTTCAGAACTTGTAATACATATTTGTATATGCTATCCCCACCAACTTTTAATTTTATCTATACATAGTAGAATTTACTATACAGATAGTAAAAAAATATAATCGTGTTAGCAAAAAATACATTGCGTATAGTAATTTTTAATATTTTGTACAGTAACAAATCCTATATTGTAGAAAATTAACTTTCTTAAATTTGTATTTATTAATAGTACTTATAGTAAAATTTACTACACAAATAGTAAAAAATATAATCGTCTTAGAAAAATTACAGCTCGTTTAGCCAGTAGGCGTTATTACCCTACCGTAGTAAAATAAGGCCTACTCGTATGGTTTTTGTAAAAGAATAATTTTTTGTTTGTTTATGGTAAAAATTACCATTACTTCATCACATTTTATGGCTAATGTATTGAAGTAAAGATTAATGATACATTTCGATAATTAAATGCAATATTTTCGATTCTATTGAAAATCTCCCTTAGCTAGGCCTTATTATCTGCCGTACCTTAACATTGAAATACCATACAAATTTATTTTCCTGTAAATAATTTGAATAACGCAAGTAATAAAAATGAAAATTTTTAAATATTTTAGGTGAAAAATGTAACTATCATGCGAACAAGGAGGTAGAAAGCTACGAGAATGACATTTGATATTACAAATAAGTAAAGAATATCTAAGAATATGAAAGATGGTACGTCAAACTGCGGCATATTTGAAAGCTTGTCTTGTCATACTGACATATAAGAAATATTATTGGCCATTATGTACCAACAACCCCATTTACAAACTAAAAAATCCCAGTCTACCTCTTTTCCGGATTTCACAGAGAGCTTGGAAAGCGCACTATAAATTCTATGCATTGCCAATGACCGTATCACAATCTCATCTCAATTCTATTCATCTCACCCTATAAATCTTATCGTCTCTACAAAAATATACCCAGATTATCTGTTTAATTTGAATGGATAATTTACTATCTTATAAATGGCGTATTAGATAAATAGGCTGAAAATTTTAAGGACATTATAAATTGAAGGATAGGTTAAAAGATATTGAGGATCAATTTACATGGATCATAATTTAACCAATCGACATTGAGGATTTATGGTATGCAAAAGAGTTAAAAGATAAATGTACCTGTACCAACACCGGATTCTATCCAACCCATTATACGTCCCCTAGAAAGGGGTGCGCTTATGAATCTACGCAGTTACCTACTAGTCTACCGTTATTTATGTTCTTGTACCTCTATTTCACGAGAAAAACTGATTGGGGGCGTTTTCCAAACACCCCTTTCACCCACCAACCCCTTCAGTTTTAGGGGCGACCATAACCTATCCCCAGGGAACCCAACCCTTCTACATGGGCCATCAAAATAGTGTGACGTGAATTTACGATCACATACCATTCATGATACATAAAAGGGTATCAAAACAAATATTTGGAATAAAATGAAAGAAAATAAATAGTTTTTATTTTCTTGCGATATAGAGCAGTATTAAAATACCTTTAAAAAGTACTCTCATTGCTGGGTAAAAAAATTCGGTTCAAAAAGATTTCTAAAATGTTCGACATGTAGAACTTCAAAATTTTAGACGGAACAGAAATTTAACTTTTTTCAAAATATTTGAATTTTAATAGTAAAAAAAAATATGGGTGATTAAGTACTTGGTTGGACGAATTGCAAATCAGATAAGAACGTTTTTGAAACATTTCTCAAAACGTATTTTTACTTCTTTTTGTCCCCGTTCAGAAAAAGTTCAAATTCTCTAATTTGAAACTCTATGTAAAATGGAAAAAAAGTAGTAAATATACGTTTTCAAAATTATGGTTCAAAAACGTTTTCATTCGGCTCAAAATTTGTCGACATGAAATTCCAAACTATATTTTGTACTATTACTCATAAAAGTTTGACTTGAAGTTATAAACTGTCTCAAATTTTGAAATTTTACATATTGAACTTTTTTGGAATTTTTCAGTAGACGGGAATTTCTTGGAGGACAGTAGAGAAATTTTTCAGATGTCAATATTTCTAGGGATAAATAAAACGATCGAAAAAAATTTTATTTTCGCAACATCTTTATTGACATTTTGATAACATTTTATAAAGTTTTTATTGGATTTTATTTTAACAAATTTTTTTTATCTGTTTAAAAAAAAAAAGTTTCAGCTTTCCTACAAGGGCAATCGAAGCATTACGAGGTACATTCAAAATTTAATATAAAATTTAAAATTCTTTTGATAATCAAATTTTCATTAATTCGGATGCACAACAAATTTCGAAGCATTGACTGATAATTTATCATTTAATAAAGCATCTAATAAATATAACAAAAAATTTTATTTGTGTTCTTTTGTGTAAAAAATAAAAATAAAAGATAAATCTCGTTATCGATTTGTTGAAAATAAATAAAAGCAAGTTGTGTACATTAATTTATGTCAATGTAAATAAATTATTCTTTTAGATATCACGACGTGCTGCAGTCTATTCTATATATAGGTAAGTCTATTATAAAAGTCATACTAAAAAAGGAAATAAGTTTACGAAGATGCATTAACGTGGAGACGTTCCAACAAATACGTGACTCGGCATATCGCTCGTAATTTGTGTAACACCATTGAGCTCAATACTCGTTTATTTTTTTATTCCTCAGTATTCTGAAGGCAATAAGAATTGGCAAAGATCCAAAAGATTTTCACCTCAACTTTATACGATAAGCTTTGGAATTTAATATTAAATAAAATACAATATATATTAAATAAAGTTATTTTATAAATTTATTTAGTATAAATAATATCGCGTTACGAATTCCAAATGGACATATTTTTATAGACCCATTCGGCTTCAGAGAATTTTTCAGTCAAAAGGGAGCAGAAGTTTTGTTATTTATAAATCATTTTGGAGACTCATTTTAAAACTCAAAATTGGAAAAAAAATTTTGAAAGTCAAAAAAGTATATAATTTTGAGTCATGTAGTGTAAAAAAAAAATTTGTTCCAAAAATGTTCATGACAGTGAGCTTCCAAATTTGAAACAATTCGGAGCTTAAAGTTGAACATTTTTGGAACTTTGGAATAATTAGAATGTGAACAATTTTTAATCAATGAAGATTATTCCCGTACGTTTTTGAAATTTTTTTAGCAAAAATAATTTGATTTGACATTTTTGTAAAACAGAGTAGAGTTGAACCAAATACAGAAATAAAACGCAAAACGGCGATAGTCTTATAGCGAGGTCCTACTGTAGTTGAAAACTTTTCACACGTCTAATTATTTCAAAGTTCTACTCAGTTCCAAACTGTCTCAATTTTTGAAGTTTACTATCACAAATGTTTTCAGAACGAATTTTTTTGACACGCGAAGCACCCTTTAGATTTTCAAAATTTCTTATAAGTTTTTAGCTCTAAAATAAGCCTACCAAACCGTTGCCAATGAAAAAAAAATCATATGTCCTTTGACTTTAGGAAGCTCCCTAAAGTAGATTAGTATACGATATTATGTTTCAAAAAAAAAAAAAAAAAAATATAGTAATGGTATAAGTGAATAAAAATGAAGCGAAATTATAAAATAAAAATTTGAATAAATGCATGAACTTGAATAATTAAATTTTCGGTAGTTATTTTTCGACTGTGCAACAATTGAGTTTAAATTTACTTGAAGTAGGAATAGCTTTTTTTTAAATGTAATTTGAATACGAAAGGAACGCTACAATCTAGTGAAAAAAGGCAAGAAAAAAGAGTTTGTGGACGAGCTCTGAAGCACTCGACGCTGCTTTTATTGGTTTCTCTGTATTTTTTATTTTCAAGCCATACTCAATGAAAATGTTGTTCAAAGAGAAGAGAGTAAACAGAAACCCGTCGGTCAAGTATAAGGTGCATTGATAGTAAATAAAAATATTAAATGTCTTAATTCTCAAAATATTTATGATGAAAAATTCGTTTGAAATAGTATATTAATGCAATGAGTGGAAGGTGCTTTCGACAACGAGTGTGATTGGTTCACGAGCCGTTAGGCGAGTGTTGCCAACACACGAGTGTCGAAAGCCCTTCCTACTCAATCCGTTACAATAGTTTTTGCATCGAATGGTAAGAAAGAATGTCTTTTATTGGTAAAAAAGGACTCTACATTAGATTAATCTTTTAATTAACCGAAAATAATATTCAATCTTATTAATAAAAAATTAATTCCTGTATTATTTCTGATGCAAAAGATTGTTAAATAATAATAGTAACAATTAAACATGATTTAATTGATTTTTGTAATTTTTTTAAAATTATTTTTATTGTTTTCAATACATAGATACTCTGCAAAAATAACTATAAGAGTTTCGAGTCAAGGTTCATATAGTGAATTGTACATTATAATTAAATACAGTAAGATGATTTTCTATAGTCTGGGACTTTCCGTTGTCCTAACTCGAGACAGCTGTTGATTGGGTTTTTTGGTGGATCGTTTAATGACTAATAAATAGTATATCTATATATATGTAAAAAATGTACGTTTGTGATATTTTTCACGAACAATGTGGAAATTCTTCGCGATATTTATTCTTTGTAGTGTCATTTTTAACCAATCAGAGACGTGCTTTCTTACCATGAGTTGCAAAAAAAAAATATTTGATGGAAATACCAATGAATAAAGTAATGAGCTTTAATAAACATTTATATTTGAATTTATATATATTTTTGTCATTAGAATAAATATGATAAATTTGAATATAAAGATAAATAGTAGTTGAAACATTCGCATTCGCTCACTCAATAAGGTTGTGATGGCCACTTAATAGCCCACAATGTGAACCAGCATCACACCCAGGTTGAGTGAGTCTACGAGAACGTCAATTCTTGAAGCTTCTCTTGATACTTGAATCTTCTTTTACATTTTAATACTTTTTTTTTATTTTTTTTCATCATCCTTGAGCCTTCATCTCGGTGATTTCCGCCCTCACTATTTCCATTCCTTCATTTCAACGTTATTCATGTTCACAAATAATAAAAAAAAAAAATTCTTGAATTTAATAAAGACGCTTTTAGTGATAATTTCCGAACGAGGAAGTAGACGTAAATTTAGTTGCAACCCAGACACATCGGGATAGCAGGAAGATGAAAATGCTACGGATAATTCTTGAGTTGGTTTGCCGCAATATTTCTCTTTACCTTCTATTTGTTTAATTTTATCTCTCTCTCTTCGCACATTACCATCCTTTACACATGTCTCTTAAATTAAACACGCTGAGATTTTATTTTCAGTAAAAAAGAATAAATAAATAAATAAACAAAACAAAAAAATACTTTAACTCTTTATATCTTTACGTTTGCAAATTCATTTACGGTAAAAATTTTTTTTTTACTCTATTTAAAAAATTTTCTCTTCGTTAAATTGAAAAACGGGAATTAATTAAATGTTATTTACTAAACCTCTTTCATGTGTAGAGACTTTTTTTATGCTAGGGTTATTTTTGAAATTTTTTTTTTTTTGACTCTTTTCATTGAATTTTTTTATTCTAGAATACTTTAACTCAATTTATTTAAAACAAATTAAATAGAATGTATAAATGAGTAGAGAGAGAATTTTATATAGAAGTATGAGTAGAAAGAATTTCAAAAAGTGAATACAGGTACAAGTTAACGGGAATCAAATTTCGGTTAATATTGAAGAGAACCCTCCAGTAAATGCATGATTGAGCAAGTGCAGCCATAGAGTTTAATATAATGATATCAACTTACCGTATACTGTTTCCCGATGAGTTTCATATAAATACATAAAACCGGTAGAAACGGAGTACTTGTAAAACAACTTTCAATTATTCTAAACTTTTGATTCACTTTACGCATTTTTTTGTTCGTTTATTTTTATTAAGAGCATTCTCAGAAAGTTCCCCCCACTTTGAACTGTCATAACTATACTGAAATTTTATATATTAATTAAAAAAAAAGTTAAGGAGGTTCATCGGTAGCAGTAGTTCGCAACTTTTAGAAAGATTTCTCCCGTGTAAAACATTCTAACTACAATAAGAAGTGGTTGAGATACAGTACACTTATGCGCATCCTCTTATATGCGCAGAAGTATAAAAATGATCCCATTGCGTCTTTTCTCAGACTTGGCTACGTTGCATTCTAATTTAGAATATTTTTCCCCTTGAGCATGTGTTGTAGAAAGTGTTTTGAATAATTTCAAGATTATACGTAGTTGGAGACAACAAATAATAAATAATAAATAATAATGACTTCGCGACTAAATTTAAAAAATTCTAAATTTAAAAAATAATTTGTAATTATTTAAATCTGTTGGACTTCTACTGTGTTTTGAACTTCCCGCGCACTGCAACGTTGCCAAGTCACTATCTCTCACTCGTCAGGTTATGGGAGAAAGCTTGAAAATCATAAAAAGTAACAAACTTTAAAAATTGATTACAAAAAAATGAATACCGCTCGTTTATGTTTTTATTGAAAAAAATTACTTGTTATAAATTGAATTAATAATTTTCAGCTTTTAAAAAAACGTTGTAAGAAAAGTATTATTGTTATGTAATAAAATGCTCACTCTAACTACGGTCAACATAGGGAATGCATGTTAAATGTACGATTTTTAATTGTTAATATTTGGAAATTTAGTACCGCAAGGACTATTCTAAAAAATTCCTACGTATACAGGACACTTCAAAGTATTTGTGTTTAAAAATTGAAAGATATTGTAAGAAAAGTGATTATTCGATGAACCTCCTTAAACCTTAATTGAAGGAAAGACAATTTCGCCGATATAGATTTTTGGAAAATTACTTACAATTGTTGTCAATTAGGAGTTAAACGAAATGTGGAAAATAAATTTTAACTTACAAATTTTGTAAATTTTAATTATGAAATTGGCATGAAGATTTTACTGAAATTTATTTAACAAATTCTGATTCGAATTCTAAATTGATATCAACTGTAAGTAATTTTTTTTTTTTGGATCTTATGAAATGTGTTAAAAGAAAAAAAAATGTGGATTAAAATTGTAGAGCGTATTTTAAATTTTTATAGATAGGAAAATATATATCGGGATTTTCGACGGAATAAATTTAAAAGTTTTTTATTAATGATGCAAGTTTATGATGGATTGAAATATAGATAGGAGTAAATATCAATAGTTAACAGACATAATTAGAGATAGAGTGGATTTTGAAATTATTTACAAGATATTAACTTTATTCTAAGGACATTAACTAAATAAAGAAACACTCGGTTTGCTTTCACTCCTCATTTAGTTTGTCTTTACCCCGAAAAAATTTCAGTGCGTAAATTGTGAGAATATTCTATGCTACGGTAACGTCAAATTACCCTTATAAAATAATGATAAAAAAGTTATGTACATAAATGCTTATAATTATATCATGAGCTGAATCTTTATATGTAAAAATCCCTGACGAATTAATAAAGAGCTTTTTTTTACGGGGGTTTTAATGCCATACATGTACATATGATTTTCGACAGAACAAATTTATAAGTTTTTTATTAATGATGCAAGTTTATGATGGATTGAAATATAGATAGGAGTAAATATCAATAGTTAACAGACATAATTAGAGATAGAGTGGATTTTGAAATTATTTACAAGATATTAACTTTATTCTAAGGACATTAACTAAATAAAGAAACACTCGGTTTGCTTTCACTCCTCATTTAGTTTGTCTTTACCCCGAAAAAATTTCAGTGCGTAAATTGTGAGAATATTCTATGCTACGGTAACGTCAAATTACCCTTATAAAATAATGATAAAAAAGTTATGTACATAAATGCTTATAATTATATCATGAGCTGAATCTTTATATGTAAAAATCCCTGACGAATTAATAAAGAGCTTTTTTTTACGGGGGTTTTAATGCCATACATGTACATATGATTTTCGACAGAACAAATTTATAAGTTTTTTATTAATGATGGAAGTTTATGATAGATTAAAATATAGATAGGAGTAAATACCAATAGTTAACAGACATAGGTAGAGATAGTATGGATTTTGAACTATTTACAAGATATCTACTCGTTGAACTTTAATCGCTAGTTAAATAACAGACCGTAGTTGAGATTTTCGATTATTATTTTTTAAAGACTTTTAATAATTTTAAATTGGGAAAGATTATTACTGTGCATCTGTCACCGTCTTATCACAATTCAATCAACTAACTGTTTGATTCATATTCGAATAACTATCAGTAGTTACACTTCTATTTTAACATTTAATTATAATTTAGCGTTCAATAAAAATGAGTCAATCAACCAACTAAATAATTATCTTGAAGGATTTCATTAACAAAAACGGAAAATTATTTTTCAAATTACTCGTCAGCAGTCAGCGTAAGATATTTTTCTAAAGGTTAAATTCCTATTCACTATAAAATATTACGCAAACTTGAATTCGTATATCATTTTATGAATTTCTCACGAAATTCTCATTTGCAATTTTATCAGATATATTTTATTATCATAACTTTAAGACGTTTTGTAATTTAACAATACAATCTTATCTTGTTTTATAAAACAATTAAATCGTAATGTTATCGTACAAAAGTAATAAGTTTTTGCTTCAGATATTTAATCACCAAATTGTTAAAAAATTTTTTGATATGTACATTAACAACTAAAAAATAATAAATAGTAAAAAAATCTGAACTCTTATCAAGTTTATAGTGGCTCTATATCTGATGATTTATTTCCCCTTTCATTTTGCTTTATTTACGTTACTAAAAATCCATTTTAAAATTCAATAAAAATATTTGTTGTACAATATCTATTTTGTATAAAACAACCTTCCAGAAATAATAATAATATTATATTTAAATAGAGATATTTTTGTTGACCACTTTACGAAGACTTATTCTTTTGAATGATTCACTGCACCACGACTGCCCACCTGTCGAACGTAGACTATTTCGTTGAAATTCAAGACTAGCAACAACCTTCTTGAATTTCATATACGTATCGAAAATACGAAAACATATAAATGCTCATATGTGATGTACTAACACATCTTTACAAAGTTTATATAAATAATGTCATATATTGAATGAGGTGAAGTTTCAACTTTATTATTGGAACACTAACAGTAATTTATTAATAAACTTCAATTACAAGTTATGAATTTAATGAAAATCAATACAAATAATTGCTATTAGTTCTGTCATCATATAAATTGCTTAATAAAACATATTCACAAATTTCGATTAATAAATGGCTTTTTAATTGAAAGACAATAATTAATTAATCAGCACATTTATACATTTATATAAATATATATATATATATATATATTTACATAATTTTCTTTCTGCTATTAAAAACTCAAACAAATCAATTTATTGATTGTGATAATTTAATTCTATTAACACTAATTGAATGTTTTACGTTTTCGATTTGCCTTGAAAAATTTATTGCAAAGAAAAAATGAGAGAGAAAATTACAAAGAGAACCGCTAATTGCTAATTAGTAACGAATGCTCGATTCTGTAATAATTGATTGATATTTTATAGAACTTGTAGATTGAAAGTTACATTGTAAAATTATATTTAATAGAAACAGCTGTTAATTATAAACATAATTATTTAAATAAATAATTCATTGAGATATTAATAATTAAACTTAATTATTAACTAAATATTATGTTTTTAATATATAAAATGTTTTTGTAACTTACTAAATTATAATTTTATATATATAATACATAGTGAAAATATTAAATTATTGAATAGCTACACAGAGAAAAAAATATAGTAAATTTTACTAAACAATATGAGAATAATTACTAAATTTGGATAGTAAACTTGGAACGCTTATGATTTATATAAAAAATTAATAAACAGATAAGCATATTTTACAAGTAGTTTAGTATTTTCTCATATACTGGTTATGGAAAATCTCCTATAGTGCATATTAATTTTTAGTTATATTTAGTAAATTTTACTATCCCTGTTTAGTAAATTTTACTATCCCGTTTAGTAAATTTTACTATCCCGTTTAGTAAATTTTACTATATTAGAATGGAAAAAAATAAAAGTAAATTTTTATTAGCTTTTAACTTTTTATTATTATTGCTATCATTTCGATTATTATTGTTATTTATGTCATCTGCATTGGTGTTGGTGTCGATTTTTGTTTTTTAAAAAATCACTTGTTTCAACCGAGATTCGAACCCTGATCTCCCGCGCGCGAGTTCTTTCCTATGTCTGACGGCCCGATGTCTCCTTTGGATAAAAGTTTCAGAACTTGTAATACATATTTGTATATGCTATCCCCACCAACTTTTAATTTTATCTATACATAGTAGAATTTACTATACAGATAGTAAAAAAATATAATCGTGTTAGCAAAAAATACATTGCGTACAGTAACTTTTAATATTTTGTATAGTAACAAATCCTATATTGTATTAGAAAATTAACTTTCTCAAATTTGTATTTATTAATAGTACTTATAGTAAAATTTACTATACAAATAGTAAAAAATATAATCGTCTTAGCAAAAAATACATTACGCACAATAATTTTGAATGTCTTATTATGTAATTATTACTGACTAGTAAATTTCACTAAACGTTTAGTAATAATTACAATACAGAATGTATTTTTTCATATCTGTTGATAAATTTTATTATAGTATTGTAATTTTTACTATGCTTTTCTATATTCCGTGTATAGTGAGATAAATTTTATGGGAATATTTTATTATCGGTACAATATGAAATGTTATCTCGTGGTATGGTTGCTATAAGTCATACGACAGTTTGTTACTCAGTGAAAGTTTTATTATTAGCTGGTTATAATTTTTAAAAATAATTTCGCGTGAATATATGGAAAGGGAGCTCGTAATTATTTACGTACTCAATGTAAATGTCAAAATATCAAAGACCTAAGCTCACTATGTATTAGTAATTTTTTTTATAATTAATATTTTCCGAAACTCCCCTTCGGGGTGAAATTCAATGCAAGGGAATTAAATAAATAAAAAATCATCCACTCCGCAAATTTTTCCAGTGTAAATGTAAACTCGTCATTTTTATTTTATTTTTTTTTTTAACTGTTAAAAATATTCGTGTGATTGATCGGCTGTCTTGCAGTCAATGAACAATTATTCCTGTCAAATATATTCTGTCACTGCTGTTTGAAATGTAACTATTAACAACTCAACAATCAACAATTTAAATCTGAAGTGCGAAAATAAAAAAAAAATATATAAAATTTTTACAGTTAAAATTGATAGTCGATAGAATTCATTTGAGCGTTAAATCGACTTGGTAATATATTTTAACCAGCATTTTACTTTAACCTTTTTCTCTTTGATCCCTTGATCTTAAAAAAAAACTTTTTATGTTATTTTGTATCCGTTTGATATAAATAAAATCCAAACCAATGAAAAATCTAATAATTAATGTATACTTGAAAAATTTTGAATTAATAAATACAAAAAAAAAAAAAAAAAATGATTTGGAAAAAATTGAAAGGCGTTAATTCGCGCAAATGATGTAGAAGAATTTAATGATCACCTTGCGAGCTTTTTCGATAATAAATAAAAATAATAATAACACAAGGCATGAAAATTAAATTGAGAAGAAAATTAATTAAGGTTATATGAGTATATGAATTTTCAAGACACCGAAAATTCACTTGAATTTTTTTCCATCATTTCCATTATATTCCATGTCTCTTACGATTCACTGGAGCATACATTTTGTAATTCATCCATAGGTTCTTTTTTTCCTTCTATTCTTTTTATTCAAAAGCTCACATTCTTTTTTTTCGAGTTATGCTTCTACTAAAAGCATCAGAAGGAAAAGAAATTAATTTAATTTCAAGAGAAAGTGGAAAAATTTTAATTCTAGCTCTGTATTAGTGACGTAATTGCCTGAGACGTTACAGACAATTGACCAGCAAGAAATTGACCAACGGTCTTTGCCAAAATACAATTACGGTCTTTTTCAAACGATTGACCGGAAAAAATTTTAACGTTATTTCACATCTGCACTGAAAAAATCAGGAGTGATTTTCAATCTGAATTCCTTTCGTCATTCGAAGTTCCGGAGTTTTTTTCTAGTAGAGTTTTTTGTATTGAAATAAACTTCCTTTTGAATTTCACTCCGAAGGGATTAAACAACTAAGAAATCATCCGCCCGCATTCACTCCGGATTTAATCCAGGTCAGTTCGAAAATTTCTTACAGTTAATAGAAGTGGAGAACTTTTTCACAAATTTTTAGAAATAAACAAACTTTTTCTTCTGTCGGGTGATATTCATTTGCTTTTACATTGAATATTGAAATAAAACGTCAAATTTTGAAACAATTTCTACACTATTTTGCAAAAAAAAAAATTTTATGATATTATAGGGATAGTTCCCATAGTATTATGGGAATAGTTCCCATAACGACATGGGAATAGTTCCCATACCATTACGGAAATGGTTCCTATAATGATGTGGGAATAGTATCCATGATATTATGGGAATGGTTCCCATAATATCATGGGAATCGTACCCATACTATTATAGGGATAGTTCCCATAGTATTATGGGAATAGTTCCCATAGTATTATGGGAATAGTTCCCATAGTATTATGGGAATAGTTCCCATAGTATTATGGGAATAGTTCCCATAGTATTATGGGAATAGTTCCCATAACCATATGGGAATAGTTCCCATACCATTACGGAAATGGTTCCTATAATGATGTGGGAATAGTACCCATGATATTATGGGAATGGTTCCCATAATAGTATGGGAATCGTACCCATACTATTATAGGGATAGTTCCCATAGTATTATGGGAATAGTTCCCATCAAGATATGGGAATAGTTCCCATACCATTACGGAAATGGTTCCTATAATGATGTGGGAATAGTACCCATGATATTATGGGAATGGTTCCCATAATAGTATGGGAATCGTACCCATACTATTATAGGGATAGTTCCCATAGTATTATGGGAATAGTTCCCATCAAGATATGGGAATAGTTCCCATACCATTACGGAAATGGTTCCTATAATGATGTGGGAATAGTACCCATGATATTATGGGAATGGTTCCCATAATAGTATGGGAATCGTACCCATACTATTATAGGGATAGTTCCCATAGTATTATGGGAATAGTTCCCATCAAGATATGGGAATAGTTCCCATACCATTACGGAAATGGTTCCTATAATGATGTGGGAATAGTACCCATGATATTATGGGAATGGTTCCCATAATAGTATGGGAATCGTACCCATACTATTATAGGGATAGTTCCCATAGTATTATGGGAATAGTTCCCATCAAGATATGGGAATAGTTCCCATACCATTACGGAAATGGTTCCTATAATGATGTGGGAATAGTACCCATGATATTATGGGAATGGTTCCCATAATAGTATGGGAATCGTACCCATACTATTATAGGGATAGTTCCCATAGTATTATGGGAATAGTTCCCATCAAGATATGGGAATAGTTCCCATACCATTACGGAAATGGTTCCTATAATGATGTGGGAATAGTACCCATGATATTATGGGAATGGTTCTCCTAATGGTATGGGAATCGTACCCATACTATTATAGGGATGGTTTCCATACTATTTTAGGGATGGTTCCCATAGTATTATGGGAATAGTTCCCATAACGATATGGGAATAGTTCCCATAATGATGTGGGAATAGTACCCATAATATTATGGGAATCGTACTCATACTATTGTATGGATGGTTCCCATAGTATTATGGGAATAGTTCCCATAATGATCTGGAAATAATTCCAATATCATTATGAGAATGGTTCCCATAATAGTATGATTACAGTTCCTATACCATTATGAGAACTATTCCCATAATGCATAGGAAAACTTCCCATAATTTTCTTTCCGTGTTAAGGAAATTTCATAAAAAAATCTTTTCACGGGTTAACAAAAAATTTTCAATCAATATCTAGTTTTCGAACCGTACCTAAAAATGACGGACATTTAACATCACTATTCTATATATACACCTTGCATACTTTCAAGTACATAAAACTTTTAAACAATATATATATTCTACTACTAAATTTTTTTGACTCTTCTATTTATATATTATGTACACCTGTCGTTCTCGTCGTCAAAAATATATATGCATTGACATTGTTGCTTTGAAAAATGAGACTGAAGAATATCGAGCGTTTTATAAATGAATATCGCGCGCATTGGAATTTCGTCGAGTCAAATTAAATGCAACCAACAACTAAGTGACGGTGCAAGTGAAAAAGCAGCGTGTAGATTAGCTATATAGATATGATCGTAAAAAAAAAACAACACGTCAGTATGTCATACAATATACTGAACTAAAGTGGCAATGGGTTTAAAAAAATATATTTACGCTACTAGAATGGAGCTGTTTAATATATGAACTAAAAATATTGTATATACTAATGGTGTTGATATATTTTCTGATAAAATCTGTTTGAATTAAAGTTAATTTATAGAATTGCAGATGAGTAATTTATAGTTTGGTAATGTTAGAACTTGAGTTTAACTAAAATATAGCCTTTCGTGTTGATAATGACTGGGACACCACTAACTGTGTCCACAAGTGAGGCTAACCACTAAAGTCCTTTGTTTTCTCAGAAAAGCATACGGTACATGTTTTATTTAGATTTTTTTATTTTGTTATACTTGGAAACTTTGTAAACAACAGAAACAGATATTAATTTAACGTAAGTAGTAAAATTATCCTAATTAATTTTGATACTACAACTTTTTTTTATATAGGGGTGAGTAGGGCAAAATGCGCTTTTTAAGAAAAGGACTTAAATGTAATAAAAATGTAAAGGCATTTTACTCCCATGGGGCTCATTTTGACCCACTATTGCAAATAAATATCAGTGATAATATCATAAACGAAAAAATTTTGAGTCTGCGTTGTGGTGTGAATAATTTGGTGTTGAAATTTTCAACACTAAGGGTGTGAAAGTTACGGCACGGTGTTAAATTTTTGAGTGTGAATTAGAACGTTCCAACGACCGATGGTGTAAATGTACAAGTTCTTTATTGAAAACTCCCGATTACTTCGACACTGAATATTTTAATTTTATTTTCAATCCTATATTGAAAATCGGTCTATCAGTTGACCCTGCGGGCCAGCGCCAAAACCTCCCGCCGTTTTAGAGCTCCTTAAGCTGGAAAAATTGTTGTGGATACATTTTCAAGCTCTTCAAGCTCGAACGTACTTTTGTATGCCTTTGTTTTCGAAAAGAAAACGTATTTTATCATTTTTTCTCAAACGATATCTCTCAAACGAATAAACCGATTTCGATGGTTGAGGTAGCATTCGACGCGGCTTATGAATCTTTAGAGCCCAGTTGATTTTGGAATCAATCCATCGAGCATATTACAAGTTATCCAAAAAAAACAGTTTTGAAAAAAGTTTATTTTTAGAATATCTCTGAACTAGCCCTGCCGATCAAGCTCAATTTTTTTCAGCTTTTAGATATTGGCAAGCCGCGTCGAATGACACCTTGACGATCAAAATCGGTTCATCCGTTCAAAAGTTATAGATATTTACATACGTACGTACATACACTCGAACATCATCTTGAAATTATGATAGCTTCCTAGAACCTCAAAACGTCAAGATCTCTTAGAAATTCGATTTTCGAAAATCGGACCGAAACCAATAATTTCCCAAATTTTAAAAAATTTTAAATTTCCTTAGCGGGAAGTTAATAATAATAACGTTATAATAGTGCTGCAACTGTGTTAAAAGTAGACTGCTTGATGTTTCACAACCAAGAAAATTTTACACTGAGCAGTTCGGAGTTTAATTTAAAATTTAAACTCCGGTTCATAGTGAAGTTAATTTTTAAAGGGAGTGTTTGAATATTAAAACTCCGAACCGGAGTTAATATGGATTTAAATAAAATATACATCATTTAAAATTCACTCCCAATTTTTTACAGTGTAAAATTGGTAGAGATTCTTTAGAAAGAAGATATCATGCAATCTTCAGGAAGTGAGAAAATTAAAAAAATTCTCAAGCCAATTTATTTCTGTGCGAGAATAGTCGGCTTAAAAATATTGAGGTTTAATATTTTTTTATTACGCTCTAGTATACTAATTACTCTAGATTGTCGTTTGTACCATAATCGTTGAGAAAATAAATGACAATTGTTATTTTATAAATGAATAACAGTGTGTTAATAGATATATTATGTGAATGTAATGAATAATCACTATAATTAATTTTGCAGATAACTGTTTGAATTAAGAATTAAACTTGTTGCTGACGCTTTTCATCTACAGGTATGCTACTATACAATATTACACAATGGATAGTAAGCTATATAAGTATGACTAATTATTTATATAGAAGTTTATTTTAAATGGCAGAGTTAAAATTTCGTGTAAATATTTAGCTACTAATTGTGAAAAATTACTACCAATTAGTGTAAGCCTGGTAAATTATGCCTTTCAATCAATTACTACTTATTGTCTATTAGAGTCTACCTTCGCTGAATAAAATATAATCAGATTAATTTCCATGTAGTTTCAAGGGTCGCAATGAATTTTAGTGACAGTCGAAATTACACTTTTGCACTTTAAATTTTTATTTTGAAGCTCCCTAAAGCCAAAAGACCGTATAAAAATCTAAACCCTTTTGAAGTTAATAATACGATATACTCTAAATCACAGATAATTTTTAACAAAATATCTCTATGTAAGGTACCCGCGGGAAATAAGGCCTAATAAACAATAACAAAAAAAAAATAATGAAGTAGGTAATATCTTTTGAAATAATGAACCAATTTTAACGTTCAGTGAGACATTCAACGCAGGTTTCCAACTACCAACTTTAACAAAAACTGTCATCAATTAGTTCAACAATTTGAATTTTATTAGAAAAAAAAACTCTTTTTCGATATTCCTTCGACAACGGTTTCTCTTGAATAAATGAACTGATTTCGATGGTCGAGGTGGCATTCGACGCGGCTTATAAAATTTTAGAGCTGGATAGATGTTGGAATCAATCCATCGAGTATATAACAAACTATCCGAAAAAAAGATTTTTGAAAAAATTTTAGTTTTTAAATATTTTCTATTACACTGTATTGATTATGCTCAATTTCTCTTACATTGTTAGAGTTAATGAGCCGCTTCAAACGCCACTGTAAATTCTGACATCTTGAAAATAGTCAGAATAGCTTCCCAGGACCTCAAAACATCGACACCTTTGAAAACTCGGTTTTTGAAAATCGGATCAAAACCTATAACTTGTCTTTTTTTTTAAATTTTTCAACTTTCATAGCGGGAAGTTAAAAATATATAACATAGTTAGGTTAGAGTACATAAAGCGCTGAACATTTAATCAAAGCAAAGTGTAAATGATCTCATGTCACAGTAATTTAAGTACTCCGAAAGGTGACGATAATACAGTTAAGGAGTGAGAATGGAGTTAACCGAAGACATCTTCAAAGGCATTACACGCTAGTACAGTGTTCACAAGTGATGTGTAATCAGTTTGCCATGGTGCTCTAATTTAGTGGGCAACCCCGTCTACCTCCTTTGGATGGACTCTGGAGAACAGACAGATTGGATCCATTTTGTGAGACTGGTTTGTGATGGTGAACATCCCTGACAGCTCTAAGAGAACCAAAGGCGACAGACAGGATCGAATTAAGTTGAAAGCTCTCGATGCATCACGTCCACGTGTCGTGTTCGTCTCACACTTTACTACTTGACAAAGCCGTGTGTCTAGCCAACTTGTAACGCGGGCTTTCAAGTAATTAGGTCGACACTGTGTACAAAGAAAATGCCGCCTTTCATTAACCACGTGTCTTCGTGTCCAGAAATTTTTATTTATTTTATGAAAAAATGTTATTTTATGAGTCAAGTGAATACTGAGTACTCAAACTTTATTATTTAAATATACGGGAAGGGACGGCAAAACGGAACCGCTAAGGAAATTATTTATTTTCAAAGGGAGTTTATTTTAATATCAAAACTCCGAAATTCACTCCCGACTTTTTACAGTGCAGAAACATTGGTTATAATTAAATTATACTGTATATATATTTATATATACACAGTAAAAAACGAATCGACAAAATGTAAAAAAAAGCGTATGTTAAAATTCTGAGTGTTGAATTTTCAACACTTTTGTGTGTCAATTTAACATACAATATTTATCTTGTTTCAACTGTCGCAATCGATTGATTTTTTAACACACAAAAATGTTATTTTATACGAGAGTAACACTTTTTATGTGTTATTGTGAAATCAACACACAAAATATGTTAAAAATAATCTCGACCATCACAAAAGAATTCTCAGAAAATTTCAAGTAAAAATGACGTATTAAAAATATCGCCTGTTTAATTTGCAATCGTTTTTAAAATACATAACCTAAACTTTTAAATTAATGTTGATGAAATATAATTATTTTTTTGAAATTAAAATAATTATTTTATTTTTGTTATTGTGAGAGAATTTATAGTAATTTTTTTATACATATTTGAATATTGAAGATAAATAATAGATGATATTATATATATTGAACAATATGTGATATTATTATTACTATTTTTTTTTTATTTTTAGTTTTATTTATATTATTATTACTAATATTATCGTTATTTTTAATATTTGATTGCTGAAGAATCAATTACTACAGTTAATTCATTGATTTTAACTTTACATTAAATAATGTGAAAAACATTTTTAAGAAGTATCCAACACTGAGAAAATTAAATGATTGGAGTTATCATCTAATAATGGTAAAATTTTTACTATCAATCTGATAGTAATGAATATCATCTAGATGATTGTGTAAATCATCTAGATTGTAATGGTTACCATCTGGATGATAATTATTACGATCATGGATGTTAACTCGAGTTAATTAGGATTATTATCCTAAATAGTTATATTTATAATTTCTGATAGTAACTGGTACCATCAGAAATTATTATAGTTACCATCAAAGATAATTAGAATAACAATTAATTCGATTATAATGAAACCATCATTTTACAAGGGTAAAAAAATACTAGATGTTAATATGGGAGCCTGGGGCACGAAGGGCCCTTTCAAAAATTAAGTAAAAAAGTTTTATTTTCATTTTCCGTCAAGTTATGACCTCTATATTATTTTTATCACATTTTTAGGCCAATATGTGATATGTGGGGTAAAATGGATCACTCGAAAATAAATTTTTATTTCGTTTTCCGTCAAGTTCTGACCTCTATAATGTTTCTATTATATTTCAGGTCAATATGTGATATGTGGGGCAAAATGAACCTCTCGAAAAACAAAATTGTAACGAAAAAATTATTTTTTTTTTATTTTCCGCCTAGTTAATTTTTTCGTTACCCTTTTTTTTGAGTGGCCCATTTTGCCTCAGTGCCCCATTTTGCCCCACCCCTCCGCCTCAAACACTTTTCACGTTAAAAATTTTGGGCGGCCCATTTTGCCTCCAAATATTTCGAGGCATCCAAAATTTCAGGGGGCCCATTTTGCCCTCCCTTCCCCTACTTGAAATTTATTGAATTTTCGATCAATTTTTTCATAATAATAATTACCATCCCTGATAGTAACTGTAATCATCCTGATGGTAACTGTAATCATTCTGATGGTAACTGTTATCATCCAATGATCGTTAATCCTATTAACAAAAATTATAACTCTAACTATCTTTGCATTTAAAAGCGTTCTTATCATCCTAGATGATTGGGGCTAAAAATTTAGGATAATAAACACAATCATTTAATTTTCTCAGTGAAGTAACACAAAAGCGTATGTCAAATTCAACACTCTTCAAGTGTTGCAAATAACATATAAGTGTGTTAAAATTGAAGGTTACGTTTTCGAAGATTTTGACACTCATAACGTGTTACTTTTAACATACACGAGTGTAACTGTTTCAAAACAAACGACGTACGCTGAAATAACATACAAATAAGTGTCAATCGATCGTTTTACGCACAGCAAGTGTCAATTTTGACGAATCCTTTTTTACTGTGTATATTTAAAATAGTTATTTTTACAATTTTATTGATGGAAATATTTCAGTGATTGATTTTAAATAGTAATTTAATGTCTTCTATTGACGTAATCAAAAGTATAGTAATAAAAATGTGACAAGCAGAGACACACTATTATATGCGTTCAAGTAGCGTTTAATTGCTTTAATAAAACGATTAAGCGACAATGGAATACGCACTAATACATTCATCTCTCTCGGTTATAGTGAGCCACAGCTGCACGATAAAATGAGCTCTTTACGTGACTAGACGAGCTCTAAAATTATTAGTTACAAATGGAAGGATAATTATTGCGCTCTAGGTGTTCGCAATTAAATTTAATTAATTCAATAAATATTAAAGCCAAATTGCATTATTAAAGAAATTTTTAATACTTCAGTTTGTAAATTTATTTCGTTACACAAAAAAATTTTCATGTCTGTTGAAAATAATCCGTGTTCAAATTTTTCGGTGAATGGTTAATATTCTCGTGCGTTAATTTTATATAATAGACTATACTATATACTATTCATTACAATTTTTTTTTGTCAATCTTTACTCTAACAATGAAAAAAAAATAAAAATCGTTTAACTTCAGTTATATTTGACTTTCATATATAAATATATAATATTTCGTAATAACAAATAATAATCAAATATTTATCCATCTATTGAAATTATTTATCGTAAAAAAATTCATATGTTTATATATCATTGATAATATTTTTATACTGCTTTTTACACAAATTCACTAGCCTGTTAAAAATTGAGGGGGAATTCGGAGTGATTATGGATTTTATTTAAATCTGAATTCAATCCATCACTCGCAGTTTCTCGGAGTTAATTTTACTCTAAAGGCATTACATCCATGTATTTCGCAAATTTTTACATTGTATGCATCAAATTTTCCGTTTTCATCTAATACTTAACTTTCCGCAAGTTATTGGTTTAGGTCCGATTTTCGAAAATCGAGTTTTCATCAAATATCGTCGTTTCGAAATCCTAGGAAACAATTCTGACCATTTTCAGATGAACGTCCACGTGTGTGTCTGTGCCCCGACAAAGTCGCCGAGCTTCGAAATTTTCGCATAGATCGGCCGATGCCTGATTTGCAATGATTGGCTAATAAATGCCTTACTATACTGGCCCGTGCATGGTGAATCATTGTCAGCTGTCTTTTTGCTTATAAAAATGGCGCACAATTAACCGTCGTTCGTTGGCCAACGGTTTGGAATGCTCTTGATACCAAGCTTTGACCTCTGATTGATTGTCACGATAGGCCAATGCTTGGCATACCGTTATCAGCTGATATTTAGCCGATCCTCGGCCCATGCTTGAAAATTGACAGCCATTCATGACCCAGTAACGGGCCGATTCTTTTTCTTTGTATAAGTGTATGTAATTTTTTTCTAGAGCTCTCCGAACTTGAAAATGGCGGGAAGTTTTGGAGTTTCCCCGCAGCGTCAATCGTTTTTTTTTTTTTTTTTAATTTAAAAACAAATGTTTGATATCTTTATTAAATTTCGTGTCAATGAATTTAGTACATAAATTGTATAACGTAGATAATAAATAATTATTGTTCGATTGTAACCAAGAAAAATGAAGGAAAGAATAAGAAGATTTAGAAGAATGAGATCACAGACGCTTGACGACTGCGAGCTGATAACTGAATGGAGCAAAGAGGCTAATTGCTTTTGAGAAGAAAAAGATTTTTTTTTTTTTTAAATAAGACCAAGAATGGAAAGAAGAATAGAAGATGAAGAAATAGTTGAGAGTATAGATAAAAGTGAACATTTAATCGTATAATTAGAGCTGATCCATTCAGTCTGAATAACTTATGATATTTTTTTTTTTTATTATAACTTTTCAACTTAATATTAAAAAATATTGCGAAATTTACTTTTACACGGAAAGAAAATTATAGGGAGTATTCCTATGCATTATAGGAATGGTTCCTATAATGGTATAGGAATTGTACCCATACTATTATAGGAATGGTTCCTATATATTATAGGAACCACCCCTATACCATTATGGGAACCATTCCTATAATATTATAGGAACTATTCCTATAATTAGAGGAACCATTTCTATAACATTATGAAAATGGGAATAGCTCCTATAATAGTATAGTAACCATTCCTATACTATTATAGGAACTATTCCTATAATAGTATAGGAACCATTCTTATAATATTATAGGAACCATTCCTATACTATTATAGGAACTATTCCTATAATAGTATAGGAACCATTCTTATAATATTATAGGAACTATTCCTATAATATTATAGGAACCATTCCTATAATATTATAGGAACTATTCCTATAATTATAGGAACCATTTCTATAACATTATGAAAATGGGAATAGCTCCTATAATTATAGGAATGGTTCCTATAATATTATAGGAAACATTCCTATAATACTATAGGAAACATTCCTATAATATTATAGGAACCATTCCCATAAATTATAGGAACCATTCCTATAATTATAGGAACTATTCCCATAATGGTATAGGTATCATTCCTATAATTATAGGAACTATTCCTATAATTATGGGTAATATTCCTATATCTATAGGACGTGTTCCCATAATTTATCGTCGTCATTCCTATACTAGTATAGGATGAAATTTCACAAAATTATAGGAACCATTTCCATAATTTTTTTTCCGTGCATTATTTTTTTTTTTTACTGTTTTTCCTCGAGAGAAATTTATAATTTTTTTCTACTGTATAAAAGTTGGATCTTCTTAATACTTTGTAATTCGTCAGATTTACATCAAGATAATTAATAAAGACAAGTTATGAGCTTCAGAGATAAAATATATTTTATACTTTATTGTCAGAGCGTTAAAGTTTACTATAATTTAAAAATGCAAAGCTTTGAGAATTAAGATAATAATATTTAACAATATTGTTTTAATTACAATTTTAATAAATATATATTAAGCATCATAATTAAATTCTTTAAAAATAACATTCGAGTATTCGTTAATGATAATTTTGCAGAATGTTAATTACATTTTCATTTTCAGTACGACTTTTCATGCGCCTGTACACAAAGCAACCTTAATATTTCCTTGTTTACGCAGTTGATAATTTAAACCCCTAGTTTTAGTTACGTGTATATTTATATAGATATATAGATTCTGAGGTATATAAGGGAATGAAAAACAATTAAACAGAGTGACAATTTTAGGAAGATGAAATACTGCTCTAAAATTTATACTAATTTCGCCAAGTCGGTCAAGGGGACAAAAGAATAGATAAAATATCTAGGGAAAATAAGAGCGAAACAAGTCCGGGTGGAAAACAGACCACTCCAAAAATTTGTTTATTTTCTAAAATCGTTTTTGAAAATTATTTATGACTCTTATCATTATTTTTGTACAATAGTAAGTGTGCCAAAAATTTATTCTTAAAAAACTTTTTTTTTTCAGAAATTTTTCAGTGAACTCAATGTATTGTTGGCTACGAAAAAAACGTCCGATGTCTTCTTTGTTGTATCTGAATTTGACATTAGCCATTTATCTTCAATAATTTTTTTTTTCGGCATTGTTATTAACTGATAGTACTACAATTTTTTTTTTCACTAAGATTAATATAAACAACTTTATTATAGTATTTTTTTTTTAAGAAAAAGAAAAGAAATTTTGCAATTTTTCGGGGGTGGTTCGTTTTGCCTATCCGGAAAAAATTTTTTTTCTATGGCAACTGGAAATTTGGTTTAACTTCAAATACACGGAAAAAAAGTAGTAGTGGCTACTGTCTGGGATAGTACTGAGTACTTTCTGAAAAAAAAGTTTCAGACAGTACTGTATGCTATCTAGACTATAACTACTACTCTCTGGATAGTACTGAGTACTATGCCGGACAGTAGTGGGTATAGTGTAGATAGTAGTGGATACAGTCTAGATAGCATACAGTACTGTCTAAAATTTTTCACTTCCCGCTAAGAAAATTGCAAATTTTCAAAAATTCGGGAAGTTATTGGTTTCAGTCCGACTTTCGAAAATCGAATTTCTAAGAGAGCTTGACGTTTTGAGGTCCTAGGAAGCTATCCTGACTAATTTCACGATGATGTCCGAGTGTATATATGTACGTATGTAAATATCTATAACTTTTGAACGGATAAACTGATTTTGATCTTCAAGGTGCCATTCGACGCGGCTTGCGAATATCTTGAAGCTGAAAAAAATTGGACTTGATCGGTATGGCTCGTTCAGAGATATTTAAAAAATAAACTTTTTTCAAAAATGTTTTTTTTGGATAACTTTTTATGTTCTGGATGGATTATTTCCAAAATGGACTGGGCTTTGGAGCTTCATAAGCTGCGTCGAATGCCGCCTCAAACATCTAAGTCGGTTGATTCTTTCAAGAGATATCGTTGTCGAAAGAATTGAAAAAAAAAAATTTTTTTAGTATTTTGAAAATTTCTCAAAAACGACTCGATAAATCGATTTCAAAATCTAATCAGTTGTAGAACTCAATAAAACGCGTCGATTGCCACCTTGAACGTCTCAATCGGTTTATTCGTTCGAGAGATATCGTTTGAGAAAAAATAGTAAAAAACGTTCTCTTTCGAAAACAAAGACATACTAAAGTATTTTCGAGCTCGAAAATGTATCTACAACGACTTTTCGAGCTCAAGGAGCTCGAAATAGGCGGGAAGTTTTGGGGCTGGCCCGCAGGGTCAACCGACAGACCGATTTTTTTTTACAGAAAGTACTCAGTACTATCCCAGAGAGTAGCCACTACTATTTTTTTTTCCGTGTAGAAGCCAAAAGAAGAAAATTCTCTGTATTCAAATGCACAAAAATTCATTATTTCCTTAGTGTTTCATTTTGCCCGCGAAGGGTAGAATAGAATAAAAAAAATTCTCTCTTTAGAATACGGAATAGAAAAAAATAATTTGGCTGTCAATTCGGATGAACAAGCATCTTCGATAAAACGTGAGCAGGATCAAAGATATAAATATAAATGCGCGCGAAATGTTGAAGTCTCAAATTTTTCATGTACTCCAGTCTTTCAAATTCGAAAAATGCATTACGTGACTTTTTACTCCTTATGTATTTATAATAAAAAAAATATTGAACAAAATACATGTCTGCATATATACACACATATATATATATATATATATATATATATATATATATATATATATATATATATATGTGTAAGATCACGTAATATATTGAACTTTTATTTACGTCAATAGTGAGCTTCAATTTATATATTTTTTATGTTTCTAGATTAAGAAATAAATAATAGCAATTAAAGTTGATTGAATGCACTTAAATGGTTTATTGATTTGGTAACGAGTTAATTTGTTTTAATGAAACTTTGCCAGTAAAATTGATGATAAGCTTTAACTTAAAGTAAGAAAACAAAGTTGAGGTAAAAGTGAAAATAAAAAGAGTGAGATTTCAGTTGAAACTGTGAGTTAGTTTACAGTCGATGGGTCATGGTTCCTTTCTTTACTCTAAGTGCTACGGAATACGTTATTCGTACTTGACTCGTAAGTTTGCTTCCTCTAGACGTGAGTTACCATCGAAGCGAATTAACATTATCCAAGTTAATGCTTTCAAGGATCGAGTGTATTTTAAATCTCGAAAATTTAATTTTTTCAGACTTGTGAGAACTTCGACAAGCTTTTTTTTTAATTCATTTAATTACGGGTTCATGTAAATATTTTTTCAATTACTTTCCTTTTATGTTAACTCCAATTTTTGAATAAAATAAAAAAGAATGTTTGAATGTTGAAAGAAATTATTGGGCTGTAATAGAGATTATGAGTAGTATTCAAATTTTAACAACATTCGTATGAAATTTTTAGTTAATATAAATTCTTCATTATTATGTAGTATAAGAGCAAAAAAAAATGGGTTGAATAATGGGATTGAGTGTTTCAAGTATTAGCTATGGAGCTAATGAGTTTCCAGCGCAATAATCGATGCTCAGGCTTTAACATTATGAGGATTAAAATAACTAGAGCGCTCTTGTACTTTTTGTTTAATTTGTGGAAAATTTTTAATTAATGGATTAGTAAATTATATCCGTGTGATATTATTTAAGTACGTAGAAAAAATGATTTCTCGGTGCAAGAAAAATTTTGCACCATGGAATGAAAACAGAAATTTTCTTGGCTTATGAAAAATATTGCATCATGAAATGAAAACAGAGGTTTTCTTACTGTAAGAAAAATTTTGGACCATGGAATGAAAACAATAAATTTCTTAGCGAATGAACAATTATGCATCATGGAATGAGAACAGAAATTTTCTTAGCGTTTGGAAATTTTGCACCATGGAATGAAAACAGAAATTTTCTTAGTGTAAGAAAAATTTTGCATCATGGAATAAAAACAGAAAATTTCTAAACGTAAGAAAAATTTTGCACCATGGAATTAAAACAATAAATTTTTTAGCGTATGAAAAATTATGCATCATGGAATGAAAACAGAAATTTTCTTAGCGTATGGAAATTTTGCATCATGGAATGAAAACAGAAATTTTCCTAGTATAAGAAAAATTTTGCATCATGGAATGAAAACAGAAATTTTCTTAGCGTAAAAAAAATTTTGCATCGTGGAATGAAAACAGAAATTTCCTTGTGTAAGAAAAATTTTGCATCATGTAATGAAAACGAAAATTTTCATAAGACCCGAAAAAATTTCTTGGCGCAAGAAAAATTCTTCTCATCCCAAGAAAAATTTCGTTTTCAACTCAAAACGCAGAAATTTTCTTAAGACAAGTAAAAATTTTTTGCGTCAAGAAATCTTTCTTTACTGTGTATAACAGACAAATGGACTAAATTTAAGTAAATATAGAAGCGAGAACATAAGAGTAAAGTAAGCCCTTGGTTATTTTCACCTCAATCGTTTCAAACGTTGATTTTAATTAAAAAAAACCTCACCCTTCTTATTGGATTCTTCTTCAAGTTTTAACTCGTACGATTTTCATTTTATTTTTAATTTAAACCTCTAATCCACCCGAAAGTTTATTAATTTTTTTTTATATCTTCGACAATTGAACGTGAAAATTTTATAATTAAATTTTAATAAAATAAAATAAAATAATTAAAACTTGTAATTATTTTCTCTCATTTTTTTTTTTTCCACAAAAAAAAACTTTTTTAATAACTACAATTTTATTGATAATTAAATTTTTTTTAAAAACTCAATAAAGTCAATTATAAAATATTTTAATTTTAAGACCGTAAAAAAAAAGATTAAGTATAAAAAATATTGAAAAAGAATTGATAGCTAGTATCTAAAGTTTTCGTACAAATAAAAAAAAAAAAAGAATGACAATAGTTCTAGCGTGTGCTCAGTAAACATTAGAGCTTCCACAGAGAAAATGGTTTGTAAAGTAACGAGCATTTTAAAATAGGGATTGGCCACGTAAAAAAGTTTGTTTAAAATACACTAGACTAGAGAATAACTAAAATGCTAAATATGCAAATATATTATCCAAGTAAAGGTACAGAACATATACATATATACATATGTATACGTATAGATACATTCTGTCAAGAGGATGTGTAACTTTATCCTTTGCCGAGGATTTCAGTGCGTTAATGGAAACACATTGTATCTGTGTATATGTAAATGTAAACGTGTTGCTTCAAACGACAGTATGTACATACGGTTGTTCTCTTCTACTAGTCAATCGACTGGACTAAGTTTCAAACTATAAACTTGACAGATAGCTCGTAACTTCGAGACAGTATATGTAAATTATTTCAAATTAAAATCCCTAATAATTAAAATAATTTAGATTTGCAATTAAAAAAAAATAATTATCCTGAAGTTTATCAATTTCGTTATCGAAAAAAAAATTTAATTATTTTTACTGGGTTAAATTTTTGACTTACCATTTTTTTAAGAAATCTAATTTGGGAATCCAGAAGTTTGATTTGATCTTTACTGAAACTTAAATAAATAATAAATAGTGGGGTATAGTTTGAAATAATGTATCAGTGGTACGCACAGAATGAAACGCGGCAGGATACTGAAGGCAAGAACTAACGTAATCTCTCATTCGTTCTTGCTCTCGAGCCCTATACTGTACTATTCTGTTCTATATACCGATGGAGGGAATAAATGCGCGCGCAACCCTTGCCCCGAATTCCCATCGTTTTTAGTTCTTACATTACATTACATTAGATATTACGTTATATATTAGTTTTATCTAATATATAGCTGTACTTATGCTATTATGTGGGAACCCCAAATGTCTTTGCCACAATACTTCCTTTTGTGTGTTGTTATTTTTTTTATGCTGACAGCTTACTTATATCACGATCAATGACAAACATATACTATTATTTGCAATTGGGAATTTATTATTTAAAGTCATGGTAAAAAATATTGTGTGCGCGTTTAATTTTTTGTGCTGATTATTTTTTGTTAAATCAAAACATTTTAATTTATTAAGTGTAAGTTGTATTTTCTAAAAATTAATTTTTAAAATCTTGAGAAATGTTACAGTTATTAAGTGACGAGTTACGATATTCGATATAAATTTTTTCTTTTTTTTTGAATTAATAGTCAACGAGAGGCGTTTTTGGGGGCGTTAATATCCAGACATGTTTATCAATAGCTCTGGATTTATTCATTTTAATAGCTTACAGAAAAGTATTAGATAATAGGATTTTATGTTTAGTTATGGGTAATAATAATAATTTACATTTTTTAAAAATTAATAGATAATTTTTTTGTGCTACTATACACAGAAAAAAAGATTTCTTGGCGCGAAAAATTATTACTCGTCTTAAGAAAATTTCAATGTGTCCCAAAAAACCGAAATTTCTTGCAGCAAGTCAAATTTTTTTTTGACTGCCCGTGTAAAAAAAATTTTTGATAAAGTGTTGACTTTTCTAAACTTCAAAACGTGACACGACTAACATTTTTTAAACTTTTTAAAATTCAAGAGAAAAATCAATAAATATTCCGATATTTGAGACATACAGTAGGACTTCGTTATAAGACTACGCATTATAAGACTCTTTCCCTCAATTTGTTAAAACTCGCTCGGAACGCTTCTCCCACCAATAACTCAATAAAAGTTTTGCGCCGAAACCTCGCTATAAGACTAACGACCAGTACGACTAAAATCGAGATAAAATATACATACATAAAGATTGTAAATTAAATAACTTATTTTCATAAAGAATAATTAAAATTTCGTGGTATCACATAATTAATTAACAAAACAAAGAACGACAAAATTTTGTTTATTTGTGATTATATGTGAAATGGATTTACTGAATAACAGAGTAGAGTTGAACCGAATACATAAATAAAACGCAAAACAGCGATAGTCTTATAGCGAGGTTTGGGCGCAAACGCTGTCAAGCACAATAGTAGGGATACCTCAATTCTAAGAATTTTTTCCCCTACAACCCCGAGCTAGTCTTATAACGAGGTCCTACTGTACTAAAAAAAAAACGTGCAGAAATAGTTCAAATTAGATTTTTCTGAACGTATTTTGCACTGAAAAAGATTATGAAACCTAGCATTTTTAATGAAGAGCCAACAAAAATCACAAAAGAGTTAAAAACGTTGATTTGTAGTTTAAAAAGTGTTTAAAAAATTTTTGTTGTGTCACGTTTTAAAGTTCAGAATAGCCAACATTTTTTTTTACACAAGTGAGAAAAAAAAATTTTTGTAAATTTTAGTATAACCGTTTTACCCCACATTCCCTTAATCAACGGTTCTTCTGTAAAAACGTATTTTATTTATAACCACATTTATAGATAAAATCAAATGTTATATCAGAGTAAAATTTGTATATATATTTTTTTTCTATCAATCGGAAAAAAAGTAATCATAAAAAAAAAAAAAAAATGAAATTGAAAATTCACTTGATATTACTATAGAGCTGTTTGTCAAATATATGGATGTAAAATATTTTTATTTTTGAAATAAATTTTTTTTTTTAATATTGACGTAGAAATATAGTTGATGAGTTGAATTATCCCGAGTTTAAATGATAAGAGTCTTGATGTTCCAATCACTATTGCGTCAGGATTTCAATCAGAGGCGCAATTGAAGCACTCACGACTGCGATCGTAATAAATAGCATTGGGATCAATTGAATAAATCAATAAGTTCACAACTACATTTTATTTATTTATAAAATATATCCAAGTATAAAAATGAAATATTTTTTATTGATTATAAAGAAAATTCTGTTACTCTTCAAAAAATTGGAAGTGATTTCGGAGTGATCTGAATTTTTTTTCAATCTACATTCTCTCTTAACCGGAGTTAAAATATTAAAATAAACTCCGTATTTATTCCGAAGTGACTCCGGATATAATCCGCGTTGACTCCGCAAATTTGTTGCAGTCTAGAGGAGGGGGGAGGAAACGTGGTACCCCCAAAATTTGATAAAGAAAAAAATTTTTTTTTGTCGTCTAATTACTATAAATCCGATATATTTGCGGATTTTTAGCCTTACGCATGACATCTGGGGCAAAATGGACCAGCCAAAAATTCTGAAAAAATGTGGGCACTAAAAATATTCGAAAATAATATTTTATTTTTAAATCGATAAAATTTTTTAAATAATGCAAAATAATCTGTAATCTGAAAAATCAAAAAACACGTTTTTGGGTTCGAAATAATGACAAAGAAGAAATATAGAATTGTTTTTTTTTTTATTAAATAACAAGTAGTAATCAAGCTAATCGACGGGGAATAATTTTTTACACCTAAAAAAATTTTTGTTGAGTATTATAAAACCAAAAATAGTTGTCAAGAGAAAGAAATCCATTCTTAATGATGAAAACAATTTAAATACAGAAAAAAAAAAAAATTTATCATTTTTTGGAGGCGGGCCTCTCTGCCCCACAAAAAACTTTTTTTTCTGCCTTCGTATCCACTAATGATGTTAAATGTAATTTTTCTTGAGGTATATTAAATTTGACCAACTTTTAGAAATTTTTGTTTTTCAACCTTTTCAAAAGGTACCCCATTTTACCCGCCAAAAATAAAAATTTTATTTTATAACAGCAACTAAAAATTTTGTCTATTTACATTGAATGTCATTAAAAATAAAAAGATTTAGCGTATTTTAGTCCTCGAAAACTTAGTATTTTCCGAAGTATCCCCTTTTGCCCTCCCCCTTCCCTATATAAAAATTTTGTATAATAAAGTACAACTTTTGTTATCAAATCATATTTTTTTTAACGAAACTTAAAATTTGCAACGAATAATATTTTTTTTTATTTCCCATTGCAATAATCAGCTGAGGCTTAAAAATATCAACGCGAATGTTCAACACAGATAAAACGGAGCTTATCATTTTTTTTTACCCTTCAAGGAAGATTTATCTTCGAATAATGTCGACAACTGGTCGCACAGCCAAAACGTTTTCCTTCCGGTTTTAGTCAACGTTTGCATTTCCAATTTTATATAAAAACAAGCATAATACACTCAAATAAAATCTATGAATTATATAATGTACTAAGCTTTAGAAATAAAGAAAACAATATTTTTTTTTTTTTTGTAAATATCATTATTCCCAAAAAAAAAAATATTTTATTGATATGATTTATAAAAGTACTATTTATTAACAAAATATTTTTAACCAAACAATAGACCGACCATAAATAAATTCAATTTATAAATTTACGGGTTGATATTTATTAGGGCGTAGAGTATAAAAAGTTTATTGCTGATGTTATCAGTTATATTTAAAAGCGTAAAATTTTTACGACAATATATATTGTTTTTTCATGAGATTTATTTTTACATAAAAAAAAATATTTAGTTATTTAAATTTAATTTATTTATTAAAACAATGATATACTGTAATAAATTTGCGGAGTGAATGCGGAGTGGATGATTTTTTATTCATTTAATTCCCTCGGAGTGGATTTCACCCCGAAGGGAAGTTTCGGAAAATATTAATTATAAAAAAAATTACCAATACATAGTGAGCTTAGGTCTTTGATATTTTGACATTTATATTGAGTACGTAAATAATTACGAGCTCCCTTTCCATATATTCACGCGAAATTATTTTTAAAAATTATAACCAGCTAATAATAAAACTTTCACTGAGTCACAAACTGTCGTATGACTTACAGCAACCATACCACGAGACAACATTTCATATTGTACCGAAATATAAAATATTCCCATAAAACCCGGGGAAAATGATTTAGATCTGCCAAGATATAATTATATCTGACCAGATAAAATTATATCTTGGCAGATCTATTCATATCTGATCAGATCTAATATTTAGACATGATCAGATTTCATTACATCTGACCAACCACTGGTTATATATCCGGTCAGATCTAATCAGATATAATTAGATCTGGGCTAGATTTAATATCAGGCATGATTATATCTGGTCAGATCTGCGTATATCTCCTGAGATCTGATGAGATATAACTATATCTGAACTAAATCAAACATTTCATATGATCAGATCTTATTATATCTGCTCAGATATAACCATGTATACGTCTTACTTTTATAGATAATTGTTTATGTCTGGTCAGATCTGCGTATATCTCGTAAGATCTGATCAGATAGAACTATATCTGAACTAAATTCAACATTTAATATGATCAGATCTTGTTATATCTGGTCAGATATAATCATGTATACGTCTAATTTTTATTGATAATTCATTATGTCTGGTCAGATCTGCGTATCTCTCGTAAGATCGGATCAGATATAACTACATTTGAATTAAATACATTTTAAATAATCAGATCTCATTATATCTGCTCAGATATAATCATGTATACGTCTTATTTTTATAGAAAATTATTAATATCTGGTCAGATCTGCGTGTATCTCGTAAGATTTGATTAGATATAAATTCATCTAAACTAAATACAACACTTAACATAATCAGATCTTATGATATCTGCTCAGACATAATCATGTATACATTGTATTATTATTGAAAATTGTTCATATGTAGTTATTTACACTCACGCGATCACATACGTGGGTCAGCGCAGTGGATAGCACCAAAGACTTTAAATCGGAAGGATGCAAGTTCGAGCCCAGCAGTGACCGGGATTTTTTAATAAATTATAATCATTTGTAATTCCTCTAAGTAATGTTTGTAATATATCAGACTACATTTCGGATTGAATTGAAATTATCTTTTTTTTTTTCACAATTTAATATTTTTTTTAGTGGGGATCACCGGGGAAAAAGGTTCAGATCTGACCACATATAATTATATTTGATCAGATCTGGCCAGATAGAGACAATTTAAAGATCTGGCCAGATCTATTTTGTCAGATCTGATAAGATATAATTATATGTGGTCAGATCTAAACCTTTTTCCACGGGAAACTATCTCACTATAGCTATTCAATAATTTAATATTTTCACTATGTAGTATATATATGAAATTATAATTTAGTGAGTTACTAAAACATATTATAAATTAAAAACATAATATTTTAAGTTTAATTATTAATATTTGAATAAATTATTTATTTAAATAATTATGTTTCTAATTAACAGCTGTTTCTACTCAATATGAATTTATTTAAGTATTAAAACTCCTGACCGGAGTGAATGCGGATGGAAATAAAATCCGTATTTATTCCGATTTTTTCCAGTGTAATGACAATTAAATCAATAAAAACATTCGAACAATTTCTCCGACGAACATCAATTTTTTTTTTTAAATTAATTTTAATTTTTTCAATAAAAAAAAAAAATAATCCTTTATTTCAACAGAATAGAAAGCGAATCATAAATTTTATGTCGTGAAAGTATGGCCTGAAAAACAACAACAAAAAATAAGATGTAGATAAATGATCTGCATTGTTTTTATTTATCAATTGAACCCGCGTACGTGTAGAAGCAACACGCGAAATGAAGCCACTTGAGTTGATCTCAACATGATTGGCCAGCATTGTGAGCTCTCGATCTCTCGTTTATGACAAAGCAGCCAGGGTTTGTCTGTTATGACGACAGCATTGTCTTCCGGTTTATTTGCGTTTCCCCCTTCCCCCTCCAATATATATGTATAAATCTCTTGTCGCGCACTTTACCATGCCATGTACTGGCTTCTCAATCCCATCGACATACATGTATATCATTTAGATATATCTATATCAGTCTTATAAATTCCTCTCACTCTGTCATACATACTTACTCCCAACTCATGCTCTCAAGTTTCACGAGCTTCCAAACCCGATCGCTCTTCACTTCTCTATTGTAAGCACTCGACTTGTGCATTCGATCATTTCCATCCCTTCAGACTCCATCCGACTCTAATATATATCATGGTTATCAGCAGCAATTGCGCTTCGATATATTCGATTTATCACAAATATAATTTATTGTGTCTTATTCTCAAGGCACATTTTTATTTTCTAAACTGGCGAAAAAATAAACAGTAAATTATTGCAGCGAAAATTGATGTTTATTTCAAGTTTATTCGTTTACGCGATATGTCGCCTGTCCGACGTTACTTTTTCTTCCGGTAGTTTAATTTCATTTAATTTCATTTATTTTTATTTTATTTTTTTTTTGTTAACAGTCAGTGAAAAATATCACTCCTCTAGTTTTTTTTTCTTCTCATACTTTTCACTTCATACTCGTACTATTTTTCAATGAAAAGCTTGCAACCCTTTCACAAACGCGACAATATAAGATTTTCTACCACTTAAGTAGTTTTCACCCTCTTTACTCTAAGTAAAGAGGGTTTCACTCATAAATGGGAAAATTACTTCTTAATTGATTGAAATAATCGACGATCTTTGTTTTTGTTTTACGATCAGACATAAACCATTTTTACTCAAATTTTATGACTTATGCAAAAAATATATATTTAAAATTGATTGACTTGCATATCAATGGCACAAATTATTGGTTAATATTAATCCTGACAAGTACAGGTAAATGATTATTGATAGAGAAATACAAAGCGGTGTTATAAATACAATCCTAGCGACTTTAAAATTTAATGTTTTGCATTGATCACATCGAAATCTTTTCCATTAAATTGACACGGAACTTTTTGAATTTAAAAATAGCAGGCGGGAATTTTGAATATGCGTGACGAAAATCGAAACATAGATAAGTTTTTGTGAAGTAATGGCCTGTTATGAATTTTGGTACAAAATTGCTGTACTTTAAGCTTCAATAATATCGAGAAGTCAAAGATGAAATGTTAATAATGAAAAAATAAACTCAATGAGCAAGAAGCAGTACTAAAAAAAACCATTGCTGGGTAAATTGCTATTTGCCATTCGGTAATTTTTTCTAAAGAAATTATACAAATGATTTTAAAACATTGTGATACTTATAGAAAATATTATTTCCTATGTATGAATAAATTTTTCAATGCGAGGTGGCATTAAATTTACTATACATTCAGTAGAACACGCGAAGAATAAAGAATATCAAATAATTACCCATGGGTATTAAATTTATTAGGTATAGTAGTAGTTTTGAGAAATTTAATATTCTTATATTATAATATGATAGTCGATTTTATCAGTATTTACTTGAGTAATCCTTTGAAAAGTAAGTTAACTCTCTGTGATCGAGTTTTCAAATTTATTTGGCTTTCATCAACAAAGAAAAGGTCATGTTGAAATTAACTATCCGTTGCGATCATAGGGGCTATCAATCGTAACTCAAACATTTCATTCCTCTATAAAAAGTTGTTATCTTGACGTTTTAAATGTGAGAATAAATGCACAAAAAAATAACATTAAAATATCTTTCATAAGCAAATAAATTTTTTCGAAAATATGTAAAACTAAACTACAAGTTACTCGTTACGATCCATACGGAAATAACAACAATTTCGTAATATTTAATCTATATCATTGATAGCTATATTTTTTTACTCTTCATACTTTTATTTTTACATTGATATTTCATCAACAGTTTTTTTTTTTTTTTATATTGTACTCTACTATAAATCGTCAATTTTTCTATTACGTTCAAATCGAAATATTGCTTTGATAACTTTTTTTTTATCATTTACAAAATAATAACTTTTGAAAAAGTTTAATATTATTTCTATTTTATATATAAGTAAATTAAAGAGAAAAAAAAGCTGTGACCTATTTCCGCTAATGTTAGTTTGAAACATAAAAAAATTACAACTTAATATTTTATATTTCAGTTAATGATAAAAAATTTATTAACTACATTAAAAAAAATACCGCGACACTGTAATGGAAAACTCGATTTTTAAAATCAGGTCAATCCATATTTATACGTTTATTTAATATTTTTCGAACATTTCCACCCTGTAATTTTTAATGACATTAAAATGAGTGACGTCAAGAAAAAAAAAAATTTATGACAAAAAAATAATCTTAGGCATGCGTAGAAAATTTTTTCAATAGTCAAAAAAAATGTAGATGTACATTAGTATTATTCTTTACATTTAGAGACTATATATGACTTTTCCAAATAAATTTCATCAAACATATTTCTATTTCAATTCGAAATTCTCCTGACCATATCTTATTTGATATATATGCATGAATGGAATTCCATAATTCAAAGTATCTCATAAAACAGAAGTTTCTTAAAAAAAAGAAATATTTTTTAGGAAAACTTATGAAACTGTGGTTAAATATATAACCAACTTTAACCTCAAATTTATTGCTGCCCTTGAGGTATTATATATATAACTAATATTTTTTTAGCAGTTTTATTACGTTCATAAAAGACCCCGAAGGCGACGGAATAAACGTAACACAATCATTAATTTCTTGTCGTCGAAATCTTTTAATGAAATTTTTTTTTTAGCATTTAATAGCTCGTGTGTATAACAACTAAAATTATGAAAACATTATATCTTCATAAAAATAATTACTTTTACATAGAAAAGTAATTTTTTTTTTAACGAGAAATTGATATAAAATTATGTTATTTAATTTGCAATTTTTTGTGAGTTTCTATGATATATCTTTTTATTTATTTATTTTTATAGGATGGTGGGGTAAAACGAGACACTAAATTTTCCATAAACGTACGGTAAAATGAGACACTACTTTTTAACAAAAAAAAAAATAAATAATTTTTTTTGTAAACTTTTATTTACAGCCTCTAGAAATAATATGGGGTGAGGTGGTCATCCTAAATTTCTCTAAGAATTCTTTAGGATTTTTCTAAGATTCAGAGAAGTCTTCTGGAAAAGTGGTAGCACATAAAAGTAAAGAAAGATAATGTCTCTAAGATTTCTCTAGGATTCAGAGAAGTCTTCTGGAAAAATGGTAGCACATAAAAGTAAAGAAAAATAATGTCTCTACACGGAAAAAAATAAGCGCTGCAACAGATTGCCGCCCTGTCGCTGCAACAGGATTTCGTCTTGTTAATGAAACAGGATTTTCCTGTTGCTCCCACAGGATTTTTTCTGTTGCTACACTGTTAAAAAAATTGTTTGAATTTTCAAAACATTGTATATAACGCAATAAACACATACATTTGTGCTTGAAATTTCATTACTAATTTCATATAGAATTTAAAATACATGCTTTTGAATTTTCAAATCAACACTTTGGATTTTCAAATACTTCGTTTTGAATTTTCAAATACAATTTTTTTAATATTCAAATATCTTTCATTTGATTTTCAAATACTCTCTTTTTAATTTCCATATAGATGTATATGAAAATCTGAAGCGTTTATTTGAAAATTCAAAAGCGAGTATTTTAAATTCTATACGATCGTCACAATGAAATTTCAAACACAATTTTATGTGTTTATTGCGTTATATACAATGTTTTAAAAATTCAAACAATTTTTTTAACAATGTATGGTTACATGGAAATTAAAGACTATTAGGTATGTTAAGTAACAAAATGTTTGTTAATAAAACTTCAAAATTTTGTAAGCTATAAATTTTTTTTTTTTTTTATTAACCATTGTTATAATATAATTTAATATAGCGGGTAATTATATTTTTTTTCTTAAGCATTTAAAAAAGTAGAAGTTAAATGAATATTTTAGAGTTAAATCACATTTTAATATTTAAATCACTATAAAACTATATTATGTTTATTAGCATTATGCTATATCACATTTAATACTGTATACAGTACATATACTGTCAATGATGTTCAGTTCAGTCACAAGTTTTATTTACTTTATATTATCGAGGAAATAAAAACTTAACAACAATAAAGTCTGATGTACACCGCTCACATTACTCAAATTTATTATATATTTAACTAATTAGTATTAAAACACAATCCTTGATTACTGAACGCGCAGCACGTCACGCGCCGAAATTTCATATACAAGTATTTGAATTTTCAAATAAATATTATGAAATTTCAAATGGAATTATTAAAATTCAATGTGTCTTAGAATTTTCAATGCTTGCTTTGAAAATTTAAAGAATAAGTATAAATTTTAAGTACGTTTATTAAAATTCATATTTTTTTTCTTAATTTTAAATACCAGCTTGATTATTAAATTACGTACATTAAATTTGAAGCTTTTTTTATTGAAAATACAATTCAAATATCTAGTTATGAAAATTCAATACCTTTTGTATTGTAATTTTCAAATTATTTTTTACAGTGTACAATATGAAAATCCTGTTGCTGCAACAGTAAAATCCTGTTTCATTAACAAGACAAAATCCTGTTACAGCGACAGAGCGGCAGTCTGTTGCAGCACCTATTTTTTTTTTCCGTGTATATAATAAAAATGTTTCTCAGTGCATGTTCACTCTCGATTTTATCTCTGAAACTTCTCACATGGTTATTAATAATTTCAGATCACTAATTTTGTTTATCTAAGTGACAGTTCTGACTTGCAAATGATACCGAAATTTTAAGTTCCAATGCAGATAATCATGAAAAATATTGCGTGTCACACAAAATGAAACACGATTTTAGACTGCGAGTGATGTCGGCCCTAGGCAGTCAACTTCACCCTGTTCTGAAATCGTCTTGTTTCATACCTTGTCAAACAATAAATTATTTTATGATGAAATTCATATTTTTGCATCCATAAAAATTACCATATTAATAAAAAGTATTAAAAAAAAAATCATTAACGATTAAAAAAAATTTTTAATTAATTGCAGAAAATATATGAAAGCGTTTCAATCAAGATATAACTTTGCACGTTTACTTATTTAATTTTCCCCGCGATTTGCATCGCTTTTTTTTACCAAACTTTCCACATAAATTTTTCACAAATTTGCGGATAGGATCACGTAGGTATTATGTCTGTTGGTATTCCTATCCAGCTATTATAACAGTAGCACGAGCGTAGCAACGCGATCGAAACTCGGTTTTTATGAAACGCAGAGAAAGGATAATAGGGTTCACTTTACCCCCTTGTATGCACCACCCACTTGTTCTCATACCCTCTCGATAGAGAAGAGGGCTAAGGGGTATGCAGAGATAGATTCTCTTTCTCTTCCCTTTGGATGCAGACCGTTGCTGCAGATATGCGTTAATAAGCTCAGGTTTTAGGTTGTGTGGAACCGACATTGTATCTAACGTCCTTGCAATCCCTAATTCATATCCTCTACTATCTTTCATCTCGTTCTAGTCATTTGCTACATATAAAATCCTTGTTACCCACTGCTAAAATTAATCTTTCTTTTATCTACATTGTTATAATTACATCATTAGTCTTCTTTATTTCATTTAACGTTTAAATTTTATTTTACATTTTCACGACAAATGATAAATTGTAACCACTGGTTACAGTGAAATGGAAATTGAATACGTGAAAATAATGGTTGAAATATGGTTTTTTAAAAAAATATATATATATATATATATGTATGTGTGTGTATAAAAATAAAATTGGTTTTCAAAATAATAAATGTTATTTCTATGGTAATTTACTATTTTATTTATGAAAAAAATTATCTTATCTAAGTTTTTGAAAAAAATACGTAAAATAATTATTTTTTTCATTAAACTGTAGAAACCTTGCGGATTGAACGCGGAGAGGATGATTTTTTATTTAATTAATTCCCTCGGAGTGAATTTCACCTCGAAGGGGAGTTTCGGAAAATATTATTTATAAAAAAAATTACTAATACATAGTGAGCTTAGGTCTTTGATATTTTGACATTTATATTGAGTACGTAAATAATTACGAGCTCCCTTTCCATAAATTCACGCGAAATTATTTTTAAAAATTATAACCAGCTGCACGGAAAAAAAAATATTGCGCTTATCGCTCACCAACGGAGAGCGATAGTTGTATCGTGATTAGTACTAAATTGTTACTTGATTTTCACGATATATATATCAATATGAATGAAACACTAGATACTTATTATAATGATCCTACGGATTGTGAATGTACTTAAATGTATAGTGATCGTCAGTTAACGTATCCATATCATACCAAAACGGATCCTGATTATCGCGATCTACTTCTCAAGCACCATCACTCATAACCAAATTATTTAATAAAAAATTTACATCAATTACTTACATATATTTAATTACTTGATTACATTTCTTGATATTAAATAATAATTTTTTATTGCACTTATTAGAATTATTAACATGTAATTATTAATTCCAACTAAAAATAAAATTGTAATGAAGTTAAAGTTAAAAATTCATCTATTTTAACCCCAAATGTTTTTATGATTTCCTCGAATGATCTTATGATTTCGGGATCCGCTTGGATCGCGATAATCACGATCCAATAGACCAAGACTTTCCGTATACAACGTATAACCAACCGAGGAGAGTGAATATCACAATACCGTTGAGTGATGAGCTCAATATTTTTTTTTCCATGTGATAATAAAACTTTCACTGAGTCACAAACTGTCGTATGACTTACATCAACCATACCACGAGACAACATTTCATATTGTACCGAAATATAAAATATTCCCATAAAAACTATCTCACTATAGCTATTCAATAATTTAATATTTTCACTATGTATTAGGGGAAGGGGGGGGGGGCAAAACGGGGTACCTAAGGCAATACTAAGTTTTTGAGGAATAAAATACGCTAAATCTTTTTTTTTAATGATATTTAAGGTAAATAGACAAAATTTTTATCTGCCGTTAATAAATAAAATTTTTACTTTTGGCGGGCAAAATGGGGTACTCTGGAAAAAGCTGAAAAAAAAATATTTCTAAAATTTGATCAAATTTCATAAAATTAAATTTTTTTTTATGTAAAATACATGAAGAAAAATTACCTTTTACATCATTGGTGGATACGAAGGTAGAAAAAATTTTTTTTGTAAGACAGAGAAGGCCCCCTTTAAAAAATGATAAATTTTTTTTTTTTTTTTTAATTGAATTTCCATCAATTAAAAATTAAAATATTATTTTCAAATATTTTTAGTGGCCAAATTTGCCCCAACTACAGAAAATCAGCTGAAAAATGAATTAACATATTGCTTTTTTTTTTTTAATTTGACGATAAAAATATGAAAGAATCATTTTTCAGAATTTTCAGCTGGTCCATTTTACCCCAAATGTTATGGGTAGGGCTAAAAATGCGAAAATATATTTAATTTTTTTTAATTTGAGGATAAAAATTTGAAAGAATCATTTTTTCGATTTTTCGGCTGGTCCATTTTGCCCCAGGTGTCATGCGTACGGCTCAAAATGCGCAAATATATCGAATATACAGTAATTTAGACAAAAAAAAAAAATTTTTTTTTTATAAAATTTTGGGGGTACCCCGTTTTGCCCCTCCCTCCTCTCTCTATATATATATATGAAATTATAATTTAGTGAGTTACTAAAACATTTTATAAATTAAAAACATAATATTTTAAGTTTAATTATTAATATTTGAATAAATTATTTATTGAAATAATTATGTTTATAATTAACAGCTGTTTCTATTAAATATTAATTTATTTAAGCATTAAAACTCCGGATCGGAGTGAACGCGGATTGAAATAAAATCCGTGTCACTCCGAAATCCCTCCGCCATAAAAAAATCCCTATTCACTCCGCATGCGAAGTGATTTTTTTTTTCAACTCCAGAACTCCGAGTGACGAAGTGAATTTGAATTTAAATAAAATCCATATTCACTCCCGAGTTGTGCAGTGTACCGAAAAATTAAATATATTTTATGAAATATAAATTTGCATGAATACACAAAGTAAACAGTTTTAAATTACTAATTGACAAAAGCGACATCAAATATTCCCGCAATTATCGATCGAATTTCAAAATAATGTAGAGTAGTGTAATAATTATTCCACTTGAATAATTTAAAACTTAACAACAAATTGTTTATTATAATTGTCTACTTACACTAATTACATTAATTAAATAATTGAATGAACTGTCCAAAAAAAAAATTAAATCGATACTCTACAATAATTTATTGTCTCGTGACAGTTAAAATGTAATTAAAAATTAAATGTTACATTTTCGGTTTTAATTGGAGAATAAATAATGAGTGTAATTCGTGTGTTCTTGGATTAAAAAAAATACGGTACAGTGATAAATTTTAGAAGAATGGGAAATTAGAGCTCAAGTAAAGTAGTAGAGTACAAGGGATGAAAAATTGAATAGATACCTTTGTTTATTTGACTCGATTCAGTTTCAACCCACAGCAAGCACTACTGTTTATTATTTATCGATCGAGCAGGAGGGCGTTACCACTCCCCGACCTACCCCTCGTGTAACATCCGTACTGGAATTATCTGAATGATATGATGTAGCATATCAGCGATAAAAATATACACCTCTTGCCGTGCGGTTCTATACATTTTAAACGCATAGATGTAGATGGAAAATTACTCAGCAAAATGAAATTGCATACTATATGTATATATATGTATTGTATGTATGAATGTATATTTTTTTCCAACCTTTCACCAACCTCTTCTTGACCTCACGCTGTCGGTCTACAATTTTTTTAGTATTTAATACCACAGAATTGCAGTTGTCAATTACACTGGCTCGTTGAAGCTTTTTTATATCAACAACTAATATTTTTATATATTTCAAACAATTATTTTTACGATAAAATAACTTTTTTATCTCGTCAAAAAATTTTAATTCAAATATTCAAGTGGAATTAAATAGGGGAGTCCGGGGCAAGACGGCCCCCTGGGGCAAGAACGCCCACCTCAAAAATTAACCAAAAATTATTTTTTCTTGTTTTCTTTTGATTATCACAAATTCAAATCATTTACTCATTTTTAGCCCTATACGTGAAACTAGGGGCAAAATGAACCACTCAAAAATTCTAAAAAAAATGTATTTCATATTATTATAACCTAGTCATGATTAATTTAATAGAAATATCATTTTTTGGTTAATTCTTTTATTTGGTAATATGTTTGGAAAAAAATTAAAACACTCAATTTTTTTTTACAGAAGTGAACAAATTACTCGTATTATATCAAAAAAGGTTATTTCGAGTAATGTAAAAGTAAATACAGTTGTTAAAGAGAAAAATATAAACATTTGTAACGGGGGAAATTTTTTTACAATTAAAAAAAAAAAAATTTTTTTTTCATTTTTTTCGGAGGGGGCCGTCTTGTCCCAAAAAAAAAATTTTTTTTTCAGGAGCTTCACCAAAATTTTGGTGAATTGAGTTAAAGTTGGACGAGAGTAAATCGACTTGATGGTTAAAAGCCACAAAGAATAATAATCGGCTTAGGTGGGCCGTCTTGCCTCGGTCTCCCCTAGAAAAATCGGCCGTTCATAAAATACGCCATGTAAAATTTTAGACCCCCACCCCATTCGTTATGCTAAGTAACCCCCCTCCCCCCTTATCAATAGTGCGTCACAAATAATAGACCCCCTTACTTAAATTTTAAAAAACTGAGAGGAAAATTTGCAAAATTCTTTGATGAGCTGCGAACGTCACGTTTCCTGAGACCCTCCATGTCACAGTAAGCGACCCCCTTTCTTTACAAGTGCGAACTTTTTCATGCACAGTTAGAAATTTAGTATGTTAAATTAAACGCAAATCGTGTGTTGCAAATGGTCTACACATATTTTAGTGTTAATTCAACACATTGCGTTTGTGTTGATTTTTAACACAAATTTTATGTTAAATAATTGAACACACAATCTGTTATTTTGACAGAAAATTTGTGTAAATTTAACAGACTTTTCGCGTTAAAATTAACTAATAAATATAAGCACGTATTATAAGCAACTCAAGTAAATCGTTTATTTGAGAAACCCCAAAAGTCATATTTTTTCGAAATTGGATTTTTTGCATTTTTGGATTCTTTGAATGTCCCCCCATACAAATTTATAAAAATATCCATCAAATCAGTGTTTAAAAAACAATTAACGAGATGACAGAAATTTTATTTTATTGAGAAACCCCATAAATCAATGACTTATGAGGTTTTTCAAATAAACATATGTAGTTTTAGTTTTATAGAAATAATTTTTTCTTTTTTATTTAAAATTCGCGCTTTTTTTAGAAAAAAAAAATAATATGACTAATTAAAATAGTTAAATTAATTATTATTTTTTGTAATTTCTGAGTTTCAGAGTTTATATACATATTATATACTTTATTTTATCAGTCCAATAAATTATTTGAGTGGAAAAAAATAAAAAAAAACAATGATTTTATCTTTTTCTTCCGTTCGGTTGAGAAACCCCATAAGTCAATCAACTTTAAATAATTTTTTTAAGTAGTTTCAATTAAAAAATTGAACTTTTCTTGTTTGAATATTTTCCAGAGATGCTAACATTATTCTCTTCAAATATTTATTTATTATTTCAATGGCAAGTTTTTCCAGAAAAATGTTTTTTGTGCTTCCTACAAAATTTTTTTTTCTTAACTTATGGGGTTTCTCAAATGAACGATACAAGTATACTGATCTACCTTTAGTACAACTTATGTCAATTTACCAAACAATTAGCTAGATTTTCAGTGACTTTTCTAAAAAACGGAGCTATGAATTATCTTTCCGTAAAATGAGAATAAAAAAATCATTGAACCTGATCATAAAAATATTAAAGTTATCTATGATTATATTTAATTGTAAATCAATTATAATCCAAGTTTCCTTGCAGACAATGCTGCTACAATGCGTTGCTTGGTTATAGTAATGAAGAAACGCGCGGATGTTTAGCTAAACAACACAAATTTTGTGATAATCTTCGAATAACACAAGAAATATGTTATATTACAGATTTTCTAATCATTTAACATAAAAAATCAGTTAAAGTAAAATAACACAAACGGTTTGTGGTGCATTGACAGATTTATGTGTTGAAAATCAACACAAATACACAAAATTTCTAACTGTGTGAACGACCCCAAAGAGTAAATAATTGAATTTAAATCGTCAAGATCAATATAGATGGAAAACGAGGACAAAGCTTGAGTAGAAAACGTGTAAGTTTTCAACCCTCTTAAGAGACGTTCTGATAAAGGATATGAAAGGAGAATGAGAAATGAGAGGATGAAAAGTCGGAAATTATAAGTTTAAATAGCGCCACAGAATTGACTTTTTGAACTGATTCGCGATAATGTTGGGAAACGAGAAGGTAAACAAGATTCGGAAAGCGACTTCTCTTTGTCACTGAAAAGACTCGACAATTAGACTTTGTGATTACCTCTATACTATGTGTTAAACTGAGCCGTTTTACAGAAACTTTTTTATTTTTATTGCAACTGCTAATGAAAGTTTAAAAAAATAAAAGTATCGAGTTGACCCTTTTTTGAGGTCCTAAGAGGCTATTTTGGCTATTTTTAGAACAACATATACAAGTGTGGGTTTGCATACATGTGCGTATGGTATTCCATGATTTTCTATGACGAAAAATTTAAAAGGGTCTCAGACTGATCGAAAAATTTGTTGACCATAAAAACAAATTTACATCAAAGATCCATTGGTCGCATAGATTCTGAATTATTCGATAAAAAAAATGTAAAATAAATTTAGTATCAGAATTGGCTGAATCGATTCGCATAAAATTCAAATATACTCTGTAAGCTTACAACGGCTCTCTGAAATAAATACAAACTTTATGGCATCAAAGGTTTTCTAACCAAAAAAAAAAAAGTTTTTTTTCCGTCAGTCGGAGTTCCCGAGTTTAAAAAAAAAATCACGTCACAATTAAAAATCACACTTTCATATAATTCTGTTTCAGGTTCATACTGAAACATTTCGTACAGTAAAAATAAACAAACTGTTGCTACTAAATGGCGCAGTCTAATCTCAATGTATAAAACGAAGAGTTAAAATAAAAAAAAAAACGAATTAGTTTTGTGTTTTTTTAATTTCGTTTGACAAAAGAATATGTCTGTGAGGTATTTGTGCTATTTGATAAAGCATAGCATTTTATTATCACTAGACACTGAGGATGTAAAAGTAAAATTAGAAAATCAAACACAGCCTCAGTTTGATTGAATTTAATTCAATTTGAACTAGGATTTGAATTGATAGTTTAATTAATGAATTGTCTCTATATACATTCACGAACAAATTCCTTGTATTTATAGAGTAGCGAATGGATGAAAGCAAAAATAAAATTACAATCAAAAATATTATAGTGAAAAAAGAAAAAACCTTTTTATTGAAATTTTAATTAATTGATCAATATTAATAATAATCAAAATAACAGGGTTAATGTATATACATATATTTATGGTTGCGTAACAACATATCCTTGACAAAATATCCGCAGACAGAATAATCATACGACAAAATATCCGCGGAAATAATATCTACAGACAGAATATCCTCAAAATGATTATATTAAAGATATGAATTCATCAGATCAAAATTTTCATAGTTAAAATAACAGTAGAAAAAGTTATTGAAATGATATTTTTTTACGAATTTTGTGCGTGTGCAACTACAAAAATATACCCACTCATAAAATTATGTGGAAGATAGCGCCCTTTTTTACGAATTTTTCGTATGTGTAATAAAATATCTACGGACAGAATATCCTGAAAACTGACATAACAAAGGGATGAATTCATCATATTAAACTTTTCATACTTAAAATAACAGTAAGAGAAAGTTATTAAAATCATATTTTTTGAAACATTTATCATTTAATTCATCAAATACTTAATGCGAAATTACATATGATTATAATAATAAGTCTTATTATCATTGAATTTTCTTAGGGATATTTTGTCTACAGATTTTTTGTCCGCGGATATTTCGTCATGTGGTTATTTTGTCGTGTGGTTATTTTGTCTGCGGATATTTAAGCGTATCACCATATTTATATATTGGGGTATCCGATATTTACCAAATTAGATTTTTTCACTTTGCCATGATATAAATCACTTATTTGTGATCCAATAATAAAAAAAAAAAAAAAAAAAAAGTTTATTCTAATGCCGTTTAACCTGCCTAAGTAATGATACATACCCATTTTAGTACAATGAGCATAATTTTATTACTCGCTTAAAAATAAGTGTACAGCAATGAATAACACATAGGCTGTAGGAAATTTACCGCTCTTCAAAAAAGGTCTCTTATGTTTTTTTCGTGAATCCAACCATTTGAGAGATATTGAAAGTCAAAGTTTGAATTGTTTAAAAAAATTGGCATTTTTGTTTGAAATTTTATTACTCTCTAACACATTGACATAAAATTAAACGCTATGAACTTTGTAGTAGGAAATTTGTCGCTCTTTAAAAAAGGTTTCTTAGACTTTTTTCGTAAATCCAACCATTTAAGTGATATCGAAGCTCAAAGTTGATAGATTTAAAAAATAATGTTAATCGATTAAAATTCTATAAGTCCTCAGCAAACAGATATATACTCAGACTTTTAACAGTTTTCTGTCGGAAATTTACCGCTTTTCAAAGAAGGTTTCTTAGATTTTTTTGATAAACTCAACCGTTTAAAATATATGCAAGCTCGAAATAAAAGGAATTTTTTTATATCATCGGAGCGAAATTTTGAGTTGGTTTGTGAAAGTTGTCTTTCAACTTAGAGCTTAAATATCTCTTAAACGGTTGTGTTTGTCAAAAAAATCTAAGAGACCTTTTTTGAAAAGCGGTAAATTTCCGACAAAAAACTGTTAGAGGTCTGAGTATATATCTGTTTGCCGAAGAGTTATAGAATTTTAATCGATAACCATTATTTTTTAAATCTATCAACTTTGAGCTTCGATATCACTTAAATGGTTGGATTTACGAAAAAAGTCTAAGAAACCTTTTTTAAAGAGCGACAAATTTCCTAATACAGAGTTCATAGCGTTTAATTTTATGTTTATGTGTTAGAGAGTAATAAAATTTCAAACAAAAATGCTAATTTTTTAAACAATTCAAACTTTGACTTTCAATATCTCTCAAATGGTTGGATTCACGAAAAAAACATAAGAGACCTTTTTTGAAGAGCGGTAAATTTCCTACAAGACTATGTGTTACTCATTGCTGTACACTTATTTTTAAGCACGTAATAAAATTATGCTCATAGTACTAAAATGGGTATGTATCATTACTTAGGCAGGGTTAAACGGAATTTGTATAAACTTTTTTTTTTTTTTTTTTTTTTTTTATTATTATTGGATCACAAATAAATGATTTATATCATGGCAAAGTAAAAAAATCTATAATTTGGTAAACGGACACCCTAATCAATATGTTTTATTAAATATTGCATTCAATAAAATCTTTTTTTTACCGATTGTTTTTATTTGAAATACTTTTGCAAAAAATAATTTTACGTTTCGTTCAAAAAATTAGTACGTCAATTATTCCACGTACACTCGACACGATTCTCTACAATACAACAACCTCTTGAATAACATTGATTGCGATATTTTCTCATTCCTAGTTTACCTACTCTTTCGCTTTCACACATGATTTTTTTTTTGCTGTCTACACTTTCAAACCCACTGTAGTGCAAAATGAATCCACGAGACGACAAAAAAAAAAAACTAATGAAAGAATAAAAAGTCGAAAGGAAGGAAGGAAATCATTAGGATCGCGAGCAATTAAGGTGTAAGACAAGGGGTGAAGAGTTACCCAATAATCAACACGAGGCTAACAAGAGGTATAAACAGACAAGAGTACCTAACGAATCCTTTTCTTAATCCTGATAGAGTAAAAAAACCAGATACCGAAAAAAACTCATTGAAAAAATGTATAAAAAAACATAGACTTTATTCACTGGTTCTATCCAGCGTCTTTCAATTCATCTTCATTACTTTCGGACTAATTTTCTACTGTCATAACTTTTTTTTTTTTTTTTTGAATAAAAAAATAGGAAATTCAAAAATATTTTAATAAAAAATGTTATCATATTTTTTTTGGTTAATTTCAAACTATAATTAGAGCGTTGATTTAAAAAAACACGAGAGCGCGCCACATTTCAAGCGAATTAAATTGAAGGAAACTGTTTAATCGATGGTACAAATTACCATGTGAGTTAATAACTCGTCTGATAATTAAATGTGGGGTTGAAAAATCTTAAATTACATAAATTTTTTTTTTTGTTTTTTTATTAAAAATAATAAAAAAATTATTTTTATGATGAGGTAAAAAATGAAGTCGCGATTGAAAGAAAAAAAAATTGACTTTATTACTATTATTTTCTGTAAAATAAAATAAAATAAAAGTGTATTGTATTATTTTACCTGATTGCACAATTGGTAAAGATTTGAGGTAAATTTTCTACCTGACATCAGCGAAATAACGAGGGCGAAATTTAAGAGATATTCTATGACTATTATACAGAAAAAAAGAACAATGAAAAAATGTAAATGACGTAAAAAGTTTAACCGGGTAAAAAAAATTGATCGGTCGATAGTCGAATATCCAGTAGATTAACAAAGTCTTGGATTTCACGTATGGACCTTTTTGATTATTTATGAGCCGACATGAACAGACCATTGGATCAATAGTCTAGAGTCCCCAAGTAACCAGAAAGGTCTCAAATCATTCCCTCGTACTTTAATACTCATTCCCCTTGTCTGTTGTCCTAACATAAAATTTCTATCGACCGTTTCGACAAACTTTTTTTTTACGAGCTTTTATGAATCAGCTCACAAAGTTTTATGTTCAACGATAGTTTATAAAGTTACTTAAATTACGAAAATTCTATACCTACATTCTTTCACCCACCCCCGTAATGGAGTATTGCGTTATAAAACAATGGGAAAACTTGTCGACACAGATTTAATGCTAATATTTTTAAAAAATTATTTCTTTGGTTATAGTAAAAAATCGGGAGATCGGATTTTATTTAAATGCGCATTTACTCCATCGCTCGGAGCTCCAGAGTTTAAGAAAAAATCACTTCGCATACGGAGTAAATAGGGAGTTTGTCTTTTCAGCAGAGCGATGTGGATTTTATTTAAATGCGCATTTACTTCGATTCGGAATTTGTCACTGTAAAAAATTTGTGGAGTGAATGGGGATTAAATCCGGAGTAAATTTAGGACAGGTGACTATATATTTATTTAATCCTATCGGAGTAAAATTTACTCCGTCACTCGGAGTCCTGGGGTATAAAAAAATCACTCTGAATACGGAGTAAATTAGGAGTTTATTTTTTAAAAGGAGTTTAATATTTAATTAAACTTCTCTTCAGATTAAATTTTACTCCGAGGGAATTAAAAAAATAGGCAGTCACCTGCTTTGGATTTACTCCGCTAATTTTTAACGGTTACTTAACATACACTGTGAAAAATTTGCGGAGTAAATTCGGATTAAATCTGGTGTAAATTCGGAGCAGGCGACTATTTATTTATTTAACCCCTCGGAGTAAAATTTACTTCGAACGGGAGTTTATTTTAATAGTAAAACTCCAAATCAGAGTGAATGCGGGTTTAAATAAAATCTCTTACTCCGAAATCACTCCACTGAAGAAAACTCCCTATTTACTCCATACGCGGAGTGATTTTTTTAAATACTCCGAAACTCCAAATGACAGAGTGAATTTGGATTTAAATAATGTCCAAAATCACTCCCGATTTCTTACAGTGTAATATTGAAGTAAAATGTTTCGGAGTAAATTTTACTCCAAGAGGGTTAAAATAAATAAAAAGTCATCCGCATTTACTCCGGATTTAATCGGCGTTACTCCGAAAATTTTTCACAGCGCACATAAATATTTTTATCCACAAAATAAATAATTATTCTATTCGCGAAATTTATATATTAAATATAAACACAAAGTTTTAAATTGGTACTATGACCCTGAGCATAAATCAAGGCTTTGTTATGTTAGTTAGCAGAAAGACCCCGACAACGAGTGGGAGCCAAGAAAAGGAAGAAAGTGAAAGACAATAACCGGGGTGCGACATCCGTTGGCGGCTCCTTAAAATGGTCCCTCTTCGTACGTCGCCCCCAATATTATTTAGTCATATGCATATTCACCTACGCGTGTTGCATGCAAAGCCCGTTGTCCTCTATACAATGACCACGTAAAGAAAGACTTTATATAAAATTTAATCAGACTCAATATACTTATCGTCTTGCATTATTTAAGCTTAACGTGTATAAATGATTAAGTAGGGGAACAAGTCGCGTGTCTCGTCTACTTCTGTTGGCAATTCTCGCTGGCAGACTACCAACGATGTCAATGGCATTTCCAATAACCGGACTTTTATTTATATAAACTTTTGGCTGCTTTATAACTTTCCGTATGACTAACTCGCCTAGAACTTGTACTTTAATACAGAGTTCAAGTTTAATAAATAAATAAATCTCAGATGTACTTACCTCCAGGTGAGATTTTTGTACGGCCAATGTTGCCCGTGAATTGTAAACCTCTTATGTCTTGATCTCTCGAAGCGTGGGTCGGGCTTGTCTGATAGACCGCAACGTCGGGCCTTCATCAGCTTCTGTGTCGCTTCGTCGATTTCCCCTGTCACTTTAATACCGCCAAACCTCTATAAAAAATTCAAATATTATATACGTTAGTGTAAAAAAAAAAAAAAATTGTATTTAAGGATTATTACATGTTTATGTTTTATTCTGACACTTGAAATTAGCTGTTGATAAACTGTAAAAAATTGGGAGTGAGTACGGATTTTAATGAAAGCTGAATTGACTCCGTCACTCGAAGTCCCGGAGTTTAAAAAAATTACTCCATACGGCGTAAATAGGGAGTTTTTTTTTTTAAAGAGTGATGTGGATTTTATTTAGATCCGCATTCACTCCGATTCGGAGTTTTGATATTTATATGAAGTTTTAAAGGGTGAATTTTACTCTGAACCGGAATTTCGACATCAAAGTAAACTTCCCTTTAGAGTAAATGTCACTCCGAAGGGATTAAAAAAATGGACAGTAGGGTGGCCCAAAAGAACCGACTATTGTTTTTCTTTCGATCTCGAATAAAAATTTTTTGGGTTACAGTGTTTTAAGAAGTCTTTGAAAATCAGCTCGATAAAAAATTTTGAAGAGGTCGCTCACGAATTTTGAAAATATCAAAAATGATTGAAATTCGGATTTTTTACTTCGAAATTGTTTCTCTGTGGCAGCAATAGTTAATATTTATAAAATCATGTCTATGCTGAAAATTTCGGCCCAAAATTTAAATATTTAAACGGCGCTCAAGAATTTTGAATATTGACTGATAATATGTAACTAATACTTTGAATTAGTTTTTGTATTTTTTTATAACTCAATTATTGTCATTTCACTAAAATATAACTTTTGCATAACCAAAAATATACAGGACAGTCTTAAACAATAAAATTTGGTAAGTTTTGTATAAGCAAAAAAACCTCAAAATTGAATTAAAAAATAAAAAAGTATGTAAATAACTTATTATTTATATTTCTCGGGTTATATTTTCAATCATTGTGATGCAAATTGATGGTGGAAAAATCGAGAAGCTTTATTATTAATATTCAAGGGTCGCTCGAAAAAGTTCAAAAGACAGCACTCGGAAACATTTAAAATTCTTGAGCGAGGCTTAAATATTTAAATTTTGGGCTTAAATTTTCAGCGTAGTCATGATTTCACAAATGTAAACTATTACTGCCATGAAAGATAAAAATTTGAAATAAAAAATTCAAATTTCGATCATTTTTGATATTTTCCAAATTCGTGAGCGACCTCTTGAAAATTTTTTATCGAGCTAATTTTCGGAGAGGCTTCTTGAAACACCAAATTTTCATGCCAGATAAAAAAAAATAGTTGCTTTTTTTGGACAACCCTAATGGACAGTCTTCTGCTCTGCATTAACTCCGGATTTACTCCGTTATTTTTTTTACGGTGTATACTTTGCACTGCGAAAAATATCGGAGTAAACGCGGATTAAATCTGGAGCGAATTCGGAAGGGATGACTTTGTATTTATTTAATCCCCTTGGAGTAAAATTAACTCTGAAGAGGAGTTTGTTTTAATATTAAAACTCCGTATGGCAGTGAATGCGGATTTCAATAAAATTCAGATCACTCCAAAATTTCTCATCTGATCCAAGATTACTCCATAAACGGGGTAATCTTTTCAAACTCCGAAATTCCAAGTGAATTCGAATTTTAATAAAATCTGAATTTATTCCCAATTTTTTACAGTGTAAAAGAAGAAAGAAAGAAGAAAATACTTTTAATCAACCAAAAAACCTGAAATGATAATTATCAGCTAACTTGTTAGTTTTAAAATATATGACATCAAGTTACTAAATTAACTAAATACATAACTGACAAGTGGTCATATTTAATAAATAAGTCAACGACTCCAAGACTATAAAAATATTGAATTAAAATTAAAAAGTATATATTTTATAAATAAGTCAAAATAAAAAAAATATAAATGGAAGTGACAACCGACAACTGTCTAACCTTTAAAAGCAAACAATATGTCTTTTTCATATTCTAATAATACAAATGTTAAGATATATTTATTCCTCCATCTTCTGCTGATATTTATTTATTTTTTTTTTCTTTATATGAATGGAAAATTCAACAGGAGTATTACGTATTCCTCTAGAGGCCCCGTTTTTCATAGATCTATTCTGTTCTTTCTTATATATGTAATATACATATATATATATATACGTCTTTTGTCTCATTCTTCTCTTTATTTTTATCTTTTTTCATCACTCGATTTCTTACTCTCTTCTTTTCATTGGCTGAACGTACCCTAGATCTTTATCATTCTCTGGCGCGTATTCTAGCGAGCTGACGAGCTCGATTTTCATGCAAATCCCATCGTCTCGAGAGTCCCTTGCGCGTGAGATCGGTTCCCAATAGAACACTCGTGTCTGGCTCATCAACTAGAATCAGTCACTCGACCTATTCCATCAGCTATGATCGGGCTTTGTGATATAATACCGGATATAAATTCCTATTATACTTTAATTACCATTTCCACGTTATAAACTACACTAATACTCATATTTATTTAACTATTATTTGAATTTCTTCATATTATTAAATATTTATGTGCGTTAAAAATTTATTTTTGCAACTCTTTTCACGAAAAATGTCCACATTGTTCGTGAAAAATATGACGAACGTACACTTTTTACATATATATAGATATACTATTTATTAGTCATTAAACGATCCACCAGAAAACCCAATCAACAGCCGATTCGAGTTAGGACAACGAAAAGTCTCAGACTATAGAAAATCATCTTACTGTATTTAATTATAATGTACAATTCACTATATGAACCTTGACTCGAAACTCTAGTTATTTTTGCAGAGTATCTATGTATTGAAAACAATAAAAATAATTTTAAAATATTACAAAAATCAATCAAATCATGTTTAATTGTTACTATTATTATTTAACAATCCTTTGCATCAGGAATAATACAGGAATTAATTTTTTATTAATAAGATTGAATATTATTTTAGGTTAATTAAAAGATTAATCTAATGTAGAGTCCTTTTTTACCAATCAGAGACATTCTTTCTTACCATTCGATGCAAAAACTATTGTAACGGATTGAGTAGGAAGGGCTTTCGACACTCTTGTGTTGGCAACACTCGTCTAACGGCTCGTGAACCAATCACACTCGTTGTCGAAAGCACCTTCCACTCAATGCGTTAATATACTATTATTTATTGTCTGCACTGTAAAAAAAAGGGGTTAGTCCAGGCGGTGTAAGTGTTAAAATTTTCGGTGTTAAAGTTCAACACCGAAAGCAGTGTTAAAATAACATTGTCGGTATAAATATTCTTTACCGGTGTTAAAAAAATTTCACGGTGTAAAAATATTTTACTTTGTGAATATTTTTACTTACTTGATTACTACAGTTAGACAGTATTTTTATTAATTAATTAAATTAATAGGGATTGAAATGCTTGGTGTAAAATTATGTAATTTTTAAACAAATTATGTATAACATAAATAATTATTTAAATAAATACATAGCAAAATTTAAATTTCCTCTAGATGATATTCATTAAATTTTTATATTTTTTTATATGTAATATATTTTTTTCTAATTTTCTTATGTAGATTTTTTTTTTACACCGACTTAACACCAGTATTTTAACACTGCCAAATTACACCACATACACTGGTGTTATTTCATTTTAATACCACGCGGTGTATTAAAAATAATAAGTGATGACTTTACCTGCAGATCTTTGACAGCTTCTCTTAATTGATCATCCGTTCTAAGATTCCCTGTCTCCAGATCACTTTCTGGTAAATACCCGAATTTCATCAGATAATTTTGCTGCAACAGAAAAAAAAAAGTTTTTTTTAATTTATATTTTAATAGTTTTCTATAATATGACAACGGATAAATTCTTTAGAGTATTTATAATTTAATATAAATGACAAGATAAGATGAAATATGTAATCGAGATTCTTGTAAACAAGAAAATGTGTGAAGTAAAAGTTGTTGAAAAGTATAAAAAGTAAAATTGACGGGAGTAATAAGTCTTGGATAAAAGTAAACGGTGGAAGATACGAGTAAGCGGAATTTAAACTATAGACCAGAGAAAAAACGATATGAAAAGAAATTTATGAAAAAGTTTCGAGTTGTAGTAAAAGATGTTACGAAAATTTTTGACGTTTTGATTTACGGTTTTGCAGCTCAAGCCATTGGACCGCAGAATTAAATAAAGATATTTATCTTTTTTTTTTTTTTTTTTTTTTTTTTTCAAAATATACACAGCAAAAAAAATTTCTTGGGTAGTCCGTTTTGCCCACCTGGTTCCATTTGCCCGCCTTTTTGGTATATATATTTCAAAAATATTTAATTCAATTTTTATATAATACAATAAACTTTTCATTTATTAGCCGAGAAATTTCTGTGCATTTTATTCATCAAATCAATAATTCAAATATGAGTCACGTTCCACATGTTCCAATCGGACACAAAAAAAACCTCTGCAGACATAACAAAACCTCAATTCTATTATAATATTAATTCAAATCTTCAATTATAGAAATTTAATATTCTCGTTAACGCTAGTTTAATTGGTTTATTTTATTTTTCAATAAAAATTTTTCTTAATGTAACCTTAGTATTATTTTTTCATAACGAATACTTAAAGTTTTGAATAAAAGTAATTACTGAGAGTATTGAATTTATATAATAATGTCAACTGAACCCTGTCAAACTTTATTTAATGCAAAATTACTACGTGTACTCATAAATAAGGATAAATATATACTTAGTTTTCATTTTCATAAAACCAAAATTCATAATCAGCAAAAAGTCAATATGCTCTTATTATTATAACGCAGAAAAAAAAAATTCCTTGTCGCAAAAAATGTACCCCCCCCCTCCCAATTTTTACTCACCCTAAAAAATTTTTTGCATTATGAATTGAAAACGAAAATATATACATATATATATTACAATTACATCTCGTTAGTATATAATTTGAATGTTCAAAAATATATATAATTCCAAAATTATTAATACAAGTATCTGTTTAAAAAAATCGTTAACTACAAAATTATTTTGGTTATTTAATAGCTTTTTATGATCCAACTACACGTAAAAATTCAAGAACTATGAATAAATTTGCAAGTATATTTATAAATTAGAAACGGGTTCGTCTCTGATATTGACAAATTTATCAATATATTATTCAAAAATAAATATTAATTAATTACAGTTTTATTCTAATTAACAACTGAAATTCTTCAGTATAGCTCATGCACATTTTATAACTGAGTTTTATTACTTTGACTGGTACAGGAATTTTTTATTAGTGAATCAGCGTATAACAGTAAAATTAAATATTATTGTCGCGGACCTATAAGTACGGTTTTGGAAAAAAAGTTCGTGTTGATAAACTATATGATAGCTATAAAAAAACAATACATAATCAAAAAAAACGCGGAAAAATTTGAATTATGTAGTTAATAATTTTGAAAATATTCGTAAAATCTTGCTCATTACTATATACTTATCGAAAAATAGTATATTAACCCATTGAGTGGAAGGTGCTTTCGGCAACGAGTGTGATTGGTTCACGAGCCGTTAGGCAAGTGTTGCCAACACACGAGTGTTGAAAGCCCTTCCTACTCAATCCGTTACAATAGTTTTTGCATCGAATGGTAAGAAAGAATGTCTTTTATTGGTAAAAAAGGACTCTACATTAGATTAATCTTTTAATTAACCTAAAATAATATTCAATCTTATTAATAAAAAATTAATTCCTGTATTATTTCTGATGCAAAAGATTGTTAAATAATAATAGTAACAATTAAATATGATTTAATTGATTTTTATAATAATTTAAAATTATTTTTATTGTTTTCAATGTATAGATACTCTGCAAAAATAACTAGAGTTTCGAGTCAAGGTTCATATAGTGAATTGTACATTATAATTAAATACAGTAAGATGATTTTCTATAGTCTGGGACTTTCCCTTGTCCTAACTCGAGACGGCTGTTGATTGGCTTTTCTGTTGGATCGTTTAGTGACTAATAAATAGTATATCTATATATATGTAAAAAGTGTACGTTTGTCATATTTTTCACGAACAATGTGGACATTTTTCGCGATATTTATTCTTCGTAGTGTCATTTTTAACCAATCAGAGACGTACTTTCTTACCATGAGTTGCAAAAAATTTTTTTTTTTCGGCCCTGATTAAAAGAAACGATTTGCAATGTTAAACTCTTATAAAAAGGGCGATTCAAAAGCATTAGAAAGTATTAAAACTTTTTGTTGGCTAAAATATGAATATATTCCATATTTATGCTAGTTATATATATATATATATATATATATATATATATAGATATATGTCCGCTTGTCATCTTAGTCATACAATAGAAATTAATCAGACGAATGTATTATGTGCACCTCTGGGCCTTTTGGACTCACAGTTAATTCATCTCAATTCCGGCCACTTTATACGTCATCGTCATCGTCGATTAAGGCTTTGCACGAACTCGTGGACTTGTACACAACGGTCATATAATTGACGGCTTTCCCTCGTTAAAGCTCGTTGCCGTGTCCTCGGACGTGACCCCAAAGTTCGCACGTTCCCGCACGTCATAAGTTTTTCTTTTTAATAACGAACTTGCATATTAATTAAAATTTCAAATTACTTGTACATAAATTAAACTAATTATTTGTTTATAATTTTGCTGTTATGTTATTAATTTCAAAACTTATATCTTTGTGTATTATAAGTCCAAAAAAACTGTGATATTCATAGTTCGTTATAGTTCTATTATTTTTTATATAAAATTTTCATTAAAAGCATTTCATGACTTTTTTTTTTTTCATCAACAAAAACTTTCATCCCAAATTACTTAGCAGTAAAAAAAATGGTAGTTGTTAATGTGTATTCTAATTATGAAAATTCATAGAAGTATGCACAATAAAAAGTATACCTTGAGACCTAAGAAAATTTGTTGCAATCTGAAAGTCAAATTGAAATTTTGTTAAAAAAAAATTCTCTTACAGACAGAAAATTTTTTTGAATAAAGAAGAAAGAAATTTCCCTTAAACTAAGGAAATTTTGCGTTTTTTGTGGATTGCAAAAAGTATTTGTGTGCCAAATTATTATTTTTTTCTGTGTTAAAAACTTAAAGAATCAGCTTGAAAAATCTACTCGTTAATTTAAAAAATATTTAATAGTTTAAGAGTATTTTAATTTTTGGTAGAAAGTGAAAGTTTCCTATGTTATTTAAATTTGAAAAGCAATTTTTTATATACTTGGGCATGACAGCCCGTTTTTTAGATTTTATTTTTTATTAAACCCTTACATTTGAGCGGGTGAAAAAAATACAGAAAACACTGAAAAAAATAATCGGTTGCAGCTATCTATTGGCAATTGGTAGCTACTATCGATTATTTTTTGGTACCAGTAACCTAATTTTTGATAACAGCTACCGATTTGTTTTCGGTAGCTGTTACCAAATAATCGGTAGCAGCTACCGATTATTTCGGTAACTGGTACCAATTTAATCAGTAGCGGCTATCGAAAAATAATCAGTAGTAGCTACCGATTTAATCAGTAGCGGCTATCGAAAAATAATCGGTAGTAGCTACTGATTGCCAATAGGTAGCTGCTACCGATTATTTTTTTCAGTGAACGATTGATTCCGCGAGCCAGTCCCAAAACTCGCTGTTTCTAAACTTATGAAGCTTGAAAACGTTTTTGTTTATAGTTTTTTAAGCTCAAAGAAAATTTTACCTTTTAGTGAACTCAGAAAATTCAAAAATTCAAAATTTCGCAAGGATTATTTCAATTCGTAAGACTACAAAATTTTGATACGATTGAAAAAAAAAGTCGCTTTTATTTGTATCACCCTTGATATGTATTTATAAATATGTATACATACATTACTTTTTTCCATGTATCCTATCTATAGTTCGATAAATATTAATGCTAAGTAATTTGCAACTGACATTACCAATGTTCAAAATTCATGATTAATATATGTATGTAAATATATGTTTATAAATAAATATATTAATTATTTTGATGATTATTTTATTTAAAATAGCAGGAGCAGACTCATTGCCTGTCTAAAAATAACAAACTAGAAAAAAAAAAAAAAAAGAAAAAACTCTAATGAGGAAAAAAAATATCTCAAGAGCAAATAATTGTTGAAACATATACCGAAGTTACATTTGCTTCCTCCTCACGGTCGTTTTCCCTCAGATAACGACTCTGTACTCGCTTTATCTTACACCTGGGAATATTTGCTTCAAGTTAAATGGCCTTAAGGTACATTAGAAGATACAAAATGTTGGCCTAAAATTTGAAAGGAAATGCACTGAAATTATTATTAGTGACTTTGAAAATTTTTTCATATAATGGTTTTTTATTAGAGTACCATAAAAAGAGTTCGTGATACAAAATGAAACAACGTTAAGTATAGTACACAGTAATGTTTGTTTGAAAACCTTTTTAACAGGTGGAAATATATAATATATATATTGCACAAATACTGAGTGACTTCAAACGCGGTTGGTGTACACTTGGGAATCTATAAAAGGCGCGCGTTCTCTTCGGTGACACAAAGAGCAAGAATGTAAGAAGTATATAACCACGTGTGCACAGCCAACCGGTACTATATTCGCTAAAAAGACTCACAATAGCGATACGACAAGAACACAAGGGAGAGATTGCAAGCATGACCAAAATGGGATTCAAATCCTTGTTTTATCTTTTTTTTTTTATGTGTAATTACTTGCCTTTACTCGGACTGATTCATTTTTTTCTGCAGTCTTTTTATTGTCGAAAATTGTTACAAAAATTGTTTTTCGATAATTTTGAATCTACGAGAGTTCACTTTTAATTTTTTAGGAAATTATTTACTGACAATCTCTTATTTCACAATATGCGGTGATTAGTTTTTATTTATTTTCTATATTCCGCTAATGACATTGCACAATGGCAAATTATCTGTTATGGAATACCGATGTTAAAATAAATGTATAGAGTGAAGGAAATATACAGTCGCGGTATTTTTTTTAATGTAGTTAATAGATTTTTTATCATTAACTGAAATATAAAATCTGGAGTTGTAATTTTTTTATGTTTCAAACTAACATTAGCAGAAATAGGTCACAGCTTTTTTTCCTCTTTAATTTACTTATATATAAAATAGAAATAATATTAAACTTTTTCAAAAGTTATTATTTTGTAAATGATAAAAAAAAAGTTATCAAAGTGATATTTCAATTTGAACGTAATAGAAAAATTGACGATTTATAGTAGAGTACAAGATAAAAAAAAAAAAAAAAAACTGTTGATGAAATATCAATGTAAAAATAAAAATATGAAGAGTAAAAAAATATAGCTACCAATGATATAGATTAAATATTACGAAATTGTTGTTATTTCCGTATGGATCGTAACGAGTAACTTGTAGTTTAGTTTTACATATTTTCGAAAAAATTTATTTGCTCATGAAAAATATTTATAATGTTATTTTTTTGTGCATTCATTCTCACATTTGAAACGTCAAGATAACAACTTTTTATAGAGGAATGAAATGTTTGAGTTACGATTGATAGCCCCTATGATCGCAACGGATAGCTAATTTCAACATGACCTTTTCTTTGTTGATGAAAGCCAAATAAATTTGAAAACTCGATCACAGAGAGTTAACTTACTTTTCAAAGGATTACTCAAGTAAATACTGATAAAATCGACTATCATATTATAATATAAGAATATTAAATTTCTCAAAACTACTACTATATCTAATAAATTTAATACCCATGGGTAATTATTTGATATTCTTTATTCTTCGCGTGTTCTACTGAATGTATAGTAAATTTAATGTCACCTCGCATTGAAAAATTTATTCATACATAGCAAATAATATTTTCTATAAGTATCACAATGTTTTAAAATCATTTGTATATTTTCTTTAGAAAAAATTACCGAATGGCAAATAGCAATTTACCCAGCAATGGTTTTTTTAGTACTGCTTCTTGCTCATTGAGTTTATTTTTTCATTATTAACATTTCATCTTTGACTTCTCGATATGTTTGAAGCTTAAATTACAGCAATTTTGTACCAAAATTCATAACAGGCCATTACTTTCACAAAAACTTATCTATGTTTCGATTTTCGTCACGCATATTTAAAATTCCCGCCTGCTATTTTTAAATTCAAAAAGTTCCGTGTCAATTTAATGGAAAAGACTTCGATGTGATCAATGCAAAACATTAAATTTTAAAGTCGCTAGGATTGTATTTATAACACCGCTTTGTATTTCTCTATCAATAATCAATTACTTGTACTTGTCAGGATTAATATTAACCAATAATTCGTGTCATTTAAACAAATTAATTCAAATTGAAACTTAACTCTTTTTCCTGTTATATATCAAAATACATACACGGAAAAAAAAATATTGCGCTTATCGCTCACCAACGGAGAGCGACAGTTGTATCGTGATTAGTACTAAATTGTTACTTGATTTTCACTATATATACATCAATATGAATGAAACACTAGATACTTATTATAATGATCCTATGGATTGTGAATATACTTAAATGTATAGTGATCGTCAGTTAACGTATCCATATCATACCAAAACGGATCGTGACTATCGCGATCTACTTCTCAAGCGCCACCATTCATAACCAAATTATTTAGTAAAAAATTTACATCAATTACTTACGTATATTCTATTACTTGATTACATTTCTTCATATTAAATAATAATTTTTTATTGTGCTTATTAGAATTATTAAGATGTAATTATTAATTCCAACTAAAAATAAAATTGTAATGAAGTTAAAGTTAAAAATTCATCTATTTTAACCTCAAATGTCTTTATAATTTCCTCAAATGATCTTATGATTTCGGGATCCGCCTGGATCGCGATAATCACGATCCAATAGACCAAGACTTTCCGTATACAACGTATAACCAACCGAGGAGAGTGAATATCACGATACCGTTGAGTGATGAGCACAATATTTTTTTTTTCGTGTACTCTTTAAAAAAAATGTTCCTTTTTTCTAAGAAAGCTGTTTCTATTTTTTCAAATTTTGATCACTTCATTAACTCGTACTATACTTTAATTTAAAATGCAATCATTATATTTAAACTCAATCAATAAAATGTATAACAAGTTGATAATTATAATTTAAATCTTGTTCTAAATAATTTGCATGACAAATTGTATTAATCATCGGCTTCAGAGTACAAACCAGCAATTGAAATCATGCTTAATACAAATAGTCATTGACAAAACATAAATTAACCAATAAATCGGAAATAACATGACTGATTCAAACATCCATTCGAAACTGTCGATTACTATCATGCCCCTTCTACCTTTTCCTTTCAAATGATCACAATTCATCATCATCATCATCATCATCCGTTACCACTTTTCTCGCCACAGATAATTCTGGTGAAATCCGACGTCGTTCGTTGAACTGCAAATTAGCCAAGCATGAGAGAGATGCGATTCGTTGAAGCCGCAAATTCGTGAAACCGGAAGCTCGAGGACACCGCATGACGCGCCGTCTAAATTCAACCGGTGAATTCTAAGAACGTAGAGTAGTTATCCGAGACGGAAGAATGACGAGAGACAAGACAAAGAGAAATAAAAATAAAATGTCGGAGTTATATAGGAATGAGAAAAATTTTTGGAGCCAATCCAAAAATTCTCAACAAAGAAAATTAAAATTTTCATTAGTTTTTTCATTTTTTCGACATGTTGGCTAGCATAGAAAGTAACGATAAAGAAAATATTAAATATAGAAATGAATAAAGAAAAGTAAAAGAAATGAGATGAGAATAGCCAACAGCTGGCTTTTCCATTATACCGATGGGATCGTTCCGTTTCCTTGTTTACTTCCGTAAGTTTGCGTTGTTGAAGATGACTAAGTCGACAAGGCCGGGTGCAGGAAACGAGTTCACTGGGATCAAGTGGTCGGTCCATCAGCTACTTGCCTTACAACAAATTAAATCTATATGCCAACAGTCTCTGTGGCGCCTTATAGTTGTATTGCGCTGTGCAGACTCCCATGTATATTCAGTTTATCCAAGTTTCAAGAGAATGGATGTATAAATACAAAGCAAAAGAGAATAAGCAAATCAAAAACTACTGTCGAAACCCTTCTGTTTTTCTTTTATAATACGTTTGTCATCGGTTTTTTGTCATACATATGTAATCAAAGACCATTCTTGAACCAAATATATATATATATATATATATATATATATATGTAACAAAGTCAATACACAGTAAAAAAGGATTCGTCAAAGTGTAAAATAAAGCGAGTGTTAATTCAACACACTGTTATTATCTCCCTGGGTCGAAAAAATTTGATCTGTTTTAAATCAAAAACATATTTAATTAATATATGAAATTTAATCGAATTTTGCCCGTACTATTCCTTATTCAAACTGTTTTCAGACTTGTTTTCAATAATTTTCAGTTTGGCTTTGGTCGCTTCTAGATCAAAATCAGACTTTCACTGCCTATTATTTTTATTAGTTTTTGATCGTCTTCAGATCAAACGCAGCTTAAAATTTTCATAAAAATTCAATGACAGACCAATTAGTCTAAATATAATCTAGTTAATTCGAAAGTAAAAACTTTTTAAATTGTACTCTCAAAATAACACAATATATGTTAAAAGCTAGCGTAAGGTACCTGCGGGTAATAAGGCCTGGCTAAGGGAGATTTTGAATAGAATCAAAAATATTGCATTTAATTATCGAAATGTATCATTAATCTTTACTTCAATACATTAGCCATAAAATGTAATGAAGTAATGGTAATTTTTACCATAAACAAACAAAAAATTATACTTTTACAAAAACCATACAAATAGGCCTTATTTTACTACGGTAGGGTAATAAGGCATATGGGTTAAACAAACTGGAATAGTTTAACTATACTTAATAAAATTGTTATTAGAGATGAATCATCACTTAAATTTAGCAACAATACTTTTTAAGAATCAGAAGACTAGATAGTTTTGCTCAACAGCACTTGAAACTATCAGTATTCTTTTTAAGAGTCAAAAGACTAGATTGTTTTTTATAATTTCTTCTGCGCTACGACAGCATATGACGGATGATGAAATATAGAAGACAGGGAACGTGGTATCGGGACTCTATAAATTTGTTGTAACATCTCTATGCAAGACCCTGCTACTAGAGTAGCCTTTAGCGGAGGCGATTATTTTAAATATCATTTCTGTCACTTAGGTCTTATTACCCGACAGGCCTTATTACCCGCGTGTACCTTACATGTTTTGCGCAGAAGCGCGTGCGTGTCGTTTTTCATATATTTATTTGAATGTATACTTTTGTGTCGTTTGCATCTATTTTTTCGCTTTCGCCCAATCACGTTACGAATAGTTTGCCTTCACATATATTTCATCTAAATTTTATTATAGGATGCTCTTGACCATCCCAAAAGAATTCATGGAAAGTTTTTATTTTTAACGTATCTTTTTATATACTTATTCACTTGCACCAATACACAATTTGATTTTCTCACACGGTAAAAAAGCAGTGTTAAAATGGACTTATTTTAACACTAGTGGTGTAAAAATGAAAATATCGTTACACATTTATCTTTTTTTTTAGAATTTGTTTTTTCTTTCCATTTAAAATTTTGCTGTGCAAGAAGAAAAAATTATCCGCTATAATTTCTATCTAGGACATTACAAGTATCATCGGATATTATTCTCTTAAGTGAATTTTCGAGACGTGATTGGACTTTTTGATCTGTTATTCGATTTCGTGTACGTAATGTCTATTTTATTTTACACTTGAACTTTTTTTTCAACTCGGAACTAGAAAAAACAAAAATATTTGAAAAGCAAGAGAAAAAAAAAGATAACAATTGTTGGGACACTGAAGCGATTATTTACAGAAGGATGAATTCGATCGATTATTTTTTGAATGGACATTGAATGTGGAATTTCGATCGTCAGCCACCAAGCAACCTACTATATCCAGTATCATGCAAATTCCTCACTCCGCTCCATTACCCATTCCGCGATTGTGGAAACGAGCGAAAACGAAAAGAATGAAACGACGAGATTTTTACCGGCGTTATTTATACCGCCCTAGAACTCGTTATCCACACGAGCGATAGTTTGCGACATTTGCATTTCGATTGTCGAGACACAAAATAGTTGCAGTGTAAAGGAACATGGCTGACATTTACGCATAAGTGACTGTGTACATTACTTTTTTTTATATGTCAAATACAGTTGCATGTAATCGATATCAGCTATTTGTTTCATAAGCTTCAGAGCTTATAAACGGAAGAGCTGGTTCAAGTGACACGAAAAAAAAATCAGGAAAACAGTTTATACTTTTGGAAAATTTAATTCTTCATACTAGGGGTGTGCGAATCGTGTTCGAATTGAATATAACTATTTGATTCGAAATTTAAATTTACGAATCATTCGTAACTTTTTTAATACTTGCAACTTTTCGAATTACGCGATTCAAATCGAGAAAATTTTGATCGGCTTTCAAATACTCAAGTTTTCTTTAATAGAAAGCTTAATTTTTGAAGTACGCAAGCACATAAGAGTAAAGAAAAATAATTTATACTTTAAATACCGAGCCCTTTGTCTAGATTTTTTGTTGGGTTTCTCTAGGATTCAGAAAAGTCTTCTGGAAGAATGCTAGTTCACACACTGAGAGAAAAAACTGGCTTTCTAAACTATGAAAAACATAGTTCAATGAAACCTCCACTATTACCCTCAGGTCAGATAACTTATATATAGTTGTAAAATGTACGATGATATCATAGTTGTTTTAACTGTGTTATAGTTCAATGAATAATAACAATAGCGAACGTAACTAAGTAAGAAATGATATTCTTATTACAAAAAAATAATGAAGAAAAATCCTTAATTATATTCGTCGGCGGCTTAAATGATGCTATATTAATGAAATTATAATCGTACAGTTGCTGAAACATTTGTGATTCGGCTGAAGTATGTTCTGAGAAACAATATTAAATAGTTACCACAACAAAACAAATGCTTAGTTAAAACTACTACTTTCAAATAGTTTCGGGCACTATGATATAGTTCAAAAAACTAGAAATATGAGTTAACATAACTATTTTTTCATTTCCATCCCTTTCTAGTTACCAGCACTATTCACTTTTCTCTCAGTGCAGAAGTGGAAAAAATGGTTTTTCGCGGACATCTTTAAAACGACTGCACTTATCATTTCCAAATTTAATTAGCTCGAAAACTCAATAAAATGCGCTGATTGTTGCATTGAACATCAAAATCCTCCAATTCGTTTAAAAGATATCAACAACGAAGAGTTAAAAGTAGTATATTAACGCATTGAGTGGAAGGTGCTTTCGACAACGAGTGTGATTGGTTCACGAGCCGTTAGGCTAGTGTTGCCAACACACGAGTGTCGAAAGCCCTTCCTACTCAATCCATTACAATAGTTTTTGCATCGAATGATAAGAAAGAATGTCTTTTATTGGTAAAAAAGGACTCTACATTAGATTAATCTTTTAATTAACCTAAAATAATATTCAATCTTATTAATAAAAAATTAATTCCTGTATTATTTCTGATGCAAAAAATTGTTAAATAATAATAGTAACAATTAAATATGATTTAATTGATTTTAATAATATTTTAAAATTATTTTTATTGTTTTCAATGTATAGATACTCTGCAAAAATAACTAGACTTGCGAGTCAAAGTTCATATAGTGAATTGTACATTATAATTAAATACAGTAAGATGATTTTCTATAGTCTGGGACTTTTCGTTGTCCTAACTCGAGACGGCTGTTGATTGGGTTTTCTGGTGGATCGTTTAATGACTAATAAATAGTATATCTATATATATGTAAAAAGTGTACGTTTGTCATATTTTTCACGAACAATGTGGACATTTTTCGCGATATTTATTCTTTGTGGTGTCATTTTTAACCAATCAGAGACGTGCTTTCTTACCATGAGTTGCAAAAATAACATTTTGTGTCATTTTCCCCGAATAAATCATGATATAATGTTTAATAATATGTTTGAGTTTGAATAGCTCTTAAGAAAACAATGGCATACAAAAGTATTTTCGAGCTCGAAAATGTATTCACAACAACGTTTTCGAGCTCATTTTAACACCGTTTTTTTTTACAGTGTATAGGAGGTAATTTGAACAAAGGGGTAATATTTTATAAAGACTCAATAAGTTCGAAATAAAGATTTTAAAAAAATTTCAAAGAACATTAATATTGAAGAGAAAAAAAAACTCTTTAGAACTAAAAATTTTCAAAGATTAAACTTTATAAATGTGACATTTTCTTACAACATTCAATATCCTATCTGTCTTTTTAAGAGCTTATCTTCTCACACCTCTCATCTTTAAACTCTTCACTACTACATCCCTTTTATTTTCCCTCCCTCCCGTTGATATAAAAGTCAATTACTCACATTCCCAAGTCTCTCAGTTGACTGTCGGCTATTATTATTATGGCGCTTACTATTATCAGCACTCGGATCATCAAAGCATATTGGAATAAAAAAAAAAAAGTCGAGAGTATGGACAATGAGTGCAAGAGAATGACAGAAGCGTTTTCTCAATTCTATAAAATTTTCAATTATTGTTTTATTATTTCTGCTATCGATTAATGTGCATTCAATATTTCACTTCATTTTCTAAAATTAATTTTTCAAATAATAAAAAAATTAATATATATAACTGCCTATCTCAACACACGAAGCATGAGATCTGATCTACGATCACGCGATTTCTTAAATAATATTTTCTCATCATAAATCATCTCTATACTTTTCATATTAAACATATATAGGGGACTTTTATTGAACGCCGGAAAATTGTGAATAACTCGCTGAATTTTGAATTTTTTGGTAAAAAATTTGTATCTTGTATTTATGACATATTCACAAATATGTCCTTAAAATATTCAAAAATTCCATGTAGTAGTTTTGTTTAAAAAAATCGGTCTGTCGGTTGACCCTGCGGGCCAGCCCCAAAACTTCCCGCGTATTTCGAGCTCCTTGAGCTCGAAAAATTGTAGTAGATACACTTTCGAGCTCTTCGAGCTCGAAAATACTTTTGTGTGCTTTTGTTTTCGAAAAATAACGTTTTTTACAATTTTTTCTACAACGATATCTCTCGAACGAATAAACCGATTGACACGTTTAAGGTGGCAGTCGACGCGTTTCATTGAGTTCTATAACTGATTAAATTTTGAAATTGATTCATCGAGTCATTTTTGAGAAATTTTCAAAATACTAAAAAAATTTTTTTTTTTTAATTCTTTCGACAAAGGTTTCTCTTGAAAGAATAAACCGATTTTGATGTTTGAGGTGGCACTCGACGCGGCTTATGAATCTCCAGAGCCCAGTCCATTTTGGAATTAATCCATCGAGCCCGTAAAAAGTTATCCAAAAAAAACATTTTTGAAAAAAGTTTATTTTTGGAATATCTCCGAACGAGCCCTACCGATCAAGCTCAATTTTTGTTCAGCTTCAAGATATTAAAAAACTGCGTCGAATGACACCTTGACGATCAAAATCGGTTGATCCGTTCAAAAGTTATAGATATTTACATACGTACGTACGTACATACATAGGGGAAGGGGGGGCAGAGTGGGCCCCTTAAGGAAAATAATTGAAATATCGTTGAGTTTTTCATCGCGTTTACTTATTTTTAGGCCCTTGATACTTATTTTCACTTCATTATGCTGCGTCGATTAAAATTGAAAAATCGAAAATTAGGGGCAGAGTGGGCCCCCCACAAAAATTAGGCAAAAAATTTATTTATTTTATTTTCCGTCAAGTTATGACCTCCGTAATGTTTTTATCATATTCTAGGCAAATATTTGATAAATGGGGCAAAATGGACCACCCGAAAAAAAAAATTGTGACGAAAAAATTTTTTATTTTTCGTTTCCAATTTTTTTCGAGTGGTTCATTTCACCCCAAATATTACATATTGGCCTTAAATATGATAAAAACGTTATAGAGGTCATAACTTGTCGGAAAATAAAAAAAAAATTTTTTTTATAATTTTTTGAGAAAGGGATCGTCGTGCCTCAGGCTCTCCTATCTTTAACTTTCTTGATAAATTATATTTAATGAACAGTTTTGGTGGTCTATTTTATCCCTCATTATGTAAGAAATTTCAATAAGCTTATTATCCGTCCGAATTTATTGACGTATAAAAAATTTTGAGGGGCCCACTGTGCCCCCATATTTTTTGAAGTTTTTAAAATTTTAAGGGGCCCACTCTGCCCCATGGGGCTCACTTTGCCCCCCCTTCCCCTACATACATACACTCGGACATCATCGTGAAATCAGTCAGAATAGCTTTCTAGGACCTCAAAACGTCGACATCTGTTGGAATTTCGATTTTCACAAATCGGACTGAAACCAATAACTTCTCGAATTTTTGAAAATTTGCAATTTTCTTAGCGGGAAGTTAAAAATTTCAAAAAATCACCGTTTTTTCAGGCGGTCACACTAAAGGTTTCCCTTAAAGATGAGAACTTTCGATTTTTTAAATTTTTTTGATGTTTTTGATTAAATCGAAATAATTTTTTTTTCAAACATCAAAAAAACTATCCCGCGAAATTTGATATAAATAGACAATAAATCATAACATTTAATTCTATTGTAATCCAAATGGTTTCATGAGTTTTCAGAACAGCTATCCAAGTCCATTGCCCGGAAATCTATTGAATATTCAGTTGTACATACAATAAAATGTCCCAGAACATATATGAGAGTACTGTGGCGTGAATGAGTATATAGACAGAGAATATCAGTAAGCGCAGTACGCTAGGTAAACTACATAGCCAGTTCCTACCTCTATATGCTTCAATGTAAATGTTTAACAGCCTCTTTCGGTTATGCCGCAGAAATCTAAACGATACGACTAGAGTATACAGAGGTACAGTAGACCTCCTCACAAGAGGACTCTACAAGAGACTTACGGATTAAGTCAGAAAATCGTGCCAAGCATGAACCACACATGGTTAAAAGACAGCCTAAAGCGATGAGGATTGTCTGTTGAACCTCCAGGTTGTATTCTCTCATAATACTGAATAAAACGGAAACGGAATTTCTGGCAACTACGCAAACGTGATCTGAATAACTTTCAATGCTTTGCAAATTTTCATAATCAAATTATGCGTATTTATTTTACACTAAACTCATTTCTGTTATTAATTATTTTTTATGCAAAGAAAAAAATAATTTTTTCGCGCGAAAAATTTTTACTTGACCTAAAGAATTTTTTGCATTAGGAATTGAAAGAAAAAATTTTCTTGGGCGATAAAAAATTTCTTAAGCTATTGGGCTACGAAATTTTTTCTAGTCCTACACTATAAAAAAAAAACCGGAGTAAATCCAGGTGGTGTAGGTGTTTACACCGATTTTATTTCATTTTAACACCACGCGGTGTTAAATTGAGTCAATTTTTAACACCGCTCTTTTTGTAGTGCATAAGAAATTTTTCGTTTTCAATTCATAATGCAAAATATTTCTTGCGACAAAAAAATCCTTGTTTTCTGTGTGGGAAACATGAATATCTTTTTATTGAAGATTCGAAACGCAATAAAGTGGACTAATACAATTCCGCAACAAATACGTTTTGTACCGAAGTGTTTTTCTGAATAGTCTCTAGAATTATATAGAACTGCGCTTTACAAAGTTATCAATGAAAAGAAATCTATCAATGCTTAAAATCCGGCTGAGTTTATTGACAGAGGGCTAATATCAATTTTATGTAAATAAAACAATTGACATCAATATATTTTTTTCTTTATTTTTTTATCAATAAAGTAAATAACAGATAAATGTCAGATTTTATTTCAGTATTTATGTTATTATAAAAGACTCAGTTATTAAATTTTATTGATAATAGTGTCAGTTATCAATATTTTTTATAAAAATGGTTATACACACTCAGCTATTTGCAATAAATTTTTATGCATAAAATTTAAGTCACACTTTTGTACTACCGGCAATATTTTTTATTTTCCACTGAATACAAATAGATGGGAATCAATTTTATCAGCAACAAATGATATTTTTAACTCAAATTCCTTATTAGTAGGGCCAGGATTTTTGCTTTAATTTAAAAATAATAATTAATAATCAATTGGGTCAAATTTTTGATATTATGGCAAAAATATTGGTCGCAGAAAAAATTTTTGCAATAAAAGTTGTTCAAAATTTAATATTTGTAACGTGTATTTTACAGAAATTATTTAAAAATAAAATAATTATCTGTCCCTCGATTGCTCGGTGTTAGCTCGCCGGATCCAGGGATCAGGGATAGGATGAGGGAAGAAGCACGTTTACAAAATTAATTTAATTTATTTTAAGGAAACTGAACAATTATGAAGCTGTATTGAAATCAAACTTAAAATTAATACAATCGTTTACATCTGCTTATAACTAACAATAGCGGGGATAGCTTTAGCCGTCCACTCCGCTATCTCGTAGCTCCAACCAACAATACCACTCCGGTTTTCAATCCCGGGCGGTATTATGGCGAACTACTTCTTCGCTCAAATTGTGGTTCAATCCCGTTACAATCCTTACACCTGGGGAACCACAACGAACGTTGGTAAGGTCTCTAGCCGGCACTTCCTTACTAATTACAAAGGCGGGAAGCCAGACGAGTCCTCAAGCCGCAGTCGACCCGTTGAGTCCGGCGTCTGCCACTCGACTGGACTAGTCGACTGTTCTTACTCGCTCCCCACTCTGGGAGCACACTACTGCCCTCTCGACAGCCAAAATTCTGCGCAAGCGCAATTAGGTGGAGGTTCTTGTACAAAGAGTCCACTCGTTCAAAATCACCGGTGTGCAAAGGATAATGTGGCTATCAGTGTATTCCACTGATAGTCGTCCTTATAACCACTGGCAAGTATATTCCACTTGTCGTGGCCGGTGAAAGATAATTCACCGTCTCTCGGACTGGCTTCTAAGTATTCTAGAATGAGTTCCCGCCTAGGGAAAGAATTAGCGCTCATGCGCCATCCCACGGTTAACTCTGAAACTGCTGGTTGATTCTGCGCAATCCCACCGTACTTTTTTTCTCTTTTCTTTTCTTTTTATTTATTTTCTCGTTTATAATTTCTCTTTCTTTTTTTTCTTTTTAATTACTTATATATTTTTTCTTTTATTTATTTTCTTTTACGTAATTTATTTTTAAAAATTTTCTTAATGTTATATTTTATAGAAAAAATGTCTCTTATAATTTTGTCATAGGACTAATAAGAAAGCCGTAATTTCAAAATTAAGATTTTGGTAATTATCAAAAATTTGAATCATTTATTATCAATCTTAATTTTGGAAATACGGTCAAAATATTAGTCGTATCAAAATATTTTTCAAATAAAAGTTGCTCAAAATTTAATTTTATAAAAAAATGTCTCTTATAATTTTGTCATAGGACCAATAAAAAAGCCGTAATTTCAAAATTAAGATTTTGGTAATTATCAAAAATTTGAATCATTTATTATTAATCTTAATTTTGAAATTACGGTGAAATTATTGGTCGTTTAAAAAAATCATAAGAGAGATTTTTTTTAGAAAATTAAATTTCCTACAACTTTTGTCTGAAAATTTTTCTGATAAAACCAATATTTTAGCCTTAATATCAAACATTAGAATCATTCATTTCAAAATTAAGGCAAAAATCTTGTCCCTACTTATTAGTTATGTTACACATTTATTAACAGTCTTCATGATAACTAGTTTATCGCAGAGTACAGGCAATAATTTATTAGCATAAAATATTCTACGATATATTGTTTGAATACAATAAATATGATGTTTCCAGTAAATAATTGAATCGCAACCAAATAAGTCATTGTTTTACATCAAATAGAATCTGATTACCGATATTTACATAAGATAAATAAACTGAATTCAAATGTACTGCTAAGATAAATAGCGATAAGCGAAATAATGAATAACTTTAAATTAATTTGTCTAGCAGAGATAGAGTCAAAAATTTAGAGACTATTGTTTGGTTTAATCGAGAACACAAATTGCAGTCTATTCACAGTTTACGAAACTTCATAAATATTCTGCATACCAGGTAGATTTTCAAATAGATACAGATAAAGAGAAGTTTGAAGTAAAATAAGATACCATTTAAGAGAAAAAAAAATTTGGATCCCTCCAACAGTATTTATTTACTACACCGGGAAAGCAATCATTCCGAAATTTGTAACAGAAGACAAACTTGTTTTTTTTTAGGGTTGGTTATTTTAATCGTTTTTTTGAAGTAAAAAAAAATGAAACTATTGTGTTATAAACCATGAAAAAAATTGTCTACTCTGAAGAGAGCTTTTTTTCATAGATGTTCATTTTACCCCGAAGTTTTGTTTTGTTTCAACTCTCAATTTAATAAAATTACTCACATAGTGAATATCTAAAAAATTCTGTTTTTTACTATACGAACATACCGTAAACCTTCATTTTAGTCATATATATCGAACATAGCTATTTTTCGATGAACATCCTAGAAAAGGAAGTGAATTTGCCGCATTCTTAAGGAGGTTCGACCGACACTAGTGAGTCGAAGTAGTGTTTGAATTTTTTTGTTTGCTACATTCTCCTAATAGTTATGAAAATTCATTATTTTAATTTATAATAACATAACTAATTCATAAATTAATATTTATTACTTATTAAATTAAAGAAAATAATGAAATTACTTGGTTATTTTTGACTCATATGATTTAATAAAAAGATTTGGCAACAGCGCGTTCTAACTTCTTACACATCGATATTCAAATTAAAGCGGGAAAAATTTATTTCTAATCTTGTCTCGCTTATTAATGTATTTCTATCTTTGTTTTTTCTCTCAGCTGCTTCCGCGACGTTGTCAAACCCTCAATAATACACTGTAAAAAAAGATTCCTAACATCAAACCAGATTCGTTTGGCTCAAGTACTCCGTGCGTTTGGATACAGCCAAGCGCGTCAAGCGATTGAGTCTACCGCCCTCTACGTTTGACAGTATACTTTGCTCCAACTGAGAGTTTCTTGAGGGAAGATCCCGAATCGTTTGAGCTAACTCTATGGTATTTGATATAACTCAATAACTTTTTTCAGTTAAAAAAAATAGAAATTAGTTCAAGTCATTTATGCTGTTGATACAATAATGATTTTTGTTTTATATAAATAAGTTAAAAATTTCACTCGAAGTAAATTGTAAGGTAATTGAAGGTATGCATTTTCAGTTAAGTCAAAATTTTATTAAAGCAAATGAATTTTAGTGTTAAAAGTAATATCTTTTTAGGTCCGTAGAAACTCTCTATGCAATTGATTCAATAAAAAATCGAATTATTTCAAATTGCTGTATTGGATTGATCCAAAAAAACAGTAATCTGAATCAAATAAATATTGCCTTTAATTATCTCATTAATAATTTATTAAAAAAAAATTTTTTTTTTCTTATGTATTTATTTTTGATTTCATTTTATTTTTATTATTATTTTTTTTTTTTTATTAAGTATTGGGACAATTACATTATTTTATTATATTACGTCAATTATACTTTACCAATCATCCTAACATACTCACAGTTTTTAATGAAAAATTAAATAATTTTAATTTTGCCATCCGGAGGATTCGAACCCAGCACCTTACGCGCGAGAGTCAGACACGTTACCGCTACGCTACGGAACCAGCAGGAAAATTTTAGTTTAGTTGTGCTTCTAGTACTTTGTTTTCATATTGAATGGATATATACAGTCAACTGTTTATAGATTGATCTAAATGAGATAAATATGTGACTTTTTTTATAAATAAATTTTTTTATCGAATCGATTACATAAAGACTTTCATTCAAATAAAGTTCGATATTTTGTAATGAATACGTTTATATTCTTGTCGAATATTTTTCAGTTTTAATGTGAGTGCGTGAAATTATTCCTTTAACCTCATCGGATTCTCGCTCCAAGAAACTAGTCGGTTGACACGACACGTTCGGTATTATAGGAAACTACTTTTATTTCATTGAAATATGTAAAGTTGTCAAACCAAACGTTTCAAGAGTTTCAGTTAAATTTCTCAAAATTGAAAAGTTTGCTTCAACAAGTTTTTATTTTTAAATCAAGTACATCCAAACTTTAATTTAAATATATTTTACTATTCAATCAAATGTTAGTTTAATTACGGTCAAACTTAAAAACTTTCTCATAAACGCTTAAGCAATTTCTCATAATCGAGTAGAGATTTTAATTCAATAAAAATGATTTTCTTGTGACAAACTAGTTTTTGTTGGTTTGAACGAATTTGGTTTCACTGAAGAGGAAATTCGTCAAACTCCTAGGGAGTTTGAAGTCAGTACCTTATTTTTTACAGTGTATGTATCTCTGTCGATGAACGAGATTAAATAATAAAGTTTAACTTGAATTATTTAAATAATTACAATGGTAACACTATATTGTTAAAATCTTATTATATTCCAAAAATATTCAAGTTTATGGCATGTAGTTTTTTATTTCTTAAACTTGGGAGGTTAATAATGAAAATAATCGATCAAGTCATGACGGGAGCTTGTCCGCCATAAGAGCTTGTGTATAAGAACTTTTAAAAACGTCATTTTTAAATCTTTTTTTTTAAAAAACTAGACGGTGGATCATATTCAAATTTTAAGAATACATAGATAAAGTACTTCTTTACATGTATACTAAGTTTCAAATCTTAAAGTTGAAAAATCCTTTTTACATGAGATTCGGTCGAACCTTCTTAACAAGGTACGGACTAAAAATTTATTCTGCAAAACGATGTCTCGTTTTGCCCAGATTCATTCATGATAAGGTTTGTTACATGATTTCACGGTCAAAAAAACAAAAAAACGAATAATTATAAGCTACTGAAAAAGATATTCCTATAAAAAACAGTTGTCACATATAAAATAGAGAATACTTTGATATATTTGTCAAGGACTCGTGAAAGCTCTTTCATTTTGTCATCCTATATTCTTGAAACCTAACCATGATGCATACTGCAAGTTGTATGCCACATGCAGATGTGTTTAATGTAGATATCTTATAAATGTGCTTCATGTTGTTGGCGTAGCTTTAATGAGATAGGGTAAAATCTCGGCTGACAGCCTCTCGATCATATTACATCAAGCCTTTGATATAAACTTAAATTAGGATGAAAATTAATTTTCTAGAAGCTTTTAATATTTTATAAAAGTTTTTTTAAAATTTCAACTTTTACCCGAGATACGGAAGTGTTATGAGCAAAGTATTTAATATAATAGTTTAAAATTTAATTTTAAAACTAATTTCATAAATGATTAAATTCTTGTAATAAAGTTAACACTATCGTATATATTGCGGTAATTTAAAAAGGGTTTGCACTTTTTTCTCCGCACTTGAAAGGGCGAATAAAAGTGTCCTTGATGCACGTGTTTAACAAATGAAGACTGTTCGAATTTTTTTCGTGATTCGGTTCCGAATAGACTTCCAATAAATTAAACTGTGAAACGCTAGATGATTGGGCAGTGCGTCGAGCTGTGGTATGTAACTTGTGATAAGAGCTTTTATTAGAGAGTAAAACAAACAAAATTATCCGGAAGCCCTCTTAAGTTATTTTTCTGTAACTTAAAGTGAAAAAAATGATTTTTGTAATAACAGTATCTCAAGTAGGAATTCAATAAAAATTATTGTATTATTAAGTTTATATCTAACTTGAAAGATCATTCTCTTAGCATATATTGAAGTAAACTTAAGTTTCTTCAATTAAGAAAATGATATGGAATGAAATCTTCAAATTTTTGCGCTAAAAGTAAAGTACCCGCGGGTAATAAGGCCTAAGTGACAGAAATGATATTTAAAATAATCGCCTCCGCTAAAGGCTACTCTAGTAGAAGAGTCTTGCATAGATGTTACGACAAATTTATAGAGTTCCGATACCACGTTCCCTCTCTTCTGTATTTCATCATCCGTCATATGCTGTCGTAGCGCAGAAGAAATTATAAAAAACAATCTAGTCTTTTGACTCTTAAAAAGGATACTGATAGTTACAAGTGCTGTTGAGCAAAACAATCTAGTCTTCTGATTCTTAAAAAGTATTGTTGCTAAATTTAAGTGATGATTCATTTCTAATACCAATTTCATTAAGTATAGTTAAACGATTCCAGTTTGTTTAACCCGTAGGCCTTATTACCCTACTGTAGTAAAATAAGGCCTATTCGTATGCTTTTTGTTAAAGTATAATTGTTTGATTGTTTATGGTTAAAATTACCATTACTTCATTACATTTTATGGCTAATGTATTGAAATAAAGATTAATGATACATTTCGATAATTAAATGCAATATTTTTGATTCTATTCAAAATCTCCCTTAGCTAGGCCTTATTACCCGCCGTACCTTATATTTAGATCGATAATATTCAATGCATAATTTTTAAAAAGAGAATACGTTTTTAAAAGTTATGTTTTCTTTTAGTATAATGATGAGCACGTAATAGACATGCAATTTAATTTAACAACATAAATTGAAACGAGATAAATTACTTTTCACAAGTCCTAAAAATTTAATTATTTTAATTTTCTGATCCATGGTATTTGTAAGAGCTCTGTAAACATGAATAAGTGAAATTGGTGAAAATTCACTAATTTTAAGTGCAAACCGAACCACTTATTAAAATAAGTGGTTCGGTTTGCACTCAGAATTAGTGAATATTCACTTATTCATTTTTATTTCACTTATTCATGTTTAGAGAGAGGATTGAAAAATATCAAATACTTAAATTTGAAAAAACAAAACTCAATATTTTTCCATTGATCGAATAATTTTATAAAATAATACAAACACTGAAATTTACAATGAGAGGATTACTTATTTATTGTTCAAATCAGCTTAAATAAATACTCGGGTACAAAACAATTATCACCTTTATTCGCTCGGCAAAGTAGTTATACAACTAAACTGAAAATGAAAGCTTTATACCCACATGAAAATACCATATATGATAAAAATATATATGGAAAAATATGTAATCAATATGGGACCATGTAAGTGGCCAAAAACGATATATATTTTCTTATATATAATACAGTACGTTTTAATATAATTAATTATATACGTAAGTTTATAAATTAATACATATATTATATATATTTATAATCATATATGTAAACTTATAAGTTAGCACATATATGTATTACATATATTGATAATTATATATGTAAATTTGTAAGCTAGCACACATGTATATTCTGAACACAATGTTTGAATCTTATAACAGAGAGAGAAAGACAGAAAAGAATAGATTTTATTTATTCTTACATATATATGGATACTTATATGGTTCTATATATCGAAAAATACATAAAAATTTATAAAGTTAAATACATGGTACATATATCATGCCATATAATGATGAATTATATATGTATTCTTATTTGTTTCCATATATAAATAACATTTATGTTTGAATATATTGAAATTATAAGTTTTCAAATATATAAATAATATATTGAAGTTATACGGAAATATATGAAATCATATAAGAGAAAACATATATAGAAATATAATAAAATCGGCCAAAATCTATATATAGTTCTATATAAGTTTTCATGTATTGTCACATATATATTTATATCTGTAACATATATTTTTTAATATATATTTACCATACATGATATTTTCATGCGGGTATATTTGTATGATGAAATAGCAAAGTTTTTAATTATCCATAGTACATGAAGATCTCATTTAGGAGATTTAGAATATGCGGAGTGTTATAGCCCCTTTAATTAGATGTTAGAAACCCTCTTGGCCTATATTCCTATATATATAATCCTAGATGTAATCGATTATCATGCGCGTGACTGGTATTCCCAGTTGAGGAATTGTATCTGGCGGGCAAACAGGAATAGTAGGTAATACACACCAGCAAAGACTCATTACTCCCTATCATCCCCTAGCTCTTACTCACACTGCCAAACCAAACTGATTAACGAATTCTCCCTCAGGCTCCTCACTGCCTATTTACATAATCGCATTCCACGTATTATGGTATCAAAAGCGATAGAGGTTATTGACATTACTTTTTCATCAAGTTTTTTTTTATTTTTATCACCCGGCAAATTGAGTAATTTTATTTTATTGATAGTAATGTTTTTTAGATCTAATATATTGGGAACAATTAAAATATTTTATAGGTGATAAATAATCCACGTAAAAGAAGGTTTCATTAACACATTCTTTGGCTCTTCTTATGGGTAAATTTTATAGAAATAGTTTATTGTATGACGAGAGATGAAACAACCGATCAACAGTCAGTCAAAATCAAGTTAATTTAAGACCAATGGCGTAATGAACTATTAGCGTAAGCGTTAATTGTCATTTGCAACTTATAGCTAAGCAGAGACTATAAATACTATTTATTCTTAACACTAATTTTTATAAAAATTAATCACAAAGTCAGAACTGGTCATAAGTAAAATCAGTGATTTAAAATTACTAATAAACAAATGACGGGTATCAGAGCTGCAATAAAGTGTGAAACTGTTTTTCAGCGGACAGAAAAATTTTTTTACTTCCCTATGCGTGTAATATAGAGGAGAGTGGGGTCAATTGAACCAAGGGGCAATGGAACCAGTAAGTTTAAAAAATCAAAAAAAATATAAAAATGAGTCGTCCTCTAGGAATTATATTTTAATATACTAAACCTTAGTCTGACCAAAATTTCGAACCAATATGATGATTTAATTTTAAAAAATTCAAGTTTTTGTGTTTTTAGGTATCTAAACCTTGATTTCAGCTCTTGGCAAATTGTTTAGTAATTTTTTAATTTTCAAATGAAATCTTAAATTTTTTTTTGTAATACCTTCTTATATATATTAGTCATAAATTTCTAGCTTTACTTCTAGTAAAATAGTTCTTGAATATTTTGTTTTAAACTAATTATTTCAATAAAATCATATGGGATCAATTAAACCAGTACTCTCGGGGACGGTTGAACCACACGAATCACACTGTAAGTATCAGACATGCGCGCGCATCTTGACAGAGTGTGAAAACAAGCTAAACTAACCAAGAAAAAAAATAATTATATTGACAGAAGTTTTAAAAGTGATTGTTATAACATATAATGTTATATAAAATAATAAATATTATTAGAAGTGTTGTAATTTTAGTTTTAAGCTGGAATTAATAGTAAAATATTCATTAAAGTCATTCATTTGTGGTTCTAATACTCTTGGTTCAATTGTCCCCGACTTGTGGTTCAATTGCCCCCGCAAAGGGGACGATTGAACCATTTGATGCAGTTGTAGAATTTCTGTAATATAAGTATCTGTATCGCCAGCGTGAGGAACCGTATAGCTGAATTGGCTGTACGTTTCATCGTTCTCGGTTGCCGTATGCCTAAATACAGAGTTTGCGCAATAGTAATGTCAGAGATGCATGAAATACCGAATATAAGGATGCGGATCGTCATTTTGACGATCCACTCTGAGGATACTTTGTATAGCTGAATTGGCTATACGACGTATCGTTAAGTAAGTTGACTATACAGCGTCCCGACTAGAAATTGTAGTGAGGCGGTAGTTTGCTCCAAATGAGGCAAGCCGAATGTCAAACTTGTGGCAAGTGAGGCATCCAAACGAGGGCCATGTTTGGGATGTAACGCAGTTGCGAGACTCAGCCTTACTTGGCTTCCAAATTCGGTGGCAGTTTGGAAGCCACACTTGCTGCAAGGATCCTAAGCCTAAAGTGCCCTAAGCTTAGCATCCGAATTCGGTGGCAGTTTGGAAGCCAAACTTGTGGCAAGTAAGGTATCCAAACAAGGGCGATGTTTGGGATGTAACGCAGTTGCGAGACTCAGCCTTACTTGGCTTCCAAATTCGGCGGCAGTTTGGAAGCCACACTTGCTGCAAAGGTCCTAAGTGACTCTCAAGCGACCGAGTATAAAAATTTAAACTAAATTAAAAAAAAAAAATTACTCGATTTCTGATTTTTTTTTTTTTTTTTTTTTTTTTGAATAATTATTTTGGCTTTGCGGAAATCGTCAGTTATGTGATTAATTTGAGTCCTAATCTAGTAGAATTTTTTTATTTCGGGAAAAAACGCTATAAATATCAACTAACCGCGCACGCTTTAGTGGGATTCGAACCCGGGACCTAACGAACGAAAGACCGACGCATTAACGACTAGGCTACGCTACCGATAGTGACTACTAAGTTTATTTGTGCTACATGAGATTGAAAGAATACATCACTTTTAAAACAGCAAAATATAATTGAATATCTATTATTAGTAATAACGAAAACATTTCTTATTTTTTTTTGTCCACTATAAAATCTGGTATATCAATAATTGTAATATGTGTAATTTTGATTATAGTGTTATGTATAAAATTGTTAAAAAAGTATATAGGCTCTACCACCATTAAAAAAGTATATAAAAAAAATTTATTATTAATTAAATATAAAAAATTAATCGAATAAAGTTGTCAATTAAATCGAAATTGTCCAGCAGTACTATTATGAGTAGATTAAAAGAAGGTTATGAGTACACGCTAAAGATTTACATTCAAGTACCGAAGTTCGGCTTGCCATAGATGTCCCTAGTTCCCCTTAAGCTTGGCAAGCCAACTTCTAGAAATCTTTGGAACGCCTAACTTGTAGGAAGGAACGGTAACCGAAGGTTTACCGAAGTTCGGCTTGCCATAGATGTCCCTAATTCCCCTTAAACTTGGCAAGTTAAACTTCGAGAAACCTTAGAAACACCTAACTTGCAGGAAATAACGGTAACCGAAGGTTTGTCGATGTTCGGCTGGCCATAAATGTCCCTAGTTCCCCTTAAGCTTGGCAGGTTACACTTCGTGAAATCTTAGGAACGCCTAACTTGCAGGAAATAACGGTAGCCGAAGGTTTACCGAAGTTTGCCTTGCCATAGATGTCCCTAGTACCCCTTAAGCTTGGCAAGCCAACTTCTAGAAATCTATGGAACACCTAACTTGCAGGAAATAACGGTAGCCGAAGGTTTACCGAAGTTTGGCTTGCCATGGATGTCCCTAGTTCCACCTAAGCTTGGCAAGCCAACTTCTAAAAACCTTAGGAACACCTAACTTGCAGGAAATGACGGTAGCCAAAGGTTTACCGAAGTTCGGCTTGCCATGGATGTCCCTAGTTCCCCTTAAGCTTGGCAAGCCAACTTCTAAAAACCTTAGGAACACCTAACTTGCAGGAAATGACGGTAGCCAAAGGTTTACCGAAGTTCGGCTTGCCATAGATGTCCCTAGTTCCCCTCAAGCTTGGCAGGTTAAACTTCGAGAAACCTTAGGAACACCTTACTTGCAGGAAGTAACGGTAACCGAAGGTTTGCCGTAATTCGGCTTGCCATAGATGTCCCGAATTCCATCCATATTTGGCAAACCGATCTTCGCTTTGCCTAACATGGATGTAATTAGGCGCATATTAGGCTTGCCTAAGTTAGGCAATCCAAACTTGCCCCTCACTAATTCTTCGGCATTCCTCACTATAATTTCTAGTCGGGGTATAGCCAGAATAACGATACGTATAGTTAATCTGGCGATATTTTTCTCTTCGTGTACGAACACTAAAATGAGAATTTAGAATATGAAAAACTATAACGGAAGCTATTAATAAAACACTCTATGGAGTGTATAGGGGCTGGGTCTTTAGGTCATCGCTAATAATATAAAAATATATAATATAATTCATTAAGTAACAATAATAAGTAATACGATAATACTGATCTGTGTTTATATCGCGTTACTAATTCTAAAAGGAGTTATATTTTTATTCGCCTTTTTGGCTTTAAGGAACTTCCTGGAGCCAGAAAGGCGTACGATTATTTTTTCATTGCCAATAATTTGAAAAACTTATTTTTAAGCTGAAAATTAAAAAAACAAAATTTTGAAAGCCTGAAGGGCGCATGACTTAAATTATGTCCTTTTGGCTTTCAAATTTTTTTTTTAACTTTGAAATTTAAAATAAATCTCTACAATAATTTGTACTAAAAAAAATTTTGAAAAGAGGCATATAAAAATTTAAGTACTTTTGGAATCAGCAACGTGATATATTATGAGAACAGTTACCATAATTTATAGTGTTTATCTAGGGTTTCCATAAGTATGGTAATCATTACCAAAATTCAATTACCATACAATATAGAAATTTTCACCATAATTATATAAATTCTTCCTATGATTATGGAAACTTTTCCTAGATACTATAGGTGTAGGGGAGGGGGGCCAAAGTGAAAATTTTTTTGTTTCAACGGCAACTGAAATTTTTGTTTAATTACTTCGCATATCATTAAAAACAAAAAGATTTACATAGTATTTTCTTAAGTACCCCGCTTTGCCCCCCCCTTCCCCTATATGCCGTCATTTCAAGTAATTATTACTATAAAATTATGGATTGATATTTTCCAAAATTACTAGAAACAAATACCATACTTTTCTCACTTTTTCATTAAAAAGAGGAAACAAGGTTGAACAATTTTAAAAAAACATTTCTAATGATTTCTATGTATATTTAGGCTTCCTCTTATGTGATGAAAGATGATAATTACTTCTATTACAAAATGTGTAGTATCAACTTTTTTAAAAATTTCAAGTTTTAGATTTATGTCATGACCAGTTTATTTTTATATTATTTTCGATCTTTGTTAAAAAAATAAATAAAATAATGTAAAGAAGAAACTTTAAAATATTTTTAAATTAAGATGTAGGTTTCATGAAAGCATATTAATAAGAGTGTCACGTTTTTAATGAAAAATTAAAAAAAAAATCCTCTTACTAATGTCCGCAAAAAATCTAATAATAATAGAATAAAAATTTCGTAATTGTGAAAAAAATAAAAAAAATTAATACTACATAACAATGTTATGTGAAAAATTATTTATTATAGTTTGATAAATCTGATAAATCTCTTGGAAGTAAATACTACAACAGCGAGGATAAAAACAAAAAATAACGGCGATAAAAATAAGATAAAATTATAAGGTTGTAATAGCGTTAAAATTTTCACCGTTAACTTATCAGTGATGACATGGTTCGCCCCTTCATCCTCTGGTCCATTAGAACACGACAGAACGATCATGACACTAACGAAGAGTAATCGTGCTACTGTACAGACGACAGAACACACCAAGAGTAGAGACAAGGTTACTATCTATCTACTCGATTCTCTATACTCAACTTGTTCACATCCTATATTCATTCTCATACCTAGGACATCACACCTGATGCTTTTACGTCGATTGCACTCGACCGCGTCATCATGGCTTCATTTTCACTCGCTTCGACAATCTCATCACATGACAAGCTTTAATTTTGTCACACCACCAATATCAAGTATTATTACGACTACTTTATACTCTTACGTAATTTCATTTTTTTAAATAATCACTTTTTTTACAGTTAACTTTACACAGAGAAAAAAACCAGGTTGTTTTTCTATGTTACATTGCAATATTTCTTTTTTTCGCATAGGAATTTTTACTATGCGAATATAGGAAAATTTACTATGCTAACACAGGAAAAATTAATATAAAGTATTGAGAAATTTACTTTGCTAACATAGGAGCAATTTCTATACTGGCGTAGGACTTTTTCCCATGCTGGCACAGTAGTTTTTACTATGGTGACATAGAAACGTTTCCTATGCTGACGCAGTAATTTCTACTATGTTGACACAATAATTTTTGCTTAGTTGATACAGTAGTTTTTACTATGTTGACACAGTAATTGTTACTATGTGAAACCAATAATTTTTACTAACGGAGAAAAAACAGTAACCGTTGCTGCGCAGAACAGTAGTTGAGTCAAGAAGTGTGTTCGGGCGAAAGATTAAGTATAGTAAAAGCATTGTTTACTATACTCATGTTTATTCAATTGACTGGATTACTGTTCTGTGCAGTAATGGTTACTGTTCTTTTTTCTCCGTGTATAATGAAATAGGAATTTTTCCTATGCTGACACAGTAATTTCTACTATGTTGACACAATAATTTTTACTACATTGCCGCAGTAGTTTTTACTATGTTAAAACAGTAACTTTTACTATGCTGACACAGTAATTTCTACTATGTTGACACAATAATTTTTACTACATTGCCGCAGTAGTTTTTACTATGTTAAAACAGTAACTTTTACTATGCTGACACAGTAATTTCTACTATGTTGACACAATAATTTTTACTACATTGCCGCAGTAGTTTTTACTATGTTAAAACAGTAACTTTTACTATGCTGACACAGTAATTTCTACTATGTTTACACAATAATTTTTACTACATTGCCGCAGTAGTTTTTACTATGTTAAAACAGTAACTTTTACTATGCTGACACAGTAATTTCTACTATGTTGACACAATAATTTTTACTACATTGCCGCAGTAGTTTTTACTATGTTAAAACAGTAACTTTTACTATGCTGACACAGTAATTTCTACTATGTTTACACAATAATTTTTACTACATTGCCGCAGTAGTTTTTACTATGTTAAAACAGTAACTTTTACTATGCTGACACAGTAATTTCTACTATGTTGACACAATAATTTTTACTGTGTTGGCACAGTAGTTTTTACTATGCTGAAACAGTAGCTTTTATAATGTTAACATAGAAATTTTTTCTATGTATTATAGGAAAAGTTTATATTCAACATAGTAATTTTCCTATAATTCCATAGGGAATTTCCCGTATGTTGACATAGGAAAAATTCCGATGACCACATAGTAATAGTTACTATGCAAATATAAGAAAAATAACTTTTTTTTTCTGTGTACGATGTTCACAACTTTTAAGAAAAACTTTAGAAAATCCTTGGACCAACCCCCCCCCCCTTTCCTGTGCCTGGAATGGAAGTGCATTCGGAGTAAGTTTTTAACCCAAATTCATTCGGTCACCCAAAATTCCATAGTTTTAAAAAAAATTAATTACCACTTTCCCTTCTATGTGTTTAAGCAAATTGATTGCTAATGTATTCAATTAATGAATTAGATCACTTAATAAATAAAACAATTGAACACTACCCAGGTGATCTTTCGTGTCTCTGATAAAAAGTTTCCTACTGAGATATTGATAAAATTCAATTTATCAAGAATTTATAACTGTTCATTTATATATATGAAGCTATCGAATAAATTTTAAATAAATATACTTGTGACGGTATTTTTCCACAAGCCGAATATAAAAATAAGTTAAGTAATAAAATGAAATTACTTGATAAATAGTATGATGATATATAAAAATTTCAGTAGATATATAGCTCAACTGGCCTTATGTCATTTTCGTCTACAGTTGAGTATTTACGAGTCCATCCGAATGAACGAACACTCAACTCCACTTGTTACCGTGGGTACTCATATGATATCTTGGCAATAAATCCAAATGGTTAAAAGCCAAAACATGAACCAAATATACTACAGTACGTATATATTTTATCCAAAAATATTAAAAATTTTACTGGCTTTGGTCAAAATTTTCATGATTTTCAGAGATAATTTTCATATATAGAAATTTAATAAAATTTATATCAAAACATTGTATATTAAATAATTTCTTCTACACTCATTATTTTATAGTCAAAATAGTTTTTTTTGAATTTCTAGCATTTGTCCAAAAATGGACCAAATGAAAACTTTTTTTTATTTTCTTCGTTTTTGAATGCAGTTTTCAGAGAAAAATCATTCAGAAAGTCCTTCTATTTTTTAACTTAATTTTTCGAACAAATTTCAAATTATATCGATGATTACCATTCCAATTTATTGTTTTTATTTTTTTTTCCAAATTTAAAAGTTCTCTGAGCACTCTAAAATTTAAGCATGGTGTTATAAGAAATAATACTAATTGAATAAAAATTTTTTTTTTCAATTGGAAAAAAAACACATAAATCGATAAAAAACACCACTCTGAAAAAATTTGAGGATATGCAGAAAGTGTCAAAGTTTTATATAAAAAAAAAATCAAAAATCAAAAATAGTAAGCATCGAAAAATTATTGATTTTTTCCAAAAATCTACAAAAAAAACAGTGAAGATAGGTCGCAATAATTTTTTTTTTTTTTTTTTTTTCGATAAATACATTGAAAAAATAAAAATTTTGAAAAAGAAAAATCGTCCCAATCAGTCGAATTTTGAAAAAGTTATAGCTATTTAAAATAAAAAAAGCCATTTTTTTCAAAAATTTATAACGTTCTTTTGGTTGGGTGAAAAAATTCGAAAAAGTTATGAGAATCGTTTTTAATGGGGTAGAAAAAGAGCAAAAATTTTCACCCAAATCTAAAGGGTCGGGTTCAAAAGTGGTCGATTTGGCATGGAATGCCCCATATCCGTCCCTAAAAATTTATTATTTCCATAAGTACCCTCCCCCCCATATAATTTATATTTTTGACTAATATAACCTCATTAATATTTTTAAATAATTTGCTTTAAATTTACCAAAAAAATTCCAACAGTAAAATAAATAAATATATATAAAGAATTAGAAATTTCTAAATATCAAAATTTTCAGCCGGACATTATATTTCCGTAACACATATCTTTGCTTCTCTAATGATTATTCATCAGTTTCAGCCTATCATTCCCTACATATGTGCATGTATATATAAATTTACGTGTAGATATGTATATACACATATAAATCTATATATATATATACATATATTTACAGTTATATATATCATATAGAGAAAACCGGAAGCTCTATTACCTGGAAATGTCGAATTGACTATATATATAACAGACAAACTCGAAAATTCGTCCACTCTGTCATACTCCAGCGCAATTCCGAGAGCATTCATCAGGATACTACCGGAAAATAAAATATGGATTACCGAGAGAGCTTTTACTCAAATAAATCATACAGTTTTTTTAACTCTACGTCAAATATATTTTTCTTTAACCCACAAAAGTTGTGTACATATTGACTCAAAATAAATAATTACAGTTATAAATAAAATGGAAACATTGAATTTTTTATCAATATCAAACTTTAAATTTTTTCTAAGCTAATATATATGAGGATATTTTTGGAATCGAAAAAAAAAAATTTTTTTTTGTATTAAAGGAAGGAGATGACGACAGAGGATGCATCTTCGTGACATGCTACGTTAGACCGGAAGTCCAACCATTTTTACACGTTTAAAGCAATTATAACACAAGGCACGTATAAACGACTGATAAAATCCCAGTACACGTTGTAGAAAACCGTTTCGTCACTAAATTCAATACCTACTAAATCACGACTAATTTTTTAAAAGAGGGCTATAATTAAGAGGGCTTCTAAAAGTAATTTTTTGAAAAAAAATATTTCTGCTTTTTTTAGATGCATGGTAATTTTTTTTTTTTTGAAAATGTGTTACATAGAATTTTAAGATTTAAACTTTTCCATTCATGATATAAATTCTCAATATATCAAGAACAGTTTCATCCTACTTTAAATTCAACGACGAATACGAGCAGTTGTTCGAAAAAAAAGAAATTATATTCTATCAATAAGAAGTTAGACACCAATTTAAAAAAAAAAAGAAAGAAATACTGCAAGTGGAATTCAATAAAATAATGTGATTCCAAAAACTCAACAAATAAAACAGAAAAATATGTAAATTTACATTTATCGTTTTTTTAAAAATTTATTTAGATTTATAAAGTGAATCTGATAACTTTTGGACTGTTGAAGTAAGTGCAATTATTTTTGTAAGCAATAAAACATATATAGAAAGAAATGATTTTTTGGCGCTAAAAATTTTTATTCACCCCAAGAAAATTATTTCCCGCCCTAAGAAATTTTTCTCATTATAAATTGATCGTGAAAATGTTTTTCGGGTAAAAAAAAATTTTTTTGGGGCTGGAAAATTTTTTCTTGCCCCTTAGAAAGTTTTTACTTCCATTTCAGACACTGTAAAAAGAGCGGTGATAAAAATGGACTCATTTAAACTCGGCTTGGTGTTAAAATGAAATTACACCGGTGTAGGAGGCGTAATTTGGTGGTGTTAAAATACAGGTGTAAAAGCGTTTCATATTAACACCGGTATACACGTAAAAAAAGGTGTAGTTGAATTTACTACAATTGGGGGTACATATATTGCACTGACTAGTAATATATAGGATGACTACACATTTAGTAATGACTACTAGCCTATTGTGGTATACAAACTGTGGTAACATCTACAGACATTGGTTAAAACAACTTCTTGGTAAATGACAGCTGTGATTCTTACTCCACATCTTAGTTTATAATTTTTTATCCTTAATTTATTTTTCAAATATATATTAATCGATATTTATTATTTTCATGGTATTTAAAAAGTTTTAAAAATTTTTAAATTTATATCATATTGTTCGCACAAAGAGTTTTTCAATATATTAAAATGGATTTATAAATAATAAATTCGAAATGTCACACGCACTAAATTTTTAAAATACTTTTTTTATTTTTCTATACGTCATAATATTCATTTTTCATTTGGAATTATCTTTATAACAAATTAATTCTTATATTACTAACATAGTTTCATTGAGTATTTAATTTTTGTTGATATAAAATACAAGCACGTAATTTAAAAGGTTATAATTCCCACATTTAAAGATGTAGTAATTTTAACTACAATTGTGGAGTTAATACAACTACACAGTGGGGTAAAAAAGTTTAAGGTGGCGCTGTCGTTTTCGTTTGTCAGTCATTTTACTTCACAATGGAGTAGATTGTACAAATTATGTGATATTGCGTACTCCAAAAATAGCAATACCAACTAAATCTTATAAAATTGTGTGGTAAAAGAACCCACAGGATGAGTTTTCCATACTCCATGGAGTAGTTACTGGGCCTACAAATTTTTACCCCAGTCTAATAGTAAATAGAATTACTACAGTAGAGATTAATCTTACACAGTGTCATTTATGCTACTCCATTAGTCGCTACGATGACCACAAAGTGTAGTTTAATTATTACTAGTTTAGTATGGTAAATTTAACTCCATCATTTTTTTACGTGTAGAATATTTACCCCGGCAGCGACGTTATTTTCACACCGCTTTTGGTGTTGAAATTTAACACCGCCGATTTTAACACCTACACCGCTTGGACTTACCCCGGTGATTTTTTACTGTGTAATACAAAATTTTTTTCGCGTTAAAAAATCTGTTTATTTCTGTGTTTCTAATCTAGTTTAATTCTGCTACAAAATTAGGAATAAGAAAAAAAAATAATTTAAATTTAAATTTGTAAATTCTACATAATAAACTTTATCCAAGATATTATTTTACCAAAATAAATCATAAGCAAATATTGGATGTAAATTGTAAAAACAATATTTCGTATAGACAAAACGCTATAGATTTGCTTTATCTACATGAATGTATATTCACCTGTTTATGAAAACGACAAGTTAGAGAGCATATGTATTGAAAATAATAGATAAAAGAGAATGAGAAATATAGTATGCGAGAAATGGAGAGAAATATAAAATAAAAAATTCAGCGAAACGTATTTTGTATTGTGCTGCTGAGCTAGTATATGCTTGAATGTTCGATAGCATACCAGGTACAGAGTTTACTTCCAGGACATTATTCTTTTAGGAAGAAAAAGGTTGACCGTGTGATTTATATTTCTCTTTTATTACACGTATATATAGACATTACAAATCTAAAGCAAACTTACTTCAACTTTCGTTGTGATAAAAATATTATATATTACAGAAAATACATCAATTTTATACATATCGAATTCGAGGAGCGAAAAGTGAAAAAAAATTTTTTTTTTCCTGTTGTATATATGTACTATTCTTACATAATTACCGACGGCTTCTTGTTATCAATTAACCATGTCATTTAAGAAGTAATAGTCCCATGGGTTTTCGTTTGTTAATTTACCTTGAAGCTCTACTTCTATACTCACTATGTAAAACTAACATATATGTGTGGACATATATGCGGAAATCTGTGTTTCTCTTTTCCATTAATTTCCTACAAACGTTTAGTTTCCAAACTAGATATAACTCAAATAAAACAAGATAAAATTGTCACCGATTTTCAACACTATTTTAGCATCATTTTATTACAATATTTATTAGACTGGGCCAAAAAAATCTACTATTTTTTTTTCTTTCAACTGTGAAAATATTCCTGATGACCAAAAAAAATTATTGTGCAAGTTTGAGCCCTTAGTATTGATATTGAGAGGTGTATCGTTACGACTATTCATTTTTTGACAGAAATTTCATTTTTTATCCAAAACTCGTAAATCATCTATCTGAAAAATTTGACCAATGTATATACTTAAAGGAAATTGAATTGCCTACAAAAAATCTCTCTTAGTAAATTGACGTGAAACGAGCCGTTTCCTTGTAACCGTGCCTTAAGTATTGATTTGTTTTTTAAATTCTTTGTTTCTATTTTGGATTTTTGTAACTACTAGAAATATTAAAATTTTTTCTAGTCAAGATACATGTTTTTGAAGGAAATTTAATGCTCTACAAAAAAGGTCTCTTAACATTTTTTGCTAAATTCTTTCCTTCGAAAGTTATTCAAGTTATTTAAGTCATTTTGACTCAGCTTCAACCTTGAATAACTTTTGAAGGAGTGAACTTTTTGAGTTTTTTTCCGCGAGATTGCGTCATAAAAAACGATGAATGTTCATATTATTGACACTTATTCCTAAAACAAACAGTTGAATCGTTTATTTGAGAAACCCCATAAGTCAAGAAAACAAAATTTTTGAGGAAACACAAAAAACATTTTTCTGGAAAAACTTGCCATTGAAATAATAAATAAATAATTAAAGAGAATAATGTTAGCGTCTCTGGAAAATATTCAAACAAGAAAAATCAATTTTTTAATTGAAACTACTTAAAAAAATTATTTAAAGTTGATTGACTTATGGGGTTTCTCAACCAAACGGAAGAAAAAGTTATAAAATCATTGTTTTTTTTATTTTTGTCACTCAAATAATTTATTAGACTGATAAAATAAAGTATATAATATGTATATAAACTCTGAAACTCAGAAATTACAAAAAATAATAATTAATTTAAGTATTTTAATTAGTCATATTATTTTTATTTCCAAAAAAAAAGCGCGAATTTTAAATAAAAAATCGGTCTGTCGGTTGACCCTGCGGGCCAGCCCCAAAACTTCCCGCGTATTTCGAGCTCCTTGAGCCCGAAAAATTGTAGTAGATACATTTTCGAGCTCTTCGAGCTCGAAAATACTTTTGTATGCTTTTGTTTTCAAAAAATAACGTTTTTTACAATTTTTTCTACAACGATATCTCTCGAAAGAATAAACCGATTGAGACGTTTAAGGTGGCAGTCGACGCGTTTTATTGAGTTCTATAACTGATTAAATTTTGAAATTGATTCATCGAGTCATTTTTGAGAAATTTTCAAAATACTAAAAAAAATTTTTTTTTTTAATTCTTTCAACAACGGTTTCTCTTGAAAGAATTAACCGATTTTGATGTTTGAGGTGGCATTTGACGCGGCTTATGAATCCCTAGAACCCAGTGCATTTTGGAATTAATCCATCAAGCCCGTAAAAAGTTATCCAAAAAAAAACATTTTTGAAAAAAGTTTATTTTTGGAATATCTCCGAACGAGCCTTACCGATCGAGTTTAATTTTTTTTCAGCTTCAAGATATTAAAAAACTGCGTCGAATGACACCTTGACGATCAAAATCGGTTGATCCGTTCAAAAGTTGTAGATATTTACATACGTACGTACGTACGTATGAGGGCTTCTCAATAAAATGAAATTTCTGTCAGCCCGTTAATTGTTTTTTAAACACTGATTTGATGGATATTTTTATTAATTTCTATGGGGGGACATCCAGAGAACCCAAAAATGCAAAAAACCAAATTTTGAAAAAACATGACTTATGAGGTTTCTCAAATAAACGATTCAGTTATGGGCAACCGTCGATGACAACAGTAATTAATTTTATAATTTCAAATTTTCGCTCTACATGATTTTTAATTTCACTGAGGATTTAATGAAAAAATTAAAATTGGATATAACTGTAATTAATTATTGAGATAATAGACAACAACTGCCATGTTTTGCTGATAAAAAATAATCATAAGAGAGTAATTGTCCATCTATTATTTTAAATATCAATAAAAGATGATTTTTCTCATCAGGGTACTAAAATAGGAAACATTTAACGCAAATTAAATCTGGTGACCCGACAAAATGCAAGCTAGTCTGGGAATATAAGTTCCGTTTTATAAATAACTCATTTTAAATATAGACCCTAAGCCTCGAGGTTGACGACGCCGAGCGTTCTGGACTTTTGGAATAGCGACTCCCGCAATACCAAAATAAATAAATAAATATAAAAATACCTTAAATACAAAGTATATAAAAAGTACAAAATGATAAACAAAAGTATCTCATTCTTTAAATTTCAAACCGATGACTTTTGGTCTTAGATCCAACCTTTGACATTCCGTGACCCAGAATTTGAACAATGCGCCATTTTCTACCAATCTCATTACTTTTTTTTTCTCTTAAAAATTTGTAGATGTATTTTTTTGAATAAAGTAGCAAGATGTCTTTGATAAAAATTCAAAGTACCTTAAGATAAAAAGAATATTTTTTACACTCAATTAATTTTCAATCTAACATGGTCGAGTTGAGACTGTCCCAAGGAAAGGCAACGTTGGAGATTGATAGAGAAGCATCAAGACTTAAGTCTTGTTTTAAGATTGTGTTGTGTTGTGCTGGTGACAGTGAACGATCGTTGGGTTTTGCCATTTCACTCTGTAGTGATGCTGCTGCTGCTGCTGCTACAACATTTCTGCATGGTTTTGCGTTGACAAGAAGAACACTCTTACGAGACAGACGAGGTCAAGTGTCTTCGTCGTTATCCTCTTATTCTATACACTATCCTTTTTTATATACCAGTAACCATTAAGGAGACTGATTACAAGACGGCTACTATAGTCATAAATCATTAAAAAAAAAAAAAAATGAATCATAACTATAGGTCAATGAATTTTCAATTGACTCTTTTCAATGGTCATAATAAAAATAAAGGTTTCAATAAAAATAACCATACTTGCATTAGTAAATATTTATAACTCGATATATATTGCTCATGATAATTTAATATAACATTCGGAGAATCTATTTATATATTTTTTATCATACATGAATTTAAATATATGTAAAAAGGTAAATAAGTATATATTTTTATTGATATCTTTCCGATCGAAATTAAGATGATACATTGTATATGATTGTAGCCATAGGAAAAAGGGAGTAAAACATGACCTAAGGGTTAGAAAGTTCTGCTGAAACCCTACCAAGTGCTACTTAGAAAGTCACCTACATAGATGGATGTTACTTTATGTTAGAAAATTAAGTAGGGGAAGGTGGGGCAAAATGGGCCCCTTAAGAAAAAAAGATTCAAATTCTCGGTTTTTTTCACGTGTTCTACTTTTTTTTACTTCCTTCCCAAGTATTTGACCTTAATTTGTTCTGTCCGTTAAAAAAAAAAAATGAAAATGTGGGGCAAAATGGGCCCCCCTCAAAAAATTTTCATAATGTGAATTTTTCAGCTTGTTTCACTTTTTTTTTCCTTCTGCTGAGTTTTTGGTATTAATTTGTTCTGTCCATTAAAAAAAAAAATATTAAAAATAAGGGGCAAAATGGGCTCCCCTCAAAAAAGTTTTTATAATGTAAGTTTTTCAGCTTGTTTTACTTTTTTTTCCTTCTGCTGAGATTTTGGTGTTAATTTGCTGTGTATATCAAAATTAAAAAATCCTGAAAATCTGGGTAAAACGAGCCCCTACTAAAATGTATGTTTCTCGCTTGTTTTATGTTTTGAAATTTTTTGCTATGTATTTAGCATAAAAACGAGTTGATAGTGCAGATTTGGACCTTAAAATAACTCAATTCAAAGTTTTTAATCACTCGTTGTAATAACTACTAATTTCATTACTTGATTACTTATATTTTTATCAATTTTGTTGACATAGAATAAATTGTTTTTGAAAAAAATTATAGTTAGTAATGCTGTTGAACTCGTGACCTAGTTTGTCCCTTATCATAATTCTTTAATCATTTTTGTTAAAAAAATTTTAGGAACCCGTTTGGCCTAAATATATTTGTAGGTTTTCAAAGTCTGGGCAGCCCATTTTACCCCCCCCCCCCCCGATACTTTTCATGTTAAAAATTTTGGGGGAACTATTTAGCCTCAATGGCCCATTTTGCCTCAATGTCTCATTTTGTCCCTGCCCCCACTCCAAACACTTTATATGTAAAAAAAATTTGGGGGACCATTTTGCCCTAGTGGTCCATTTTGCCCCAGTGGTCCATTTTGCCTCAGTGGCCCATATTGTCTCAACGACCCATTTTGCCCCTCTCTCGCCCCAAACACTTTTTATGTTAAAAATTTTGGGGGGCCCATTTTGCCCCCAAATATTTCAAAGCACCCAAAATTTTAGGGGGCCCATTTTGCCCCCAGGGACCCATTTTGCCCCCACTTCCCCTACATTGACTAGTCATCAAGTGAAAGAATAAAATTTAAATATTAACTTAATTAATAATAATTGCCCTAGATTACAAGCATTAAGACCATCGACATCAGTATCATTAATAATTCTCTGGCACTGGGATTACATCATCGTAGTACAGTTAATTAAACCCAAGACAATGTTGTAACAAAAAAAAAGTCGTTAAACTTGACATTGACTTTGATCAAGTTCCTAAAAGCTCAAGTACCTGAGGGCTCGGTTCCCAATTCCCGAAGGGAAAGGGACTGGTACGTCATTCCAGACCCGTTGAAACTTCGACAAAAGGCTCTATTGTCCTGTTGAGAATGTTGATGTACCCTCAGTTTTATTTTTATTATTTTTTTTTCTGACCACGAATACTGATCTTTCTAAAAATATGCCATGGAACCGAAATACAAGGAGGCACGTTGTTAGCTTGACAGGCGCCATCGTCCAACTCTTCCCTTCTCACCGTAAATCTCAAGTTAACTTTATTTCCCCGAAGCTAACCGACGAATCAACCGTACACTAATCGAATCACCAGCTCGCTCAAATGCTCACGGAATATCACCATTAATTGTTTCAAGATGTTCTTAATTAAATTCCGATCATAACTTGATTACGATATATTTTTTTTTCTTGCATTTACTGCTCAATCAACGTGTGATTTTTAAATTTTATCCGAGTCATAAAACAAATTCCAGTTCGAACCTCAAAATACTACGTAAGGTATTTGAGGGACAAGTTGGACTTTGGAGATTGAGAACTGTGTGAAAAGTAATGCCAGTTTACACGGAAAAAAATAATCGGTAGCGTCTACCGATTGGCGATCGGTAGCCGCTACCGATTATTTTTCGGTAGACGCTACCGATTATTTCGGTAACAGTTACCGAAATAATCGGTAGCGTCTACCGATTAATTTTCGGTAACCGCTACCGAAAAAATCGGTAGCAGTTACCGATTATTTCGGTAGTAGTTACCGATTTTTTCAGTATCAGTGTATGTGCGTCCGTGTGTGTGCACGTACGTGTGCTTGTGCGTCCGAGTGTGTGCGAATGTGTGTGTGGGTCCGAAAGTGTGTGTATGTGTGTGTGTGAACGTGTGTGTGTAAACTTTTTTTATATTTGATAAAATTTTCAAAGTTAATACTATGTGCGGACGCAGTTTACTCCATTTTTACACCGGTATAGCTCTGCATTTACATTGATTTAACACCGCCGAATTAAGCCTCTTACACCGGTATTATTTCATTTTAACACCGCATGGAGATGTTGTAAAAAGAGCGCCGTTAAAAATGAATTAAATTTTTCCAATTACAGGTGTCGAATTACAGGTAAAAAAATTTTTTTTTACTATTTAAATATTTTGCACGCAGTTGCTTCCGTTAGTACTGCCTGCTCCGACTATCACTCGATAGATGTCGTAATTTTCAGCTGGTCCATTTTGCCCCAGGAGTCATACGTAGGGTCAAAAATGCAGAAATATACTGATTTATTTTTAAGTTGACAATAAAAATATGAAAAAATAAATTTTTCGTAATTTTCAGCTGGTCCATTTTGCCCCAGGTGGCATACGTAGGGTCAAAAATGCGGAAATATATTGATTTATTTTTAAGTTGACAATAAAAATATGAAAAAATAAATTTTTCGTAATTTTCAGCTGGTCCATTTTGCCCCAGGTGGCATACGTAGGGTCAAAAATGCGGAAATACATTGATTTATTTTTAAGTTGACGATAAAAATATAGAAAAAGAATTTTTTCGTAATATTCAGCTGGTTCATATTGCCCCAGGTGTCATACGCAGGGTCAAAAATGTACATATATATCAGATTTATAGTAATTAAATGTAAAAAAGAATTTTTCTGAAACTGTTCAGTAGAACCGAAATAATCGGTTGTAGCTACCGATTATTTCGGTAGCGGTTACCGATTTTTTTTCGGTAGACGCTACCGATTATTTCGGTAACAGTTACCGAAACAATCGGTAACCGCTACCGAAATAATCGGTACCCGCTACCGAAATAATCGGTAGCTGGTACCGATTAAAATCGGTAGCAGCTACCGAAAAAAAATCGGTAGCGGCTACCGATCGCCAATCGGTAGCCGCTACCGATTATTTTTTTCCGTGTAGGCCTCAATGTTGTAGTTACGGGTGATTTTACATAATTGAGGGCTAAACTGGTATAAAAAAAATTTTGCGTGGGCCTCAAAATCCTCATAATATAAAAAAATTTACTGCTTCAGATTTAGGCCTCAATTTCTCAAAAGACATAACCTATGTAGGTTCCCTCACTTTTTTCGTAAGAAATCAATACTTTGGACCGAGAAGCTCAAAAAAATTGACCCAAAAATAAATAATTAATTACAAATTTGCAGAAAAATCACTGGAATCTCTATAAAGTATAACAAATGAAAATTAATAATTATCTTTGCTTATATCTATTCAAAAAAAATTTAATGGTTACTGTGAAAAAATAGTTAACCTAAAGAAAATTCAGTATACATTTTTTCAATTAAAATACAAAAATTTATTGAGGACAAAAAGTTCGATGTTGTATCCTATATTATTTAGGAGGTTTAGAAAAAAAATTTTTTTTTGAGACCTACTATTAAAAGTTTGTCCAGAAGTATATGAAAACGAATAATAAATTAATGAATTTATTTTATTTGACATATAAATTTTTGTAAGTACCCGAGTCGAAATTTGAATCGTCAGTCGGACGTAATGAACGTTTGAATCGTTAGTCGGACGTAATAAACGTTGTAATCGTAAGTCGGACGTAATGAACGTAGTGGAATCGTCAGTCGGACGTAATTAACGTTGGAATCGTCAGTCGGACGTAATGAACGTTGGAATCGTCAGTCAGACGTAATGAACGTTGGAATCGTCAGTTGGACGTAATGAACGTTGGAATCAAAAATCGGACGTATTGGACGTTAAAATTATCATCTAGATATTTAACGCTAAAAGAGATGGACAAAATCAATTTCCTTCGGCTTTCCTATAAGAAGGGTGATTCAAAAGTATTCGAAGTATTCGAAAGCATTAAAAAGTATTTAGAATGTTTTTTTTCTAATCGTTTCAAATCGTTTCTTTTAATAAAGGAACCTTTCTTTTAGTTTGATATTGTTTTCATTAATAATGTCTTCTATATACACACTTACATATGCTGAAAAATTCTCTATAATAAAATTTAGATGAAATATATGTGAAGCAAAACTATTAGTAACATGATTGGTCGAAAGAAAAAAAATATATGCAAACGACAGGAAAATATACATTAAAATAAATATACGAAAAACGACACGAGCGCGCGAAACATGTACGCTAGTTTATGATAAGAATAAGTTAAGATTATTGGGAATATTTGTGTGAAAATTCAAGTCTGTAAGTCGGACAATGCAAAACTGGAATATTTTTATTGTTCAACCCACTAAAACCCCCCACGGGAAAGCCGAAGGAAATTGATTTTGTCCATCTCTTTTAACGTTAAATATCTAGATGACAATTTTAACGTCCAATACGTCCGATTTACGATTCCAACGTTCATTACGTCCAACTGACGATTCCAACGTTCATTACGTCTGACTGACGATTCCAACGTTCATTACGTCCGACTGACGATTCCAACGTTAATTACGTCCGACTGACGATTTCACTACGTTCATTACGTCCGACTTACGATTACAACGTTTATTACGTCCGACTAACGATTCAAACGTTCATTACGTCCGACTGACGATTCAAATTTCGACTCGGGTACTCATATTTTTTTTTCAAATCGAAAATTTTCTAAGTCCAGGAAACGATAATTTATTTTTTGAGGGTTTTGAGAGCTTCTTTAGAATTTAAAACCGATGAAGAGTTTGCATTTAGACCTCATAATTCTAACTGAGGATTTAGAATGCCAATATCGTATAATTTTTCGTCCGGTAAATAGAAGATCAAAGGAATTGAATTTTTAGAGGTCCAAACTAGAATTTGTTTTTTGATTCGAAATTTAAACCCAAAAAAAATATAAATAAAATTTAATTAATTTATTGCCGATGAAATTTATTGCCGATGAAATTTTAATTTAATTTGAAATTTATTTGTCTAGACCGAGACTTTACACAATACTATGATTACCGGATATAAACTCGTAGTGAATAATCTTTAAAAAATACGTCAATACCTAGGCTAGTATAAATAAACAATTTTTCTGAATCATCGTACAACTCATACTCACGCACGTGAACGTCTAACGGGGCGTTTACACAGAAACCACTTTTCAGCCACGCAATCGTACGTTAATTCGTAAGGGGAAAGTTTTTTGAGTCAATAAAATTATTCATGTTTATAATATCAAAATAAGCAGCTAAAATAAATGGAATTAATTTTTTTTAAAACACTTTTATTTGATCATTAAAAGAGATCATAAAAAGTATATTGAAATAAATCGACCCTCTATTTTTTATTCATCTTTCATTAGCTTTTTACTCAATTTCCGTATCGACAGGCATTACTAATGAATCAGTTAGTATAATTGAATGTATATACATGTATATTGTACTATTTATAAACGGAGAATGTGCATCAGAATATTGTGTGTGGGTTTTACCTAGACCACAAATTAAATATACGTCAAAACCAGGAAATCATTGTAAAAAGTCACCATTCATAATTTTGTATTTATAAATACATTGATCAAAATTTGAAAAATATAGTACTCATTTTTTTTTTTCTATTTTCTTATTTCGAGTTTTTTTATTACAAAAAAAATATTTTCAATTAAAATGAATGATTTTTTAAAAAAACGGAGAAATAGTATAAATTGTGGCCATCGTACCCCCGTGTCAAAAAAAAAGATTCCAAAAAAGTTCGACATGTGGAATTTTTGAAGTTGAGGCAGATTAGAGCTTCAAATGGAACTTTTTTTGATATTAGGACTTTATATGAGCGAATTTTGAGAAAAACATACTTCTCAAAACATATTTTTACTACACTTCGCTCTTGTTCCGAAAAAGTTCTCATTAAAAACCAATGGCCGCAAAAGAGTCAAAACGCGTTTGTGAAAAGTTCCAAATTAGAAATTTTCAAACTTTTTTGAAACGAGGGTAAAATTTACTAAAAATATCTTTTGAGCCATATGTTTTCAAAACCCACTTTTTTGACTCAAAAATAAAAATTCAAAACCTTTTTTTTGGAAATTTTTTATACACTGTAAAAAATTCGCGCAGTGAATGCGGATTAAATCCGGAGTGAATGAATTTTTAATTATTCACTCCGCTCGGAGTGAAATTCACTCCGAAGGGGAGTTTTCGCGGAGTGGATAATTTTTTATTAATTTAATTCCTCCGGAGTAAAATTCACTCCGGGAAGGAGTTTTAAGGATATAATTAATAAAATATAACTCCACTTAGTATAAGCGAAGTAAAAACTCGTGTATAAAATTACTGATTAGCTGATACGCACGCACACACCCACACACATATTCGGACTCACACACGCACACACAATTACGCACTCGCACATACGCGCACGCACACATTCGCACACATACACACACGCGCACATATTTGCACTCACGCACACATTTGCACATTCGCACATGTGCACACACACACATGCACTCATTTGCACACACATACGGACACACGCACATATTTGCACACATGCACATATTTGCACATGCTCACACACTCCTGCACGCACACATTTGCACACCCGAACACACACACTGTTTAACGGTTTAATATAAATTAAAATAAATTTATTTAAGTATTAAAACTCCGGACCGGAGTGAATTGGGAGTGAAATAAAATCCGCGTCACTCCGCAATCACTCTGCCAAAAAAAACTCCCCATTCACTCCGCACGCGGAGTGATTTTTTGTAAAACTCCGGAACTCCGAGTGGCGGAGTGAATACGGAGTGAATTCGGATTTAATTTCACTCCGAATTCACTCCGGATTCACTCCCGATTTTTTACAATGTACATAGGCCATTTATGGACAATTGATACTTTATTTTATTCTAACCTATCAGTACAAGAGTTCATGAAAAGAGCCGAATATTTCCGAACGAACTCGAATTTAAAAGATTTTTGATAAAATTACTATACTGTGTATCTCAAAGAGCTCGAACATATAAAAGCAATAATGTTTTCGAGCTCCGTGAGCTCAAACAGCCGGTAGCTTCGGGGCTGGCCTACAGGGTGAACCAATTTTCAGATTTTTTGAATTAAAATCCAACTCAATATTTTTATTGATGACATAGAACATATATTTTGAAAAAGTCACATTTTCTTTTCATTAAAGAGTATGCTTTAGTTTTATCTAATTATGAAAAATCAAAATTCCATGATAATTATCCTTAAAAATCGGAAAATTTTCAACAACGTGCATTCCTAAATTATTGATACCGAAGTATTTAATTAGTGTTAAAAAAAAGTAAAAGATAATTTTCTTATGAATGAAATGAGTTTCTTGAAGATGAAAATTTTAAAAGGACGATGAAGATTTGTCTGCAAATACGAGACGATGAATCAACATGAAATAAACACGATGGCGCCACAAAGCCGCGATCGATTCTGTCGGATTCTGGCTGATGATGTTGTTGTCCTACAGCGATTCGACTATTTCCGGTATTTCGAATATTCTACGAATCTTAACGGAAATCTAACCTCCATGGACATTACTCTAGTCATCTATTAGCTTCCTATTTCCTATCTGACCTTTCATCATCAATAAATATTAGCATATTTAGAAATCAAATGACAACGCAATATATAATTTTGAATTGCACCCATACTATATCCCGCATGAAAATATCATATCTGGTAAACATATATTAAAAAATATATGTTACAGATATAAATATATATGTGACAATACATGAAATCTTATATAGAACTATATATAGATTTTGGCCGATTTTATTATATTTCTATATATGTTTTCTCTTATATGATTTCATATATTTCCGTATAACTTCAATATATTATTTGTATATTTGTAAACTAATAATTTCAATATATTCAAACATAAATGTTATTTATATATGGAAACAAATAAGAATACATATATAATTCATCATTATATGGCATGATATATGTACCATGTATTCAACTTTATAAATTTTTATATATTTTTCGATATATAGAACCATAGAAGTATCCATATACATGTAAGAATAAATAAAATCTATTCTTTTCTGTCTCTCTCTCTGTTATAAGATTCAAACATTGTGTTCAGAATATATATGTGTGCTAGCTTTCAAATTTACATATATAATTATCAATATATGTAATACATATATGTGCTAACTTATAAGTTTACGTATATGATTATAAATATATATAATGCATGTATTAATTTATAAACTTACGTATATAATTAATTATATTAAAACGTACTATATTATATATAAGAAAATATATATCGTTTTTGCCACTTATATCGTCCCATATTGATCATATATTTTTCCTTATATATTTATTATATATGGTATTTTCATACGGGTAAACTAAATCATTTATTTTTGTTATAAATCATTTTTTATCCGTCTTACATTTTTACTTATTCATTCCCCGAGTCGAAATATCAGACCCGTTTTAGCTGTAAAAGTGTTAAAATCCTTTGTAGTTTGATTCGCAGCCTTAAAAGACGCCTGTTTAAACAGTAAAAGACGGAATGAACTAAAGATACGGTGAAAACAGCTCCACTGAGTTCCGTTTTCAATGTAAATCTTATGCAAAGAATTATTATTATAATCTTTATTATTAAGAGAATAAGGAAAATTGTGTTCCCGGCATATCTGTATGGTAGAATTAGTTCATGTTATTAAATTTGGTATCGTCAGAAAAGTTTTGACTTGAATTTGTGCCTTTCCGTAGTTTCAACACTTTGTTATTATCAATAATTGAGATAAATCGATTTATCCGTATCATTCAAATTACATTTAAATTACGTAAGAAAAAATACGATTGTATTTATTTTCTTTAAATAAATTGATATTCTAATTATTCTGTCACTAAATATGACTGAATGTCACTGAATACATACTATATGATTTATATCGCGTTACTTATTTCAAAATGAGAAAGTTTTATATTTCCATTTGGTTTTAGGAAGCTTCTCAAAGCCAAAAAAGTGTGCATAGAACAAAAAAAGATTCTTTGACACAAAAAATCTTTACTCGGCTAAGGAAAATTTTTATTTACCTCAAGAAATTTTTCGCATTATGAATTAAAACGAACAAGAAAATTTTTGTATTGAGTTTATGATGCATAAAATTTCTTGGTGCAAATAAAATTTTTTGAGGCAAGAAATCGTTTTTTTTTTGAGTATTTTATAAAATCAATAGTGCTATTTGGGCAGTCACGTATAGTGACTGCATCAGGTTGCTTATTATTATTATTATTATCATCATCATCATCATCATCATCATCATTATTTTTATTATTATTAATGAAAAAAAAAAAAATTCTGTTCCCAGTAGGATTCGAACCTGCGTCCCTAGGCACGGTACAAGAAAAATAATTATTATTTAAATTGTTATTATTATTCGACGCCTGGTTTGAATGTAATCCTGTTAAAATGGGACAAAACTCCACTATTTACAGTCAAACCAGGCGTCCAGTTTATATGGTATTTTATAGAGCAGACTCTCTTTTGACCACTCAATTTTCTGAGAATTGTTAGAGAAAAATACAACTTAAACAGGTCTGATTTTTCGACTCGGGTCAGTTGGTCAAATTTAGTACCAGTAATAGCACGCGAATTGATTTTATTTTAAAATTATTGTGACAAAATAATTAAAAAATAAATTTTAATGATGGAACTTTTAAATTGAGAAAAATGATCACATTAAATAGATGTAAAGAGCTGCTAAAACTTTGAGTGAAGTCAAAGGTGAAGGAGGTTATCAGGAAGTAGTAAAATAACCGAGTGAATGCAAACTTTGACTGGCTATTGACACAAATATTAAGAAGTTAACTGTAGAAAAATATATGCACATATATTAAAATGTTTGAGATCCGAGTCATATTAGAGAAGAGATATTGCTAGAATAACAAAGAAACTTAAATGAAATGCAATTGAAGAGGCAGTAGAATTGCAAAAGGCATAAAGATTCTCACATACTTGATAAAAAAATAGTAAAAAATAATTAACGTGTACATTGTAAAAAAGATCGGTGTAAATCGACACTATCCCGGTGTCAAATTTAACTCCGGAGCGGTGTTAATATTTTTCCCGATCATCGGTGTTAAAAGAAGTAGCTTTTTTTGTCAAGTATTAGAAGTCGAATTGTATTTCAAATACCAAAAAAAACCTGTGATGTTTTAGAAATTAATGATACGACACCATTTTTTTACAGTGTAGGCGAGCTCTAAAACCTATTGAAAGATATAGAGCTAATTAAAATGTGAAATTAAACGATTGAAATTTTTAAGTTACGCTAAAATCGATAGTTCGGTCAACTGACGCCATCGGCTCGATTACTTGATGAATTGACCAGACACAACACAAAACTTTAATAAAACTATTGTTTCTAATTCTTTAAAGGAGACAATCTTACCCCTTCCCTCACACTTTTATACTTTCAAGAGCCATCAAAAAAATTGCATACCAGTTTGATCTCAACTTTTTTTTTTAATTGCACAGAGAAAATAACGAAAAAAAAAATAGAATAAAGGAACCTTTTTTGGCCACTTTTGGGCCGTTTTGAACACTTGGAAAAATTTAAATAAAGTAATTTGTACAAAGCGCAATGACATAATTAATTTTAAAAATATTTACTAAGATACTTTTATCACACTGTTTACATTATTAAAATAAAGTACAGTAGGACCTCTTTATAAGACTGGCTTGGGGTTGTAGGGGAAACAATTCTTAGAATTGAGGTATCCCCACTTTTGTGCTTAACAGCGTTTGCACCCAAACCTCGCTACACTGTAAAAAATAATTTGAAAATTACAATACAAAAGGTATTGAATTTTCATAACTAGATATTTGAATTGTATTTTCAATAAAAAAAGCTTCAAATTTAATGTACGTAATTTAATAATCAAGCTGGTATTTGAAATTAAGAAAAAAAATATGAATTTTAATAAACGTACTTAAAATTTATACTTATTCTTTAAATTTTCAAAGCAAGCATTGAAAATTCTAAGACACATTGAATTTTAATAATTCCATTTGAAATTTCATAATATTTATTTGAAAATTCAAATACTTGTATATGAAATTTCTGCGCGTGACGTGCTGCGCGTTCAGTAATCAAGGATTGTGTTTTAATACTAATTAGTTAAATATATAATAAATTTGAGTAATGTGAGCGGTGTACATCAGACTTTATTGTTGTAAAGTTTTTATTTCCTCGATAATATAAAGTAAATAAAACTTGTGACTGAACTGAACATCATTGACAGTGAATGTACTGTATACAGTATTAAATGTGATATAGCATAATGCTAATAAACATAATATAGTTTTATAGTGATTTAAATATTAAAATGTGATTTAACTCTAAAATATTTATTTATCTTCTACTTTTTTAAATGTTTAAGAAAAAAAATATAATTACCCGCTTTATTAAATTATATTATAACAATGGTTAATAAAAAAAAAAAATTTATAATGTTGTTTATAAGAAATTGATGACAGCTTACAAAATTTTGAAGTTTTATCAATAAACATTTTGTTACTTAACATACCTAATAGTCTTTAATTTCCATGTAACCATACACTGTTAAAAAAATTGTTTGAATTTTCAAAACATTGTATATAACGCAATAAACACATACAATTGTGTTTGAAATTTCATTGTAACGATCGTATAGAATTTAAAATACTCGCTTTTGAATTTTCAAATAAACGCTTCAGATTTTCATATACATCTATATGGAAATTAAAAAAAGAGTATTTGAAAATTAAATGCAAGATATTTGAATATTAAAAAAATTGTATTTGAAAATTCAAAACGAAATATTTGAAAATCCAAAGTGTTGATTTGAAAATTCAAAAGCATGTATTTTAAATTCTATATGAAATTAGTAATGAAATTTCAAACACAAATGTATGTGTTTATTGCGTTATATATAATGTTTTGAAAATTCAAACAATTTTTTTACCAGTGTATAAGACTATCGCCGTTTTGCGTTTTATTTATGTATTCGGTTCAACTCTACTCTGTTATACAGTAAATCTATTTCATATATAATCATAAATAAACAAAATTTTGTCGTTCTTTGTTGTTAATTAATTATGTGATACCACGAAATTTTAATTATTCTTTATGAAAATAAGTTATTTAATTTACAATCTTTATGTATGTATATTTTATCTCGATTTTAGTCGTACTGGTCGTTAGTCTTATAGCGAGGTTTCGGCGCAAAACTTTTATTGAGTTGTTGGTGGGAGAAGCGTTCCGAGCGAGTTTTAACAAATTGAAGGGAAGAGTCTTATAACGCGTATTCTTATAACGAGGTCCTACTATATTAAATGTCCAAAAATAGAGCAATAGCCACAAATGGTACTTCTAACCTATTTGTTATTTTTAAATGAAAGATTAAGGAAATTCACTTGAACAATATTTTTATTGTGCTCTTTGACAAGTATATTAAAAAATTCGTTGCCGTGACCTGAATTTACAAAATAGGGTTGTTTACTTTTTCTCGTCATCTTTATTATAACTCAAAAGACTCATCGTACATATACTCATAGTAGGAAAATGAGTTTAGTTGTACGGTACAATGAAAAACAGTCGAACAAAGTCGGTGTAATTTAAACAGCAATTATTATTATTATTTCTTTTTGCTGTTTCCTTGAAATACTTTAGACAATTACTATTGCGGAATTACTGCTGATAAAACATAATGCCATAATATTAAATGTGAAGCAAGAAATATTTTTTCCATCATTACTGAACTCTAAAAAAGTAGAGAAAGGATTTTTATTGTGACCTCCACTAAATATATTATATTTTTCCTAATGCACATGGAGGATTTTTTGAATTCATCTAGTACATTTATGGAAACTATACTGAAGAATAAATAAATGGTCGTGAGTATGAGATAAAACTGGTATTGAAGTTTCAGAGCGTCAGCATCTTATTGAAGAATAGCCGGAGGCAAGCCGATTATATATCAAAATCAGGATATGAAAATCTTATTATAGAATATATGGGATCAAGGACAGTAGGACGCAATCAAAAGAAAGTTAACGAAGCTTATATAACATATTTTCAAAAATCCATTAAATATATTTATAATATTCATTTTTCATATATTACACTGAAAAAAAACGGGGTAAGTCCAGGCGGTGTGTATTAAAATTTTCGGTGTTAAAATATTTTTTGGTGTTGAAAATATTTTGACTAACTCAATCACGAAAGTTAGACAGTATTTTTATTAATTAATTAAATTAATGGTGATTGAAATGCTGGGCGTAAAATTGTGTAATTTTTAAATAAATTACGTATAACATAAATAATTATTTAAATAAGTACATAACAAAATTTAAATTTCCTCCAAATAATATTCATTAAATTTTTATATTTTTTATATGATATACATTTTTTTTCTAATTTCTGAACGTAGAATTTTTATTACACCGATTTAACACCACTAAATTACACCGCGTACACCGATGATATTTAATTTTAACACCGCTCTTTTTACAGTTTTTTATAATTACGAAATATTTTAGTTAAAACTTTTTTTAAGTCCAAAGAGAAAAATTTTCTAACTCATGATCGAAACTTAGATGAAAAAGTCTAGGTATATGTTCATTCAACATACTCAACATTTTTTATTTTCTCTCGCAAAACTTTTACGTTAGTACATTTTTTGTTTTTTTTTAAAGTTTTCGCATGAATTTCCATGCAAATATCTCGCTCAGACATTTTAATTTTACGTTGCTATTAAAATTTTCCCTAAACCGCAGAACAGAAAAAAGAGTATATATATATATATATATATTGAAAAAATTAATTCAATTTATGACAAAGATAAAATTTTTTAATAAAAAGTCATCATTACTATTGAATAAAAAAAAATAACAATTTATCATTACTCATCACGTGTCTGTACTTTAAACACAAGATAAATAGTATGACAAATTTACCATAGTGTAATTCAAACGGAAGTGTCACAAGAAATAATAATTATATATAAAGACGATTGTAAGAAAAATGATTTATCTATTTTCTAGACTTAAAAAAAAATATTTTAAAAAATATATATCAGACTTGCAATCATCACGTAAAAAACATGACGGATCCTGGCATTGACACGTGTTGGCAGTCAATCTACTCGCGGTCACGAAATCCAATAAAATTTTCTAGAGAAATAGTCAGCACGTCTGAGCATAAGCCATCAACATTATTATTTATGCTTCATTTCATTTGCCGTAATAAAATTAACTTATGACTTACATTTTAAGAAAAATTTTATCTAGCAGCCGAAATTTACAATAGATTTTCCAGAAACAGTTTTAGAAAATTCAAGCCCTCATAGATAACTATACTCGATGTCACTAGATGTATACTATAGTTTATGTAATGAATTCACGAAGAAAAACGCCGCTAAATGTCTAAAGTCAGCGTCATGCAGTCAGAGTTATGAAAATAATTTACTTTATTATTATTCAAAAAAATTTATACTTTCGGAAATTGAATACTCTGTTTAGTACTATTCACTTAAAAAATTTAACTCAATAAAAATGTAATCTTTGGTGTTATGTCGTATCAATTAATAGAAATATCTAAGGTTATAAAAATCAGCTGACGTTGCCGTGATCTACGCATGCGCGTGCTGATTAATCAAATGCGCATGTGCAGTCTAAAGATTTTAGTCATGTTAATAAGGCAGCTATAGTTGGATTAGCGAGAGTTTGCGCTTCGGGTTTTTACCCCCACCATCTAGACACAATGTCTTAGGTATTAAATCTAGATGGTGGGGGTAAAAACCGAAAATATCCGAAACGCAAACTCTCGCTAATCCAACTATAACTTCAAAGTGACGTCATGAGAGAGAAAAGTGATAGATAAGTTGGCTTGAATTATTGGTTAAGGATATACTCCGCCCATTTCACTAAAATTCAATGGTTTAATATAAAAATGAGTGTTTTAATATATATTAAACCACTCTTTCGACCAATCAGAAATTGTATTTTAATATAAAATTTTATGAGACTGACTTTAGCCAGCGGCGTATTCTTCGGCATGAGTTACATAAAAAAATTTTCTTTCAACGAATAAAATAATGAATTATGTCATTGCGTACATTATATATTATTTTATGAAAATTTTTCAAGTGGCCAAAACTGGCCATAAATGGTACTTCTACCCCATTCCGACAAACATTTTATAAAAGCTGCACCATTATAATAAATATCTGTTAAATTTTTATAAAATTTACTCAAAAATAACAAAATGCTATTGATGGATGATGAATATTTAGATAATGGATGATGAAAACATCAGAAGTGTTTTAATCAGCACCTCTTTTTACTATATATTTGTAAATATGTATATGTACATGTATATATATATATTCCAACCCTTGGAGTTTTTAAAGAAAAATAACTGAGCGAGATATTCAGCCACATGTGTTACTAATTACCAACGGCTTGTTCTACCCTGTTTCTCGCTCGTGCGTCCAACGATCTGGGCACATGTTGGCGTTCATGAGTGTGCATGAGTTTAATACCCGCGTGAATACACACGTCACCATTGACTTGGCATCAGCTTGGTCTACCAATTCAACAGCAGAATAGAGAATACTTTATACCAAAGTTTTAAATTTTCTAAGCTCATATTTTATTAATTTACAATTACTCATATCAATTTATTTTTAATTAACGAATTAATAATTTAAACTTTTAAACTTTTTTTTCATAAATTTTTTAGTATCACCGTCAAAAAATAATACTTTTACATCATCAGTAAAATTTTTTTTAAGTTATGAATTGTATTTTTTGCGACAATTTTTTACAGAACAAAACTTCAGGAGTCTCGTTCATCACACTGAGTTTTATATAAATTTACTGTACCAAGTGGTACGCAAATAAAAAATAGCCAAAATATTAAGCTTACTCACCGGAAGTTACAATGAAAACATATAAATATACAAAATAACTGTTTTGTTTTCATTTATATTTTATGTTTGTATGAACTTTAAAAAAAAAATTTTGCTGTAGATTTTATCTCAATTTAATTTTCAACTTTAGTAATCTAATAAAAAAAAAAGTATGTCAAAAGTTATAACGATCAATGTCACATCGCATTTGTGAGACTACGTTTGAAGTCTGATAAAATCTAAAGTACTAATCCAATTGAAATGTTTAACTACTTTTTACTATGTAATACAACAGTACACAGAAAAAAGATTTCATGGAGCAAGAAAAATTTTGAATTATGAAATGAAAAAAAAATTTTCTTAAGGTTGGAAAAAATTTTTTCTCGCTGCTAAAAATTTTTTTTTGGCTCAATTCATTATGAAAAAAATTTCTAAGGGCGAGTAAAAATTTTTGGCGCCAAAAATAATTTTTCTGTGTACAGTATTAAATTTTTTAAAGACAAATTTTTTAACAATTATTAAAATTTTGAATTGTAAAATATTGTACTTGATATATTTGTTGAATAAATATTTTTTGGACTTGAGAAAAAAATTTATGTAAGACTTTAATAAATATAAAGCAAAGTAAGTTTAATTTTCTTGGTACTTGACGTCTGTAATTAACTCATAAGAATAATAAATAAAAAACTTATGATGAGAAGCACGCATCAGAATGTTTAATTTTTTGAGGATCAATAGCAATGAATTAGTGAATAAATTTTGTATATCATTACAAACAACAACTTTTTCAATTGCGATTAATACATATTCATTTCATTTAATTACATTTTTTATCCATTTTCAAGTCTCAATGAACCGTAATTGCAGTCGATCATTTTTCCCAGTTAACATTCGATGCGCAATGCAAGTATTTCAAGCTCTTTTTTTTGTTATCTCGAGATTATACTTTTTTTTTATTTATTCATGAATTACATGTTTTATCGATTCTTGTAAAAGAATTTACGCAAGCTCATAATCGATCATCGACCCGTGTATAAAAAGAAGTCTGGACTTTTTCAAATTTTCATATCAATGAAAACTATTGAAATTTTAAAAATCGGTCATTTCTGTGACTAGAATCAAAGTTTTCGTTCGATTCTAAAAAAAATTTGAAAAAATTGACAATTTCAAACTTTCAAACTGACGAATTACGGAAAAATTTCTGGAAAATTTTAAATTAATAAATTTTTTGAAAACGTTCTTGCAAAATTTGTATTTTGTCTTCCGATTTCATCCTATAATTTTTTCAAAAGTTCGAAATAGTCTCAAATTTCAAAGTTTGATGCGTCGAACTTCTTCCAAACTCTTTTTTTACACGGGGATTCTTTAACAATTTCATTTGCTCGATTTATCTTTCACTATTTGATGTGTTTTTTTTTTTTTTTAATTATTTTCTCGAATACACTAACACTATATACGTATATATTTTCTCTGACGTCTCGTCGCGCAACTTCTGATCCCGTATGCGCCGGCGCTTCCTGCAGTTAACGACCTCCGATCAAATATAAATGCTTAAGGCTTAACTCAATGGCTTCGAAGTGAAGAAAATCATGAAAACCAAACTCCATTACTAGAGAAAAATATCGATGCTTAAATTGTCGAAAAAAAATTTTATCCACTATGATAAAATTTATTACTTTTTAATTTATATTGCAAAAAAAAATAACAAGAGGATTATTACAAGATAAAAGAATTAGGAATATTTTAACATAAATTTACCGCTATTACGTAAAATAAATTAATAGTCGCATCATGACACAACTTTAATGGATACTTATAATGTTTCCGTGATACTTTCAAATTATTATTAATGAGAAAATGCTCTTGATTTATTAAATTTCAAGATAAGAATTTGACAAATTTATCTATACATTGTAAAAATTCAAAAATTATTATAAATATGTCCAAAATAAAAAATTTCTTCGGAAACTACACTATTTATGGCTATTAGGAAACCGGGGCATGACGGTCAATCTAAGCAAAATTATTTTTCGTGGCATTTAAGAACCGAATAGAAATTGTGATTTATTCCGAACAAAATTCTAAATTATTATCAATGAAAAAAAATTCTGGGACTGTCGTAGTCCAGTGCTAAAAATTATTGAAAAATAAAAAAAAATTTTCTTCTGGCCCGCACGAAAAAATATATATCCCGGCAAAATAGTATATATCCGGCTTATATCTTTAGTATTGTCATATTTATGCTTTTTTGCCGACATATATTTTCGGATATATCTTTTTCCGTGTGGGGGGAGACAGGCGACCTTCCCTAAAAAACTGAATCTTTCATTTGAGAAACCCCATAAGTCATGTTTTTTCGAAATTGGGTTTTTTGCATTTTTGGGTTCTTTAGATGTCCCCCCATAGAAATTAATAAAAATATCCATCAAATCAGTGTTTAAAAAACACTTAACGGGCTGACAGAAATTTCATTTTATTGAGAAACCCCATAAATCAATTACTTATGGGGTTTCTCAAATAAACATATGCAGTTTTAGTTTTGTAGAAATCAATTTTTTTTTGTTTTATTTAAAATTCGCGGTTTTTTTAGAAAAAAAAATAATATGACTAATTAAAATACTTAAATTGGTTATTATTTTTTATAATTTCTGAGTTTCAGAGTTTATATACATATTGTATACTTCATTTTATCAGTCTAATAGATTATTTGAGTGGAAACAATAAAAAAAACAATGATTTTATAACTTTTTCTTCCGTCGGATGAGAAACTCCATAAGTCAATCAACTTTAAATAATTTTTTTAAGTAGTTTCAATTAAAAAATTGAATTTTTCTTGTTTGACTATTTTCCAGAGACGCTAACATTATTTTCTTCAATTATTTATTTATTATGTCAATGGCAAGTTTTTCCAGAAAATTTTTTTTTTGTGTTTCCTGAAAAATTTTGTTTTCTTGACTTATGGGGTTTCTTAAATAAACGATTCAACTATAAAACGGAATTTTTTTTTTTCCTAAAAAATAGTTTTAGTTTTATGAATTTTCTAGGGTCTAATTTTACTCGGATCTATTTTGCTACTAAGTCTCTTATAAACTCAAAATTACAACAGAATTTTTAACAAAATTTTCAAAGTTGGCTGTCGCGAAGCGCTCGAATCTACAAAACATAAATTATTTTTTAAAATTGCTCAAATAAAAAAAAAACTCATTAAAAAAAAGGATTTGGTTCAAAATTTCAATAACCCTTTTAATCCCCACAATCTAAAAATTCTTTGAGTTAAACTAGTGCTTTTTTCGCAGAAATATTGTCCTCTGAGTAACATAATCACAATGACAAGTGATAATTTCCAATAAAATAATTTATTATCCGAAAAATATTTATATTTAATCAAACTATTTTAATTAAATTAATGATTAACTTTATTATTGTTATTAAATGTCAGACTGAAGTTCTCAATTCACTTTAACACAAGTACTTAAATGATAATTTTTTACAAACATTAAGAGTTGAGTTCGTAGAAGAGACGTTCTCATTGAATGAGACGCGAGTGGACGTTTAATGAATGAATTTCTTTGGCGACGGTATTCGTATGAGACGAAACAAAAATAAAAAAATGTACATAAAAGAGCGTATAATCATGAGTATATAAGAAGAAGGAAAGGGTCGATCAACTAAACGTGGTCCGGGGCCCTTGATCGTTTAGAATATCCGGCGACAAGTACGCACATTATTTAACTTGGTCACATTATTAGACTTAACTCTTATTTACCGAACCAACGCTTCAGGCATCCGTGAATTTACATGCTCTTTTACTATTCTTATCTCTTTCTACTCCATACATTTCTCTCGCTCAATGTCACTGAATGTGGTCCACATGAATGCTCCTGTCGCGATGGTTTACGAGCCTCAGTGATAGTTTAACAATGTGGGAGTCTAAAATTACTGCATAGTAAACGACTCAATAAACCCACACAACTTTCTCATTAAATGTCTTGGGTGTAAATTTTACATTTTTCAATAATTCTAATATATTTAAATATGTCATGGTAATTTAATACTACCCCCAACTACCCGGGCTGAAAAATTTCATCTGTTGAATCAAATAAAAATTCTGAGTTATTTTTATTCAATTTTACTTTTTATTTGTATTTAATTAACATGTGAAATTTAATCGACTTTTTCCCGCACTATTCTCTACACGGAAAGAAAATTATGGGGATGGTTCCCATAATTTTGTGAGATTCTTTCCTATACCAGTATAGGAATTACGACCATTAATTATGGGAGCAGTTCCTATGACTATAGGAATGTTTCCCATAATTATGGGAATAGTTTCTATACTTACGGGAATGCTACCCATACCATTATAGGAATGGTTTTTATAATTGATAGGAAGACTTCCTATAATTTTATAGGAATCATTCCCATAATATGTAGTAACTTCCCATAAATTATAGGAAGCATTTCTATAACATTATAGGAATAGTTCCCATAATAGTATGGGAACGATTCCCATAATATTATAGGAATGGTTCCTATAATGCAATCGGAATAGTTCCCATAATATTATCGGAATGGTTCCCATATTAGTATAGGAACTATTCCCATGCCATTATGGGAATGGTTCCCATAATGGTATGGGAATTATACTCATACTATTATAAGGATGGTTCCCATAATATATAGGAACCATCCCTATAACAGAATGACTACAGTTCCAATACCATTATGGGAACTATTCCCATAATGCATAGGAACACTTTCCATATTTTAAGAGGATTTGCCATCTATTCTCTTTCTTACACACATGTGAACAAACGAAACGGTCCTTGTTGCACTTACATTCGCAAATAGAAATTTCAAATAAGCCATTCTCAGGTATAAATTGAAATTTCCGATCCGGAAGCATTTCATTCGATAAATAATAACTTTACGCATCGAATGACATATTTTATTTAATTATTTGGGCCTTTACTTATGAAAACAGTACATTTGAAAATCATCTGTTTCACTCTCTTAATACACACCGCCTGGACTTACCCCGTTTTTTACAGTGCATTATTAAAAAAAAAAAAAAAAAATTACTAATTATTTTGGGTAAAAAAAAGAGTTATCACTAGGGGAAATAAATTGGAATTCAATAGACGTATACTTTAGTGTCTACTTTTGTCACTGAGTGGATGTTACACCCGAGGCATGATGTGACAGTAAAATTTTGAATTCGACACCCGACAGTATAAAGTAGCAAGAGAGTGCACTTTGCTCTCTTCCACAACACTTTTTACCCCTCACGCTCGCGGCAAAGTGAATACAGGTCGCACAGTATCTTCCATCACGACGGATAAAAAGAAAAGATAAAATAAAAACTGTAGGTGTGATGGTGACATGAAAAGAGCGAAAAATTAACTTGATGCATGCTGTTAAGAGTTGTAACATTTTTTCTAAATCCTACAGTACTTTTTTTTACTTTTTGAAATCTTTTTTGTTTATGATTTTTATTTCAGTACTAAAGCAATACGTGAGTATATTTTAAGTTGTGTTGTTAAAAAAAAAAAAAAAAATATGCATTTATTAAATTGAAAAGTTTTTTTTCAAAAGTTTGGATTCATAAAATAAATTTTCCAAGAGGTAATATTTAAGTTTTTGTGATAGTCTATAAAATGTTAAGTAAAAACTAGGGGACACCGTGTTGAGTCAAAACAGTCGTTGAGATAACCAAAGTAATTAATTTTAATTTACTTGGTATTAAGATAGTCAAGCCAACGGATATGTAGTAAAGAAAGTTCAACCGTTAAATACATATATAAAGTTTTCTCTCTTGCATCGCAGAACTTTAAATTCAATAAGTTTATCCTCAAATATAATAAAATTTACCTCTTTATCACTTTGTTTTAACGAAATATACTTCAACTGTAATAACAAACTTATTTACAGTATAAACACTTTAAAAGTAATTTTAATTTAAATTTATTTATTTTTCTCATTTTCAACCCAGTATTTAAATTTAAAATTTAACCTGCCCGTAGACGCGGGAAAGCAGTTTATTCATTTACGCTTTGATAATAAAAATAAAAAAACCATTAATTGGATGCATTCATTCGACATTATTAAAGACTGTGAATGAAGAGGGTAACACGGGACAAAATACGGTATTTTAAACCAGTGACATTTTTCAAACCGAGTCGACAAATAACTTGGAATTTTAAACGGACATGGGTTCAGAACTCAAAAGACCTCAGACATTTTTTAGCTCAAAAGTTCTGTCTTATTTTTCAAATATCTCAATAACTAGTGAATTTTTGTAAAAAGTACAAGATATGTTTTTTGTAGAGAATTTAAAAACCTAAAAAAAGTATAACTTGCAATTTGTCAGATAACTCAATATTCACAGAGATATATACAAAAAACTGATCATACTTTTTCTTTGATTGCTTTGAAATTTCTGATGGAAAATTTTTCACTCGATTTACTAAAGCAAATATACTTTTTATAAAGTTTAACTTTTTTATCGATCCAACATCAAAGTACATTTATTCCCCACTAATTTGCCACAAGATTTATTTAAAAATATTCAAAGCTAATAAAGTTATGATATTTTTACACTCAGAGAATTTTATGGCATTTTTTACATGAAAAATTTATAGAAAAATTACTATAGTGATAGCGACACTTTGACCTTCATACTAAGTTTGATGGGTTGGTTGTTACAGCGGTCATAACAGACAACGAAATACGAACATTGATCGGTTCCATACTTAATGAACTTCAAAAATTTGAACTTTTACACTTTGAACTTGACAATTTGAACTCTGGCGATTTGAACTTACCTTTTTCTCAGGTTTTGTGTACGTGGATATGTAAAATATATAAACCTATACGCTTGAAAATTAACTCGTTAAATATACTATTGTTATTTTGGTAAGTTCATCAAGGTTCATCAAAGTAAGTTCAAACCGCCAAAATTCAAATTTACAAAAGTTCAAATTGGTAAAGTTCAATTTTTTAAAGTTCATTAGGTCGGTTACTAAATTACTGATATCATAAAAAATTGTACACCTCGAAGACGAAGCCTTATTGTCACTAAATTTAAAACCTGAGTTTCGATAACCTTAAATCATCGCCATCATTTCTTTTAAATCTGGATATTAGTTCCTTGATTAGGTGACAACCGACCTAATGAACTTTGAACATTGAACATTACCGATTTGAACTTTAGCGATTTGAACTTACCTTGATGAACTTACCAAAATAACAATAGTATATTTATCGAATTAATTTTCAAGCCTAAAGAGGTTTATATATTTTATATGCCCACGCACACAAAACTCCTAAAAAAAAGCACCATACTATTTCAAGCGTATAGGTTTACATAATTTATATTTCCACACACACAAAACCTGAGAAAAAAGAAAAGTTCAAATTTACAAAAGTTCAAATTTTCCAAGTTCATTAGGTATGGAACTGGGTATTAGATCTCTTTTATAAAAACTCTCTTCTATTTTTTTGTCATAATTTTAAATTAAAATTTCCGATAAAAATCGATTCTAGCTTTCATAAAAATGTTAAAATAATATCTCTAAAAATAATTAATTTCATTTCCTACAGACCGTTCGTGTCCGTTATAATAACTTGTACCGAAAGAGTGACCGTTGAAAATGAATGATAGCAATAATTTAATTATTCAAAAAATCTACCGAAAATATTTGTACAGAACCAAAGAAAAAAACTTTTGAAATTATAATGAAAATTTCTGAACCTTCAGAAAAATTAATAGAAAATACTAGATGAATAAAGATATTGAAATTTAAAAAAATGACTAAATGGCCCATGGGAATAAACAACAATCAGAAATATCTATTAAATATTAATAAATGTCAATGATTAAAATAAATAAAGATCGATGATTCTCTTTCATGAAGGAAAAATACCATTGACATTGATATCCATCTTTTTAATATTAAATATGTATTCTATAAACATGACAAGGGCTTGACACAAGATATTAAGTATACATTTAAAAAAAAGTCATAAAAAACGTTGAAAAATAATAATGCATATTTACTAGTCTGTTTACACACTTTTGTAACGTACATACAAAAGATACAATAAGAAGAAAGAAATAGTAAGAGAATGGTAGGGTAAAAAAGGGTCGAAGAAGGTTCAGAATTAAATGAGATCGATGCCCGTAGAGATAACGAAGGTTAAAAGAGCCAGAGTTTTTTGTTTCGTGACCTCAAGATGCGTAATCTATCACAACATATTAGCCTTTGTCAATTAAAATTAACGATAACCTTTTGATAAATATATATTTATATATACATATGAGACTGATTTTAAAAAATCAACATATTTTTCTTAAAACCTTCTATCAAATAATTGCAGGGAGGTGAAATAAGATGCCTGTTAAAATATGAACTCCTAATATTAATAATTAGAGGTCGCTTATGGCAATTTTCTATTTCCTTTTTAAATAACATGAAAAAAAAAAGATTTTAAGTTTGGAATTTTATACCTCGGCAATGGCTCGTTGTACATATAAGCTCAGAATATAATTCGTAGGAAATTAAAAGCTCTACAAAAAAAGGCTCTTATCATTTTTTCATAAATTCATCAGTTCAAAAGTTATTTGAGCTTGAAGTCAAATTTATAACAAATTTTGAGATCTTTTTACTGTTCCGGCGAAACTATTAAAGTTATCAAAAAATGTCATAAGATCTTTTTTGTAGACAATTTTATTCCCTACAAATTATCTGTGATAAAGTTTTTTGAAACTCCGCATTGTTTTCGAGTTATTTCCATTTTAATGTAAAGAATTAGAAATCGATTAGAACACTAATTAGTTTAAGAGCTTGACATTAAAATGGAAATAACTCGAAAACAATGCGGAATTCAAAAAAACTTTATCAGAGATAATTTGTAGGGAATGAAATTTTCTACAAAAAAGATTCTGTGACATTTTGTGATAAGCCTGATAGTTTCGCCAGAAAAGTAAAAAGATCTCAAAATTTACTATAAATTCGATTTTACGTTCCAATAACTTTTGAATAGATGAATGTATCAAAAAATGATAAGAGACTTTTTCTGTAGAGCGTTTAATTCCCTATGAAATTACATTCTGAGCTTATCTGTGCAACGAGCCATTGCCGAGGTATAACATTCCAAACTTAAAATCTTTTTTTCCAAGTTATTTAAATGGGAAATATAAAATTACCATGAGCTACCTCTAAATATTAATATTGGTTCATCTTTTAACAGACATCTTATTTCACCTCCTTGTAACTATTTAATAGGAGGTTTCGAGAAAAGTCGTTTTATTTTGATGAGTCTCATATATATTCATATAAATATTGCAAGCGCAGTATGACGAATCTAAACTACAAAAGAAATAAATCTTTAATATAAAAATCTTTTGTAACCATGTCGATTTTGAAAAAAAATATATAACTAAGAATTGGCGTAAGGAATGATGTTCTTTGGATGAAAGTGACGTCAAAGCTGTATAGCAGTAGTGCAAAGACGAGTGAGATTGCTCTGCATCAAAGGCAAAGCTTTTTTTTTATTTATTTATTTTTATTTTTATTTTTACGTAGACTCTTTTCTTTTTTTTTTTTTTATCTATTTTATCCTATTTCTACTTGTCCTCTTTCAAGGATGATCGATGTCTCAGAAGTTCTATAGACGAAGGGTAAGAACACGAATTCACTTGTCAAGAAAGGATTACTGGTAAAAAGCAAGAAATGAAAAAATAGTAAATCTGAACTGAGTTCATCAGTTTGTCTGAGAAAAATAAATTGACGTGAAAATCAAGACGAATGGATTTTAAGCTGAGCTTTTTTAAAGATTTATTTAAAGCCTTTTTTATCGTCTATTCAATTCACTTTTTATGATATCGTAAAAATAATATTTTGTTACCAACAGCTCCAAGTACTAAGCGATATTTAAATTTAAATTTTAAGTCTTAACTAAATATTTTATACACACAAAAAAAAATTATTTCTTTGCATAAAAAAATTTTTGTATTATCAATTGAAAAATAAAAAATTTTCTTAAGATGAGAAAAAATTTTCTTGATACAAAAAAAATTTATCCTGCAGAGAAATTGTTTCTAGTCCTAATAAAATTGTGATACTGAAGTTGGCTGACGTCTAATTATTTTTGGATGTTTTTTAAAAATAGTAAATTATAAAAAAAAATATTTTAAGAAAATGCACTTATCATTTTTTTAATTTTCTGCATGTGCATATTTTTTTTTTTTTTTTTTTTTTGTAATTAATTTGTTGAAAAAAAAAATCCGAAAATTATTGTCTGCTAACTTCAGGATCATATAAAATTTTTGTTTTTTTTTCTTAATGAAAAATATTTTTTGCACTAAAAAATTATTTTTTCTGTGCATGTTTCAGTATAAAAATTTCAAATTGAAATTTGAATTAAATTATCATTAGAAATTTTTTTGTTAATTCAAGTATTTTTTGTAAAAAATAAAATAATAATAATAAAATTTTTAAATAAAAAAAAAACTCACCACTTTATCGTCGGCGTACATTAAAGAGTGTGGCTTAGTAGCCAAGATGTTGGTCAGAAGAGAAAAAAATATAATATAGAGCATCATCTTCACTGTTGCTTTTAAATATAAACTCACTCACTAATTTAAATGTTAAGTAACTTAAATAAAAAAAACGCGGCACACTATTTTTCGATTAATTAAATGGTTAATCCATTAAATTTTAAAAACAAAAACTTCACTCGACACTTTTCCGCACATGAACTTCTCGTAGAAATAATTGCATATACTTATACACTCACAGTCAAAGTCTTAAATTTACAAGATCACGTTTTATAAAAAAAATATATATATATATGATAAAATCGGTCTTGTAAATGAATTATATTTTTAATTAAAATATAAGAGCTTTTATGAAGACACGAGAAAACGGATAATCCGTTAAAGGCACTGAGAATAATGGCAGTATTGGCAATAATTCAACCAAGTTAAATAAACGTAATAATTTATCATCCACCTTTAAAAGGAGGTGGATTTATCTTAGGTGTGTTACCGAGACGACGGACTAAATGACACTGACCGTGTGTCTATATCTTTATTTCTCTTTAAGAAAAAAAGTTAAACCAACACGGGATTTAAAATTGCATCGTTTTATGACGGGGAAAAAACATCATATTTATACGTGGAAGCTTCCGTTGAATAAATATATAATTTATGTATATATGCACTAGTTGTATCGCAACAACGTGACGTTGCAATTTGTCTTATAATTTGCGTTAATGTGAAGACTACAACTTAAGCCGGTTATTCAAAACTCCTTCCTTCCTTCCTTTCTTATATCTTCAGAGCAACTGACTGATTTTGCGGTGGCTGTTTTCCTTTTTACGTACTAGGCTTTCCCAACGCGAGGCTGTCCATCCGCCGATCTGAAAAATTTTACATTTTATTAATCACCTGCTGAATTAATAATACATTTTTTTTTATTGTTCGAAGTTTTTTAATATGGAATTCATTTTAGTTTTAAATTTATCCGCTCACTAATTAAGGTAACAAATTAATTTCTTAATGTGTGTTAATTTATATTCTATACGAGATAAGATATAAATATATATATATATATGTTTTTTTTTTTATAAATTTCAAACCACAATAAATTTGTAAAAAATTATTGTTTTTTCGTGATATCTGTTATCATGTTTCAATTATTAAACTTAACTGTTTATATATCATTTGATTGACATGTTAAAATATCATTTTTACAACATAAATTAAGAAAAGAGTTTTATATTTTATCACCTTACTAAAAACTAATTAAAAGTAATTATTTTTATTTCCTATTTTTTTTTATATTTCTGTACATAACCATGTAAAAAAAAGTCTGTTCCAAAAATGTTCAAGTAAAAAAATTTTCAATCTCCGGATCTCGTTCTTGAAAACTTCTTGTGAAAAGTCAAAAAAAACATTAATACAGTAGGACCTCGTTATAAGACTACGCGTTATAAGACTCTTCCCCTCAATTTGTTAGAACTCGCTCGGAACGCTTACTCCACCAACAACTCAATAAAAGTTTTGCGCCGAAACCTCGCTATAAGACTAACGACCAGTACGACTAAAATCGAGATAAAATATACACACATAAAGATTGTAAATTAAATAACTTATTGTCATAAAGAATAATTAAAATTTCGTGGTATCACATAATTAATTAACAACAAAGAACGACGAAATTTTGTTTATTTATGATTATATATGAAATAGATATACTGTAGAACAGAGTAGAGTTGAACCGAATACATAAATAAAACGCAAAACGGCGATAGTCTTATAGCGAGGTTTGGGCGCAAACGCTGTTAAGCACAATAGTGAGAATACCTAAATTCTAAGAATTTTTTCCCCTACAACCCCGAGCTAGTCTTATAACGAGGTCCTACTGTAATTAGATTTCAAATCTTTTTTAATTTCCCGCCATGGAAATTGAAAATTTAAAAAAAAAAGGGAAGTTATTGGTTTCGGTACGATTTTTGAAAATTGAGTTTTCATTAGACATTTTGAAATCCGTGTGTAAACTTTTTTTGTCCAACGATATTTTAGGAACGAATAAACCGATTGGCGGCAATCGAAAGGCCTCAATAAGCCAGAACTGATTAGATTTTGAAGTCAATCGAGTAGTTCACCTTATACGAAAAATACAAATTTTAGAAACTTTTTTTTAAATTTTTCTTGCATAACTTGTAAGTCACTCGATCGATTTATTTCAAAGTTTAGTTAAATCTAAGTCTCATCAAGCTTTTGCGATTGCCGCAGTACTCGTGCAAATTGATCGATAAGTTCCAAAAATATCGTCGAACAAAAATTACTTTTTCAACCAAATGTATATTTTTTCGGGCCAACGAAAAGTTTCCGAAACCAACGGAAATTTCACGGTTGGCCCACAGATTCAACTATTTTTCCGATTTTTTTTTTATTCTCTTCAAGCCAGAAAATTTTTTTTCCAAATTTCCAATACTGATCAACAAAAAATTTATAATTGTCTCAAATTTTGAAGTTTGCGGTTATTAACTTTTTTAGAACGGAATTTTTTACACGGATATATACATATATATAGATATCTACATTTATATCCAACTTCCTTCCCCCCAACTGATTGTTAATAACACAAGAGAAGACAAGGATAGTTATCACAGAATGCGTAGTGTATCACAAATTCGACCCCATTTTTTTCGTGATAACCATACACACAATTCTTTGTTTGAAAAAAAATTTAAAAACGCTTTAGCTGCATAAGAGCATTAAATTAAAAAACTAGAATACAAGTATTATCCATAATAACAATTCTACTATAAAGTTAAAAAGAATAACTCACAATATAACTCACCGTTTAAATCGGCGAACGGTAAAGCCTCCGGGCACTCATCCGCACGAACTACCTTTGTCCTGGCCGTTGAATGATCAGCATAATGTTAAGGATGTGAGGGAGTAGAAAGAAATTGATAGAACGCGAGTCACTCGAATATCCACCTCAAACGACCGGAAGTGCACCAAAGAATCTCAAGAACGCTCCTCTCTCGCATTCCTTTAACGATCGTTCTCTTCAGACCGCCTTTTTTTTTTTATTTTATCTCACTCCTTTCACTTTACTTAACTTTCTTTCTTTCTTCCTGTTTTTTATATTCTTTGCAGCTTCTTTATATTTTATATTTTTTTCTCCAAGCAGATTAGTCACACTTTGAACCGAGTGGCCATTTAATTGCGGCGCATTGAGACGTCTCCAATTCTATTCTTCTACTTCACTTCTTTTTCTGTATCACAGACATAGAAAGTCTTTAAAATGGATAAGAAACAACTGGAGATTCCTTCTGAACTTTATTGTCAAATAAATTATTTAAAAAACTAACAATACTATTTTTATTCTTCTTCTTCTTATTCTTCTTCTTCTATTGTTTTTATTTTTTAACTAGACTAAGTGAATATCCTAGAGTGGATTTTTTTTATTTTAAATCTTAAATTGCACCTGAACCACCGTCCACTTTGCTCTGCCACTGGATTCTCTTACAAAGACTTATGACTTTAGTAAAGTTTTGAATTAAAAGAGTTGCTTCTTCAAGGTACTTTATGGCAGTCATTAAACTCAACTTATACTTTTTATATTTTCCTTATTCTTTAGTTTTTTCGTTTTCTCTGACTCCGGTGCTGACCATTTGTTTTTAACTTTAAATTTTATTTATCACTTTACTACTTGCTACTCTGATTGATTGTTCCGGTTCTCTAAAAAGCATCTTGATCCTTCCCGAAGAGTTAGTTTGTGTTGCAGGGTCGCTTTACTTCCAAGAAATATGTCTGCTTCCTACGTATTCTGCGAACAAAGAATTGTAAATATTATATTTATATATTTTTGTCAGTAGTTTAGTTTTCATCCCGGTCACTGATCGCGATGACCCTGAAACAAATTTCCCCACTCGTCCCAGAGATATTTCGTGTTACTACTTCCGGAAGGACTGATAGTTCTATTCGAATTTTTTAATTTAAGGAGCTTCCTAGAGTCAAAAGGGTGGATGATTTTTTTGGCTCAATCATTTGAATCGGTTATTTAAGAAACTCCATAAGTCATGTTTTTTCGAAATTGGGTTTTTTGCATTTTTGGGTTCTTTGGATGTCCCCCCATAGAAATTAATAAAAATATCCATCAAATCAGTGTTTGAAAAACAATTAACGGGCTGACAGAAATTTCATTTTATTAAGAAACCCCATAAATCAATGACTTATGGGGTTTTTCAAATAAACATATGCAGTTTTAGTTTTATAGAAATAATTTTTTCTTTTTTGTTTAAAATTCGCGCTTTTTTTGGAAAAACAAAAAATAATATGACTAATTAAAATACTAATTAGAAAATAGTAATTTCTGAGTTTCAGAGTTTATATACATATTATATACTTCATTTTATCAGTCTAATAAATTATTTGAGTGGAAAAAATGAAGAAAACAATGATTTTATAACTTTTTCTTCCGTTTGGTTGAGAAACCCCTTAAGACAATCAACTTTAAATAATTTTTTTAAGTAGTTTCAATTAAAAAATTTAATTTTTCTTATTTGACTATTTTCCAGAGACACTAACATTATTCTCTTCAATTATTTATTTATTATTTCAATGGCAAGTTTTTCCAGAAAAATGTTTTTTGTGTTTCTGAAAAATTTTGTTTTCTTGACTTATGGGGTTTCTCAAATAAACGATTCATTTGGAAGATTTATTTTAAATCTGAAAGTAAGAATAAAAACTTTGAAAATCTAGAAGTCACATGAGCTGAATTGTGTCCTTCTGGCTTTCAAAACTTTTTTTCAGCTTTGAGTTTTATAATAAGTCTTCAAACGAGTTAAGGGTGTGAAAAAAAACTCATTTCGATGGAGAGTTAAAAAAAAATCCTGTTCACTTCGCATGTGAGGTGATTTTTTTTACAAACTCTGTAACTCCGAGTGATGGAGTTAATTCGGATTGTAATGAAATCCCGATTTTTTATTGTGTAAAAATTATGAAAGTTACTTTAAAATGTATAATTTAAAAATGGAAATTTTATTTAAATTGTGTAACGAGTAATTGAGTTAATTTAATAATACATTACACTATTATACAAGTACTGTACATTGATACATGATATGCCATAATAATCAATTATCTATTATGTAACTCAATGTAGGCGCTGACAATAGAAATTTTATTTTACAATCGATGTAAAATAATTTTAGATAAAAAAAATAAAAATTCATGATTAGGTAATTGACAAGTAATTCGATGTTAGTTGTCAAATGAATTGACGTGGAAAATTCTTAGGCGTGGCAATAGGGTCTTCGTACAATGAACCACAAAGTTAATTGCGGTTTATGTACCTAACATGTCGCGACCTGGAATCGGGTCATAACAAAATTAAATCCCACGGCTAATTTTCTTGTCACTTTGACATTTGAAATAATAAACAAATTATAAATATTACGACTATGATAAATAAATTAAGTTTTTTTTTGCATACTCTAGGACCTTTTAGTCAAATGTCAAATTTAACACTAACCCATATAACAATTTTTTAAAATTTTTGAGCAAGTCTGCTCTCAAGATCAATAGGTGCTAGTATCTTTTTCTACATGTGTATAACTGCAGATACTTGTGACCAAATTTAAACTGCGTCTAGTGCAAGCCTTACACAAGAAATTCGTCCCAGATTATAACTCAATTCTGGAAGAAGACTATACTATAGTTGAAAATAGTTGCGCGTGGTTTGAAAAAGATATGCTCAAGACTCAAAATTGACTTTGAGCCTTGAGCAGATCTTCAGCAAACCATGCGTAAGTATCTAGTGTAAATTACTGGTGTAAGAAATGCGTTAGACACTTTTTCATTGCACGTGTTCAAGATATCTTTAATATTCTTGCGTAGGATAACATGAGCAAGGTATAGACAAATCTTGACATAGGTTTCTTGATACTCGATCTTGCGAAAGTCACATACGTAGAAAAAGACACTAGCAGCTAGGGTCTTGCTCAAGATGCTTACTCCAGAATCTTGCTCAAACACGTGAATCGTTTATTTGAGAAACCCCATAAGTCAAGAAAACAAAATTTGTCAGGAAACACAAAAAACATTTTTCTGGAAAAACTTGCCATTGAAATAATAAATAAATAATTGAATAGAATATTGTTAGCGTCTCTGAAACATATTCAAACAAGAAAAATTCAATTTTTTAGTTGAAACTACTTAAAAAAATTATTTAAAGTTGATTGACTTATGGGGTTTCTCAACCAAACGGAAGAAAAAGTTATAAAATCATTGTTTTGTTTATTTTTTCCACTCAAATAATTTATTAGACTGATAAAATGAAGTATATAATATGTATATAAACTCTGAAGCTCAGAAATTACAAAAAATAATAATTAATTTAAGTATTTTAATTAGTCATATTATTTTTTTTTCAAATAAAACCGCGAATTTTAAATAAAAAAGAAAAAATGATTTCTATAAAACTAAAACTGCATATGTTTGTTTGAAAAACCCCATAAGTCATTGATTTATGGGGTTTCTCAATAAAATGAAATTTCTGTCAGCCCGTTAATTATTTTTTAACACTTTGATAGATATTTTTATTAACTTCTATGGGAGGACATCCAAAGAACCCAAAAATGCAAAAAACCCAATTTCGAAAAAACATGACTTATGGGGTTTCTCAAATAAACGATTCACGTGTTACTAGGGAAGACAAAAAATTTTTGATCTAATGATTACTATTTATCTCAATCACACAAGTAAACTCGATAAAAAAAGTCTCAAATAAAAAAAAGTTTTTTTTTTTTTGGACAATTAAGCTTTGAACCAAAAAAACGTCCTTTGTTTCAATAAATCTAACGATCCAATCAAGTGATAAAACTTTAAATTTCATCTTAAATTAAAGCTTCTATTACAACTTAATTTTATTTACTTGTTTTGTAAGAAGTACCGACCACCAACATATAAATTTGATCACTTACAAAATATAAATAATTGCAAGAAATTATTTATAATTTAAAAATAAATACAGAAATTTAAATCACGGAAGTCTAATTATATAAAAACGAAAAAAAGAAAAAAATTGACGATCATGATATCTATTTAAATAAATTAAAATGCGTTACTGATGACACGTTACTTGTTTCGATCAAAGGCCGCCCGCGAAGGTCTTTTAAACTCGTTTTGCACGTTATTTCCCTAGATGGTACGTTTATTCGCATCTCTGAATGCCCGGAGCAATTAAACGGTCAATGAATGAGAATAAGAATGCCAAAGAGTTTAACCAAAGGCGTTTAGATTCACAGACATATATATCTAAACATATTTAAATATATGTAACTATATATAATAATTAAAACTGATCAATAGTATGACATTTAATGAGTGTTAATGTAGCAGACATCAGGCAAATTTAAAATTATAAATAAATAGAGGAAACAACTTAAAAAATAATATTTATAAAAAATGCACTTATTAATTTTAAAATTTTTTAAATGCGCATTTTTTTTAATTTTATTCTATTAATTATTTACTCTATTTATTATTTTAAATTTGTCTGATGTCTGCTTCATTTACACTCATGTGAATGTAGCAAACATACGACAGTTTTTTAATTACATATAAAAAAATTATATAATTAAAATGATAAAATTTAAAAAAATGCATATACTGAATTTTGAATTGTCTAAACATGCATTTTTTTATTTTTATTTTTTAAACATTTCAATTTATTATTTCAAAAGTTTTTAAATTTGTGATCCTGAAGTTAACAGACAATTAAAAACTCCCGGGTTTTTTTTTTTTTTAAATAAATTACAAAAAAAAAACTAAAAATATGCACTTGTAAAAAATTAAAGAAGCTACAGGTGCAATTTTTTGAATATTTAATTTTTTGAATATTTAATTTTTTGAAAATTTATCGTTTTAAAAAAAATTCAAAAATTATTAGATGTCAGCTAACTTTACTATCATTGACATTTATCATTTATTTTACGCAAAAAAAAAATTATGCATTCAATTTTAATAATTTTTACTTTAAATTAATACTTATGTATTTATTTTTAATCAGGACCATAATTATATAGCAAAAAAAACAGACAATTTTATAAAAAATAAAAAAAAAATTGGAAAATCCAAACATGCATAACTCACTTGTTCATTCGAAAAAAAAGGAACATTTTTCAATATTTAATTGATTTATAAAAGATAAATTTCAAAAAATTGATTGCCCGAAACCCCCAGTGCGTCAATTTCGGCGTTCGGACTCATAAAGACACGATAACTTTTAAAAACAAAACTTGTCGACTTAATTTTTTATTTTTATTATCTTTATATTTTTTTTTCATTAAAATTATTTCGAAAATTACTACCTGAATCTTTTTTGTTTTGTGGTAATTAGTAAAAAACGTAAGAACTTATTATTCACGAAAAATTTACCCGCCATTTTGTTTTTGTTTTTTCATTTTTTCTCTCCATCAACTACTGGCACTACTGGCAGCAGCACTACAGTGGCAGTAGAATTGAAAAAAAAAAAAAACAGAGCGACATCTAGGAGAAAAAGGCGGGATATTAAAAAAAAAAATTTTTAATTAAAATGAGAAAATTAATTAATATTATGAAATGATAATAAAAAAAGTTAATGATTTAAAATGAATAAACGATTGAGGTCTGCACTTTTAGATTTTCAAACATTTTTTGAAGTTGTGTTTACCAACATCCGTAGATACCGATGGACGTCATGAGTGTGAATGAAACTGACAAGTGGTAATTTTTTAAATTTTTGAATAAATAAATAAAATGTAAGTGGAATAAAAATTTTAAAATGCGTAGTTAAATATTTGAAAAATAAGTACGCGCATTTTTTAAAATTTCATTGTTGTAATTTATTTATTTAAAATTTATGAATTGTCTGATGTGTGCTGCATTTACACTCATTCGGAAGTCACAGATTTTTTTTACATTTTTTTTTTTTATCAGTATTTCAAAAAAAAAGTGACTTAAAATTGTGGCCGTTTTATTCCTCAATAAATTATCTTTCAAATTATACAAATTTTGTTCTAAGTCAGGATATTTGAACACGTGTAAATATGTTTTTTACGTGAGTGAATCAGCTGGGAATGAGTAAGCGTTAGTAAACACATCTCATTGCTTCGCAATTGAGTTGTGTAATTTATGAGAAAAATTTATAATGCGATATATTTAAAGTAATAAATATAATAAACTAATTTTGGTTACTAAGAGGACAAAATTTGATATTAATTATTTGTGAATTAAATAGAATTCAAAAATTTGTAAATCATTGATAGCAAATTCCAATTTTTTCTACTTCATATTAATTTTTTAATATTCTATTTTGTTTTATATATACATGATATAGTTTTTTGCCTTGTAATATTTATTAAAATCTTTTTACGCAGATAACATAAATATACACATCTACAACTATAGACATAGTATAAAAAAAAATAATTAACTTATAGTTTCACAACCTACATATTTTTATGAATGGATTAGATAACCAAAGTATGATTAATAAATGTGAAACAAAAAGTGAATTAATGAATGAAAGTGGCATATTTAAATATGTGTACTCAGTAGTAAATGATCTATCGGTTCGCACGATTAACCGATAAACGATAGTTAGTGAGGAAATTCTTTGTGCATTAACAAGGAGGTGCCAATGCAAGCTACTGCCTGCTTGCAGCTGTGTACTGGCGAACACTCTGATGTAAACATTTAAGCCTGGTGTTAGCAAAGCTCACGAAGTAATGCAATATATAACATAAACTTTACTTTTTTTCCCAAGTACTGTACAGTATCTTTGTATTAATGTCGTAATTTACAAATAATATCTCTTTTTTTTTTTAATATTTATGATCTAACAAACAATTTATGTAATAAAATATTTAAAATGAAAAAACGACATTATTGCTCACTAAATGATATTTTTGTTAATAGTAAAATAAGTTGATACTCAAGTTAGCCTACTTTTTATAATTTTGGATTTTTTTTAACAACAATTAATTCAAAAAAAAAATATTTGAAAAAATTACACCTGTAGTTTTTAAAATTTCCTACATGTGCATATTTTTATTTTTTTTTTCTCATCAAATTTAATTGTTGGAAAAAAAATCCAAAAGTTTTTGACTGTCTGCTAACTTCAGAAAAACTCTTTAAAAAATTTACTATTACTAAAATTATTTTATTATTAAATAATAAATAGTAATTTAATTTTCAACACTATTTTTAAGTATCTCTTTTTATATTTAAAAAAAAAATAGAAAATTATAGCATATTAACACTAATAAGGTATTGACTGGTACAGTGCAATACGATCGTAATAAAAATAAAAGAAAAAAAGAGGAGACTGCCCGGCGTCTAGATAGACAATATATGTATACACAGAACCGCGACTACACATGTGCACAATTCACATCTTACATATATTTATATATATGTGCATAATACTCCAATTTAAATCGAAAGAAGACTAGTAACTTTTCACTTCGTCACTTTTTTCGTACGTTATTTTCACTCTCTTTCATTTTCTCCCATTTGTCTCAAAACCGATTTTCACTGTCGTTAAACAACTCAATCATACTAATAAACAACAACTTATTTCCGACATTCAAACATAAATATTAATTATTTACCATCAATTAAAAAACTTCACTACTATTAATCTACAAAATTTAATTCCCCTGAAGTTAGCAGACAATTAACAATTTTCAAATTTCTTTTTCTCCAAATTAACTTATAAAAAAAAAAAACTAAAAATATGCACATGTAGGAAATTTAAAAAACTGCATGTGCATTTTTTTAAAATATTTTTTTTCAAATAATTTATCTTAAAAATCAAAAAATTACTAGACTTCGGCTAACTGATGAGTGAATGTAGCAGACATCAGACACTTGATAAATTTCAAATAAATAAATGAATTAAAATAACGTAATTTTAAAAAAATGCACGTACTAATTTTTCATTTATCTAAATACGCATTTTTTTATTTTAATTTAAAATATTAAAAATTCCTTGTCAGTTACATTCACACTAATGGCTGACTTCAGTCTCATAAAATTTATTGAAATAAAACTAAAACTAAAAAAAAATATATATTTATATTCGAAAACGAACCATTGACGTGAGTCCATGTGTAGATCACTGTCAGCTGGAGATACTGATAACAGCTGTCAAGAACGTGTGTAGGGATGCTGGAGGATCTTAAATCTTAAGTCTAGTAGATGTCGTTTCAAGAGCGCGCTAGATGATAGTGATTATGATTACGTCTGTTGACAGATACTTCGATCCTAATTTAAAATATGTAGATATAGTTAATTGAAAATATATAATATAGAAGATAGATAGAATTATAGTTAGTAAGAATATATATAAATATAAATATATTCTATATATATAAATTTAAACGCAACGCGAAACCCGTGCGTACGGTGCGCCGCGTGCCGCGCGACTGTCGTGCTCTCTTCACTTTAGTTTCAACATTCCCTTTATTCTTCTCTCTCTTTAACTAATACACGATCTCAGTATCTGTTCACTCCAGCGTCTGACTCAGTCCTTCCTTTTTCTATCCATAATACCCCTCGTATAAAGTAGAATAAGAAGTGGAACTGAAAGACGGGTAAAAAACTACATGAGTGTGAATACACCAGACAATTGTACATTTTTTAAATTTTATAATAAATTAATAAAATGTTAATAGAGTAAAAATTCAAAAATGCATGTTTAGATAAATGAAAAATCTATACGCGCATTTTTTAAATTTCATTATTTTAATTTTGCTATTTATTTTATTCAAATTTATAAATGTCTCGTGTCTGCTACATTCACACTCATAAAATTACAGTAGATCATTTCTTCTCACTTACTTAAAATTTCTTCTCTCTATCTATAAATATATATATATATATGAAAGTATACTTACATTAATATATAACACCAGTATGAAAACAACAACATCTACAAACTCTACACTCCCTCTTACTCTTGACTGTGGTAAGTTAACTTGTGTTGTGTATTACGACCCTTTTAAGAACCACGGAATACAACACCAAGTATTTCTCTGTCATTCTCGTACTTTTAAAACCAGTAGTTAAGTTTATCTTCTTTTACCGGATGGCACGACTCTCTCACTCACTCATGAACAAATCCACCCACACGAAGAATATATTGAACACATGTCCAACAACGGGGCTCACCATGACTTATTACTAGACTATCTTTTTCTTTATTTTACTTTTTTTATTGTGTGCTAACGGATGGATAGATAGAAAAAAAAAAAAAAAAAAAAAAATAGTTGTATGGGAGTATTTAGTGAATTAGTGTGACTGTTATATTCGAGTATCGATTGGTGAATGAATGATATTTTATTTTGTTATTTAATTGTGTGGTTGAAGTGACTGATGTTAGAATTTTACACAAAGGAAACTGTAAAATAATAATTTATAGAATGTTTGTGTGGTCTGGTTGGTTCGATTGATCCTGAAGTTAGTAAACGGTTAATGAGTATGAATGTAACTGACAAGTAATTTTTTAATGATCCTGAAGTTAACAGACAATTTTAAATTTTAAATTAATCAATTGCAAAAAAATAAAAACTCAAAATATGCACGTACAGAAAATTTTAAAAACTACAGGTGCAATTTTTTGAAATATTTTTTTTTTTTATAATTTGTTTTAAAAAAAATCGAAAAATTATTGGACGTCGGCTAACTTCAGTATCATAATTTTTTTTAATTTTTTGAATAAATAGATAAATGAGTTTGAATAATGTAGCAGGCATGAGACAAATTTGAAATTATAAATAAATAGAGTAAATAATTTAAAAAATAATATTTATAAAAAATGCACTTATTAATTTTAAAATTTTTTAAACGCGCATTTTTTGAAAATTTTGTTTTATTAATTATTTACTTTATTTATTAAAAATTTAAAATTTGTATGATGGCGGCTACACTCGGACTCATAAACAATTATGATACTGGTTAGCTGACGTTTAATAAATTTTGGAATTTTTTAAAAATGATGAATTATAAAAAAAAAAATATTTCAAAAAATTGCACTTGTAGTTTTTTAAATTTTCTACATGTGCATATTTTTAGTTTTTTTTTTTGTGGTTAATGAAAAAAATAGAAAACTGTTAATTGTCTACTAACTTCAGGATCATAAACAATGAACAATTTTTGATTTTTTTTCGACAATTCAATTTAAAAAAAAAAAAAAAAAACTAAAAAAATACACATATAGAAAATTTAAAAAACTATAAGTGCAATTTTTAAAAACATTTTGTTTTTATACTTTGTCGTTTTTAAAAAAATTCAAAATTTATCAGACATCGGCTGACTTCAGTATCATAGTAGATGAGTGTGAATGTAGCAGAGATGAAACAAGTATTAAATTATAAATGAATGAACTGAGAATTGAAAAGATAAAAATAAAAAAAAATGTACTTACCGATTTTTGAATTCCATATATATCGTTTTTTAATTTTAGTTGATTTACATTTGATTCTTTTATTCAAAATTTTTAAAAATTATCAGTGTAATAATGTAAATGACAGTTAAGAATTTAAAAAATTTTAAAATAAGTAAAAAATTAAAATGTCGGAAAAGCAAGAAAAAATGCGTATTTATAAAATTTAAAAATCAGCGCGCGCATTTTTCTAAATTTCATTATTTAAATTAATTAATTTATTTATTTAAAACTTATAAATATCTGTCAATAAATGTCTGCTACATTCACACTCATTAAAAAATTGACAATTTTCAACTACGTTCACACTTATGGTAATCAATGTGAATATAGCTGATAATCGTCAACTTTTTTACCTTTTGAATTAAAAAATAAAATGTAAGTACAATAAAAATTAAAAAATGCATACTTAGACAATTAAAAAAATAGAACGCGCAATTTTTTGAAATTTCTTTATTTAAATTATTTAGTTTAAACTTATAAATTGTCTCATATCTGTTCCATTCACTCTCATTGGTTAGTAAACAATTGACAATTATCGAATTTTTTTTTCAACAAATCAGTTACAAATAAAAAAAAACTAAAAATATGCACCTGTAGAAAATGAAAAAAACTAAAGGTGCAATTTGAAAAAAATCGAAAAATTACAAATATCGGCTAACTTCAGTATCATGTCCGTCGATCTTGGAGTTAGTGAACAATTAAGCAATTTTCGACTTTTTTTTTTCAACAAATCATTAACAAGAAAAGAAAAACTAAAAATATCCACATGTAGAAAATTAAAAAAACTATGGGTGCAATTTTATAGAAAATTTTTTTCATAATTTAATATTTTGAAAAAAAACAAAATATCAACAGATGTGAGCTAACCTCTATCATTTGCTAGAATGTGATTGTTATTTTGTGTATATAGTTCGGACAAACTAAAAGTTTATCATTTTATAAGACGGGATAATTTGAAACTCTGAAACTAATAACTTTAAATTAAAATTCAGAGTTAAGCTTACAAGTTAGTGGTAAAGTTATACATGAACAATTTTGTTCAGGATTCGAGTTTTCAAAAGGATTATTCATGAAGAGATTTAGAGTCAATTACTATAATTATTGAACTAATAGAATAATTTAAATAATTTTCGTTTATTATTAAATTTATTATTTAGCTGAACTTTATCTAGTTGATGTTAATTTTAAAAACAAAAAACTATTTAATTTATTTTTATTCTTGCACGCTATTAAAAAAACTTATTTTTCTCGTACGTTTTTTTTTGCTTCGGTCAATTGTAATCAGTTGACTTTTTTATAAAAAAAAAGTTTAAATGAACATCTAGTCACGCGATTATTAACGATTTTTACAATACGTTGTAATGATTTTAAATAATTACTTTTTTTTTTGACAAAAAGCCATTTACTGGTTTTGTAATTTTTTTGCTTTTATTTCATGTTGATAATTAGTTTTATGTACTGACCCAAGACTGCTAGAGGTCACAGTAGATCGCGGTGATAAAAAAAAACTAAATCAAAAAATAGCGTGACCTGTTTTGTCACCAAGTCTAATAATTTTTTTTTGATGAATTAAAATTATTTTATCTAATTTTTGTGATTTTAAAAATGAATTCAAGGTAAAATTTTTAAATTATTTATATTTTCCCTCACAAATAATTATACAGTTTTTAGTAAAATAAGAAAAATTAATTATACAAATACTAAAATATGAAAATGAGATAAATAGAAAAAGATTTTTAAATACACTGTAAAAAGAGCCGTGTTAAAAACGGACTAAATTTAACACCGCGTGGTGTTTAAATGAAATAACACCGGTGTAGGCGGTATAATTTGGCGGTGTTAAAATACCGATGTTAAATCGGTGGAAAAAAAAATTCCACGTATAGAAATTTGAAAAAAAAAATCGGTCTGTCAGTTGACCCTGCGGGCCAGCCCCAAAAGTTCCTGTCGTTTTCGAGCTCCTTGAGCTCGAAAAATCGTTTTGATTACATTTTCGAGCTGTTCGAGCTCGAAAATACTTTTGTAAGCCTTTGTTTTGTGAAACAAACGTTTTTTACCATTGTTTCTCAAACAATATCTCTCGAACGAATAAACCGATTGAGACGGTTAAGGTGGCAATCAACGCGTTTTATTGAGTTCTACAACTGATCAGATTTTGAAATTGATTTATCGAGTCGTTTTTGAGAAATTTCGAAAATACTAAGAAAATCGTTTGTTTTTTAATTCTTTCCACAACGGTTTCTCTTGAAAGAATTAACCGATTTTGATGGCTGAGGTGGCATTCGACGCGGCTTATGAAGCTTCAGAGCCTAGTCCATTTTGGAATTAATCCATCGAGCACATTACAAGTTATCAAAAAAAAACATTTTTGAAAAAAGTTTATTTTTGGAATATCTCTGAACGAGCCCTACCGATCAAGCTCAATTTTTTCGGCTTTTAGGTATTGACAAGCCGCGTCGAATGACACCTTGACGATCAAAATCGGTTCATCCGTTCAAAAGTTATAGATATTTACATACGTACGTACGTACGTACATACATACATTCGGATATCATCGTGAAATTAGTCAGGATAGCTTCCTAGAACCTCAAAACGTCAAGATCTCTCAGAAATTCGATTTTTGAAAATCAGACTGAAACCAATAACTTCTTGAATTTTTGAAAATTTTCAATTTTCTTAGCGAGAAATTACAACTGTATTACATATAAAAAAATATAAAAATTTAATGAATATTATCTGAAGAAAATTTTAATTTCGCTATGTACTTATTTAAATATTTATTAATTGTCCGAAAAGACATTTTTTCTCAATGTAAATAAATAGAGTATGCACAAAATAAAACCTCGGAAATAAAAAAAAATATTTATCATGTTGGTCTGCACTGTATATATATATATATATATATAAAATACGAGTTCTTCAGAACGCGAAAATTTAATGATGTCGATCGGTGGGCGTTAAACGAGTTCAGTTGTCTCGACAACGATATCTATATATATCTATATATATTAAAAAAAATATATCTAAAAAGAATCCTATCTTTTCCATGATCAAATTGGAACCGCACATCAATAAAAGACGAAAAGCATGAGAAGATCACGACCCTCGACGTTCTGTAAGCAGTGACATTAAGTGCCAAATATATTTGCTTTGAAAACTCCAGGGGTTCACTGAAATCCACGGTATCTATTCTCCAAATGGTTGCCACAATCTTCTTGGGGTCTCCGCTTACATCACGACCCCAAGTCGAATAAAGTGGTCCTTAGGTGTTTCAAAGACTTGACCATTCCAGCAACTAATCGTCTCAGTGATTCGATTTAATATTCTAAAGCCCATAGTCTAATATATGTAACCGCTCTCACAGTCTAAACCCAAATTCTTAAGGTCATTAAAAAAAATATAGTATTCCAAGAAAATAGCCACGGTCATTAATTAACACCAGAGCCCACCCATATTGTAAAAATAAAAAATATTAAATTCGTAAAATTTTTTTAAAGTAATAACATATATATATTTTTTTCTTCAGTGGTCATTAAACTGTATTTAAAGTTTATTCTTGATTCTAGGCCAATGACCAGCCGCCTCTCTCATATCAGGAGATAAACACAACTGTGATAACCCAGGATGGATTCATCCTGCCAAAGAACCAGTGGGCGCCGCTTGTCGGAAGTCTCGATGTCCGGATGCTGAGCGACATTGGCTTGTTTCTGATGTCTAGAATAAATACACACTACGGTACTCTATTCTATTCATATATAAATATATCCGAATAAATTACATTTACCACAACTGTTCTTTTGTTTCTTTATACAATTTTTTTTACAATCTTATCAGCAATATCACCAGATCTAATGTCATTATTCATTTTCCGAGATTCTTTTTATAAAATATTAAACAAATAATAAAATATACAAAAATCTGAAAAGAAAAATTAAATATTATCATTGAAGCTGTTATCAAAGTCTTACTCAAACCCTGAGTCATTGTTTTGTAAAGAAACAATTTTTATACATATAAATTAAATGTCATAAAGGAACAAAGAATATCAATGGAAAAATAATAATATATATAATAAATAATTATGTTGATAATATATAAAAATATATGAATATGATTCATAGGCTTATGTCGCGACATACCGGAAGTGTCTGATTGTTATTAAAGGGATGACAATCTCTTAATGTATCCTAGTTTGTAAACGAGTAGGGTCAATCGCCTTCCAATTAGCCAATTACCTCTACTCGGTATCTCGTCTAAGTCTTTGTAACTGGCTCAATAAGTACATCTTTCATTTAACCATTGTCACAAACTAGATCATCAATTTCTCCCTTCTTTTAACTCTATTGCCATAACTTACATATGTATATATTATATATACTCATATTGTATGACGTGTGATTACTGATTAGTAATTAGTGATTAGTAATCATTACATTGCGCGTAGATCAATACAAGTATGGAGAAGAAAAGACTACAGAAAACTGCATTAGCGAATGAGCGGCCGGTAACTGCTGTTTGAATACTTGGAGATTGGGCGCCACTTTACGGTAATCGTTTGCTGCCTTAAAATTTTTTTAAGACTTGATTGAGGCGGTGAGCTTGATGTTCGTGAGATAAACTATACTAGGTTGATGAAAGCCTTTGATTCAGAGCCTTTGAGGCACCTCGATACATGTCAGTCATGCAAATATACTATTGATGCTAGTCGATCCGTGAATCCTTATCCTGGTTGTCTTCTATATCTAATATTATGTCGAATCTGCCTTTGTACTACTGTGCGATTCATCAGTGCATGAACTTCCGTATAATTTCAAATTAATTATTTGTACAGTCAATGAAATTTTTTTTTTGGTTTCAAAATTTTTAAATAAATAATTAAATATCGGTATAAATATCTTCTTAGTTTTAAGATAAATATTTATCTGCGGTATACGTGTATATGAATACTTTGTACATAAAATTATGTTAATTTAAATATCGAATAATAAATTTTATCACGAAATGTTTTTACGTTTTGAGAAAAACTTTAAATGATTACGAGATTTTTTTTATGAATTTTAATTTTATTCAAAATTATAAGTGCAATTTTTTGAGATAGAAAAAGAGTATTTATTGCAAATCAATTTACTGTGCGTTGGAAATTTTTTGCATGAAAATTCGGAGTAAATTTAGAGAGATTATGGATTTTATTTAAATCCGAATTCACTTCATTAGAGTTCCGTCAAAAAAAAGAAAATTACTCCGTTTATGGGCCCTTTACTGGTTTTGTAATTTTTTTGCTTTTATTTCGTGTTGATAACTAGTTTTATGTACTGACCCAAGACTGCTGGAGGTCACAGTAGATCGCGGTGAAAAAAAAAACTAAATCAAAAAATAGCGTGACCTGTTTTGTCACCAGGTCTAACAATTTTTTTTTGATGAATTTAAATTATTTATCTAATTTTTGTGATTTTAAAAATGAATTCAAGGTAAAATGTTTAAATTATTTATATTTTCCCTCACAAATAATTATACAGTTTTTAGTAAAAGAAGAAAAATTAATTGTACAAGTACTAAAATATGAAAATGAGATAAATAGAAAAAGATTTTTAAATACACTGTAAAAAAAGCCGTGTTAAAAACACCGCGTGGTGTTCAAATGAAATAACACCGGTGTAGGCGGTGTTAAAATACCGGTGTTAAATCGGTGTGAAAAAAATTCCACGTATAGAAATTTGAAAAAAAAATTTATTGCACATAAAAAAATATAAAAATTTAATGAATTTCATCTGGAGGAAATTTCAAATTTTCTCTGAACTTATTTAAATAATCATTTATATTACACGTAATTTATTTAAAAATTACACAATTTTACACCCAGCATTTCAATCAACAATAGTTTAATTAATTAATAAAAATACTTTAACTGTAGTGATCGAGTAATTAAAAATATTCACAAAGTTAAATATTTTCAACACCGTGAAATTTTTTTAACACTGGTAAAGAATATTTACACCTTCGGCAGTGTTATTTTAACACCGAAAATTTTAACATCTACACCGCCTGGACTTACTACATTTTTTTACAGTGTATTTACAAAAAAATCACAATAATAAATTGAATCGTTTATTGAGAAACCCCATAAATCAATTACTTATGGGGTTTCTCAAATAAACATATGCAGTTTTAGTTTTATAGAAATAATTTTTTCTTTTTTGTTTAAAATTCGCGCTTTTTTTGGAAAAGAAAATAATATGACTAATTAAAATACTTAAATTAATTATTATTTTTTGTAATTTCTGAGTTTCAGAGTTTAAATACATATTATATACTTTATTTTATTAGTCTAATAAATTATTTGAGTGGAAAAAATAAAAAAAAACAATGATCTTATAACTTTTTCTTCCGTTTGGTTGAGAAACCCCATAAGTCAATCAACTTTAAATAATTTTTTTAAGTATTTTCAATTAAAAAATTGAGTTTTTCTTGTTTGAATGTTTTCCAGAGACACAAACATTATTCTCTTCAATTATTTATTTATTATTTCAATGGCAAGTTTTTCCAGAAAAATGTTTTTTGTGTTTCCTAAAAAATTTCGTTTTCTTGACTTATGGGGTTTCTCAAATAAACGATTCAAATTTTGTTCCTAATATTAATTATCAAGTACACAATACAAAATGCTGTTAGTATTTTTTTGGATTCCCATGTTGACGGAAGAAACTTGGCTATTCATTCATAAACAACACGTGTACAAAAGCATGCTTCAGACATCTCATGATCTATTTCCACTAACAAAGTGATGCAGACCCACAATAAACCATCTCTCGTATAGTTTAAAATAAATTAAAAGCACCAAGTCAAGTATATATACTTAAAAAAAAAAAAAAAAATATTGAAAGTCAATGGCACGATAAATCCGAAGGTCTGACGTACAAAATCAAATGGGTCACCGACACAATTAACAAACAGTCTATTACCACTGGACCTTTAGTATTTATGTTGGCACTTATTCAACAGTGTGCGAATGACCTGGACATAAATATGACCAGCTAAACATTGATGTGCCAGAGAAGAGTTTATATTATTATATAGCAAGAGTTTAAGAGTAGAGTAGAGACCGGCTTGACGAGATACGATATAGAATAGGTAATTCTACTCATATTCATCTAGTCGTGCTAAGTCCCTCGATGTGAGCACATCTCAACCACACTTATCCTCATCCTCATCATCATAATCATAGACCGTCTGGATTACTCAAGTATTTCTCAAAAAGGCTAATAAGTAAGTGCACTAATTTCCGCCGTCTGATGACAAACTTTAATTCCGTAATTGAAAATATGTTTTTTTAAAAAACTTACTGCTGGTTTAAATTGATAACTTGTTTTATTTACAGCAACGATAAGTCGACCGGGATGCAAATACTTGAGAGCTCTATAAATCATCACTGACTTTTATTTCAAATTTATTGGCAACTTGGAAAATGTAAGTTATTTATTACTACATATTTGAATTCTGAAGCGTTTACTGGGTAAAATTTAAAGCTTTTTCAAAGACAACTGTCATGGAAATTTAGTAAAATTTATTATTTTACATGAATATAAATTTTTCACATAATTCCTGTGTGAAAAATCGGTCTGTCGGTTGACCCTGCGGGCCAGCCCCAAAACTTCCCGCGTATTTCGAGCTCCTTGAGTTCGAAAAATCGTTTTGATTACATTTTCAAGCTGTTCGAGCTCGAAAATACTTTTGTAAGCCTTTGTTTTTCGAAACAAACGTTTTTTACCATTGTTCCTCAAACTATATCTCTCGAACGAATAAACCGAGACGGTTAAGGTTGCAATCGACGCGTTTTATTGAATTCTACAACTGATCAGATTTTGAAATTAATTTATCGAGTCGTTTTTGAGAAATTTCGAAAATACTAAGAAAATTTTTTTTTTTTTAATTCTTTCGACAACGGTTTCTCTTGAAAGAATTAACCGATTTTGATGGTTGAGGTGACATTCGACGCGGCTTATGAAGCTTCAGAGCCCAGTTGATTTTGGAATCAATCCATGGAGCCCGTAGAAAGTTATCCGAAAAAAACATTTTTGAAAAAAGTTTATTTTTGGAATATCTCCGAACGAGCCCTACCGATCAAGTTTAATTTTTTTCGGCTTTTAGATATTGACAAGCCGCGTCGAATGACACCTTCACGATCAAAATCGGTTCTTCCGTTCAAAAGTTATAGATATTTACATACGTACGTACATATACTGGGACATCATCTTGAAATTAGTCAGAATAGCTTCCAAGAACCTCAAAACGTCAAGATCTCTTAGAAATTCGATTTTCGAAAATCGTACCGAAACCTATAACTTCCTGAATTTTTGAAATTTTTCAATTTTCTTAGCGGGGAGTAGTGATGAGCAAAGCAAGACCAAGACCAAGACTTGGATAGTCTTGGTCTTGGTCTTGATCTTGCTGACTTGGTCTTGGTCTTGGTCTTGGTCTTTCTGAATCAGTCTTGGTCTTGGTCTTGGTCTTGGTCTTGCTGATTTAGTCTTGGTCTTGGTCTTGCTCAAGTACATCTGGTCTTGGTCTTGGTCTTGCTTATTTAGTCTTGGTTCTGGTTTTGTTAATTTTATTTGTTATTTCTGTTTTTAACTTCTCACTAAGAAAATTGAAAATTTTCTATAATCGGGAAGTTATTGGTTTTACCTCATTTGTTGAAAATCGAGTTTTCATCAGATCTCGACATTTTGATATTTGAAACTTAGATTTCCTCAAAATTTGAACCGATTTGTACCAGTAGATTTGAAAAAATTTCGAAACAACTATAAAAAAACTTTTTTAAATGTAGATTTTTTGGAATAACTTTTTAATGGCGGTACCGATAAATTCTAAAAACTAATCATCTTTTAATCTTCAAAACTACGTCGATCGCCGCCAATTGTGTCAAAATCAATTAATTTGTTCGTGAGATATCGTTGTCGAAAAAAAGCGATTTACAGCTCAAAAGCAGTTTTTTGAAGATTGGGTCGGATGCCGCCAATCGGGTGAAAATCGGTTCATTTCTTCAAAATTTATTGCAGTTTAAAAATAAAAAAAATATTGTTTTAATAATCCTCTATCAAAATTTTGAGTTCAAAGAGCTCAAAAGCATGGAAAAAGTATTTCTTTGAGCTCGGTGAGCTCAAAATGACACAAAAATTATATTTTTGAGGTCGAAGAGCCAAAAAACGTATTAAGTATGGAATTAGTGGGAAGTTGTAAGAATGGCCTTTAGGATCAACTGTTTTCTAAATTTTTCTTTTTATTTTTGAAGATCATTATAATTACAAATTTAAAATCTATTATTATATTAATACTTAACAAAAATATTTAATTTAATTAAAATTTAGCAAATAATAAAACTGCCTTAGTTTTGAATTATAATTTATTTTTCTATTGATGTCCATGAATTAATGCACAGCAACCATCGAGCTGACTCATTGTTTAATCGATTCCGATGTTTTCGAATCACAAGCGATGCTTTTGAGAACAATCTTTCAGCTGGAACGGATGTAGCAGAAATTGATAAAAAATCTCGAGCCATTTTGGCCAAAATAGGAAATTGTACTTCATGACGTTTCCACCATTGTAATACATCTTCGTTACTCATAGCTCGAGGCTGGCTCAAATATTGTTCTAATTCCTTTTTGGAGAATTGAGAAGCTGACGAAGACGATTGAGTGGCATATAATTTATTGAAGTCGATAGCTTCTTCATCATTCGTATCCTCTTCTACTGTAACCATTGATTCTTCCTCAGGTTCTCGAAGTCGGTATTCTTCATATAATGTTTCAAACCGTTTCAAACTTTCGTCCTTAATCTCCAATCCCCAAGTTGTCTTACTAAATGTTTCAACTTTATGTTTAGGATCCAAAATTAAAGTTGTGCAATAAATCCAGTTTGTTTTAGAATAGTGTTTAAGCATCTTATCTCTAGCAGCTTGGAATCCTAAAATGAGCTGATCATTTATTTCAGAGCGAGGAATCAGAGAATCAAGCTGTTTCGTTGTAGTTTCTATTTTATCCAGCAGAATATTAAATGAAACTATTACAAAAGGGAGTGTAATATATTGATCTCCACCAAGCTTCGTCGTTAAAATTTTGAAACCAATCAAAAATTTGTAAATTTTTTCCAAAATAACCCATTCATCTTCAAAAATTTGGAATTTATTCAACTCAAAAATACTGTTGCAAAATGTAACAATGCCTTGTTTCAATTTTAGAGCTACGCCAATCATGTCGTGCGTTGAGTTCCACCTTGTGGGACAGTCTAAAATTGGGCTAATATTCGTTGGAACATTTACTGTTTCACACGCTGAGTGGAATCGTTTATTTAATTTTTCACTTCTTCTAATTTTGGTGAAAATTGCACGGATTTTATTTATTGATGTACTCGAATCTAAATTTATTTGATGACTTTCTTCGCTTGTTTCATTTAGATTAACAATTTCTTCATCGCTAGAACTATTTTCTTCATTATCACTTTCATTTTCACTTCCAATTTCTTGGTCACTGCAATCTTCAGTATTATCATCTTCATTACTGCTATTGAGAGCCAAACTTTTCAATAAATCTTGCACACCTAAATTTAAAACATGGGCCATGCAACGAAAATGTTGATTTTCAGCGTCAAAATGAGAGAGCAATTTCTGTAATTCCAACATGAATTTAGTATTTGCCGAAGCATTGTCGACGGTTATGCCTTGAATTTTATCTGTTAAGTCATACTCTTTTACGGATTTATAAAACACTTGGGCAATATCGTGACCCGAATGCTTCCCATGAGATGCGACGAAATCAAGAACCATTGATTGGTAATTCCATTCATTATCGATAAAATGAATGGTTATACCGTAAAACGATCGATTGGCTATCGATGTCCAACCATCAATGGTGAAAGAAACTTTTGATGTACATTTACTTAGCTTATCTTTAACACGCGTTTGAAGCTCTTTAAATCGTTTTTCTACTTCTCGGCGAATGGTAAATCTACTTGGAAATGCAATATTTGGATCAATCATTCGAAAGTAGTTTTTAGTATCTTCGTCATCAAAAAATGAAAATGGAAGATATTTTTTGGAAATCCAATCCACTGTTGCAGTAGTGAAATTTTTGTTTTTCAAAGAACCCTGAAATCAGAACAAAAGTAATAAGTACTTCAGTTCTACAAAAGATATATAATATTTTTTTAAATAAAAGTTAAATAATATCTTATTTTTTATGATTTATTTTAAGCTACATAATTCAATAAGTAATTATTTCAATGTCTAACAACTACAATAAAATTAGAAAATTTTTAGTAGGATTAGAAAAATTATTTTTATTCGCTTTGAATATAATTGAAACTTGTAAATTAAAAACATTCAAATTACTTAAAAATTGATCATTTTCTCAGGTACTCTATTCCCCTTCTTCATAAAACTATTTGAGCATACAATGAAGCCAAAAAAAAAATACTATTCGTATGATATATAAACTTCAGGTAGACAGTTTTTATATATACTGTCAGGTAAAAAGAATGGTTTCGAAAGTTCTAAACTATTGAATAGTTTGTTCCTCTAACAATATTCATAATTTTATATGACCTTACTTTAAAGTTATAATTAGGTAAGCTTTAATTTGTAAGTATGAAAATATTAAGCTTTGTAGATTTAGACAATTTTTAAGTAACAAAGTTTGAAATGCAAGAGATAAAATTAAATTAAATAATGTAATTTTATCTATCCGATAAGAAATCGAAAATTTTCAAAATATGTGTTTTTATTTGATTTTTTTGAATTTTTGCGTATTGATTTATCACATGCAATTATTGTTAAGGATTGAAAAATGAATGGAAATCTAAATTTATTATTTATAACTTTGAATAGACTTGATTATCTTCTAATTAAATTGCACGGTGAGATTTTTTGAAAAAAAAAAGAATAAAAATGAAAAAAGCTAATGCACAGCTTTTAAAATAAAAAATAACTTTTAAGACGTCTGCTAGATACATTATTCAAAAAGTTGAAGAATATTGTTTCCAAAATTCATGTGTTGAATTAAAAATAAATGAGTTAAAAAAGTGCAAAAAAACTATTTATAAATTATATATAAAATTAATTGAATTAATATGAGGTTACTTACTCGGCCTGTTCCTGATTTAAAAAAACTGGTAATATTTGTTGATGGCACTTTTTCAGGAAATAGTTTTTGAAAATCATTTTTATGGGTCGCAGACAGATGTTTTTTGAGACCTGATGTATTTCTATTTTTCATTTTTATTTTCGTAATCCTTTTACTTTTTGCACAGAGCTTACATACTCCCAAAGTATCATCTTTTTCATATAACAACTCAAAAAATTCACTGAATTTACTTGATTTCATTGTTTTTTTTCTGTGAATTTCTGAATTCACACTACCATTAACATTTTTCTCGAACACTTGTACACTCATTTTAGATTTATTTACAAATGGCACAATAAATTGCACTTTTAAATTGAGATAAATATATTTATATATGTATTTTCAACATAAAACTCGATAACAGCTCATAAAATAGGTAAACTTTCAGAAATTAATAATATTTGTAAATAAATCAGAGGAGTATATTGTCAATGTAACAATCGTTTTAAATTTAGAAATTTTCCGTTATAGATACGACCTTGTCATAGCTTGTCAAGAGAATGATATCTATATAGTTATGAAAGCAATGAAAACTCAAAAACCTACCCTTCCACCATCGCATAAATTGATTTTTTAGTGAAAAAAAGTACTTGGAAAAAAATGTAGAAAAAAAATTAGTTTCTTTCTATACTTCAACCATGTGTTTTCCTGTTGCTATGATGAAAATTATTTTAGTTGATCCTTTTTATTTTCAAACAGAGGTTGTTTCTTGATTTTATTTTTACTGTTAAAATTCAACAAAAGAAACTGACGGTTCCAAACACCATAAATATTTCGATCCAGGAAAAACATGTGTTGAGGCTGTGACAAATATTTTAACTCATATATGCTCTGAAAGTAAAAATTTTTCGTTGAGTCTTGCCTATTCGGTCTTGGTCTTGCATATACGGTCTTGGTTTTGGTATTGGTCTTGCTCAGTCGGTCTTGGTCTTGGTCTTGCTATTTTATGATAGTCTTGGTCTTGGTCTTGGTCTTGCTTTCTTGCGATACCAAGACCAAGACTGCAAGACCAAGACCAATTTTGCCCATCACTAGCGGGGAGTTAAAAAAATTGAGACAATTCTGAACTTTAAGTTGAACATTTTTGGAACTTTGAAAAAATTAGAAAGTGGAAAATTTTAAACTGCTGAAGATTTTTCCTGCGCGGTTTATTAAAATTTTGAGTAAAAATAATTTGATTTTACAATTTTGGTTTTGAGAGGAAGAAAAAATTGAAGCATAGTCATTAATAATATTATATGTTCTGCGGGATTAATCAAAACATTGAGTGGAATTTGAATTCAAAAAATTTTAAAAATACAATGCTCACTTTTTTTTCTAAACTTTGATTAGTTTTCGAAAACCGCAAGCTTACAAAAGTCTCCCTATACACTCCTTGTATTTAAAAACTTATACGTGAAAAAATAGTTTTAACTCAAATTTCATAAAAAACACCTGCGTTGAAAGAGGGTAATTTGGGCAATTGTATAGAAGTGAGACTCCACCTACTTTTGGGCATAAAGAAATCAGAAATTGACGAATCATCATTCTTTTCTTTTCATTTTGTTCTAATACTCGGCGAATATATGAGAAAAACAGGACTTAACATATTGAAAATCATATTTCATTCTGTTTTTAAATTTTGAAAAATATCAAAAATCAAATTATTATTTTCGTGCGCAAAATTTTTCGATTTTTTATGCCCAAAAATAGTGCAATTGGATACAATTATTACATATTACACTCAATTGTTTAAAGAAATTTTTTTTTATTATACTCAAGGTTCAAATTTTTTAGAATCCTATTAAAGATAATTATCCTTGAAGTCTAATCTTGGAATGGAAATTAAAAGATTGTCAAAAATTTAATAAGATTTATAATTTAAAATACAGTAATTTTTTTTTGAAGCTTGTGAAACTTTTATGGCAAACGTCTTTTAAATTATATGAGATGAGGTCAGACGAGAAGGATTTTAATTTGACAATAATTAAATTAACCACAAAGTTTAATAACTTTTTAGATGGAAATTCTTGTTAAATCAATAACTTAAAAGTTAAATTTTTGAACACGTAATTTCAAACGAATTTTACTATTACATCTGCTCTGGCATGTGTACCGATGCATACAGAATCAGTTATTTTTTATTCAAAGTAAAGCAGTAGAGAATTTCATTACTTAAACCCATTTCTTTTGCATTAAAAAAAATATATATAAATAAATTGAAACTTGAAAAGTTCATAAATGAGACCAAACTTTCATTGATTTATTTTTGACATTTGAATTAAAAATTTAAAACTGTAATTTTTGTCTTCTACGCAGTAAAAAATATTGTGTATCTGGGAAAAACGGTCCGTGTTAAATGTTTTGTGTTGATTATTTTTTGTTAAATCAACACATTTCATTGTGTTACTTAAAAATTTTAAATCGATCTACTATTTAACACTTCAAAAGTGTTACTTGCTACAAAAATTGTAATTATTAAAATTTATTAAGTGTTACTTTAAAATTAACACAAAATTTATGTTACAAAGCCAATCGATATTCTCGAAAGAATTATTATAAAAATGAAAGTGAAATGGACATTTTATAAATGTAAATTCAACTTAAAAACTTTAATTATTAAAATATTAAATTTACCATTTACTAAAAGCTGGAATTTTTATCATATCAATAAAAAATATTTAGTTAGAATTTGGAATTATTTAATGTAATGTTAAAATTATTTTTTCGCCAAATAAAAATGTGGTTTTGTTTTTTTAAAAGAAATTAATTGATTTATTATTTGCAACTGGTATTAAATATCACGTGATTTTTTTAAAACTTTGACTCTAATAAAAAAATTATTTACTATCAAAAAATAGTTGATTGTTAAATAATAATTGTCATCACTGTTGACAATCTCTTCATAATATATTAATTATATTTACTGAATATCCATGGTACAAAAATAAAATGTAAAAGTTAACATTTTTTTTGTTGCCACTGCCATTTAAAAAGTGATGAATTAACTTCTCGTATTACCTGAATTTCGTCTTGAGATTTTTAAACAAATTTCGTGTTTAAATTCAACACAAATGAATCGTTTATTGGAGAAACCCCATAAGTCAAGAAAACAAAATTTTACAGGAAACACAAAAAACATTTTTCTGGAAAAATTTGGCATTGAAATCGTAAATAAATAACTGAAGAGAATAATGTTAGCGTTTCTGGAAAATATTCAAACAAGAAAAATTCATTTTTTTAATTGAAACTACTTAAAAAAATTAATTAAAGTTGATTGACTTATGGGGTTTCTCAACCAAACGGAAGAAACAGTTATAAAATCATTGTTTTTTTTTATTTTTTCCACTCAAATAATTTATTAGACTAATAAAATAAAGTATATAATATGTATTTAAACTCTGAACCTCAGAAATTACAAAATATAATAATTAATTTAAGTATTTTAATTAGTCACATTATTTCTTTTTTTCAAAAAAGTGCGAATTTTAAATAAAAAAGAAAAAATTATTTCTATAAAACTAAAACTTCATACGTTTATTTGAAAAACCCCATAATTCATCGACTTATGAGGTTTGTCAATAAAATGAAATTCCTGTCACCCCGTTAATTGTTTTTTAACACTGATTTGATGGATATTTTTATTAATTTCTATGGGGGGACATCCAAAGAACCCAAAAACGCAAAAAACCCAATTTCGAAAAACCATGACTTATCGGGTTTCTCAAATAAACGATTCAAATACTGTGTCCATTTCTACCACACATTGTGTTAATTTTAGCACAATAATTTTTACTATATTAATAAATAAACAAACTATTTTTCATTATAAAAATAAAACGATGAATATCTATTCTAAAGTATGTATTTTTATCCACATATATAAATATTTCAAAGATTGTTATTTTAGTAGCTAATAAAAGCAAAAAAAAAGTGAAAGAAATTGACTGCGAACTTGAAACGCGCTTCACGGTGAAACATTAAAATTCAAGCACACTCTCTAATCTTGGGATACACGTTTACAATACCAAGTTCCCAAGTGAGAAAATCATCTGGCCCGAATCCAAGAACAATTTCTCTAATGGGTTTTGCAACCCGCGAAAAGTTGCTCTCCCTCTTGGTTTTTCTCCGTCTTGCTCACTACGCACTGCAATAAAAACATATTATATACATTATAGGAGTACAACAGTAATAAAAACAATAAATATAAGTAAAACAGTCGCAAGTATTTTTTCTTGTACGAGTTTTAATGGAGTTCTATTGAGCATGAACCAGCTAGATTACGTTAATCTAACAACAGATTTGTTTTTATTATTTCATTTTCGTCACTAATTATTAACTTGTTTAAAAAATTACAAGACATCTCAAAGGACAAATTGTTATTATGACGAAATACAACAGCTTTGTCCTTCAATTCTAAATATATACATAATTATTTTTTAACTCATACTTAAAATGTCAACTTATTGATGCTCATAAGATAATGGAAAATATATTTTTTTAATTAGCGTTTTTTTTTCTCCATCGCTGAAATAAAAAAAAATAATTTCGAGATACATACAATCTTTTATTCGTCTTATCTAATCTTGAATGCTACACAGGTGGTTTCAGTTACATTTTGTGATGGTTACTACTTAATTATCTTTATGTACACCAGATATTTTTTTAAACAATTTTTTCCGTTAGTATCATTTGCTCGATTGTCTCGTTCGGACGCTAAATGTTTTAAGTTCGTGCTCAACTGATTGGACTGTTTGTTTTTACTTTTTTTATACGTAATCAGTTCTATGGAATGCATATATTGAAAAAATTTTATCAAAATACCGCCAATTGGAACGTAAAATTGAGTAAATCAAGTCTTGGAATGTCGTAAGTATTTTGTTTGTTTAAGAAATTAGTTAAATAAAAAAATATGTTTTAGGCGTAAAAATGAAAAAAAAATTTCCAAAGCCAAAAGGACGTATATCTTAAGGAGGTTCGATCGACACTAGTGACTCAAAGTAGTGTTTTAATTTTTTTGTTTGCTAAATTCTCCTAATAGTTATGAAAATTCATTATTTTAATTTATAATAACATAACGAATTCATAAATTAATATTTATTACTTATTTAATTAAAGAAAGTAATGAAATTACTTGGTTATTTTTGACTCATATGATTTAATAAAAAGATTTGGCAACAGCGCGTTCTAACTTCTTACACATCGATATTCAAATTAAAGCGGGAAAAATTTATTTCTAATCTCGTCTCTCTTATTAATGTATTTCTATCTTTGTTTTTTCTCTCAGCTACTTCCGCGACGTTGCCAAACCCTCAATAATATGTATCTCTGTCGATGAACGATATTAAATAATAAAGTTTAACTTGAATTATTTAAATAATTACAACGGTAACACTATATTGTTGAAATCTTATCATATTCAAAAAATATTCAAGTTTATGGCATGTGGTTTTTTATTTCTTAAACTTGGGAGGTTAATAATGAAAATAATCGAACAAGTCATGACGGGAGCTTGTCCGCCATAAGAGCTTGTGAATAAGAACTTTAAAAACGTTATTTTTAAATCTTTTTTTCTAAAAAACTAGACGATGGATCATATTCAAATTTTGAGAATACACAGATAAAGTACTTCTTTACATATATACTAAGTTTCAAATCTTAAAGTTGGAAAATCCTTTTTACATTAGATTCGGTCGAACCTCCTTAAGATAGGCCCTTTTGGCGTTAGTACGTCAAAATTATTTTTTCTGTAGATCGTTAGGTTTTGAGCGATTCTAAAAGAATGGCAAAAAATTTATACGCCCTTTTGGCATTTGACACGCGATATTTTTGAATAGTCATTTATATTTTCATTAAAAACTATGCTTCAATTTTTTTCCTTATCTGAACAAGTCGAAATTTATGTAAAATTAATAAATTTTATTAAAATTCTATGACAAATCTTAGAAAATTGAAAAATTTTCAGTATAGCATTTTTCATTGATTTCAAAATTTAAAAACTACCGCCCGTTCTCAAATACCCTGTGAATTTCGGTAGTTTTAAAACTTAATCGAGATAATTGTTTAAAAATTTTGAATATGAGTCCAATCAGTCGATTAGTTCGAAAGTCGAGGGTATTTGAAATTGTTTTGATTTTCATAAAAATCTTCCAACCGGAAGCAATGACTTAATTCTTTAAAATTTATCTTCGTTTGTATACGATTAGCTTTAATTTTCACAATATATCTTATTTTATTTTTTTTATTTTTTCTAATGGTTTTATGATCTCAAAAATTTCAAATACGACAATAAAAAATCTTTTCATCCCGAGTAAGACCAGACGGCTTTTTTTTAATTCTATGTCTATGTTCGATGCTATTTATAATTTAATTAACCGATTTTGCTAATTATTGAATTTGATCTAAATAATCGATTGAAAAATTATTAGAAGTATTATTGATCAATAATCAGTTTGAAATTCCGGTTGCTATCGATACCGAAGCGCGCGTATTACATATGTATAAAAAATTTTTTTTTTTTTTATTTTACAAACTGCTTAAATTATTTTACTATCAATAATTTAATTAATAAGTGAAATAAAAAAAAATTATAATAATATTATTGTTAAAAAAAAAGTTTTAAATGAATAAAATTATATAATATAAAAAAAATTTATACATCATTACTGTTCTATAAATCAGTCAATAACATAATACAGTACTTTATCACTTAACCAGGACAAAGGCAGCCATGAAAATATTATCAGCAATCATAACGGCTTTAATCATAAATAGAACACTCGGTGACATCGAGATAGCCAACGTCGAAGGTGCATTTGAAATGGAACCGCCAATAGTTGAGCCACCTAAACCATTACCGGGACTTTTATACCCACGTGAAAGTGAATCTCGCGAGGTAGATAATTTTTTTTTTAATTAATTAATAATTAAAGAGAATTTTAACGGTCTAACTTTTGTAATTATTTTGTTCAGGTGAGATCACTAGACGGACTCTGGGATTTCGGAATTTTGTCTAATGAAGATTTGAAAAAACGACAGGATAATTGGCTTAATGAAGATCTATCAAAAGTAATTGAGACATTTTTTCTAGAAAATAAAATTTCCTACAACTTTTGTTTGAAAAATTTTTTTATATGGCCAATATTTTCACCGTAATTCCAAAATTAAGATTCATAATGAACGATTCAAATTTTTGTTAACCCTTCGTCACACGCGTGTTTTTACCCGACTTCGTAACACGCACGATGAGCGCCGCGCCGCCGTGTTAAATTTCATGCGGTGTTGCCAAGTGCCCAATAAATATTCCATGGTTTTATTATTGGAAAATAACTATATTTTTTATTTAGTTTTACATTGAATTAAATATTTAGCTAGTTAGTAATTTTTTAAGAAATTATTATTATTTTTTTGTTATATTTAGTAATAATTTAACTATATTTCTGAAGTAATCTTGACAAAAAATGATCTATCAATATTAATAATTTTTATAAGAATAGTAATGACGGGTAAATAATCTCAAGATTAGCCGATACTTAACAATTTTTTAATTTTCTTCACATAATTAATTACAAAAAGAGGACTTTAGACAAAATTTACATATAAATTTTTTAGTTTCAGCGGGTGCAAATTCTTTATGTTGAAAAAAAAATCCAAAAATTGTTGAAAGTACCGGCTAATTTTAGAATCATACAGAGAATTACATATTTTATCAATGTTACAAATTGAAAAATATTATTTGTTTAACTTCTATAATTATATAATTCAAAAAATATTATTATAATTTAAAAATTTAAATAAATACTTTTTAATACCAATCTTTATTAATAATAACCAGTGACTAACAATTATGGGATAGGTTACTTTGTTTACAGCTTGTATATTAAGAGCGGGAACACGACTTGGCAACAACGCGATTTGAATTGCGATCTGGCGTTTACACGCGCCGGACGGCGCGGCGCCGCATTCACGAGATGCTCCTCAAAAATATATAATTATTAAATTTCTAAGACAACTGTATAATTATTATTAATATTCATCCCATTTAGAAGGTCCAAAAAGAGCATTAAAATTTTTTGGAATGTTTTTTTTGGTAAAAACCATAAAAAACTATGAAAATGTAAAAAGTGCGGCGCCACGCTCATAGCGCGTGTGACAAAGGGTTAATCATGAAAATTTTAGTTTTGAAATTACGGCTTTCATATTAGTCCTTAGAAAAAATTATAAGAGACACTTTTTTTATAAAATTAAATTCTGAACAACTTTTATTTGAAAAATTTTTTTATATGACCAATATTTTCACCGTAATTCCAAAATTAAGATTCATAATGAACGATTCAAATTTTTGTTAATCATGAAAATCTTAATTTTGAAATTACGGCTTTCATATTAGTCCTTAGAAAAAATTATAAGAGACACTTTTTTTATAAAATTAAATTCTGAACAACTTTTATTTGAAAAATTTTTTTATATGACCAATACTTTCACCGTAATTCCACAATTAAGATTCATAATGAACGATTCAAATTTTTGTTAATCATGAAAATCTTAATTTTGAAATCACGGCTTTCGTATTAGTCCTTAGAAAAAATTATAAGAGATACTTTTTTTTTAAAATTAAATTCTGAACAACGTAATATAAAAAATTTGACACCATTAATTATTAGTTGTTATTTTTAAATCAAAGCTAAAATACTGGCCCGAGTAATAATGCATTCGTTAATTAACTGGCAATCTCATTAATAACTTCAAGTAATTTGCTTTAAATTCCAATGAAAATTTTAAACACCAAATCAATAACAAAAACTTGTGTTTTAGACCATGCTAACGATGCAAATGCCCGTGCCGTCATCTTACAATGACATAACGACGTCACGAAAATTGCGAGATCACGTTGGTACGGTGTGGTATCAAAGAACTTTTTTCGTTCCGCTCTCGTGGACCGAACAGCGAGTCTTTGTTAGATTTGGATCGGTTAATTATCTCGCTCAAGTGGTAAGCAATTCCTTGTTCTCTTTTTGTAAAAAAAAAAAACGAAACTCGTTTTCTTAAATTAATTCATTATTGAGTACAATAAAGTAATTATCTTTATTTATATGAACGTTAAGTGGGTGAACGATGGACTGGTAACGAACCATGAAATGGGACATCTGCCCTTTGAAGCTGAAATATCGTCGTATTTAATTTTTGGTAGGAAAAACCGTATCACGGTTGCTGTTGACAACACACTTTTGCAAACGAGTGTACCTCAAGGTAGACTTACTGAGACTCGATCTGATAATGGAACTGTTTGGATACAATCCTATTCCTTTGATTTTTTTAATTACGCTGGTATCCACAGGTATGCTCAAATTAAATTATTTATTAGCACATTGTAGCCAACATTGTAGTCAACTATTGCGTGAGCGTAAATTGTCATTTGCAATTTTTAATTGAACAGAAACTATGAATTATTGACAGTAATTTTTATACTTAATCTGTCAGAACTGTCATTTAGTAGATAAAATTAAAGAGGTTCATCGGATAATCACTTTTCTTACAATATCTTTCAATTTTTAAATTCAAATACTTTGAAGTGTCCTGTATAACATGCATTCCCTATGTTGACCGTAGTTAGAGTGAACATTTTATTAAATAACAATCATACTTTTCTTACAACATTTTTTTAAAAGCTGAAAATTATTAATACAATTTATAACAAGTAATTTTTTTCAATAAAAACATAAACGAGCGGTATTCATTTTTTTGTAATTAATTTTTAAAGTTTGTTACTTTTAATGATTTTCAAGCTTTCTTCCATAACCTGACAAGTGAGAGATAGTAACTTGGCAACGTTGCAGTGCGCGGGAAGAATAAAATACAGTGGAAGCCCTACAGATTTTAATAATTATAAATTATTTTTTAAATTTAGAATTTTTTAAATTTAGTCACGAAGTCATTATTATTTATTTTTTATTATTTGTTGTCTCCAACTATGTATAACCTCGAAATTATTCAAAACACTTTCTACAACACATGCTCAAGGGGAAAAATATTTTAAGTTAGAATGCAACGTAGCCAAGTCTGAGAAAAGACGCAATGGGATCATTTTTATACTTCTGCGCATATAAGAGGATGCGCAAAAGTGTACTGTATCTCAAACACTTCTTATTGTAGTTAGAATGTTTTACACGGGAGAAATCTTTCTTAAAGTTGCGAACTACCGATGAACTTCCTTAATGGTCTCAATGACTATTAAACAAATGACAAGTATCAGAGTTTTAATTACGAATGCCTTCAGTCAGCTGACAGAAATATTATTTTTCACCATACCTGTACTGAAAGTTTAAATTCATGTCCCGTTTAGAAAAAAGAAAGCAGTTCTTCTCACTTATGAGAAAACAAATGATAAAAATTAACACATGCGCCATTTTTTCCACAAACAGGTAGAAATTTAAACTTTCAGGAACAAATCTGGTGAAAAATTATTTGCACACCATAGAAAAATGTAGGACTCACCTTCGGCTCGGGTAGGCAATTACACACATGGTTTCTAATGTCCTACTTTCCTCCCTAGGTGTATAATATACTATTATTTCTTCCCAAGGGTCAAAACCCGTTTTTTCTGCCCGCTGACTATAACCTTTACAATTTACGCGTTTTCTAATGTTTGCTCGTGGCATTAGACTGAAATTAACTTGTTTCGACTAGTCAGAGACACTGAACCTTCAAGTTTTGATACGGATATCAATTATTTTTAATTACAGACCAGTTTTACTGTACACTAAACCTCGAGTGTACATCGAAGACATTACCATTAAAACATCTATTTCCGGAGACACTGGACTAATTAAGTACATGATTCAAACCAAAGGTGCTAATGAATCTGAATCAGTAATGTGTACCACAATTGTACGTGAAGAAGACGGAACAGCAGTAAGTGAAGAAATAACCGATAATTTTTCCGGTACAATAAAAGTACCAAACGCTAAACTTTGGTGGCCTCGTGGTATGAGTCCAATTACTGGTTACATGTACACATTTGAAGTGTCAATTTCAGTCGGAAATTCAACAGTATGCGACATATATCGACTTCCAATAGGAATTAGGACTTTAAAGTGGACTAATACAAGTCTACTGTTGAACGATAAGCCAGTTTATATGAGAGGATTTGGTCGTCACGAAGACTCGGTATTGAGAGGTCGCGGATTAGACCTCGTTACTATGACTAGAGATTACGAATTGTTGAAGTGGGTTGGAGCCAACGCCTACAGAACCAGTCACTATCCTTACAGTGATGAAGTTATGGACATGGCAGATAGGCAGGGATTTCTTATTATTGACGAGTGCCCGTCTGTGGATACTGAAAATTTTACACCAAGTTTATTGACGTTACACAAGACTGCTATCTCTGAACTTATTCGTAGAGATAAAAATAGACCTTCTGTTATCGCTTGGTCTATTGCCAATGAACCGAGAACCCAACTCCCGGATGCTGATGAATATTTTAAGGAAATAGCAAGACATACTAAAACTACAGACCCAACTAGACCGATCACTGCTGCTTTAGCTCGTGGAGTTGGTGAAGATAAAGCTGGACAGTATCTAGATATTATCAGTTTCAATAGATACAATTCTTGGTATCACAATACAGGGAGACTGGATATGATAACTGATAATGTTATTGACGAAGCTGAGGCTTGGAATAATAAATACAACAAACCAGTTCTCATGTCTGAGTATGGAGCTGATACTATGCCAGGTTTACATGAAGTAATTTTATTATTTTTATTAATCTATAATTTATTATTTTTTGCAACACGTAATTATTCACGTTTAAATCGTAAATGAAAAAGTTACTATTGTTATAGTTCATTTTTTGCCGTGTCACAATTTCGCAGCAAATCTGTCTGTTTGCGGTAAAATAAATTTTAAGTTATGATACATTGACATATAAGGACTCGTGTCAATGCATTATAAGCCTTACGGTCATCAGCTGCCGAATTTCAAAGCACAGTAACTGACAAATAAAATTTTTGAAGTATCAATTGATCACAATCATGTTTACAAGACCTCTGGAACTAAAAGTACTCAAAAATTGATTTTTGAAAACAATTTTCCTTGACTGTGTTTTGAAATTAGGCAGCCGTCATGTTGCGACAACATGATTGTCAAATTATTTGCTCCTTAGTACACATGTATCATAAATTACTATTACTTATATTATGTATATTTTGATAATTAAATTTTTTATTTTCAAGTTTCCTGAGTATGTTTGGAGTGAAGAATATCAAACAGCACTTCTGTCCCAACATTTTTTAGCATTTGATTATCTTCGACAGCTCGACTGGTTCATTGGAGAATTTATCTGGAACTTTGCTGACTTCCGTACAGCTCAAAGTTTGTTTAAATTATTTTTAACTTGAAGATAAAAAATTATAATCTGATAATAAAAAAATATAAATAATAATTAAATTTTTTTTAGCGTATACAAGAGTAGGCGGAAATAAAAAAGGAATATTTACAAGAAATAGAGAACCAAAAATGGCAGCTTATCATGTGAGAAAAAGGTACCATGCCCTTGGATTGGAAATTGATGGAGAAAATCCGCCTCAAGATTTAGAGTACTATGTTATCAATAATCCAGTTCATTGTTTGGGATCTAAGTGACTGTAATCCAAAGGGCCTGTACTTAAATTACGTAACAAATTGGGGCGAGGTGGTCATACCACTTTTTTACAAGGATTTGTATTAGAAGTGTCTATAAATTAGTAATTGCGAAAGTAATTTAAAGATGACAAGTTGCCATTTTTAAGGATAAAAAAAAATTACGTACAATTTAGGCAGGGGGGGGGGATATTTTGAGTAAAAATTTGTTACGTAATTTGAGTAGCCCGTAAATTAACTGACTAGTTTTTAAATTAACTATTAAAATAAGTTGTAGATAAGATACGTAATGTAAATTATGAATAAACAAAATATAATTTCAGTAAATTATCTAAATTACACTCGAAGTAAAAAATAAAATATTTGCTAACTAGTAATAATAATAAATTATGTTTTATAATTGTCAATTGGTTCAACGACTCTGAGACAAGCGTCTGCGAGTTCAACAAAAATGGGTTCTGTCATAGCCAGAGCAATTGCTTTTGTTGGATTCGGATCGTTTAGTATCGCTTTAGCAATGTCACGAACGTGAGGATTCTTCAAACATTCTTTTATTTCTTCACTGTGACCAAGCAATTCTAGTTTTTCCAATGGCACTGTATCTTCAGTGGGAAAATTATATTTAACTGGTTCACGGGATTCCGCTGTTACTTTTGCTGGTGGAGGTTCACAGCCAACTGATTTATGAGATTTGCAACATGTCGCAGAACAACTGAAACAATACAATTTTTGTATGAAACAAATAATAATTATACTAATAAATATAATGAAGTTGCTGTTCATCTCATTAGTGAGACCAACATTAGAGTATGGTATATTAATATGGTATCCCTACCAGCAGTATCAAATAAATAGACTTGAGGCTATTCAGCGTGAATTTATAAAATTTACTGTATATCTACTCAAGAAGAATAGGGTTGAAACAAATGTGATAGATCAATATACTTCACTTAATATATGGAGATTACAAACGCGGCATTCGTATTACCAGCTTTGTTGTTTCTTTAAAATTATAAATAATTATTTTGTATCTCCGGACTTATTAAGACAAATAGAACTGAATGTCTCGAAATTTGGCTTAAGGAATAGCCGTCTGGTCCATATACCCACTACGAAAAAGCTATTTATTAAAAATAGCCCATAGACAAGGTTTTGTGATGCAGTCAACAACTACTCTGGTAAAATATAATTATTTGGAGGAAGATTGGAGAAATTCAAAAAGTCAACTTATGATTTATTTAAATATTAATAAAAAGTTAGACTTTTTATTTTGTAAGCATCTGAATCGTTTGTTTGAGAAACCCCATAAGTCAAAAAAACATAATTTTTCAGGAAACACAAAAAACATTTTTCTGGAAAAATTTGCCATTAAAATAATAAATAAATAATTGAAGAGAATAATGTTAGCGTCTCTGAAAAATATTCAAACAAGAAAAATTCAATTTTTTAATTGAAACTACTTAAAAAAATTATTTAAAGTTGATTTACTTATGGGGTTTCTCAACCAAACGGAAGAAAAAGTTATAAAATCATTGTTTTTTTTATTTTTTCCACTCAAATAATTTATTAGACTGATAAAATGAAGTATATAATATGTATATAAACTCTGAAACTCAGAAATTACAAAAAATAATAATTAATTTAAGTATTTTAATTAGTCATATTATTTTTTTTCCAAAAAAAGCGCGAATTTTCAACAAAAGAGAAAAAATTATTTCTATAAAACTAAAACTGCATATGTTTATTTGAAAAACCCCATAAGTAATTGATTCATGGGGTTTCTCAATAAAATAAAATTTCTGTCACCCCGTTAATTGTTTTCTAAACACTGATTTGATGGATATTTCTAATAATTTCTATGGGGGGACATTCAAAGAACCCAAAAATGCAAAAATCCCACTTTCGAGAAAACATGACTGATAGGGTTTCTCGAATAAACGATTCAAATATCTAATTAAAATTTTATATTATACTGAAAATTGCAGAAATGCGTTAAAAATAAATAAATATAAATATATAAAGTTGGAAAATCTAAACCTGCATAATTCACTTGCTTACTAAAATTTGAAAAAATTGACTTGAATAGATGAATAAATTATGGGTGTGAATGTAACTGAGGTGGAATTTTTAAATTTTATAATAGAATAAAAATTTAAAAATGCGTGTTCAGATAAATGAATAATCAGCCCGCGGCTTTTTTTAAATTTCATTACTTTATTTATTTATTTATTTAAAATTCATAAAATGACTCGTCTGCTACATTCACTCATGAATAAATTTGTTTTAAATTTTAAAAAATTCATCCTGTACCTAATTAATGGCAATAATGAAAATAAAAAATAAAATGTCTTAATAAAAAAAATTTGAAGCCGGGGTAGCTGTGGAAGCTTTTGTTTAAAAATTTAAAAAAAATCTTTAAATTTTTGTCGGATAATTTCAGTGAGAATTATTTTAATTGTTAATGAAAAGTAATTAAACTTACTAAAATTGTTTACAAATTGGACATTTGTAAGCTGAGTTTTTTTTCTGACATACACAACAGTCTTTCATATTTAAATAAAAACAATTAAAATTTTATTTTTACTGGTTTTAAAAGAAAATATTTAAACAGTTCACAATTTATAAATTATTTGATTTGTAATTAAGTGTAATTATTATTAAAATTTAAAGGTTACACATGTGAAACTCATGTGATAAAAACAAATACGTCAACGGCGCCAAAGCGGTTTTTTTAAAAACTAATTTTGAATTTTACTCACATGGTAATCTGATTTTATTTGAAAACAAAACTTACAATAAAATTAATTAAAAAATAGTTTTTAATGCATTTTAAAGTAATTATAATTTTTATAATAATTAAATTATCTTTAAAAATGTTTTTTCCAATATTTGAAATATGAAAAATAAGGGAACATGATTTAGTCACTGAGTTTAAAACCAAAAGAGCGTAGATTTTTTTTACTGCTAATCATATTGTAGACTTATTCTAAAGCTGAAAATTTTGAAAGAAAATTTGAAATCCAAAAATGTATAATTCAAAATAATAATCGTGAGCCGACGTCTCATAATTTTTGATTTTGTTTTAGAAGCGTTAAATTAAAAAATAAAAATATTTTAAAAAATTGCACCCATAGCTTTTTTAATTTTCTACATTTGCATATTTTTATTTTTTTTTTTTTTTGTAATTAATTTATCCAAAAAAATCTGCAAACTTTTAATTGTCTTCTATGATACTAAAATTAGCCATGATACTGAATTCAGCCGACGTCTAATAACTTTTGAATTTTTGAAAAACGGTAAATTATTAAAAAAAAAAATTTTCGAAAAATTGCACCTGTAGTATTTTAAATTTCCTACATGTGCATATTTTTATTTATTTATTTTTTTCAAATTGAACCGTTGAAAAATAAATCCAAAAATTTTTAATTGTCTGCTAACTTCAGGATCATAATTAGCCGACGTCTAATAATGTTTGAATTTTTTTCAAAACGACGAATGATAAAAAAAAAATATTTTGAAAAATTGCACCTATAGTATTTTAAGTTTTCTACACGTGCATATTTTTTTTTTTTTTTTTTTTTGTAATTTCATTGAAAAAAAAAAAATCCGGAAATTCTTAATTGTCTCCTGACTTCAGGTTCACGAATTTAAGTTATGCCCTTTTGGCTTTCAAAATTTTTTTTTCAATTTTCATTTGCAAAATAAGTCGAGGGAACAATTGGAGATCCAAAAAAATTGTACACCCCTTTGTGGTGTACAATAAAAGTCCTTCTGGAATTAGTAACGCGATATATTTATATTTACGGAGAGAATGACAAATAATGAGGATCTAAGTGTGAATGATCGGAATAACTAGTGAACTGTAACTTTCACAGTAAATTTATATATTTTTATTTGTAAATGTAAAGAATGCTCTGGAAATGATATAGCACTGAGGTGCGTCATTGGCTGTTAAAGGTAAAAGTCCAGTGGGTAAAGAATGCCGGTGTCATTTTAAAATTCCATACGGGCGCATATAAGTCTGACGCGTTCCAATAAGATCGCCCGTATCCGGCCCCACTAGTGAAATCGACGTAAAACAGCTCGAACGAGAGTCGCATATATGTATCTCATCTTTAAAACCATGTATGTGATCTACGTTAAATCCGAAATCCAACATTCCAATACAAATTTATATATCCATCCCGTTAACTTTCGCGCAATTTCAAATTCACGTGTAACATTATTATTCTTAAACTTTTAAACCTAATAATTATAATTTCCTGTTAATACATTAATAGATTAATTAATTAAAAAATGTATCTATTAATTAATTAGAAAAAAAAATTGTTACAGTGAAACTACTAATCAATTAATTAAATTAATTAATAATTTTATTACGATCCTGAAGTTAGAAAACTTTGGAATTTTCGGATTTTTTTTTCAACAACTCAATTACAAAAAAAAAAAAAAATAAAAAAATGCACATGTAGAAAATTAAAAAAGGTATATGTGTAATTTTTTGGAATATTTTTTTTTTATATTATTTGTTATTTGTAAAAAGAATCCAAAATTAATAAAAATCGGAGAACTTCAGAATCATATTTTTTGTACTGATATTTTATATTAAATAATTTTTTGTGTAAAAAATAATTATTTTTGATATTTATAATTACCATTAAATATTTAATGGCAAATTTATTTTTACTAAAATTCTTTGCAAAAAAAATGACATTAATTGTATATATATTTTATCGCTACTATTAAAGTTGTAAAATTTATTTTCTGAGTAAAAAAAGAAAAAATAAATAAAAAATTAAATAAAATCTCACTTTGAGAAACATAATATTTAACAACTATTAAATCATCTCTTTAAAGTGTACAAAGTAAAAGATATTTAAATATATATATATATATATATATATATATATATTTCGTATCGTTGTTTTAATATGACGGGCAAACGACCTCGTGGCGGGTGTGCGCGTGGCAGGTTTAAATCGCCAGCACCCGGCGCACGGAATTTCCCGAGAGAGTCAAAGCCAAGGAAGAAGTAAATATATATATATATATATATTAGACTGGGCCAAAAAAATCGACTATTATTTTTTTCTTTCCATACTGTGAAAATATTATTCCTGACGACCAAAAAAAATTATTGGGCAAGTTTGAGCCCTTAATATTGATATTACGAGGTATATCGTTACGACTATTCGTTTTTTGACAGAAATTTCATTTTTTACCCAAAACTCGTAAATCATTTATTTGAAAAATTTGAGCAACGTATTTTCTTAAAGGAAATTGAATTCCCAACAAAAAATCTCTCTTAGTAAATTGACGTAAAACGAGCCGTTTCCTTGTAACCGTGCATTAAATATTGATTTGTTTTTTAAATTCTTTGCTTCTATTTTGGATTTTTGTAACTACTAGAAATATTAAAATTTTTCCAGGTCAAGATACATATTTTTAAAGGAAATTTAATGCTCTATAAAAAAGGTCTCTTAACATTTTTTGCTGAATTCACTCCTTCAAAAGTTATTCAAGGTTGAAGTTAAGTCAAAACGACTTATATAACTTGAATAACTTTCGAAAAAGTGAATTTAGCAAAAAATGTTAAGAGACCTTTTTTGTAGAGCATTAAATTTCCTTCAAAAATATGTATCTTGACCTGGAAAAATTTTAATATTTCTAGTAGTTACAAAAATCCAAAATAGAAACAAAGAGTTTAAAAAACAAATCAATATTTAAGGTACGGTTACAAGGAAACGGCTCGTTTTACGTCAATTAACTAAGAGAGATTTTTTGTAGGGAATTCAATTTCCTTTAAGAATATACATTGGTCAAATTTTTCAGATCGATGATTTACGAGTTTTGGTTAAAAAATGAAATTTCTGTCAAAAAATGAATAGTCGTAACGATACACCTCTTAATATTATTATTAAGGGCTCAAACTTGCACAATAATTTTTTTTGGTCATTAGGAATAATTTTTTCATAGTATCGAAAGAAAAAAAAATAGTCGATTTTTTTTGGCCCAGTCCAATATATATATATATATATATTAAATAGTTAAAAGATAGGATAGGATAGAATTTACTAAAGAAGTAAGAAACGTAACTAAACGTGAACATGAACGCAGCATTCCCCCCGATGTTCACCGGGTAGCGGGTATCTACTCGTGCCAAGGTCATTGATTCCTCCAACAGTTCCGGCTCAGTTTCTGGGCCAGGTTAACCGTCGCGAGGCGACGAGCCGACGTACCACCTGGTAAATACACTGGAATTCTTACTTTACTATCTTTTTCTTCTCCGCTTTATCCTGATACCAACTTCATTAAAATAATAATCGTATACTTTGCATTCCTGTAAAAAATTATTATTTTTCATAAATAATTATTATTCATTTTTAAAATGTAACTTTACATATATTTTTATGTATATACACTGTAAAAAAACGGGGTAAGTCCAGGCGGTGTAGGTGTTTAAATTTTCGGTGTAAATTTTAACACCGAAAGCTGTGTTAAAATAACACCGCTGGTGTAAATATTCTTTACCGGTGTTAAAATATTTTTCAGTGTTAAATTGAATCCATTTTTAACACCGCTCTTTTTATAGCGTGTGTACGTTATTTAATAAATGAAATAGTCTATAGAAATAATTACGCAAATAAAACTTGATTTCTTCTTCATGTAAAGATGATAGTGTTCGCGATGTTGAGAATAGAAGTAGATAAGAAGTAGTAAGATGAACCGCGAAGGCGTTAAACTCGCGTACGTGGATAAAACGCAGTTATGTATCACCACATATGTACTTATTATATGTATCTATGGACTTGTTCTTTATGTGTGGTACATTATACACACAAGTAATGTATACATACGATGTACGATACACATGATACTTCATCCGGATCCAGTCTCGGTCAAGGCTGCGTCAGGGTTAACATAATTTTTAATGAAATTTTAACTCAATACAAAAATTCAAAATTATTATTATTATATTTTTTTTTTAAATAATTAATATCATTGAGGATAAAATATTCTGTTATGAAAAAAAAATTTTAATAGTAATTATTGATAGGTAGAAATATATATTATTGTTTAAAAAAATTTTTTGACGAATCATTTGAAGTTTTTTTGGACAGTAATTTATTTATACTAATTTATAGTAAACTTCGAGATCTTTTTACTTTTCCAGCGAAACTATTAGACTTATCGCAAAATGTCATAAAGTCTTTTTTGTAGAAAATTTTATTTCCTACAAATTATCTCTGATAAAGTTTTTTTAAATTCCGCATTATTTTCGAGTTATTTCCATTTTAATGTCAAGCTCTTGAAAAAGTAGTGTTTTAATTGATTTTAGCTTGACATTAAAATGAAAATAACTAGAAAACAATGTGGAATTTTGAAAAACTTTATCAGAAGTAATTTGTACAGAATAAAATTGTCTACAAAAAATATTCCATGAGTTTTTGTGATAAGTCTGATAGTTTCGCTGGAAAACTCAAAAGATCTCGAAATTTACAATAAATTTGAATTCAAGTTCCAAAAGTTAAAAAAATTTCTTACTAGAAAAAATTTTTCTCTCTCCCCGAGAAAACTTTTATTTTTAAAGCATACGAAAAATTTCTTCAGACGAATAAAAAAAAATTTTTTTATGTACAAATTTATTATCAAATTATAAATCAATAAATTTATTACCCAACCAATAAAAAAATTTCTTTATTAAAATAAAAATATTTTCTACTGCAACTTGGAGTTATTTTAAATAAACTCGATTCTTTAAGCGCACATAGCTTGCGCCACTATTTTATTTTCATTCATTCTTCCTCGTCCATTCTATTTTTCTCTCTCATGCGTATCCTATAATTACCATAAATTTATTAATCAAAAGGCAACATTTAATATCCTCATCATTCACCAGCAGTTTTTTCTCCTATGCCTTTCTAATAAAATTTTCCAATAGTTTATTAAATAAAAAAATAATGAAATTAAAGAAAAAATTTCAAAAACAAGATAAAAAATTATTTTTATTTAAAAAATAGTCACATGTATATGACGTTTGTGACGGAATGACTCGTAAACAATTATCAGTGAACGTTATCTTAAGATTTGCAAACACGATTATAAAATAAATAATTATCGACTTTATACCCACACAGTACAGACGCCAACTTATACTTTATTCCATCGCCTTTACTCCATTCTTCTGACAACAAGTCTACTTTTATTAAATCCTCAACATAATCCCGGTATGGTAGCCTGTGTATATGGACTCTATTATTCTTCACTAGTACATGTCTTTGTAAAACGTTAATCAATGAGAGGATGTTTAAGTCTAAGTTTCAGTCTCAGTCATGCGTATGTAAAGCTTCAGAAAACAACATAAATTTTACTAGCGGGATATTGTAAGATAATTATAAATTAAAAGTTAAGAGAAACAAAGTAGCGTACGCTTTTATTATACAGACTAATTACTAGATACTAAGCCGACTTTTTTTTTGTTAATAACGTGTAAGTAAAAAAAATTCGTTCATATTCTCACAGGTAAATTGACTAGTACGGAGCTTGGTGAGAAAAATAATAAAAATATTATTTTGATTTGTTTAAATAAACTACTAATTAAAATAATTTAATTATAATTATTTTTTCGAAATTTTTTTGATAAAAATTTGAATCGTTTATTTGAGAAACCCCAAGTCTAGAAAACAAAATTTTTCAGGGAACACAAAAAACATTTTTCTGGAAAAACTTGCCATTGAAATAATAAATAAATAATTGAAGAGAATAATGTTAGCGTCTCTGAAAAATATCCAAACAAGAACAATTCAATTTTTAAATTGAAACTACTTAAAAAAATTATTTAAAGTTGATTGACTTATGGGGTTTCTCAACCAAACGGAAGAAAAATTTATAAAATCATTGTTTTTTTTATTTTTTCCACTCAAATAATTTATTAGACTGATAAAACGAAGTATATAATATGGATATAAACTCTGAAACTCAGAAATTACAAAAAATAATAATTAATTTAAGTATTTTAATTAGTCATATTAATTTTTTTTTCCAAAAAAGCGCGAATTTTAAACAAAAAAGAAAAAATGATTTTCATAAAACTAAAACTGCATATGTTTATTTGAAAAACCCCATAAGTAATTGATCTATGGGGTTTCTCAATAAAATAAAATTTCTGTCACCTCGTTAATTGTTTTTTATACACTGATTTGATGGATATTTTTATTAATTTCTATGGAGGGACATCCAAAGAACCCAAAAATGCAAAAAACCCAATTTCGAGAAAACATGACTTATATTGACTCAAATAAACGATTTATTTATGACTGAAAGTAGACAATTAAAAATTAAAAAATTTTTTTGCAACAAACCATTTACAAGAAAAAAAAATATGCACACACACCAAATTCAAAAATCTATAAGTGCAATTTTTTAAAATATTTTTTTAAATAAATTTTCGTTTGAAAAAAAATCAAAGAATTACCAGACGTCAGCTAACTTCAGTATTATAAAAATTTTCGGAGTGAACGCAAATTAAATATGGAGTTAACGAGAAGTGGATTTTTTTTTTTACTTAATACACTTCGGAGTGGAATTAACTCCAGTAAGGAGTAGACGGGAATTAAAATTAAATTAATGTCACTCTGAAATCACTCTAGTAAAAAAAAACTCTCTATTAACTCCGAATGCAGAGTGAATTTTTTTTTAACTCCCGAACTCCGAGTGACGGAGTGAATTTGAATTGAAATTAAATCTGTATTCATTCCATTTTTCAGTGTAAAAAATGTGGAGTTAATTCGGAGTAATTACGGATTTTATTTTAATCAAAATTAATCCCGTCACTCAGAGTTCTGGAGTTAAAAAAACTCACCTTGCATACGGAGTTAATAGAGAGTTTTTTTACTCGAGTAATTTTGGAGTGATTTAGATTTTATTCGAATCTGCATTTACTCTGATTCGGAGTTTTAGAAAATTGAAACTCCTCGGAGTGACATTAACTCCACAGGAGTTTATTTTAACATGAAAACTCCAGATAAAAATTAAATCAACATTACTCATTTGAAAAAACAAACTCCGTATGCAAAGTAAATTTTTTAAAAACTCCAGAACTCCAAATGTCGAAGTGAATTTGAATTTAAATAAAATCCGTATTCACTCCCATTTATTTTCAATGTACATTAATTTTTTTTTTCATTTTTGTCACTCGTAAGCTTAAAAATTACACCGTAAAAAATCAGGAGTGATTACGGAGTTTATTTTAATTAAACTCCACTTTAAAAAAAAAATCACTTTGAATACGAAATTTGTTTTTTCCCAGCGATCTGCATTTTATTTAAATCTGCATTAACTCAGATTCGGAGTTCTAGTATTAAAATCCTCAAAATTTTACTCCGAGAGAATTAAATAAATAAACACCAGTCATCGACTTCGCATTTACTCCACTAATTTTTAACTATTACTAAATTATATAAATCCAGCATAAAAAATATAAAACCGACAGTGAAAAATATATTTTTCCGCGAATTATGAATGAGTTACATATCTATATATACCCATATTAATAATATATCAGTCTACATTAATCCACAATCAATCTTTACGACACTCCTAGTGTCGTGTAGTTTAACGTATTGTGTATGGTAGTGTCTCGTGAGCGTAAAACGATGACGTCAACGATGAACATACGTTCAGGTCGAATTGTCGATGATGAAGCACTAAAAGTAAAAAAAACTCGACAGTTATTTCTTGTCTCAAGAACAAAATAACAAAATTGCACAGCATTAAGACCGGGTAAAATAGTTATATTTTATTTAAAAACCTGCCATGTATCGTTGAGTCATAAAAACTACTGGACCAGTGACGTCATCGCCCGTCATTGCCCGTCATCGTTAGTTCGCCAACGCTTTTCAGCCTATATACTAGTGAAGTTGATAATGATGTTGATGCTGTTTCTATCCAACTGATGTTGCTTTTGGTGACGTTGATGTTGATGCTGATCATTATCATAATTATTATTTTTATGACGAGGTGTACGAACGCGTTGGTGATGGCTCAGCAAGGCGACGAGTCCGATGTAGAAGGAGTTGTTGCCTTCTCTCACTCTATAACTCGCGGACACGAAGCTCATCGAGCCACGCAACCGGCTGCCGTAAACGCTCGAGTAAGAGGAAGGAGTTCTGCTGTGGAATCTCAGCGGTGGCACATCGGGCCCCGTCAAGTAGTGGCCCATCAGTTCATCCAGGTCTCTTGTCGCGACTTAGTCACCTATCATTTTATTTTACTGTCAATAATTTCAAATGTGATCTTAAATAATTCAACTTTATACATTACGTATTTTTTTTTTAAATTCTTTTTAATTTTTTTACCTGACTTACAAGTATATGTGAGATTATTGTGATCAGCGAACACTTGATGATAATTTTGACACCGCAGACGTAATCGCGAGGTGATTACACTAAAGAATGCCGCTTGACAGTGACCTACTTGCCGGTTCCGGTTCTTACATTGGACCGCATACTCAAAACACCTGTAACATATATATCATTAAATCAGTGATACTAATATAATATATTCAAGTGTTTTAGTGATTATTGTAATTAAATAATTAACAATTTATTACTGTGAATTATAAGATATATAAATATATTAATTTATTGTAATTTATCAACTCAATGTAAAAAATCATGATCTTGAAGTTAGTAGACAAATGATATTAAAGTTAGCTGACGTTTGATAATTTTTGAATTTTTTTTTCAAAATGATAAATCATAAAAAAAAGTATTTCAAAAAATTGCACCTAAAGTTTTTTTAATTTTCTACATATGCATATTTTTACTTTTTTAAAATTTTGTAATTTATATGGAGAAAAAAAAATCCGAAAATTTTGTCTTAACTTCATCATCATAGCAGACAATTAAAAATTTCGGATTTTTTTTTTTTCATAATTTAATTTTAAAAAATATAAAAATAAAAAAATGCACATGTAGAAAATTTAAAAAACTACAAGTGTAATTTTAAAAAATATTTTTTTTATTTAAATTTATCATTTTTAAAGAAATTCAAAAATTATTTGACGTCTGCTGATTTCAGTATCATAAAAAATTGGGAGTTAATTCGGAGTAATTTTGATTCAAATTCACTCCGTAAATCGGAGTTAAAGTTTTTTAAAAAACAATTCCATACTGTTTGTTTTTTCAAATTCTCTTCGGAGTTAATTTACTCCAGAATTCAGAAAAAAAGTAGTTCGCTCCGCGTTCACTCCAAAAATTTTTTACAGTATGTGGAATAATTATTAATGATTAAAAAATTTTTTAAAAACCAGTGACCCAATGGTATCAAATTAATTAAACAATAATTAATGACGTAGACATTAATAGTCAAATTTTAAAAAATGAAGTATAGATGTAATATAAAAAATGATATCGGCTGTTTTTTTGGATCTCTTGCATATCGACAGGTTAATGGGGAATCCCCAGCCGTTATTTCCTGACAGCGGACGTTCTCTTCGGTCATGCGCGCGTCGAGAAACCGGCGCGCGTTCGTATGGAACGCGGAAACCGGCGAAACCGGCCACCCGAGAACCAAACAGCTTCCAAGCTTCCATTCTCGGTTGTATATCCGTTTATGTTTAGATAAGATACATTACTGTCCTACCGTGATTGTTTAAGATTCATTACTCACATATATTACGTGCAATATAACTTATTACTTAACTGTATTAATTATATACATTTGGAACAGTTAAATTTTTTTATCACCGTTGAGGCCTACAGCAGTTTAATTTATTTATCATTTGCGTATGAAAAATTACGACATTTCGTTTTAATTCCAAGTAACGATGTCGCGACTTTATTCGCGGAACCTATTCTTCAATAAAAATTTACCGTTGATTTATCGCTATTGTTGATTTAATAAGTAATTTGTTTTAAATTATTACACTTGGGAATACTGAGTATCAATATGGTGATTACATTTTTTTTATTATTATTTTAAATAATAAAATTATTTTTTTTTATTGAAATCTTTATTTATTTGAAATTTTTGTATGACACTGAAGTTAGCTGACGTCTAATAATTTTTAAATATTTTTTTGAATAATAAATTTAAAAAAAAAAAAATATTTCAAAAAATTGCACTTATAGTTTTTTAAATTTTCTACATGTGCATTTTTTTAGATTTTTTTTTTGTAATGGATTTGTTGTGAAAAAAAAAACCCAAAAAGTTTAAAATGTCTGTTAATTATGATACTGAAGTTATCCGACGTCCAATAATTTTTGGATTTTTTTTAAGCAATAAATTATCAAAAAAAAAAATATTTTAAAAAATTGCACTTATAGTTTATTAAATTTTCTACATGTGCATTTTTTTAGATTTTTTTTTTGTAATGGATTTGTTGTGAAAAAAAAAACCCAAAAAGTTTAAAATGTCTGTTAATTATGATACTGAAGTTATCCGACGTCCAATAATTTTTGGATTTTTTTTAAGCAATAAATTATCAAAAAAAAAAATATTTTAAAAAATTGCACTTATAGTTTTTTAAATTTTCTACATGTGCATTTTTTTAGATTTTTTTTTTGTAATGGATTTGTTGTGAAAAAAAAAACCCAAAAATTTTAAAATGTCTGTTAATTATGATACTGAAGTTATCCGACGTCCAATAATTTTTGGATTTTTTTTAAGCAATAAATTATCAAAAAAAAAAATATTTTAAAAAATTGCACTTATAGTTTATTAAATTTTCTACATGTGCATATTTTTATTTTTTTTTTAAATTAAGTCTTCGAAACAAAAATTCGAAAACTTTGAACTCTCTGCTAACTTTAGTATCGTCTGTTAACTTCTGGATCATCAATTTTTTGAATTATTTCAAAGTAAAAAAAAATTAATAATTTATTTGTGTCTTATTTTTTAAAAATGTCGTATGTGTTACCGTAATAGTGTTTTTTTTTTCTTAGTATAATTGGTGTAATTATTATTAGATAGATAATTAATAAATGAAATAAGTAAAAACATGAAAAAATTACTGAGCTATGCGCCCGGGCGATGTCTTCATCGGCCGTTTCTTCTTAATCAAGTGGTCGGTGGGACTTTCGTCCGTTTGTAAAGCTCTAAGTATTCAACGATTTAAAGAAGAAATAATAATTATAAAAATTATTTATTCCTGTTCATTAGCTATAAATAATTTTTAATGTCGATGGTGGGTAAGGAACCTGATCCATCGCGAGCCGATAAAATCACTGAGGAATTCAAAAGAGAAAAAGGATTTCTTGGCGGAAAAAAATTTTTACTCACTTCAAGAAAACACTTGAGGCAAAAAAACTTTTCTTGTGTCAAGAAATCCATTTTTTCTGTGCGTAATTATCTTTTTGCTCTCGCCTTATCAATGATTCTGAATGGCAATAAAGTTAGTAGACATTTTAAAATTTTTTTATTTCTTTTAACAAAAAAATAAATATTAAAAAAATATTTTGAAAAATTTCACGTATAGTTTATGAAATTTTCGACATGTGTATTTTTTTCGAAATATTATTTTTTCATTATTTATCTGTTAAAAAAAATTTTTTGAGTTTCAAATGTCTGCTAACTTATGATACTAAAGTCAACTGACGTCTAATAATTTTTGAATTTTTTTAAAAGTGAGAAATCATTAAAAAAAAAATATTTTAAAAAAATGCACTTGTAGCTTTTTTAATTTCCTACATGTGCATATTTTTAGTTTTTTTTCTTTTCTTGAAATTTATTTCTTAAAAAAAATCCGAAAATTGTTAATTGTCTGCTAACTTCTAGATCATTGCTAACTTTACTATTTTTGATCCTGAAGAAAACAATGAACAATTTTCGGATTTTTCTTTCAACAAATAAATTACAAAAAAAAAAAAAACTAAAAATATGCACATGTAGAAAATAAAAAAAGCTACAGGTGCAATTTGTTAAAATATTTTTTTTAATAATTTATCGTTTCTAAAAAAAAATCCTAAAATTATTAAACCTCGGCTGACTTGAGTATCACAATAATTTACTTTTTTTTTTATTTTTATAATAAATAATTTTTTTATCCATTGGTCCAAAGTGACATCATCACATACAGTCATCTCTCACGCAGTCATCACGTGTGTCGGATGATTAAGAAAAAAAAGTGCAGGCTTCAACACACTCTGAGAAGACATTGCAGTATCCAATTATATGGCGAGTAACAACCGTCAGTTGAACTTTTTCAACCGCCTACAAGTTTAAATTACAGGTAAACAATCAATTCTTTTTTTTTTTTATTGATAAAGAATATTATTCAAATAATTTTTCTAGGAGTACTTTTATTCTTATTAACATAAAGGATTTTTTTAAGCAAATCCCATACTCACATTCTGTAGAACCGGTAAGTAAAACTTGGAATGTCTTAGCAAGTCCAAGACCGATACTTGTTTCGTAAACATAACGGAGTGAGTTTAGGAATTGATTATCACAAGAAAAGTGGCACGCTTCTGTCAATGTACAAAACAACTTATCTATTATACATATATATAATATATTTCTTCATCTAATAAATTATACATTTAAATTCTCATAACTTTTTAAAAAAAGTTTGTAATAAAATAACAAAATTTTCAAGTCATTTTTCGTCAATTAAAAAAAAAATTTAATGCATTTTTTTTAAGTTGCTTTGAGAAAAAATTGCAATGAGAAAAATAACGCTATCAGCATTAGCAGACGTCTTGAAGAACGAGGTCAAGGTCCTTGGTAGTAGAGTTCGTTTCCACTTACTGGCTCAGCGAAAATATATTTTGAATAATTGCAGTGCTGATAAAAGAGGATGCAGATGATTCAATCCAGAGGAAAAAGAAGAAGAAAAAAAATAGCGTAAATGAAAGGTGAAACGATAAAAATTAGTGAGTCATTAAATTCCAGCATTCCAATACTTCCTGTAGTAACTAAAAAGATCCACATTCTTGATCCAGCTATCGGTGAGTCATTCAGTCTGGAGTTAAGGGTAATAAATATTTATTCTATTTTTATTTTTTTAACATTATTGCAGAATTTAAACCTAGTTTTATTAAATAAATACTAGGGGTGTGCGAATTGAATGATAATTTTTGAATTATTCGTCCACTTTTGAATTAACCGAAAGTTTTTGAATTATTTATAACTTAAAATTACTTGATTTATAAATCAAAAAATTCTGATCAGCTTTCAAATATTCAGTTTTTGTTTAATAGAGCGCTTAGATTTTAAATAATTTTTTCATAGATTCGTGTCTGCCCGGGTCAAAAAAAATCTTGATTATGACTTAAAATTTAAGTCAAAATCCTTCAAATTTCAATTAATTTAATTTTTTTAGTCTGTAAAATTTCCATAATATTTGACTTAGATTTGACTTTTTGTGGCTTAGTTAGGATCGATTTAAGATAAAATAAGTCACGTTTAAGTCAAAACTGGTTCAGCTTGACTGTATTTCCTTTAGATTTAAGACAAAAAAAGTCACATTCAAGTCAGAATTTCGTCGATTTAGATAATTAAACTTAAATTTAAGTTAAAAAAAGTTTCATTTAAGTCAAAATTGATTCAATTGAAATATAGTTTATTCAGATTTAAGACAAAAAAAGTTACATTAAAGTCAGAATAAAACAAAATTAGACAGTTACAGAGCAAATTTAAATAATACTTATACTTGGTAACATATAATTAATGATAGTAATAATTATTAGCGATAGTTATAATAATAATGTTAATTATAATAATAATAATAAAAACGATAATAATAATATGAACATTAATAACTATGCCGAATATATTATTACTATTATTATTATTATTATTATTATTATTATTATTATTATTATTATTATTATTATTATTATTATTATTATTATTATTATTATTATTATTATTATTATTATTATTATTATTAGTATTATTATTATTATTGTTGTTATTGTCAACATTAATGGTAGTAGCACCAGTAATAGAAGTTAGATATAATGTTATGATAACAATAATTATTATAAATATTCGAAAGTTAAAATTAATTAATTTTAAGTTAAAATTAAGTCAAATATAGAACTAGATTTCGAATCGATTACCAGTTGTTTTTTTAAGATAAAGTAAGTCAAATTTAAGGCAATGAAATAATTTAAGCCAAAAAAAGTTAAATTAAAGGAAACTAAACAATTTAAGTCAAGAAAAGTCTAATCTAAGGCAAAAAAGTTAAAAAAAGTCAAGATTAAGTCAAAAAAAGATTAAAAAGTTAAAATGTGGACTACAGTTGTCGGAATATCGACGACTTTAAAGGAAATTAAGTTAAATCAAGTGAAATTTAAGATTTTTTTTAACCCGGGTGAGCTCTAATTACCCCTGACATAAATTTGAATCAGTGGAAAAACTATTAAAATTTTGAGTCGTTCAAAAGAAAATTTTTAAATTACTCGTAAATTTTCGAATTATTCGGACACCTCTAATAAATATCTTCCGAATCTGACAATTTACTCGGATTTATTAAAAAAAAATTTGAAATTTATCAAACAACGGACACACCACTGGTACTTTCACATAAAATTAAAAAGTACTATGTTAATTTATTTTTTAATAAAAATAAAGCTTACATATATTGATATTTAGTATTTTTAAATTTATACTTAGATAGATATCATGTTTCATTAAATTTAAATGTAAAAATTTATGAGTAGTATTTAAAGTTTAAATTCAAAATTAAAATTCAGCAATTATCATTTTCACGATCAATTAAGTTGTGATTACAAATATTTATAAAACTTTTAAAAGTTCAAAACATGCAATTAAAATATAATTTATTTAGATTATAGATTTAAGAGACGGTAAATATGCCGTTGAAGATAAACAGACAAAAAACAAAGCAGTAACTCATCAAAGACGAGTTTATATTTTTTTAAAAACAATAGATATTTAAATAAATATGAAATAATAATTTTTATAGCATTATTTTAGTATTACAAATATTCAAAACTTCAAGTGAATCGTTTATTTGAGAAATCCCACAAGTCATGTTTTCTCGAAATTGGGTTTTTTGCATTTTTGGGTTCTTTGGATGTCCCCCCATAAAAATTAATAAAAATATCCATCAAATCAGTGTTTAAAAAACAATTAACGGGGTGACAGCGATTTTATTTTATTGAGAAACCCCATAAATCAATGACTTATGGGGTTTTTCAAATAAACATATGCAGTTTTAGTTTTATGGAAATAATTTTTTCTTTTTTGTGTAAAATTCGCGCTTTTTTGGAAAAAAAAATAATATGACTAATTAAAATACTTAAATTAATTATTATTTTTTGTAATTTCTGAGTTTCAGAGTTTATATACATATTATATACTTCATTTTATTAGTCTAATAAATTATTTGAGTGGAAAAAATAAAAAAAACAATGATTTTATAACTTTTTCTTCCGTTTAGTTGAGAAACCCCATAAGTCAAGCAACTTTAAATAATTTTTTTAAGTTGTTTCAATTAAAAAATTGAATTTTTCTTGTTTGAATACTTTTCAGAGACGCTAACATTATTCTCTTCAATTATTTATTTATTATTTTAATGGCAAGTTTTTCCAGAAAAATGTTTTTTGTGTTTCCTGAAAAATTATGTTTTCATGACTTCTGGGGTTTCTCAAATAAACGATTCAAGTAGGCTCTCTAAAAATTTTTTACCTCATTTCGCATTCAAATACAAGTGGAAAGAAATTTTTTACCACTTACAATTTACTTACAATTACAATTGTCAGTTAATTTCTCGTAATCTGACTAAACATAAAAATGATGGCAATTTCGCATCGCTGGCTCTGATGCATAGAGTAATTTTTTAATTAGTAAATTACACACCTAGGGAGAAAAGTAGAATATTCTAAGCCTCGTGTGTAATTGCATACCCGAGTCAAATTTTTCCTGTTTGTGGAAAAAATGTCGCGTGCGTCAATTTTCATCATTTGTTATCTCATTGAAAAAAAGAACGACTTTCTTCCCTTTAAACAAAAGCAGGAACTTTCGATGCAGGTATGGTGGAAAAATTCTCAATTTAATTTAGAGATAAATCTCTAATCTATTTTATAAATAAGCGAAATAAAAAAAACAAAATTTAATGTATAATAATTTATTTACACAATAGTTTTAAATCGTTACATAATAGACCACAATAATAAATATATTTACATTCCCATTTAATTATAAGTTCTTTAATTTAATTATCTACCACATATTCAATGGAAGCTGTCCTTCAGGTGCTGGTATGCTATTTGTTGCCAAAGTATTTCTTAGAAAAGCTTCTAGACGACTTATGGGACCACCAATGACACCACTTTGTTGTAGAAGTGGATAGTACTGATCATTAAGAGTTCTTAGAAGCTTTAAAAACTGCGTTGGGTATGCATTAAACATCGCGTTTCCACAAACTTGAAGTATGTCATAAATTAATGTTGCTATGGCATCAACATGTTTCGTTTTTGGCGCTAAAAAAATAAATTACATTAAAATACTAGCTAACCTGACAGACTTAAAGTGAAAAAAAATTGCTAAGATGTAACTGAATTAAATCTGAGATGAAACAGAGTTGAATCCGAGGTAGAACTTACAATCTAAATTATATTCAGTACCATCTGAATTTTTTTTTTACCTCAGATGTAACTGAGTATAATCTGGGATGGTAGTCCAGTACCATCTAGTTCTTTCCGTGACGCAACACATTTGGCCGTTAATTTTTATTTGAATAGATAGACAAGAGCTTACCTATATTCAAAGTGGCTGCTAACCATCTCCATGCATTCTGAAGCCCGTGAGGGTGTGGACAGTTGACACCACGTCTTAAATTTGTCACAATAATCGCAGAGTATAGTCGCATGATTCCAGAAATCCGACACAGAAATTTGTCCTGTCTCTCGATCACACCATCAGTGTATTTATATCCTATAGACTTGTAATAATCCTCATTACTTTGTCCCGGTAATTGAGATAAATATACAGGACAGATGTAAGGACAAATCGTGCGAAAGTGAGCTAACAGCAGTTCCATCAAATCTGGAAAATCACAACACAGCGCCACAGTAACTGCTGCAACACCGAACGCCATTTCCGGTTTACTTGAAACCAAAGTTTCTCCTTGATTCTGAAATAATTTAATTTAATTAATAACAGTAGGACCTCGTTATAAGACTAGCTTGGGGTTGTAGGGGAAAAAATTCTTAGAATTGAGGTATCCCCACTATTGTGCTTAACAGCGTTTGCGCCCAAACCTCGCTATAAGACTATCGTCGTTTTGCGTTTTATTTATGTATTCGGTTCAACTCTACTCTGTTATACAGTAAATCTATTTCATATATAATCATAAATAAACAAAATTTTGTCGTTCTTTGTTGTTGATTAATTATGTAATAACACGAAATTTTAATTATTCTTAATGAAAATAAGTTATTTAATTTACAATCTTTATGTATGTATATTTTATCTTGATTTTAGTCGTACTGGTCGTTAGTCTTATAGCGAGGTTTCGGCGCAAAACTTTTATTGAGTTGTTGGTGAGGGAAGCGTTCCGGGCGAGATTTAACAAATTGAGGGGAAGAGTCTTATAACGCATAGTCTTATAACGAGGTTACATAAATCAGTAGAAAAAAATGATTTTTCTTTAAATATTTACCACAATATTTTTAGCAAGTAAATTTTTACAGAACGCAACACTTTCTGGGTATTGATTTATATTGAGATTAGTATTTCCTTGCAACAATAATCGAAGTTTATTGTATTTGTCCATCAAATCTGACCCACTGGCAGCGGATATCGTGTTGACTGGAATATTAATAGCTTTTTGGCACTCGAACCTGAATCTTTTAGTTTCAGGAGACAGTAAAAAATTTTGATAGCACTCAGCATATCGATTTAAAAAAGTTGTTGCGTTTATTAGAATTTGAAGTGACTCCTGGTCCTCATAAAAATTTGATTCGCTTGGCGGAGTATCTGGCAATTGTTCAGTCAGATTTTCTTGAGGCCCTGCTTGTTTTTGTTGCTCAGAAGCCTGGGCCTGAGCCTGAGTGATTGCTTGAATTTTTGCAGCTTCAGCTTCCGCTTGAGCATAAGCGTGAGCTTCCGCTTGTTTCACATCTTGCTCGCGCCTGGCTACTTCTTCATCGTAGAGAGCGTCGATTCTATTGATTTCAATTTTTGAAAGATTGAAAATTTCGTCTGCTTGCTGGACAATATTTTCGGCGTAAGTTACGTCAGCGGAATTTAATTCACCTCGTCGCGCTTTTTCATTGACGCTTTCGATCTGTTTGTGCAGCTCACGAAATTTAGCAACAAAGGGAGCAAGAGCTTGAGCGACTGCGGTGTGATCTTTCGAACCACTAGACAGTACACAGAGTGATTTTATTTTTTCTTTAAACATTTCATCCAGAGAAGTAATTAATGCTTTTCTTTCAGACAATGCCTGATGCTGTTGAGCTTCGCGTTCAAATCTTTCTTTACGTTCTTGGAGTCTTTGAGCATGAAGCTGCTGCGCATGTCTTCTCTTAATCTCATCCTGCTGTGCCAGTCTCTCCTCATCAGCTTCAAGTCTCGCGAGTTCAGCGGCTCGCTCTTGTTCTTTTTTTGCTGTTAAAATTTCTCTGAGCAAAAGCATTTCTTCCCGAAATGCTTTTGATGCTCGTTCCATTTCATCTTTTCTTTTCTCCACGGATTTTCTGACTTCTTCTTTGCGCTGGAGTTCATTTTCCACAAGAATTTTTTTTATTGAAAATCTTATTGATCCTCGGGATGATTTATCAGCAGGCGATGATTCGTGGGATTTTGATTCATTGATTTTATTATTATTATTATTGCTGCTGTTATTGGAAACATTTTCAATGTTTTCTTTACATGATGATTCAATGACAGCATTGGGACCAATCGTCACGCTATTTATAGACCCAGAGACTTTTATTGCTTTTTTCAATGCTGATAACTTTACATTCTCAAAAGCATTCGTTATATCTAGTATACTGTAATTCTGTAAATAAATTTTATTCAAATTACGGTCTTTTTACATAAATAGTAAATAAATTATGAAGCTGAGAGTAGCTGACATCTGATAATTTTAGTCTTTTCAATTACCAAGTTAATGATCATCAGAAAAAGTGATACGGAAGTTAACCCATCTGATAGTTTTTGAAATTTATTTAAAATGAGGAATTATAAAAAAAAAAATATTTAAAAAAATTGCACTTATAGTTTTTTTAATTTTCTACATGTGCATATTTTTAGATTTTTTTTTTTGTAATTGATTTAAAAAAAAAAAATGAAAATTATTGTCTGCTAACTTCAGGATCATTCAGAAAAGATTTTCTAAAATTCTTCACATGAATATTTTCAAATTTTAACCTCAGTATATACTAATTAGTTTTGTTTATTAAAAATAAATAAATTTTTTCCATGACTGCTACTTTCAGCAGCATAATAAATTTCATTAAAATAAATAATAAATAAATTTTATGAGTGCAGATGTAATGATAGAAAAATTAGCAGACATTTGAAATTTAAAAAATTTTTTAACTAACCAGTCATAAATGAATCGTTTATTTGAGAAACCCCATAAGTCATGTTTTTTCGAAATTGGGTTTTTTGCATTTTTGGGTTCTTTGGATGTCCCCCCATAGAAATTAATAAAAATATCCATCAAATCAGTGTTTAAAAAACAATTAACGGGCTGACAGAAATTTTATTTTATTGAGAAACCCCATAAATCAATGACTTATGGGGTTTTTCAAATAAACATATGTAGTTTTAGTTTTATAGAAATAATTTTTTCTTTTTTATTTAAAATTCGCGCTTTTTTTGGAAAAAAAAATAATATGACTAATTAAAATACTTAAATTAATTATTATTTTTTGTAATTTCTGAGTTTCAGAGTTTAAATACATATTATATACTTCATTTAATCAGTCTAATAAATTATTTGAGTGGAAAAAATAAAAAAAAACAATGATTTTATAACTTTTTCTTCCGTTCGGTTGAGAAACCCCATAAGTCAAGCAACTTTAAATAATTTTTTTAAGTAGTTTCAATTAAAAAATTGAATTTTTCTTGTTTGAATATTTTTAGAGACACTAACATTATTCTCTTCAATTATTCATTTATTATTTCAATGGCAAGTTTTTCCAGAAAAATGTTTTTTGTCTCCTGAAAAATTTTATTTTCGTGACTTATGGGGTTTCTCAAATAAACGATTCAGATAAACAATAAAAAAAAAAATATTTCTAAAAAATTACACATGTCGAAAATTTTATAAGCTATACATGAAATTTTTCAAAATAGTTTTTTAATATTTACTTTTTTGTTAAAAAAATTCAAAAAATTTTTAAATGTCTGCTAACTTTATTGTCATGTGAACGTAGCAGGCATCAGACAAATTTAAAACTATAAATAAATAGAGTAAGTAATTAAAAAGAAAATGCACTTATTAATTTAAAATTTTTTAAAAGTTTTATTTTATTAATTATTTACTCCATTTATTTATAATTTTAAATTTATGTCCGCTGCACTCACTCATAATTTTATGACATAACCTAAAAAAAAGTAATTAAAAGTAAAAAAAAAATACTTACAGTATTGTCTAATGAATTATTAATATTCATTATTATTTTGTTGTAATAAATTTAAAAAAAGAACTTTATCACAACAAATTAAAAATTAATAACAATTGTAAAATTTATCGTCCCAAAAGTAAATATTTTACTAAAATGTAAACGTCTGTAAAAGTTTGTCTCAAATTTAATTAACAAAATATAGTTACGTAATTTTCAAATTCATCAACTGAAAATTCATTTGTAATTAATAAAAATTTTCTAATTAATAAATTTATCAGACTAATAAAGAAACGGAAGATTTTATTTATAAAGAGAATAAAAATATGTGCGCTCGCCTTGTCAGCTTCTTTTTTTTTTCTTTTTTCTACAGAAATCTACTGTAGCAATTTAGTAAAAAGTTATTACGCATGATGACACTGGGTGTAAATTTTGATAAACCTGAAGGATCTGAAGTTATCTAAGAATCGATTTATAAATTAAACGATACGATATGGAAGCATCTCATAAAAGTGGCCGTGAGTTCATTTATTCTCACAATAATCAATCGACGCAAATATTTGCCGAGTTAAAAAAAACTTTTGGGATCAACATGTAAGCGTAAATATATTTAACTATCTAATAAATATATTTAATATATTTTATAAACTCATTTATATTAAATATTATTTTTTTAAATATTTATGTTTACATTCCATGTAATCATTTACCACAAACATTTTTGTTAATTATTATTCTAATGGAGATAATAATTATTGTCACTAGTGAAATTAATTAATTTTTTTTTACTCAGTGTTAAGTGCGTGATACATTAATTGCTATTTATATTTAGACACAGATGATCAATGTTGGAAGGATGGTACTGCCGGTCAATTGCAAACAACAATGCAGAAGTCGAGGATGACGAGGAAGACAGTCCTGAAGAAGAAGTTCCTAATTATAAAGATCAATATCGTAATTTAAAACGGAAACTTAAATTTTTAATTTACGTAAGTTACCTGGCTTTTAATATTTATTTTTAAGGATGACAGTAAGAGATGGAGACAATTGAAAATTTGAAAAAAAAAAAAAAAAAAAAACAAACGTAATATTTACGTAATTTTAGGAGACTCAAATAATTTTTAGTATTGGCGCAGTTTTAATTTTCACAGTAAAAAAAAATGTGTATCTGGAAAAAACGGTCCGTGTTAAATTTTTTGTGTTGATTATTTTTTGTTAAATCAACACATTTCATTGTGTTACTTAAAAATTTTAAATCGATCTACTATTTAACACTTTAAAAGTGTTACTTGCTACAAAAATTGTAATTATCAAAATTTATTAAGTGTTACTTTAAAATTAACACAAAATTTATGTTAAAAAGCCAATCGATAGTCACGGAAGAATTATTATAAAAATGAAAGTGAAATGGACATTTTATAAATGTCCATTCAACTTAAAAATTCAAATTATGAATATATTAAATTTACCATTTACTAAAAGCTGGGATTTTTATCATACCAATAAAAACTATTTAGTTAGAATTTCGAATTATTTAATGTAATGTTAAAATTATTTTTTCGCCAAATAAAAATGTGGCTTTGTTTTTTTAAAAGAAATTAATTGATTTACTATTTGCAACTGGTATTAAATATCACGTGATTTTTTTAAAACCTTTAATCTAATAAAAAAATTATTTACCATCAAAAAATAGTTGATTGTTAAATAATAATTGTCATCACTGTTGACAATCTCTTCATAATATATTAACTATATTTACTGAATATCCATGGTACAAAAATAAAATGTAAAAGTTAACATTTTTTTTGTCGCCACTGACATTTAAAAAGTGATGAATTAACTTCTCGTATTACCTGAATTTCGTCTTGAGATTTTAACACAAATTTTGTGTTTAAATTTAACACCAATGTGTCCGTTTCTAACACAGATTTATTTTACCACAATAATTTTTACTGTGTATAAAAAAAATTAATCCGTATTAAGATTATGAGCAACATAAATAAATGTAGTATATATTTATTGCAGGAAAATGAATGTTTCCAAGAAGCTTTGAGATCAACCCAACGTAAATTATTAAAAGTAAATCGCGACAAGAGTTTTTTACTCGATCGTTTGCTTCAGTACGAAAAAGTCGACGCATCATTCAGTGAAAGTGATGAAACAGAATCGTCCGACGATGACGTGTCACGATTAGAAACGTCAAACAAAAAAAGGAAAGTAGAAGTAAACATAAATAACCACACACCCCATGGTCCATCGCCAGTTAAACCATCAAGTACAACTAAGAAGAAAAAACCAGCTCCAAAATCAGCTCCGAAAGCTCAGGCCAACCCGCCTATGCAGACCTCGAACAACGTAATGTCAATGGTATCAATGATTTCCGATGGACACATGACCCCCGAAGAGGTCGAGCGACATTTAGAGTCGCGTCAGACGTACCTGGAACTGGTGCCCGAAAAAGCGCCGCCGACTGTCCCAACCGAAATGTTCAGCAACGACCCGTCTTTAGACAGTGAGTCTAATGAAGTCGGTGAACTTGAAACCTCGCCGAGTAATATGGGCGAAGATTGTCTCAGTGCTGACATGATGGCTGAATAAACTCTTTTTTTTTTATTTAAATTATAAATCAGTTAATAAAAAAAATTAAAAATGGTTTTCTTATAAATAGATAATGTACTTGCGAATAAATTAAAAATTTTTCATATATAAATTCACTTGTTTTTTAAAGCTTGGATACTGACGTGACATATAACCATAATTAAAATTTTTTTAATCATCAACCACTGAAATTTTTTTTTAATATAACAAGAAAAAAATTATTGGAAAATTAAAATTAATTTTTTTATGGAATAACAGCAATGGATGCTGGGGAAGATGGAGTAGCAGTCACGCTCGATTGGATAATTGATAGGGTGTCAAATGATTTAGAAAATAATGAAATTGAAGAGATAAGTCAGTGCGACTTAATTACAAGTAGCGATGAATCAAATGAAGAAAGATCTTGTCGTATTTGCTATGATTTAACACTCGTACCCATCATCTATCCATGTCGGTGCAAGGTAATAAAAAAAAATTTTAAATATGGTTGACTCTGTGGGCCAGCTTCAAAACTTCCCGCTGCTTTCAAGCTCGGAGAATTCGAAAACTTTACTATTGGTGAACTTTTGAGATCTTTGGACTCAAAAAACGGTTTGGATTTGATCAAACTTACAAATAAAAGTCGAGCGATTTACGAGTTATGAAAAAAAAAACTGATATCCAAGTTGGCTGATGTCTAATAATTTTTGAATTTTTTTTAGAAGAGATACATTAGAAAAAAAAATATTTTAAAAAATTGCACTCATAGTTTTTTTAATTTTCTACAAATGCATATTTTTAGTTTTTTTTTTTTTGTAACTGATTTGTTTAAAAAAATCCGAAAATTGTATTCTAACTTCAGCATCGGTTGATTCATTCCAAACATTTGTCGGACAAAAATTAGTTTACACCCACACACATGAACGTCCATCCAGAAAAAATCGGAATAATTTCCCAGGATCTTAAAACGTCATTTGGCGAAAACTCGATTTTAAAAATCTGATCAAAACCAATAACTTCGCTCTTTTTTTCAAATTTTCAAATTCCGTACCAGGAAGTTAAAAATTTGAAAAAAACAATTGACCCTGAACCAATCCCAAAACTTCCGTTATTTTCAAGCTCAGAGAACTCGGAAACTTTATCATTAATAAACTTCTGAGCTCAAAGTCCGACGATATCTTGGTAACAAATCGGCCGATTTTCTCACAGCGGGAAGTTAAAATATTTATAATCCCATAATTAAATTAATTAATTATTTATTATTATTTAAGTTTTATTAATAGACAATATATAATAATTATATTTGACACAATAACAATAATTACAATTATAAATTTATTTAAAGGGTACGATGGGCGCAATCCATTTGTTTTGTTTAGAGCGTTGGTTGGAGGAGAGCAACAGAAATAGTTGTGAATTGTGTGGTTACCAATTTGACATAGAACGCACGCCGCGTTACAGCGCACTGCATTCAATAATAATATGGATTTGCACAAAACAACCAGACCAACAATTATTTGTGCGCAATATACGCGTTGATTTGATACGATGCATGATCGCGACTCCACTGACATTGGGCTCAACTTACGTATGTATCGTAGCCGCGGATTTTTATTCAACAAATAATTACGACAATTTCCCGCCTGCACGATGGACAACTTATTCACTTGTTGCGATGATGCTACTCGTTGTATTTTCATATTTCGCGTGGATGTATATGGCGTTGCAGTATCATCAGAGAGTGTGGTTTTATTGGTGGCAAAAAACAAGTGTTGTTAAGTTGAGGCATCATCACACGTCGATGGAAGACGTAAATAAAAGTCTGACGATGTACCGCTCGAGGATGAGCCACGGGATCTTGCCAGTCTGAGGACGATCCGCGGCTGTGACTGTTATGACGCCCGTCGTTTCAATGATATTTTACCACGGCTTAATTGTGATATATATATACGTACTTTACTTCCATCGGATACTTTTTTAACCCAAATCTAAATTTTATTTTAAATATTTATTAGTAATAAATATTATTTACTTTTATTTTATCTATTTTTACTTTATTATACTCACGACTTCTGTTCCGATGGCTGCTATGTTAGCACCGAATCTCGACATTTCCATTCCCTCGACGTAAACAGGTTGTCCTCTATGGTACCATCTTCGTTCGTACCACAGCTTACCGTCTTCAATTCGCGTCTCAACTAAATTTGCTTCTGGAGAAGGTGGTACATGAGAAGTTGAAATATTTACGGGATTGTTGTAGTGTGGTATTACCACTGAAATAATTGTCAATCCACACTTTTACTTTTTTTTTTAAAATTACAATCATTAGAAAAACTAAAGTGCTTCAGATACCTTGTTTCCGTACTGTCGGAACGACTTTTCCTCGACTTATTGCCTTGAGATCATTTTCTATTTCTTTTTCATCTAGTAAATAATTCAATTGAGCTGGAGGTGGCTTTCGACGTTTCTCAACTTTTTCAGGAACTGGGTCATTTGGTCGTCTGCGTAATTTTCGTGTCATCACTGGCTTTACCTTAAAAATTTAATCATTTAATAAATTATTATTATTTATTTATTTATTTTAATGCTCAGAGGGTTTTCCCCAGTAGACTTCAAATGAGTGTGAATGTAGCAGACATCAGACAGATTTAAAATTATAAACAAATAGGGCAAATAATTAAAAACATATTTATAAAAAATGACGATCCTGAAGTTAGCAGACAATTAGTAATTTTCGGATTTTTTTTTCAACAAATAAATTACAAAAAAAAAAAAAAATGTGCATATGTAGAAAATTTAAAAAACTAGAGGTGCATTTTTTCCAAATATTTTTTTTTTATAATTTATTGTTAAAAAAAAAGTCCAAAAATTATTAGACGTCGGCCAATCAGTATCATTAAAATGCATTTATTAATTGTAAAATTTTTTAAATCCGCGTTTATTCATAATTTTAAATTTGCCTGATGTCTGCTACATTCACACTCTTGACATCAAAAAGAGAGATCCGAGGATTTTTGTATCCGCGATGGTATTCTAGCTAAAGCAGATACAAAAGTCGCATTCCTTCAAGGACACTAACAATGAGTACGAGCCTGACACGGTATTCTAGATAAAGTTTGCTAATTTTGAACAGGAGTTCCTTGTATATCTGGTGTTTATGCTTTTCTTTAACCTGGATGTTATACTCGACATAAATGTCACGAGTGGTTTTATCGAAGAGCACAATTTCAGGTTTGTTGTGATCAATTTTCCGAGTTGTGAATAAATGTACCAACGGTCATTCTCATCAACTTGCGGAATATCTTCTGGTAGATAAGGTAGCACTGGTGTCTTATTGATACCATGCGTATGTCGATTATTACTATTTATATAATTATTTATAATTTACCTCTGTTGAATCGCCGGTTAGTTCCATTGTTTGTCGATCGGATTCGATCATTTTTCTTTTCTCTTCCATGTCAGTTAATAAATTTTCTTTGAGATCTATTTTTTTTTCTTCAAATTCTTTTCCAGCAGCTTTTTTTTCACATATGTAATCTCTCTCCGCCCACTCAATAAGATAATCACGATGAATTATATTTAGACGTAATCTATGAATAGATAAAGTTATTATTTTTAATTTTATTTATTATATTTTTAGTAAAAACAGAACTCAACCAGCATCCAGCCGCCTCTTCTTCTATATATTTCATTAATAAAATGATTTTAAGCCCATGAATTAAATAAATAAATGATACCTTTCATGATACTGTGACTCCAAACGTTTTAATTTACGAATAAATTCAGGATGACTCCCATCATTTAATTGCTGAAGTTGTTTTTTTAAATTTCCTAATTTATCTTGATAAACTCTACAACAATAAATTATTATTATTATTTATTTCAATCTACAATATAAATAAATAATAATTTATTACTTACTGTTCTTTTATTTCTGTCAACTCTTCAGATTTTCCCATATCAGTTTCGCTCGCTTCTTCAGTATCTAAAAGTAATTATTTAAAATAATTATAATTAATTTTAAATCGTGGTCTTGAAGTTAGCAAACAATTAACAATTTTTTTATTCTTTTTTCAACAATTTAATTTAGAGTTATTCTCAGACAGTCTCTCCCTCTTTTTGAAAATTATTTTTGACGAATTAATTAAAAAGAAGATTGAAACTTTAATTGAAAAAAAAGACCGCAACTTTAGCGAGACCTAGAATCTAAAAAAAATTATGAGTGTGAATGTAACTGACAATTGGAAGTTTTTTAAATTTTTGAATAAATAAATAGAATATTAAGTAGAATAAAAATTTAGAAAATTTTAAAATCAGTACGCGCATTTTTTTAAATTTCATTATCTATCTATTCTATCTATATTATTAAGAGAATAAGGAAAATTTTGTTCCCGGCATATCTGTATGATAGAATTGGTTAATGTTATTAAATTATGAGTGTGAATGTAGCAGACATAAGAAAAATTTAAAATTATTTAAATGCGCATTTTTTTAAAATTTACTTTTATTAATTATTTAATCTATTTATTAATAATTTTAAATTTGTCTGATGTCTGTTACATTCACACTCATATTAAATTTGGTATCGTTAGAAAGGTTTTGACTTGAATTTGTGCCTTTTCATAGTTTCAACACTTTTTTATTATCAATCATTGAGATAAATCGATTTATCTGTATCATTCGAATTACATTTAAATTACGCGAGAAAAAATACGATCGTAATTATTTTCTTTAAATAAATTAATATTCTAATTATTCTGTCACTAAATATGACTAAATGTCACTGAATATATACTATATTATTTATATCGCGTTACTTATTCCAAAATGACAAAGTTTTATATTTCCATTTGGTTTTAGGAAGCTTCTCAAAGCCAAAAAAGTGTGCATAGAAAAAAAAGGATTCATTGACACAAAAAATCTTTACTCGCCTAAAGAAAATTTTGACTTACCCCAAGAAATTTTTCGCATTGTGAATTAAAACCAAAAAGTTATTTAGAACTAGAAAAAATTTTTTGGTGCAAAGAGTCATTTCTTGACCAAAATAATCTTTTCTCGCCCCAAGAAAATTTTTGTATTGACTTTATGATGCATAAAATTTCTTGGTGCAAATAAAATTTTTTGAGGCAAGAAATCCTTTTCTTCTGAGTATTTTATAAAATCAGTAGTGATATTTGGGCAGTCACGTAGTGACTGCAGGTTGCTCGTTTTATTTATTTAAACTTTTTAAATTGTCACACATCTGCTACATTCGCGCTCATAAAAAATTACTCAGTTATCAATTAGAAGTTAACCGAAATTCGTTGAGTGAATTTTCGCCTACAACATTTGAAAATTCGAATTACAAAATTAACAAACATGGAAATTTATTTTCAAAATTTTCCATCTCCCAAATGATGACAGTTGTCATTAAAAATTAAAAAAAAAAGCAGTCTAAAAATGGTCAAAAAAAAAAATTAAAAATATGCACATGAAGAAAATTAAAAAAACTATTGGTGCAATTTACTAAAATATTTTTTTTTTATAATTTATCATTTTGAAAATAAATTCAAAAATTATTTGACGGTTAATAATTGACACTTAACCTGTCAATGGATTCTAACCTCATTAATATCAAAAAAACTTGAATAAAAAAATATAAACAAATAAATACTAACCTTCATCACTTTCATCTGGATCATCAACGTCCCGATCATCATCCATATATTCCTCATTATCATCATCAAGATCAAAATCATCAGGACCATAGACAGCCGAGAAAGGAGATCCTTGATACGACATTTTTTCCAACTTTTCCAACAATAAATTCAAATTAATCACTTAAATTACATATATATTTTCATATTTATCATCTAATAAAATCTATATAATTACCATTAGTTTATATATATTTATATCAGCTCTAAAATATAAAAATAATTAAATTTTAAATTATTGTTTGTAACTCGGACTCGTAGCAACTTGGAGTCAACTCAATTCATATGCGAATGCCAAGCAAGCAGATGATGCAGTTGGAGTTTTTTATGATCTGAAGTTCAATCACAACAAACAAATTATTTTTTTTCCTTCTTACTCTTCTGCAAACTTCGAATTTCCGTCAGCAAGTGGGAGTGAGAAAAAAGAAAATTTCAAAAACTCGCGCCAACTGTCGGTAAAAATTGTAATTATTTTCCATACTAATTTAGACAAGTTGATTTGTGTTAAAAATAATAAAATAATCTAGAAAACAATACAATATTCTCAATTATTCTATCAAACATTATTGATATTGTCATTATTAATTTTACTATTCAATCTAACGAGGAAAATTCAAAGCTGGTTAAAAAAAATTAGTCGTAAGTAATTTTTAAAATAATTTGTAAGTTTTTTTTCATAGGTTATAGTCAGCATGATGTAATTAATTGTTAAAATAATTTTATTGATCTAAGGTATGAAAAATTGTTAAATAATTGTGTGAAGAATTTATTAGCTGATAAATTTATTTAAAAAATTAAATGAAACGACGGAAATTGTCTGTGCGAACGAGCGGCCGTAGAAAAAGTTACAAGATGAATTCCCTGGATGATTCAGTTATTTTGTGTGATGTCAGTTCTAAAATGAATAAAAGATCATCGATTAATTTGAAAGATTCGTCTAGGAGACGGAGTAGATCTAGTGTCAGAACACGCTCGAATTTAACTAACAGAAAACCCCTACATCCTGTACATAAAAGTCCTTTAAGTCGCAACACGTGGTAACTATTATTTACTTTTTATTATTATTATTATGACGTTTGATTTTTTATGACTTTGGAACTGTGGATAGTCAAAAAATTTTAAGAGCAGATAAAAAAATCATGACTTGAAGCTACAATTTGTCTTTTTTGTATGATCGTTTTCCTTCGAGTTACAACCTGTTGATATTTACTTAAAAATTTCAAATTTTTTTTAATATTTCTAAATTTTTGTGACTAGTATATTTTGAATTTAACTTACCCGCGGGATTTCTTATCAAAAGTAGGCCAATTAATTTATTTTATTAACTTATTTTGGTATCAAATGATTTAATTGTTGACAATTAAAATATAATAAAAACTGAATATCTAAATGATAGGAATAAAAGTTTCAAATCAGGAAAAAAATTTGAAAAACTTAACTGGAAGACCGGGAAATATAGAAATTTTGAAATCATTTCTTTGTAGCTATTCTGGAACTTCTTAAAGATAGTCCTGAAAATTTGTGATTGTAAATTTTTGATAGCTATGAAAATATTTGTAAAATTTAAAACAAAAACCGCGCGGCATATGTAGTAGATTATTGTACTAATAGTTTAACTAATAATTTTATTGCATTGCAAATGATATGAACTGATGTGTAAGTTTTCTTAGTGTGCCGTCAACTGATTCCAATAATTTTATACCATGACAAGTGATCTCTATAAATTGATCCCACCGGAATCACCATAAAGGTTTTGAAGATGATGGTTGATAATAAATCTTTGTGAAACTGATGAATTATAAAATCAGTTGTCAGTTGGATCTAGTCTGTGGGATCAATTGTCGCGTGTTCACTTGTCAGGGATCAGTTTTCTAGGTTCATTTGTCATTGAACCAGTAATATTTACTAAATATAGATATACAAATCTATGGAGTGATCGAGTACTAGTTCCCTGATCATGTGCTAGTTCCTTAATCATGTACTAGTTCCCTAACCATGTACTAGTTTCCTAATCATCTACTATTCCCCTAATCATGTACTTGTTCGTTGATCATGTACTAGTTCCCTAATCATGTATTAGTTCCCTGATCATGTACTCGTTCTCTGATCATCTACTAGTTTCCTAATCATCTACTATTTCCCTAATCATGTACATGTTCGTTGATCATGTATCATGGATCAGAGATCAGTTATCATGGAACTTTTCCATGACTATTAAAAATTAACAATAAAAAAATTTTCAAGTCTATCTCTAAGAAGTTCGGAGTCTTTATAAGTTTTAAATCTTTATGAGGCTTAGAAAAATTATTTTATATTTTTTAGTCCGTTTTAAAAACGTGGTACATTAAAATTCTTTTTTTTACTTAAATAATTTTAAATTGTTTATTTATTTGTTTGTTTTTTAAAATGAATATTCTATAATTATAATACAATAGCTTGAAGAAATCACCGCTGTCAATTATTAAAAGAAAACGATTAGAAGAAATTGAAGTATTACCAGCTAAAAAAAGACAAAAAGCTTGTCTCAGTGAGACTATTATCATAAGTGATGATGATGATGATGATGATGATGATGACGATGATGATAATAATAAAAATAAAGTCATCGGTAGGAGATTGAAAAAAAATCCGGAAGTGATTGTCGTAGACAATTGCAGCTCTTCTAAGATAAACAATAAAAGATTAAAATCTTGTGATGACAATAAAAGTAATTCGGAAATAAAGAGAAAGAAAAGAATGGAGGAGAAAATTTTGGAAAGAAAAAATATGAGGAGGATGGAAAATCTTAAGCGGACGCAAAATCGTGCACGTAAAAAAGCTGGTATTAATTTTATTTATTTAAAGTGTAATTTATGACTCAGGCATTTTTGTGAATATTTATAACAATAACCCTCGGTAAAAAGTTTTATATGTACGTATATTTTATTGTTATAGGTGACAGTAAAAAAAATAATGATGAAGATGACATCGCTGTGATCTGGTCTTCAGAAAACGGAAACAATACTCGAGTAGATAAAAAAAATGAAGGGCCAATTAGTACAGATAATACTGAAAAAAAAACTGAAGGATTATTTTTTGTTGACACGATAGGCGATGACAGAAATTTAAAAAAAATTTCTTTGCTACCACCTTCGAAAGTTTTGTATACAACAAACTCGTTTTCGAAATTTCAAACAGTTCCTACGACTGCTACTACAACAATAACATCGGAAAAAGTCAATAATAATAATAATATTGATAATGATAATAATAGAGTAACAGATGATACTTGTAATAAAACGTCTCGTAAATTACGAGAGATTATTGTCGATGGTCTTAATGTCGCATTCGGGTATGTTCGATTTATTTTAAATTCTTTGTTTAAGAGCATTTTTAGACACTCAAGTAGCGCACGGCTTTTCGACATCTGCAAGATACAAGTTTTGAGGATGTTTTTTGACATATTGAGACAGCAAAATGTTGACAAAGCGATAAAAAATTTATGTCACTGAAAAAATATCTGCTTAACAGACTTGACTCAAGTGATGACAAAATTTAAATTACCATTAAGCCATTTTTAAGTTGTCTCTGTGCTACTTGGGCAGTGCCCTTCTCTCGCTTTTTAAAAATATTTAATAGCTCAATTGCAGTCATATTTAATTAATTAAGAAAATTAAAGCATGATTGATAATTAATTTTTAGATACTCACTTGGAAAAAGACTTTTCCAAAAAAATGGCTTGCAGTTGATATTAGATTATTTTCAAGATCGTGGACACACAATCAAAATATTTTTACCACAAAATCAACGAAATCGAAATCGTGAATTTCTTGAACAATGGTATCGAGAAGGTTTAGTTGTTTTTACACCTAGCAGAAATGTTGGTGGTAAAAAAATAGTACCTTATGACGACAGGTAATTGTTACTATTTTTCATTCATTAATATAATATATATATTAATATTAATATTTAGAGGTGCCTATTTCTAATTTTCCATTTCCCATTTAAATAACATGGGAAAAATAATATTTTATTTTTTTATTTTTCTAGCTCGGCATTCGCACCTCATATAAATAAGTCTATAGCATAATCTTACAGAGAATTTAACGCTCTACAAAAAAGGTCTCTTATCATTTTTTGATAAATCCATCCATTCAAAAGTTATTAGAGCTGGAATTCAGACCTATAATAAATTTCCAGATCTTTTTACTTTTCCAGCAAAACTATCAGACTTGTCAAAAAATGTCATAGAATCTTTTTTATAGACAATTTTATTTCCTACAAATTATTTTCAATGAAGTTTTTCGAAATTCCGCATTGTTTTCTAGTTATTTTCATTTTAAAGCCAAGCTCGTAAAAATAATAGTCTTCTAATCTATTCTGAGAACTTGACATTAAAATGTAAATAACTAGAAAACAATGCGGAATTTCAAAAAACTTCATTGAAAATAATTTGTAGGAAATAAAATTGTCTATAAAAAAGATTCTATGACATTTTTTGACAAGTCTGATAGTTTTGCTGGAAAAGTAAAAAGATCTGGAAATTTATTATAGGTCTGAATTCCAGCTCTAATAACTTTTGAATGGATGGATTTATCAAAAAATGATAAGAGACCTTTTTTGTAGAGCGTTAAATTTTCTATAAAACTATTCTATGGACTTATTTATATGAGGTGCGAATGCCGAGCTAGAAAAATAAAAAAATAAAATATTTTTTTTCCCATGTTATTTAAATGGGAAATGGATAATTAGAAATAGGCACCTCTAAATATTAATATTAAGAGCTCCGCTTTTAACGGGCTTCTTTTCTCACCTACCTGCGAGTTTTCAGCCTGTTTTTTTGTTGAAAAAAAAAGTCGCTTCAAAATGGCACACTAATATATATATAGGGTATTCCATGCCAAATCATAGTTTGAAAGATTTTAATTTTCAATTTTCTTCATTTTATATTTTTTCCCATCAAAAAAACTCTTCCTGTTAAATTTTGAAACTTTTTCTATCTGTTCAAAAATTGCTCTTTTTTGAGTTTGTCGCCATGACTTGATTAATTATTTTTATAAATTTCTCAAGTACACGGAAAAAAAATAGTAGTGGTTACTCTCTGGGATAGTACTGAGTACTATCCCGGGCAGTAGTGGGTAGTCTACATAGTAGTGGGCAGTCTGGATAGTAGTGGATAGTCTAGATAGCATACAGTACTCTCTAAAATTTTTTTTTTTACAGAAAGTACTCAGTACTATCCCAGAGAGTAACCACTACTATTTTTTTTTTCCGTGTAGTTTTTAAAATTTTTCGCGGTAAACGCATTTAAAATTAATAAGCAGTCGTTAAGTTCTTTACTTATTTTTTCAATTATAAAATTTTTTTATAGATTTATTGTAGAATATGCAACAAAATGCAAGGGCATTATAATTTCCTCAGATCAGTATCGCGATTTGTGGAAAGAAAAACCTGAATGGCGGGAAACAATCGAAAATAGATTACTAGCACCGACGTTTGTTGGTGAGTATGTCATGTTTCCAGATGATCCGTTAGGTAGAGGTGGTCCGTCGCTGTATGAATTTCTGAGGCATTAATTCTTTAAATGCTGCTTAATTTATAATTCATTAAATATTTTATTATTTATTTAATATATGTATAAACATTTTTTTTCTCGCTTTACGAAAAAGACATATTTTTAAATTATAATTAAATTTTTATTCCTTTTTTTAAATATTATAAAAAATGATTACGTGTTTTGTATGTACATGTTTCTGTTTCTATTTCAAGTACAAATATTCAAATAAATAATAATATGTATTTATATAAAAAATTCGTGTGAAAAAATTTATACTGGATCCCAGGATGGTCTCCAACACCATTTTCGAGATTGACGCACAAAGTCCATACTCTCTTGAGCTGTTTCGCGAGCTAATCGCTGCATCGGCGTTGCTGTATTTGAATCTATTTTAGCACTTGACAAAATTTTTTCGTGCTCCAACGCTGAATTTACATCTGCAAAAACAATAAATATGAAAAATGGTTGACCCTGTGGACCAATCCCAAGACTTCCCGCTGTTTTCGAACTTCGAAGCCAAAAAAATGGATATTTTGTTGTTTAACCGAAAAAAAAACATTTGGCTAAAAAAAAATTAATTTTTGACATACGATATCTTTGGAACGAAGCAACCGATTGGTGGCAATCGAAAGGGCTCACCAAGACTTAGAACTGATTACATTGTGAGGCAAATCGGGCAAGTAGTTTATGAGTTAAGGGGGGAAAGGGGTCTGAGATACAAAAAAAGAGGATATATTTGTAATTTTTTTTTTCATAGTACCTTTTTTAGTAAAATTCCTAAAATTTGTGGCATTATTAAGCATCATTCCAAGAATGTTCTGCTAAATTTTCATGAAAAAATGTTGAAAAATGTGCCAGTGGTAGTGGGGAGAGACGAGTCACTTAAAAAAAGTCTCCATGCCGTAGGCAGGATAACTCATGACTGCTTTATCTGAAATCAAAAAACCAAAAAGATTTCTTTAGTACAAAAGTTTATCTTGGATTTGAACGAAAGATTTTTTTTTTTCAATAATTACTTATTTTTTAATTAAACAAAAGAAGCAATTTTTGGGGAAAGTCCAAGTTTTTTTATTGCACCTTTACCAAAAATTCAAAAATGAATATTTTGTTTATTCCTTCGTTCATATCCAAGATGAGCTTTTGTACTAAAAAAATCTTTTTGGTTTTTTGATTTCAGATGAGGCAGTCATGAGTTATCCTGCCTACGGCATAGAGACTTTTTTTTTAAGTGACTCGTCTCTCCCCACTACCACTGGCTTATTTTTCAATATTTTTTTATGAAAATTTAGCAGAACATTCTTGGAATGATGCTTAATAATGTTACAAAATTTAAGAATTTTAATAAAGAAAGTACTCTGAAAAAAAAAAAACTCAAAAATATGCTCTTTTTTTTGTATCTCAGACCCCATTCCCCCCTTTAGGTAAAAGACTCAGTACCCAATCTGGAAACTAGTACTCGATCACGTGTTTAAATATATACATTTACTAAATATAAATATACAAATATATGAGTAATCGGGTACTGGGCCTCTTATCTTAAAATATCAAAAGTACTTACTCGTCTTAGAAAATAATTTATTAAGTACATAGTTATCATCATCAACGACTGCCGCATTTGATGACGATGATCCTCCAGAATTAGAGTGACCGAGCCTGCGGCCAATCAAACAAGACACCTGTTCACCATCGAACAATGCCGACACTTTACTTTCTTTTCTCCGAGTCAATTCCTTGGATTTACATTTTTTTTTATTATCCTTAGAATTGTTATCTCCAAAAAGCCGATCAGATTCAGTAGCAGTGCCATCGATCGGTTCATTCAAATTGAACAGTTCTGTTAAATCAGACGTCTGAAACAGCCTTCGCTGACGTGGATCATCCAGTACCCGATTTGATAGCAACAGTTTAAAAATCTGTCGATGATAAATTTTTTCTTCAATAGTACCGGCAGTGATCAATCGGTAAATGGTCACTTGTTTGTCCTGGCCAATTCGCCACGAGCGTTCACGTGCCTGAGCATCAGTGGCCGGGTTCCAGTCAGGGTCATAAATGATGACACGATTAGCTCCAGTTAAGTTGATTCCCAAGCCCCCAACTCTTGTCGTTGAAATAAAAACAAGATAAGAATTATCTTCATTAAATTTACGAATCGTTCTCTGGCGCTCGGACATCGCAGTCGAGCCATCAAGTCTCAGGTATGTGTAGTCTTCCTGCTGGATCAAAGCCTCCAGTATATGGAGCATTTGCCTGCTCTGGGTAAAAATGACTACCCGATGACCCTGACGTTTCCAAATTTTCAGAAGCGATCTCACCACCGTCATTTTTCCCGACCTCTTCCAATATCCAAACTTCTCTAGATCAATATTCTCACTGGCATCCATTTCTTCATCAGAACCCTCATTATCTTTAGTATAAATATACAAATCAGGATGATTGCATAATTTTCTCAATGTTGTCAGTGCGACTAAAAGTTTTGCTCGGTATCTGTTGTCACCGGCGGTTGATTTTTCATGTAATACTGAGCTAACGCAGTCAGACTTTAAAAACTCTTTATACAAATCAGTCTGTTCCTTAGTAAGACTGCAAAATAAAACTTGTTCATTTTTTTCAGGCAAATTAATGTGATGTCTGACATCATTTTTAGTTCGCCTTAACATGTAGGGACTGATCGCTTCCTTCAGCATCGTGGCGACTTGTAAAGCCGTTGCTTCTTGTAGTAAAGAAGCGTTGGCGTATCCACCTCTGGTGATTGGCGTAGCGCAGTGCTCTATAAATGCATCGATGGTCCCAAGTTTTCCTGGCAAAATGAAGTCGAACAGAGACCACAATTCTTTGAGTGAATTCTGCATTGGGCTGCCGGTCAGCAAAAGCCGATGGGGAGTACAAAATTTTTTTACGACTTTGGTAACTTTTGCCTGGGGATTACGGATCTTGTGACCTTCGTCCAAGACGACGTAGTGCCACTTGTAGGGTACGAGTAAGTCCGCGTGATTTAAGACACCAGAGTACGAAGTCAGCAAAACTCCACCGGTCTTCAGACTTTCGAGTAAATCTTCAGGGTCGCCTTGATGTGTTCCCGAGTGATGCAGGGTCACGACTCGCAGTGAAGGCCACCAGTCATGGAAATGGTGGACCCACTGCTCTAGTAACGTCGCTGGGCATACGATCAAAGTAGGACCGAGTCCGCGGAATCTGCCGCCATCGGACAGCAGTTCGCTGCAATCAAGGCCAGCAAAAAATGCTATCACCTGTACAGTTTTACCCAGACCCATTTCATCGCCGAGTAAACCTCCTAAGTTACGGCCGTGTAACTCCCAGAGCCAGCGGACTGATACCTTTTGATACTCATACAGTTTTTTCCACAGTGACCGTGGAACTTTGAATAAATTATCGACAGTCCGAAGACTGTCATCAGACTTAGTGGATTTTATTTTTTGGTCGACTCTTTTTTTGTACAACGATTCGTCCCCATCATCAAGAATTCTGCTTCTCTTCTTTGACGGGTCAATTGACAGGCGTTTTTTTTTCGCTTTAGGAACTTTGCTGGTTTCTTCCTCTGAATCCTCGTCACTTGGTACGTATTCGCTGCCGCTGTCATCCTGATTGTCTTGAGGATTTTCTAAAGACCCAGATGGTTTCGGAGGTTCGGTAGTAACTGAAGGCTCTTGTTCATTCTGATTAATAGAAGAGTTTGAAGATTCTGAACTTTTTCTTTTTTTTGTCTTACGCTTTTTGCTGGTAGATAAGTTTTCTTTGGCCTGCTGCAACTTGGAAAGCTTTGGCTTCTGAAGACTCTTTTTCTTAGCAGCAAACTCTGCTTGTCTCTTAAGATATTTTTCCAAGTCCAGTAGTCCAGTGCTGGCATTTAATGAACCAGGGGAATCAGTTTTCTTCGACTCAGCTTCAAAAGGTGTGATCTCTCCCACTTTTACACGTCGATCTAATTCAGCATTTTCGAAATTTATTTCTTTTTCTTCTGCTTTATCTAATGACGTTACGGATGATGCTAAAGACTTTGAATTTAATTCTATGTGATGTGACAGTTCTTGATGGATACTTTCTTCACTGCGGATTTTAACGATCTAAAAAAAATTAAATCTTTTTATACTGAATAGTAAATTTAAAAAAAAATATTTTACCTCTTTGAGATCGTTGACTTTATCATCGTTAGCTGTCTCATCGTCTTCATCCATTTTAAATACTTATTATTGTTTATAATTTGAATTATTAAATTTTTGGTTTATTCATGTGATGTAAGTAATTAAAAAAAACATGAACTGGCATGAACATGTAGCAGGTAAATATAATTATAAATTTATAAGTATACAAAACATATGTCTACCTATACCAAATGTAATGAGACTTTTGTATAGTGTAGTACATCAACGATGCCCAGATGGAAAATTATTTGTGCGCATGACGAAACTTTGAAAAAAATAGATTTGGCGGGAAACTTTTAAAATTTTTTTTTAAATGACTAATAGTTTTTATGTTTATAAAGGAAAAAATTTAGTACCCGATCACTCCGTGTATTTTTATTGATATATTAAGTAAAATTAAATAAATATATATGTTAGGGTGATTCATTTCCGCAAAAGTTTTTTTTTTAAGTGCTCAAGCAAAATCTCAATCTACATCAAAAAACAAAAATTCTCACCAAATATGAGCTCTTAATTCCAATGCTAAGTACTTACTATTTGATTTCAAAGATTTCCCATTTAAAATACACGTAAATTAAATTACTTTTTGTTTTAACTTTCTAATACTCAGCTGCGTTTCATGATATCAACAGGGTTTTGGTCGCAAATTGTAGGGCATTTGGTGGTCTTCAAAAGTGCCCATAGTTACTTAGCTGTTATTCCAGCTGTTTCACTTGTGTCCGCTGCGGAACTAATTTTTCCTATGAAATTGACCTTTATTGGCTTGCAGAACGTAAACCAATGAAAGTACACTAAAATCGCTCATGGAAATTTTATAGGAAATTTTATTCCCTTCAAAAAAAGTCCCGTGAGTCAAGCCGCTAAAGTCCATAGTTTCCGAGTTATAGTCATTTCAATAATTTGAAGAATAAAACATCAATTGTAATTTGTTTTTTTATATTATATTTTTCAAATTATTGAAATGACTATAACTCGGAAACTATGGACTTTAGCGGCTTGACTCATAGGACTTTTTTTGAAGGGAACAAAATTTTCTATAAAATTTCCATGAACGATTTTAGTGTACTTTCATTGGTTTACGTTCTGCAAGCCAATAAAGGTCAATTTCATAGGAAAAATGAGTTCCGCAGCGGACACAAGTGAAACAGCCGAATAACAGCTAAGTAACTATGGGCACTTTTGAAGAACACCAAATGCCCTACAATTTGCGACCAAAACCGTGTTAATATCATGAAACGCAGCTGAGTATTAGAAAGTTAAAAAAAAAAAAAAGTAATTTAATTTACGTGTATTTTAAATGGGAGATCTTTGAAATCAAATAGTAAGTACTTAGCATTGGAATTAAGAGCTCATATTTGGTGAGAATTTTTGTTTTTCGATGTAGATTGAGATTTTGCTTGAGCACTTAAAAAAAAAGAACTTTTGCGGAAATGAATCACCCTAATAAATATACAAATCCATGCAGTGATCAGGTACTAGTTCCCTGATCAGGTTCTGGGTCTCTTACCTTACAGATGTACAAATACATGAGTGACCGGGTACTAGTTCTCTGATTGAGTACCAGATCTTTGATCAGGTACTAGATTTCTGATCAAATACTAGCTCTTTTACCTTATAGATATACAAATATATGGAGTTCTGTCGTGCCTAACAAAAGAAATTTTTTTTCATTCACTTCTGTGTTAGCGTTCCTCCAGAAGATTCACCTGATACCCCCGAGGGCACCAAACTCGTCTAAGAAATTCTATGTCGAGAAAACCTAGACTCCACTCCCTGAGTTCAAAAACAGTGGGAAGTTTTGAGGTTTTCCGGTCAACCGTTTTTCAGATTTTTTAAATACGAAAATTTCAAAATTCTTTAGATTGATGTTCGGGTTTAAATTTAAAGCTACAGCTTACAGATAATTTTTCAAAGAAATTTCGAAACGGGAGTAAATAAAAAAAACGTTTATTTAAAATGAAGTAAATGAAAAAAAAAAAATCAAATGATAACTTATATATAATTATTTATTTTTTAAATAAATGAAGATTTACATTTATCATTCATAAATTACATATTTATATATAACTCGAATAATATCGATAGATTTATTACGCGATATCACAATACTTCTACATTTACTTGCGAAATTTGTGCGATTGATATGAACTGATGATAATACTTAAAAATTATTAATACTATTATACTAATTAATAGTATGTAATTTTATTTGTCTGTAAATGTATATATTTATTTATTTGCGTGTGTACACTGTATGTAAATGTATATGTATGTGTACATAATGTCTGCATATCACCAAAAATATAGTTCAAAATTTACTTGTGAATAAAATATTACTAACATGCAATTCGAGAAGACAAGTTTTAAAATGTTTTAAGATTTGTAATTATTTTTTTTTCGTTTTGTCTTGAGTTTAAAATTTCAATCGTTTTATTTATTTTAAAATGTTCTCTTAAATATCATATTAATTTGATACTGGCTCTGTTGCCAATCGAATTCTCGCAGTTTCACGAGATCGATTGTGTACTTCCGCTGTACGGAAAGTTATTCCAAAAATATCTTCATGATATCTGTTTTGATCCTAAAAATTTAAATGATATTTCATTTTAATAAGTTTTAATTATTTAGTGTCCGTTCATAAAATACGTTCGCACTCAAGGGGTCTAAGAGAACGTGACGTTTGCAGGCCATCAAATAATTTTCAAAAATTTTCTATCAGTTTTTTTCAATTTTATTTTTTTCTGTTTACTTTGAATATCGTTAAAAAAAAAAAATTAATGTATTCGAGTTCCCAAAACTGTATTTCCTCGTACCCCATTTTGCTCCACTTCCCTCACTTCTATAAATATTTTAAAATATAAAAAAATATGTACTATTAATTACCATATGCGAGTTGGAGATCTGTCATATGCCCGCATGGAAAAATATATATGTAAAAATTATATACGTATGTGACATATATAACATATATGTGCGTAAAAAAAAATATGTCAACTAAATTTTCAGATAAATGTATGTATGTATGAAAATATAAATGCTTACATAAAATTAATAATATATCAAACATATATTATAAATAAATTCCACATAAATGAAAACATATATGTGGACATATGTAGAGATATATGAAGACATTGGGGTGCTTCGTTTAAAACTATTTTTTTTATATATTTATATTTGAATACATTTTTATATATTTATAAGTGCATATATGTCCTTTATATTCATATATAAATATACTTATGCATATACGGGTCACAGAAAATGTGGCAGCGTGACGAAGAGGGGGGGGGTCTTTAAAGGTAAAATTTTGTGACGTATTTTATGAACGGCCTCTTATTTACTTTATATTTTTTTTTTTTAACAACTAATTTACCCTCAAAGAAAGCATGTAAGCTTCAACTTCTTTGTCTGACATTTGTCCGTTCGTTTGAATAATTTGCTTCAATGTCTGATAAACATCTTCAGCCATAGTACAGTCGCCGCAAACATAAAAATGTCCATTTTCATGCACCAGCATATTAAAAATTAGTAAAGCTTCAGCTTGGATTAAATCCTGGACATAAGTTTTCTTAATCTCTTGTTCACGAGACAAAGCGAGAAAAACTTTATCTAGTACTCCTGCTTCCATCATTTCTTGCTTTTCTTCGCAGTAGAGATTTATGTTTTTTTGACGGCAGCCGAAAAATAGCCAAATTTTACCGAACTCTTGTTCTTTAATATATTTAAAATTTTTAATAATGAGTGAAAAGAATTTTTAAAAATTTATCGAGGAAACTTGAGTAGTGAATTTTACTTACGGGGTTCGAGCTGCATTTGAGCATAACGATGGTGCCAGAATCCTCTAAATGGAGCTATTCCTGTACCTGGACCTACTAGAATCATCGGAGCACTAACATCAGGAGGCATATAAAAGTTCGGGGCACTGTAAATTTTTTAGAATAAATATTAAATAATTATTGATGTCATTTATTACTTTTTTATTATCGTTAAAATTTACCTGCGTACAAATACGTATAAAGGCTCGCCGTCATTTATTTCATTAAGATAATTAGAACATACACCGTAATGAATAGGTCCAGTTCCTCCTAAAAGTAATTGTAATAATTAATATTAAAATTAATTACTTACGAAATGACTTAAAAATTTTCCTTGAAATTTAAATCAGATTATATAAAATTATTTGAAAGTACAAAACGCTCATAAATATGAAATATAAATATTGTTATAAATTAAGGGGGGGAAAGGGGTATGAGATACAAAAAAAAGAGGATATTTTTGTGATTTTTTTTTTCATAGTACCTTCTTTAGTAAAATTCCTAAAATTTGTGGCATTATTAAGCATCATTCCAAGAATGTTCTGCTAAATTTTCATGAAAAAATATTGAAAAATAAGCCAGTGGTAGTGGGGAGAGACGAGTCACTTAAAAAAAAAGTCTCCATGCCGTAGGCAGGATAACTCATGACTGCTTCATCTGAAATCAAAAAACCAAAAAGATTTCTTTAGTACAAAAGTTTATCTTGGATTTGAACGAAAGATTTTTTTTTTTGTCAATAATTACTTAATTTTTAATTAAACAAAAGGAGCAATTTTTGGGGAAAATCAAAGTTTTTTTATTGCACATTGAACAAAAATTCAAAAATGAATATTTTGTTTATTCCTTCGTTCAAATCCAAGATAAGCTTTTGTACAAAAGAAATCTTTTTGGTTTTTTGATTTTAGATGAGGCAGTCATGAGTTATCCTGCCTACGGCATAGAGACTTTTTTTTTAAGTAACTCGTCTCTCCCCACTACCACTGGCACATTTTTCAATTTTTTTTCATGAAAATTTAGCAGAACATTCTTGGAATGATGCTTAATAATGTCACGAATTTTAAGAATTATAATAAAGAAAGTACTCTGAAAAAAAAAATACAAAAATATGCTCTTTTTTTTTGTATCTCAGACCCTTTTCCCCCTTAATCTAACTAATAAAATTAATTACTATTTTAAATTACCCTGAGATTTGTACTGCACGATAGCAACTGTTAAATGAATTTGTCCCTTATGAACAAGCGGTGAAGAAGAAATACTATAAAATCTAGGCTGTAGTGGAGTTAAATGAAGAACAAAAAGTGGAGCGTATGGTTTTACTGAAGGAAATTCTTCCAAAACTTCAAATAAATTCGGATACTTCCAGTGTTTCCAATCTTCGTAAGCCGCCGAGTCCTTTTATATTCAAAATAAATATATTTTTCATTAAAATGCTGGCTAAACATAACAAACAATCATGATAAATATCAACCTACGGTAGCTAAGAGATTGAGCTGAGCTTTTTCTTTAGGATTTTCAGCAATTGATGCAAAGTATCTTAGAAGATTAGGCGTCGGCGGAGTCGTGATATCCAAAAACCGTGTAAGTAACATTCTCAAAGAATTCGGTGAAAACCTTTCATGAGGTATCCAGGTTTTAACAACTCCTAATTTAAAATTTAAAAAGGTCATATATTTTTTATAAAGGAATCAATTGTAAGGCGTAAAAAAATAATAAACCATTTGGCGTATGAGATTGTTTTTGCGTTTGAAGCTCCATAGGAGTATCAAAATCTATTGTTGGTTCAATACGAGCAAGAATTCCCTCAACCAGTTCACTCTTATTACATGCAAATACTCCTAGATGATCTCCTGGCTTGTAAGCAATTTCCATGCTTGCTAAATCATCTAGTTCTAATAGTAACGTAGTCGCACTAATAAAATAAATATTCATTAAAAGTAACTAATTAATTATTTTAATTTGCTGAAAAAAATAAATACACTGTAAAAAAATTTCGGAGTGAACGCGGAGTGGATGTCTTTTTATTTATTTAATTCCCTCGGAGTGAATTTCACTCCGAAGGGGAGTTTCGGAAAATATTGATTATAAAAAAAATTACCAATACATAGTGAGCTTAGGTCTTTGATATTTTGAGATTAATATTGAGTACACGGAAAGAAAAAAATGGGAATTTTTCCAATTTTACATGGGGAAAATTCCTTTGTTGGCATTGTAAATTTTACTATGCTAACATGTGAATTGTTGCTATGTTACATGGTAAATTTTGCTTTGTAACATAGGAATTATTCCTATATAGACAATGTAAATTTTCCTATAGCAACATTGAAAAAATAATTATGTTACATAGGAATAATTCCAATGTTAACATGGGAAAAATTCCCATGTTAACATGGGAAAAATTCCCATCTCAACATGGGAAAAATTCCCATGTTAACATTAGAATCGTTCCTATGTTAACATTGGATTTGTTCCTATGTCAACATGGGAAAATTTCCCATGTTAACATGGGAAAAATTTCCATGTTAACAAAGTAGAAATTACCATGTATATAAAAGTAAAATATTTGTAAACTGATGGTTTCAAATTTTCATAACATTAAATATGGGTCATTCGTTGATGTACAAGCCGTATTTAATGGCAAGTTAAATGCAATTCAAATGTATAAATCAAAAAAGAATGTACTTGCAGAACATCAATAATTATGGCACCTTTTTAATTAAAGTGAAGTACAATGATAGTAAAAATATTTTGTAGCTCTTGGATGTAAGTTCATCTGCTTTTAATTTGTAATTTTTTAAGTACAATCGAAATTGATTAATTTGTAGGTGCTACAAAAAAATTTTTATTAAATTACACAAAATTTTTTCGGAAACTTTGAAATTCTATTTTCGTAAACGGTAAAACCTTCACATATCCCTATTTTATCGCTTTAAAGCTTAAATGATCAAAATGACCAAAATATTTGGTATTTTACCTTCTTGTGGACTTTTCCCATGCGACATAGCAATTTTTCCTATGTTGACATGGGAATTTTTCCCATGCCAACATGGATATTTTTACCATGTCAGTATAGGAAGTTTTCCCATGTTACTGGAGTAATTTCTTCTAAGTTGACATGGGAATTTTTCCCATGTTGAAAAGGAAAAAATTACTCCAGTAACATGGACAAAAGTCCTATACTGACATGGTAAAAATATCCATGTTTGCATGGGAAAAATTCCCATGACAACATAGGAAAAATTGCTATGTTGCATGGAAATTTTTGCAATGGCAACATGGAAGATATTCCTATAATATATGGGTAAAATTCCTATAAAATATGGTTATATTTCCATTGTTCCTTGGTAAAATTTACCATGTCGATAAAGCAAAATTTGCCATGTCAACAAGGGAATTACTCCTAAGTAAAATGGGAAAAATTCCCATGTTTTTCTTTCCGTGTACGTAAATAATTACGAGCTCCCTTTCCATATATTTACGCGAAATTATTTTTAAAAATTATAACCAGCTAATAATAAAACTTTCACTGAGTCACAAACTGTCGTATGACTTACATCAACCATACCACGAGATAACATTTCATATTGCACCGAAATATAAAATATTCCCATAAAAACTATCTCACTATAGCTATTCAATAATTTAATATTTTTACTATGTATTATATATATGAAATTATAATTTAGTGAGTTACTAAAACATATTATAAATTAAAAACATAATATTTTAAGTTTAATTATTAATATTTGAATGAATTATTTACACGGAAAGAAAAACATGGGAATTTTTCCCATTTTACTTAGGAGTAATTCCCTTATTGACATGGCAAATTTTGCTTTATCGACGTGGTAGATTTTACCAAGGAAAAATGGAAATATAACCATATTTTATAGGAATTTTACCCATATATTATAGGAATATCTTCCATGTTGCCATTGCAAAAATTTCCATGCAACATGGCAATTTTTCCTATGTGGACATAGGAATTTTCCCCATGCCAACATGGATATTTTTACCATGTCAGTATAGGAATTTTGTTCATGTTACTGGAGTAATATTTTCCTTGTCAACATGGGAAAATACCCATGTCAACTTAGAAGAAATTACTCCAGTAACATAGGAAAAATTCCTATACTGACATGGTAAAAATATCCATGTTAGCATGGGAAAAATGCCCATGTCAACATAGGAAAAATTACTATGTTGCATGGGAAAAGTCCACAAGAAGATAAAATCACTAAAGTACCAAATATTTTGGTCATTTTGATCATTTAAGCTTTAAAGCGATAAAATAGGGATATGTGAAGGTATTACCGTTTACGAAAATAGAATTTCAAAGTTTCCGAAATAATTTTGTGTAATTTAATAAAAATTTTTTTGTAGAACCTACGAATTAATCAATTTTGATTGCACTTAACAAATTACAAATTAAAAGCAGATGAACTTCGAACAGATTACATCCGAGAGCTATAAAATATTTTTACTATCATTGTACTTCACTTTAATTAAAAAGGTGCCATAATTATTAATGTTCTGTAAGTACATTCTTTTTTAATTTATACATTTGACTTGCATTTAACTTGCCATTAAATACGGCTTGTCCATCAACGAATGACCCATATTTAATGTTATGAAAATTTGAAACCATCAGTTTACAAATATTTTACTTTTATATACATGGTAATTTCTACTTTGTTAACATGGAAATTTTTCCCATGTTAACATGGGAAATTTTTTCATGTTGACATAGGAACAAATCCAATGTTAACATAGGAACGATTCCAATGTTAACATGGGAGTTTTTCCCATGTTGAGATGGGAATTTTCCCCATGTTAACATTGGAATTATTCCTATGTAACATAGTTATTTTTTCAATGTTGATATAGGAAAATTTCCATTGTCAATATAGCAATAATTCCTATGTTACAAAGCAAAATTTACCACGTAACACCAGTGATGCCAGAACATGGGATTTTTTTACCCCCTCCTGCCATTACACTCCATGCTATTTCACCACTGGAAGGGGTAAAAAAATCCCACGTTCTGGCATCACTGTGTAACACAGCAAGAATTCACATGTTAGCAAAGTAAAATTTACAATGCCAACAAAGGAATTTTCCCCATGTAAAATTCGAAAAATTCCCATTTTTTTCTTTCCGTGTATTGAAATAATTATGTTTATAATCAACAGCTGTTTCTATTAAATATTAATTTACTTAAGTATTAAAACTCCGGACCGGAGTGAACGCGAATTGAAATAAAATCCGCGTCACTCCGAAATCACTCCGCCATAAAAAACTCCCTATTCACTCCACATGCTGAGTAATTTTTTTTAAACTCCAGAACTCCGAGTAACGGAGTGAATTCGGATTTAAATAAAATCCTCATTGACTCCCGATTTTTCACAGTGTATCCTAATATACGATATCTTTAACTCAAGTAAATTTTTTTTTCAGTGAGTAATTAATTTAATAAATTTACCCAGAATCATTTCCACTTAAATTTGTTTTCCTTAACATATTGCAAGTCGTCACATTTCTATTGTGGCACTTACTTAGAGCTGGAAATAAATATCATCATAATTATTAAGTAATTTTTTGACACCCAAGGTGATTTGATTCAAATAAATATAACTATACATTTAGCGATTGGTTGAGGATCGGCTTCAATAAATCGGACAGTTGATCTAGATAATGCTTCAGACCCAAGTGATAGCGCAACTTCCAGCAGTGTGTCGTCATCATCAAGACAAAATGTTTCACAGGCAACAGCAAAAGTATCAGCAGCCCATTTTCGGAATGCCTGCTCTTGACCACACATTTCATCACCCTGAGATAATTTATGTAATCGTTCACCACCAAGTTCTCCAAGTAAATTATCAACATAACGACCAAATGCACAGAAATTTGGATAAGCTGACGAACCAAGAGCAAATACAGCGAATCTATAAATATTCAAAGTTATCCAATTAAATACATTAATAATAATTTATTCTCTTAAGAGCATCAAAGAGCTCGAAAACAGCAGCAAGTTTTGAGGCTGACCCGCAGGGCAAACTGTTTGATTAATTGATAAAATTTTGATACACTTATGACAGTTAGAAGTCATTGAAAATTTTTAAAAAATGGGGGACACTGTCTAACAATGGACAGTTAACAACTTTAAACAGTGTACCTGACATTGCTGAGAGGTCCAAAAGTATCTTCATTTTGTGATTCTGTAGTAGATCCACGAAGAGAATCTAATCTATCTAATTTTTTGACACTACCTACTTCGGTTTGACTATTAGCTTTTATAAATGACTTTGAAGTCGCTAATCTATACAAAAAAAATCACATAATTATATTAATAAAATACATAATTAAATAAATCAATATTAACCCGGGTCGAAAAATTTGATCTGCTTTAAATCAAATAAGAATTCAAATTCAAATTTTTTTTCGTATAACTCATAAACCGATTTGCCTCAAAATGTATTCAGTTCTAAGTCTTAATGCCCGCTTGAAAATACCATATATGATAAATATATACGGAAAAATATATCAATATGAGACCATATAAGTGGCCAAAAACGATATGTGTTTTCTTATATATAATATAGTAAGTTTTAATATAATTAATTATATACGTAAGTTTATAAGTTAATACATGTATTGTATATATTTATAATCATATATGTAAACCTATAAGTTAGCACATATATGTATTACATATATTGATAATTATATATGTAAATTTGTAAGCTAGCACACATATATATTCTGAACACAATGTTTGAATCTTATAACAGAGAGAGAAAGACAGAAAAGAATAGATTTTATTTATTCTTACATATTTATGGATACTTATATGGTTCTATATATCGAAAAATATATAAAAATTTATAAAGTTGAATACATGGTACATATATCGTGCCATATAATGATGAATTATATATGTATTCTTATTTGTTTCCATATATAAATAACATTTATGTTTGAATATATTGAAATTATAAGTTTACAAATATATAAATAATATATTGAAGTTATACGAAAATATATGAAATCATATAAGAGAAAACATATATAGAAAAATAATAAAATCGGCCAAAATCTATATACAGTTCTATATAAGATTTCATGTACTGTCACATATATATTTATATCTGTAACATATATTTTTTAATATATGTTTACCATATATATTTTCATGCGGGCGAGACCTTTCGATTGCCGCCAAGTATGATCGAATCGGTTGATTTTTTCAAAGATATCGTACGACAAAAATTATTTTCTTTCAGTGAAGTGTATGTTCTATCGGTCTAACAGTTTTTTGAGCTCAAAGAGCTCAAAAATTATCAAGTAATAAACTCTCTGAGCTCAAAAATAGCTTAAAATTGTGACTTGGTCCGCAGGGACAACTGTTTTTCAGATTGTTTAGCCTGTTTTTGATTGTCTTTAGATCAAAAACAGCTTAAAGTTTTGATAAAATTTAAGAAACAGACTAATTAGTCCGAACACAGTTAAGTCAGACTAAAATCAGATGAAATTCATCAACCCAGTAAATTTAATAATGATAAAAAACTAATTTACGTTATTTTTGATTCATTATTATTATTATAAGTTTCATTCATTTTCATAGCATATAAATTTTGCGCAAACGCTTCACCGTTTTCCGGTGGATCTCCATTACCAAATGTCGATGTAATCACAAGAAGTAATGCTTCATGTTCAATATTACTGATATCATATTCAGCCATACTAAGAACTTGGGAGTGAAATGCATGACCTAACAATTCACCAAGTTTTTCAGCATACATTTGTGATGTGCCTGTTTCAGTTGCGAAGAGAACTGTCGCTTTAATACGTCGTGATAAAGCACGTCCAAAAAGTTTTGACGTAAACTTCACAGCTCTGATAAAATTAATTTATTTTAGATAAAAATTGTTATTGATTAATTAATTAACTAAGATATTAGTAAGAAAAATAATAATAATACCTAGCAATTTGTTTAAAATGAAATTTACGACGGGGTTTTTTAGATGTTGCTTTTTTGTCACGACCCTTTTTCCACACATGAGTTTTCCAAGCTGGATCTTGTGCGTCATAAGACGGTTTTAAATGATACAGAGCCATTTCCTGATGAAATACTGGTGTAATAGAACCAGATAGTGGTGGTACAATCCATAACCAATCAGCTGGACAACCTTTTCTTAGTCTCATTTCATTTTCATAGTGTTTCATGAATGATTCAGATGCAGTGTGATGATCTACTATCGTTACATTCTTTACCTGTAAGTAATTAAATTCAAATGCTTACGATACGCAGTAAAAATTATTGTTAAATTTAACACAATGTGTGGTAGAAACGGACACACAGTTGTGTAGGATTTAAACATGAAATTTGTGTTAAAATCTCAAGGAAAATTCGGGTAATACGAGAAGTTAATTTATCAGTTTTTAAATGGCAGTGGCGACAAAAAAAATGTTAACTTTTACATTTTATTTTTGTACCATGGATATTCAGTAAATATAATTAATATATTATGAAGAGATTGTCAACGGTGATGACAATTATTATTTAACAATCAACTATTTTTTGATAGTAAATAATTTTTTTATTAGAGTCAAAGTTTTAAAAAAATCACGTGATATTTAATACCAGTTGCAAATAGTAAATCAATTAATTTCTTTTAAAAAAACAAAGCCACATTTTTATTTGGCGAAAAAATAATTTTAACATTACATTAAATAATTCGAAATTCTAACTAAATATTTTTTATTGGTATGATAAAAATTCCAGCTTTTAGTAAATGGTAAATTTAATATATTCATAATTAAAATTTTTAAGTTGAATTTACATTTATAAAATGTCCATTTCACTTTCATTTTTATAATAATTCTTTCGTGACTATCGATTGGCTTTTTAACATAAACTTTGTGTTAATTTTAAAGTAACACTTAATAAATTTTGATAATTATAATTTTTGTAGCAAGTAACACTTTTAAAGTGTTAAATAGTAGATCGTCTTAAAAATTTCAAGTAACGCAGTGAAATGTGTTGATTTAATAAAAAATAATCAACACAAAACATTTAACACAGACCGTTTTTCCCAGATACACAATATTGTTTACTGTGTACAATTTGTTTTAAAAAACAACATAAATATTTACGAAAGTAATGATAATAATAATGAGGGCAATTAATTATACGTGATGGAATTTACCTGGAAACTGTAGATTACTGCCACATTGGCCTCAATCATCGCTTTATCTTTCCAAAGCGTGATTGGAGTCCTTGTATCTAATCCCATATGTACTGCGATTGTCTAAAGAATTTAAAAATTGTGTAGATTACAATTAAATTTTTTTTAAAGAAATCTTATGGATTAATTAAAATTATAAATAATATAAATATCATGACGAATACTTCAAGAAGATTATAGCGAGTTGTGTCACAAAGATCCCGTGCTCCAATTTCAGTGCTCATGTACCAGCCGTTAAATGGTGCTGCGGTAAATTCTAGACCACCACAATCAAATACCATTGATGAAACAGCAGGCAGAGCATACCATTTTAATTGTAATTCTTCAAACCACTCATATCTAATTTTAATAAAAAAAAAAAAATTATTATTAATGAGTCGTAATTTTTAATTATCAATTTTTATTTACGTCGGATGTTTTATTGGAATTTCCAAAACAAGCTCTGATGGAATATCGAAATAATCTGGATCATGTCCGTTTGCTGAAAGCACCAATGGAAGAATATCAAAGCGGGTGCGAATTCCTGACCGCGGTCCACGCCAGCCGAGTTTGAAACAAAGCTAAACAAAAATAACAATTTTTATTTTGTTTTGAACACTTTTTTATTTTAAAAGTAATAAAAATGATTTGTAAAAAAATAATCGGGATTAAGGAAGAATAGCCACTGTGATGAATAAAAAAAAATTTTTCGAAAGTCAAAATTTCGATAATTGACTGAGTTACAGTTATTTTAATTAGAGTATCGACACTAATCTTACTAAGGGAAAGAAAAGGGTGAATAGAAAAATTTAAAAAGTCAAGTACATCACTGAGAATAAAGATAAAAAGAAAGAACTATCATGGTCCAGGATTCGATAGTTTGATGTAAGTATAAATATTTTATACAGTAGGACCTCGTTATAAGACTACGCGTTATAAGACTCTTCCGCTCAATTTGTTAAAACTCGCTCGGAACGCTTCCCCCACCAACAACTCAATAAAAGTTTTGTACCGAAACCTCGCTATAAGACTAACGACCAGTACGACTAAAACCGAGATAAAATATACATTCATAAAGATTGTAAATTAAATAACTTATTTTCATAAAAAATAGTTAAAATTTCGTGGTATCACTAATTAACAAAACAAAGAACGACAAAATTTTGTTTATTTATGATTATATATGAAATAGATTTACTGTATAACAGAGTAGAGTTGAACCGAATACATAAATAAAACGCAAAACGACGATAGTCTTATAGCGAGGTTTGGGCGCAAACACAGTTAAGCACATTAGTGGGGATACCTCAATTCTAAGAATTTTTTCCCCTACAACCCCCAGCTAGTCTTATAACGAGGTCCTACTATATTCCTTTAATTTTCCCGAAAAACAAAGACTAAAAATCGCTTATTGGTTGCCGTCACAGCGGCTATCCCTCACAAGTAAAAGACTTACGTCAGTAAATTCAGCATTGGCTGGATCACCAAGAATAGTCCCATCTTTATTTTTATAACCCGCATAGCTGATTAATTGCGAATTCCAAACTCTGTAGTCATGTTTGCCGTCAGTTCGTTGAGGAAAAACAGTTATTGCTGATCTGTGAAATAATTATAATAATAATAATTGATAAATTATCTGAGTTATTTTTCCTCAATGGTAATTAAATAAAACCTTATATTTCCTTTGTTAGTTCCATATTTAATGTGATTACATATTGCTTCGAACATTCCACTGGTCGTTGTCACATAACGGCAATCAAAAACTTGTAATTTTGACCACTGTATACGACCAATACATCGCGCAGCATTTCTCCAAGCTAACTTAGCACCAAAAACAAGCTCTGTTTCACTTAATTGATAAGTTCCAGTTGATAATATTTCTCTTTGGACACTTTCTAGGCGTGAACGATAAGCTTCGCTGTTAGATCTAATTCAAAAATTATAAAGTAGCATTAAAATAAACTCCCTTGAGGAATTAATTTCACTTCGAACCGGAGTTTTAAAATTGCAATAAACTCCCCTTCGGAGTAAATTTAACTCCGGGCATTAAATAAATACGCGGTCATTTGCTCTGCATTCACTGCGAATTGATTCCGTCTCTTGGAGTTCCGGAGTCTTAAAAAAAATCATTCCGCATACGTAGTAAATAAGGAGTTTGTCTTTTCGGTGAAGTGATTTCGGAGTGTCCTGAATTTTATTTCACTCCGCTTTCACTCCTATTTACAATTTCAATATTAAAATAAACTTCCCAGGGTAAATTTTACCTCAAGGGGATTAAATAAATAGTCATCCACTTCACATTCACTCTGGATTTGATTAACGTTCACTCCGAAAATTTTTTCAGTGTACATACAAAAAAATAATAAAAAAAAAAATAATAATAATGATTAAAAAAATGACAGCTAAATATGAATCGTTTATTTGAGAAACCCCATTAGTTATGTTTTTTCGAAATTGGGTTTTTTGCATTTTTGGGTTTTTTGGATGTCCTCCCATAGAAATTAATAGAAAATCCATGAAATCAGTGTTTAAAAAACAATTGATGGGCTTACAAAAATTTCATTTTATTGAGAAACCCCATACGTCAATGACTTATGGGGTTTCTCAAATAAACATATGCAGTTTTAGTTTTATAGAAATAATTTTTTCTTCTTTATTTAAAATTCGCGCTTTTTCTGGAAAAAAAAATAATATGTCTAATTAAAATACTTAAATTAATTATTATTTTTTGTAATTTCTGAGTTTCAGAGTTTAAATACATATTATATACTTCATATTATCAGTCTAATAAATTATTTGAGTGGAAAAAATAAAAAAAACAATGATTTTATAACTTTTTCCTCCGTTTGGTTGAGAAACCCCATAAGTCAATCAAGTTTAAATCATTTTTTTAAGTAGTTTCAATTAAAAAATTGAATTTTTCTTGTTTGAATATTTTCCAGAGACACAAAAATTATTCTCTTCAATTATTTATTTATTATTTCAATGGCAAGTTTTTCCAGAAAAATATTTTTTGTATTTCCTGAAAAATTTTGTTTTCTTGACTTATGGGGTTTCTCAAATAAACGATTCAATTTGTTAATGAATTGCCAGTTTTAATTTTTCATTAATTACAATTAAACCAAAAGAATTTGAAAAGTGATTTTCAAAAGATTTCTTCCATTTAAGAAGTCGTGTAATAAAAAAATAACATAGATCAATCGGTTGTGTATTTTTTATATTATTATGTTTACCAACATCCGTACGTACTGACAGGCATCAAAATTTTTTTTTCAATCATTGTTTTTAAAAAAAGTTACTTGCAATTGAGTTCGTTTTATTCATTAATAAATTATTTTTCAAATGTTACGAATTTTGGTCATACTTTAATGTGTAAATATAATTTTTACGTGAATAAATTTGCTGGTACAGTGTAAGCTTCGCAATCGAGTGGTGCAATAAAACCATAAACTAAAATTAAATTTAAAAACAAATTATAACTTTACCTTCTTATGGATGCAAAATACTGTTCTAAAAAGTCTTTAGCATGAATTAAAAGTTCTTCTTTCTTCCTTGGTTCGGTTCCATGAAACGGAAGACTCATTACACTTCCTAGACACACTTGCCCCGAGCATAATGTTTTCTAATAAAAAACAATTAAATAATTGTTAAATAAACAAGTAACAAAAGTAAAACAATTATAACATACCACCATCCCTTTGGGATGAAGTAAATCAAAGGCTTCTGTTTTCTGCGTGAGATTTCTGAGCTTCGTAGATTTTTTTTGGCCTCCAGTTTCCGGCTGGTCTTTCATTTTTGCCGATGTGATATTTTTTCAGTTACAATAATTAAATTTTTAATTGCGCTATTTAACGAATATATTTATTTTTTTAGTGTACCAGTTGATCAGGTCAACGTACTAAGAATAGAACCGCCATCAAGGAACATCAGTTCATCACTGCGCGTTAGCGTGTGTACCTGGAGCTCTTGATCCAGCGTACTCGTATTTTTTTCAAAGGGGAATACCCATAATATCTGGGCCTGCGCAATTCAAATTATACGCATGCGCATTTTAAATTTTATTAAAAACTTATAGCGGGAGTTTTAAAAGTTAACAATAAATAATTAAATACACATGCGCAAGAATTTTAAACCGCATGCGTAATATCATATTATATACGTATGAATGTATATATTGATATATATATGTGTACATATATGTATACATATACGATAAAAACACAACACAGGGGTCATGTGATTTACAATTGATGAAGAATAAAAGTAAAGAGAAAATAAGGAGGAAAATAAAGAAGGAAAAGAGGAAAATTATCCCGGGCGAATATCTCACATGCGCCACAGCATCGCCATTGATTTACAAGATATAATATTACGAATCTATTACAATTACCTATCAACTGTCATGATTTATTTATTCGATCATGACCTATTACTAGAGGATATAAAATTAATTATCTGTACATAATACATTTATTATAATTAATTACACACTATTTATCATAGTTGTTTGTAAAAAAAATATATAGATATATAATTTAATTATTAAATAGATATAGATGATAATATATATTTTTGTAGATGAAAAGTTTAATTATTTGAATTTTTCTTTTATAATTATTGGAAATTTTAAAAGATGATATTGATTTTTAAAATCTGTGAATGACCTGACCTCGGCAGCGCACTGCCGACATCAAAATTTCATTGATTTGCTTTTATATGTGCGTATTTTTTTTTTTTTTTTTTTTTTTTTTTTTTAATTGAATTATTGAAAATTCAAAAATTTTTTGCTTTAATTCACGAAGACTTGGAAGGTAAAATTTTGAATCGCTGAATTCAAATTAGGGTGTAAATAAACTAGGAGCTGCCTCGAGGAATCCTGATGATGAACTTTGAGACTAGAATTTAAAAATAATTTTTTGAAAGTAAGATTACTTTTGTAAATTTTTGAAATTTTAGAGAATTTGTTGTAACAAAAAATGATTGTAATTTTATGACGAGAATTTGAAGTCTTGTTTGATTTTACAAGGATTAAATTAAAGTAAAGAAACTACATGTAATTTATTATAAATGAAATGAAAATTTTGTACTTTGAATTCAAACTAAATCTGTACTCGAATCGAATTGACTCGGAGTTCCGGAGTTTTAAAAAAAATTATTCAGCATACGGAGTAAATATGGAGTTTATTTTTTAGATGAATGTTTCCGGACTGTTCTCAATTTAATTTAAATCCGCATTTACTCTGATTCAGAGTTTTAGAATTAAAATAAACTCTTTAGGTGTCAATTTAACTTCGAACAGGAGTTTAAAATTTTAATAAAATCCTCTTCGGCGTGAATTTAACTTCAAAGGCACCAACTGAATTTACAGTCATCCGCTCCAAGTTCACTCCGAATTTATTCCAAAAATTTTTCATAGTGTATATTATTACAAAAAAAAAATTTTGATATGGTCTTGAAGTTAGCAGACAATTGACAATTTTCGAATTTCTGTTTTTCAGCAAATAAATTACAAAAAAAAAAATCGGTCTGTCGGTTGACCCTGCGGGCCAGCCCCAAAACTTCCCTAGTATTTCGAGCTCCTTGAGCTCGAAAAGTTGTAGCAGAGACATTTTCGAGCTCTTCGAGCTCGAAAATACTTTTGTATGCTTTTATTTTCAAAGAATAACGTTTTTTACAATTTTTTCTACAACGATATCTCTCGAACGAATAAACCGATTGAGACGTTTAAGGTGGCAATCAACGCGTTCCATTGAGTTCTATAACTGATCAAATTTTTAAATTGATTCATGGAGTCGTTTTTGAGAAATTTTCAAAATACTAAAAAAAATTTTTTTTTTAATTCTTTCGACAACGGTTTCTCTTGAAAGATTTAACCAATTTGGATGTTTGAGGTGGCATTCGACGCGGCTTATGAATCTCCAGAGCCCAGTCCATTTTGGAATTAATCCATCGAGCCCGTTAAAAGTTATCCAAAAAAAACATTTTTGAAAAAAGTTAATTTTTGGAATATCTCCGAACGAATCCTACCGATCAAGTTCAATTTTTTTCGGCTTTTAGATATAGACAAGCCGCGTCGAATGACACCTTGACGATCAAAATCGGTTCTTCCGTTCAAAAGTTATAGATATTTACATACGTACGTACATACACTCGGACATCATCTTGAAATTAGTCAGAATAGCTTCCTAGAACCTCAAAACGTCGACATCTGTTGGAATTTCGATTTTCACAAATCGGACTAAAACCAATAACTTCCTGAATTTTTGAAAATTTGCAATTTTCTTAGCAGGAAGTTCAAAAAACTAAAAATATTCACATGTAGAAAATTGAAAAAATTATAGGTGTAATTTTTTCAAATATTTTTTTTTTTTATTATTTATTGTTTAAAAAAAATTCAAAAATTTATTGGACATTGTAATATTTAAAATTAATTGTTTTTACGATTATATTTATTAGCAAACAAATAAAAAGTTATTTATGTTCATCAAAAATGTTTTTATTCTTCAAGTACTTAAAGAGGTTCGACCGACATTAGTGACTCAAAGTAGTGTTTGAATTTTTTTGTTTGCTAAATTCTCCTAATAGTTATGAAAATTCATTATTTTAATTTATAATAACATAACGAATTCATAAATTAATATTTATTACTTATTTAATTAAAGAAAGTAATGAAATTACTTGGTTATTTTTGACTCATATGATTTATTAAAAAGATTTGGCAACAGCGCGTTCTAACTTCTTACACATCGACATTCAAATTAAAGCGGGAAAAATTTATTTCTAATCTTGTCTCTCTTATTAATGTATTTCTATCTTTGTTTTTTCTCTCAGCTACTTCCATGACGTTGCCAAACCCTCAATAATATGTATCTCTGTTGATGAACGAGATTAAACAATAAAGTTTAACTTGAATTATTTAAATAATTACAACGGTAACACTATATTGTTAAAATCTTATCATATTCTAAAAATATTCAAGTTTATGGCATGTGGCTTTTTATTTCTTAAACTTAGGAGGTTAATAATGAAAATAATCGAACAAGTCATGACGGGAGCTTGTCCGCCATAAGAGCCTGTGTATAAGAACTTTAAAAACGTCATTTTTAAATCTTCTTTTCTAAAAATCTAGACGGTGGATCATATTCAAATTTTGAGAATACATAGATAAAGTACTTCTTTACATGTATACCAAGTTTAAAATCTTAAAGTTGGAAAATCCTTTTTACATTAGATTCGGTCGAACCTCCTTAACTCTTCTCTTTGCAACAGCCAATAAAAACAAAGTATGCAATCACGTGAACTACAAAAGATTTTTAATTGGTCAAATTTGAAAACTCCAGTAGTTAACAAAACTAACGGCGGCACTGCATTCATTCTTGATCAAGAAGCTGAGGCCATCACTTGGATATTAAATCTCTATCTCTCTACAATCTCTTTTTTAAATAAATAAATAAATTTATAATATAATTCTACTTAAATAAATCATAATAAAATTATTAAGCCATAGAATCCGTATATTTATGCAATAAATAAAAATGGATCCAGAAGCAAATAAACGTAAAGGATCTTCAGAAATAACTAAAGAAGCTCCGGATAATAAAATACGTCGTACAACATCTCGAGAATCAGGTTCTTTAAATTTTGCAATGCTGAATAGTCAATTAGTAGAAAAAATAACGGCTATTTGGAAATCAACTTCATCGAGTGCCAAAAACTCACAAGCCTATGAGGTAGGATTTCATAATTGACAATCTTCCGTTATCCTGACAAATATTTACGATAAGTCGCTATCCGGTATCATTATTATTTTTTTTTTTTTTTTCAGGGTCAAGATATTAATGTTGTAATAAAAGAAGCAGAAGAAAAATACATACATGCTACTAAAGTCGTTCACTCGATTCAAAAAAAATTATTGTCCTCTGAAAACCATGTTACTGAATTAAGTATCGCTTTACAGAAAGAAACTGCGGAAAATCAATGCTTGAAAGAAAAGTAATTTATTTATTTTATAACCTATATGAATAATATATCTAATCGTTAATTATTTTTATCTCCGGCGATAGAATTAATTAATTGATATTTTAGGGAGATCAAGGTCGATTATGTTGAAAACATTTTATATTTATTATTGATAATTAGCATTTTTTTTTATATTGTACTAGATAGACGACAAAAGATACAGGAAAAATAATATAGATTTTCTAGATTCGTGTAAATTTATTTAGATTAAAGCGAAAAATATAAAAAAAGCAAATTGTCGGTTTATGAAAATTCAACATTTCGATCTGTTAAAATCGGGACATTAAAAGAAGAGGTGAAAAAAATTTAAATTCAAAGAGATCTAAGAATCCTAGTAGATCTAAATATTCATTGATACGAATTTGATTTGAAAAAATTAAATCAGATATCATTGGATTCGAATTATTTTTTGGAAATTGTCCTGTTTAAAAATTCTGATTAATTTATATAATAGCAATAAATTTTCATTGAAATTTAATAAAAATCAATTGGAAATTTGGTATTTTTATAAGACTGAATGAAAAATTTTATATTTATCATCGATAATTAGCTTTTTTTTTTAATTTTAAAGTAAAAGCCCCTATACCTGCTCAGTACCATTAGTGGCTCACTTTGACTGTTTAAGGCGGTTTTTTTATAATTTCTATAAAAAAAAAAAACAACTAACAATATTATTATTGATAAATAATTATTTGTGAATCTAAATATATTAAAATATTATGTATCAAATTATTTTATAATAGATTATAGATTTAAATTGAATGACTGTTTTCAAAATCGCGCTCAGCCGGGCATTTTTTACTTTAACGTTCATTCGTTAGATTAAATTTAGGTTTCGTCAAATTTTTTAAGAATTGTTATAACTCTCTTATTAAATACATTTTTAAAATTCATGAAATTTTATATTATGATAGAATAAAGTAGTATAATTTATAAATTATTTGTCCACATCAATAAACTTATCATAATTTAATTGATATTGTCTTTGAGCGACTATAGGGCCATGTGTTGATCGAGTAATGGTACATCGCAACTTTTAGTGAGCGACTATGGGTACACTCAAGGACCTTATTTAAAAAATTAATAATAATTAATTATCAAGATTATTTTTGAAACTAAAATTTTATTCTAATACTCGAAACTTAAAAAAATAACTATAAAAAAAAAATATGGTTTTTCATTTCATTTATTAATTTATATTGAGTGATTTAATCTCACAGCAATGAAAAGCGAGCGAGTATAGGGGCTTTTACCTTACTGGTAAAAAAAATTAAAAAATAGGAAAAATTATTTTAGATTTTCTAGATCTAATTTTCGTATTAATTATATCTTCGTATATTTATTTATATCAAAGCTCGAAACATAAAATTCAAATTATCGAACTATAAAAATTCAAAATTTCGATTTAAAAAAAAAAAAGGAACAATAAAAGAAGATGTGAAAATTTTCCAATTCAAAGAGATCTAAATAAATCCTAGTAGACCTAGAAAGATTTATCGATATCGATATAAATCTAAAATTTAAAAAATTAAATCAGATATCACTAGATTTGAATTGTTTTTTGGAAATCGTCCTGTTTAAAAATTCTGATTAATTTATATAACAACAATAAATTTTCGATTGATTCTGATTGAAATTCAATAAAAATCAATTGAAAAGGTATTTTTCTAAGATTGAATAAAAATACTAGGGTAAAGGTAAAGTTTTTGGCCACTTTAGGGTCAGTAGACACTTGAAAAATTAAAATAAATTAATTCATAAAAGACACAATAACATAATTAATTTTTAAAATATGATTAGAGATACTTTTGTCCCACTATTAAAATCAAAATTTCATTTTACTCTTTTTCATTAATTACAATAAAGTATTAAATGTCCAAAAATAGGCCAGTGGCCACAAATTATTTATATTTTGTTTAGATCCGCAGCAGCTTTGGAATTATCAGAGTCATTTACCCAACATGTAAGTTATATCAATGAAACACTGAGTAGATGCAAAGATCATGCTAAAATTTTAGAAGGAATGTACAGTGATATAATTGTTAAATTACGAGATGACAAAAAACTTTTATCAAAAAGAATTGATGAATTGAATCAAGCTATCTTAGGTAAAGGTAAGATTATTTTATCAGTTTAATTAAAATGTTAACTTGTTTTTTTTTTTAAATTAATTATTAATGTACTTTATAATTGTATAATTAAACAGAAGAAGAGTACAAAGAGTCTTTGGAGCAAAAAGACTTGGAATTGTCGGAATTTAAAATAAAATATAAAGCGATAGATGATGAATTATTTCAGCAGAAAGAAGAAACTCGCAAAGTTATTGAAAGTTTAAAAATAAGTACGGAAACAATTTCGAGAATGAAAATTGTTGAAAATAAATTGGAAAATACAATTAGAGAATTGGAGAATAGTTTGATTGAGGAAGAGAAGAAAAAAATTGACCAAATTAATTTTATTGAGCAGAACAAAATTAAGGAGGTAAATAATTAATATTTAGAATTGGCATACCTCAAGCGGGAAAGTTTGACAGGTTTTTTATGTCCGACTATTTTTTTCGCATAATAATATTTCTACACTCTTTTAATTATACCAAAATAGGTCTAATTGTATACTAGCATGTACAGACTTTATTGAGGAACAATTTGATCCTAATATTAAATTGATTCGTTATTTTAATAGTTTTAAATAAATTATTTTAAGTCGAAAAACCAGTGCTGTCAACGTGAAAATCCCTGGCAGATTATTCTATTATACAGTAGTCGGTAAATTGCGATATTTTTTCGCGAATTTGCTGCAATCCTGGAATATTTTACGGTAGAAGTGTAATATTTTAGCATAATAGTGCAGCAAAATTGCGGTGTTTTAACGTTAAATGAAATATTGTACCACGTTTACGCAGTATTTTACGAAAGTTTTCGGTAATCCAGGGATAGTTGATGGTGACCGTGCGGTATTTTACCTTAAGTGCAGGAAAATTGAGGTATTTCATCGTGAACGTGCGAATTTACTGCAAAATTACCGGAAATTACCGCAGTCTAGGATGAACTTCCGTAACTTATTGTAAATTACCGTATATTCTTGTAATTTATAACAGTATAGGTTTGAAAACAGAGCGACACTCAAGAAAAAAAAGGATATTTTTTAAAAAATATTTTTAAAAAATACAGTAGGAACTCGTTCTAAGACTAGCTCGGGGTTGTAGGGGAAAAAATTCTTAGAATTAAGGCATCCCCACTTTTGTGCTTAACAGCGTTTGCGCCCAAACCTCGCTATAAGACTATCGCCGTTTTCCGTTTTATTTATGTATTCGGTTCAACTCTACTCTGTTATACAGTAAATCTATTTCATATATAATCATAAATAAACAAAATTTTGTCGTTCTTTGTTGTTAATTAATTATGTGATACCACGAAATTTTAATTATTCTTTATGAAAGTAAGTTATTTAATTTACAATCTTCATGTATGTATATTTTATCTCGATTTTAGTCGTACTGGTCGTTAGTCTTATAGCGAGGTTTCGGCGCAAAACTTTTATTGAGTTGTTGGTGGGGGAAGCGTTCCGGGTGAGATTTAACGGAATTGAGGGGAAGAGTCTTATAACCCGTAGTCTTATAACGAGGTCCTACTGTATTTTTTTTTCTTTTAATTAGATAAGAGAATATTATGAAAAAGAGTTATCTTTAGTTCGAGAAGAACTTGATGATACTAAAGAACAAATTAAAAGTATTAATGAACAGAAAGAAGAAATACTTAAAAATTATGAAGAAAAAGAAAAACTTGTTGAGAGTTTAGAGAAAAAAGTTGAAGAATATTCGTAAGTAATTTTAATAACTATTTTTAATTATTTTGCTTGTCTTTTATTATTTGGATTTAAATTAAAATTTAAAAATTTATTTAGAACGCAGCTAGGGCATTGGAAAGCTGAATTTTATAGAGTTAATTTAGCATTGCAACGAGCTGAAGAAGAAAAAGTAAATCTTGAAAAAAAACTTAATGAAAAACAACATGACAATTTAATGACATCAGATAAATTAGATTTAATTACCCGCGAAAAGTGTAATTTAGAAAATGAAATAAAAATGTTGAATGATAAATTAATTAAAGAAGAAGCAGAAATAAAAGAAGAAAAAATGAATTTTGAAAAAAAATTAAATGAGAAACAACAGGACAATTTATTGATATCAGACAAATTGGATTTGATGACTCGTGAAAAAAGTAATTTAGCAGATGAGATAAAAATTTTAAATGAGAAATTGGTCAAAGCGAACGAAGAAAAAAAAGAAATTTTACAAGAGTTGGAAAAAAAAAAGTTACAGCTTAAAGAAGCGATACAATTGAGTGAAAATATTGACGCGGATTATCAGCACTATCAAGAGAATAAAGAATCAAAAATGACAGAGCTACAAAAAGAAATAGAAAATTTGAAAAAAAAAATGGAGAAAGTATTAATTGAAAATAAAGAAGTTAAGGCGGACAAGAAGAAACTCGAGCGAGAGCATAAAAAGGAGTCGGCAGCACAAGCTGATAAATATGCGGAGTGTTTGGCAAATTTGAATAAAGTTTTGAGCTCAAAAGAGAACGCTACTGAAGAAATGGCTGCTTCGAAAAATGCTCTTTCTACTCTTGAAACCGATCATGAAAAATTGAAAGAGAAACACGCGAAAGACAAGAGAGAAATAGAAATGAAATTGAAGAAAACTGAAGAACTTTTGGCTGAAAAAAATGATTCTGAGAAACAACTTAAAGAAGAAATATCTAAATTGGAAGCTAATTTGGAAGAAGTCAACAAAAAATGTCAAGAATTGGAGGCGAATAATTTTAAAGATGCGGAATTGAAAAGAAGTCTGTCGAATATTGAGCCCGAAGTTCGGACACTTGAGAAACCAGCGATTACTTCTTCTCAACCACGAAAACAGCCGACTAAGGTAAAATTTATCAATTATATGACACTTGTGAATACACAGTAAAAATTATTGTTAAATTTAACACAATTTGTGTTAGAAACGGACACACAATATTTGTGTAGAATTTAAACATGAAATTTGTGTTAAAATCTCAAGAAAAAATTCGAGTAATACGAGAAGTTAATTAAACATTTTTTAAATGGCAGTGGCGACAAAAAAAATGTTAACTTTTACATTTTATTTTTGTACCATGGATATTCAGTAAATATAATTAATATATTATGAAGAGATTGTCGACAGTGATGACAATTATTATTTAACAATCAACTATTTTTTGATAGTAAATAATTTTTTTATTAGAGTTAAGGTTTTAAAAAAATCACGTGATATTTAATACCAGTTGCAAATAGTAAATCAATTAATTTCTTTTAAAAAAACAAAGCCACATTTTTATTTGGCGGAAAAATAATTTTAACATTACATTAAATAATTCGAAATTCTAACTAAATATTTTTTATTGGTATGATAAAAATCCCAGCTTTTAGTAAATGGTAAATTTAATATATTAATAATTAAAATTTTTAAGTTGAGTTTACATTTATAAAATGTCCATTTCACTTTCATTTTTATAATAATTCTTCCGTGACTATCGATTGGCTTTTTAACATAAACTTTGTGTTAATTTTAAAGTAACACTTAATAAATTTTGATAATTACAATTTTTGTAGCAAGTAACACTTTTAAAGTGTTAAATAGTAGATCGACTTAAAATTTTTAAGTAACACAATTAAATGTGTTGATTTAACAAAAAATAATCAACACAAAACATTTAACACGGACCGTTTATCCCTGATACACAATATTTTTTACTGTGTATTTATAAATTTTCTGGTATTTTATGTTTGTAGGGTGAGAAAAATATTCGAATTACAGAAGACAAGGTATGATTTAGTTGTTTTTAAATAATTAAAATCATTAATTATTTACTTGCGTTTCAATTTACAGAGCCTGGGCTATAAAAAAATAAAGCCAATTTTAAAACCTCATCCAAGTCCGAAACCACCGAAATCCCCTGGAAGAAAATTAAAATTCAACGTACCTTTATCCGACTCCGATGACAACTTGGGATCAACTGAAGATTATCCTCCCGCTTCTGTAAGTAATTGACTGCAAAAAAAAAATCTATTATTTATAAGCTCTGTCTTTTTGCAGACTCTCTCATCTAGTGAAAAATTTGATAAACTATTGGAGAAATTAACAAGTGCATCAAACGTTCAATCACCAGGATCACAAGGAAGTTATTCAGCTCCAGCATCACCGGTAAGTTTGAGCGATAAAAAATAATTACGAATCTTCAATTGCAACACTTTAAATATTTATTAAAATTTAATTTAATTTTAAATTATTTCCAATCTAGGGAACGCCGGCCCAGAAAAAATTTTTTAAAAATCGTAGCGTTTCTTAAACTCTTATAATTTTATAATTCTTTAATTAATTAAAATATCTTCGTTTTTAAATATAAGTAACAATTTATCTTAAGTACTATATCACTAGAACACTAATTTAAATAAGAATTTATAATTATCTATCGTAATTAATCGCAGCAGTGAATTAATATTTATTTTGCATATAAATTAAATATTTTTACGACTTTTTCTTTAATTAAAATAATTTGTAATCGTTAATTAATAAATATCACCAACTTTAACAAACTAATAAAACCAAGCAACTGTCTTTTTATTTCTTTAGGAAAAAAAATTATTTTTCTAAGTACTCTATTCTAAATAAAAAAAAAAATACAAAAGAAAAATGAAAATCTCTAAGCATCGAGACTTGATGATAAATCCCATTTCATTGATCTTTCCACAGCCATCTTCCACTTCGAGTATCGCAAATCTCTTTCTAAAATAATTAAAATAATTTACATAATGATAAATTAGTATTTTTTTTTACTCGAGAGTAAATTTATAAGAGGTAAAAAAAAAAAATTATTGCTGAATTTATAAATTGTTCTGTATCATGAGCATTCGTATTGTAATTTCAAGTCATTCAGGAACATGAATTGGTCTTTTTTGAGGGACACATTAATATCAAATAAAAAGCACAATTACCCCAAAAATTATAATTGTACCCAAATAGTTCTTTGAAGGTATATAAGGTAAAAGACCTAGTAACCGATCAGGGAACTAGTAAAATTTTTTTATCGTTAGTTTTCTCAAGATTACTCCGGAACCGCGCATAATAAAAAAATTTGAGGTCCATATCTGAAAACTAGAAACTTGAGGCTACAATTTGCTTTTTTATTTTCACTCTACGATCATTTTTCACCGAGTTACAGCATGTTGAAAACTACCCAAACCTTTCGAATTTTTTTTCTATCCCGTAATTTTTGGGACTAGTGTATATCTATATTTAATAAATATAGATATTCAAATATATGTAGTGATCGAGTACCAGTTCTTTGATCAGTTATTAGATCTTTTAACATAACTTTTTTTTTAATCTAAGGTAAAGACCTAAGGTACCCGTGGGTAATAAGGCCTAAGTGACAGAAATGATATTTAAAATAATCGCCTCCGCTAAAGGCTACTCTAGTAGGAGGGTCTTGCATAGAGATGTTACGACAAATTTATAGAGCCCCGATACCACGTTCCCTGTCTTCTGTATTTCATCATCCGTCATATGCTGTCGTAGCGCAGAAGAAATTATAAAAAACAATCTAGTCTTCTGATTCTTAAAAAGTATTATTGCTAAATTGAAGTGATGATTCATCTCCAATACCAATTTTATTAAGTATAAAACTATTACAGTTTGCTTAACCCGTAGGTTTTATTATCCTACCGTAGTAAAATAAGGCCTATTCGTATGGTTTTTGTAAAAGGATAATTTTTTGTTTGTTTATGGTAAAAATTACCATTACTTCATTACATTTTACGGCTAATGTATTGAAATAAAGATTAATGATACATTTCGATAATTAAATGCAATATTTTCGATTCTATTAAAAATCTCCCTTAACTAGGCCTTATTACCCGCCGGTACCATATATAATTTAAAAGTTCCTATATAATTCTTTAGAGACAAATTCTACAAAAACCCATAGAAAATTTGTAGTATGATTTTTTAGGTTGCGATACGTATGAAAATCGGTGTCACGCTTAAATAACCGCAGACAAAGTAACCGCGACAAAATAACCGTGACAAAATAACCGACGAGAAAATAACCAAATGACAAAGTAACCGAATGACCAAATAACCGAGTGACAAAATAACCGACGACAAAATAATCAAATGATAAAATAACTGTTTAATGGAATATTTGCAAAAATTCAAATGTTCAGAATGAAATTTTTGTACTTTATTAGCACATACGATAACAAGCTTATGTGTTGGTCTAATCTCGGATAAACACACACAAAAACCATGATATAAGGGCACAACACGGTAAAAAGCTTATATGCTGGCGTATATTTCGATAAACACATACAAAATAAATGCGGATTTTTTATAAACTTTGATGTTATGGATAAATTCTAGATGAATTTGGATGTATTTATGTGTCACTCTCACAATCACATGAAAATTGGTATGAAAATTTTGAATATAGTTTTCTATCTAACGTTATTATGTTATTATATCATTATTTTTGAATGATAATTAATTCAATAAAATTGCGATATGTAACAATATTTTTTTTTCATGTTAAATTTAAAAATAAAATATTTTAAATATTATACGAAATGTTGAAGAATTTATTTAAATGTAATAAATATGTTGGTTATGAAAATAATTAATATGTGGTGTTATCGTGTTGAATGATTATTTCGTCATTCGGTTATTTTGTCGTCGGTTATTTTGTTACTCGGTTATTTTGTCATTCGGTTATTTTGTCGTTGGTTATTTTGTCGTGGTTATTTTGTCGCGGTTATTTTGTCTTTGGTTGAACTGTTACGCAACCATGAAAATCATACTAAAAATTTTCTATGGATTTTTGTAGTATTTGTTTTTGTAAGGAATTATGTAGAAACTTCAAAATGTTCTGAATTTACGAGGAATGCTGATGATGCAGAACATTATGAATTCCGTAGTAAAATTTTTTTTTTACCCGGGAAAATAGATAAATAGTAATTTACCATCTTCACCAACTTCTGGTGAAAATTTAGTCATTTGTGATGCGTCAACATCACTAACTTCAAATAGACCTGCGCCGACACCAGCTAGAATAGCAGCACCAAGTGCTGTTGATTCTACCATATGTGGTCTCACTTAAAAAAAGAAATTAATAATTATTTAAGCTGTTTAATTTTCACGTAAATTTTAAATACTTACCAACATTTATGCCAGTAATATCAGCCTGCAATTGCATAAGTAAATTATTAACAGTCATACCCCCATCAACGAGCAACGTTGATAGTTTTGTTCCTGAATCTTTTACCATGGCTTCAAGAATATCTCGAGTTTGGAAGCAAACGGCTTCTAGGGCTGCGCGAATTATATGATACTGCTGTGTGTCTTCCGTAATACCACAAATAACTCTATGAAGAAAATATTTTATTTAATAAAAATTACACGGAGAAAAAAGTATTGTAAAAATTACAATACTATAGTAAAATTTACTAACAGATATGATAAAATACATTCTGTATTGAAATTATTACTAAACGTTTAGTAAAATTTACTAGTTAGTAATAATTACATAATAAGATATTCAAAATTACTATGCGTAATGTATTTTTTGTTAAGACGATTATATTTTTTACTATTTGTATAGTAAATTTTACTATAAGTACTATTAATAAATACAAATTTAAGAAAGTTAATTTTCTAATGCAATATAGGATTTGTTACTGTACAAAATATTACAAATTACTATACGCAATGTATTTTTTGCTAACACGATTATATTTTTTTACTATCTGTATAGTAAATTCTACTGTGTATAGATAAAATTAAAAGTTGGTGGGGATAGCATATACAAATATGTATTACAAGTTATGAAACTTTTGTCCAAAGGAGACATCGGGCCGTCAGACATAGGAAAGAACTCGCGCGCGAGAGATCAGGGTCCGAATCTCGGTTGAAACAAGTGATTTTAAAAAAAACAAAAATCGACACCAACACCAATACAGATGACATAAATGACAATAATAATCAAAATGATAGCAATAATAATAAAAAGTTAAAAGCTAATAAAAATTTTATTTTATTTTTTTCCATTCTAATATAGTAAAATTTACTAAACGGGATAGTAAAATTTACTAAATATAACTAAAAACTAATATGCAATATAGGAGATTTTCCATAACCAGTATATGAGAAATTACTAAACGACTTGTAAAATATACTTATCTGTTTATTAATTTTTCATATAAATCATAAGTGTTTCAAGATTACTATTTAAATTTAGTAATTATTATTATATTTTTTAGTAAAATTTACTATGTTTTTTTCTCCGTGTACTAATTGTATAAATAAAATAAAATAAATAAATTATTAATCTTACCCACGGGCATCCTGTTGCCAATATGGAGCATAGAGTCCAGAGAAAGCTGGAACGAAGTAAACATCGCCTGAAGTACGGACACGCTCAGCAAGATCCTGGGTCTGTGTTATAGAGTCCAGTAGTTGCATGTTATCTCGTAGCCATGATAACGCTGCTCCTGCTACAGCAACAGAACCTTCAAGAGCGTAAGTAGCTGGTGATTTGCCAAATTTGTAAGCGACAGTAGTGATAAGTCCTTGGTGCGAATCGACTTTCTGAGTTTTAAATATTTTATATTAATCATTTATCTCTTTATTAAATTTTAAAATCTGGAAGTTAGCCGACAGAATAATTTTCCAATTTTTTTTATAAGAATTTAATTAAAAAAAAAAAAATGAAAAAATGCACATGTAGAAAATTTTAAAAACTACAGGTGCAATTTTTAAAAATTTAGCATTTTTAAAAAAATCAAAAAATTATTACACGTCGGGTAATTTCGGTATCATAATTTTATTAAAAATTAAAATTTATAACTCACGACATTGCCGGTATTATAAAGAAGAAAACATCCAGTTCCGTATGTTGCTTTTGCTTGACCAGGTTTTAAACACAATTGTCCTAGTAAAGCTCCTTGTTGATCACCTACACACTTTAAATAAAAAAAGCAAGTTACTTTTAATGATTTTACAATTCAAAAATTCATTTACTTACTCCAGAGATTGGAATACCAGCAAGAGAACTAGGGTTTGATACGTAGCCATAAATTTCAGAGCTCGATTTTATTTCTGGTAATATCGATTGAGGAATATTGAAGAAACGCAAAAGCAGTGGATCCCATTTCAGGGTTTCAATGTTCATCAACATGGTTCGTGATGCATTTGAAACATCAGTTATGTGCAATTCACCTTTGGTAAGATTCTGAAATATTTTAAATAATAATAATTAGTCGAATATTAAAAATCTTATCTTATAATAAATTAATATGATGCATTGCAAGTGTCATAAGGACGTATCCTAGCAAAAGATACCGCTGTCAAGGGATAAGGGCGCGTAAAAAAAGTATATTTCTTCCCAACTATGGATTTATTAATTAAAGATGTAAATTTTTTTATTTTATGCCCTTACGGTTTCCGGTACCAACCCCAAGTCACAAAGGCGTATAAAAAAAATATATTTTTATTCATTTTTAAATTTCTAGGTGGAAATCCATAACTTAGAAAACAAAAATTGAAAATTTTTTAGTTAACAAAAATCTGAACGACGGTTGACCCTACGGGAAAACCGCAAAACTTCCCTGAGTCTAAATTTTCTGTAGGATTTCTATAGAATTTCTTAGAAGGTGATCCTGATAAAAATTAAGGCGTTCGTGGGGTGTATCCGGCGAATCTTCTGGAAAAATTCTAGCACACAGAGGTGAAGGAAAAAATCTTTCCTATCACCGAGCCCCTGGTTTAGATTTTCTATCGTTTTTCTATAGAAATCTACAGTCGAACTCTGTTAACTCGGACAGTTGAATCGTTTATTTGAGAAACCCCATAAGTCATGTTTTTCGAAATTGGGTATTTTGCAATTTTTGGATGTTCCCCCATAGAAATTTATAAAAATATCTATCAAATCAGTGTTTAAAAAACAATTAACGGGGTGGCAGGAATTTTATTTTATTGAGAAACCCCATAAGTCAATGACTTATGGGGTTTTTCAAATAAACATATACAGTTTTAGTTTTATAGAAATAATTTTTTCTTTTTTATTCAAAATTCGCGCTTTTTCTGGAAAAAAAAATAATATGACTAATTAAAATACTTAAAGTTAATTATTATTTTTTGTAATTTCTGAGTTTCAGAGTTTATATACATATTATATACTTCATTTTATCAGTCTAATAAATTATTTGAGTGGAAAAAAATAAAAAAAACAATGATTTTATAACTTTTTCTTCCGTTTGTTTGAGAAACCCCATAAGTCAAGCAACTTTAAATAATTTTTTTAAGTAGTTTCAATTGAAAAATTGAATTTTTCTTGTTTGAATATTTTCCAGAGACGCTAACATTATTCTCTTCAATTATTTATTTATTATTTCAATGGCAAACTTTTTCAGAAAAATATTTTTTGTGTTTCCCGAAAAATTTTGTTTTCTTGACTTATGGGGTTTGCCAAATAAACGATTCAGTTAGTTTACGGAGGAGCGGAAATTTCTTTGAATCTCTGAGTTAACGGATGCCCCTTTCTGAAAAAGTAAACTACGACGTCTGCACTCTTCCATCAACATGACTGATGCAGAGATGAATATACAGAGGCATACAATTGTGTAGCATCGGGTAGGAGAGCATGACTCATAGTGGGAGTAAAGATTGAGGGAAAGTTCCGAGATAATAGAATCCGATTTAATGGAATTTGACTATAATGTTTTTTTAAACAGAAAAAACACTAGTATCGAGCTTTCATTGCCTTCTACTAAAATAATAATCTACTGTCAAAAATGCTGAGGCCAACGAGAAATTCCGCTAATCAGTAAGAAAAATAAATGATTCACTGACTAAGTAATTTTATCAACAAAATATACAAAGGGGGGCTGGCAAAAGTGTACTTTGCCCAGAGAGTTTATTCTGTAACGAAGATAAAAAATTTAAAAATACATTTCCAGCTTTCCAGTCCAATTTTATCGTCAATATTTTTTGGACTTTACAAAAAAATGATTTCTCAAGGGAACAAAAAATATGACAAACAATAAATGTACATTTTATCAGTTATGTAGAGACAATAAATAACTTACATAAATAAGCCAGGTGTCAATTGTTCCAAATGCACAGGTACCGGCTTCGACAGCTTGTTTTACTTTAGGAACGTTATCAATAAGCCAACGAATTTTTAGAGCACTAAAATATGGCGACATAGGAAGTCCACACAGTGGTTTTAAATAATTTTTATTTCTGGTTTTATTTGGTATTGTCTCTAGAACATCTTCCATTGTCGTTGTTGTTCGCATATCCAGCCAAACTAATAAAATAAATAATAATTTATAATAAATATTTGAAAAATTTTTTTATAAATTTTCTAAACAATAAAAAAATACAGTAGGACCTCGTTATAAGACTAGCTCGGGGTTGTAGAGGAAAAAATTCTTAGAATTGAGGTATCCCCACTAATGTGCTTAACTGTGTTTGCGCCCAAACCTCGCTATAAGACTATCGTCGTTTTGCGTTTTATTTATGTATTCGGTTCAACTCTACTCTGTTATACAGTAAATCTATTTCATATATAATCATAAATAAACAAAATTTTGTCGTTCTTTGTTTTGTTAATTAATTATGTGATACCACGAAATTTTAACTATTTTTTATGAAAATAAGTTATTTAATTTACAATCTTTATGAATGTATATTTTATCTCGGTTTTAGTCGTACTGGTCGTTAGTCTTATAGCGAGGTTTCGGTACAAAACTTTTATTGAGTTGTTGGTGGGGGAAGCGTTCCGAGCGAGTTTTAACAAATTGAGCGGAAGAGTCTTATAACGCGTAGTCTTATAACGAGGTCCTACTGTACTTTATACACTAGTAGCCTGTCTTCAAAAACGTAATTAAAATTTTGTTTCTTTGTTAACTTTTTTTATTATATTCCAATATTATTGTTTGAATTTTTATTTTTTGGAAGACAAATCATAATGATCTATCCTATAATTTTTTTTTTCTCTGTATGCTAGCACTCGATGCCACATCATCTTTTGTTATACTTATGTATCTTTTTGTGACCCTGTTATTAGCCATATTGGGTCTTTTTATAAATAAATAAATAAGTTCATAGGGAAGTGATGTACCTGAAGATCGTAACGTTTTTCGCACAACGAAAATTAAAAAAATTTATGTCATTTGACTGCTTAAAGGTGACAGGAGGAAATTGAGGGTGGCTACAATTTTTAGCTAGCATAGAGTACGGTTTGATGACAATCACAGACAAGTTCATAAAATAATTAATTTTCTATCACATTAGTAATTAAAATTCGCTGTCATTAATATAAGAAGTTAAATTATGTAAATTGTCGATGGGATCAATTTATAGGTATCACTTCTCGTGGTGTAAAATTGACGGGATCAATTGACAGAACACCTACTAGTACTTATGCAAAACATTTCAGAAGTCTGGATCCAGTGGATTTTTTCTTTTTTATTTCGTTTTTTTATTTTCCTTCCGATCTTCAGGTACATGAGAGGTGGACAATTAAATTTGGTGATCTCTCTTTACATCTCAGTCAAAATATATCAGTCACTGATATCTCAATGGAAAAATAAGATGTTTGTACTGAGATTTTTTTTTTCCGTCACTAAGACGGAATTTTTGAGATAAAATGAGGGAGAGACTTGAATTTAACTTTACTGCCCACCACTCTATGAATTTATAATTTTATTAAGAGGGGTCTGAACTTGTTTCTCTATCACACTCAAGTCAACCAACAATTTTATCCTTGTTGCACTTGCGCAGTAAATGGAAACTTTACCCACGGTTTTCTCTTCAACAAAGGAACATTTTTTAAAAATAAAAACGTAGATTACTAGATTATAGAGTAATGCGTCGAGCCTCGTTCTCATTTTTGCATTTAGAGGATTCGTTGGAGAGAAAAGTTTGGACAAAAATTACCATAGACCCTTCTTGAGTTGACTCGGACATGATTTTAAATAAAATATACTTAAGAAATATTTAAATATAAGAAAATAAATTTTAAAGAAAATAACCAATGGCATTGTGAAGAGGTTCTCCGGTTTTTTTATCCCAGACGACAGTTGTTTCTCGCTGATTTGTAATACCAACGGCTTTTATTGCTGAAGCTTCCATACCAAGATCTTCCAAGTTCTCCACCACTTTTGAAATACAGTTTAAAACGGCGGAAAGGATTTCTTTTGGGTCCTGTTCCACCCATCCTTCCTGAGGATATTTCTGTTTTATTTCTATTTGATGCGATGTTATTACTTTTCGTTTTGTTACATCAAATACCTAAAAAAAAGTGTATATATATTTATTCATTTTATTAAATAGAGCATGAAAAAATATGATAATCAAAATAGCAGACATCAGATAATTTTTTAATTTTTATAAATAAGTTACTTGTAAGTAAAATAAAACTTTTCGATTATACAAAATAAAATTTTTTATGATACTGAAATTAACCAACGTCTAGTAATTTTTTGATGTCTTTTAAAAATGATAGATTAAAAAAAAAATATTTGAAAAAATTACACCTATAGTTTTTTTAATTTTCTACATGTGCATATTTTTTAAAAATTAAATTGTTGAAAAAGAAATCCGAAAATTGTCAATTGTCTGCTAACTTCTTGATCATTTTTCGATGCAATTTTTTAAACATTTTTTAGTTGTTTATTTAAAATAAAGAAATTTTTTTGTCTGCCACTTTCTTTATCATAAAAATATGATAAAAAAAGTAGCAAACATCAGAAAATTTTTTAATTTTTATAAATAAATTACTCATAAGTAAAATAAAATTTTTCGCTCATGTAAAAAAACATTTTTTCAACTTTCTGATGCAATTTTTGAGTTTTTTCTCTCAGTATTTTAGATTTTTATTTAAAAAATTTTTTTTACTGTCTACTACTTTCAATATCATGAAAAAATGAATGAATATTTGAATGATAAAATAATAAACTCACTAAAAATCTAGCACTGCTGGTTCCTTCATCAATAGACCCAATGTAACAAGGACCTTTTTTAGTCTCAGGCATCTTAGTATCAAATAACTGATAATTTAAATTTTCAAATATAATTATTTAATTAATTATCTTAAATAAATTCACAGTAAGTACTAATAGTTAACGATCTGATAAAAATCACGATAAAAATATATCAGTAATTCAAATTACATAAGTAATTAAAAATTTTTTAATAATTGTACGATCGGTGTCGAGTAAAAATTACGTACGTCGTAAAAAAAATTTTTAAATAAATATAATAATTAATAAATTTATTTATATATTTATATATATATATACAAATATATAAATGATTATTGATTTCCAAGTTCAATATTTTTGACGTTTTTTTTAAAAAGTAAAACAATAAAATATGTCAATCATTACAATTGTTCACAAAACTTAATTGAACAAATTACATAAAAATATAAATATATACACATATATATAGATAGATTTAACAGATCGATTTGCGAGGAACAAAAAAATTTATACTAAATAAACAGACTTGTACGAAATAGGGACATTTTGGAAACAGACCTTGACCATCCTGTTAAAAAAAATATATAATTTAAAAAATACAAACTGTAATTGAATTGTTATTTAAAATAATAACATTCAGTACTTAAACTTGAATTGTAAAGAGTAATTTTGGTTACCAGTCATCAAATGCATTCAATTAATCAGGAAATTATAAGCTAATTAAAAAGTATCGAAATTTAAAAAAGCGCGGGAATTTAAATAAATGTAAAATTACTATAATTTGGGGATTTTTAAATTTTAAATAAAATAGCTGGTAGTTGTTATTATTGTCTCTGTTATGTGTCGAGTTATACGTAAAAAATTATTTGAAATAAATAATGAGTTTTAAAATAACAAATAACACGTGCAGAATTTGTTTATTACCGAATAAGAAAGTTGAAAATATTTTTTCAAAATCTAACTACGATGATTACAATGGACTTATATTTGAATTTAAACAAAAAATTGAAATCCACTGTGGGATTGAGGTTAGTTTCGTAATTGTGTGAAATATTTATTTAAAATTTTATTTTTATAGTTTAAATTTTAAAAAATAGTAGCTTTTTATTTTTAAGTTTTTATTTTATTTGAAATTTGGTTTTTTCATGTTGTGATTAACTACGCATTAGTTGTTGTTGATAATTAATTTTTGAATTAATTATTTAGATTGATAAGAATGATGGATTACCGAGCAATATATGCATTGATTGCATAGCAAGGATTAATGGTGCTCATGATTTATGGAAACAATGCCAAGTAACAGATAAAAAATTGAAAGAATTTTACAATAGAACTGATGGAAAAGTAATCAATTGCGTTACTTTAAAAGTAAATATAATTACATGTTATTGAGGACGGTCTCACACGTTGCCCCCCCTCCCCACATTTTAAAAATATTCAATTACAAAACTGTCATTACCGTATTCAAATTTAGTTAATTAAGACCATTAAACAATGCCTCCATTTTTCAAAAATTTTCAATCAACGAACTTTCATAACCGTATTAAAATTTTATTAATTAATTAAAATATAATTGAAAAAAGTACAACGTTGCCATTTCACTGAGATATAAATTTGAAAAAAATTACAGTTATCAATTAAGAGTTAAACGAAATTTGTTAAATAAATTTCAGTAAAATTTTTGTGGCTATAACTTGAATTTTCAAATTTTTTATGCTAAAATTTATTCAACAATTTTTGTTTAACTTCTAATTGATAATAAGTGCAAGTAATTTTGTTTAAATTTTATATCTCAGCGAAATTGTAACTGCGTTGTAATTTTTTCAATTAATGTTATAATTTTATTTTAATTAATTAATCAAATTTTGATACGCTTATGGAGGTCATTGAATATTTTTGAAAAGAGGGAGGTAGTGTCCGGGAATGCTTATAATCAAAAATAAAATAAAAGCACTAATTAAAAAAAGAACAACGTAATTAAAATTATGCCGATATATAGATTTTTAAAAATATTACTTACAGTTATCAATCAGACAGGTTGGCCACAAACTGGGAATATCGGGAATTATCAGGGAATTTCAAAAAGTATCCGGGAATTAAATTATGACAGATCAAAATTTAAAAAATTTTCAATAATACACTAGTTATAAAAATTAAGAGATATTAAAAAAATTTCAAATTTTAAAGTGATTTTCAACAGGTTGTAACTCGAAGGAAAATGGTCGTACGACAAAAACAAAAAAGGCAAATTGTAGCTTCAAGTGTCTGGTTTTCTGAGCTGGTCTTTGAATTTTTTTATCATGTGCGGTTCCGGAGTAATCCTAAGAAAACTATCGAAAAATAAATTTACCAAATTTTTGCTTGTCTTAAAAACGATCTTCGAGCTTCAATAAATTTTTTGCGATAATTACGATTGATTTTTGATTGTCCCGGAACGGTGCATTATAAAAAAATTTAAAGACTAGATCCGAAAACTAGACACTTGAAGCTACAGTTTGACTTTTTGCTTTTGTTGTACGACCAGTTTCCTTCGAGTTACAAGCTGTTCAAAATTATTAAAAAATTTGAAATTTTTTTAGTATCCCTTAATTTTTGTAACCAGTGTATTTTTAATTTATTTGAATAATAAAATTTCTTATTAAATATTTTAACTTATACATTTTAACATTGAATTATCAAAAGTAGGCAATATTAATTTATTTTATTGCCATTTTTTACGGTTTCTCACATGATTTAATTATCAAATTTAATTATTGAAAATGAAAATATAATAAAAACTTTGAATATCTAAATAATACGAATAAAATTTCTAAATCATGGAAAAATGTGAAAAACTTTACTGGAAATCCGAGAAATATCAGGGAATTTTGAAATAATTTCTTTGTGGCCACCCTCTCAGAGTTAAAAGAAAACTTGTATTAATTTTAGTCCAAAAATTTGACATTTTGAATCATAATATTGACAAAAAGATTTTACTAAAATTTATTTAAAAAATTTATTTAGCTCCTAATTGAGAAAAACTGAGTAATTTTTTTATAAACCTATATTTCAGCGAAATTGTATAAAATAATTTAGTGTAATAAAATTATAATACGATTACGACAGCTCAAAGTCATTGAATATTTAAAAATCAGTGGGGGTAATTGTCTGAGAATGCCCTCAATTGATTAATTCATTTATTTATTATTAATAATTATTAATTTACTTACTTTTTTATATTCAGAATAAATCTAGTCAAACCGGAGATTCATCGACACCAGAAAAAACCGAACATGAAGAAGAAAAAAAATTATACCACACAAATACGTTGTCTTCGTTAAAAGAAACGATTGCATTAAATAAATTACAAAATAATAATAATAATAAAAATTCCGACTGCGAAATAAATAACAGTAAGAATATAAATTTAAATGAAAGTAGAACAGAGTCAAAGCTAAATTTACGAAACTTCAAATTAATAAATTTACCAAGTGATAAAATAATAGATTATAAATATAATAATTCATTTAAACTTGTAAACTGTATATTTCCTCAGAAAAAAATAATCAAATTTGAATCGACGCTAAAGGATAATAATAATTCCTGTGAAAAAAAAAATTTAGAGGCACAAAAAATTGATTTGACTCTGAGTGATGACAGTGAAAATAAAGACGTAAATGTTGAGAATAAATCTGATAATTTAATGACAGTGAAGTCAAATAATAATTTCTGTAAAAAAAAGAAATTGGAGTCACAAAAAATTGACTTGACACTGAGTGATGACAGTAGAAATAAAGACGGAAATATTGAAAATAATTATGTTGAGTTGATGACAGTGGAGTCAAATGCTAAGACTACTGATAATAATTTCTGTACAAATAAAAAGTTGGAGTCAGAACAAATTGACTTGACACTGTGTGATGACAGTGAAAATAAAGACGTAAATGTTGAAAATAAATCTGTTAATTTAATGACACTGAAGTCAAATAATAATTTCTGTAAAAAAAAGAAATTGGAGTCACAAAAAATTGACTTGACACTGAGTGATGACAGTAGAAATAAAGACGGAAATATTAAAAATACTTCTGATGATTCAATGACAGTAAATTCAAACGCTAAGATAACTAATAATAATTTCTGTAAAAAAAAGAAATTGGAGTCACAAAAAATTGACTTGACTCTGAGCGATGACAGTGAAAATAAAAATGAAAATTTAAATGTTGAAAATAATTCTGATGAGTTGATGACAGCGAAGTCAAATCCTAAGACTATTCCACTGAGGCAACAGAAAGAAATAAATGACGTAATTGAAAATGATCACTGTTATACGAGTTTTGTGAAGCCTGTGATAAGAAAGTCACCGAGAGAAAAACGGCCAATAAATTCGAATAATGATGAATCAGAAAAAATAAATAAGAAATCAAGTGAGTCAGCTGATGTAAAACAGATCCAGTGTCATCTATGTGACAAAACGTTTGTCAGAAAATCGGCTTTCTTAAAACATATTAAACACCACAAGATAACATCTAGAGAAAATAGATTGCAGTGTAGGATTTGTAATAAACAGTTGGGATGCAATGGATCTCTTAAACTTCATTATTTAACTCATGAAAAAGAAAAACCACACAAATGTAATTATTGCGATCGAACATTTATAACGAAACGCAAACGTATTTATCACGAAAGATGTCATACACTTGAGCGACCGTATACTTGCGATCTTTGTGACGCGACTTATCCTCAGATGCATTTATTGAAGCTTCATATCACGAAGCATACTGGGGAAAATAAATACTTGTGTGATAAATGTGGAAAAACTTTTAGGATGTATAAGTGTCTGAGAGAACATCTTTATACTCATACTAAAGAAAAACCTTTTGTTTGTCGCAATAATTGTGGAATGGCTTACGGTAATTCTGGAAGTTTATTTGTGCATAGAAAAAAATGTCTCACTAAATTAACAGTGTTAGTTAATTAAAATGTTTACTTCCTTCTGAGTTTCTGTTTAAAAGTTATTGAATTACCCTGTAAAAAATTTTCAGAATTCATGACTGTATATTTAATGTCGGAGTGAAATTCACTTCGAAGAGGAGTTTATTATAATTTTTAAACTCTGGTTCGAAGTTAAATTAACTCCGTAAAAGAATTTATTTTAATAACAAAACCGGATTTAAATAAAATATATAATTACTACGAATCCACTCCAGATTTTTTCCAGTGGATTCATTTATACGCAAGTAGATCTTGTGATTTTTTTTTTTTTTTAATTCAATTTTTGAATTTTTTAAATGTTGGGTAATAATAAAAAAAAATACTTTTTTAAATGTTGGGTAATAATAAAAAAAAATACTTTTTTAAATAATTTTAAACTAAATTTAATTATTTATTTAATTCGTACTTTTTTATTTTAAATTTTATTTTATGCATTTACGAAATGTTCTACCAGATAAATATTAATTTAAATACTTTATAGACAATAGAAAATGTAAGATAGTTATTTTTATTAGAAATAAATATTTGAAATGGTTTTATTAAAGTTATTATGATGTAAATAAAGTTAATAAAATTAAGATTAAAATACTTGTTATATTTTTTTGTACATCACTATATTAATTACAATACTTAGTTATCGTACTTGATAAAACATCTTACTTAATATCACAATTAATAATTACACTGTACATTTAAGCGATAAAAAATTAAATAATAGAAAAATAATATTATTTTAATTAGCATTATCAACATCTTTTTGAGCTTCCGCAACTGCCATAGATTTCTATAAAAAAAAAAAAAATCCATACATATAATTGAGGCAAGACAATAACTCTATTCTTTACTTCTTTATTCGTAAATATTTTATATCTATTCCTAAATATCTTCCATACTCGACCTTTACATAGCAAATATGTATAATGTTCCATTAAAAATGTATGTAAAATATATTTAAAAAATTTTTTCTTCATATTGCAAAAATTATTTGAGCTGTCCACTTTATCCAAGCTAGAGTTCCTGGTGATCCAGCTTTCATCGACGTCTAAGATGGCCAGCTCCAGAATTTTTTGCTTAAAAAAAAACTGTAGGCCCGTGTAAAAAAAAAAACCGAAAAAAGGTGGAAAAAGTGTTGACTATCTAAAACTTTAAAACGTGACACAATGACAAACTTTTTTTAAAATTCTAAAAATACAAATGGATAAACAATTAGTGCTAGAAATTATTATTTTTGACTCATTTGTAAACTTTTTTTGATGCTCCATTAAAAGTTCTAGGTTTCATAATCTTTTTTCAGTGCAAAATACATTCAGAAGACTGATTTTAAACATGATACTAAAGTTAGCTGACGTCTAATAATTTCTGGATTTTTTTTTACCGTTAAATTATACAGAAAAAAATATTTGAAAAATTGCACCTGTAGTTTTTTCAATTTTCTACACGTGCAATTTTTTACTTTTTTTGTTTTTTGTAATTTATTTGTTAAAAAAAATCCAAAAATTGCTAATTGTCTGTTAAGTTCAGGATCATATTTTAAACTATTTCTGAACGGTTTCGTTTTAGCATATCAGGATACTTATTAATTTTTTGAAAGTTTAAAAAACGTTCAAAAAAAGTCTGTCATTGTCACATTTTGAAGTTTAGAGTAGTCAACACTTTTTCAATCTTTTCTCAACAATTTTTTTGATACGAGAAGCAGGAAAAATTAATTTTAACTGTCTACTATGTCCAGGTTGGAGTACTAAGTGACCCAGCTGTCATGAACGTCTAAGATGGTCAGCTTCAACTTTTTTTGCTTACAAACTTTTGAAAATTGATAAATTTTAAGGAAAATAAAATTCACATATAGAATTATTTAAAAATAAAAATATATAAGAATTGATAAAATTAAAAATAAATATTTTTAAGGAATAATTTTAATTATGAATAGATTAATTATGAAATAGGCCTACTTAGTATTGAGATATTTACGAATAAAGTAATGAATAGTTATTTCGCTATTAAATATAATTTTTATATTTAATTAAATACCTCCAGCTCTTCTAATTCACTCTTTTGAACTTCTATTTGATATAATAATTGAGTCTGTTCATCCAAACTTTTCATAAGCAGCTGAGTGTAATAAAACAAGAGCTGCAATTTAAATGTCAGCTCATCAATTTCATTTTCAAGGGAGATATTTTGTATTACTGACATTTTAAAGTTTCGATAATTATTGATACCTATAAAGATTAAATTATTGTTAGCATTTTAATAAACTATAACCTTTCAATAAGCCTCATCTATCATTACTGTACTTAAATAAATTTAAATTATGACAATAAATAAAAATAACAGTAATTAAATTGTTTAATAATTACGGATATTGAAAAAATTTGTGTAATTTAACAAAATTGTGGTAAAGTTTCCATGAGTTTGTTATTTACGAATAAATATATTTCGATTAGATTTAATTGATATGTAATCTATATATTTTTTATACATATTTATGTATGACCTTGTGTGGTGTTTGTGTGGATACTTGACGTCACGTGTTTCCGGTTTATCTAGAGACTTTTTGGAATTTCTTTTAAAAAAATGATGTCACGTTTTGCTAAATAATTTATATTTATTTTTTATGTAACCATTACAAGGTCTATTTTACATTGATTTTTATTTTAAATTAAATAAAGTGTTTTTTAATACAATGGAACAATAATAAACAAATTAGACAATTTGAAATTAAAGTCTTATTGTACAATTCAAAAATTTCATTGACTCTTTCAATGGCTAAAAAAATTATGAGCGCAAATTCGGCTGACAATTGACAATTTTTTAAATTTTTGAATAAATAAATAAAATGAAACAATAAAAATTAAAAATTATTTAATTATAAATATTTTGTTCACTTAAAAACTTATCAACTTGTACATACATACAATTATTTGAAAAAAATGTATGAATGTGAAGCTCTTAAATTAATGATTTTCTTTTGTTTAATTGATTAAAAGTCAAATTTTTGGTCGTGGAAAGAAAATTTTTAATTGATCAAATGATTGAACAAAAATTTATTAGCGATGAAGGTAACGTTGAATAATCTTTTTTTCAAAAACTGCATTTGAGAATCAAAATATAAAAAAAAAACAACGTCCTGATAAAAAAATACTGAAGTTAGCTGACTTCTATTAAATTTTGAATTTTTTAAAAATCGACAAATCAACATAAAAAAAATATTTAAAAAAATTGCACTTGTAGTTTTTTTAATTTTCTACATGTGCATATTTTTAGTTTTTTTTTTTTTTTAATTAAGTCATTGAAAACAAAATTTGTAAATTTTTAATTGTCTGCTAACTTATGATACTGAAGTTAGCTGACGTTTAACAATTTTTGAATTTTTTTTCCAGGCACTAAATTACAAAAAAAAATATTTTAAAAAATTGCATCGGTAGTTTTTTTTTTCTACATGTGCATATTTTTAGTTTTTTTTTTGTAATTTATTTGTTGAAAAAAAAATTCAAAAATTTTTGATTGTCTGATGTCAACTTCAGGATCATCCTGATAAGTCAATTTTTGAAAAAATTATAGCTTATTAAAAAATTCTTTTTTTTAAAATTCATTATTATTTTTTGGTTGGGTAAAGAAATTTGAAAAAATTATGAGACTCGTTTTTGTATGATCCTGAAGTTAGCCAATGACTTATAAGTTTTGGATTTTTGAAAAACGATAAATTATTAAAAAAAAAAATATTTTAAAAAATTGCACCTCTAGTTTTTTAAATTTTCTACATGTGCATTTTTTTAGTTTTCGTTTTTTTTTAAAATAAGTCATCGAAAAAAAAATCCAAAAATTTTAAACTGGCTGCTACCTTCAGGATCGTGTTTTTGTTGGGGTAGAAAATGAGAACAAATTTTCAGTCAAATCAAAGAGGGATGATCCAGAAGTTAACAGACATTTCGGATTTTTTTTCCCAACAAAATCCATTATAAAAAAAAAATCTAACAATATGCACATGTAGAAAATTTAAAAAACTATCGGTGCAATTTTTTAAAATATATATTTTTTTTAAATTTATTGTTTAAAAAAATATATCCAAAAATTATTTTACATCAGCTAACTTCAGTATCATCAAAGGATCGGATTTCAAAGTGGTCGATTTGGGTGTAATTTTTAAAATATTTCTTTTTATAATTTATCGTTTTTAAAAATTCAAAAATTATTAGTCGGCGACTAATTTCAGTATTAAAATATTTTGTCACTCCTATTGAATTACCGATAACTTCAAATAAATTTTTTCTCCTACAGAATTACTGTCATTTAAAATTAAAAACAAAAATTAAAAAATTTAAATCCTCGTTAAAGATTTTTCAAATTTTTAATAACAAAACAATTTATTAATTAAAATATATAACAAAAAATGATATTGGTCATGTCTTGAATACCGTGATTTCATGATCTAAAATCACGTAACATATATATAACACATGTAATATATACTAAAATGTATGTTATCAATACTGATTCATAATTTATAAAATCTTGAATGAAAATCGACAGTGTGCGGCCTAGAAAAAAATATACAATGCGTTACATTAAAAAAGTTTCACATAAACCAGCATTAAAACCCACAATTAATTCATAAAAATTAACAACCAAACAAATAAATAAATCACCAAAAATCCAACGAATGAAAAGTAAAATTTTTTAAATTCTCTCTTTTAAAAATTAAAAATTGCCGCCAGTAAAATAAATAATTTTTTAAAATATTGTAAAAAAAATAAATCTAGCTAACAAACAAAACAAAAATAAATATAAATTTTTCTACAAAATAATAAAAAAATAATTTAAAATCTAAGGTCGCCATCGCGGCATTAAATTCCGTGACTCCAGACAGTTGATATCATACCCGTCATAGAGATTACAATTTAAGAGATTGGAGAGGCTTTGGATTTCTTTCGTGTCTGTACTCTCTTCACATTGAATCCGTTACTGGTAAGGAAAGTAGTGCAGTCTGTGCTAATATATACATATATATATACAATATAGTAATAAAAAATAATATAATTAATAAAATAATGAAATTAAAAATAATATAATAATTAATTGTTTAAATATTTCAGGTATATTACTAGTAAACTGGCGTCGTAAAAAAAACAGTCGTTACTTCACCGGACTCTTAAAATACGGTAGAGTAAGTACTTTAATTCATTTTTTTTTACTCGTCATCTCTGACCCGTCAGACACACGATGTCTCTGTGACTTAACTTATGTTACTAATTTAAAGTTATCACTCAATTAGATAATTAATAAAATTATTTACAAATAAATATTATCAGCGGTCAGTTTAAAATTTTTAAAAATATTTTATTTATTTAATATGTCGAGAAGGTCATGCTGCTGATGAGGTTACCGTTCTCGTGACGTGTCAAGTGCGAAAGCTAAAAAAACATGATTACACTCCATTCCATATGGTGGTCGGCTTCCGCTGGTCATTGACATGCTGGCATTTTATTACAATAAATAATTATTTACTTTTTTTATTTTACTTAAATTTTTTTTTATTTCATGCGGATCAAAAATATCGTACGTTTAGTGACGTATGTATTTGTAATACATTTAAATTTATTTTTATGAAAACTGACGAGAAAAAAAACCTGCATCATGATCGGCTCCGTTATTATCAATACATTTTTTTTATTTCAATTAATTATTTTTTATTTTTCTTATCATGACAACTTTTAAGCGAACTTTCATCATCTTGGGTGTGTCGAGATTTTTTTTTTTACTTTTTAACTAATATTTTTTTTTTAAATTTATATCAGTAAAAATAAAGAAAAAAAGTAAATATGTAATCATTATCATAAATTATTTACATAATTATTATTTTTGGTGATTATTGGTTCGGGTTAAGTTGATATATTTAGTAAATTTTAATCATCTGTTAAAATGTTTGCTTTGCTTGTACAATCATAAATTGATAAATTTATAATTTTAAAATATTAAAATATTATGATTGTAAATAAAATTAGTAATTTATTTAGTTAAATATTTTTTTAAACTGATGCATTGTAAGAAATCGGGAGTGAATTCGAAATAAGGAGTAAATACGGAGCTTGTTTTTACAGTTGAGAGATCTGGAATTTATTTAAATCCGCATTCACTTCAGTTAGGAATTTTAGTATTAAAATAAACTCCCCGGAGTTAATTTCACTCCAAACTAGAGTTTCAAATTTATAATAAATTCCCCTTCGAAGTGAATTTTACTCTAAAGGGATTAAATAAATCCGCTCCGTATTAACTCCGTCACTTGGAGTTCTGTAATTTTAGAAAAAGTCACTCTACATATGGAGTAAATACGAAGTTTTTTTTCTAGCAGAATTATTTGGATTTTATTTAAATTCATATTCACTTTAATTCGGAGTTTTAGTATTAAAATAAACTCCCCTTCGGAGTAAATTTCACTTTGAACCGGAGTTTGAAAATTTTAATAAACTCCTTCGGAGTAAATTTTACTCCAAAGGCATTTAATAAACACAGTCCTACAAATTTTTTAGTGTAATGCTAATTATAAAACCAAATTTCTTTTTTTTTTTAGTGCTACTGTAAGGACTCGGCACAATCCAGGACAATCTAAAGATGCAGCAGCAACCAGTGATGGAAGAGGGAACGGCCTACGAGCCTCCAACTTACGATGAAACATTCCCAGAGCTTCCGGGCTCGTGTAACCATACGACCATTTCAAACCCACTGCCGGTCAACAACAGTATGAGAGTTGGTTCATCAACAATAACAACCGTTTTCCACGTACCACTGGAAGAGCGTAAGTTTGATCACAGCGACAAATTTGGTGAGGGTGAGTCAATGCGTACATGCCAAGCAATAATGAAAGAAACCAATGCACGCATTGAAATATCGTCATCTAAAAGCCAGACACTTTCGTTTGTATTAAGCGGCAAACAAAGCGAAGTATTAGAAGCGCGTCGTAGAATACTCGCGACCTTTCAAACCCAAGCAAGTAAGCAGATAAATATTCCGAAAGAACATCATCGTTGGATTTTGGGTAAACAGCGCCAGCGATTAAATGAATTAGAAAAAAACACAGCGACTAAAATAAATGTGCCCTCAGTTGACGTACAGTCCGACACAATAACAATAACTGGTACTAAAGAAGGAATTGAAAAAGCTGAGCACGAAATAAAAGTCATTTCTGACGAACAATCGCGAAAGGCATTTGAACGTATCATTGTTCCGAAAATTTATCACCCATTTATTCGCGCTTTCAAAGATAATACCATTAGTTTAAATGCTAATGCAAGTTTAAGAATAAATATACCACCGGCATCAGTTCAAAACGATGAGATAACAATTGCCGGTGAAAAAGAAAGCGTAGTTGCGGCCAAAAAAAAAATAGAAAGTATTTACAGAGATGTAGAGGAACGATACAGTTCGGTGTCCGTTGAAGTGCCAAAGTCACAGCATAAATATGTCATGGGACCTCGTAATACGACAATCACTGAAATTTTACAATTAACGGGAGTGAGTGTTGAGATGCCAAGTCCTGATTCGCCAACAGGTACCATAACTTTACGCGGGCCGCAGGAAAAATTGGGACAAGCTCTCGACAAAGTTTACGAAAAAGCAAACAGCGTGCGCACAGTAACCGTCGAAGCTCCGTCCTGGATCCACAAATATATTATCGGTCGCAAGGGTATTAATATTAAAAAAATAACAGAGGAGTTGCCAAAAGTAAATGTTGATTTTGCTGAAAATGATAACAAAATAAAAATAGAAGGCCCGCCAGAAGAAGTTGAAAAAGTAAGAGAACAAGTTGAGGCTCATGCCCAAGATCTTGTGAATAAACTGACATTTGTTGAGCTAAAAGTTGATCCCCGATACTTCAAGCATATTATCGGGAAAAATGGCAGCAAAGTTAATCGGCTGAAAGAAGAAACAAATGTGTTTATAAATATATATGAGAAAGACGGGCAAAATATAATACGTATTGAGGGTAATCAAGCCGGTGTGAGTGAAGCTGAATCTAAATTAATGAAGACTGTTAATAAATTAGAAAATGAAAAGGAGAAGGATGTTATTATTGATCACCGCCACTACGCCAGTGTTATTGGCAAAAGAGGGTTTAATATTAAGGAAATTAGAGAGAAATTTAATAATGTACAGATAACAATACCCGGGCCAAATGAAAAAGACGACGTCGTTAAAATACGCGGTCCTAAATTAGATGTTGATAGGTGCCATAAATATTTAATGAAATTGGCTAAAGAACTTGATGAAAATAGTTTTACAATAGAATTACCTATTTATAAACAATTTCATAAATTTATTATTGGTCGGGGTGGTATGAACATCCGTAAAATTCGGGAAGAGACTCAGACCAAAATTGAATTGCCAGCAGAGGGTTCTGATGACGAAGTAATTGTCATTACTGGTAAAAAAGAAAACGTTGAAATGGCGCGCGATATGATTAAGAAAATTCAAAATGAAATGAGTAATGCCGTTGAGGAAGAAGTCGTTATACCGCCAAAATACTATAATTTTCTTATTGGCACTGGCGGTAAAATAATTCACTCGATAATGGAAGATTGCGGCGGCGTGACAATTAAATTTCCTACTGCTGAAAGTAAAAGTGACAAAGTTATAATACGTGGAGTTAAAGAAGATGTTGAAAAAGCTAAACAACAATTACTTGAACAAACAAATGAAAAACAATTGATGAGTTTTTCAGATACTGTACGTGCTAAAGCAATATACCATAGGTTTATTATTGGACGTCAAGGAGCTAATATTAAAAAAATAAGAGAATCAACTGGTGCTCGTGTTATATTCCCGACTGATAAAGATGAAGACCAAGAAATTATAACGATCATTGGTAAAAAAGAAGCTGTAGAGAAGGCTAAGGCAGAGTTAGAATCGACGATAAAAGAAATTGGTAATATTGTCGAGGATGAAATAACCATTGACCCAAAACATCACAAGTATTTTGTCGCACGTCGTGGCGGCGTATTGGCGCGTATTGCTGATGAATGCGGTGGGTTACAAATTTCATTTCCACGGGCTGGAGTTGACAGCGACCGAGTTGTGCTCAAGGGCTCGAGAGAGTGCATAGAAGCTGCTAAACAACGCATGCGAGAAATCGTTCATGAACTGGAATCTAAAATAACAATTGAGTGCATTATTCCCCAGATACATCACCGCACTGTGATGGGTGCTAAGGGTTGCAAAGTACAGATGGTCACGTCGGAATTTGACGTGCAAATTAAATTTCCAGAACGAGAGCAAATAAATCACGATGAGCAGCCACCACAAGAGCAGCAACAGGAACAGCAGCAGGTCAATGGTCAAGAAAATGGCGAGACTGAAGTACAAAATCATGGCCCGCCAGCTTGTGATATTATTCGTATTACTGGGCAACCAGAAAATGTTGAAAAAGCTAAGAAAGCTTTACTGGATTTAGTGCCAATTACTGTACAAGTTCCCGTAGCGTTTGATCTTCACCGTCTGATTATCGGCAAATCCGGTCGAGATGTGCGAGTACTCATGTCTAAATATGACGTTCATATAAATATGTCACCGGCTGATCAAAAACGAGATTACATTGAAGTTTGCGGTGCTCCTGCAAATATTGAAGAGGCTAAACAAGCTATTTTTGAACGTGTTGAAGACTTAGAGGCTAAACGACAAGAACGTGCTCTTAAATCGTACGAATTAAAGTTCGAAGTCAGTCCGGAATTTCATCCCAAAATAATAGGACGTGGCGGCGTTGTTATTAAGAAAATTCGTACTGATTTTGATGTTCAAGTAGATTTTCCTAAAAAAGGTGACCCTGAGGAAAATATCATCACCATTACGGGATTTGAAAAAAATACTCATGAGGCTAAAGAAGAAATTTTGAAAATAGTCAATGGTCTTACTAAAGAAGAAATTAAAATTGATTCCGCTGTTCACTCACGGCTTATTGGTGCACGTGGTAAAAACATACGGAGGATAATGGAAGACTATAAAGTTGAGATTAAATTTCCACGGAAAACGGACTCTGATCCAGATCTTGTTGTCATTATTGGTAGTGAAGAAAATGTTACTGATGCACGTGAACATCTTTTGAATTTAGAATATGAATATGTAAGTTTATATAATTAGTAAAGTGTCAAAAAAAAACTTTAGGTCTCAGTCTCAAAAGTTTCTTTGGAAGCTAAAAAAAATCCTTCGAAAAAATCAGCTCAGTAAAAAAATTTTTTTAAATTTTACTTCGAAAAATTAAATGAGAAAAATTTTTTTTTCCTGTTTTGACTTTTATATTTTGATAGAAAATCGAATTTTCTATACAACAAAATTGGAAAAAAAAATTTTCAAAGAAAAATTTAAAAAAAAAATTTAGGACCCAAAGAAGTTTTTGAGACTGAGACCTGAAAAAAAAACAATTTTTTTGACCCACCCTAATAATTGATGATACTGAAGTTGGCTGACGTCTAATAATTTTTGAATTTTTTTTAAAAAGGGTAAATTATAAAAAAAAAAAAATATTTTAAAAAATTGCACTTGTAGTTTTTTAAATTTTCTACATGTGCATATTTTTAGTTTTTTTTTTTTTGTAATTATTAAAAAAAAAACCCCCGAAAATTATCAAGTGTCTGCTAACTTCAGAATCATAATTGATATTTTATTTTGTATAGACAAATATTTATTACTTATTCGTTAAATTTCTATTTAAAGCTACAAGATCTCGAGGATCGTGAACGTACTAAGTCAATTCGTGGTGGCAAACATGAATCAGATCGACCTCTTGGCAGCAGTGAAAGCGATTCAGGGTTTGTCGTAAAAGGAGGACCGTGGGAGCAACAACAATCACAGCAGCCAAAAAGTGCTCCGGATACCGCCAGTGTCGCGGACTTTCCGACATTTGTAGGTCACGATTCAAATCAAGTATCTGTTGCTACGCCAGAAGGACCTTGGGGTAAACGCCGAGATGTCCTCGCAAATTCGCTCAAGTAAAGCGGATTTTTTTGGTAACATTGTTACCTTAAGCATAATTGAATTCTTTAACATAAATTAGTATCGAAAATATAAAATTAAAATTTTTAAATAATTAACAAAAAATAATAAACTTCAATATAATATTGAAGTTGATCGTTGCTTCCCTAATCCATTGCTGACGCTGCTGCATTACAAATGACCTTGGCCAATCTCTTGGACTCTGAAACTGGTTTTACTGATACCGCTAATTATGACAAAGTTTTTCTTTAATTAATACAATTTTAATCATTTTTTTTTTTTTTTTTTTTTTCGTGTCATATGACAATTCTAAAGTTGACAAGATACTGAAGTTAGACATCTAATAAATTTTTAATTTTTTTTTCCAAACGATTAATTGTAAAAAAAATTTTTTTGAAAAATTGCACTTGTAGTTTTTTTAACTTTCTACACGCGCATATTTTTTTTTTTTTTTTTTTTTTTTTTTTTTTTTTTGTAATTTGATGTACAGAAAAAAAATTCAAAAATTGTTAATTGCTCGTTAACTTCAGGATTATAAAGTTAGAAGACAATTTAAAATTTTTTGATGTTTCTTTTAACAAATCAATTGCAAAAAAAAAACTAAAAAAATGCACATGTAGAAAATTAAAAAAACTATAAGTGTATTTTTTAAAAATATTTTTTTTTATAATTTATCGTTGGTAAAAAAATTCAAAAATTATGTCTACCAACTTCAGTATCATATTTTATGTATCTGTAACTGCAATGCATTAATTACACAGTAGAATTTATGAATTTAAAAATATATCATTTTTCAAAAATTATTATCAGAGGTAAAAAAAATAATCAAATTATCACGTAAATAAATAAATGCCTATCAGATACAGATATGTCGTACTTAAGACTGTGGCTTCATAGAAATTTCTATGTCCCTTAAACAATTAAAATTTTTTCACGTTTCGAATTGTTATGATGTTTTTTTCTTATTTCTTTTTTTTTTTTTTTTTTTTTCAATTTTCTATCAATCATTTGCGAATACAAATTTTTATATTTTATTAAATGACTTCTAATACTCGAGAATTATTGTCTATTTATTTATAATTGTATATAAATTTCACTTTGTTTCTTTTTTTGTTTTTTTTTTTTTTTTTTTTTTGTTTTATTTAAATAGACAAGTGATAAATTGTAAAATATTATCAAATGCAACGTCACATATGGAATATATTAAATTATTTATAAAAAAAAAAAAAAAAACAATTAATTGATTAATTGAGAAAAAAAAAATTATTGTCTTATCACTATATTTTAAGAAGTCTTTCTGATCAGATTGATTGATTTCGAAAAATATTTACAAGACCAAAAATAAATTTTTTTAAAAAAAATATTTAAAATTAGTATCTTCATATTAAATATAGAAAAATTATATACCATTAAGGCAAGAGTGCAAAAAATAACTCATTAAATATTTAAAAAAAAATTTTTTTAAAATCAATCGTGATTCATTAAATTGCGTCACAATTTTTTCAATTATTAAATCATGATTTTATTTAAAAAATTTTTGATCAATTTTATCTTTTTCTACACATTAAATTAAGGCCAATCTCAGACAGCCCCCCCCCCCATTTTTTAAAATGTTCAACGGCTCAATTCTAATGACCGTATTAAAATTTTGATAATTAATTTTAAAAAAAGTTAAAATATTAATTAAAAAAAAGGATAATTTTATCGAGATGGATTTTTGAAAAAATTACTTACAGTTGAGATCAAGTAGAAGTCGAATAAAATTTTGAAAGTAAATGCTTCAATTTTTTAAAAATTAATTAATAAAATATTAATACTGCTATGATAGTTCAAGATCATTGAATATTTTTAAAAAGTGAGGGACAATCTGAGAATGTCTTTAAGGCACTTTGCAGACAGTGTCCCCTAGTTTTTTAAAACTTTTATTGACTTCCAACTTTCATAACCATATCAAAATTTTATCAATTGATTTAAAAAAAAAACTAAAGCATTGATTGAAAAAAGGAAAATTTCGCTGAGATAGATTTAAAAAAAAAATTACTTTCAGTTGACATCAATTTGAAGTTAAACAAAATTTGTTAAATAAATTTCCGTAAAATCTTTATTTCAATCTTCAAATTCGAACTTTCAAATTTTGTATGCTAAAATTTATTCAAATTTCTTTGCGCTCCAATTGATAACAACTGTAACTAATTTTTGTAAAAATCTATCTCAGCAAAATGTCTTTTTTGCAATTAAGATTTTATCAAATTAATAAAATTTAAACACGGTCATTGCTATTAAAAATCATTGAATATTTTAAAAAAGTGGCGGGCACTGTCTAAGAATGTCCTTAATTTTAAAAAAAAAATAACTCGTGCATATAACCCGTATGAGGCCAATTAGTTAATAAGTTTAAAAAAATAATAATAAAATGAAAAAAAAAAATTATGAGTGTGAATGTAGCAGACATCAGACAAATTTAAAATTATGGAGTAAATAATTAATAAAATAAAATTTTTAAAAAATGCGCATTTAAAAAATTTAACAATTAATAAGTGCATTTTTTATAAATATTATTTTTTAAATTATTTACTCTATTTGTAATTTTAAATTTGACTGATGTCTGCTACATTTTCACTCATAAATAATTGAATAAATAATTAACTAAGGATAAATACAATAATAATAATAATAATAATAATAATAATAATAATAATAATAATAATAATAATAATAATAATAAATAAAACATACTTATTCTGTTAAAAGTGCCTTGTCTATTTTCTTCGAGACAGCTCATTTTAAACTATTTTAGTAGATGATGATTGTGAATATAATTATGTATATGACTATGAATGATTAATAATAATTATTCTAATATATTAACTGTATATGAACAAAAAAAAGAAAAAAAAAAGTACGAGGTTTACATGTGAGTAAGTAGCGTCATATGCTGAGTAAAATTAAAATAAATGCAAAAAAAATAGACTAGTAATAAAAAAAAAAAATAATAATAAGACTAAAAAAAAATATACATTAACAAAAATAAAATCTAAAGTAAACTAACATTGAGTATAATAATAAATGTAGAAAATAATCTCATATACGCTTGTATGTTTCATGTATGAAGAGAAAAAAATACGAATGAATGAAGAAAAAAAATGAATAAATTAATTAATTAATTACTACAATAGATATTGGGGATACAGAAAAATTCACTTATATTTTTTAGAATTACAGCCATTTTTATAAGCCTACGATCGACCTACATGTTATCATTGTCTCCTTATATAAATATTATACATGTAATTATTATTGATTAATTAATATTATTATATTATATATTAAAAAATATGATTGCCAAGCAAAAGAAATGAGCGAACGAAGAAGAAAATTTGTCAAACGCTTGAATTCGATCCACTATTAAAACTGTAGTTGCATGAAAGGATTTTAAAATTTTTATAAGTTTCAGGAAATGGTAAAAAGATGTAATTACAAATATATGCATGAAATATTAAGTAAACAATATGATAAAAAGAACATTATGGTATGTCGTATAAAATGAATTGTTAAAGAATAATTTATCTTTATTTTTTTCCCTTTTACTGTCTACTTGAATGTTTTATTTTTATGATCCTGAAGTTAATAGACAAAAAAAAAAGAAAAATGTGCCCTTGTAGAAAATTGAAAAAGCTATAAGAACGGTTTTCAGATAATTTTGTCCCAGCTTTTCTCTGAAATAAAAGCTCTAAACCCAAAATAAAGACACAGACCCGATGCTTTACTTTATGATCTAGCGAAGGGCACTTCAATTTTTTGATAACTTCCATTTGTTTACGAGAAAAGCTTGGACAAAGTTCCCATTTAATGTACAAGTGCAACAGAGATAGTACCGTTTATCCAGATGAGTGCGAATAAAGAAACAAATGAAAACGCGTCATAAGTGGAATTTAAAGAGAATACAAAAATTATTAGACGTCGGATAACTTCAGTATCATGTTTTATTTTTAAATTTAATTCCTTTTTCATGATACTAGTATCAAGAATCGAAATTTCAGTGTATTGTTGGAACTTCAGTTCAATGCCGTGAAAAAATAAGAAAATGCGTAAATTACAAATGTCCAGTCAGCGTGCAAATATAAACTTGTTTTAACCCTTGGGAAGAAACAAAAGTTTCTGCACGAGTGTGAATGTAGCGGACATCAGACAAATTTAAAATTATAAATAAATAGAGTAAATAATTAATAAAATAAAGTTTAAAAAAAATGTACTCATTAATTTTTAAATTTTTTAAATGCGCATTTTGTTAAAATTTAATTTTATTAATTATTTACTCTATTTATTTATAATTTTAAATTTGTCCGATGTCTGCTACATTCACACTCATAGTTTCTGCCCATGACCCTGAAGTTAGTAGACAATTAAAAATTCTCGGATTTTTTTTCAACAAATTACAAAGAAAAAAAACTAAAAATATGCACATGTAGGAAATTAAAAAAACTATAGGTGCAATTTTTTAAAATAAATTTTTTTTCATAGTTTATAGGTTTGAAAAAAATCAAAAAATTATTAGACGGCGGCTAACTTCAGCAGTATGATTTTTGCCTGTGGACTGAAGGGTTGTACAACTTTCATCCTAAAAGCTAGTTTGTCCAAATCGTATGAAAAGTTAAAAATTGTTGGACATCAGACTTGTATACGATAATTATAGTTTGAAAGAAGTAAATATGTTTTAATAATAGATTGACGAGAAGTTATAGTAAGAATATCAGAGCTGGATGCAGTATTATTAAGTCATATGACTAGGTGCGATGACAAAACAATGATGCCAACTAATATAGAACGATGTAAACTTTATGGTTTTTTTATTTAAATATTAAGATACTTTAAACCATATTGTGAAGGAGTCGGTATGTTGAAATTAGAAATTTATTTAGAACGATTATGGTGAATAAATCGTAAGCAATTGTAAAAATTATAGAATAGTTTAAAAAGTTTATGTCAATTATTTTAAAGAAGTGAGGAGTTGATGGAACAGTTGATATGTAAGAAAAATTAGCAATAGATAGGATCTCATTGAAACTCAAAACAAGTTTGAACCAATGTCAGTTTGGCGCGTAGTGATTGAGACGCATAGCTAGTTGTCGAGATTGATAGTTTGTTCTTTGCACAGTTAGAACGAAAGTGTGTAGGTATCTGGAGCCTCCTTTGTGCTTACCTGTCGAGTAAGTACCGACCGTCGTGATTGTATTTCGCTGATGATAAAGTAATTTTCAAATGATAAATCAAAAATAGAAAGAGATAGTTATATGACAAGTGATATAACTATCTTTACTTATTAATTATTTTTTAAAAATATTTTTTTAATTGTATTTCTCAAATGTTTCTTGTTTCGCTCTCTCGACTCAAAGATATTAGTATGTAATTATTTCAGAAGGCTTCATTAAGTTTGGCTTTATTGTAATTACGAACTTGTAATTACGAAATTAATTATCAAAAAATTGAAATTTAAACCAAAAAGATAAAGCGCAGACAATAATTGTCCAACAAATGACTGATACATAAAAACTCAATGAGAAAAAATCACTTTCATTAATGATAGAAATTATTTTTTAAATTTAAATTTATTTCCAATAAATTATCCATGAATATTCACTCTCGTCTTCGTTTTCTAGTTTCTGTAGATTTATTGTGATAAATACATTTATAATTGAGCTCGACGCAATTCTAATTCTTGTTTTATTACATTTTGTTTACTATTGTTAATGTGACTATTTGAAAATGTTGAGAATCTCCATCCTGTTTTAATTTGATACACATTTATGGTTTCATCTAATTCATTTCGAGAATGAAAAAATTTATTCAGCGATAAACTACTCATCTAAAAATCATAAGAAAAATTAAATAAAAAGAATGAGAAAATATTTGATATTGTTATTATTAATACTCAAGTATAAAAACTACGCCTGTATCTTGAAAACTCAAAATTTATTTTTAAATAATGAAAAACAATTCTATAGTTACCTTACAAATGATTTTTTTTTTTCAAATTTAATATTGTACTTTAATCAAAGTAGTTAAGCAGTACAATATACTTAGCAGCAGAATACTAAAGAATATTATTTAATTAAGCAGTACTGTTTTAAATTCTTTACTTGAAACTTTGTTGAACAGTACTAGACATTTCATAGAGTACTATGGTGGCCACATTTCTGGAAAACCTGGAAATGTCAGGGAATTTCATCATAAAACTGGAGAAATTTTCACTTTCTTTCTTTTGACTGAAAAAATCAGACAAATTTTGTTTTCTGTAAAAACTGTTCAAAAAATGACGTCACGCGAATGCGTTTGTAAAACCATCTTGAAAAAAAAAATAGTAGAAATTGATTCCAATAGTGAAAAAATGAAGCAATTAGAATTATTAAGGCTGTTAGAAAAAAAAAAGTCTTAGTAGACACCAATCGCCGGGATCTTCCAGCTAATAACATCCATATTGACAAGTTAAAAAACTAAAAACATTAAATGTATACATAAGTAATGAACTAATAAGCTTCATTATATTTATTATTTGCGTACTTCATTAATACGTAATTAATATGCTATGAAATATTCTTACTTATGAAATTTATGCTAGTGAAAATGAAAAATTTCTTTATATTTTATTGTAGAGTAAGTTACATAAAAACATGGATTTCAAATAAAAAATAAAAAATTATTCCTTTAATAAATAAAAAAAAAAACAATTAACATTGGCAAATAATAAGAAAAAGCTTCATTTAACGACAATGATTAATTATTAATTAAATTATTGATTAAATTGACTTATACCATTTTATTTTAAATTAAAAAAATATTTTCAATGATTTCATATTACTATAAACTTAGTCAGGGAATTTTCGAATTCTTTTACTGGAATACCTGGAAAAGTCAGGGAATTTCAATCTCAAAAATTTGTGGCCATCATGAGTACTCTTTGTTAAGAATTCACAGGAATAACAAACGAGAATCAATTTGCACTCATTGAAAAAAAAAAGCGTGAGGAGCGTATATTTTCCATAAAGTGATCAGCAAATAAAAATCAACGAATAAAAAATTGCTGTATGAAAACGGTAATAAAATCGGTATCGCTGTGCCGTACGCAAACGACTCTGTATGATATCATCTCGCTTAAAAACGGCGGGTTAAAATTAAAGTCACACGGCAATGCCGTATGCATACGACGATCTTCAAAATTTTAAATATGGCGGGCCCGTATTCATACAGCGCCGTAGCTACACAGAAACGTATAGTTAGATTAGCGAGAGTTTGCGCTTCGGGTTTTTACCCCCACCATCTAGACATAATGTCTTAGGTATTAAATTTAGATGGTGGGGGTAAAAACCGAAAATATCCGAAACGCAAACTCTCGCTAATCCAACTATATACATATGTCTCCGTAACTATACGGAGACGTATGTATATACATATTTCCAAATGTATTATTATTATTATTATCATTATAATTATCTCATTTATAATTATAAAAATTTCAAATGTTAACTTAACATTAAATTATATTTTATCACAAACTTGTGCCTTGATTTGAAAGTGACAGCTTGTTAAAAAAAATTTCAAAATTTCCCAGACTTATTATTTATAATTTAAAAAAAAAAATAAATAAATAAATAACAGGTGAGCTAATTTAAATAATCAACAATACGACGTAACCTTAATTTAAAATATTTATTTTCATTTAAAATTTATGTAATTATATTTACATCAAATTATTATTCAAAATTTTCCATTTGCTGACGTTGAGTTTTAAAAAAAACATCTTGAATATTATATTATAATTTTTTTTTTTTAATTTTCACGTAACATATTTTACTAAATTCCAAGGTAATTCCATCTAATAATATACAAGTAAAATAATATGAGATGATATTTTATTTCATAACCTTGATTAGTGGTGTTTGTTGTACATAGCAGTGTAAAGTGTCCAAAAAAAAAGTGTAAAAAGTATTAATTAAATAAAATAATCAGTAATAAAAATAAAAAATAATGTCGGAAAAAGCATCTGGTCTAAGACAGCCGTCTAAAATCGGTCGGCCGTGTTGTACAGTTCCACCTAAACCAGCAGTACCACCATCTCCATCACCAAGATCATCAATGAGTGAGTACACTGCACAATTAATCACTTGTCCTAGTCCTAGTCTTTTATTATTTATGTTTTTACTATTTATTATTATTACTAGCGGTATGTGCTGAATGTATGTATGTAATGTATGAAAAAACAGCAAACGTAATATAAAGCCTTGTCTTGATTAAAAACTCAAAAACAATTAGCATAGACACTAAAATTTAAGTGTTTTATAAATAAATCCACACGTTGATATGTCGGAGCGGATTGATGAGAACCGATTACTCAAGTCTCCAAGTGTCTTTAAGTCTGGACATTAAGAGAGACTGTGACACAATATGGGTAAGTATATAATAATGATTACGCGTATATTCTGTATAAGGAATTACCCCTACTTTGCTACGAGTTTGTGAGAAGAGTCTGGAGTCTTTGGTGTGTCTTGGTAGCCACCATCAAGCTGGACCCTTGTTCTCGTTCGGAAGGCAGGCTTCTTGGTCTTACTTAACATTAGGATCTTGTCTGAGTTACTGATAACACGCCTACCTACTGTGAGAAACAAGTTTTTACTTACCGGTATATTTATTATTTTAATAAAGTTTATAATCTTTACAAATTTTATTTATCTGTCATCATATTTGCTGGTAAATATTTTTTAAGTTCGTGATACGGGATATAAACTTTTCTTTTCTTTTTTTTTTAACTTTATTATCAATAATTCTCCATACAGTATTCAAATAGATTTTTTTTCTATTCAAAATTTTTCGTGTCAATTATAAAAATTGTAAAATTCAAATTTAAAATTTTACTAGTGCCAAATAAAAATTTTTACGTGTCAACTAAAAATTACTTTTTAAATTTTAAATTACAAAATTTTTGTTGGTGTTGATAATTATTTTAAAAATAATTAATTCAAAATTCAAAGTACAAAACTGCCTGTAAAAAAAATTTTTAACAATTCTTATTACGAAAAAATAAAATTTAATATAAATAATAATAAAAATTATTAGAGACAAAGTTAATTAATATAACAAAACATATAAATCACCGTTTAGAAAACGTATCATACCTTATTAGTTTTTACTTAAGTGAAATCGTGAAACCTTCGTACTTACTATAAAAAAATAAAATAAATTATACGCGAGATGTCATTAATTGTTATTACCTTTAAATACATGATACTGAAGTAAGCCGACGTCCATTAATTTTTGGATTTCTTTTTAAACGATAAACTATAAAAAAAAATATTTGAAAAAATTGCACCTATAGTTTTTAGAATTTTCTACACGTGCATATTTTTATTTTTTATATTTTTTTAATTGATTTCGTGAGAAAAAAATCCAAAAATTTTTAATATCGAACTTTATTTGCGGAATAATTAAAAGTAAATAAAATTTATTTATTTGTATAAAAATTTAATGAAATAATATGTATTTAAATATCTGACAGATGACAAGTACATGACAAGTTCGATAATGTTAAATTTATTAGATGATTGTAAGAATTTAGGTGTAAGAATAATCATTCCATTTACAAATACGTTTGATTTATATAATTAATGGTTAATTTATGTTAATGAGGTTGTTAATTATCATTGGTAAAAAATATCTAAACGGGTAAATTCGTGTACTAAGCGTTATTTATAGCAATTAGACACACTAAGTAATTTGTGGTTTACATTACACTGTATGTGGATAATGATAATGATTATTCTAGGTTGACGTAATACATTATTTCGCAAGATTTTAAAAATTATAAGAATTCTCGGTGAACCCGCGCCTCCCATAAATGGCATTCACCATTGAAACGAGTCGCATTATATACAAAACATGACAAATAAATAAATTACAAGGACATTTTAAATTATTTTTGGACATGTGTGTTTTTTAAAATTGTTAACTACTCATTAATTTTTTTTTTTAAATTTACCGCAATTTCTATTTTTTCTTTCAATTTTATTTCCAAAAATTTTTTAATTATTAATTAAAATCACTAGTTTCATTCAATTAAATTATTTTTTGACTCAGTATCTTGATTAAAATTTTTTAAATTAATCATTTAATTAATTTCATTGAATTATAACTTTTCAATAAAATTTATAAATAATACTATGATATATTTACATAAATTGTCTAGTTCTTATCTCACTATTTACTTAATTATAATTAATTCTAAATAAAAATAATAAATTGACAATTTATTTAAATGCCAAGTAAAAGTCACAGTAAATGCAAAAAAAAATTAAATTAAATAAACAGAAATTTTCGAATAAAAATTTTCAAATATTTTTATTTTATGACATAAATTAAAATAAATAAGCTCGTTTTAATTACGATTCTGAAAGTAGCACGTCAAACATTTTTTTAAGTTTTATCAACTAATTAGTTGTAAGTAAAATTAAATTTTCAGAGTTTGCACCAAAAGATTTTTTGAAGTTTTTGATGTGCAATTTTTGAAAGTATTTCCTATGAGTATTTCACTTGTTCATTTAAAAGAAACAATTTTTTTCATGTTTACTTTCAGTATCATTTTCAATCTCAGTCATAATTAATTATTTAAAAATTGATTTAATAAATCGACAAGTTAAATTCAAAGCAACCGGTAAAAAACTAAACTAAAGTAAAATAAAATAAAATAAAGTGAAACAATTTCCGTTAACTCGAGTAACAAGGAATTCTTTGTTAAAGTAATATCCATTTAATCAGCTTTCCATCTTGTTGTAGACACACACAACACAAGGTTCTACCCACGTAAATTATAACACAGCATTTGTATTTACAATACATAAACATGACATTAAAACCACACCCACATACGAATATTCATTAATATAATTACGAATCAACCAGCCGATCTCGATCTCATAATGATATATAAATACTCATGTCATAAATGTTGTCACCCACGTTAAAAATGTTAAGATTATTACACCAGATACTGTGATTATTAAATATCACAAACAGAAATCCTCATTAAATAAAACATTAATCATTCATAAAAATTAAATTAAAAAAATAATAACTGCGTCTTGACTACTGTTCCTAAAAAAAATAACAAATATATAAACACGTCATATTTATATAACAATCTGAGCAAGATCATAAGACCAAAACCGATTGTATTAACTTCCGGTAGTAAGATCATCGATAATATAATTATCAAGGAAATAATATGTTACTTCGCTTCATTTAACACTACAACGATACCTAAAGAGAGTTAATTTTAAACTTTGAATTAAATCCCCACCTATTTAAATAAAACAAAAAATATTTTTCTTTAATAATTTTGCTGTTCAATCCTTACATATTTATTTGTATACTTTGTTGGTTTGCTTAATATTTAATACAAGAGCTTTCAGTACCTTTTGTTGTCCTGTTTGCATGATAGATTCAATGGAGCCGATCTATGAAAATCCAATCCGTAGATCTGATGCGCTACGTCGTGGATCAGGTAGGCCGCATGTATTTTATTTTATTGTTATGTAAACTCCAAAAACAGTTTCATTGATCATTTAAAATAATTATCATCATTACGTTTTAATTGGATTAAATAATTTTATTTAGATACGAGCGTCGTGTTGACTGAAGATACTGACAGTTTTATTATTGGAGACCGAGTATGGGTCGGAGGATCAAAACCTGGATCAATTGCTTACATTGGCGAGACACAGTTTGCTCCTGGAGAATGGGCTGGTGTTGTCCTGGATGATCCCATCGGTAATTTATTATAAATAAATAATTTATTTATTTATTTTATAATATTTTATCATTCTTTTAGGAAAAAATGATGGATCGGTTGCAGGAGCGCGCTATTTTCAGTGCGCACCTAAGCACGGAATATTTTCACGTTTGACTCGTCTTACACGTTTTCCGCTTTCTGATACATCATTCTCAGCATCAAGAATTAAAAGTCCTGCGAGTCCTGACAGCCGTCTGAATAAATCTATTTCACCGTCACTAAGTAAGGACCGCTACTATTACCGTCGTCCATAGGACCACTACATTCTGCACAGCTTTTATATTTTTTTTTGTAGATCTAGATCTAGTTTACCCTATCACTTATCCTTCCTTTATTAGAATGCTTTGTTTTTTTTTCTTTTTTTTTGTTACTAATAAAATTATTTAAATGAATAATTAAAGAACAAAATAAATAATTATATGTGTAATTAATAAATATATAATATATAAGAATATAAAATTTAATATAGATGCCTCAATGACAAGTTTGTCATCCGTATCACCACGTGATTTAAAAATTGGAGACCGTGTTATCGTATCGTCAAGCCAAGGAAGTAAGACAGGAGTACTGAGATTTATGGGTGAGACTGAATTCGCGAATGGTGAATGGTGTGGAGTTGAATTGGATGATCCTGTTGGTAAAAATGATGGTTCTGTTGCTGATAAAAGGTCTTTTATAATAACCTGATTTTATTTAAATAAATTCCTTTTTAGAGGTGTGCGAATAGTTTAAACTTACGAATTATTTGTATCGAATCCAATCGAACTATTCAAAAATTTTTGAATAATTCCATAATTTTCTTTTGAACGACTTGAAATTGCAGTAGTTTTTCGAATAATTCAAATTTTTGTCAGAGGTAAATACACGGAGAAGAATGTTGTCTCGAAACCCAGTAATTTTTATTATGCTGTCAGCCAAACTTGAAACAGAAAGTGAAGCATCCAAAAAATTATTATGCTCTATCATAATACATACTACGCTCGAGAAACTTATCGATAAGCTTTGATAACAATTACTCTCATACATTGTAATAATTGTGATGCGACATAATAATTTTTTATAAGAGCATTATAACTATTTGAATGCTTCATTTCCTGTTTAAAGTTTAGTCGACAGCTTAACAAAAATTGGTAGGTTTCGAGTCAACATTTTTCTCCGTAATGGAGTTTACTGTCGAATCTACGAAAATATTATTTTTGGTTACTTTAAAAACTAAGCTCTCCATTAAATAAAAATTGAATATTTGAAAGCTAACCAGAATTTTCTCAATTCGAATCGAGTAATTTGAAAAGTTACGAATAAGGTAAAAGACCCAGTACCTGATCAGGGAACTAGTACTTGATCACTCCATGTATTTGTATAGATATATTTAGTAAAATTTGGTAAATATATCTATAGAAATACATGGAGTGATCTGGTACTAGTTTTCTGATCAGGTACTGGGTCTTTTTCCTTAATTCAAAAACTTTCGGATTATTCTAGAATTAACAAATAATTTGAAAATAACTTTTCGAATAATTTATAAATTCGAATTATTCGATTCGAACCCGATTCGCACACTTCTAGTTCCTTTAAATAAATAATTTAATTAATAAATAATAATAATAAATCAGGTACTTTGAATGTCGTCCTATGCATGGGCTATTTGCGCCTGCACACAAAGTATCAAGATCACCGTCAAGTAAACGGCCATCTATTTGCGTGGTTCATAAACCCACTGGAGCTGCACTTAATTCCTCGTTACGTAAAACAAGTTCCAGAGAATCATTGACTTCCTTATCGAGTTTTGCGAGTACAACAGCAAGTACCGCGACCCGCGGAGCCACGAGGGTAAGATTCGCGACTCCCGAGTGATCCTTACGTTTTAAAAATTTATTTTACATATTTACATCAACGTATGACGTTTGTAAATGTTACTTAATATTTAAAAAATGGTTTTTGATTTTTAAAATTTAAAAACCGTGATATTAGTATTAATATGCATGTAATTAGTTTGCTGCATGGCCAAAGTATTTTTTTCTAACATTTGATATTACAGAAAACAGGCTTACGTACTTCAGCACCTGCCCGAAGCTCATTGCAGGTGAGAATAACTAATTAACTAAACAATTTTATTTATTTATTGTTTTGTAACTTATTTGATTATTAATTAGTTTTATTTTGAGTATTTAAGTACTGTAGGCATGTAGATCTAAGCGATTTAATTAGTTATTAATTGTTTGTACAAATTGCTTGTAATAAAGTTGTTGATTTTTTTTTGTTATTAATTTATTTTATTAGTTTGTATATTTAAATAAAGATATTACTCCTGTTGTTGTTTCCTTATGTAATTACAATAAATAATAATTATTATTATTATTTGTAAATAAATAAATAAATATATGAATAAAAGCTTGAATGGTAGACTTAAGACAGTTTTAATTTATATTTAAGTATTTATATTTTTTTTGTGAATGATTTATTGGGAATGGCCTTGAAAGAAATGATAAATTTACAGGAGATGTTGAAGGAAAAGCAGCAGGAAATAGATATGTTGAGAAAAGAAAGAGATCTTGAGCGCGAACGTATTACTAAAGCTGCTACTCAAGCTGATCATGCTGAGCAAAAAATAGTTAAGCTACAAAAAGAATATGATAAGGTAGTTTTAGTTTATTTTAATAACTCATTGAGATTAAATTATTTATAAAAGTAACCTTGAATTATTATTATTATTTTTTAAATATTTTATATCGTTAGTATCGGGAAGATATGGAGAAGGCGGTTTTGGAGGCGCAGTCGGCGCTAGAAAAATTATTGGAGGAAAAAAGTCAACTGTTTGCGCAGCTTGAGGAAGAGAGACAAAAAAGCGAAGATTTATTGTTTCGTTTTGAAGAAGAATCTGTTAATAAAGAAGATATTCAGGTGGTTATTTTTTTAATTTAAATGGAAATAATTTCATTATAACTTTTATTATCTTAGTAATTATTTTATTACAAAGCTTTATATTCTGGTGATGGAATGAATTTAAAATTTTTAATTTTATGTTAAGAATCATCAACAGATCCGAGCTTTTGCTAACGATACACCTCACATTCTATCATTTTTTTTTATTAACGTTTCAGAAAGAGAGAGCTGAAGAAGGAGTAAGTAATTTTTTTATACGTAGATAGCTTTTTTTTTAACTTATGAAAAGTAAGATCTGTTTTGCACCGCTTGCACTTTTTTTTTATAACAATCTTCATTTACTATTAACAATTTTATTAAAATATTTTGTCTTTTACGATCAATAATTTATTCCGCAGTAGTACAATTTACATTAAGGGGGGAAAGGAGCCTGAGATATAAAAAAAGAGGATATTTTTTTCTTTCACTGTTCCTTCTTTATTAAAATTTTTTAAAATTAAAATTTTTGTGACATTATTAAGCATCATTTCAGGATATTCTGCTAAATTTTCATAAAAAATATTGAAAAATAAGCCAGTGGTAGTAGGGAGAGACGAGTCACTTTAAAAAAAAAGTCTCCATGCCGTAGGCAGGATAGCTTATGACTGCCTCATCTAAAATCAAAAAACAAAAAAAACTTCTTGAGTACATAAGTTTATCTTGGATTTGAACGAAGGAATAAACAAAATATTCATTTTTGAATGTTTGGTAAAGGTGCAAACAAAAAATTTTGATTTTTACCAAAAATTGTTCCGTTTGTTTAATTAAAAAATAAGTAGTTATTGAAAAAAAAAATCCTTCGTTCAGATCTAAGATAAACTTATGTACTAAAGAAATCTGTTTGGTTTTTTGATTTCAAATGATGCAGTCATGAAATATCCTGCCTACGGCATGGAGACTCTTTTAAAGTGACTCGTCTCTCCCCACTACCACTGGCTTATTTTTCAATATTTTTCTATGAAAATTTAGCAGAATATTCTTAGAATGATGTTTAATAATGTCACAAATTTGAAGAATTAACAACGAAGGTACTCTGAAAAAAAAAATCACGAAAGTATCCTCTTTTTTTTGTATCTCAGATCCGTTTCCCCCTTAAGTGTCAGTAAGCGAAATAGAATAAAATGGGCCTTATAAAAAAAAATCAATTTCGTAAATTTTCAAAATTTTTGAATGTCTCTTTTTGCCCCACATTTAAAATTTGTATCTAAAGCTGGGTCATATTGACTCCAATTATTAATTTAGGGTAAAAAAAATCTACTGAATTTTTTTTAGGCCCATTTTACCCTCCCTCCTTCCCTACAAAACCATTTTTAGCAGTTTTCAAAAATTAATTTTAATTTAAATAACAAAAGAATTATATCAGTCTATTGTTAATAAAAATTGTGAATAAATTATTGCTCGTAAAATTATCAAATTATTTATAAAGCTAAAAAAAAATTAAATAAATTTATTACTAATATCCACTAACAATTTTCAATTAAATGTTTTTGCAAATAAAGTCTATTTTAGATCAAGTTTTAAATATTGAAATCCCTTACATTTTTAAAAAAAAGTAGACGGTAATATTTGTAAGACATTTAATTAGAGGCTTAACAATTAAATTTAAAATTATTTTATTAATTGTATTAATATAAAAATGTGTGATAATTAATTAAATTGTTTTGTTAACAATTTTAATTTATTAACATTTATTTAGTTGTCTAATTTTTTGTTTGTTTTAATGTGGATTAACAATAAATGTATGATGCTCTGATATTTAATAAAATAATTTAATATAAATTAATTTAGGTAATTAACACTTATAATGAGAGTAAAATAAATGAGTTGGAGAGTCAATTAACTAAAGAACGAGAACGAGTGATACAACTTGAGAAAGAACATGCGCGTCTACTTGAAGCTGAACAAGAGTTGGTAAAGTTACGGAATGAAACGACGGAATTTTTCGGTAATTACTTATTTATAAATAGCTTTCGAATTTTTTATTGCTATCATTTATTGTTAATTTGTTTTATAGAATTGCAGAACCGTAATTGGTGTCTGGAGGAAGCTAAAATAACTCTAGAGAAACAGATACTTGAGAGAAACGACTTGATAAAAGAGCATGAAGAAAAAATAAATGAGCTGGAAGTTAAATTGAGTAGGCAAGAGGAAGAAAATGTTAGCAAGAAAGATCAAGAAATTAGTGATCAGAAAATTTATCAAGAAATTAAGCAGAGTTTGGAAGAGAAGACAAAACTTCTGGAAAAAATTACCAAGGAAAGGAAACAAGATAGTGAAGTAATGAAACAGGAGATTGAAAAATTGAAATGTCAAATTGAGAAAATTATTGAAGAGGGCAAGCAGGAACGGGATTCTCTTGTAGCAAAGTATGAAAAAGTTATTGAAGATAAGGACAGACTTGTTGAATTAAAGAGTAAAGAGTTGGAGGATGAAACTGTCCGACATGCAGAGGATCAGAAGACTGCGCTGGGTCAGCTTAGGGCGGAAAATCAAGAGCAGATTAATAAACTATCTCAAAATTTGAATGAGCAATTGGTGAACAAGGATCAGCAGATTGATGAGTTGAAGCTGAAGCACCAGGAAAATTTATTGCAGCTCGAAAAACTTGCTCAGGATCTTAAAAATCAGGAATCACTGGCTCAAGGCAAGGATGCGGAGTTGAAAAAAGCTCTCGAGCAGCTAGAAGAGATGAGTAAGAAGCTCAAGATTGCGGAGGAGATGAATCATGAGTTGAAAATAAAAATAGAAAATTTGCAAACGAATTCTGGAAATGAAAATAAAATAATTATTGAAGAAAAACATAAACTTGAAGAATCTCTGGCGAGTCTTCAGAAAACTTCTACTGCCTATTCAGCTCAATTGGAAAAGCTCAATGAAGATTTGAAAGTAAAGGAAGCTGAGCTAATGGAGCTCCAGAAATCAAAGGACGCGGAAATAAAACAATTGGTAGAGAGTTTTGAAAGTAAGTTGGAAGAAAAGACACGATTTATTACGGAAATAAATGCTGATATGACACAAAAGTCTACGAGGATTAGTAACCTGGAGCACGAAATCAAGGAATTGAAATCTTTGTTAGCTAGCAAGGATGAAGAGATCAATAGTCTGCTGGAAAAAACTTCGGAGTTGAAGGATGCTATCACTTTGTCTGAGCAAACTAAAACAAATTTGGAAAGTGAGCTTAGAATGTATGAAGTTAATATCGCGGAATTTAATCAAAAATTGTCGCACTCTGAAGAAAAAATATCACAATTAATTGAACAGAAGAACAAACTCGAGGCTGAGATATCTAGTGTCATCAGTACGTCTGCTGATTCTTCTGATCAGCTGATCAAGTACAATGAAGACTTGAGACTGAAGGAAAAGGAACTGGACCAACTGCGCGAGCGAGTGTTTGAACTAGAGAACTTGTCAACTTCATCGGAAGCTAAATTAAATCGCGCTGAAGAAGAGCTTAAAGCTGTTAATCAAGTTGTTGAACAGTTGAGAGGTGAATCTGGTGAGCTTAAGGATCAGTTGGATGCTCAGGTGAGGTCTAAAGAGGAATTGAACGCAGAAATTAGTGCGCTGAAAATTAAAGAAGTAGAACTGGGTGAAGTTATGAAGATTAAAGAAGCTTTGGTGGAGGAAAATAAAATAAAGCAGCAGACAGTTGAAGATTTGAATAACAAATTGAAAATTACTGAGGATAATTTGTCTAGTTTAAGTGACAAGTACTCGTCATTGTCGTCTTCTAGTGAAGAAAAGTCTCAAGCGTTGCAAAAGCATGCGGATGAATTGGAATTGAAACTTAAAAGTTTGTTGGAAGAGAGTAAAGATTTGCAGGAGGGTAAAGAAAAATTAATTAGCGAAAAATCTGCGAGTGAAAGATCTTTTGAGGATCTTAAGCAGAAGTTGGAGGCAGAGAAAGAGTCTAAGGTTCGTTTGGAAGCTTTGGCTGGAGAAAAAGAGAGTCTGGTCAAGAGTTTGGAAAGTAAAATTGATGATCTCAAGAAGGAGAAAGAGGAAACTAGTTTGGTAGTCCAAGATCTTAATGCCAAGTACAATGATAGTCTTACTCAATTGGCTTTAGCTAATTCGAATCATGCTAGTGCTCAATCTGAAGCCTCGCTGGAGGTTGCGACAATGAAGGAACAGATCGCGCACTTGGAATCGAGTAACAAAGATCTTAAAAAATCCATCGAGGTGATGAACCAGTCGGCAGGGGAATGGAAAGATAAATTAAGTGAGTCTGCGAGTTATGCTAAAGAACTTGAAGGTAAGATAAAAGAACTGGAATCTTTGACTGCTGATAAAGGCGCAGAGTGTGAAAAATTGAAGGCTGAGTTGATGGGAATTAAAGACACGGGGGTTGTATGGCAGGAGGAGAAGAATCGGTACTTGAAGAGCATCGAAGATGGTGCGAAAGACAAAGTGGCGTTGGAAGAAAAAGTTAAAGTGATTGAGAGTGAGCGCGAAGTTTTGAAAAAAGAGTTGGAAGTTAAATTGAAAGATCTTAGAGAGCGTGACAGTTTGATTGAGAGTTTGAAGAACGAACAGCTGCAATCTTTACGTGACTCAAAGACTGCTTTTGATCAGAAACTGAAGCAGTTGGAACTGGAGCTTGAAGAATCGAGTAAAGAAATGAATACAGTGAAAAGTAAGAATCAAGAGCTGGAAACAGTCGTCGCGAGTGTCAAAGACGAGCTTAATAATCGTGATAATCTAGTTGCTAGTTTGCAGAAGCAGATTGATGGAATAAAGAAAGACAAAGATGAATTAATTAACGGAGATAAGACTAAGGATAATGAGTTAGAAGTTAAACGATTGGAAATTGATGCCGTAAAAGTGGAAAATAAAAATCTTCAGACTGCTAAAGTATCTTTGGAAAAAAATCTGAAGGATGCGGAGATGAAAATTCAATCGCTTACTGATCTCGTAGCAAATAATGAAAATGAAATAGTCAAACGCACTCAGAGTCTGGCAGACGAATTGACAAAAGTTAAAAAGGACTCCGAAATGTTGAGAGAAAATCACAACATTTTGGACAAAGAAAACAAACAGCTGTCAGCTAAGTTAAGTCATACATTAGAAGAGCTAAAGACTAAGATGGAAAATAATAAGAATTTAACGGAAATAAATTCATCGCGTCAAACTATCGTTATGAATGACGTAAAGAAAAATAATGGGAATAATGATAATGACGTTAATTTAACGCAGTTGATCGAAGACAATGAGACTTACAAAGGACAGATCGATTTTTTGAACTCTGTAATTGTTGACATGCAGAAGAAAAATGAAAAATTGCTGTGCAAAATAGAAGTCCTCGAGATGGGCATACCGGCAAATGAAGCCGATGACTACAGCAAATTTACTATAGATAAAAAAACAGCCACGCCCAGGATGTTCTGTGATATTTGTGACCAATTCGATCTTCATGAAACTGAAGATTGTCCCAAACAATCGCAAGACTTTGAAGTCGAACAAACTGTCAAAAAATCGTCTAAGAAAGTTGCCGTCGAAAGGCCTTACTGTGAAAATTGCGAGAGTAAGTTTTTATTTATTTTTAAAAAATAAGTTAATTGTGGTCCAGTTTCTGACCCATTCAAAATTTCGCATGACGTTTTATCAAGAATTTTTATTTCGAACTTGAATTGATTTGAAAATTTATGTATTTTATGTTAGAAACCGAGCCACGATTAAGGCCATTCCCAGACAGTGCCTCCCACTTTTTTAAAATTTTCAATTGTAATAAGCGTATCAAAATTTTATCAATTGATTAAAAAAAATTAAAACCTTAATTTAAAAAAAAAGGACAGCGTAGTAGTAATTTTGCCGAGGTATAGATTTTTATGAGGGTGAATGTAGCAGACAGATAAATTTAAAATTATAAATAAATATATTAAATAATTAAAAAAATAATATTCATAAAAAATGCACTTGTTAATTTCAAAATTTTTTAAATGCGCATTTTTTAAAATTTTATTTTATTAATTATTTCTCTATTTATTAATAATTTTAAATTTGTCTGATGTCTGCTACACTCACACTCATTAGATATTTTAAAAAATTAATTACAATTGTTATCAATTGGGAGTTAAACGAAATTCGTAAAATAAATTTCAGTAAAATTTTATAATTCGAATTTTAAAACTTTGTAGGCTAAAATTTATTCAACAAATTTTGTTCAACTCATAATTAATAAGATCCTGAAGTTAGTAAATAATTAAAAATTTATATATTTTTTTCTACAAATCAATTTAAAAAAAAAAAAAAAAATATGCACACCTGGAAAATTAAGAAAGCTATAGATGCAATTGGAATTTCATTTTTTTAAATAACTTTTCGTTTTTTAAGAAATCCAAAAATTATTAGACATCGGCTAACTACAGTATCATTAATTGATAATAGCTGTATTTTTTTTTAAATACTATATCTCGGCGAAATCATGACGACGTTGTCCTTTTTTCAGTTGAGATTTTAATGCTTTTAATTAATTAATTAAATTTTAATATGATTATGACAGTTGAAAGTTATCAAATATTTTTAAAAAGCGGGGAGCACTGTCAGAAAATGCCTTTAATTACTAGATAATTTATCTGATAAATATTTATTGTTTATTTCTAGTGTTTGGACATGATACTGCCCAGTGTGATGATGCTGAGACATTTTAGCTCGAGACAATACTCAATAATTTAATAATAATTATAATTAGTTTTGCTTGCCGGTTATATGAAAAAAAATTTGTTGAATTTTTTAGAGTATATTTTTGTACAGGAAATTTAAATTATAAAATAACTTCCTATACAAGTGTCTTCCTCAGTAGCTTCTATTGATTTAGTTTCAAATAATTATTCATTATAATAATTAATATATTTATTTTAATATTTAATTAATTATTAATTTCATTTCTCCACTTTCAAGACTGTCCATTAGATAAAATAATTAAAATTAAAAGCGTAGATCGCTTTAAGTGTAGAGTCCAATGACTATTTTTACTTACGATTTAAAATTTAAATAATTGCGAATTTAAAAACTTTTAAAAATGAGAGAAATGTATTTATGTAAATAATTACTGCTTGCCTAATTAGATTTAATATTTATTGCAGTTGTCATGTAAATATTAAAATTATGAACCAACTGAAAAATAATTTTCTGATTAATATTAATTATTGTGTCAATTAAATTAATTTTTTTAATTTATTAAATTATTTTCAACTGCAAATATTTATTATTCATTCATATATTGTTTATTGCACATATGTATCGCTGAACTGCTCAATGTGGCTCAAAAATATGCACAAAATACTGTTCATTATAAATATTTAAAAAATTTAAATGTAAGTTAATAAAAATTATTTCATAAAATTTATGTTTTATTATTTTACTTCAGAAGGACCCAAGTGTGGCCGCCTTAAAAAAAAATTAGTTTCGGGAATTTTTTTTAAAGAAAACTACTGCACGGAATGTTGTAATGTTTTAAAGATATATTTGTGTCTTTTCTGTCATTATCTCAGTGTCTACTTTACTTTGTGTTTTTAATTATTTAATGACGATGATTACTTATTTTTGAAATAACAACATCAAAAAATCTATTAACGACGAAGTTTTTATTGACATTATTTAATATATAAATTATGTCTAACAAAGTTATGAAAGCTGCACTGCTGCTTCTTTGCACAATGATGATTCTTTAATTATTTCTTTATAAGTATAAAGTGATTAATTAATAGAAGTTAAGAGACCCAATACCCGATCACTTCATCAGAACTGCAATTAAATTAGAAAATTATTAAATAAATGATCAAAAGTATGATTTTTATTTTTTATATTTTCATCAAGATTTTGAATATTTAAATTTTTTCCACGGGAGCGGTAATTTGTCCATTTAAAAAAAAGTTATTGATACATAATTGTATGAAAATAATTAGTAATGATTATTAAAATATTTTTCAATGCAAGTAATTTTATTTTTTTATAAATATTGTAATCTAGACAAAAATTTTAATCAATTTATTGAGAGGGACCACTAGTGTCACCGCCTAAAAAAACGATGGTTTTGGGGAATTTTTTAAAAGAAAACTACTGCATGGAATGTTTTAAGGATAAATTTGTGGATATATAATAAATACAAGATCAAATTTTTAAACCAAAAAATTCAAAATTCACCGAGTTATTCACAATTTCCCGCTCAAAAAAAAAGTCCCCCTGCAGTGATAGCGACTTTCGCAGTACCGGAAATCAAAAAAACCAAAAAGTTTAATAAACTAGAAGATATTTTTCGTACACAGAAAAAAAAAATTCTTGGTTGAAGGTAAATATTCTTAATTCAAGAAAACTTTTTTGGAGACCTAAACTTTCTCAGATAAAGTAGTAATTTTATCTGACCAAGATAAATTCACTTAGCTCAAGAAAATCTTGACTTGGTTCCCGAAAACGGTGGTCTTCAAAAATATTTTCTTGACTCAAGATAACTTTTTTTTCTGTGTACCATAACCCTCGGGCTAAGGAAAAATTGAAATTTAACAAAATGGCGGAGATTTTAAAAAAAATTTCAAATTTTGAGCAAAAATTTGATGATTTTTGGCCTGCCAAAATTACATTTTCGATTCAATAGAAAAACTGGAGGTTCATGGTACGTAGAAACATATATAAAAGAAACTGCAATTCAAATCAAATCGATCGGATGATTTGTTTTCGAGTTATAACTGTAACAATTTTGAAAAATGTAGTTTTGAGAACCGATAAGCGGCTGGGCTTCAGTTGGCTGTAACTCAAAAAAACTGAGATATGCACTAGAAGTTGTAGTATATTATTTTTGAAGGTATAGACTATCGAAATATGAAAAAAAAAATAATTTTTTAAAAATTTCACACTAGTAGTCCCCCTTAATTAAAATTAATTAATTTTTTTTTACACAGACAAAATACAACTATTTCGCCAATTTGAAATTCCCGCGAATTTTAAAATTCACAAAAACTTGCAACAGATGCCCGTTAGCGTTAATTCTGAAACACGAGAGCCGCGAACAAAATATTAAATATATCTATATATTTATTACATATATGCATATATTTATATCAACAGTAGGATAAATACCAAAAAATATATATATCTATATATTTATAGTGTCATAAATGTATCGTTTGAATATAACTCAGTGCACACATGTCTCCAGTCGCAGAATCATCGTCGCCTCTCAAGCTTCTCTGAAATGTAATGAGTTTTAAATACTTTGAATTGAATAATTATATTATTCGCGCTCTTAGTTACGTATTCGAACGAGGCAGACTCGCAGAAATATATGAGACGTCAAATAAAATTTATTAATTGGGTGCGTACATATAAATTGATTACAAACTTACACTTGTATCTCTAACTTGTGATAAATAAATACAAACATGAGGTTGCCAGGTGACAAATAACAAATGTTTGCTTGCCAATATTTGTAAGACACTTGTTTTGACAGGTAATTAATGATTGTAAAATTTTAATTAGTAATTATTAATTATACACTTATCTCTTTTGTTTGATTATCATCCAACCGGTTTATTTGAACGTAAATCATGACCTTGACACTAGCATCCGTATGTGACTGACAGAATTTTATTTTAAATTTTTATTTATTTTCCTTTCACCGCAGAGTTATTTTCAGTGTAATTTTAAATGGTTTTATTTTATTTGTTTGTAAATATATGGAATTGTTTATTTTACTGATCTATATTTAAATTTAGTATCACGTGTTTTAAATTACAACCTAAGTATTTTATCATATCACATGTACATATTAAATTGTTATGCAAATTACTTTACAATCATTTTTTTGCTCTTCAGACTTTGCACTTTTTTTCTGCTAATCCAATTATTTTTTTTTTTAATCATTAAAAATTAATTAATTACTTCGTGTAATTTATTAAATTATTTTTCTATTTCATATTTAAAATTTTAATAAATTAAAAAAAAATTAATTATAAGTTTTTCTAATCAATTTCTAATTATTTTCTCTTTCTCGAGATTAAAAATTTTAATTAAAATAAAATAATCGTCAAACTTTTAAAATTAATAATTCTACTGGATAAATTTATAAATCCCCAATTTATTTCTCATTAAAAAATTTTTAATTATTTTAAATCATCTCAAATAATTATTTCCTCTAATTAAATAAATTAGAAAAGTTGACAAAAAAAAAAAAAAAAAAAAAAAAAAAAAAAAAACATTTCATTCAATTAAAAAAAACCTAAATGATATAAAGACACCTTTTAATCATTTGAAATTCCCATACATCTATACCTACCTCAGAATCAAGTTCTGACGTCAAAACATTCATCTCTCTCTCTCCAAGTGACGTCACATAAGCGACGAATGCCAAAATCGATTCGTTCGAGCGCTTGATTTTAAATTAAATTTGTAACTCTCATTCCATCACGTTTTATTTTACTCAATTCTATTCTATTTCTACTTTTTTTTTTACCTACAAATTTATCTCCACCTTCAAGTTCCAATAAAGTTAAAATTTAAATTTAAAACTCAACATCAAAACAATTTTTTAAAAATTATTTATGGGCAAAAAAATAATACAGCCGCTAAATGCCAGTCGGTATTTCTTTTTTATCAAACAATATAAAGGTCATACAGGATAATAATATATATTGTCGGAGAAATGGTTCATAAACATTTAGGTATTAATGCAAAATACCAGAGAAGAAAAAAAAGTTCGACCCATCAACTATCTACTCACTTTCATCCACTTGAAATGTCAAAGGTTGCCGCGCATCTATCTATCCACTTATACTTTGAATCCGTCTTTCCTTAACTTATTATTCTACAACAATTTTATCCCTTTACTTTCTATCTATACCATCCCAGCCCACCCCATTTCATCCCTTTACTACTTTTTTATTACACACATTATACGAAAGATATCTTCGAGACTTTGACATACAGCAACCCATCACTCTTTTTATCTCGTACTGAACTTTCCTTTTTTTATAAAAACTCCATCAGCTGAACTCAATTATCATTTTTTTTTTCTATTTACATTTTGCAATAAATTTTATAGATATATAAAAAATATACACAAAGTAATCCTAGCCTTGAAACACTTTGAAGGTATCTCTATTGGATATTTATTTGAAACTATTTCTATTCATACTTCGAGAGATTTAAAAGCAAACTCAAAATATAAATTTATTTTTTAAAAATATCTGATGACTTTTAATTTTCATAACCGTCTTAAAAATTTATGAATTAATTTTAAAAAATTAAAACCTCAGTTAAAAAGAAAGAAAAAATTACTTACAGTTGTTATTTATTAAGAGTTAAACAAAATTTGCTAATTTCAGCCTAAAAAATTTGAAAATTCAAATTATAAAATTGACATGAAGATTTTACTGAAATTTAATTTTCAAATTCCTAACTCCTAGTTTATATCAAAGGTAAGTAATTTTGTTTCAAATCTATATCTCAGTTAAATTGCGCTTACGTTGCACGTTGTTCTTTTTTAAATTTAAGATCATTGTGACGGTTCCGTAACAAAATATCCGAAGACAAAATAACCGCGACAAAATAACCGTGGACAAAACATCCTCACGACAAAATAACCACACGACATAATATCCGCGAGAAAAAATTTACCCGAAAAATTAAATCAATTGTCGAAGCAACCGTGACAAAATAACTTTATGGTCAAATATCAGGTGCCAAAAAAACGTCAAATCGATATATATATATATATATATATATATATATATATATATATATATATATATATATATATATATATATATATATATATATAATCAAAAATAGATAGAGCCTCACTTGAAGACTATTATATTACCTTATAAATTTTTCTTAAGGATATATTGTCGTGTGGTTATTTTGTCCGCGGATATGTAGCTGTGGCACCCATTGTGACATTCTCAGACAGTGTCCCCACTTTTTAAAAATATTTAATGACTCAATTGTCATAAGGGTGGCAAAATTTTATCAGTTGATTAAAAAAAATTAAAATCTTATTTGAAAAAAAGACAACGTAGTAATTTTGCCGAGGTATAGATTTAAAAAAAAATTACTTACAATTGATATCAATTGGGAGTTGAACGAAATTTGGAAAATAATTCAGTTAGTTCTATACTTCAATAAGTCATTTATATCAAACGGTCCCAGAAATAGAATTTTTAAATTAATGACTACTCAAAATCGGTAAATTTTTTTGACGGGTCTCTAAATTCATTAAAAAATGAGTGTAAATGTAGCAGACAGACAAATTTAAAATTATAAATAAATAGAATAAATAATTGAAAATATAATATTCATAAAAAATGCGCATTTAAAAAATTTTGAATTAATAAGTGCATTTTTTTATAAATATTATTTTTTTAAATATTTACTCTATTTATTTATAATTTTAAATTTGTCTGTCTGCTACATTCACACTTGTATTCAAAAAGTAAATTCGTGGAAATGGAAAATTAAGTGAAAATTGAGTCCAATAATTAAGAATAATTAAACTGTATTACTATTTATGTTTATTTCTTGTGGTTTCTTCCTCAAGATCATTTGTTATTTCTTTTTTTTTTATTATTATTATTCGCCCTGTAACGCGATCAAAAATTTTTAAATTTTGTAAATTGCAGAGTTAAATAATTAAATAAATAAAATCCTCATGTCCATTTTTTAATTCGAATTTTCAAATTTACTAGGCTAAAATTTATTCAAAAAAATTTTTTTAATTTCTATTTGATAACAACTAAATCATTTTTTTAAAAGTAATTAATAAAATTTGAATACGGTTATAACAGTTGAAAGCCATTTCAAATTTTTAAAACGTGGGGGGGAGGGTCTGAGAATACCTTTAATTTTTTTTTAATTAATTGATAAAATTTTGATACGCTTATGACAGTTGAAAGTCATTAGAAATTTTGATAAAGGAGAGGGGGGGGGGACTGAGAATGACCTTAATTGCTCGCAATCAATTAAAATAATATTTTAATTACTTTGTTGAATAAAAAAATTAAATTAAATGGGCAAGAGTTTAATTAAATTACGAAGGAAGCAACTGACGTTTAAATAATGCAGAGAGCAATAAAATTATCATCAAATTATTGTGGACAATATCGAAGTAAATGTTATGATAGAAATTACATAAAGAGACCTTGTGATAAAAAATTTAATCGTAGTCCTTGTACTGATGGAAGTCTTTCTCTTCCTAAATATTTTCAACCAGTAAATTGTGATTATAAAAATAATGACGCAGCGAAAGCTCCAGGTTATTAATTGTTGGCAAAAATAAATAAATTAAAAAAAAATTTAATGTTCTTTTTTTTTTTTTTTTAGTTATCAAACGTCACGCAAAATTTTATCGTTTTTTATTAAAATATATATGTATACCTGGTATTATTATTGCCGGGATATTGACGAAAATTAATTACGACGTAGAGAAAAGGTGTAGAGAAGCTCAAATGGCTCATAAATAATTTTTTTATTAAACCGTAACGTCGAAAAAATTTTCCAATAATTTATAAAACATTTTTTTTTATTTATTAAATGTCAATTTTTTTTTTTTCAGTATTGTAAAAAAAGTAAAAAGTTCAATTTTTAAATCTCACTGGACATGAAATAAATTTTTTTAAATTTATTCATCTCGTTATTTTTTTTATAAGAAAAAAAAATTACTGGCAAGTAGAAAAATTTATTATTTTTAATTTACATGGAAATTCATACATTTTTAATCAGATATACATTTTTGTTATATTAATTTTAGTCAATAAAATACTCGAAGTTTTTAAAATCAAAATCTGTGTCAATCAAATATTTTAATTTAATTATAGAAATATTTATTTAGCTTTGGTCTTTTTTTTTTTCTACAGACTTTTTAAAATATATGTAGACAATTTATCTGGGAGCGAGTCTTGAGGTGGATTTTATAGAAATAAATAAACGGAGTAAAGTTGAGAAGAAAGAACGTAAAGATAATTTAAGAAATGTAAGAAAATAATAAATAGTGTATCCCCTGGCAATTCGGAGTATCCAGTAAAAATCCTCGTATATTTTCTGGTATTCCTCTGTACACATTTAAGTGTACAGTACATAGTGCATCTGCGCGTCTGGAAACTTGCGATCAATAGAGAAGAAACATAACTGGAGAGCTAGAATTTCCCGTACCGGTGACATTGTAATTGTCTGAAATAATTATTTAAAAAATTGAATTTAAATCCAGCGGCTTTTATCTCAATACGTTATAATTATCACCGACATACTAAACTATCACCCCATTCATATTTACCACTTACCCTTAAAAAAAAATTTATTTTTATATTTTTCACAGTCTACGGCGCATTTGCTCGTTGTCATCATACTGGAATAAGCGCCCAGGGTGATAGAGTGAGAGTAGAAGAACCAGACAAAGAGCTTTTACGGTTATAATAATAATAACAATAATATTAATAATAACAATAGTGTGTAATAATAAAAAAAGGCGCAAGCGCAAGAAAAAATCCCGAGCCACGAGCTGGATGATCGGGCGCGCGATTTCTCGGCAATCGCGAGGGTGTCCTCGGACAGACAACAACGGGTTTATTTATTTTACCTTTCTATCAATCTTCATCATCATCATCATCATCATTATCACTATCAATATCATTACCAACCACTATCGCGTTGATAGTCATCAGTTTACCAATTAGTCAACCGCTTAAATTCGCCAGTGTGTGCTAATAGTAAAATCCTAAAATAAAATAATAATTATTAAGTTATTTAATTAAAATAAAATAGTATATTTTTAAAAATAAGCAAACAATGAATTTATAAAAAAATAATTGTGTGATTTTTATTACGAGGTCAATTTTGAATTGAGTATCTTGAATTGTAGGACAAGGTAAATAGGTTTTAAAAAATATCTAGCATAAAGAAGCGCTGGTGGAAACTCGTTCAGACACGGCTGATGCACTTTATGCGCTTCTTTATTACTTTTATATTTTTTATTACCACTAAATATATATATCTGTTATTGTTATTGTTATAATAAATGGATTTTTTGTTGTAGAAATGCTAGACTGATAACAAGGAGCGACAGTAACGAGGAAACATGCTTATTAAGGAGTACAGGATACCACTTCCTCTTACTGTTGAGGAATACCGAATCGCTCAGCTTTATATGATAGCGGTAAGCAGTGATAACTATTTATAAATAAATATATTAAGTATAATAAATAATTATTTAATGTAATTACTCAGAAAAAATCACGCGAAGAAAGCAAGGGCGTTGGTAGCGGAGTCGAGATAAAAGTTAATGAACCCTACAAAGATGGACCCGGAGGAAACGGACAGTATACTCATAAAATTTATCATGTAGGAAGTCATTTACCTGGTTGGTTTAAGAGTTTACTACCTAAAACAGCGTTACAGACCCAGGAGGAAGCTTGGAATGCTTATCCTTACACAAAAACACGTTACACGTGTCCATTTGTTGAAAAATTTTCCGTTGAAATAGAAACGTATTATTTTCCTGACAACGGACATCAAGAAAATGTATTTAAATTGTCTGGTAGTGATTTACGTAATAGAATTGTCGATGTTATTGATGTGGTTAAAGACCAGCTTGTTGGTACGGATTACGTTAAAGAGGAAGACCCAACGCTGTATGTGTCCGAGAAAACCGGACGTGGACCGCTCACTGAGACGTGGCTTGAAGATTATTGGGCAGAAGTTAAAGTAATTGTTGTTGCTATTATAAAAGACCTTTTGTTTATTACTATTTGTATTTAAAATAATTTTATGTGTAGGGAAAATCACAACCTACGGCATCGGGGAAGTCACTGATGTGCGCTTACAAACTTTGTAAGGTCGAGTTCCGTTACTGGGGCATGCAGACCAAACTGGAGAAATTTATTCACGATGTGGGTCAGTATAAATGCTTTTGATAATAGCAATATAAATAAGTGACAGTTGTTGTGTTATTATGTAACAATGATAATGTTTTTTGTTGTTGTATCACAGCGTTACGGAAAACTATGGTACGAGCGCATCGTCAAGCGTGGGCATGGCAGGATGAATGGATAGGACTGACAATGGAGGACATAAGAGAAATAGAAAGAGAAACACAATTGGCATTACAGCGAAAAATGGCAGCCGCTGAAGCCGCTGAACGTGGGGAGACTATCGTTGGCTACGAGGATGACCACAATGATAATAATGGAGCGGTATCGACTCCTCAGGATCCAACAGACGTTGCTAAAACACTGGCCGCGACTTTGGGTAGCATTGAGAAAAATGAAGACCCTCAAAGCCCTCCGTCCATTCGAAAACCTTCAGACATTCCTGTCATCAATACTGCTCGTAGTTCTGAAGGTGACATAAGTCCTGAGGACTCTCCTACTGCCGTCTTAGCACCCGGGTAATTTTTTTTTTTAATATTTAATCGCTCGTTCCGGAGTTTAAAAAAAATCACTTCGTATGTGGAGTAAATCGGGAGTTTGTTTTTTCAGCGGAGTAATTTCGGAGTGATTTAGATTTAATTTAAATCCGCATTTACTCTGCTAATTTTTTACATTGCGAATAAAATAAAATTTATAAATTCGTTTGTTAAATAAAATAATTTAGCTTGAAGATCGAAGATAAAGCGGAACGTAAAAAAGTTTGGAAGCACAGCAGTCATTCAATGCACTCGCCCAGTTCCGCGAAGAGCTTCGACATCCAAATTGCTAATTGGCGCATGGAGAGCATTGTCCGTGAATCTGAATCGGGAAGCGAGGATGAATTTTTTGATTGCCAAGGTATCGTATGTTTTCTTTTTTATCTTTGCTCTATAGTTTTATAAAAGCAAGTAAGCAACCGTGTGATTTATAATTAAGTTAAAATTTAATTGTTACTGGTGAAAGCTAAAGCATGGGCGTTGAGTAGTGCCGATCGATATGTCTATTCTTCATCCACATCATATAATTTTATTACTTTAACTGACATCAGACATTGTCTGGCAAATAAATAAATGTATATTTATGTGTCTCTATATCTGTCTACGTCAATGTCATGATTAATGAGCGATGATTGATTGATTTAGTGAATTAATTATCAGCACAATTGCGTGGTAAAAAAAAATGAACCGGATCTTTAAAAATAAACCACCGTGTCTTGTCAATTATTATTTTTTTTTGTTATTAAACTTTTCAGTAGCCTCTTTAATCGATAAAGCACAAGGAGATTCTGTTATTAACTGCCTGCTCTATAGTTTCCTTTGTTTATTTTTTTTTTTTTTTTTATGTCTTCTATCTCTTGCACAGCCGCTGGGATTGTTGTACCTGAGATACGCACAGGTAGGTCAATTAGATCGCACGAGAGCATGCGCTTAAGTGGTCAGATAATAATTAATGTGTTTTTTTACGACGACATATAAAAAAATATGTGTTAGTCTACTCTACTTAAAGCTCTTAAGCCGGGCGGAATATAAATAAGACAAGACTAATGACAACTTAAATTTTTAACAGAAGACTTTGGTGACAATACATCTCTGGCCAAGTGGAGCTCGCTGGACCTCTTAAATGACAAAGAAGACTCGCTCTCACCCACGGCACCAACATCCTCGGCTGGAGTGTCTTCTAGCAAACGAAACGACAGTATATTTTCTCACTCGTATCTCCAGCGGGTCGCGAGTGAACGAAGCGGGAAAAGAATTCATATACGACCGTCAGCAAGCATAGATCTGTCATGTCCAGCGTCACCGCAACACTCGCCGACTCATCAGCCCTGTCGTACAACTGTTCTGCTGATAGTGATGCACGCTGGCAGTGTCCTCGACGCCAATGTTGATTTGTCCGCTAAAAAATCTGACATCACGACATTCCGCGGTGCCTTTGAATCTGTCATGCGTCAGCATTATCCCAGTGTCGTTGGACATATCGCCATAAGATTTGTCTCATGTCCATCAATATGCACTGAAGGTCTTGGTATTTTATCCAGCTTAAGTCCTTACAGCTTTGATGTATCGCCGTCTTGTGTTGACTCTCCCCAAGTTACCAATGACACCATTCCCATAGGATCAATTCCTCTGTTAGCTTGCTCATCATCCGACTATCAAGACGCTGTGTCGAAAATAATAACCGGCGCAAACCAAGTATTTGCCGAATTTATTAAGTCTGAAGAAGGCCGCGGTTTTGCGGGTCAAATATCTTTCATAGGTGACTCTGTTGGTTCGATATTAACTTACGACGCGCTATGTCGCTCTGTACAGTATCAATCCCGCCACGACAGTGAAAATAGTATATTAGAAAACGACAATCAAAATACTGGTGATAATAGCCTCGGGAGTTGTGAAGACGGTAAACATTTAACCGCACCTTTACCAAGAAGACGTTCCTCATCAACGAGTGACTCGTCACAATGTAAACTTGAGTTTGACGTAAGCGAATTCTTTATGTTCGGTAGTCCACTGGCGCTAGTACTTGCCTATCGTAAAATATCCTCGAGCAATGACAAAAGTACTGCGATACCAAGACCACTTGTCAATCAAGTCTACAATCTATTTCATCCAACTGATCCAGTTGCCGCTCGCTTGGAGCCTCTCATTTCCGCGAGATTCTCCCAGTTGCCTCCGGTCAACGTCGCACGCTATCAAAAATATCCACTAGGCAACGGACAACCTTATCATTTACGTAAGTTTTAGAGATAACACTTTTTATAACTACAATTATTGTTTCATATTTTGTATTTTACTTTATATATTGAGGTGACCCAAAAAAACCGACTTTTTTTCTGTTTTCGAGTCTCATTTGAAAATTTCTTGGTCTCAGATATTTTTAAGAACCCTCTTTAAAAATCAGATAGATAAAAATTTTTAAGAGGTCACTCGGAAAATTCGGGAATTCGAAAAAATGATTGAAATTCGGATTTTTTTATTTTTTCTTTTTCGTGACGGAAATATTTTATATCTGTAAGGTCAATGTCATGCTGAAAATTTTAGCTCAAAATATAGATTTTTAAACGTTGCTCAAAAGTTTGGATATCAACTCATAATAGGTAGCTAATACTTTGAATTAATTTTTGTATTTTTTTATAATTCAATTATTATCATTTCACTAAAGTATAACTGTTGCATAACCGAAAATATAGTGGACAGTTTTAAACAATAAAATTGGGTAAGATTTGAATAATCGAAAAAACCAAGAAATTGAAAAAAAAAAAAATAAAAAGTATGTAAATAACTTCTTCTATGTCCCGGGATATAATTTTATGGATGGTGAAAAAATTGAGATGCTTTAAGGGGGGCTACTTGTGTGACCGCCTGAAAAAACGATGATTTTTGGGAATTTTTTTAAACAAAACTACTGCTAATGTTTTAATGTTTTAAGAGTATATTTGTAGATATATAATAAATACAGGGTACAATTTTGAGACCAAAAAATTCAAAATTCATCGAGTTATTCACAATTTTCCGCTCAAAAAAAAGTCCCCGCTGCCGCAGTGATAGCGACTTTCGCAGTACCGGAAATCAAAAAAACCAAAACGTTTAATAAACTAGAAGATATTTTTCGTACCATAACCCTCGGGCTAAGGAAAAATTGAAATTTAACAAAATGGCGGAGTTTTTAAAAAAAATTTCAAATTTTGAGCGAAAATTTGATGATTTTTGGCCTGCCGAAATTACATTTTTGATTCAATAGAGAAACTGGAGGTTCATGGTACGTAGAAACATATATAAAAGAAACTGCGATTCAAATCAAATCGATCGGATGATTTGTCTTCGAGTTATAACTGTAACAATTTTGAAAAATGTAGTTTTGAGAACCGATAAGCGGCTGGGCTTCAGTTGGCTGTAACTCAAAAAAACTGAGATATGCACTAGAAGTTGTAGTATGTTATTTTTGAAGCTATAGACTTTGGAATATGCAAAAAAAAACTAATTTTTGCAAAATTTCACACTAGTGATCCTCCTTAATATTCAAGGGTCACTCGAGAACATCTAAAAGACAGTACTCTGAAACATTTAAAATTCTTGAGCGGTGTTTAATTATTTAAATTTTGGACTTAAATTTTTCGCATATCCATTATTTTACAGACATAAACTATTGCTGACACGAGAAAGAAAAAAATTAGAAAAAAAAATTCTAATTTCAATCATTTTTAGAATTTTCAAAATTTGCGAGCAACCTCTTAAAATTTTTTATCGAGCTGATTTTTGGAGAGGGTTCTGAAAATATATTAATTAAAAAAATTTTTATATGAGATTTAAAAGCAAAAAAAAAAGTCAGTTTTTGTTGGGTCATCCTAATATTTATACACCAATTTATATATTATATATATTTTTACATCAATTTAAACAGTCGAAGCCATTCAAACAAATCCACAATTGTTTACTGATGGATTGAATGCTCCAAACACGCCACTCCACCATTTAAGAAGAATGTCTGATATATCGATCCAAAGCACTATGTCAGGTCTTATTGATAATGTACCTTTGCAAGCAGTTTCTTCATGTAAGTTTTAAATAAATTTATATTCCAGCATTTCTGCACCCTTCAACAAAACTTTTACAATCATTTTTTATCTGAAAAAATAACTTGTCCCGAAGGCCATAACTTTGGCTATCAACGTACTCAAATAAAAGGAGAAACAGAAAAAAAAATATGTGCATTTTAAAGCTTCTACGTATTTAAATTTTTAAAATAATCTTTAAATGTTAAAAGTCATGAAAGAAAGCAAAAACATCTGAAAAATTTTAACTTTTTTTTTAAATTATAAATTTTCGGATATTCTATTTTAATTGTAATACTTTATTTTAAATTCACATAATAAATTACTAATTTTTTTACAATAATTATTTAACTTTAAAGCGTTTTAATAATTTAAATTTTTCCAATTGTTTGAGAATGCGAGTTATTAAAACTACGGTAATTTTTTTCACAACTATTTTTCGCGCGGTTTGCTTTTATTTTATTAAGAAGAGTCGTCACTTTTTTTATCTTTCGCTCTCAAGTGAACAATACTATCCAGGTTGAACTTGCACAATAAATGAAAACTTTATCCTCTTGAGCAAATAAAAATTAAAAAAAAAAAAAAAAAGAAATAAAGACCTAGATTGCAAAATTATTGAGTATTGAATCAAGCCTCGAGCTTTATTTTACTTTACTGAAGTTTTTGTTTGCGAGAAAAGCTTTGACAAAAATAACTTAATTCCGTCTTAAATAAAACTCATAATTAATTTTTATAAAGTATTTCAAAAGTTAATCGATGAGTGCGCAGAGTTTTATAGCGATGATTGATGATAAATGATCCTTGGATTTAATATTTGATAAACTTTCAGTAACACACAAGTGGTGGGGAAATAAAAGAATAGATTACGCACTCTACTGCCCAGAAGGTCTTGCAAACTTTCCAACAAACGCATTACCACATTTATTCCACGCAAGTTACTGGGAGTCATCAGACGTTATTGCCTTCATATTAAGACAAATCGGTAGATTTGACTTGCCGATGCTCGGTGGCGAAGAAAAAGATTTAGCTTGTTTCCGTCCAGGTCAACCGAGAGAAAAGTGGAATAAAAAACGAACCTCTGTTAAACTTAAGGTAGACTTTATTAATTAGTAGTATAATACAAATAAAAAATAAGTAGTACAAGTACTGAGGAAAAAGAGTTGAAATAATCGATGCCCTGTATGATATTTTCAGAATGTCGCCGCGAATCATCGAGCAAATGACGTAATTGTACGCGAAGGCGCACCGCAAATATTGATCGCGCGATTTATGTACAGTCCCATAGACGTTATCGCATTGACTGGTAAGTGAACAATTGATCAGTAGTAAAATCTTATAGTTCCTTGTCATCAATAATCTGTTTGTAAATAATTAATGTGTCATGTTTAATGATTGATGTACCGTCAGGTGAAAAAGTTGACATCCATGTGATGAAAGATGCACCCGCTGGAGAATGGACATATCTATCAACAGAAGTAACAGATAAAAATGGTCGAATCACCTACAGAATTCCTGATGACAAAGCATTGTCTTATGGTCTCTATCCTATTAAAATGGTTGTGAGGTAATTGAATAAAATAATAATGAGTAAGGTACCGGCGGGTAATAGGCCTAGCTAAGGAAGATTTTGAATAGAATCGAAAATATTGCATTTTAACAAACAAAATATTATACTTTTACAAAAACCATACGAATAGGCCTTATTTTACTACGGTAGGGTAATAAGGCCTACGTTAGACAAACTGGAATAGTTTAATTATACTTGATAAAATTGGTATTAGAGATGAATCATCACTTAAATTTAGCAACAATACTTTTTAAAAGTCAGAAGACTAGATTGTTTTTTATAATTTCTTCTGCGCTACGACAGCATATGACGGATGATGAAATATAGAAGACAGGGAACGTGGTATCGGGGCTCTATAAATTTGTCGTAACATCTCTATGCAAGACTCTTCTACTAGAGTAGCCTTTAGCGGAGGCGATTATTTTAAATATCATTTCTGTTACTTAGGCCTTATTACCCGCGGATGTCTTATACTGTAAAAAATCACCGGGGTAAGTCCAAGTGGTATAGGTGTTAAAATCGGCGGTATTAAATTTCAACACCAAAAGCGGTGTAAAAATAACTTCGCCTCGGGTGTAATTATTCTAGACCGTTGTTAAAATAACGCCGCCGCCGGTGTAGATATTCTTCACCGGTGTTAAAATATTTTACTTTGTGAATATTTTTACTTACTCGATCACTATACTTGTTGATAAATGATATTTTTTATTAATTTTTATAAAGAACTGACGTTTTTTGTGTTTTATAATCTTTAAAGTTAATATTCCAAGCGGGCGCAGTTTACCCCGCTTTTATACCGGCTTAACACCGATATTTTAACTGAATTACACCGGTGTAATTTCGTTTTAACACCGGGTGGAGTTAAAATGACTCCATTTTTAACACCGCTCTTTTTACAGTGTAGTAAATTTAAAAATAATTATTGTAATAAAATAATTACAGAGGCGACCATACGTCTGTTGATTTTTTTATGGCGGTAATACCCCCGAATACTGAGTGTGTGGTATTTAGTATCGACGGATCATTTACCGCAAGTATGAGCGTGACGGGAAGAGATCCCAAAGTCCGTGCTGGTGCTGTTGATGTTGTCAGGTAATTAAATATTTAAAATAATTTTGTAATTATATTAATTAAATAAATAGTAAGACACATAATTATTTATAGACACTGGCAAGAGCTCGGGTATCTCATAATCTACATAACAGCGCGACCGGATATGCAGCAACAGAAAGTTGTGTCCTGGTTATCGCAGCACAACTTCCCACACGGTCTAGTCTCATTTGCGGACGGTCTCTCCCGAGATCCTCTGGGTCACAAAGCCGCATACTTGAACAATCTGATACAAGAGCACGGAGTAATAATTCACCAGGCGTACGGTAGCAGTAAAGACATTGCCGTTTACACGGCAGTAAATCTTAAACCGCGTCAGATAGTAATTGTCGGTAAAGTGTCCAAGAAACATCAGTCACTGGCGACTGTTTTAAGTGAAGGGTATGCAGCTCATTTAACTCAACTACAGGCTTATGGGGGATCAAGACCTGCTCAGGGTAACGCGAGAATGGTGATCCCACGCGGGCAATTTGGTCTCCCCGGTTTAAACTCCTCTTTGCGGCGAAGAAGGTAAGCCTTTTATTATTTATATTCTACAATTTATAGGGAATTAATCTTGGTAACTTAAAATTCGTCTTCGAAATGATGTGAACTGATAAATCGCGGGTATGCTGTTGTTATGTATCGCTTGTTTTTATTTTATTTATTACTTTCAGCTAATCAGTAATGGTTCACATTATTTTGATACTTAAAGAATATATCGGTAGCCGTAGGTAGTTAATATTTTTTCAGTAAAACGCGTGCGAATACGAGCCACGGCTCTATTTTTCCAGTAAGGAGACAACGGTCAGCTCACCAGCTCGCAACAACGTGTACTTAAAGCGGAAAGTCTACCTTACCCACAACTAACACACGTCTAATTATATCTACCTACAATTTACTCACTTACATTGGTAATTATCTCTCACCTCTCTGTCTCTCTCTCTTTCTCTGTCTCTATTTCTCTCTCTTTTCTTTTTATCTTTCTCTTACTCGTACCCCATCTCTCTCTAGCTCAATTATAAACCCAGTGATCTTGATCTTAATTAATAATCATAATCTGATGAATAAAATAAAAGTTTTCCCAAGCACTCGTCGTCCTAATCACCATCTGTCAACTACTTATCACTCCGACACACCAAATGAGTCTTAAACCCTCGCTAATTGCCCGACAAATGTCTTTCTAGAGCTGGCACCCGCACTTTGGCAGTCTGGTAGACTTAAACCGAGAATAAAAATTTTAAATAATAAATATATATGTACATATATATTTATTTGTTAAATAAAATGAACCGGTGAAAGTAATCCTGAGGTGTCCTGTGCCCAATTCCTGCGGCCTTTTCTACCACATCTTCACTAGCTCTAGCAAGATTACGACCACGAGCTTACCCTCTAGATATTTTATTTTAAATATCGGCTGACTGATAGGAATAAGGTTTAAAAAATTATTGGGTTACAGGTACCTGCTCTGAAGATTTGTTGCAATGTCGCGAGTCGATGTTAATAATCGCTCACGACAAGAGCGACAACCTACATCACATTCCACAATCAGAATTATTATTTTATCGACAGCAATGATAATATCCAGAATTTATGCACGAATACGACTGAGAGCTAGTCGTTGGTGTGGAAATAATAATTCCCATTCGTTTGATTCCTGATGATCATGATGGTGATGATGATGATGATGATGATGATGATGATGATGATGATGATGATGATGATGATGATGACAATATTTATGAGATGATGATGTGTTCCAACAAATAATGAGGCGATTGGTCGCGATGATTTTGCGAGCAAGGTAAAGATGCCCGTGCGCGTCTACCAAAAAAACTGAACAAAATTGACTAAAAAAAAAATTATATATGTATATATTAGAAGGGTTGTTAAAAATTAAATTTTCTCAGGCGCACCATAAAAAGCATCTTTTTAGTGAAAAAATACATGGGAAATTTTGTCTTTTCTTTTTAGTAAAAAGAACATGTGCGTCAAGATCAAAGTTCATTTTTCGATACAATCGCGGTTTTTTTTAAATATCTCATGAAGTATGCAGATTAAAAGGAAAAATCATAGGAACAATTTTGTAGGAAATTAAATTTTTGACAAAAAAGATTAGATTCATTTTTTTTATAAAATGTGTATTTATAAAGATATTTTAAAAAAACTTTTTTAGATCTGATGAATTGAGCGTTTTAAGGATTACAAATTTTGAAAATAATATTTTTCTAAGTATAGACACTATAAGAAGCCTTAATGATTGATATTTTACGAGTTACAAAATTGTCTATATTTAAGAAAAAAAAGTTATTTTTAACATTCGTAATCCTTAAAATGCTCAATTGATAAGATCTAAAAAAGTTTCATGAGATATTTAAAAAAAAACAGGATTGTATCAAAAAATGAACTTTGATCGTCCTGAGGCACGTGTTCGTTTTACTTAAAAAGAAAAAACCAAATTCCCCGCGTATTTTTTCACTAAAATGAAGCTTTTTATGGTGCGCCTGAGAAAATTTAATTCTTAACGACCACTGTAATATATATTTTAAAAAAATTGTGTTAGGAATTAGATTGAATGTACCATATGTGTTTAGAAACAATGTAATGGACATGCTAACAGTGCTTATCATGATTTACCGCCGGTTAATCTTGCTTGCACGATTATCGTTACGATCCTGCACGATGATAAAAAAAATAAAATAAAAAAAAAATATACATACACTAGATGTGAATGCGATTGCCCGATGGGTATTTGACGCCTCGGATATTTTGTCAGTATCTTCTTCGTTTACTCTGGCTTGCGCTTAACATTTTGATATCTCCCTGGCTTTTAAAACACCGTTGACAAATATAAGCTACTCATATTTATATAATACCACCGCCACACCATACACCAAACATAGAACACTGAAAACAAAAGTTTCATTGTTTTTTATATGGTCCTAGATATAATATTTATCTTATAAATCATTCGTACTACGTACTTCTCTTTCATTTATCATTATCTCAGTGTCTACCGCTTTACTTTGTGTTTTTAATTATTTAATAACAATGATTACTTATTTTTGAAATAACAACAATAACAAAAAGTCTATTAACGACGAAGAAGCTTTTATTGACATTATTTAATATATAAATTATGTCTAACAAAGTTATGAAAGCTGCACTGCTGCTTCTTTGCACAATGATGATTCTTTAACTATTTTTTTTTCAAGTATAAAGTGATTAATTAATAGAAGTTGAGAGACCCAATACCCGATCACTTCATCAGACCTGCAATTAAATTAAAAAATCATTAAGTAAATTATCAAAAGTATTATTTTTATTTTTCATATTTTTATCAAGATTTTGAATATTTAAATTTTTTTCACGGAAGCGGTAATTTGGCCATTAAAAAAATTTATTTATATATAATTGTATGCAAGTAATAATTAATTTTTTTTTTATATTGTAATCTAGATAGAAAAATTTGAATCAATTCATTAAGGAGGGAAAGGGGTCTGAGATACAAAAAAAAGAGGATATTTTTGTGATTTTTTTTTTTCAGAGTACTTTCGTTATTAAAATTCTTAAAGTTTGTGAGATTATTAAGCATCATTTCAAGAATATTCTACTAAATTTTCATAAAAAAATATTGAAAAATAAGTCAGTGGTAGTGGGGAGAGACGAGTCACTTTTAGTACATAAGTTTATCTTGGATTTGAACGAAGGAATGAACAAAATATTAATTTTTTAATTTTTGGTGAAGGTGCAATCGAAAAACTCTGATTTTTACCAAAAATTGCTCCTATTGTTTAATTAAAAAATAAGTAGTTATTGAAAAAAAAATCGGTCTGTCGGTTGACCCTGCGGGCCAGCCCCAAAACTTCCCGCTGTTTTCGAGCTCAAGGAAATCGAAAATATTAATGAGACTATATTTTCGAGCTTGAAAATCTAATTGCATGCGATTGTTTTTTTATGAGTTTTTCAAACTCTAACAAGTTATGCTTTATGCTAAAGTTTAAAAGTTTAAGAATCGAAAATCATTAATGGACAAGCGGTTTTTAAATTTTAATTCCCGATTATGTTAAATAAAATAAATATGTTGATGCAGAAATCAATGTCAGTGATCAAAATCAAGATTCGAATGAGTTTTGGCTTAGGTCAGAGCAATAATGTATAAAATATCAGAGAAATTCATTAAAAACTGTGTTTTTTCAATTTTTTCGTTGATAATATGGTTTAAACTAATGAACAAGTTTGACGGCATTATACGATGATCAAAAGAGACCATAAAAAGAAAAAGTTTGTAAGATTTTAGACTCATTTTAATACAGTACATTTTGATTTATCTGGAAAAAATAACATAGAATGTTATTTTTTTAACTTTTCAACACTGATATCTTTTGAACTAATTAACCAATTTTGACGTTTGAGGTGGCAATAGTCGCGTTTCATTGAATTCTAGAGCTGATTAAAATTTAAAAGCGATCGATTCAGCCGTCTTAAAGATATTTGAAAAAAACCGTTTTTCACCATTTCTTTCTCCAACGATATCTCCCGAACAAATTAACCGATTGAGATGTTTAAGGCGGCATTCGACGCGTTTTAATGAGTTCTAGAACTGATTAGATTTTGAAGTCGATCGTTCAATTCGTTTCTGAAAAATCAATAAAAAACTAAAAAAAAAAATTTTTTTTTTTTCGTAATTCGCCAATATTTTCGAGTCTACTTGATCAAACGATCTGAAATCTTCAGGAAAGTTGACGGCCAACAAGCTCTTTCAATCGCCGCCTTAAACATCCAAATCGATTCATTAGTTAAAAAGTTACAGACCATTCACACACATACACACACACACACGCATACATACAGACACTCGGACATCATTCTGAAAATAGTCAGAATAGCTTCCTAGGACCTCAAAACGTCGACATTTGATGAAAACTCGATTTTCGAAAATCGGGGTGAAAACAATAACTTCCCGAAATTTTTGAAAATCATCGATTTTCTAAGCGAGAAGTTAAAAAATCCTTCGTTCAGATCTAAGATAAACTTATGTACTAAAGAAACCTTTTTGGTTTTTTGATTTCAAATGAGGCAGTCATGAATTATCCTGCCTACGGTATAGAGACTTCTTTTTTAAAGTGACTCGTCTCTCCCGACTATCACAGGCTTATTTTTCAATATTTTTTTATGAAAATTTAGCAGAATATTCTTGAAATAATGCTTAATAATATCGCAAATTTTAAGAATTTCAGTAAAGAAGGTACTCTGAAAAAAAATCACAAAATTATCCTCTTTTCTTTGTATCTCAGACCCCTTTCTCCCTTCAATGATAAACATTTTTTTTTACACAGAGGACAGAAATTAATCTTCTATATTTTATCACGAAAATTAATCGGCAAGATATCTATGTTTGATTAGGTATTGGGTCTATTACTTTATAATATATATAATTAATAATGACTTACTGAATTATTTATATATTTATTGATATATCAGTGGGTTTATTAATAATAATACTCGTTCAATAGTTCTTTTAGGACAGCGAAACGTACCATATCATCACCAATGATTCCAAACAAATCAGAACAACTGGAACGGAGTACAAGTGTCGGTCCAGCATCAAGAAGATCATCGCCGCCTCTTACCAGACCACCAGCTTCTGATAAACTCTGACGATTTGCTCGCTGCCGCTCCTTTTTCGAGCCGCGGCAGTGATAATTTATTATTTTCTTACGGATTATGACTTAATTATTATCATTTTTATTATTTTAATTGCTTACATAAACAATAAAAAATAAAAAAACGAACAAAATAAAATAAAAAATAAGATAAAACAAGAATTTAATTTTATCAACGGATTAGTCCAAGGTTGTAACGAACAATTTAAGGAACAAACATTTGGGAAAGTAATTGTGATTAAATAATAAATATTATATTTAATGATAAATATATATACATCTATATATATATTATATATATGATTATATATTATTTATACAATTAAATCGAGCTCAATGTTGTCATTCTCCGGTCTCCGGTCTGCCCAGTGCATAGTTTATTTTTTATACAGCCATACAAGTATTCCGGAATCAGCTTAATGTTAAATAAATAAATAAATATATATATATATATATATATATAATATAATATACAACATATAATATCTTATCTGACATGACATATTAAATAGAGTGATAATTATTTTTCGGTATAAACGGGGGAATTATTGTTAAAATATTGTTACCTGACTCCTCTGTTGAGACTTTGATGAGCAAGTATATATGTGGATATTTATTATTAACGATATATGAATATATTATCAATAATTATTAAGTGTAATAAAGTATTTTATGTGATAAGAGTAATAATATTTTTGTTAGCATACCGAATCGACGTTAAATATTTTATTGTTTATGTATATTGATGTTGTGTATATATATATATGGTGAATTAGATTGAATATTTAATTGTAATTTTAATTATTATTATTATAAGATATGGACTCATTATTAAAAATAATAATATATATGTATATTATCAATCAATAATTGTTTTAGACTGATATATATGACGTTGCCTGATGTTTTATTTTGAAATTTAGTGGCTAATTTATTTCTTGTGAATAATTATAAGCAATTGTGTGTATTATAAATATTATATTCTTTCGACATGAAAAACAAATCAATTTAAAATAAATAAATCATTGTTGTATATCTAATTATTTTTGGTGTTTATATTTATTTCATTCATTTTTTTTAAATTTAAATTTACGAAAAATAATTTTTTGTAAAATTTATAAATGAATACTGCGGGAGTGGATCTCTATGGGTGACTGGAAAGGATCGAAAGTGAGGCCAAAAGAGTAATTTTAAACTGATATTCCTGGTAAAAATTAGTGATTATGGTGTTTATTATATTATTGTTATTTTTTTATTATTTTTGTTGTTGATTCTGACAGATTGAGTTTTACCAGTAAGGTAAAAGCCCCATACCCGGTCACTTTTCATTGGAGTGAGATTAAATCACTCAATATAAATTAATAAATAAAATTAAAAACCATATTTTGTTTTATAGTTATTTTTTGAAGTTTCGAGTATTAGAATAAAATTTAAGTTTCAAGAATAGTCTTGATAATTAATTATTATTAATTTTTTAAATAAGGTCCTTGAGTGTACCCATAATCGCTCACTAAAAGTTGCGATGTACCATTACTCGATCAACACATGGCCCTATAGTCGCTCAAAAACAATATCAATTAAACTATGATAATTTTAATGATTTGGACAAATAATTTATAAATTATACTACTTTATTCTTTGATAATATAAAATTTCATGAATTTTAAAAATGTATTTAATAAGATAGTTATAACAATTCTTAAAAAATTTGACGGAACCTAAATTTAATCTAACGAATGAACGTTAAAGTAAAAAATACCCGGCTATGCGCGATTTTGAAAACAGTCATTTAATTTAAATTTATAATCTATTTAAAAATAATTTGATACATGATATTTCAATATATTTGGATTCACAAATAATTATTTATCAATAATAATATTTTTAGTTGTAATTTTTTTTTATAAAAATTATAAAAAAAGGCCTTAAACAGTTAAAGTGAGCGACTAATGGTACTGAACGGGTAGGGACTTTTACTTTACAAAAATTTATTTTTATCCTCGTGACATCATAGTTGTTATTAATTTAGCATAACATTTTACATTTATGATTTAAATTGTGAAATTGCCGAGGACGTTAATAAATAAATACAAATTTCTTATGTGATTTAAAATAATTTTTTTAAATTAATTGCTTGCATTGGAAGTTATTAATAACTTAAAAAATAAACAAACAAATGTTTTAAATAAAATAAAAAAAAATTACTAATGTATTTTATAAATTAAATTTTCGGAAATTAATTTTTTATAAAATTTCTATTAAAAAATAATAAAAAAATTTCTTATGTGATTTTAAATAATTTTTTAAAAGTAATTGTTTTTATTGGGAGTTATTAATAGCTTAGAAAATAAACAAACAAATATTTTAAATCAAATAAAAAAAAGATTTAAAAAAAAAATTGGTTCAAAGATAAAAATAAAATAAAGTAATTATGAAAATCAAGGTAATAAAAATAAAAGAAAATAATAAGATAACTGTTACGATGCTAAGTTGTCAAGTAAATATTTAGTAAAGATAAAGTTTATTAGCGTTCTTAGTAACGGTAGTAGTAATTTACCACAGAGAAAAAAAAATTATTCGGATTTATTCTTCAGTAAGTTTCAGTCACTCGAGGCATCTTTCGCTGCTGCATCAGGTTGGATATTGCACGATACAGCTTTAGGTATTTATCCTTTTTTTTTAAACAGCCAGTTCAGTCACGGAAAAGTAGCATTTTAGTATAACATCCGAGTGCTCAGTGTTTAGCCCAAGGGAAGTGGCTTTTGTTTTGGTCAGACACTCTTGATTAATAGCTCTCTATCTCTTCGCCAGATCTATTTGCTATCTCATCTATAACTTCATAAATTCATATTCAACTGAACCCAATTAAATCTCAACAATCGGTCTCCCGATCTCCAATAAATTAAAAGCTATTTCTCTTCCAATTCATTCATAAGCTTTTCTTCTAACTTATTTTTTGTATATTTAAAGGTCTTTATTTTTCAAATTATTATATTAGTATTTAAATAACAAATTAAATTTTTTTTTATTTCCTCAAAGAATTAACCCAAACAAAAAGTTCAATTTAATCTTCGGAGTTTTCTAACTAAAGATTTTCTTGAGAAAATAATTGCTATTTTTTCCCATTAAATATATAGATATATATAGGTATTGATGTAATAGATGATGGTAAATTTTTTGCTTTTAAAACCCGAGGGCATAAAGTTCTTTATTGAAGAGTTTGTTACATCGAGTAAATGTGAAAATGGATCGAAGCTTCTAAAACAAAGTGCTGCTATTTTTCATCGTTATTTTGTTCTTTAAATATATATATGTATATATACTTGTAGGTGGAATACATACTAACGAGTGTAGAGTGAAAACATGAGTACTCGACTGTGATCTCTGGCAAAATGCCCGCACAGGATTCTCGTATTCCATTAGTTTAGTCCGTACGTCCAACTGATAATTTTGTGTCCATTATAATTTCACGTATTCGTATTTCTCTGCTAATGACTTGTCATTTGACTACTTGTCATTATAAACCATATGAGTATAAAGATATAAGAGGAAATAACATCATCATGCATAAATATACATATATGTATGTTTAATATTGTGATAAATAAAAATATTAAATATAATTTACACAAATTGTCGTCGCAATATGCTAAGAGAAAATACAATTTATATATTTACTTAAAATGTTTAAGTAAAACGACAGAGAAGATGAAATTTATGAATATTGTATGGAGAATTCGAGCCAACTGCATTTTATTAAAAAATTATATTTTCCAATATTGATTTTGTATTTGGAAAGAAATAACGTCTATTGACTTTTCGTTGCTGTAACATATATTTGTTTTTTATTATTTATTATATATAATATAAAATATATATTATATTGGTATAAAAATTTATCTTTTCTCGTCAGTGGGTATATATCAATTGATCATCTCGTAGGGACACTAAATCAACACACGCTCGTTGCTCCATACTTTAACAATTTTTTCTACTCCATAACTTTTGTTCCTCATAATAAATCTTTTATTTCAATATATTTCATATTTTATTAATTGCATACCTCAACTTTGATACCGCTAAATAATTTATTGGTACTCTCAATAATTCAAAATTATTGTATCATTCTTTAAATATTTTTATCGCAATATTATCTTGACGCATGAGTTATGATGAAAATTTACTTTAATAGTTCAGACATGCGATACTAGATGGCCGGATCCATTTGTTCTTTTCGCTGCCACAGGCGTATTTTAGAAATGATAAATTCTAATTTTGATACTTAACTTCAGTAAGTGTTTTAGTTTTGAATATGTACCTCAGAATACTCGAAATGTATTCGGTTGGAGTCTTGAATTTATAATCAAGTCACGTTATCGAGAATATCGAGCAAATCGTTTATACCATAGACCATAACGCGGTTAACTCGCGCGTGCAAATAATTGTCTCATTAAAAGTTTGGTAATGTCTTGACTTTATAATCAAGTTACATTAATAAATCAATCAATTGCTTTACTTCTACATAATTTTGAGGTAATGACCTATTTTCCACCCGAGTGTTAGCTGCGACCCGTCGCTTTTCTATGGCGGAAGAAAATTTTTAGTCAACAATACTACGTTGGCATAGAATAGATATAGAAAAGATATATATTCAATTGTGCCCGGACATATTTTGGATATATACTTTTTCCGTACGGGTAGGATTTTCACCATCTGGTTATATTCTGGGATTTGGGCCACTGTCCAATCATTTTATGATTGGACGGGCCCAATAACAATTTCAAACCTTCTGAGGCAGAAAAAAATTTTTGCGTTATCAATACTATTCTGTAAAAATTTAATTAACACTTGTAAGTATTCTGATAATTCTTCATATGTTGTAAATGAGCAATCGGTCTTCTCTTACTTCTCGATATGCATCTCTTGCATTCCATCTGCTACATAATCGAAGACTTATTTATCGCCATACTTCTGCGCTTGTAATTGAGAAATTGTTGTCTACAAAATGTTCCATTAAAATAAATTCCTTGACGACCTCACCTGCATCGCCAAGAGATACTTTTGCCTCTCTTGGCATGTTTTATAGCCCTGCAATCCACTAAATGCTTGTGTGGAATAATACAATGCAGTCTTACCTAAGAAATTCATTTTCACTTTCATTCTTCTTAAACCGATCTTGGAGAATTGTTTTTTATTTTCTGAATCCATTGGTATTATGTTTGTACTTTTTTATTAATCATAAGTTTATTCATAGACAGCTTGAAGATATATATACAAAAATTTTTAATAATTTATTCATAAAGAAATGAACTGCCGAAGCCATTAAAAACGATTTTTTTTTTCAATGGCTTGCTCGGTTCAGGAATATTTTACATGATTTGCATCAATCCGGACATCATTACCTCCTTGAGTTAGTTACGTCATCGACAAAGGTGTCGAGAGGTTGATTTTCACTTCTTTTTTACTTTTATCAACACTGTCTGCTGAAAAGTATCTGCTCGTACGGTGATTAGCTGATGCAACCATAGCATTGTAATCGGTTCTACACTTATTAGGATCATGACAGACATCAATTCTGATCACCATTGACCCTAGTACTCAAAAGTCAAAGCTCCAAGAAGTATCTAAGCTTGTTTAAATACGGCATCCTCAACAATGTACGTTCGATCATTTAATTCTTGATTATAAGTGTTCAAATAATTATTTTTTCAATAATTTCCATTGGTGATAATTTTCGTTCCGAAATTTCGGGCCTCTGTCTAATCAATTAACCATTAGATGAGCCCGATTTAAATTGAAAGTCTTCTACGGCAGGTTAAAGGTTTTTTGTATGATAGTAAAGTTAGCGGATATCTGATAATTTTTAAAACTTTTGAAATAATAAATTGAAATGTTTATAAAATAAAAATAAAAAAATGCATGTTTAGACAATTCAAAATTCAGTATATGCATTTTTTAAAATTAATTATTTAATTGTTTTATATGTAATTAAAAAATTGTCGTATGTCTGCTACGTTTACAATTATATTTTTTGCCATGAATATTGTTCTGTAAAGAGTTAATTAACACTTTCAAAGAGCTTTAACTAATAATTTTTTTGATAATCATCATTCTGAGATTTTTGACCTCCGTCCAATCAATGTGAAATTAGACATGCCTGGTTTATGTTATTAAACAAAAATTTTGATTTATACGACTGATAACTTTTGTTTTTAGTTAACATCATTTGTAATTAAAATAAAAAAAATAATAAAAAATGAACTAATCTCATAAGCTACTTGTAGTATATATATTTAACATATATGCCAGGTCATGGTCATAGATTTAACGATAAAAAGACAGAAAAAGCTGTCAACGTTATCATAATGACAATCACGCTTGAGATCTCAGCGATTCTGTTAGAACACAAAGCAAAAGTAAAAAGTCCAATTAGCTAAGAATAAATGTGTCAGATCAGAAGAATACAGCTGTTGTTTCTCTGACATAATGTTAGGAGATAGAAGCGCATGCCTCGTTATTTCTTGCACACATTGCTCCAGGTGTAACGTACGAAAATCCATATCACTCTACATTAACTCCAGTCTCTCAATGCCTCGTTGTCAGTTAAGGAACAATCGCCGTACCTCAAACAAAAACTGCACAAGTAATCCCAAATATACCTCAATCATCTCACCCTTTAACTCACAAAGTTACTTACTTACCTCCTTACTTAATTGTCCATAATCTAATGCCATCATGTGCCGGTAATAAATCTCGCATGGCAAATTATATAACACAATTATTGATCAATAGATCAAATTAACCGGAGTACAATAGGATAAAGGGAATAAGGATCATAAGCTTTTGTTAAGGATCAATATGGATTATACAATAATAGAGGGTCTTACTCTTTATACATAAAAACCCTAAAAGAACCACTAACGACTCATGTGTTCACATACTCAATTCTGAGTAAGATTAATGATATAGTCTCGTCGTTTTCCTTGTCCTTTACATCGCTCGTGTCGTTAAAATCCTCGATAAAAATCCCTACTATTACTCACACACCCACACTTTTCATTCCCTCTTTCTCATACTTTTAAAAGTATCTTTACCCCTTGATCACTTGATCCTAAATATTTTTCTTTTTTCCGCTTCGAGCACGTTGGATACCACGTGGTTCAACTGATAAATTTGCTTTCATTTTATCAGCTACTAAAATAAAAAAAAAAAAATTTACTAACAATCAATTTAAATTTTTCAGCTTCCAATCACCTTTTGCTGATTATTGATTATCAATCATCAATCACCTGAGTCTGTTAATGGATAAAAGGAAAAATTGTTTGATTGTTTAGTTAGTCAAGATGATTAGATTCTGATGAAAATAAATATCCATAACCAGGATATGTTATTATATGAAGGACTTGATGATATTGAGACGGCGCAAGAGCTCTAGGAGTAAAGGAAAATAAAAGCACCAGCGGAAACATAAGCGAGCCAGTCTATTGGCAAGCGCCAACCAGACTATTAACACGCGTTTAGTCGAGTAATTCAATGTACAGTTATTTTTATTTAAATAATTTATATTTGTATAAGAAAATTAATTAGCAATATTAATAATAATTATTATTGTACTTGATAATATTGATACGTAGAATATACAAGTGGTAATAATTTGAATTGGAATGGCAGAGGCTTTGATAACAAACGGGACATCGACGACACCACTTGACGGGAACGTTGTACTCGACCTCCTCAATCATATTAATGAGATCAATGACTCGTTATTCAGTAAGGAGATCGAGTGCTTAGAAGCTAAACACCAGGACAGTACTAGTCCAACGACAGATGTTTGTCCGGTCGACTGGGATTCATTGCTATGCTGGCCAAAAGCTCCTGCTGGTACGCATGTTAAATTACCGTGTTTTGATCAATTGTATGGAATCCGATACGACAGCTCACGTAAGTTATTTTTTTCATTAAGTTCGATCCAATTTAATTTAAAATTAATTAACTATTTTTTTTCTTCATTTGTTGTATTATTTTTTTTTTTTATTTTTACTTGTGTGTCACAATGTCATGGAGATTTTTAGATATTCACAAAAGACTTTGAGCTTTAATGTACTTTCTCTTATTCGTTTTATGTAATTTATTTCCGCCGCGCGGAAGAAATGGAAGAATGAAAAACGTAATTGGATTCTTATGCCTCTGAAGGTTCAAGATACTAGATCGTAAAGTCTTTTTCAATCGTCAGTACTTATTTTTCTCTCAACATTTTATTTTTCTTTATTTTTTTTATTATTCATATTTTGATTTTTTTATTTATTTATTTCCCTTTTACTTTAAAATCCCCGAGTATCAAATAACAACCTGTAATTTCTATCTTTAGAACATTGAGCTAAAAAAAATTGGCAGACGCATAAAATATACTTTTATATCTCTACCAGATTTTATAATTCTTTCAAGTACTTTTTATTACGCGCTTTAAATTTTTGATTTCAATTTTATATTAACAAATTTACTGCCAATAAAAGTTAAATTAAAATAAATTCAATACAAGCCATATACGAAACAAATTAAATTTTTTAATTTTCAGTAGCGAAAAATGATCTTTTTTAATAAATAAATTATTCAAATAAAGTTGCACTAGATATTATTCACCTAGAAGCACACGTAAAAATTACCATATTTATATAAATAAATAATTTATAAATTTTTTTATACATATTAAATTTTCTTGCGCTTTTTTTCAGTTTTTTCTAAAGAATATATTAAAACTATTGAATCCAACGAGTTTATTTATAAAAGAGTCTTGTAGACTTCTTAATCGAATGCATCTGCATTCAATTATTTAAAAACTTTCAGCTCAAGTGTAAAAATAAATACAAATTTTTTTTTTTTAACTAAACAGAAAAAAAGGATTCCTTAGCGCAAGAAAAATTTTGCATCATAAAATCATAATAGAAAAAATTTCTTGGAAAAAATTTTTTCTCGCCCCAAGAATTTTTTTCGTTTTCAATTCATAATGAAAAAAATTTCTTAGGGTAAGTAAAAATTTTCTGCGCCAATAAATCCTTTTTTTTGTGTACATTGAGAAAAGAAAATAACTTTTATAAAAACAGTATTTTTTCGGGTGACAAATCGATATATATTATTGTATTATTAAGAAAAATGATTTAATCCATGCTGTGTCTATATATTAATCGATTGAAATTATTTCAAATTGTTTCGAATTATTTCAAATAATTTTTTTTAATCAGGGAATTTTATATCTAGCGCGAAGAATCGCTTTCTTGATAGAAGAAAATCAAAATTTATTTACACTACTGCAAAAAAAAGATCAAAATATTTTGAAATAAATTTGGGTTTAAGAAAATAATTTTTAATAAAATCTTCAAATTTTTGTACCAAAAATTTATTAGATTTAGAATTTTTAATATCATAATTTCTTGCAGTAAGAATATACAATAATTCGAAAAGATTTTTTTCTTTCAGTAGAGCTCGTAGAAATATAACTACTGAATTTATTTTCATCGTAAAACTTCCACAAAAATTTTGCTACGAGGCGTCTTCAATAGTCGAATAGCTCCAACAAAAATAATTAAAAAAATATACGCATATAATATAATTCGCATTTATCGCGACAGCGCCCACAATTTTTAACGAAGCACAATGAAATTTTATTACAGAAATGACAAAAAAATTAAATTTCTTTTTTTGACGACTTTTTAATAAAGGGCCGTAGCTAAATTCTATAGGAAGTGAATTGAAACGAATTGTGCTTGAATTTAAATTTTGTGAAAACTTTGCAGAGCGAATGAGGATCAAAATAAAATCTACATCATTCCGAAATCACTCCGCTGAAGAAAAAATCAGTACTAACTTCGTATGAAGTGTTACTTTTTCTTAAACTCCAAAACTTTAAGTGACGGAATAAATTTCGATTGAAATAAAATCCATTTTGTCATCGAATTTACTTTCATTTCGTACAGTATAGAGGAATTCAAAATTTGAAAAATTAAAAACTTTAATTTTCATTTCTTTCTGTTATAATTTTCTAATGAAACAAGTTGGATTCTGTAAAAAAACATAAGAACTAATAATAATATAAACTTCAGTTTGAAATTTTGCACGACTCATGATGCGAAGCATCAGAGTGTGCTTTATGATCGAAAAATTTTTTTCGCCTCACTTTGGCAACTATTACAATTATTTTCAATTTTTATTATGTACACTGTAAATAATCGGGAGTGAATATGGATTTTATTTAAATCCGAATCCACTTCGTCACTTGGAGTTCCGGAGTTTAAAAAAAAAATTACTCCGCACACGGAATAAAGAGGGATTTTTGCATGGGTGGAGTGATTTCGGAGTGACGTGGATTTTATTTCGATCCGCATTCACTCCGATGCGGAGTTTGAATACTTAAATAAATCAATATTTAATATAGAAACAGCTGTTAATTAGAAACATAAATATTTCAATGAATAATTCATTCAAATATTAATAATTAAACTTAAAACATTATGTTTTTAATTTATAAAATGTTTTAGTAACTCACTAAATTATAATTTCATATATATATAATACATAGTGAAAATATTAAATTATTGAATAGCTATGGTAACATAGTTTTTATGGGAATATTTTATATTTCGGTACAATATGAAATGTTATCTCGTGGTATGACTGATGTCAGTCATCTGACAGTTTGTGACTCAGTAGAATTATAGTTGTGAAAGTTTTATTATCAGCTGCTTATATTTTTTAAAAATCATTTCACGTGAATATATGGAAAGGGAACTCGTAATTATTTCTCCGCTCAATATAAATGTCAAAATATCAAAGACCTAAGCTCACTATGTATTAGTAATTTTTTTTACAATTAATATTTTCCGGAACTCCTCTTCGGAGTGAAATTCACTTCAAGAGAATTAAATAAATAAAAAATCATCCACTCCGCAAATTTTTTACTGTGTAATAAATTTCACCGATTCCTTGAGTATTTGAACGTCACACAAATCTCTTTGGAAAATTTACCGCCTATTCTTGATGCCATAGGATTTATTTTTATTTATTTTCCATTCTCTTATTTTATGAATTGTTATCGAACAACTTTATTAAATCAACGATCTAAGAAAAAAATGTGAAAAATATCTTGTTAAAAAAAAAAAAGTAAGAAATCACTGGCGAAGTGTTTTGATAGTAAGGGGTTCGAAATCCCTTAGTGAAACGGGACCTGAATTCTTATGTAGTAGTAGAAATAGTGAATAAAGATAAATATATATATATATATATATATATATATATATATATATATATATATATATATTTACGTTGGCATTTTTGCGTTACTTCCTTCTTTTCGAACGGCCTATCATATTCCGTGTAGTGTATATGCCAGTTCACGCTTCACGTGAGAAGGATTTTGGTATAAAAAAGTTTTTCATCATCAGGAAGTTAAAAATTTTTTTTTTATCATACTTAAGTGCTTAAGGATTTATTGGCAACTAGACGTGTTTAGAATTGTCATTTCAACTTAAAAAAAATTTTTTTTATTTTTTTTACTTCACCTAGTTTTTCCAATGCATTTAATGTAACAACCGTAGAAAAGATGTGAAAGTAAAAATGCAAAGAGGTGACATAAAATAAAAGAGATTGTTAGTAGCAACACACAAGTTCTTTCAGCAGATCCCCAGAGATCCATTTGTGACTACTGTAGATGATACGTTTTCTTATTCATTTTTTTCCTATTCTCAAGTACTGGTGATAGTACTGGTATTGTCACTTTTTCTCGCTACCATGAAATCCTATCCATTTATCATTGAAGCTCTTCGTTAGATGACACGTCTCTTCTATACACAACTTTTTGGATTACATTATTATATTTTTTATTTCCAATAATCCACCTTTAAATTTATCCTTTGTCGGTACTTAGAGAAAATAAATCCAATAGAGTATTATTATACCGCGGAAAATCGTAAAATAGGTTTTTATAGTTTACTTTGGGGAATTTTATTCACCATTTAAATTTAAATTTTTATTTTATTCACTCCGTAATTATTTCTTAATACATTTAAACTTTTTTTTATTATTGAAAACTTATTAAATCAATGAAAAATATTTACATATTGCTATCACTATTTTTTAAAAAAATTTTTTAGTACAAAAAGCCAATAGATTATTTTTTTATTTAATACTTTCAATGCCATCCAATTGTAACTATTTCGTTATTTGAATTTTAGTATCGATAACTTTATTTTTATTTTCGAAAAGTAATAACTTGGAATTTTTTTTTATGTTGTAGCTAAACTTTGTCAACTATATTGAATTATTTTGTTATCTTCCGACCTAACACATTCTGAAAATTCAATACTGGACTTTCCATTACAATTTTTTGGTAGAAAAATTTTCTTATAGAATTTTTTTCTTAAATTCGAATTTAAAAATAATAAAAAAATTAATTCAGACGAAAATTCCGCTCAAGTATTTAATAAATAAATTATTTAAAAATATAAACTGACGTAATTAGAAAAAAAAAAAACTAAAGCGCGACAAAATTAGAAAAAATAAAATAAACATGTATTTAAAATTAAAAATAATAATTAAAACTAATTTCATAAGCTCTGACATGTGTGTTCTAAAAATTCTATTTTTAAAATACCATTTCATCATAAAATATTAAAAGGGGTAAGATGGAGCAGGGAAAAAGTTTTAAAATATTAAAAATTTTCGATCGCGTTGAAAACTTGAACTTTTAAATTTTTTGCTGGAAAATATTCAAACTTTATTTTATTTATTAAGTGATGCTCAAAAGAGCGTGATAAAAATTTAATCAAACGATATCTCTCAATCAAATAGATTCGGGGTATTCCCAAGTACTTCTTTTATCGAAAAAATCTGAGGCGTCAAAACATCCTTATAAGTTATTGACAAAATTGATAAAATTTTTTTATCATCTCCAGTTAATTAAATTTCACAGCAAAAAAATTCACATCATCGAAATTTAATAAGAAAATATTTTCAAACGAATTAAGTCTTATCTTATCTAACGGTTTAAAAAATAAATATAGAGGACATTAATCACTTTTATTAATATGAAGAAGTTGAACACATTAATCATTTCTTTCGTAAGCTATAACTCTCCTGATTTTGATTAATATAAAATAAAATTTATTTTTAAAATCCTCAACGTCATATTTATTAACATTTTAATTAATTGTATTATAAAATTAAAAAAAAATTTTAATGGTAGTTTGATATCGTTACTTTTTACTACTTTCCAATTTCATTAAATCATTTTCATCGTTTTTTTTTATCCGGAAAAAATCTACACGAATATAAGTTAAAATTTTTTAAAAAGTCGATATTTATACGGAACTCGTCATACTCTACTTTACCCTTATTATTTTTTAGTTCTATTATTTTATGCTTGAAAAAACATTTTATTTTTCCCCTTTAAATTTTTAACAAAAAAAATTCATACATATTATAATTTTTTTTATTACTATAAATAATTATTAAAAATCATCGGCTCTTATTATTTTTTACCACAAAAATAACTAGTGTATTTTTTTAACCCAATCAAATGTACTATTTATAAAACTTTAATTTTAAAAAAATGTCGAAACTCGTAATTAAATGTATCGACAAATATTTAAAAATAAAATTTATATTCACAGTATATCGAGATAAACAAAATTTAAATTCAATTAAATTCTATCTAAAAAAAAAAAACATCAATATTACAGCGTTGCAGTCTATGATAAAATAAATTTAAAATTTATAAGTACATACCACAACATTCATTTGCTTTGTCTCCGTGACCTTAAAAAACACTGTCTCCCAGTTTATCGTAGTAAAAATAATCTCATTTACTATTCAATCTCCAGCATATTACCAAGACCCAGATTAAGTTACACCTCTAAAATATACACATTTATCTATATATATATATAATTATATTACTTATGTAATATCGAGAGGGTGAACGAGTTAAAATTGAACAAAAGTACACGCGTCACAAGTTTTAATGAGTTTATTTTAACATTATTTTCTAGTATAATTTTATATATAGAGTTTACACTGCATTATTGCAATTCTTTGCTATCACCTTACCTTCAATCGACCTCCAGCCCTATACTTTACTTTATATACATATATATGTACTATTTTTATCTTTTATATACCATTATCATCCTCGAATAGACGATTTCTTATCGTGCTTTCAAATGCACTGTCCTATAACTATCCAAGATAATAGTATATATAATATATATACGGAGAAAAATAGAGTTGAAAAATCTACGAATTTTTATTGTGTTGTCGACTAAATTTGAAACAAGAAATTGAGTCGCCAAAAAATTTTTATACTGTAAAATAAATATTATTGTGAGCCGCTAAAAATTTTTTATACTTTATTACACTGTAAAAAACCCCGGGGTATAAGTTCAAGTGTGTAGATGTTAAAATTGGCGGTGTTAAATTTCAAACCGAAAGCGATGTGAAAATACCGCCGCCACCGGTGTAAATATTCTAGACCTGTGTTAAAATAACACCGCCGCTAGTGTAGATATTCTTATCCGGTGTTAAAATATTTTACTTTGTGAATATTTGTACTTACTCGATCACTATACTTGTTAATAAATGATATTTTTTATTGATTTTTATAAAGAACTGACATTTTTTGTGTTTTATAATCTTTAAAGTTAATGTTCCAAGCGAACGCAGCTTACCCCACTTTTACATCGGTATTTTAACTCCGCTGAATTGCGCCTCTTACACCGGTGTAATTTCATTTTAACACCCAGCAGAGTTAAAATGAGTCCATTTTTAACACCGCTCTTTTACAGTGTTACTACTCTAAAAAATTAACGGAGTGAATGTGGAATGGATGGCTGTTTATTTATTTGATTCCCCCGGAGTGAAATTCACTCTAAAGAGGGGTTTAATTTAATATTGAAACTCCGTATCTGATCAGACTCCGCTACTCTCATGAGTGAAATTTACTCCTAAAAAGAGTTCATTATTTCAAAATCAAAACTCTGAATCGGAGTGAGTGCGGATTTAAATAAAATTCAGATCACTCCGTAATCACTCCACTGAAAAAACAATCTTCCTATTTACTCCGTATACGAAGTGATTTTTTTTTCAAACTCCGGAACTCCGAGTAACGGAATGAATTCGAACTGAATTAAAATCCGTAATCACCCGAATTCACTTCTAATTTTTTGTAGTGTATATAATGTCTATTTCAGACAAACCACTTTCATTACAATATATCAATAAGTTTTAAGAGTACAATAATTTTTCTAGTGCAGCATAATAATATTTTGACAACTCAATTTCCTGTCTCAAATTTGGTCAACAGCATAATAAACATTCGTTGATTGTTTATGTCCATTTTTCTCCGTGTATATACACTAAGAAAAGGGATTCTTTTTCGCGCAAAAAATTTTCACTTAACCCAAAAAAACATCCATTTTCAATTAGTAATGCTAAAAAGGATAGTTTTTCTTTGTTTAAATTTATTTTTCTTAAATTTAACTTCAGCTATGCAATTTTTCCTTTTAAATATTTTTTTTATTTTATTTTCTTCTAATTTTTTCTTTCTTCTCTCCTATTATTTTTTATGCCGACATAACCGGTAGCTGAAAGTATGCAATAGACGATAAAGAGTTTTTTTCTTATTTGTTTTTTAAATTCACCCCGAATCGATTTGAATATTTCTTAAATTTTCTTTGTTATTTTTATGAAAATTTAAAGAGATTAGTTATCACAAAGACAAAGGATAACTTTATGACCAAGTAATTTTGTTTACGATCTTATACAAAGGATTTTTTTTTATTTAATGTCATTATTAAATTTTTTTGACTAATTGAATTTTTACGGCGATATGACATTTTGAATTCTAACGGATCCGGAGAAAATTTATACGATATAAATATTTATGAATATATATATTTGTATATATAGATTGGATAAATAAATATATATGTATATTTTGAAAACATTATTTTATACAAAGGTATGAATTAAAATATGAAACGGACAGAAGCCCCGAGAGATATTTTTTGTTTTTTTAAAACTACGAAGTATGAAAAGTTTTAATGGAATATAAAAAATATTCCATTTCTTTGAAAGATACCCGGATAAATTATATTTGAATTTTTTTCATTGAAATTACCTTTGACCTTAATTTGTCGGCTGGCCATTTAAATGAAATTCATATATATCTACATATAAAACAATAATTCAAACCAACTTTTAAAAATAAATATTTTTTCTCGCTATTAGATTATAAAAGCAAACTTTTTTAAACGGATTAGTCGTGAAACCTCAACAAACAAAAAAAATCCAATAGAATATACAAGTTGTAACTACAAACAAAAAAAAAAAAAAAAAAAAATTTAATATTGAACGAGAATCAAATGTAAAAATAATATTGCGTGCTTTGAAGTGTTAAATTGAAAGTTTGAATGACAGACACTCGATTGAATTTCTCGCGTGGCATGTGGACTATATAAACTATTTCATTCTTTAATAGAAAAATCAGTAACACAAGTAAAATTTATTACAATGAAAATTTAAATTATTATTTCTATTAAAATAAATAATAATAATAACAAACCAAAAATGTTTATCACTCATATAACCCCCAATCCATACACAGTAAAAAATTTTTGGGGTGAACGTGGAGTGGATGATTTTTTATTTATTGAATTCCCTCGAAGTGAATTTGACTCCGAAGAAGAATTTCAGAAAATATTGATTACAAAAAAATTACTAACTCTCTAAACCTGAAATAGTGAATTATCACTAATTCACAGTGTATATTTACTATTTGCCACAGCTAAAAGTCGACCACTTGGAATTAGTGCATATACTATCATTTACCCAGTGAAATGACGCACTTATGAAAACAGGGAAATTCACTGTAGTTATTAGTAGAGTAAGATCACGTCAAGTGGACCCCCCATTTTCCACTTGATCATGAAAATTAAGTTTATGTATTTTTTTCTTATGTAGCCACTATGAAAAATTAAACCCTCAAACGATTTTTCAAAATTTTCATTTTAACAACAATTTTTTTTACAATGAAAATTTTAAGTACTTTTAATTAAAAAATAGATTACAAAACAACCGTTAAAGATAAATTAATGAAATTTTCAGGATTAATTGTCAAATATCTATATTTTATAAAAATATTGATAGCTTGAAATAATTTATTTATTATCCTATTGTTAATTAACTTTTAAGTAAACAAATGAAAATTTCATTGACTTCTCAGCCAACAAATGAAGTTTTTTTTCATGGGTTCCATGCATTATTTATTAAAGTTTAAGATCCCGAAAGAAAATTTCACTGCCCGCGATTAGTGTAAACAACATGAATTTATTTATCACCGCGCGCCGGTCGCTGAACGCTCTCAATACAGTGCGCGGCCGAGCTTCTCAGGCTCTATTGCAGCTTTGGTCCGTCATAATTCAAAGTAATATTTAAAAATATTATAACTGAACAAATTTTTTTTTTTTTTTTTTAACAATATCATGAATAATACAACAAAATAATTTTTTATTATTAAACTGAAACAGGGAAAACTAACTAATAATTAAACTTAATTATTAATTAATAATAATTTTTTTTTTAATAATTTATAAATTATTATTAAGTATTTATAGATACATTAATTATTCATTAAACAATAATCAGGGAAAACTAACTAATAATTAAGTTTAATTGTTCAATTATTAGTTAGTTTTCCCTGATTATTGTTTAATGAATAATTAATGTATCTATAAATACTTAATAATAATTTATAAATTATTAAAAAAAAAAAATTATTATTAATTAATAATTAAGTTTAATTATTAGTTAGTTTTCCCTGTTTCAGTTTAATAATAAAAAATTATTTTGTTATATTATTCATGATATTGTTAAAAAAAAAAAAAAATTTGTTCAGTTATAATATTTTTAAATGTTACTTTGAATTATGACGGACCAAAGCTGCAATAGAGCCTGAGAAGCTCGGCCGCGCACTGTATTGAGAGCGTTCAGCGACCGGCGCGCGGTGATAAATAAATTCATATTGTTTAAACTAATCGCGGGCAGTGAAATTTTCTTTCGGGATCTTAAACTTTAATAAATAATGCATGTAACCCATGAAAAAAAACTTCATTTGTTGGCTGAGAAGTCAATGAAATTTTCATTTGTTTACTTAAAAGTTAATTAACAATAGGATAATAAATAAATTATTTCAAGCTATCAATATTTTTATAAAATATAGATATTTGACAATAAATCCTGAAAATTTCATTAATTTATCTTTAACGGTTGTTTTGGAATCTATTTTTTAATTAAAAGTACTTAAAATTTTCATTGTAAAAAAATTGTTGTTAAAATGAAAATTTTGAAAAATCGTTTGAGGGTTTAATTTTTCATAGTGACTACATAAGAAAAAAATACATAAACTTAATTTTCATGATCAAGTGGAAAATGGGGGGTCCACTTGACGTGATCTTACTCAGTAGTAAATAGTTCCAATGATAATTACTTATTAAAAAGTAAAGTTTTAAATCTACTGTGTAAAAAGTAAAATTTTCACTATTTATATATCAAATTCATTTTTTTCCAGTGAATTAGTTAATCACTGCGAAAAACAGTGAAAATTAAACTATTTTAAATTTAGAGAGAAGCATTGTGAGTTTAGTTCTTTGATATTTTGACATTTATATTGAGTACAAAAATAATTACGAGCTCTTTAAAAATCATTTCACGTAAAAATTTTTACGTGAAATGATTTTTAAAAATTATGAGCAGCTGATAATAAAACTTTCATAAACAAAATTCCACTGAGTCACAAACTGTCAGATGACTTACATCAACCATACCACGAGATAACATTTCATATTGTACTGAAATATAAAGTATTCCCATAAAAACTATGTCACTCTAGCTATTCAATAATTTAATATTTTCACTATGTATTATATGTACGAAATTATAATTTACACGGAAAGAAAATTATAGGGAGTATTCCTATGCATTATAGGAATGGTTCCTATAATGGTATAGGAATTGTACCTATACTATTATAGGAATGGTTCCTATATATTATAGGAACCACCCCTATACCATTATGGGAATCATTCCTATACTATTATAGTAACCATTCCTATAATAGTATAGTAACCATTCCTATAATATTATAGGAATGGTTCCTATAATATTATAGGAATGGTTACTATACTATTATAGGAATGGTTACTATACTATTATAGGAACGGTTACTATAATAGTATAGGAATGGTTCCTATAATATAATAAAATTTTTTTTTTTGCAAAATAGTGTAGAAATTTAATGTTAAAAAAAATCCAAAAATTATAAGACATCGGCTTACTTCAGTATCATGTTAAATTAAAACTTATATGAACTTTTCGAGATTTTACCCAAATTTGAGATTTTATCGAAATATAAATTTTTATTTTGAAAATTAGAATTTTCCTGAATGTTCTATGCTGAAAAAATTTCAGTTGAAAAATTTTGATGATTTTTGCCAAATACGAATTTTTTTTATGTCCCTGAAGTTACGAACGTTCGTGCAACTAAAAATATTTTTTTTTTAAAGACACTTTTATGATTAGAAAAATGTGGATTTTTGTGTGGAGTGTTTTTTTGAAACCCCACGCTAGTCAAAAAAGTTTCAATCCAATATAGCCGCCGGAACACCCCTCTACGACCTACCCCTATCACTTATATATTTTTAAAAATTGCAATTCAAATTAAAGCAATCTGGACTTTCGTGTAGAGTGTTTTTTTTAAACCCCACACAAGTCAAAAAAGCTTGAATCCAATATGGCCGCCGAAAAGACCCTCTAATTTATTTGCGATATTTAAAAATTTTTTTTTTTTCAATGTTTGAATAGTTGTTTTTATGTTTAATAATACTTTTGTGTATTGTAAAAGTGATTTCCACACTTTTTTGAAAATTGATATTTTCATAATATTATAGGAATGGTTACTATACTATTATAGGAATGGTTACTATAATATTATAGGAATAGTTACTATAATATTATAGGAATGGTTACTATAATATTATAGGAATGGTTACTATACTATTATAGGAATGGTTACTATAATAGTATAGTAACCATTCCTATAATAGTATAGTAACCATTCCTATAATATTATAGGAATGGTTCCTATAATTTATAGGAACTATTCCTATAATTTATAGGAATGGTTACTATATATTATAGGAATGGTTACTATACTATTATAGTAACCATTCCTATAATAGTATAGTAACCATTCCTATAATATTATAGGAACCATTCCTATAATATTATAGGAATGGTTACTATACTATTATAGGAATGGTTACTATACTATTATAGTAACCATTCCTATAATAGTATAGTAACCATTCCTATAATATTATAGGAACCATTCCCATAAATTATAGGAACCATTCCTATAATTATAGGAACCATTCCTATAATTATAGGAACCATTCCCATAATGGTATAGGTATCATTCCTATAATTATATGAATTATTCCTATAATTATGGGTAATATTCCTATAATTATAGGACGTGTTCCTATAATTGGTAGTCGTCATTCCTATACTGGTATAGGATGAAATTTCATAAAATTATAGGAACCATTCCCATAATTTTCTTTCCGTGTAGTGAGTTACTAAAACATTTTATAAATTAAAAACGTAATATTTTAACTATTAATATCTGAATGAATTATTTTTTGAAATAATTATGTTTCTAATTAACAGCTGTTTCTATTAAATATTAATTTATTTAATCCACGTCACTCCGAAATCACTTCTCCCACACGGAAAGAAATTTTCTTTAAAAATTACCGTTAAATTCACTGTAATCGTGGGACATAATGCAGTGCTTTTATTTATTACCATTTTCGAAATAAAAATTAGGAAAAAATTCATTTATTTTGTGGTAAACTTCATAAAATTTACCGAAAACCGAATAAAATTTACAGTAGACTACGGTAAAATTTGTTGAAAAAAGGTTAAAAATTATCTGACTTACCGACAAATGATTAGGTCGTGCCATTCGTCCCACGATTACAGTGAATTTAACGGTAATTTTTAAAGGAAATTTCTTTCCGTGCATAAAAAAATCCTTATTTGCTTTGCATGCGAAGTGATTTTTTTTTTAAATTCCGGAACTCCGAGTGACAGATGAAATAAAATCCGTATTCAATTTGGATTCATTCCTAATTTTTTACAGTGCATGTAATAAAAAATTCAAACTCAAGCTTATTTTATTAGTTTTTATGTTTTATTTCTTACAGAATCCAAGTCGTTTTATTATAAAATTATAAAAGAAAGAAAAGAAAATTAAAGCTTGTAATTTTTTAAATTTTGAATTTCCATACTGTAAAAAATAGACGTAAGTTTGAAGACAATAAGGATTTTATTTCAATCGAAATTAACTAGGTCTCGCAAAGTTTTGGAGTTTAAAAAAAAATCACTCCGCATTCTGAGTAAGTGCGGAATTAAAAAAAAAAAATTAAATATAAATTCATTTAAATATCAAACTCCGGACCAGAGTATATACAGATTTGAATAAAATCTGCGTCCCTCGGAAATCACTCCTTCCATAAAAAAAATCCCTATTCACTCCATATGCGAAGTGATTTTGTTTTTAAACTCTCTTGATTTTTTGCAGTGTAATAATAATTATAAAAAAGTTTTATATAACAATAACTGAGTAATCTATTCGATAAAAAATTTCATTTTAAAACACACTTAGTTTCGATATTCGAGCAGTCATACATACATGCGAACTACCAACTGCTATTTACAATTGAAACATTTAAAAAAAAAACAATAATGTCATAATTAAAAGTAAAATATTTCTTTTATTATTTAATTGAACGTCGTTATCACCACTAGCAGGCATCCATACACTTGTAAAATAAATATATATGTATATATAATTCACACAATTTCATAAGCGCAGCTGTAGTGGTCTCTCGAGTAAAATATAATATATTTGATGATCTCTCTGCATACATGTAAGTATATATATATCATAAAACATATGTTTTATAGTACATATAATATACAGTATATATATAAATACATAACTATATCCGTATACATGGACTACATGTATGCACATCTTTTGATAGCCCACAAAAAGGTATGAAAGCAAAGCTAAGCTCAGCTTTACCTCTTTATATATTTTACCCACTGTGTAATCTCCTATAATTACAAGACCTTGCATTAATAAATATGTATACTACAAGTGATAAATTTAATGTATGACACTTTAATTGTTGAAGTTTATACAGCTATGGAACTATCATAAGGTCAGGTAAATTCAATTATAAACTATTGAAATTAAAATTTTCAATTTCGCTTAAAAAAAGTTCAAATAGAATTTTTTTTTTTTAAATTTTTAATTAAGATTATAGGTTTAAAATGATATGAGTGATTCAAGTGTGCGTACGGCCCGACATATCGATTCTACACAATGTATAATGATCGTAATCACCATTAATTAGCCTCGCCTTCGCTTTATCAGTGACGTATTTTTTTTATCGTATTTACATCTTTATGTCTTTTTTTTTTAAATTAATTTGTGTTAGATAGTAAGTAATAACTTTTAATTAATGAGTTTAATGAGATGAATTTATAATGATTGTTTGTAAGTAATTTGTAAGTTTATGATTATTATTATTTTTTTTAATATAAATTAGTATTTTTAATATTAAATTTTTTTCGAGTAGGTCGGAGCAAGACTAGTACTAGACGAGAATGGACGTTAACAAGTTTAAAAGGACAGTAAAACAAGCTAACTTCGTTTTACCCGACAGAGTTTTACTCCCAGCTAGTTTTCTCTCTAATTAAACCTAATAGTCGATTTATTCTTCAGTATCACTATTAAAAGTGACATTTAAAAGTATTTTTTTTAGTATTGTTTTTAAAATTTAATAGACTAAAAATTGTGAAGAGTAACAGCAAGTAAAGACGATACTGATGTTTTTAATTTTGTTTGAGTGGTAGTTTAATTTTATTATTATTATTATTTTTTTGTCCGAGAGTATAAATCAATTATTTAATAAAATTACTTTTAAAAGAGTATATTCTTTTTCAAGATTCATTTTAATTTAATTGTTAAGTTAATAAACTTTTATTTTTTATAAAAAAATTATTTTTCATTGACTGAAATTTTTTTTTTATATTTTTTGTTTAATAAATTTTATTTTTCCAGTGAAGAGGAAGTATATGAACTTTTATTTTCATGAATAATTTCTTTTATCAGATGTTAACTTTTTTAAATTTTAAATTATTTCAGTTTACTTTTAAAAAATCTAGTTGCAGATATCTTCCCAAAAAATCAAGCGATTTGAATAAATCCCATTACGATTGAAAAAGTTTATAAAGATTTAAATATTTTGAAATTTTAAAAATCAATCTATCAAATAGTTTTCCAGCTATCGCTTGAATAAAACGAAAAATAAAAGGCAAAAAAAACTCGATGATTTATTATAAAAAATAAATCGTTTTTTTTTCTCATCTCACTCACTTATGATAATTTCCGAATAATAAATAACAAAGTTTTAATCAATAAAAAAAATAATAACGTGTCCATTCCGATGGTAACTAACGCAAAGTTAAAGTATCCCATGTTAATAAATAAAATTAATTTTTACCCACTACATTAACTCATAACTATTTTCTGACAATAAAAAAGTTTTGAGACAAAAAATTATTAACAGAACGTGCCGACGGCCAACAAAAAGTTTTAAACTCAGATCCGCTGGGTCAGTTACTTCAGAATTTTTATTATCACTTCGTAATTTAAATTAACGCACTAATTTTGATAACGAAGAATCATTTCCTAGAGATTAGAAAATCGAAATTTATTTACACCATTTCAAAAAAAAAGCTCCGCATATTTTTAAATTAACTCGGATATCTTTGATTGAGAACATGATTTTGAATGAAATCTTCAAATTTTTTCACCAAAAATAAATTAGATTTAACATATTCAATAGCATAATTTCTTGTGGGAAGAAAAATGCAATGTTTCTAAAAGGTACTCTTCTTTTAGTGTAAATAAATGAAAATAATGTACTTTTAAATGCGAGCTAAATAAATAAAACAGTGCAAGTTGTGCCAGTTAATTTACATTTAATATAAAAGTGATATTGAATATTTGTAACGAGACATTCGGAAACATAATACATTGGATGTACGATTGGATTATCGATTTGTCGATGCATTTCGACGGCAACGCGTTTGGCTGGTTTGATTGAAGTAGACGCAACTACTGATGTCATTCTCACCAGCCTATTTATCGTTATCCCCCTCACCATTTACCTCTATATATATGTAATACTCTCTCTTGCTCATTCTATTCAGCAGCATTGTGTTTTGTATTATACGTATTTACTGTACCGTTTAGACGTTTAGAGGACATTTGGACACATTCGATATTACTTGCCAATCGAATGGATAACAGACGTGTCATGTGTATTTAAATATTTAAATTCAAAAATTTTAAATCGCAAATATTTCGCATTACATTACAATAAACCGGGAGTGAATTTAAATTTTATTTAAATTCGAATTCACTCCCTTACTGGAATTCCGAAGTTGTAAAAAAAGTCACTCGACATACGGAGTAAATATAAGTTTATTTTTTCAGCGGAGTGATTCCGCAGTGGAATTTTATTTAAATCTGCATTTACTCTGATTCGGAGTTTCAATATTAGAATAAACTTCCCTTCGGAGTGAATTTTACTCCAAGGGAATTTAATAACTACACAGTCATCCGCTTCGTGTTCACTCCGAATTAACTCTGGATTTAATTTGTCTTCAATCCGAAAATTTTTTACAGAGTATTAATTTACGGACTTTTAATTTTATACGCTTTTTCAGCTTTAAGAAGCTCCCTGAAATAAAAAGGGAGTTTTTTTTTTTTCATTGCAAATTGCTTTGTAGACCTGTTTTAACCCTTCGTTACACGAGCTATACAGTTGACGTGAATACGAGTGAGACACTAACGAAATCGCGTGTAACGGAGGGTTAAAGTTAAGATAAAAAAAAAAAATTTTTGAAAGCCTAAAGGGCATTTTACTTGAACTGTACTTTTTAGCTTTAAAAATTTTAAAAAATAATTTTTAGCTTTGAAATAAGTCCCCAACATGATTAATAATCGAAAAAAAATGATAATCCTTTTGAAGTTAGGAAGCTCCCTAAAACCGAAAGGGCGTATAAAAATATGTCTTTTTGGAATAGTAAGCGATAAAATAGATTTTTATTATAAAATATTTTTTCCTAAAAATAAATGACATTATAGAAATAATTTACTCTATATAATTAAATAAATAAGATAATTAATATGAGTAATTATAAATTTATTAATTACTCATTATGGCTGGAATTTAAAATAAATTTATTAAAAACAATTAGGAAGTTGACAATTTAAATTCTCTTTGCTCGCAATTACGTCGCATTCAACAGTTGATTTACAACTCTCGTGTGTAATCGTACGTTCAATTCTTCAATAAAAAGTTTATATAAAATTATCCACTTGAAAAAGTTTTATGTTGAGAATAAAATTACTTGTTGGCTAAAAATTTTTTTAGAAAAAAAATTTTTTTTTAAATTCAAGTATCTGAAGTATTAAAAAAACATATAATCCATTATTTATACTTACAGAAAATGCTAGTCGATGGTGTTGGCCAAATGGTACTTGGGATAATCGTACCGACTATTCACATTGTCATGAGTTGAAATTACCAGTTGCCGAGTCCAGCGTTGAGATAACAACAACCTTATACTTTGTAGGATATGTTTTATCACTATCAACACTCATTGTCGCAGTTGCTATTTTCCTTTACTACAAGTAAGATAATTTTAATTAAATATTCTTTTTACTCGACTACATAATTATAATTTTAAACTCAACTTTCAAACTCGAAGCTTTTTGATATTTATCTGAGTATTGATCCTTTGGATATCGGTCGTCATCTCAATTAACAAATGCCTTTAAAAATAATTACTTCTACTAATTAATGTAATTAACGAGTTATTACAAATATTTCTTCTTCGTTTTCTTAATACAAGATTTTTAATCATGAGATCCTAACGTAATTATGATTATTTATACTTTTTTGAGTATCATGATTACACGTTTCCCGATAGCTCACTTAATATATTTTTTTCCGTCTGTATGGCTGATGCGATAGAATACGGTACATATATATATATATATGTATAGACTTTAGTTCTCGTTCTAGAGTGACAAGAGATAGAGTTAGCAAGCAACCAGCCAAGTAAACACTAACCAGGTTGTGTCTACAAGTTTGTCCGCTGATATACAATATTTTCTTTTCCGGTTTCATACTCAGCGAGCAACTTCACCTGTACTTTCCCATTTACGTCACATATATATAGATATATATATATCAAGAGTTATTTTCTGCAAACTCTTCGATTCGTTTATTCTCTCACCTTTGACATTGATACTCCCTACAAATGCCTTCAATTCTATAAATAAAATAAAAAAAGTCGGTAAAAAATTTCATTTTATAAATTCAAGTCTCATTTTTATTATTTATTTTATTCATACCAACATACATTTTATTTACATTTATTATTTACTTTATTATTTATTTTAGAGAGCTCAGATGTCTGAGGAATAATATTCACACAAATCTTATGTTTACGTATATCCTTGCTGACCTCACATGGATCCTTACCACAGTAATGCAGGTTTCAATGCAGTCAGATATTCCATCTTGTATTATATTTATATCACTGCTTAATTATTTTCATCTGACAAATTTCTTCTGGATGTTTGTTGAAGGTAAATTAAGAAAAAAAAATTTATCAACGATAATTATTACAATTACTAGGAATGTGCGAATAATCGTTAATTTGAATTATTTAAAATTCAAATTAATCGTAAGATTTTTAATTCGAATATTCAGTTTAAATTTAGACTATTAAAATTTAAATCGCGTGAATTTTTCAAATTATTTAAATGAATAAGAATTTAATTCGCACACTCCTAACAATTACTATACTATTCTAATAAATTAACTACTCAGTACTTTTATGTCATTAATCTTAATCTAATAAATTAGCATCGCTCTACTTTATCGCGGATAAACTTTATTTTTTTTTCTTTTCCAACACACTTTAATAAAACAGTTAATTAAAATGATTCAAATGCAAATATATAACAAAAAAAAAACTTAATTTATCTAGGTTTATATCTGTATTTATTGGTCGTAAAAACATTCACTGGTGATAATATTAAACTCCGTCTTTGTCTTGTCATAGGATGGGGTAAGTTAATTACTTTGAGATATAATAACAATTTTACACCTATAGCTGATTAAATCAATATTTCCAGGTGCTCCAATCTTTGTAATTGCTGTCTGGTGTGTTGCTAAATCAACTGTCGTTAATACCGAAAGTAGTAATCAAGTATGTTAATTTAAATAAAATAATTAACAGTCGACTACGTCATAAGTCTGGTCTCAGGGACGTAGGGAAATTTTTATTTGAATTTCAGTCTTTCACTACCATACGTTTAGTTTTGTCTTCACACCCGCTATAAGCCTGTTTTATTTTTATTTAAACGTCATATTTATGTTTTGTCACAGCCGTTATCTCGGTTTTTCCAGTGCTTATAGTGCTAAATTCTCCACGAAATGGAGATAGTAAACTTTCATCATTCGTTTGTATATTTTTGTCCGGTTTTTTGTTTATAATTTTGACGATTTAACGGAGGCTTATAATGGGCTGTCTGGTACGAAACTCAAAAAAGTCGTTAAATGGGGGAAGTCCTTATTTGGACTCAGTAACTGCCGATTTAGGGGAAGACACTTTTGAAGGGTAGTCGACTGTATCTTAGTAGTACACAGTAAAAAATATTGTGTTAAAATCAACATTCTGTGTGTTAGAAACGGTCCACATAATACTTTTGTTATTTTTTAACACATACTCTTTTTGGTAAAATTTACCACAAAATTTGTGTTTAAATTTCAACATAAAATTCGGATAATACGAGAAGTTGATTCAAAACTTTTTAAATGTTGACCATCGATATAATTTGTATATTATTTTGAAGTTGTCAAAAGTAATAACAATTATTATTTAACATTCAGCTAATTTTTAACAGTTAGAAATTGTTTTTAAGTCAAAATTTAAATAAAATTACGTAATATTTTATAGAAGTTGTAAATAGTAAATCAATTAATTTGTTTAAAAAAAAAAACAAAAACACATTTTTACTTGGTGAAAAAATTATTTTTACATTATATGAAATAATTCGTGATTAGAAAAAATTTTTTGATGCAAGAATAGTATTTTACATATAGGCCAGTAAAATAAGAAGTCTCAGATCACATCTAATTGTTGGCCGAGGCTGACAAACATGTGATCTGAGGCTTTCTTTTTTACTGGCATACGTATGCAATATACTATTTTGCTTCAATAAATCTTTTTGTGCCCCAAGAAAACTCTTCATTGTTCCAAAAAAATTTTTGTTATTAATTTATAATAAAAAAAATTTCTTGGGGTAAGTAAAAATTTTCTAGGGGTGAGTAAAAATGATTTACGCCGAGAAATCCTTTTTTTCTGTGTAATACAGAAGCACAATATTTTTTACTATATAATAATAAAATTCTAGCATTAATTAATAAATTAAGTACTAATGATAAAAATAAAATAAAAAGCGTATGATTAAATCTTTACAGAACGTGGCCCTGTATCGACATTGTCCCTGGATGGTTTATCATCCTTATGACTGGTTCTATCAGGCGCCGGCTATTACGGTCCTCGGAATAAATGTTATCTTCCTTTTCATGATCATGTGGGTCAGTTGATTTTTACAATACTTGACTTACTATAAGCTAAAGTACTTTGTGGTACTCGTTTTTTTTTCAATATACCACTATATAATTTTATTTATTTTCTATTTTTTTTTTTTATTTATACTTTACTTTCCTTTCATTCTCTCTTCAAATGACTTTGCTATTTGTTTTTATTTTATTTCATTGTTTTCTCTTTATTTTATTTTAAACCAGGTTTTGATAACAAAACTACGCTCGGCAAATAATGTCGAGACTCAGCAATACAGAAAGGCAAGCAAAGCACTGCTTGTTCTCATTCCACTTCTGGGAGTGACATACGTATTAGTAATTGCTGGACCAACTGAAGGCGAAGTTGCTAATATTTTTTCTTATGCTCGCGCTATTTTGTTATCATCCCAGGTAACGTTTTCATTTTTTTAAATTCATAACAAAGTTTTTGTCTAGAGATAACAATTCATAATATTATTTTCACTCAGAAAAAGATAATTCAATGAATTTATAATTCAATGTACATTATATTTTATTTTTAAAATCGCTTTATCGTACGGTAATATATTTTCTATTCAAAATTTTATCTTTACACTCTTTTTTTATCGTCATAAGTCGGCGTATAAATAATATACCTTATTTTGTTGTAGAAAGAAAACAAAATCGTTAATATCTTCATGAGAAATAACCCCACGGAAAAAAGACCAGTTTGAAAGTTTAAATGACTTTTAAAAAGAATCATAATTATAAAACTAATAACATTTTTTTTAAACTTATTTTTAATCTATTTTTATTACTATTAATATTTAAAAAAAAATTTACGCATCCAATACAATAAATTTTCTTTAAAACTTATTCAATTTATTTTATTGAAAATTTCCCAGTTTTATTGAAAGATAAAATAAAAAAAAAATTTAAAAAGCTTATAATCCAATTATTTTGACATATTTTGTACTAAAAATAATAAAGTAAAAATTTAAAGCTCGATGAAATTCTAAAAACTCAGACTTATGATAGCCAGCTTTAGTTTTTTTAGCTTTTCTAATTTTCAGTAAAAGGATTTGTAATTTTTTTTTACGGCTAGATTAGAAAACTCTAGTAGAACATAATATATTTTTATAGATACTGCCATGATAAAAAAGAATATAATCTACATATTCATTTCTTCTTATTTTTTCACAAATTCAAGGGCAAAGAAAAGCTTTGCAGTTTGAAAATACCATTTAAGAAGGTTAGTTTTCTTTTTTTTTCTTTCGCTCTTGAGTGGACAAACGGTACTTTCTTTATTGTGCTTACGTAATGAATATAAACTTTGTCCACGTTCTTACCCTAAACAATTCCCATTTGGGAATTTCGAGGAAAAATAAAGCTGGGATTGCTAGATTATTGTGTAATGCATCGATCTTTGCTCTTTATTTTACGTTCAGAGCTTTTATTTTATCTGAGAAAAAAAAAACACATGACAAAAATATCTAAAAAGCCTTAAGAGAGGTTCGCAAATAATTTTGTCCAAGTTTTCTTTACTAAATAAGAATTCTCATTGCCAGATACATAGCAAAGCTCGTTCAGGCGGATCCAAATTACGATAATTTACCGGATTTTGTCGTAATTTACTGTAAAATACGGCATTTCTACGGCAAATTTGCCGCAATTTACGGTATATGACTATGAATTGCGGTAAAATACTGCAATTGACCGTAATTTGCGGCATTTTTATCGTAAGCACCGTATGTTTTTTCATTTTTACAGTGCAATACTTCACTGTATGGTAAAATACCACAGGATTGTAGCTATTTCGCAATAAATTACCGGCTTCTAACTGCAAATTTGCCGTAAAATACCGTAAATTACGATAATCACTGTAATTTGACATAATTCGGAACCACCAGGGTGATGCATTACTCTATAATCTAATAGCGATCCTTGGTCTAATTAATCGATAATTTTCATTCGGTTGCGAGAAAAAATTATGACAAACCGCCTTAAAAGAAGAAACGGTTATTCGTTCAATAAACTATACCATTTTCGTTACATTGTACAGCACTAGGTTAACTGGCCCATTTTTCAGGCTAAAAGTACTCTCGAAGTATAGTTTATGTTTAGTGCGATGGCCAAAATAAATTCTCTCACATGAGCTTTCGCGCAAAGCTCTCAATTACGTTTCGCCGAAATTACTTGTAGCTAAAATGACTGAGTTGCTTCATAAAATTCATTTTTGCTCCGTCATTTTGACTCAAAATGTTATTGAGAGCTTTGTATGCAAGCCCTTAGATGAGATTCTATCTCAAAACTTTAAAAATAAATAATTCTGTCAAGTTTAAGTAATTCATTAGTACTTCTAAATCAAAAACTGCCAGAATTCATGTTTTACATGCAAGCTCACGCGTTTCGCATTCCATATATTTTTTCTGATTTATATTATCGTGTAAAGTGTGTATATTTTCATGCTTTGTTCATCCAATCGGGTGTCTGATATGAAGTTTTCTTATTATACGTTTTAAATACTTTTTATCTTAGGAATTAATTTATCACACACAACTGCGCGCGCATGTAGTAGTACCGATAGCCTTTGGCTTTACTTTATCTCTAAGCCAAATCGACACTTTATTTTCAATAAAAAGTATTGTCAGCATCGAAAGTAATTTATGAAAAATTGTTAAGACACTTAAAGATAAAAATTTGTAGACTTTTATCGTAACAGATTTATTGGAAAAAATTTTGGACAAAACTTATAATTACTTTGTTTTGTGTCTAGACTAAAACTCTTAATTAATTTAATAAAAATGACAACTTATACTATTTAATTAATCTTTTATCAACTTTCAGGGATTGTCAGTAGCACTTTTTTACTGTTTTCTAAATTCAGAAGTTCAAAACACAGTGAGACATCATTTTTCCCGATGGAGCGCTGCCAGGAACTTAGGAATGGATAGAAAGTATTATAATAATTGGTCACCACGTTCTCGTACCGAAAGTATAAGGTTTTTTGTTTTCTTTTTTTTTTAATTTTTTTTTATATCTAACAATTAAAATAAAAATAAACGTTTATTATCGTAACCCAACTGTCGAGTTTAAGTAACACACAATCGAGCAATTAAGTTAAACTTGTAGTTTAATTTTATTATTTGTACCATTTCAGGCTTTATTGTCAGCCGTCAGTTCCATATAAAAAACGAGAATCAACGGCGAGTGAGACAACGACCACAACTGTCGTTGGAATGAATTCGACAACAACATTTCTCGATCGATCACGGGCCACTATCTCCGAAGAACTTAATGAGTGATCAATTATTGCACTCAATCATAACTTTTATTTAATAGATCGTTAAATATATCACAATTCATAACTCATAACTCATATCATTATTATAAATGATTAAATTTCATCGTCGCTATTAAAAATAATCTATGAAATATTATTTTTTAAAAATATAAATTTTAAATATTTTTTCATTCGCTCGCTCGCAATGTGAAAATTGTCTTCCGTCTTTTAATATTATTATAAATCACTCTATCATATAATAACAAAGAAATAAAATTATTTATAAATTTTAAATACAAGCTACTGTATTTTATTGAAGTTAAAAAAAAGGGCAATGGGCTCTATCATTGTACCTGAAATTTTCATGTGTAAAAATCAAATAACTGAAAAAATTAACTAACAATTTTTACTAGTTCAAAAATTATACGGAAAATATTGTTCGAAATGACGAAAAAAATACTGTTAAAGTTTGAGCTCTTAATATTAATATTAACAACCGCCTCATCGCAATTTTCAATTCTTCATTTGAATAACCTGGGATATATTTTTTTTAAGTTTTGAATTTTATCATCAGGGAATCAGTGTATGGGAAAAAACAATAGACATTTTTGTTGTAAATTAAACGCTCTACAAAAAAGGTCTCGAATTATCTTTTTATAAATTCAATTTTTCAAAAGCTACTCAAGTCACATGTGGTTGTTAATATAAATATTAAGAGCTCAAACTCCAACAGTATTTTTTTCTTCATCTCAAACAATATTATCAGTATAATTTTTGAAAAAAAAAAAATTGTCGATTTTTTTTAACCAGTCTAATATATATAATTGTAAATGTATATGTATATTAAAGTAATATTTATTATCAACTAATAACTGTTGTGAGATATTTAAAAAAAATTATAAAAACAATATCTTTTAAAGAAAATAAAAAAAATATTTAATAAATCAAATTATTGCCCCTGAAATTTTAATTTAATTAATTACTAGATCAATTACGGCACTCAGTACTCGGTATTTATGGACAAGCTAACTATCACAGCTGATAGTTTTATTATATTATTATATTTAAATTTAAAATGAATTGATTACAGAACCCGGCAGTGGGAAATAAAAAAAATTAGATTATTTGAAATTTTTTATTTACTTAAATTTTGTTGTCTAATAATAATTATATTTAATTAGTTAATTATTAATAATATGTTATAAATATGTATAATTTTTTAAAAGATGATGTGCAAGACTGTTATGATTCTTTGTACAAGTTTTATGTTACCAACGTAGACAAGACATTTATACATGCGCATCTGAAGTATTAATTATTACAAATATATTTTAAATTTATTATTTATTTATTTAATTATCATACGTCTGTTTGTTTTATTTTAAATTAATCAATATTACCTCTCGCACTTAAATATATTCATATATACTCATAAATATAAATCATAATTTAATTTAAAATTTATCAGCTCAGAATTTTTACCTAAGCTTTATTCTGCAGTTTTACCATTAATAATTTCTTGTTTTTTTTTTTTTTTATATATAGTTAATTATTTAATTTAAATTACAAATCAATTTTTACTCTATTATTATATACGCACACTTACGCACTTCAATTAACAATTTTTTTTTATTATTATTATTTGAAAAAAGCCTAGTAATTAAATTCATTTAGCTGGTACCCTCATATTGCCATCATGATTTTGGTACTTTGGTTTGCCATGAGTAAAAGGCAAGTAACGATATTTTATCATATGCTGCAATTAATTTATAAATATTATTAATTATATACATTCATAATTCATCAGGAATTTATATTTTTAAGGTTATTCAATCACTTAATATATTAAGGGCATTCTCAGACAATACTCCCCACTTTTTAAAAATATTCAATGATCTTGAACCATCATAACTGTATCAAAATTTCATCAATCATTTAAAAAAAGTATAACGTAGTTGTAATTTCACTGAGGTATAGAATTTGGAAAAAATAACTTACAGCTGATATTAATTCGGAGTTAAATGAAATTCATTATGGAGGATCTACTGTAATTTTTGTCTAAGCTTTCTCTCAAAGAAATCCTCGAAATGCAAAATTAAGAACGAGGCTCAATGCTTTACTCTATAATCTAGCAATCTACGTTTTTATTTTTAAAAAATGTTAATTTGTTTAAGAGAAAAACGTGGACAAGGTTTCTATTTACTCTTTAAGTGCAACCAGGATAGTACCGTTCGTCGAATTGAGTATGATAAAGAAAAAAGTTTAAACCCGTCTTAAATAAATTTTAGTAAAATTTTCATGTCGACTTTGGAGCTCTAGGGCAAAATAACTCAGACAAAACGACTCGAACAATGACAACTCCGGACAAAACAACTCAGTACAAAAACAACTCTGGTCAAAACAACTTTATACAAAAACAACTCCGTTCAGTACAACTGGGATTAAGCAACACGCAAACAAAAAGTTTACTTGTCGCACTCAAAATTTTTTGTTGCAAGCAGTTAATCATATAACGCATACAAAGTTCGTGGAAATAGTTGAATAGGCAAACAGCTATTTGGCGAACAAAAGAGCGTGCGCTATGATAGCACTTATATTGCATGAATGATAAAAAAATTTTAATAAATTAACCCAAATTTAACTATTATCTTATTTCATAATTAATTAAATTCAAATGTTTCAACAATTATTGAATACAAAAATACATTTATTATCTATTAAAATTGAATCAAAAGTATAGAGATAATTTTAAACTTTTTATTAATTACTCATGTATATATATATATATATATACACACGCAAAAAAGAGCAGTTGAAAAATTACAGTTTCTACTGTAAAAACAGACTTTCCGGGCAAAAATCTGTAAACATTAAAGTTCAAACTGTAATTTTAGAAATTTGTTGAAGCAATAAAATAACTACAATTTTAAGCAGCAAATTTTACAGTTTAAATCGTCAATATCGAGTTTGAAACTGTAATATTTGTTATTTCTGTCGAATTTACTGATAACAAATGTAATTTTTACAGTTTCGGACTCGGAGCGCTTTACTACTATACGGAACTGTAATTTTTCAACTGCTCTTTTTTCCGTGTATTTGTCAGTTCCAACTAAATTTATAACGGTATGATTATGATAATAACATTTTTTTTTATAATTTACTTAATCAAAACGAAATAATATTTCTTTTTAACTATTACTATATTAAATCACTTAGAATCAATGTTAAATATGCTATAAGGATTATAAGGATATTTTCTCGAAAACCATTCTACACTGTAGACGCTTAAAATAGAATTGTGCCCATTTTTCACATGTTTTGTGTACATCCAACCCAGGTTGATATTTTGTCGGGGATGTTTTGTCCTGGGGATATTTTGGTAAGGATATTTTGTTCGGGGACCAAGACGTCTATTACCCCCAAAATAACTATTCATACATCGTGCAAGATTGAGCAAGCCTCAATCATACATAATAATTTTCTCTCATAATGCCTATACTTAAAAGTAGAAAATCTATTTTTGTACCGCGATGTTCTTGTATGGAGTTGTAATAACCGAGTTGTTCTGACCAGAGTTATTATAGACCGAGTTATTCATACCGGGTGCCCAACTTTAGAATTAGAATTTTCAAATTTTGTAGGCTAAAATTTATTTAACGAAATTCGTTTAACTCCTAATTGATAACAATTGTAAGTAATTTTTTTTTATAATTTGAAATTTTTTAGGTTAAAATTTACATAAGACATTTTACTATACAAATGATTCAAAACAATTGCAATTTTTTTTAAGAAAGGGGAAGATACAGTCTTAAGATTTTTCGGAAAATTAATTAACTAGCTAATTTTGAAAGTAAAACTTCAAATTTCTAATATATTTATTAAAAATAAAACTACAATGTCACATAACCTCAAATGCATGTACGTGACTAATAAAATAAAGTGGCGCCATATTTTTACAGAGTTGCCAAATTCAAAGTAAATTATTTATTAGTACCAATTAATTTTTTACATAAATGGCAACGCTGTCAAATTTTTTTAAAAACAATCATTACGTCACAAAATTATTGCGATTTTGTTGTTTTCAATGTATTAAAACAATACAAATAATTACAATCATAAAACTAATTAGCGTATTTTGAAGACGTCAAAATAAATATAAAATGATTGTTTATACAATTAATCTCTAGTAAAAATAAAAATACGGCTCCTACTTGATTAAATATTTAACTAAAATAAAAATCTTATAAATTTTAAAAACAAGTTTAAAAATAGAATCAAAACACGTAAATTAAATCACTGAAGATTAAAGTATAAAAAGTTTGTAATCTTTCAAATAAACGAGTTATTCAAACTTAAACTTCCATAAATATCTATAAAGTTATCAAATTTGTTAAGTATTAATGACATTACATTAAGCATGAAAGCTTTACTAAGTAGCGTAAAAATACATAGAAAAGATTTATTACTCACACGGCTGAGCTCTTTCAAGTCAAATTTACATAAAACTTAGTTACTAAATGATTCATAGTCATTGAGCCAAATGGATGAGTTTTAGATAACTTTTAGACAACTTTAAACGAAATGCTTGACAGATTTATGCGGTGTACATTTGCCAAATCTTTAACGACAAACAAACTACTAAAGAACTTGATCAATTATTAATTTTTTCAAATTAACAATCAAAAATTTTACATCCACTAGTATCCAACCCGCCCACAAATTTTTTGATACAATAATTTTTAGACAAATAATCATTTATTTTGATAAAAAAAATTCAAGAGAGCCGTTCGATATTTTACTAGAAATTAACTTATTTTTATTTTTATATTTTTTTTAAAAATATTTTATCAATAACTATAAGCATTAAAATAAAATTTAATTAGTTTAGAATCTATAAAAAAAATTTTTAACATTTTATGGCATAAAAATGGATATTAAATAATTTTTTAAAAAGCACTGGGAGTTAGGAATGAGATTAGGGACTGGGGAGCCTACTCTATAAGTATTCAAATAAAGTTTGATTATTGTAGATTCTATAAAAAAAAAAAAAATGTTAATATTTTTCTCACGGAAAAAATAATACAGAAAATTAGATTCGAATAAGAACTTGAGGATTTTACTAAATGTTTAATTTAAACTGTTAAAATTAACTATTGAAAATTATATTTATAGGAAATCATAATATGAAACTGCAAGTTTCAATTTTTCAAACCGGGCTTATTTTTAATCCGGGTTTTAATTATTATTGCTATTATATCTATATATTATTAATATATATGTACTAGCAATATTATTTTAAATCCGGATAAAAATAAACCCGGTTCGAAAAACTGACCCTAATTGCTACCAAATTTTATCATAAGTTTAGTAAACAAATCGCGTTACTAATTCCAAAAGGGCGTATCGTTTTTTTTCATTGCCAATCGTTTTGTAGACTTATTTTACAGCTAAAAATTGAAAACAAATTTTGAAATCCAAAAGAGCAAATAGTTTAAACTGTACGCCCTTTTGGCTTTCTACTTTTTTTTTCAATTTTCAGCTTTAGAATGAATTCACAATATGATTAGCGATATAAAAAAATCATACGCCCTTTTGATTTTGAACCTAGTGACTAAAACCGAAAAGACGTATAAAAATACAAGTCCTTATGAAATTAGTGACGCTATATGACAAGTAATTTTTGAAGGGGATTAGAAACTAGAGACAGAGCTAATTAATTTACTTTAGGCAAATTCTGTTTGAATAACCTTAATTACTATATCCAAAAATAAAAAGCATACCTTGATTTGTCGTTTCATCGTAATACAGAACAACGTAATGAAATACATAACTAATATTGGCCAGAAGACGGGAATGTTGAAGACTTCAAACATCGTACAACTTAATGCTATTATCGTCGATTTAACTACTGAGTACCAGAATTTAAATTCTGGTAGTCGTCTAATAAATGGTCGGAACTCTTCGTTAGCTTTTGTTGGCAACTCTGGACCTTCTCCGTCTAAAGTAAAGACAAATAAAATAAAATATATTCTATCTCCATTAAAAATAATTAAATTAAATGTAAATAAAATATATTACCGTCGTAATCCATCGCTGGATCACTCTTCGGCGTAAGGAATCCTATGAATAAATTAAGATGATAGATACCCAAGGCATAGATGATAATATACCATCCCTAGACACCAACAAACACATTCATTAATTAATTATTTAAATTTATTATTGCTATTATTATTATTATTATTAAATACCTGCGCTATAAGAATACGTAATACAAATACAATAACTAAAAATCCAGCAAAAATCCATCTGGATATTGTATGTGGTGTCCAGAGATCTAAGTAACCTTGATAAATCTTTAAAAAAAAAAATAAATAATTATTTATTTTTCAAATTAACATAAAATAAATAATAATAATTAATAAATATATAAACTATTAAAATATTAACCTGTGATATCCTTGTGACAGCTTGAATAACAGGATTCCTTTTAGCAGGACCTCCAAGATCCTCATCTTGCATCATTTTATAATACCTAATTGCAGTAATTATTTATTAAATGAATATTAAATATTTAAATAAATTAGTTTATGAATTATTAGTGGAGTAGAGATCATGTATTTAAAATTATCAAGTTTTAATGGAAAATTTTTTTAACATGATTTTATGATTATGAAATAGTTCTTATCAAAGTTTAAATAAATAAAAATGATTATGATAATTAGTAATTTTGATGATAATCATAAGGCTTAATAAATTATACTTTACAAATCCAGTTAGATCTGTCTAACCTCATTGATAATCTTTTTTTTTTTTAAATTAACAAGACAATTAATGTTTATTATTATTAAAAAATAATATATTCAAATATTACCTAAATGTAAGTTAATAATTTAAACTATTTTTCAGTACGGATGCTTCTATAACTTATTATTTGATGTAATTTTAAAAAAAATATACACGTCACAACATATAATATGACATACTATGATCAGCAAACATATATACGTGTACTCTTAACTTTATGTCTGCGATATTATAAGAAACAATTATAATTATTATCAGTACGATTCCAATAAGGACGCGACCAACAAGTACCCGATTCTCTTCAATTAATTTTAATTCTCACAGAGTTCCGCGGCCCGGTAATTTACCAGCGGTAAATTGGTTTAAAAGTAGACATATTATACTTTACTTGCTGCTATAATATTATTCTTCATTTTCATGCTGATGTTTGCCGCGAATATTACACTGCGCGAGCGCATTTAAAAAATGTCTCCTTCAACAAACTGGCGCGTAAATTTAAATTATTCAATAAAATCTAAAGAACAATGAATTATTTTAAATAGTATATAATTATATATTTTATTAAATAAAATGATATTAAAAATTTATATTTGTTCTTATACAACATTAATTAATATAATTAATTAAATATAGTAAACTATTTTTTACCAATAGTACACATTAGCTCAAACATCAGTCGCGGCTTTCTGTAAAACAATTCTTCAAATTTTTTAAGTTCAAATACTTTGTCACTATTACTAACAATAAATCTTATAGCATTTCTACGTAATTCCAAAGCGTTATAATCATCAGCAATATCAACAATTGTTAAAATATTTTCAACAGTCATATTTCTTAATAAAGTCATTTCGCAAATATTTTTTAATTTATTTGCCTGATACATATCAGAAGCTTCTAACATTTTAAGAGCAAAGTCTGTATCAAAACTTGCTTTAGTAACACCTTTGTAAAAAAAATTCAACATCTCCAGAGTAACTTCCATGTCTATTTTATCTATACTAATAAAATTTTGTCTTGACTGCTTCATATCTGAGAGCAGCATCGTAGCAAATACTGGACTATTTGCTGATAAAATAACTCGATGAGCTGGAATTTCAGTGTCACCTACAATCAATGTGATGTCACTGAAGTTTGTTGACTTGAAAAAATGTTGTAGCTCGTCGTAAAAGTTATTTGGCGATACGTCTTTAATATAATTGTGCAGAGTTATTTTACAGACGATGTTGACGTCGTAGACGTACGAATTACCAGCAACTGAATCGTACATTTGACGTTTATTTAATTGACCAGGGAATGTCAGGAAGTCTTTGAAGTAACAAATGTCTTTCCAACCATCGATTTCGCGGACTTGCTCGCACTGATCTGGCACCGATAGATGCACTGTTGCTTTTACTAGATCAATGTTTGATTTTTTTATGGACACGTCTATTTTATTTGGATTATATATTCCGAATATTAGACATATATTGAATGACATGTTATTGTTGATACCTTTCATTGTAAATTGATCGGAATATAAGCAAATTATTCCTTTGAATACTGTTGCTTTCCATTCATAACGTATTGTATTGACATCTTCGAATTCAATACTCATTTTTATAAAACTTAAAGAAAAAAAAAAAAAAATTATTATTTAGAGTTCGAAGTAACTAATAATTATAATAATTAAAAACTGGATGTTGAATCTGTAAATAATAATTAACTTATGTATTTGTTTACTTATAATTATAATTATTTATTATTTTACTTACTCAGCCTCACAATGACAGATGCTGGTTAAATATTTTTTTTTTTAATTTTATTGTTTTAATTGGTGCTGTATTATTGATAGTGTGGAATAACAATAATATAAAAGGAGGAGATAAATTAAATTGGTGATTGTTTATTTATTTTTGTTTTGCTTTTAAAAAATAAATTGTTGATTGTAATAAAAACAGATGAGTGGATTTTCATGTAAAAAAATATGTCATGCGAATGGAGATTGTCGATAATTTATCGACACTTAATTTTTATAATAAACATTTTTTTTCTATTTATTGAATAATTTTTTTTGATAAGAAAATGAAAAGTTAAATTATTTATTAATAAATGAAAATTTAAGAATATAAAAATTAAAAAAAAAATAATTATTGTTTTTTACCAACAGCGGTCATTAATTCAAACATGAGTTCTGATTTCTTATAAAACAGTTGTTCGAATCTTTTCAATGCAAAAATTCTGCCACTATATTTTACCATAAATTTAATAGCTTGTTCACGTAATTCTTCAATATTATGGTCATCTGCAACATTAACGATGTCAAAAATATTATCAATGGACATATTGTTCAGCAAAGTATTCTGGCAGATACTCTTGAGCTTTGAAATTTGATAAATGTCAGCTAGTTCCACCATCTTCAATGCAACTTCTGTATCAAAACTTGCTTTGGTTTCTCCTTTATAAAAATATTCAAGCATTTCTAAGATAATGTCGGTGTCGAGATTTTTTATTTCTATCTCTCCTTCTTTAGCTTCCTTCATACCAGACAATAACATGGCCTTAAAAACTGGACTGTGAGCGGCTAGAACAACTTTGTGAGCAGGAATTTTAACTTCACCAACAACTAAAGTCACATCGCTTAATTCTTGAGATTTAAGAAACTGCTGAAGGTCCTCATAAAAATTATCAAACACTGGATATTGCATATAATTGTGCAAAGTTATTTTGCAATTAATAGTGACGTCGTAAACATAATAAGTTCCTCGACTAGAATCGTAGACTTGCCGAGCTACAAGTTGCGAAGGGAATGATAAAAAGTCTTTAAACGAGCATATGTCTTTCCATTCGTCAACGTCTTTCTTTTTTACACATTTATCTTTGACCGACAATTGAATAGAAGCTTTTAATAACTCCGGATTTGATTTCTGAACCCATACTTCAAGATGAGTCTTTTGCTCACTCATCTTCAAGCCAATAGTAAATACAACATCCTCAATATTTTTTATTTTAAATTGATTTGAATACAAACGATCAATTCCATAACATAGAACTGCTTTCCATTCATGGCTGACACTCCAACACTCTTCAGATTGAGTACCCATTTTTTATCTTTAAAGAAAAGTTTATTTTAAATAATTATAATTGAACAGTTAAATTTAAAAAATTAAATAACTATTTGTCACGATGGTTGTCATCAAAATATGAGTGTGAATAAAGCAGACAAATTTAAAATTACAAATACAATGAGTAAATAATTGAAAAAATAATATCTACAAAAAACGCACTTATTAATTTCAAAATTTTTAATTTTAAATTAAAAAATTTTTTTTTCAATTTAATTTTATTAATTATTTACTTTATTTATTAATAATTTCAAATTTGGCTGATGTCTGCTACATCAAAATATATTTAGACATTTTTTTCTTTTGCAAACAATCGACTGGTGATTGTTGGAAATCGAACCCAGATTTTAAAAAGTATAGATTTTATTATTTAAAGCAGCATGATATCACGTTGATAATCTTAAGTGAAAATTTATATGTTTATAACAATCAAGTTTTGAATTTTAAGGAAAAAAAATAAAAAAACTTACTTAGATTTAGTAAAAGACGCTTGATGAATAATTATGTAGGCAATGGAAACACGTACTGGTATTGTAGCTAAATAAACAATCAATTATTTTAATTTCAAAAATTTAAATTAAATCATTTTTATTTTTTATTTTACCTTCTTTATATAAATATAAGTATTTGTTATAAATAAATCTTTTAATTTTTTAGCAGTTCGATGAACGAATTGAGGGAAACTAAAATGAAGATGGTGGAAGAAAACAAAAGACAGTTTAAACTAATTCTCTGCTTACAAAGAGAAAAAACATATATATATTATTTAATGTGAAATAAAAAATTTATTGATACCTAGGGCGTGTTCAGAAATATACTCTGGAAGTGAAGAATTACCTATCCAGGTGTAATTAGTACCTTTGTAATGTTAAATCGCACCTCGGGTTCGACCAGAGGATATTTCTGAACGAAAGATTTGAATATTTTCTCTTCCAGAGTGTGTTTCTGAACATGCCCCTAATATATCGACATATGAACATTTTTTTAATTTTTTATAAATAAATTAAAATATAATTATTTGAGACAACTTTCTATTAAGAGTATCAATTAATATCGTTTCATACATAATTAACTCAGTTAATTAATTTTATAAAGAAAATTTCATTTTATTGTTTTTATAATAATATAAATTAAATTATTTAAATGTATACATCAATATCGGACAAGAATTTCTGTTGGATGGTATAGCATCCGGGAAAAAAAAATCTCTGGAAATAAAAATTTCTGTTACTGGTTTTCTATACAAATAGAAACATAAAATTGATAATCTGTAATGAAAAAAAAAAAAAAAAAAAAAAACAACTAATTAAAAAAAAAGTATGATAATTAAATGTAAAATCAGAAATATGTATTATAAAATAAGCGAATAAAAAAAAATCCCTATGAAAAAAATCTCTAGGTTTATCTCGATAAAAAAAAATATGCTGAATATTCAAAAATTTGTCGAAAATTTTTGTGTATTTGAAAATAATTATATTTAAAAAAAAAATTTTTTTTATTAAAAAGTTATTAGAAAGTAATTTCTATTTATATATGTAAAAAAATGTCTATATAAATTACTGTATAAAATTTAATTTTAACATATAAAAACATTGATAAAAAACAACTGTATAGTGGGTCGGCGAAAATGTGCCAAGAGCTTGTAGAGATTATTTCATGTAAAGGTTGGCAAAATTGAAGATTTCCGAATATTGAACACAAAACTATAGAGAGAGTAGCGTATTGTAAAAACTTGTATGATAAAGCAGAATTTTGTAGAAAATCTGGCAAAGTCTGGGAGATGGCAGTATATTGCCCGAATAATAGAAGAACGGGAATGCGCAATAGCCAGCAGCTGAAGATTTGAAAATTTGATATAGAAGAACGCTAAGCAGCGTCAGCGTGTAATACAAATCAACAAGTAAAAAAATAGGATGTGATTTTTGGAACTACACGGCTGACACGGGCCACGACTAGTAAATAAATTATATTTATCCTAATTATTATAAATAATTCTTGTATGTAATTTCTAATTATCCCGAGCCATCACTTAAGTTCCTGATTGCTCATAAGCATAGAATGCCATTCGGCATCCGTGCAGCTCAGACTTAACTATGGCACGGTTGAGACGGGCGACGGCAAATTAATTAACAATTTCGATCCTAATTATTATAAATAATGCTTGTATGTAATTTCTAATCATCCCGAGCCATCACTTAAGTTCCTGATTGCTCATAAGCATAGAATGCCATTCGGCATCCGTGCAGCTTAGACTTAACTATGGCACGGTTGACACGGGCGACGGCAAATTAATTAACAATTTCGATCCTACTTATTATTAATAATTCTTGTATGTAATTTCTAATTATCCCGAGCCATCATTTAAGCTCCTGATTGCTCATAAGCATAGAATGCCATTCGGCATCTGTGCAGCTTAGACTTAACTATGGCACGGTTGACACGGGCCACGACTAGTAAATAAATTATATTTATCCTAATTATTATAAATAATTCTTATATGTAATTTCTAATTATCTCGAGCCATCACTTAAGTTCCTTATTGCTCATTAGCATAGAATGCCATTCGGCATCCGTGCAGCTCAGACTTAACTATGGCACGGTTGACACGGGCGACGGCAAATTAATTAACAATTTCGATCCTAATTATTATAAATAATGCTTGTATGTAATTTCTAATTATCCCGAGCCATCACTGAAGTTCCTGATTGCTCATAAGCATAGAATGCCATTCGGCATCTGTGCAGCTTAGACTTAACTATGGCACGGTTGACACGGGCCACGACTAGTAAATAAATTATATTTATCCTAATTATTATAAATAATTCTTGTATGTAATTTCTAATTATCTCGAGCCATCACTTAAGTTCCTTATTGCTCATTAGCATAGAATGCCATTCGGCATCCGTGCAGCTCAGACTTAACTATGGCACGGTTGACACGGGCGACGGCAAATTAATTAACAATTTCGATCCTAATTATTATAAATAATGCTTGTATGTAATTTCTAATTATCCCGAGCCATCATTTAAGCTCCTAATTGCTCATTAGCATAGAATGCCATTCGGCATCCATGCAGCTTAGACTTAACTATTGCACGGTTGACACGGGCGACGGCAAATTAATTAACAATTTCGATCCTAATTATTATAAATAATTCTTGTATGTAATTTCTAATTATCCCGAGCCATCAATTAAGTTCTTGATTGCAATCAGGAGCTTAAATGATGGCTCGAGATAATCAGAAATTACATACAAGAATTATTTATAATAATTTGGATCGAAATTGTTAATTAATTTGCCGTCGCCCGTGTCAACCGTGCCATAGTTAAGTCTAAGCTGCACGGATGCCGAATGGCATTCTATGCTTATGAGCAATCAGGAACTTAAGTGATGGCTCGGGATAATTAGAAATTATATACAAGCATTATTTATAATAATTAGAATCGAAATTGTTAATTAATTTGCCGTCGCCCGTGTCAACCGTACCATAGTTAAGTCTGAGCTGCACGGATGCCGAATGGCATTCTATGCTAATGAGCAATAAGGAACTTAAGTGATGGCTCGAGATAATTAGAAATTACATACAAGAATTATTTGTAATAATTAGGATAAATATAATTTATTTACTAGTCGTGGCCCGCGTCAACCGTGCCATAGTTGAGTCTGAGCTGCACGGATGCCGAATGGCATTCTATGCTAATGAGCAATCAGAAACTTACGTGATAACTCGAGATAATCAGAAATTACATACAAGAATTATTTATAATAATTTGGATCGAAATTGTTAATTAATTTGCCGTCGCCCGTGTCAACCGTGCCATAGTTAAGTCTAAGCTGCACGGATGCCGAATGGCATTCTATGCTTATGAGCAATCAGGAACTTAAGTGATGGCTCGGGATAATTAGAAATTACATACAAGCATTATTTATAATAATTAGAATCGAAATTGTTAATTAATTTGCCGTCGCCCGTGTCAACCGTACCATAGTTAAGTCTGAGCTGCACGGATGCCGAATGGCATTCTATGCTAATGAGCAATAAGGAACTTACGTGATAACTCGAGATAATCAGAAATTACATACAAGAATTATTTATAATAATTTGGATCGAAATTGTTAATTAATTTGCCGTCGCCCGTGTCAACCGTGCCATAGTTAAGTCTAAGCTGCACGGATGCCGAATGGCATTCTATGCTTATGAGCAATCAGGAACTTAAGTGATGGCTCGGGATAATTAGAAATTACATACAAGCATTATTTATAATAATTAGAATCGAAATTGTTAATTAATTTGCCGTCGCCCGTGTCAACCGTACCATAGTTAAGTCTGAGCTGCACGGATGCCGAATGGCATTCTATGCTAATGAGCAATAAGGATCTTAAGTGATGGCTCGAGATAATTAGAAATTACATACAAGAATTATTTATAATAATTAGGATAAATATAATTTATTTACTAGTCGTGGCCCGCGTCAACCGTGCCATAGTTGAGTCTGAGCTGCACGGATGCCGAATGGCATTCTATGCTAATGAGCAATCAGAAACTTACGTGATAACTCGAGATAATCAGAAATTACATACAAGAATTATTTATAATAATTTGGATCGAAATTGTTAATTAATTTGCCGTCGCCCGTGTCAACCGTGCCATAGTTAAGTCTAAGCTGCACGGATGCCGAATGGCATTCTATGCTTATGAGCAATCAGGAACTTAAGTGATGGCTCGGGATAATTAGAAATTACATACAAGCATTATTTATAATAATTAGAATCGAAATTGTTAATTAATTTGCCGTCGCCCGTGTCAACCGTACCATAGTTAAGTCTGAGCTGCACGGATGCCGAATGGCATTCTATGCTAATGAGCAATAAGGATCTTAAGTGATGGCTCGAGATAATTAGAAATTACATACAAGAATTATTTATAATAATTAGGATAAATATAATTTATTTACTAGTCGTGGCCCACGTCAACCGTGCCATAGTTGAGTCTGAGCTGCACGGATGCCGAATGGCATTCTATGCTAATGAGCAATCAGAAACTTACGTGATAACTCGAGATAATCAGAAATTACATACAAGAATTATTTATAATAATTTGGATCGAAATTGTTAATTAATTTGCCGTCGCCCGCGTCAACCGTGCCATAGTTGAGTCTGAGCTGCACGGATGCCGAATGGCATTCTATGCTAATGAGCAATCAGAAACTTACGTGATAACTCGAGATAATCAGAAATTACATACAAGAATTATTTATAATAATTTGGATCGAAATTGTTAATTAATTTGCCGTCGCCCGTGTCAACCGTGCCATAGTTAAGTCTAAGCTGCACGGATGCCGAATGGCATTCTATGCTTATGAGCAATCAGGAACTTAAGTGATGGCTCGGGATAATTAGAAATTACATACAAGCATTATTTATAATAATTAGAATCGAAATTGTTAATTAATTTGCCGTCGCCCGTGTCAACCGTGCCATAGTTAAGTCTAAGCTGCACGGATGCCGAATGGCATTCTATGCTTATGAGCAATCAGGAGCTTAAATGATGGCTCGGGATAATTAGAAATTACATACAAGAATTATTAATAATAATTAGGATCGAAATTGTTAATTAATTTGCCGTCGCCCGTCTCAACCGTGCCATAGTTAAGTCTGAGCTGCACGGATGCCGAATGGCATTCTATGCTTATGAGCAATCAGGAACTTAAGTGATGGCTCGGGATAATTAGAAATTACATACAAGAATTATTTATAATAATTAGGATAAATATAATTTATTTACTAGTCGTGGCCCGTGTCAGCCGTGTAGTTCCAAAAATCACATCCTATTTTTTTACTTGTTGATTTGTATTACACGCTGACGCTGCTTAGCGTTCTTCTATATCAAATTTTCAAATCTTCAGCTGCTGGCTATTGCGCATTCCCGTTCTTCTATTATTCGGGCAATATACTGCCATCTCCCAGACTTTGCCAGATTTTCTACAAAATTCTGCTTTATCATACATGTTTTTACAATACGCTACTCTCTCTATAGTTTTGTGTTCAATATTCGGAAATCTTCAATTTTGCCAACCTTTACATGAAATAATCTCTACAAGCTCTTGGCACATTTTCGCCGACCCTGTATAGTTGGATTAGCAAGAGTTTGCGTTTCGGATATTTTCGGTTTTTACCCCCACCATCTAAATTTAATACCTAAGACATTGTGTCTTGATGGTGGGGGTAAAACCCCAAAGCGCAAACTCTCGCTAATCCAACTATAATTATAAAAGTTTAAGAGCACTAAAATATTTTTAAAACATTCTCTTTAGTTAAATAAATGAATGAAGAAAAAACATGTAATATCAAAGACAACTAAAAAAAAAATAAATTACTGCAAAGAGATATTCTAGACAAAAATACAGAACTAAACACATAAACAAAAAAACGAAAATCTCCCTGAATGTGAATGTAGCAGACATCAGACAAATTTAAAATTATAAATAAATGGAGTAAATAATTAAAAAAATAATATTTATAAAAAATGCAGTTATTAATGTTTTAATTTTTTAAATGCGCATTTTTTTAAATTTAATTTTATTAAATATTTACTCTATTCATTAATAATATAAAATTTATCTGATGTCTGCTACATCACACTCATAAATCTCCATAAATAAAATATGTATCTATAAAAAATCGAGTATTTTTTAACATTTCTATAAAATATTACACCTATAATTAAATATATTTATAAAATGTAACCTCTTAAAATAAATACGTTTCATCATGTGCTCATAATAAATAATAAATTTATGTTTTAATATGTATGTTTTAATAATAACAACAATCAAAATTATTGTTATTATTATGATATTGAAGCCATTCTATACATTGCCCCCCCCTCACCACATTTTAAAAATATTCGATGACTTTCAATTGTATGATGACCGTATTAAAATTTTGATAATTAATTAAAAAAAAAGTTGAAGCATTAATGGAAAAAGGGCAACAAAGTTACAATTTCGATGACAGAGATTTTTAAAAAAATGATTTGCAGTTAACATCAATTAGCAGTTAAGCGAAATTTTGAAAATAAATTTCAGTAAAATCTTCATTTGAACATTATAATTTAGAATGTAAAATTTTTTAAACTAAAATTTATTTACCAAATTTTGTTTAACTCCCAATGATTAACAACAAGTGAGTACTTTTGCTTTATTGGTATAATATTAATTTAAAAATTAACCTGCTAAAAAAATTAAATGTGATGTAGCCACCCCAAAAAATAAAGCCATGGACTGGAGATTTAGTAGCCATCAAGACGGGATCACCTTGCACGCAGTATATTCACGAGCAGATCGATACAAGAGAAAGAATCATAGGAGCAGAAGATTGCTTGTACCTGAATATTTACAAGCCTGTAATTGAGTTAACTAAAAAAATTCCGGTGATCATTTGGATCCACGGTGGAGCTTTTCAATGGCATATGGAAGCCAATGATGGCCAATTTACAAGACCTGATTATCTTATGGACCGAGATGTTATTTTTGTCTCGTTCAGTTACCGCGTTGGCCCTCTTGGTTTGTACTTTATCACTGTCTGCTGTAGAACTTGCAAACAATAAATTTTAAATTAATAATGTTTTCTTTTAGGTTTCTTGAGCACTGGAGATGATTACATTTCGGGAAATATGGGTCTTAAAGATCAAAGCATGGCCATTCGCTGGGTTAATGAAAATATCGAAGCCTTTGGTGGTGATTCTGAAAATATTTCTCTCTTTGGATTGAGTGCAGGTGGAGTGAGTGTACACTACCATTATTTAACGCCTTTGAGTAGAGGACTATTCAAACGTAAGTAAATTTTTTTTATACAAATAAAATAAGTAAAAATATTACTTTCTAATTTTAACTACAGGAGGAATATCTTTTAGTGGAACTGCATTAAATTCTTGGGGCATTACTGAAGAAGCAGCAGAAAAAGGAAAAAAAGTAGCGATGATCGTTGGATGTCCTTCTTTAAATACTGAAGAAATGGTAAAATGCCTCAGGGCTCGTCCTGCACGTCAAATAGCGCTTACTGTAATGCATTTTATGCCTTGGTTATACAACCCGATGACTCCATTCGGACCCGTAGTTGAGAAACCAACATCTGAATCGCCATTTATTACATCATATCCAATTGATATAATTAATAATAACGAAGCTTATGACGGCCCTTGGATTACCGGTGTTGTTTCCGAAGAAGGACTTTATCCTGGTGCTGGTAAATTTTAAATGTTCATCAAGTCAATAATAAATTTTTTATAATAGAAAAGTTGCATGAATTTTTAATCATTCGAAATTTATTTTAAGATAAAAGAACAAACTATTTAAAAATTAGTTTTAATCATTTTTTTTTTTTTTTAAACAAATTATAAAAAATCAATATATTTTGGCGCAAAAAACGTCATTACAACTGTTGGAGCTGAGGACCAATGAAAGTCACGATACTCTTTTGTATTTTTTTTGTTATGATTCTGACAGGATAAATGCGTTTTTGATCTCTCCGTGCCATGACACGTCGGAACCAACATAGTAACGTCACTAGCGTTTGAGTTTACATTTTTAAAAAACAGTTTTTAATTTAAAAATAAATCGTGAAATCAATTATTATAATATTGTTTCCTCAATTTTTCTTAAGAACTTTCATTAAACTTTGAAAAAAAAAATTAAAAAATTTTAGTTAATACAAAACGTGCAACTTCTCTATTATATTATATGTAATTTTATTAAGTGATAAGTAACATAATGAGTATGTTTTAATAGAATTCTGTGCTAATGAGAAATTGTTGAAAGAACTAGACGCAAGGTGGGATGCTTTAGCGCCTTTAATCCTCGATTATAATTATACTATTCCTCTTTCTAAACAAGTGCAAGTAGGCAGAAAAATCCGACGGCACTATATTGGTGATAAACCAATTGATGATAGTACAGCAATGTCTATTATACATATGATTGGTGATCGGCTTTACACAGCAGATAGCATAAAAGCTGCTAAGCTTATGGCTAAACAAAATAAGAATCCCGTATTTTATTATTACTTCACATACAAAGGCGCAGAGAGCGTTTCTCATGTTATGACTAGGACAAAAAAAGATTGGGGTAAAAATTATCAATGAAAATAAAATATAAACTTCATTTACATGAGTTATTTTTTAGGTGTCGCGCATGGTGATGACTCGTACTTTGTCATCGCATCACCAGCGAAGAATCCAACTACTACTGTGGAAGATTGTTCGATGCAACGAGAACTCTTGGACTTGTGGATCTCTTTCGCGACTACTGGGTGCGTTAAATATTATTTTTAATTTTAATATTAATAATAATAGTAATAATAATCCATTTATTATTTAGAATTCCTGATGTTGGTATTGAATGGAAACCTGTTACTCCAAGTACTAATAAATTAAACTACCTTCATATATACGGACCAGGTGAAAGAAAAAAGAATAAAGATGATGATCTTGGTCAAATTAAACTCTGGTCTGAGATTGATTTTAATGAAAATAAAATAATATTAACAACAAAGCCTAAAATATAATTTCAAATAAATTTATATAGTATTTGATACATGAGTGAATCGTTTTTCATACATTTGTTGTAATTGATGTCTGGTCCCTCAAACTATAGAACTGTAACCAAACAGGGGGACAGGCATTAATGAAGAAGAATTTGCATGACTTTTTTTAAATATTCTGTAAACATACTAATGAACAAGAAAGAAAATAATAATAATAATAATATAATACTTATATATGAAAATATATTTGTAGAAGATATTTATATTCTAGAGTAGTATTCACTATATAAATAATGTAATCGAAAAAAAATAAAAAAATTGTTTGATAGTTACAAAATTCAATATTTTATTTGACTCAATAGTTAATTTTACATAAATATAAATATAAATAACCAGATAAATAAAATTGATTACCTTATCCAAATTAAAAAAAAAAATAACATTTAAAAATTATATATTATTATTTTAATGTTTTTTTTTTTGATGGAGTTCTTATTACTAAAACGTTATTTAAATATTTTAACTGCCATATATAATGAAGTGACAAAATGTTTACATAAAAATTTTTGAATAACTATTAATCTTAAATTTATCAACCGATCTTATTCATCTTTAAATAACAAAAGCTATTGATAAAAGTATACGGTTGATAACATATAGATCAGATTAAAGCTAATCGAATGGACTTAAAGGACTCAAAAAAGGATAATCTCTTTAGCATCAAAAGTTATTTAAAGATAAATCAAGAAAAGTCGAATTTTTTAGAAAATTAAAAAATCTTTGAACAACTATAACTTCTAAACTTTCTGGCAGATTTAGCTCATCTTTGAACTGAATCGAGCTCTTTAGCTTAATAATATGTAAAAAAAAATTTCATCAAGTAGGAGAACCGCGCGTTATATCGTATATATAAATATAGTGTAAATACATTTATAAATTTTTTTCTACCAATAGAATTTTTGGAACCTACTTGACTAAAATGGATAGAACATATTAAAATCTTTGCAAAGTTACGTCATGAGGACAAATACAACAGTTAGATTTTTATGAAATCTACTAAAAGGAAATTTTAAGATCTTAGGAATTTTTATCGAAGAAAAAAAAAGTATTTTACGAAATTGTTTTAATTATTTTCGTATTAGAAGACTTTGCTTGAAACAAAATTTATTTATTATATTTCATCTCTATCAATATTTTTGTAATAATTGTATACAGTTGAAAAATAACAAATAAAATATGAATAATAATAATAATAGTTGGCAAAATATTATAAGGAATTAATGTAATTTCAATGCAATGGTTAATAGAAAAAAAATAATTACTATAGGCAGTAGATATTTAATTTTTACAAATATTTTGATATTGGGTATAATAAATTGTCGCAATTGATTAAAAAAAATTCATGTTGATAGGTATATTTATTTCTGTATAAAAAAAAAACTAGATGGAAATCATGAATACATAAATCTATTTAGAATTTCTATATGAATTTTTTTGATGGGGTACTTAACACAAAAACTTTACAAGTCAATGAATTTAAACTGCTATGGTAGAGTGATTTGTGCACCACGTTTAGATGTTTCGCGGAGGCATGTTTAACGAACACATCCTAAATAATAGGCTAAGCCGAATCACCACAAGTCTTACCTCACACCATCAAATAGATCTATAATCACATCTAAACAAATAATATAATGATCTGTATTTTTTACTGTTAAATAAACATAAGCAATACGTTATAATAATAATTAATTTAAAAAATTGTAAAATACGATTAAAAAAAAAAGGAAATATATTGATTATTTATGTGTAATAATTTAGAAAGCAATGAAAATAATCAGAAGAATATTATGAAGAAAAAAACAAAAAGTTGGACATGCATCTTTTGTTTGCGCTGTTGACACTCGAGTATAAACATTGTTTAATAAAATATAAATGTAATTGATGATAGTATAAATATTAGGTTGGTTTATTTGGAACTATTTTACTTACTTTTTCACTCACACTTTAAAATATTGTTGTAAACATTAAATATTAAGTAAGATTTTGAAGTTTTCTCGTTCAAAATACTTGGGAAAGTTTGAAATTTTTTTTCAATTCTCTATAAGTCAGCTGCATTTTGTATATTATTTTTTTAGTGATAATTTGCATTTTTTTTTGATATTAACTAAAATAACAAAATTTACAGTAAAAATTCAAATAACGATTTGTTATGAAATTTGATTCTCTACGAAAAAAGTCCTTTTGGTTAAGTTGATCAAGTTCGTCGTTAACGTGATATAGGGATTTTATTGATTTTATAAATAAAATATTTTTCAAAAATTTTTCTGAAATTTATAAAATTTAATTTTTCGTATTTCCATTAATGGGTTAAATTAATAAAAATAAAATTGTTTAAACTTAAAAGGCATTGGGTCGAATTTAAAAGAATATATTTTATTTACAAATTTAATAAAATCCCTATATATCACGTTAACAAAGAACTTGAGCAACTTTGATAAAAGAATCTTATTTGTAAAGAAAAAAAAATTTCCTAAAAAGATGTAATCTGTATTTTTACTGAAAATTTAATGATTTAAACAATATTAACTAAAAACCCAGATTATCAATAAAAAAAGTCTGAGTTAAATTACTACAGAGAATTTTGAGATTTAAAATGCGGCTGAGCTATAGAGAATTGAAAAAAAAAATCCTATGCCAGGAATTTTTTTTTTTTACTTACAACAAAATTAGTCGTTCAAAATAAACCATCCTAATAAATATATTAAAGATTAAAATTATGAAAATTGGTATAAAATAAGTAAATATGAATTTTATGATTTTTTAAAGTTTGATATTAAGTATATAACGAAATTGATATAAAAAGTTTTATTTATTGAGTATAGAAATAAAGATAAAAAAAAAAAAAAATGATAAGACATTAAATTTATTTGTAAAAAATGAGTACACAAGTACTACTGGGAAATACTAAGTAATTTACAAGTTAATGAATATATTAATAGTATTGACAAAAATATAAAATTTGAAATAAACGAGTTGGAAATAAATTTAATAACTTTTTAACTCCAGAAATGTAAATACCAACGACTAGAATGGAAAAAAAAATAAATTTTATTTAGGTAGATAATTATTTATCTTAAACATAATGATTGGATGACAATTTTTGTTTTAAATTTATACATATTTTAGATTTTGTCAAGAATAAAGAACCGCCTTATGATTGATGAAATATATAAATTTAGAATAAGCTTTGAGTATAAATTTAATGCTATTAATTAGTTTTAGATCAACTTTATGATCATAAATGATAAAGAATTATAATAATAAAAAAAAAAAAAAAAAAATCTATTATACTATTTATTGAATAATCATAATTTCTTTATTTTTTAAGAGTCTGTTAGTTTTTGTCACAAGACATGAATGAAATAGTATATTGTGTGACAAGGGATGAAACAAGACGATCTCAGACTAGGGTGAGGTTGGCTGCCCGAGCCGCAGGCGAGGGCTGACATCACCCGCAGTCTGAAATCGTGTTTTATCCTGAGTCACACACTATATTTTTCATGATTACCTGTATCGGAACTTGAAGATTCAGTGTCAGCAGCCAGTAAGAAACAAGTTAATTTCAAGCCGATGATGCGGAGAACTGTTAGAGAATGAGCAATATGTGATTTACAGTCACTTATTAAATAGTAAATAGTACAAAAATATTATTTTCACTCATTTTTTAGTAATTTTATTTGGTTAATTAAAACTGTCACTTAAAAAATGAAATGAGTAAGCTGAAGTGACAAGTAAACAAATGAGAGTAATAGGGCTGCAAATGAACATTAAATATATCTAGCACAGGGCAGAAACAATTGTGTTTCTTCCCAAGGGAAGAAACACGCATGTTTCTGCCCGCTGTGAAGGGATTTGTGAATTACGAATTCGCTAGCAGTTGTTTGCAGCATCGGCTTGAAATTAGCTTGTTTCGACGGGCTGTAAAGACACTGAAACTTCAAGTTTCGATGCCGGTATCATGAAAACAATTTTTATTTATTATAATTGTTAGTATAAACTTTTTAAAATTTGATATTAAATATACAAAAATTAATAAATATTATAGAATATATATGTACTAAATATCTCAGATATCAATACAAAATAGGATAAAAGTATATGATAAGAATTAATGATAATGAGTGATTTATTTATTTTGAATATTTAACAATGACTAATTTAAGTAAAAAATAATTGAATATGAATAAACAAAAATTTTTTTATAAGAATAAACTATTTTACTTATCATATTGTTGTGTGTATAGTGATTATAATGAAAAAAGTTTTGTATTTGAAAAAAAAAAAAAAGTTTAATAAATACTTGTTATTTTTTAAAATATTTTACAATTTAATTTGATTAAAATTTTTTTTTTTTTTAATCATCAAATGACTTATTATTAATGCATCCAATTTTATTAATTTTTACTTTGTTGATCATATTATTTAATATCATGTGTTTGTTAAAAAATTTTCTTTAATATTAAAGTTTTATTTTATATTTATATGCACTTGTGTTTCGATTATAGTTAGCTTCGGCTGAAAATCAATAACTTCAATTAAGTTATAATAATAATAATAGTAATAATATACTAACGTATATCTCAAACAATATCTTTTAAATTTAATATATATAGTTTGTACCATGTACTCTTTTTAAAAAAAAAATAATGATAAGAAATAAAATTATATTGAAAAATGGTTATTACTTGGTTGAGGCAAATTGTTGATAGTAGTGGGTGTCAAGTAAGGTAGGTATACTCCCGCTATTGACTCATGAGTATAGAAGATGTTTAATATAACATAGCACTTTAAGAAAGTTTTCAATTTATTACAGCCAAATGTCGTCATATGCATTATAATTATATAATACTAATAATTATAATATAATACGAAGTCAACATTTCATTTTTGATAATAATTTAATATTAAAAGTACAATAGAATGAATACTGTGAAGTAGTTGATAAAGCTGGTATCTAAATATAAATTGGTTATTAAGAATAGTTGAATTTAGCCATTTATTCGTAAATATTTGAGATAAATATAGGAAGAAGAAAAAATACTATTAATAGCAAAATGAATAAAAAAAAAATTATACGAATATCTACATTAGAAAAATTCGGAAAAAAAAAAATGTATATAATATATTTCAGTTCTTGTTATTATATATTAAGCAATTACCGTATCCAACTACACTCGGAGCCTAGTTCAAGTACTACCGCAGTTTACCAAGTCATTTAAAGTTTCGTAAATATAATATTTCGCATATTAATTAATTGATGAGGACTTGGCTAATAGGCGGAGCGCTGAGCGGATGAATGAGAGCTTAAGTGTGCAATTAATTTGTAAAATTTTCGGTATGTGAGCGGATTTGACAAAATCGGGCAGTTAAGCAAAGGTAATTTAAGTTTAGCGGAAATAGTAAAGATATAAGGTAAGAGAAATAGAGTATATTTGAAGCAGAAAAAGTTTATAATAGATTATAAGAACAAAGGAGGTTAGAAAAAAAAAAAAAAAAAAAAAAAGCGCCCATCGCGTCAAGAGGGCCGGGGGTGTAAGAGAAACGCGACGGAAGGTAAAGTAGGAAGCGAAAAGAGAGGCAATTTTTAAAATTCAAAAAAATTTTAAATTTTAATTTTAATTTTTAATTTTAATTTTAATTTGTTTTTGATTTTAATTTAATTTAAACGGAAATCGCGAAAAGGTATAAAAAAATGGGTAGACCTACGTTAGAAGAAATTAGGGCGAGAAATGCAGGGAAAGAGAGTAAGATTAAAGACTTTATGGGCAACAGTGACAGGGTGAAAAGAAATACGAGTGTGGCAAAAGTAGTGGACGCTAGTAGTATTAATATTGGTACTGTATTAGAGGAAATAAGAGAACTAAAAACAATATTTAAAGATAATCAACTGGAATTAAAAGGGGAAATAGATAAAATCAGAGATGGCATTCAAAAAAGAGAAGAAGAATGGAAGGAAGAAAAAGAGGAAATTTTTGGCGTCATACAAGACCTAGAGGCAAAAGTAGAGAAAATAGAAGGAGTAGTTAGCAAAATAAATAACTGGGAAGAGAGAGTCAGCTCGAATGGAAAAGAAGAATGGCGGAAGCAAGAGGAAATGAAGTTCAGCAAAAAACAAGAAGAGATTGAAGCTGAGGTAAGAAAATTACAAAAGTTATTAGATATACAAGAGAAAAAAGACAGAAAAAATAATATAGTCATAAGAGGTCTAAAGATAGGAGAAGGAGACGTAAAAACAGAAGTGGAAAATTTTATCGAGAACAACTTAGGAATTAAAACGACAATAAAGAGAGCATCAAGACAAGGACATGAAAGAGGAATGATTGTCGCTGTGGTGGAAAAATGGGAGGATAAAGCGGAAATTATGAAAAAGAAAAGTACTCTAGGTGACAACAAGATATATATAGACAACGACCTGACACGTGAGGAGAGAGAAGTACAAAGACAACTAGGAGAGATCGCGAGAAGGGAAAAGCAGAAAAACAACAAAGTAAAAATTGGTTACAGAAAAATATGTATAAATGAGAGATGGTATAAGTGGGAAGAGTTGAAAAGCTCGCAGAAACAAAATGGAGTTGATGGGATGCTTTTTCAATAGAGCAGTCTGCGGGGAGAAAGAGATGTGAAGCAGTTTTCTGGAATGTGGCGGGGGCGTTGAATAAAGACAAGGAATTTTGGGACTTTATAAAAAATTATGATATAATAGGGTTAACTGAAACGTGGGTAGAGGAGAAAATGTGGGGCAAAATGGTTAATTATTTACCAAAAGGATACCGATGGCACTGTCAATTTGCAGAAAGAGAGAATAAGAGGGGTAGAGCAAGCGGAGGGATAATCACAGGAATAAAAGATGAAATAAATGAAATAGAAGAAGAATTAAAAGATACAAAGGGTGCAGTTAAAAGGAAAATTTTTATAGAAGGAGAAAAATGGCAAATATGGACAATTTACTGTAAAAACAAAATAAAGGATCAGCTGAAAAGGATTGGCGAAGAGATAGACGAAGATAAAGGGGTAAGGATGTTGATAGGAGGTGACTTTAACGCGCGAACAGGGAATAAGGGAAATTTTGTGGACACAAATGAAGAAAGAAAAAGAGAATCAAAGGATAAAAAGATTAATGCGGAAGGAGAGCAGTTAATAGAGATTATTGGGGAGCAAGGATGGTATATATTGAATGGGAATATGGAAGGTGATGAAGAAGGAGAATTTACTTTCGTGGCGGCCACAGGTCAGTCAGTAATTGATTACGCAGTAACGAATATAGAAGGCTTAGACAGGGTGGAAAAATTTGAAGTGGGGGAAAGGACTGAATCGGACCACATGCCCATCAGATGTGAGCTGAAGTACAAATCAAGCAAAGATAGCAACAATAAGGAAAAAGAGAAGGAGATCGTTAAATGGGATGAGGAGAGTAAAAGAGTGTATCAGATCGCAACCATAGAGAAGGTGTACAAAGCTGTTGAAGTGGAAGAAAGCTGGAGAGAAATTAAAAATACTATTATAGAGGCGATGGTTAAAAAGACAGTAAAGAAAAAAGGTAAAAATTTGGGATACAGAAAGTGGTGGGACAGGGATTGCGGTAAGAAAAAAAGGCAAGTAAAAGTGCTACTGAAAAAATGGAAAGCAGGCAAAATGAGAAAAGATGAATACCTGACGGCAAGAAAAGAACTGAAAAACCTTTGTAAAGAGAAAGAGAAAGAAAAAGCAGAAGAAACCATGAAGGAAATCAGACAAGCGTGATCAGAGAAAGAGATTTGGGATTTTATAAATAAATGCAGGAAATTAAGAGTGCCAACAAGTGAAAAAATAAAGATAAATGAATGGAGAGCATATTTTTTGAAGTTGTTAAAAGGAGATGGGAATAGGAAAATAGGCGATTGGAGGAGGGAGGAAGTAAGAGAAGAAGAAGACGAAGACGAACTGACTGATGAAGAAATAAGAAAACATATCAGAAATTTAAAGAAGAAAAAAGCCACGGGACTGGACGGGATACCAAACGAGGCTTGGATATACATGCAGGGTCGGACGGAGCAAGAGAGGTGTGAGCTAGTTAAAAAGATATGGAAAGGCGAAGGTATGCCGGAAGACTGGAAGGAAGCGGTGATAACTCCCTTATTTAAAAAAGGAGAAAAAGACAGAGTGGAAAACTATAGGGGCATAAGTTTATTATCCACAGGATATAAGCTGTATGCGGCAATTCTAAATGATAGGATCATAAAGAACGTGGAAGAGAAAAAGGTACTACCGGATACACAAGCAGGCTTCAGGAAAAACAGGGGGACAGTGGACAATATTTATATTTTGAATCACGTGGTGGAGAAAGAGCTAAACAAGGAGAGAGGAAAAGTTTACTCGTTCTTCGTGGATCTAAGAGCTGCATTTGATAGTGTGGATCGGAAAGAGCTATGGAAAGCGATGGAAGAGGCAGGAATTAGAAAAGGTTTAATAGAGAGGACAAAAGAAATTTACGGAGAAACGAAGAACAGAGTTAAAGCAGGAGAGGCAATATCGGAAGAATTCTGGACCACTGAAGGAGTGAGGCAGGGTTGTCCGCTAAGCCCTACTCTGTTTACAATTTTAATAGCAGACTTAGAAGAGGAGTTAAAGAAAGAGCAAACGGGTGGGGTAGTAGTAGGGAAGCTGAAATTCTGGAGTCTAGCGTATGCGGATGACGTGGCGATCCTGGCAACTAGCGAGGGGGAGCTCAAAGAATTAATGAAAAGGCTTGAAAGGTACTTGGGAAGGAAAAAACTGATATTAAATGAAGAAAAATCGAAGGTGATGGTGTTCAAGAAGGGTGGGGGAAAGAGAAAGAAAGCGGAGTGGAAGTGGAAAGGAAAATCTATTGAAGAAGTGAAGGAATTCACATATCTGGGGTACAAATTTACGTGCGGAGGAAAAGCCAAAGAACATATTAGGAATCTAGTTAAAAAGGCGAATATTGCGATGAGACACACATGGGGAATAGGAGAAAGGTTATTCAGAAACAGCTTTGACCGAAGAATGAGAATTTTCGATAGCTTAGTAGTCGGGGTAATGTCGTATGGAGCAGAGATATGGGGATGGTCAGAGGTTGCAGAGTTAGAAAGAGTACACAAAAAATATCTCAAATGGACTTAAGGTTTAAAACAATGCACCCCTGACCATATCCTGTTAGAAGAAACAAAGAGAGATAAATTGCAGTTAAGGTTAGCGAAAAGAGCAATAGATTATGAAGAAAGAATTTTAAAATCAAGAGAAGGAGGAATAGTAAGGGAGTGCATACAAGAAAGAAGAAATGGAAAAGGAAACAAAGATAGATTAGAGGAAAGAAAGAAATTTATAAACGGATGTGGTCATAGTCAAGAAAGTATAGAAATGTTAACAGCATCGGGTACCAAAGTAGGAGAGGTACTCAGATCAAGAGGGAGAGAGTTACAAGGACAGTTACAATACAACAAAAGGCAAGAAGCGAGGTACAATGTAAAATATAACGATCTAGCAACAGCGGAGTGCCCAGAGTACCTGAAAAGGTGGAAGGAAGGGTGTGAGCAGGGAGTCATTGCAAGAGCAAGATGTGGGACGCTGGAAAAGGCAAATAAATATTGGTTGACTGAAGAAGATAAAAAATGTGAAATATGTGGTAAAAAAGAGGATTCAATACGTCATTGGAAAGATGAGTGCGAAGGTGTAGAAAGAACAGTGCTGTCGGTAGAAGAAATATTAAATGAGGCCGGTACGAAAGATGTTGTAGATTGGCTAAAAAGGATTGAAAAACTAAAGGCAGATAGAAAAAAAAAAAAAAAACGTTGGAAAATCCAAAATTGCACACCTCAATCGCTCATTTTATTTTGAATCATTACTTTTATTTTTTTTTTTATCATGAATTTTTATTCAACTTTTAAATTATTAATTTGATTTGTTTATTACTTAATTCCAGTTTAATTTTTTTTTTATTTAAATTTTTTCTAAATATCCCGCATTTTTGTTGTAGATGTCGCTTTTTTTCAATCCTACTGTTTTATGCTAGTGCTGCCACCAGTAGTTGATGGGGAGAAAAAAAGAAAAAAAAAATCTACTTTTGTAATAATAACAATAGTAAAAATAAAAATGGCCGCTCAACTTTTCGTGAATAATTAGTTTTACGTTTTTAATTAATTACAATTAAACTAAAAGGATTTAGACAGTAATTTTCAATAGGGTTCTTGTGATCGAAAATACAAAGATAACAAAAAAAAAGTTATACCGATTAATTGTTTCTATCGAGAGTTATTTGGTTTACTAAGTTTCATACACGACAATTGACAACTCGTGTCACTGGGATTAAAATAATTTATATTTAATTAATGGAATAATTAATCGACTTGATATTGGGTCGAAATTATTCTTTAATAAATTGTCTTTGTGTTAGTATATAATTTGACCCATTTTATTGTAATTGAAAAAGTCTAGAGATAATTTAATGTGAGTGAATGAGTCAAAAAATTTAGAGCGATCATAAAGCAACCTCAGCGCTTTCGCGCTTGAGGTGTGCAATAAGCACACAAGGTAAATAGTTCCTTAGGCGTCTAATACCAAAGCAAAATGAAATAGTGGGTAGTCGAGTAATGTGTAGAAGAAAGAAAGTTAAAAAGATAAATGTATAAAAAGATGATGTAATTTATGTTATGTAATGGTGAGAAAGTTTATGTTAGTTTTGTTTGTTTTTATTTTATATTTTTTAGATTTAAGAATAACAAGATATCTATGTAATGAGAGTTAAACGATGGAGTGACAGAGTTAATATGTATTTAGCCAAGTCCATTTCTAGGCCAGCAGGCTGAAATAAACTTAAAAAAAAAAAAAAAAAAAAAAAAAAAAAAAAAAAAAATTAATTGATGAAACGTAAAATATGAGTTTAAAAATAATTATGTCAATTAATTTTAATTGCGGCTTTTAAGTATGATTAGATAAGGACAAATAATATCAATAAATTTTTTTTTTTAATTATAAAAATTAATTAGTCTAGAGTTAATTCTTAAGATAAATTTTATTATAAAGAAAAACACAATAAATAATAAATATATCATAATTAATTTTTTTTCTTTTTCTGCAATATAAATATTTTTATTATAAAATAATTTATACTATAATGTTAATTGAATCAAGTAAATACATATGTATAGAACAAAAGATATTTGAGTAATATAATTGAAAAAAAATTTAGGAGAGACTAGATAAAAAAAAAAATAATAATAAATATATATTATCTTAATTCAATTTTAATTAAAATTTGAATGCTTAGTATAAGCTCTTATTGATTGATAAGATATAAAAGTAATAAGATAAAAAATTTATGTCGAAAATGTTGCACGCAAACCAATATGTGTTGTAGTTGTAATAGTAGAGTAACAAGAACTTGTTATAAAAAAAAACTCAAGTCGACTGCTGAATATAAAAAGATAATAATAATCAAGTATAAAATGTATTTGTATGATTCTTTTAGAATTTTTAAATCTACTTGCACGTATAACCAGATAAAGTGATTTTTTTTTGGAAAAAAAAAAAAAAAATAAATAAATAAATATATAAATAAACTACGATCATTATATTAATTGAATAATTTTCATGACAGTATAATATGATAGTAACGGAGATATCTTGTCATTTAAAAAGCATACATATATTTGGTGAAATGTTTCGATAATATGAAAATGAATCAATATAGTGAAGTATTTATTACTTGAACATTATTTTTTTTCTTTACAATTTGTAATTTAATAAAAAGGCATTTAAAATATAAAAATATTTTTAAAAAATAGTAGTAGAATATTTAATTATTAAGTAAACTGTGTTAAAATATGTCCAAAATTATTTT